>CM061275.1:3345000-4657500 GCA_030848825.1 Tadarida brasiliensis | reverse complement strand
AAGTTTCTTATCTTGAGTTGAATATAAGATGTGTAACAGTGGATAATGGCTTTGCTAAGGTTATGTACTAGAGAGTTCTCAAACACAGAGCTTTTAAAACTACATCTAAAACATGTTAGAATAGCAGAATAGATTTTAACTGGTTGTTCTTGTGTCTTGTTTAAGGAGCTCAGTGACCAAAGCCCGTAGAACACCTTGTTACATAATTTATGGAGAACGATTTAGAACAGGTGAAATAACCAAAACTATACACAAATTAAAATCTAGATTATTCATTTGTACCTTAAAATGATACCATGTACTTTGAAGGTGCAATCTGCCCTTTGGTAGTAATTTAAATAAGATCTAGTTTTTAGAGACTATTAGAGATTAAAGGATACATAGGAATTAGACTGGCAGAGTGCCTCCTTGAGCACTCTTGGTCTCAGTATGTAACACTGAATCTATTGAATGTGTCCAACATGAGCAATACTTGGTTACAGTGTTCTGTCTTAAAAGTTACTCCCCAAACCGATGTAATATAGTGCATTTACAGTCATGAAAATTTGTAAGACAGAGATACTTATTTACAAATAAATATCCAGAACAATGTTCATGATAAACTAAGTAAAAAAAGTTAGCAAAACTGTGTATTTTTTCCTATTTGGAGAGAAAAACATAGATATAAATACAAATAGATTTGGATGAATATGTATGAAAGCATTATCAGTAGTGCTCAGTTGGGGATGGGTTTATGGGCGTATAAATGTGTTGTATGTCTATTTTAGCCAATTTTTAATACTGAAATTGTATTACTTACATATAATAACAAAATCATTTTGATTAATAAATTGGACAGCCAATTTTCTAGAATTCATAGTATCATTTAAGACTGTCAGTAAATTATGTTTTAAAATATCAAATACTATTTGATATTTATTAGGGACTTAAAAAAATAAGATGTTGAAATTCCTTTAAAATTTCTCCTTCACCATTGTTTCCCAGGGTGACGATGATGCGTATTTGTGTATCCGGGAGGATCAGACGGTGCGCATCCAACCTGCCCACCTGCCGGGGCGGAGTCACCCTGTGATGGACTCCTGGGTAGGTGTGCGACTTCTAGGAACCTCTGCCTGGCCTGTCCACCTTCTGGCCACGTGGCTAACAGTGGCATGTCTGTGCAGCTAGGCAGCCTCAAACCCACAGCTAGTGCAGAGCCCGAGCAGGGGCCTGGCCACAGGGTTCCTGTCTCGTAATACTCTGGACAAAACTTTTCTGCACTTTATTATTTAAAAAATATATATATAATAATTATAATATAATAATATAATATAATTATATTAAAAATATATAATAATATATATAATAAAATTATATAATGGTGTGTAACATGATGACTTGCTATACATATACATAATGAAATGCTTATTAGAATCAAACTAATTAATATATCCATCTCCTCACATGGTCACCATTTTGTTTGGCAGTGAGAGCACCTGAAATGGACTCTCAGCAAATTTCCAGTATTCAGTACAGTATTTATTAACTGTGGTCACCACACTGTACATTAGATCTCTAGACGTATTCGTCCTGCATCAGTGCAACTTTGTGCCCTTTGACCGACGAGCCCCGTTTGGTGCTTTGGGAAGCAGAAAGCAAGTTTCTCCTGTAGAAGATGAGTTCTTGCTTCTGTCACTTAAATCTTTTTTATTGCCTCTTACAAAAAAATATTTTATGGTTTATTGAGGTGGTCAAAGCATCGACCCTTTTCAACAGCTTACAGGCAGAGTTTTAAGAAGAGGCTTATGTTAGTAGCACCAAGAATTTCTTGACCAGTGACAAAGAGGAGTGCACGTGGTAGAGCCAGGTTCAGTGCCTTGGGCAGTTGTTTTAAGTAGCCCTTGTTGGCATCTGTGCCAAGGGTAGCCTAGGTGTGCTAGAGAAACGTCTCTTTCACAGGGCAGTTGAGCTCCGAGCGAGCAGTAACCATCACCTAGTGAGGTGCCCTGTTCTCCCCCTTTCCACGGGTTGACTCCCACAGGTGGTTGGAACCTCTCCACAGCTGCTCGCTGCCCTGTGGCCACCAGGGTTCTACTTGCTAATTGTTTCTTCAATGTTTTTGATTGTGTGTGAGTGGCAGAGTTTTACATCTGCCAAGTCTCTCACCTAGGGAGAGGAACTGTGGCATTTGACTCAAGGCGAAAATAATCTTTTTGCCAAGTGGGATAAAGACATAAACTGGGAGCATTGTTTCTTGCACAGGAGCAGGGCAGACAACATGCAACAAGGGTCTTCGAGAAAGGGAGTTGCATGGGGAAGCACATCTCATCTTCAGCAAATCTTTGGGAAGTGCTGAGGAGACCCATTGTGTGTTCGTAGGACACGCTTGAGGACATGGCCTGGAGGTTGGAGGATGGTGTTATGCAATGTTCTTTCCGAAGAAACATCACTTTTCCTGGAGTTAAGAATAGATTTGATCTAAACACAAGCTACTACATATTTCTAGCAGCTGGTACAGCTAATGATGGTAAGTACTGTATATTGATAAAAACTATCTTTCCAAGATTTTTCTCTCTCTTCTTCCCTTTTTAAAAATTTTTATCTTTATTATTGAAAGTATTACACATGCCTCCCCATTTCCCCCATTGACCCAAAAATCCATCCATTTTATTTAGATTTTGAAATATTTTAAGCTGACTTAAGTTGTGTATAGCATTTTTACATACTTTTAAAGAATATCTTCTGTATCAGCAGCTTTGTCACCCCTTTCATTTCTAACGTTGTTTGCGATATTTCTTTTTACCTTGTGGTCAGACTTGCCCAAAACTCAGTTGATTTTATCAGTTTTTTATAGACTTGATTTTTCTCTGAGTTTTAGACTGAGACTTATTAGTTTGCTAATTTCTACCTTTATTTTTAATCAGTTCTTCTTTCTGATTTCCTAGGTTATATTTTGTTGGTTTAAATGTATCTTGAATTAAATGACTACTTCAATGCTTTAAGCCTTTTTTTTCTTTGAGGAAATGCTTTTAGGTGATAAAAACTTCTGAATAGAACCGTGATTGCATCACGTGGGTTTTGATACAAATTGTCTTTATTGTTACTCATTTTTAGGAAGACCTGTGATTTAGTTTTGATTTCCTATTTAACCCAAGGGTTATTTAGAAAAGAAGTTTTGTAAATATCTAGGTGGACCTTTTTTTTTTCTCTAGCTTTTTGATGTTAATTTTTAGTTTTGTTGCATTTTTGGTAGATAATATAGCTTGTTTCCTGTAAAGTTATTTCTTTTTGGAAATTATTGCCTTGTAGTCTGTGGTCTAATACATATTTTTGTTTGGGACAAAGATATATATATATAAAATCTGTTATATCAAATTTCTTAATTATTTTTATTCTTTTTGACATGCATTATATTCTAAAAAATAATGTATGTTTTAAAATTTATTTACTTCTCCTAATCATGACTATTTAGCTTCTTTAAATTTTTTTTGGCTAGAATACAAAAGTTTTTATGAACATTCTTGTACATATGTCTGGGTAAAAGGTGAGTATTTCTGTAGGGTAGATTCTCAGAATGAATGAACTCACACACATACATCCTCACATATACAAACTAATTGGAATAACTCTATACATTCACGATTTAAATTTATACATAAATAATAATATAATAATTCAAATCAAACTGTTTACCTCGCTTTTCTTTGGGATTTTGCTGTGTTAGTCAAACCCAGGCCGAATCAACCATATGCCACATAACAGCATCGAAATGTTTTTGTCTTCCCCCAGGCCCCATTTCTGTTAGTTTAATCTAGGACTCTAGATTATTTTTTATATGTACTTTCTTTCAAGAATTCTTGACATTTGCAATCATTTGTGGTCATATTAACAGTAATTGTTTTGAGTAAACATGTTTATGGGTCTCTCACCGTGACTTCCATATTCCCAGTCCTCACTCTGATTCCTGTCTTGGTTAGCTAAGTTATTTCTTTAACTTTTCCCCAATAAGGTCATTGACCTAGCATCTACATTTATGTTGCTTTTGCATGTGAATGGCATTTGTGCTGGTATTTATTTTTTATTATTTTAAGAGATTTTCTTTCCATGTCATGACACCGTCTTTCCGTTCTTTCTCGTCTGAGGAAGT
The DNA here is from genome assembly GCA_030848825.1 of Tadarida brasiliensis. Taxonomy (NCBI): domain Eukaryota; kingdom Metazoa; phylum Chordata; class Mammalia; order Chiroptera; family Molossidae; genus Tadarida; species Tadarida brasiliensis. The sequence continues at coordinate 4,653,374 of CM061275.1, read as the reverse complement.
AATTCTTCTTTATCTTTTACTTTTCCTTCTTTTCATAATTTCAGGTCGAATTTATAAGCATTCCCAGCAACCTTTGATTACAAGTGGAAAACACGATGTGACGGGCGATCCCAGGAACGTAGGAGGGTCGCGGGCCCCGCTCCTCCTGAGGGCGCACGGTAAGCTGCTGGGTGGTGGCGTTACCCTCGGAAGTCATTTTGCTACCTGCTGACTCCGTGCTGGCTGGCTGAGCAATGGTGGTGAACATCAGTTAGCAATGATCAGAAATCTTCTGAGAGAAACACATCGATTGGTTGCCTCCTGCACAATCCTGACCAGTGTCTGAGGATCAAACCTGCAACCCAGGTACAAGCCCTTGACTGGGAATCGAACCCACGACCCTTTGATCATCGGGCTGACACTCTGACCGCTGAGCCAAACTGGCCGGGGCAGCAGTATTTATCTTAATGTTTGCTAATTTTCATTAAAAATGGAGAACAGGGACAGTCCGTGGCTTTCACCCTGGCTGCACAGTGAAATCACCACTGGAGCTTTTATGACATCTATGATGTCCACAAGTGCCCTCCTAGTTTCTAATTAAACATCACTGGGTTAATTAGTTTAGCTTTTATGAGACCTTAATCCTGCCACTGACGAAAGTAAATGATAATAAAAGAGTAGTTTGTGCCCTGGCCGGTTTGGCTCAGCAGTTAGAGCGTCGGCCTGTGGACCAAAGAGTTGTGGGTTCGATTCCAGTCAAGGGCACGTACCTCTGTTGTGGTTTGGTCCCCGGTCCTGGTCGGGATCGTGTGGTAGGCAGCCAGTCGATGTGTCTTTCTCACATCGATGTTTCTTTCTCTCTCTCCCTCCCTCCCTACCTGCCACTCTATCTGAAAATCAATGGAAAAATATCCACAGGTGAGGATAAAAAAAAAAAAAAAAGAGTAGTTTGTGATTCTGACCATATAACAGAAGTTTGGCTTCAAAGATACAGTTTGTTGTTGAAGAACTAATCAACGTACCAGTAGCTGAGGGTGTTCACGGTACTTAGCCCTGTGCTTTGGTGTCTTGTACTTAAAATGACGACAGGAACCCAGTCGGAAGAGCAGTGCCTGGAAAGAAGGCTCTGGTGTGCGCTGTGGAGCAGCGGAAGCTGATTCCATCGGGAAAGTCACCCCTCTGTTACTGAAAAGTGGGGGAATAATATAACGTAGACTGTACTATTGTAAAATATTAGTATCTGAGGGCAACGTTCCTTAGCTGGTATATTTCCTTTATATTCTCCAGCATTATCTACTCTATAGAGTTTCAATAAATTGTATCATGGCTGAGTTTGAAAATAACTTTATGGTTGTTAATGCTCCAGTTGAAAGTAATTGGATTCAGAAATAATGTACCTATTTTTTTTTTAATCCTCTTCCAAGAGTATGTTTTTATTATTTCTTTAGAGAGGGAGGGAGAGAGAGAGGGAGAGAAACATCGATCAATTGCCTCCTACAAATGCTGGACCGGGGATGGAACCCGCAATCTAGGTATGGGCCCTGACTGGAATCGAACCTGCAACCTTTTGGTATACAGGGTGATGCTCCAACCAACCGAGCCGCCTGGCCGGGGCATCTATTTGTTTTTTGTTGTTTTTTGGAGTGCGCTGTGAGGAGGTTCCGAGGTAAATGCAGGCTCTATTAGTATGCTGGTTAAGAGCACAGCTGCTCAAGCCGGATTGAGCTCGAATCCCGACGTAGCCTGGGCAAGTTACACGCTTCTCTGTGCCCTAGTTTCCCCACCCAGCAAAACTGGAATAGCATCACTGTAACCACTTCCTAGGGTTGTTGTAAAGGTCAGTACACGGAGAGCACGCAGAGACAGCGCCTTGCACACGGTGGGAGCCACGGGAGTGTTAGCTGATAGTTGCGACAGTGAAAGCTGTGATATGTAGGGTGTTTTGTGGTTCTGCTGATGTCAGTTGAGTGCACTTTGCTGGTTATTTATATTTCCGGAGCATTTGGCTGGGTCGTTGAAGACCAGCTGGACTGGTCTGTGCTGACGCCCATTGTACTGTCCTACTGCAGGTGCCTTGATGTTGGTGTCGTGGATGACTGCTGTTAGCATTGGGGTCATCGTTGCCCGGTTCTTCAAACCTGTCTTGTCAAAGCTCCTCTTTGGTGAATCAGCTTGGTTTCAGGTAGGTGGGAGAAAACATTTAATGCAATTTCCATAGTATTTGTACATTGCAACATGAAAACATATGAAGTATGTGGCTTTCTTTCCCTTTTTTGTGTTTGTGGTATAGTGGTTGTGATTTTGGAATCCTAATAATTTCTTCCCTTTGCCCTTTGGTTTCCTAACCAATTGAGAACAGGCACAAGATCCTGGATGGAGATCACAACAGAACCGCTTTATGAGGGATCAGGTTGGGCTGGCAAATGGGCCAGGGCCGTGTGCACCCCTTTGTAACATAGACTTTGGGAGCCAAATGGTCCTGACTTACATGTCCAGCCACACCAAGTACAGATGGTCAAGGAAGGCAAGAGAGCAGGAGAGAGAAATCATGGGTGCTTACTGCATTTCCAAGCAGGGGTCTGTCCTCGGTACAGGCCAATCAATTGATGTCAGACTATCTGTAGCTCACAATCTAAGTCATCTGTCTCCTCTGTGGGTGGGAATGGAAACTGGAAGTGTTTCTCTGCCCCTTTGCGTGGGATGAGGAGGCACTGTCTCAATAGAAACCCAAGCAAGAGTCAGTCAGGACCCCCAAAACAGCAGAACAAACCTTATCTTTCATGTGTCACATGTCAGATGTCAATCAAAGGCATGTCTTCAGGGACTCCCATCCCATGACCTTGTTCCCATGGTAACACCAACTCCTTTCTCTGACACAGGTAACTCCTCTCAGTCTGTCATTTCACCCTTGCAGGTGCATCGGGCTCTCATGCTCACGGCTTCCTCCCTCACCTGCATTGCCTTCGTCCTGCCTTTCATCTACCGGGGAGGCTGGAGCCGGGTAAGCACATCTGACACTGGCTGCTTTTCTGTAAGGTCACTCGATGTCCAAAGAGATGCTGTTTTGTTCTCAGACGATGGGTAGAAAGGTATTTCTGCATGTAACCCTCTTTCTCTTTAGAAACCATCTGATGACTCTTTCACGTGGTTGAGTGTGTGTCGGTGCAGACCGCTTGGTAATGGATGTATTGCTAGGCTGCATCAAATGTTCCGTACACTCTATGTAGCTTTCGTGAGTTTTCTCACCAGACAGTGGTGGAAACTCAGAGTGTGGTGTCTAAGGCACATGCACATGTGGGTGGTCTTCTCTGATGGACACTCGGATGGCCACGAAGCCAGCACTCCTACCGTGTGACCAGCCGTGCTACACGCTTTACACGTGTTGTCGTCAACTTTAAAACCTCAGAGGAAGCAGTGGCGATGATAATCCCATGTCACAGGTCAGAACTGAGCTTAGTCCCACACGTCTGCCTCCGGCTCAGGACTCACACCTTCAGCTGTGCGCTCAGGACGCGAACCTGCCCGTCTCAGACATGTCAGACTTCATGGTCCAGAGTGGGGTTCCTGCACTGTCCTCCCAATCCTGCTGCATCCGCCCCGTCTCCCATTAGCTGCTGGCAGTTCCCTTCTAAGGCTGAAACCTGGAGGTCACCCCGACTCTGCTGTCAGCACACCCCGCGTCAGCTGCCCACTGATGACCCAGCACTGCGCACCGCCACTGACACGGCTCTGCGGGTTGCAGCCGCCGCCGTCTTCTGCCCGGACTGGTGCAGTAGGCACCCCTCCGGGGTCTCCACGCCAGCCCCGTCCACGCAGTCTGTTTGCAACCAAGGTGGCAGAGTGATTTTTTCCCATTGATCCTCACCTGAGAATATTTTTTTTCATTGATTTTTAAAGAGAGTGGAAGGGAGGGAAGGAGGGCGGGGGGAGAGAGAGATAGAGAGGGAGAAACATAGATGTGAGAGACACATCAACTGGTTGCCTCCTGCACGTGCTGGGGATCGAACCTGCAACCCAGGTACGTGCCCTTGACCGGAATTCAAACCCAGGACCCTTTGGTGCATGGGCCAACACTCTAACCACTGGGACATACCAGCCAGGGCAGCAGAGTGATTTTTTAAAAAACATAAATCAGGCCCTGGCCGGTTTGGCTCAGCGGTTAGAGCATCAGCCCATGGACTGAAGAGTCATGGGTTCTATTCTGGTCAAGGGCACGTACCTCATACCTCAGTTGCGATTCGGCGGGTTTGATTCTGGTCGAGGGCATGTACCTCGTACCTCGGTTGCAGTACGGTCCCCGGCCCTGGTTGGGTTGTGCGGGAGGCAGCCAATCGATGTGTCTCTCTCATATCATGTTTCTCTTTCCCTCCCTCACTCCCTCCCTCCCACCCTATCTGAAGATAAATGGGAAAGTATCCTCAGGTGAGGATTAAAAACAAACAAACAAAAACATAAATCAGGCCATGCCATTCCTGTGCCCCAGACTGGTTTCTCTGATGTCTCTCAGTTTTATTCAAAGTTAAAGATCAAGTCTGTCCAACAGCTTCCATGACGTGGCTCCCAGTCACTCTCTTAGCTCGTGTCGTTGCACACTGGCCAGGAGCACTTCGCTGGGTCTCGCCAAGGCTCCTTCTGCCCCCTCCTCCAGTCTTCGCCCAGAGAGCCCTGCCGGCTCTGCTGTCCCGCAGCACCCTTGACCACGTGTCACGTCACAGAATTCATTTGCTATGATTTCCCTTCGTCTGCCTCCCCACACTACTGTGTAAGCTCCATGTCTGCTCGCTGGTACGTTCGAAGCACCCAGCACAGATTCTGGGGCCTAGTAGGTGCTCAGTGAGTGTTTATGGAATAAATGAATAAGGCTGATCAAAACTGAGCGCGACATGCTGTAGTCAGAGCCTGTGCTTCTATGACACTCGTAATCAAATACTTCCGTTTTGCTGTTGCTGCAAGAGCTCTGAGAAACACTGAGGAGGGGTCTAAACAAATCACCGTAGTGCATTGGGATGGGCACTCACGACACATCCTGGTCCCAGCTGGCCGCAGACGGCTGTCGTGGTGTTGGTGGTCCTCAGACACCTGCTGGGAGAGGCAGCGATCTGTGCGTGGATTCCACCACAACCATGTACGTGCTGTGTGGCCCTGGACGCACTGTTGGTGTCTCTGAACCTCAGCGCCCCCCCCTTTTAAAAATATGTTTTTTTTTATTTTTAAGGGAGAGAGAGATAGAAACATCAATGTGCGAGAGAAACATCGATTGGCTGCCTCCTGCACGGCCCCTACCGGAGATCGAGCCAGCAACCCCGGGCATGTGCCCTGACAGGGAATCAAACCGGGACCTCTCAGTCCATGGGACAACGCTCAGTCCACCGGGCCACACTGGCCGGGCCAGTTCCCCCTTTTGCATGGAGCATCAGAGTGTGCGCAGTGTGTGACCGGCAGAAAGCAGATGCTCAGTGATTGGTGCCCGTCAGCAGCAGCAGCTGGTTAAAGCTGCAGGAAAACATGGAGAATGCACAGATGCGTGTTATTTCTAACTTGAGGATTTGAATCGATGGTGAGCGAGATCATGACCACGCTGCCCCTCTGCTCAGCACGCAGGTTACCACCCGCACCTCGGCTGCCTGGTGCTGGCGCTGGCGGTTCTGCAGCCCCTCCTGGCCGCCCTGAGGCCGCCTCTGCACGACCACAGGTACTCACCGCTGTGCCCACAAGCCCGCAAACCAATCCCGCTTCACGTGGGAACACTGCGTTTTATAAAATTCAGTGATGAATTCTGTTTACTTAAAGGGCTTTAGGATGGATTTCAGCTGTCTCATTTGGGAGATGGCATGCTTTCTGTTCTCTTGGGGATTAATTGTAGTTCTGTCCCTTTGAAGAATCCTGACTGCTTCTCTCTCTGGGTAGAAGGCGCCTGTTTAACTGGACTCACTGGGCGATGGGAACAGCTGCTAGGATAATGGCAGGTAGGTGGTTGGGGGCCGCTCACCCACAGTAATTGCTGGTTGCCCCCAGTGCAGGTTGTAATTTGGCATCAATGATTTTAGATGCATTAATAATTGGAGTAATTGGTTGTTGAGGAGAAATCAGCCTTAAACACAGAAATCCAGAAAGGAATTTTTAGAGGTAACTATTTAAGTCATTATTTCAGTTTTAAGCTTAAGGTTTTTAAAATGATTTTAAAACTCTCCTCTTAAGACTTTTTTTTTTTTAGCATCTGCCTTTGTAAGCGGAACAGACTCCGCTGGCAGCCAGCTGTTTTAGCAGCTCAAGTTCAGGGTCATTTGTGAGCTGGGCTGAGCTGGGCTGGGGATGGGGGGGGGGGCAGCCCTCTGTCTCCAGGTGCTTCCCATGGGGACGGTGCCTTCCAGGGTTTGCAAAAGCCAGGTATGACTTTCCGATATGTTTCGATGCCTTATGTCATAAATACCTAAGTTGGTGTCTCCTCCCCTCGCATTTCCATAGTCTGGGGCTCTTGGTGGAAAGAGGTGCACAGTCACCACTGGTTTCCAACCTTGCCTCCTCCCGACACTGCAGACCTAAAACCCTGCAAAGTTTGGTGCCTCTTTTTTGAAGAATCGGTGCATCATGATTATAACTTCTCATCTTACCCTTTCCAGTCTGATACCAAGACTAGAAAACACAGAGTAAATTAACTACTGGGTCTTAAATATTAATTTAATTAATCTCCTAAACGCTTTTAACATGTTTTACTTGACATAATACACCCTTGTAGGCACCCTCACAATTACCTCTCTTGGTGTCGACTACATTCAGATAAATCTAGAGATATATTTTCTTATAAACACAGTGGCAGCGATGTTTCTGGGGATGGACTTACCAGGAGTGGACCTTCCTGGCCTGTGGAAAACCTACACAATGATTGGATTTGTGGCCTGGCACGTGGGGACCGAGGTTACCCTGGAGGTACACACGTACCGGCTCTCTCGCAAAGGTGACTGCTCACAGAGCCACGTCATGTGGCTTGTTTATGTAACAAGTGGAATGTCACTGATTTCTGGATACTGATGGTTCACTGTTACACGGTAGCTCATGAAACACTTCTGTCGTGATTACTCAGTGATAGACATTGTGGACATTCTCTGCCTTCTTTTTCATGTTTGTTAGTATTAGAACTTGTGAGTCAAATATAAGGGCACGATTTCAGGCATACTTTCACTGTGCTTGCTGGTCTGGCTTGCGGGGTACACACAGAGCCCCGAATGCCCAGAGTGAGTGAACCCTGAGGTGCAGGAAGTAGAGGTGCCCGAAGTGAGCACAGGTTGGAGCCACAGACACGTTTCACCCGTCTGACCAATTTCCTGTGTGCTACCACTGAGGTGGCCTCAGACACCAGGTGCGGCCAGCTCGTTCTCGAGCCGGATAGGAAGCACTTGCTGTGCCCGAGCGGTCTAGTGGCAAGGTCCACCTGGTCTTAGTCCCAGTAGGGCACTATACCTGTAGCCACTGGGCATGGAGAAATGAGTAGAGAACGGGTGATATTTTCTACTAGCGTGGAGTAGGCTCGGTGTCCTTTGTGTCCTGTCTAGTTTTCAGCTACCCGCCCCCAAGTGACAAATAAAGGTGGCCTTCTAAAAACAAAAACTTCTTCATTGTCTAGTGTAATATGTTGTGAATTTAGGGGCTGGGTGGCTTTTAGGAGCTAATTACTCTTGCCATTTTTGGTTCTTGATAGGAATATCTATGCAGGGCTTTTGCTGACCACTGGGTTGTGGCCTGCTGTTTAAAGTACATTTGTACTTAAAACTTGTATTGTTAGGGGTTTGGTATGGTGTTTATCGACTTCAAAAAGAGAGCATATTTTAAGTGCTTGTCTCAATTTGTGAGAGCCGTAAATATTTGGGAAGTTTGCAATATTTGGTAGCTGGAAACAGAGGATATACACCCTGGACATCAGCAAACACTACCTGTCAGGCTTTGCTTCGAGAGTTTGCCTACACACCCACTGGCCTTACACACTTGCGTTTTTGTTCTTAACAGTTGAAATATTGGATGATACTAGGATTCAGATTATGCAGCCGTTTACCATAGCTGAAGCAGAAGTAAGTCCTTCCTTTTTATTTGTTGACAAAAGCCTTCATGATAGGAGTTTCTTTCTCTCATCTGTCAGTTTTTCTTTCAGGGTCATGCATTTAAGAAGGCGGTGTTAGCGGTTTATGTCTGCGGGAATGTGACTTTTCTCATCATATTCTTATCTGCGATCAGCCATCTGTGAGCAAGCCAAGACCTAGCTGTTGCCAACCAGGTAATAGTTATCCTCAAGCCCAGGAAACTTGAGGCCTGTGCTGACTGCCTGGGGCGTGGCCATACATTCTGACTGGGATCCAGGTCACGTCCATAGATGCATTCTGACGTCTGGTCTTTAGTGGTCAATATGCAACAGGGTCCTGTGGACTATAAAATGATGTCAAGCCTTTGTGTGCAATTCTGGGTCTTAAAGGGGAGGTCGAGGAGAAGTGACCCTCGAATATTTCTTTTTTTCTCTTGTTTATTGAATTTAATGGGGTGACACTGGTTAACACAATTATACAGGTTTCAGGTGCACAGTTCCACAGCACACCATCTGCACACTGCATGTGTGTGCACCCCCAAGTCAAGTCTCCTCCATCACCATTTGTCCCCCCATACCCTCCTCCACCTCCTCCCAACCCCCTCCCAAATATTTCTTTTCCGAGATTTTAAGAATGTTAGCATTTAGGAAAGTAAACAAGAACTACTTCGGAACAAAGGAGGACAGGATGCAAGGAGAGCAGAGTAAATATACTTGGGGCTATGGAAGAGCTGTGGTACTTTTAAGACAACACCTATTTTTACTAGTTTATCTCAGTGAACTTTTTTCTAGGGCTTTTTGAGAAACTGTTTTTCAGTCCAGTTTTTGGGACACATCCCTTGCTCTATGTATTTTGTTTCTTCTCTGGTAAAAATGGAAGTGGGGCTGACCTCATTGTAGGTTTAATTAACACTTAAATATATTATGAATATTATAATTTTGTTCTTAGCTATGTAATGTAGGTATGCATCTTCTGCTTAAAAACTACCTTTATATATTCAGCAACAGAGCTGAAATGGCATTTTATGTGTTAATTGTTTAGACAATAAGATTTGAGTCTGATAACCTTTGAAGGTTATAGACTTGCATTTCAAAGTTAGTAAAACTCGCCCTTGTGAATATATCTAAGTTACTCTCTTTCCTTGTGGTAATAAAATAATCTGGGTGGTTCTGTTTTGCTAGAAGTTCCTGATGCTGTAATGAATTAGAATAATCAGTGTTATTTCCCTTCCTATTGCAATAATTTATCTTCTGTTTTATGGCTTGGTTTTATACCTGCTATGAGGACTTCTAGCCAGTGGGTGGCGCCATAATACCAATGTACTGCTTTGTTTCTGCTTCCTGGTGCTGAGATTCATTTGGATGTTTGGATGGTACTTTCCTTAAAATTCACCTACTCAGTCTTTTAAAAAATTTTTTTCTTTATTGATTTTTTTAGAGAGCGAGGAAGGGAGAGGGAGAGAGAGAGATAGAAACACTGATGAGGGAGAACATCGATTGGCTGCCTCCGGCATGCCCCCTCACTGGGGATTGGGCCCACAGCCTGGGCATGTGCCCTGACCGGGAATCAAACCGGTGACCTCTTGGTGCATGGGTTGACGCTCAACCAGTGAGCCACATGGTCTTGGTGACTACGACTTTATTTGAAAAAAATCCTGCCTCTTTTGGGGGGGTGGGGAGGGTCAGGATTATGGGTTAGAAACTGAAATTAAGGTCCATTGTTATTTTTTCATTTGATTTGTTTGATTTCTGTGATTATTTGTAACAATAGTTTGATATTTCCTTTTACATTTCTCTGACCTGTAACAAATGAATACAACTGTCTTAGGCAAAGGAAACAAGCATTCTTGTTTGTAAGAAAGTGGACATTCTTAAAATAAAAAAAAGTGTAGGGAGACATTTTATTTCTGTTCTCATTAGGTTGTAGTTTCTGGTTGGCCCAAGGACCTAGTTCCTATCTGGTGTAAATAACAGCCTCAGCCATGCGTCCTGTATCTTTTACTGGGTAAAATGATATGGAAGTTTGTTTTTCTTCCTCATCTTGGAGTTTATCATAAGCACTTGGGTTGAAATGTGAATTTTCTATGTTTGTATCAGGCTACTTATAGTCTAAATATTCCTTTTGAATGTATGTATAAAAGAATTTTGTAGCATAGAAAATTAAATGTATGCTAAAATAGTTTCCTCCAGTCTTTGATTAAAAGGGCCTGAAAGGCTAATAAATTTCTCTTGATAAATTATATTCTATATATGACAAATTCTTTGAAGGAGGAGATGGACCTTGGTTTGTTTGGTTTTTAAATACATGAACTTGCTGGATACAGTGCTGAGACTGAGATATTTTAACTTTGCCTTTTCACTGATTCATCTGTTGGCAATATTTCAATATATCATCAGCTGATAGAGTTGCCCAAAGAAGTCTTTGCCGTTTCATCTTAAAAGACCACACCTTTTCAATAATCCCAAATTAGGATTCTTCTGCTCATGAGTGGTTGATATCCACAAATTGAAAATGCCTATTCTTCACTTTTCTCAAGTTTTCTTTCCATCTTTGTAATAAATAATCTCGGTGTTTTTGTTCATTTTTTAAACTTTTTTTTTTTTGATAAGAGTGATTGTTAAACTAAATGCCTTTATATCTTTAGCAATGTTGTCCAAGCAGTGAGCAAAATCGTGTTTGTCTGAAAGATGGGTTCTTCTATAAAATAAAAATAAGTATTTTTTTTTTTTGAAAAAACAAAAAAGGAAACAAATTCTAGAGAATTGTGCTTGGGGTAGCATTGTGGTCTGTGGACACCAAAATGATCTTCAGAGCATAGGTGGTTTATGGCATAACTCACTGAGTAAATTAATCAACTTCACTTTGATGTTTAGATGGTTTTATCAGGATTTGGGCTCTAATGTGTGTTCAGTGACAGTTATCCCTTCACATCCTGCCCCCACAGTCCAGGACCCAGTGGGAAGGCGGGTGTAGCACATGCCAGCCAGGAAGCTTTGGGCTGTAATTTATTTATCTCTATACTCTGGTGAAGCAGGAAAAAAAAGAACAAAGGTCTTTGTTTAAGATAATCCACTGTAGATGGGAATGAAAGAAAGGCTTCTTCTAAGGTCTTTCCAAATCTGATTAGGAGCCACACTGGCTCTGTCCACGTCCTGCGTCCTTCCTCCTTGCTGAGCCCCCACCGGGCTTGTCTCTGTGCCCAGGTCACCAGTGGTCACCTGCCTGGAATGCCCTTTCTGTACCTCTCATTCTGGCAAAAGCTAGTTTAGCAAGTCCTGGCTCAAGATTATCCTTGTTCTTGGAGCCTTCCCTGACTCTGTCTCCCACGTGGCTGTCTCCTGTTCTGACCGTCGTGCAGGCTGAGGAGCTACATACAGGTCCCTGGGCAAGTCACTGAGCTTCTCTGACACCCATTCCTCCACCTGAACAGCAGGTCTCAAGGAATCAGGAGGCGGGGCCAGCTGATGGGGCTGTGACACATTGTTGATGTTGGATCAGTGTTAAATTTTAGCAGGTTTTATATTGAAAATGTGTGTGTTTTTTTATAAAGAAATTTGATGTTCATTTTTGAAAACATTGTGTTAAGTAAAAAAGCCAGACACAAAAGGACAACTATTGTAGGATTTTATTTATTTGGGATACCTGGGCTAGTCAGATTCATGCTGGTCACCAGGGCTCAGGGAGAGGGGGTTACTGCTGAGTGGGTTCTGGAGACTGGTGGTGGTGATGCTTGCCCAGCACTGAATTGTACACTTAAAAGTGATGAAAATGGTAAATTTTGTGTTATTATATTTTACCACCATTAAAAAATACGGAAAAAAAATTGACGTTTGTAGCAACACTATTCACAGTAGCCAAATCATGGAGACAGATCACACGTCTGTCAACAGGTGGATGGATGGATGGGCAAACTGTGGTTCGTGCATTCAGTGGTACATTTTCCTGCCATAACAAGGGGTGGAGTCTCGGTGCTGCAGTGTGGAGGAACCCTTCAAATACCACACCAAGGGAAAGAAGTCAGGCGCCAAGGGTCCCAGGTCATGATTCCATCTGTACGAAGGATCTGGAACGAGTCAATCCATGGAGACAAGCAGAGTGGGGGCTGCCAGGGGCTAGGGGTGTGGGGAGCAGGGAATGGGGGTAATTGCATAATGGCTATACCATTTTATTTCGGGGTGATGAAAATATTTTGGAGATGGAGGTGGTAGTTGCACAACATTGTGAATGTAAGAAGCGCCACTGAAGTGTTCACTTAAAATTGTTATTTGTTTTGTTGTTATGTGAATTTCACCTCAGTGAAAACAAATATCGGTCTTATTACTGCTCTTGGATTGTACCTTTGGGTGGAAAGGTCTGGGGGTTTTGCAGGCCCTAATCTTAACAGTTTAATTTCTTAATTTGTTATCAAAGAAGTTAATGTAATTATATATTATGCCTGGTCTTATACCTCTGGTTTAGAGGAGGAAAAGTTCTTCAAGTTTATAGAGCATAACTTTAGAAGTGTATCTTCTTCATATGACATCTTATTCACATGTAAAAGAAATAGTATTGTATTCTGTGTTTCCTGTAAGGATCTAAACAAATTTTTAAAAATTCCTATTCAGACACAAATATATGGTAATCAAGTTCTTGGGATAAACATTTCCTGAATCTAATATGGCTAAGATCTTGTCAAATGAACTCTCCTCCAGAAAACTAATGTAAACTTCAAAAAGCAGCTGCCCGAAACCTCTGAGGGTGAGCAGAAGTAGGAAGTCTGGTGTGGAGTTCCCTGTTTTCACGGTTTTAGCTTCAGAGCAGTTGCAGTGAACCGTGTGGTGCTGAGTGGCAGGGGACTGCAGTCTCTGGCAGGGACTGCTGGCCGGGCCACCTGCCGTTGTCAGGAGAGGGATCCTGGAAAGGAAACATTAGAGAGGAGATCTCAACTCTTGTTTGCCCACAGCTCTGGCTGACTGAGCTATATGTTTGCTATAAATTAAGAGATGTATAGGAATGGAAACAATGCAATAGGACCATATAGAATTGAAGAGCTGAAAAAAGTATTTGAAAAAATTCACTGGATAGAATTAATATTAGAATGGAGATGACAGAAAAAAGAGCCCATGGACTTGAAGATAGATCAATAGAAATTATCTATATGAAAGAAAACAATTTGGAAAATAATTGAACCTCAGAGACCTGTTAAATGATAAGATCTTTGAGAATCTCTGGCTCTAATGACTAGAAAATCCCCACATTTGATAAAATTTGATAACTTTACTGATTCACGATGTAGGGAGACATCTTGAACAGGGAAATCTGAAGACAATCAGGCATATACAAATCATAGTCAAACTTTTGAAAGCAAAAAATACAGAGCAAATCTTGAAAGGAGAGAGAGAAAAAGGAAACATTCTACCCAAACATTCCATTCCAGCATCTGACTTCTCATAGGAATCACTGGAGGCCAGAGAGAGTGGAATAACATCTTTCAAGTGCTGAAAGAGAAAAGAAGTCAACAAGAATTCTATGGAAAGAAAAATTGCCTTCAAGAATGAGGGCATATATGAAGACAATTTTGGGTGAAAGACATCTAAGAATTTGTTGCTAGCATGTATGCACTACAAGAAAATGTTCTTCAGGCTGAAGAAAAGTGGGTACATGGATCCTCAAAGGGCTAAAAACACAATGGCAAATAATTGGTCAATATGAAACCCTTTTTAAGAAATTTCCTACTTACATTCTTTATAATAAATATGTCTGTTAAGAGCAAAAAATAGAGTCGACATTGCTTTGTGGGGTGTGTGCAGATGTAAACATAACAAGTCAGCATTAAGGATGGGAAGGGCTGATGGTGCTGCATAGCTGCTTGCTGTCTGTTTTATATAAATTATACAATGCTAGTTCTAAGTGAAAAGTTTGAAGTTGTAGTGTGAAAATTTAAGCATGTATATTGTAATTTGTAGGGCAATAAAAGCAAGGGGGGTGTGTGTGTGAGTGTGTGTATAGCCAATACAGAAATTAACATGGAATTCTAAATTCTTTAAATAATTTAATTAGAAAGAAAGGAAAAATGAACATAAAACAGAGGCCAAATGGAGAACAAATAATAAAATGGTGGACCAAAACTCAACCATATTAATAATTATATTAAACATTAGTGTACTAAATACTCCAATTAAAAGGTAGTGGTCAGATTGATAAAAATGTAAAATCCAGGATATGATTTAAATACAAAGGGGCAGATGGTTGAAAGTAAATGAATGGAAAAAGGTATTCCATGAACTAGTAAGCATGAAGAAGGCTGAAATGTCTGTATTTATACTAGATAAATTCATTTCAGAGATACAGACCTTTCTTAATGTTTAAAGCATTAATGTATCAAGAATACAATGCAGTGATAAATACGTTTGTGCCCAATAACAGACCCATCGGACCCAGGTAACAGGCACTGGCATGATCAGGCAGGACACATGTGAGCGATTCTGAGGGTGCTGGGTGGAGTAGGAGGGAGTTGGCATCAAACTATTCTTCAAATTAGGATTTCACGTCCTGGCAAGAATACTTAGGAATGACATGCTGTACACAGTCTTACTGCATTTTAACATTAGGATTTTCTAACTTGTTTTCCAGCACTGGTCAAATTTTAGACCAGACTTGTGTCCTTTGATAATATGGAAAGTCCTCTATCCAACAGCCTTAGGTCATAGTCAGTCATTGAACCAGGGGGCTCACATTGAACTGAATGAAAGAAAGGATGATATTTCAAGAAGAATAAACTTGCCGGTTATCATCTGTAAAGTCATATACACTAGTAAGATAATCCAAATCCAGCCCCCAAATATGAGGATATATTGCACACACCTGTTGGATGTATGCAGACTTGAAGTCTCTACCACGTCATCTGACTTGGTCCTTAGTGGGAAGATGTGGTTGTTTAAAGCATGTTTCCTCATCAGAGTTAAAGACGAATATTTCTGTGATGAGGGACAGTGGTCTCCTATGATCTTCCATTTGTATTAGCAAAATTACAGTATCAATTAATAGAATATAGTCAGGCTATTTTAAATAACTTTATTCTTAAATTTAACAAGCTCTTATTAGAAATGCTTTGGTATCAATACAATAAAAATATGCTGGTTTTCTCCCCCACTGAATCATGTCAAGTAACTGGAAAAGTTGAATGTTCGTTCTCCCAGAGTTTTTGCAACATTTTTCTTTTTACAAATAATGACTACTACTTATTCACATGGCTTACTATGGGTATAATTATAATTTTTTGGATTGCAAGAAAAGAAATAAAATATTGAGGAGAGAAAGTTGCAAACATGTCTTAGTTTCTTCCCTGAAGGATATTCATGTCGATGGCACGCCTCTCAGATAACTTTCTTCCCCAGCTTTGCCATTCTCATCCTTAAAGCTGCAAAGCAAAGAAAAAAGTTATTAAAAAAGACTTAATTTTCACTCTAAATGACCATTTCATAGAAGGCAGGAAAGTTTGCAACATACCTCAGATTTTTTCCAACAATGTAAGCATTGTTTCAGTAGCACAAAAAGACAGTAGAAATAATAAGCTATGATTACTTAGGGCAGAAGCAGGCTCAGAACTAGAAGGAATCTATTTCTATAAAGGTTGGGAAAGTTAGTGGAGTGAACACAGCACAAGGACATTCAATGGTCTTAAAGGATAGATGTGGGCCTCCTCAGGTGTGGGGTCATTCAGGCCCATTTCTCACCGTCCCACTTCTTATGGGGAAAAAGAATTCTTGATTGTTAGAGTGTGCTAATTCCTTTCTTTACTCCTGTGGCAATAGATGGTGTGTGTGTCAGGCAGAGGTGTGTGGCCAGAGTGTGTGGGCAACAGGGAGGGCCGGAGGTGCACAGCTAATAAACCCGGGCTGTCAGCTCTCCCCTCTTCTCGTCTCTGCTCTCTATCTCCCCTCCCCACAGCAATGCAGACTCATATTGTTGGCTGGTTGAACTTGGTGGAAGAAAGCTTGCCTCCTTGGTTCCTAATGATTGCCATAGGTTGGCAACATTGGCCTCAGTAGCATACGATCCCCTGGAGCTGAGGTTCCCCACCTCTTCATCCTGAAATGCCACTGACATCTCTAAGAGGGGAGAACACAGCAAGAAGTACGAGAAGTTGGTGAGGATGCCCACGAAGGCCAGCCGTGCAGTTGGTGGGACAGGAGTGAAGTTCCAGTGGGAGCTTGCTGGGGCCACTCACTGGTGGAAGTGTCTGCTATTGAGCTGACCCTGTTCTGCTTACAGATGCACACAGCTTTGCCTAAATGCTCTTGTTTCTTATTCTGTTCAAAGTTTTGACTGAAAAAGTCTGTCCATAGGATCTCCAACCTCCACCTTTTCCCATCTTTCTTCCTCTTTCATGTTCTTTTCCAAGTTAAAAATTGTTGTTAGCTAAGGCTTTCATAACAACATCTACACTAAGAAAAACAATTCCTAACTATTGTGCCTTCCAGAAATATTGATATTTAGCAGGGGACCTATTCCATAAATAAAGGGGTTGACTGAAGTGGTGAATTTTCAAATACCAACAATAGAATTTTGGGGGGGTTGGGGGCAGAAGCTCAACCTACTTGGTACTTGTGGAATCGAGGTGCATAAGGACTGTATATTCTATGGATGCGGATGCCCCTGAGGGCGTATGTCAATATGATATGCTTATTTAAAAAACCCATAAAAACATATTAGCGCTGTAATCCATGTACTGGATTAGAAAACAGCAACAGCAAACCATATGATGGGAGGCAAGGAATTTGGAGCATTCTGTTTATAAGATGCTTTGACTGATAGCGCAGAACTTGGTATTGTTACTTTGTCTGGAAGTCGTTTTCCTGTTTTCATTATTTTAGTTCAGTGCCATGATTAGTGTTGTCTGGAAACATTAGTCACTTCCTGTCTTGTTCTGTGAGGTCAGGGTGTTGACATGGTAGGGGAGAAGGACCAGGGTGTTCAGGAGGAGCCGATTACCGTCCAAATTAAAAAATGGGAGGTTTTAGAGCGGGTCATGTCACAGCTCCCGTCCAGGCAGTGTGTCCCCTTATTCTGTCTTCCATGTTGTTTTAAAAATGAATTTAAGATGCATAGTTTTCTCAGCAGACACAGCTCATTCTCAAGACAGAAAGGGATGTTTAGTTTTAGCAGATCTCCATTGTGGAGGACACACCATTCAACTCGGATTTAGGAAGATACTGTAAGTGTCCAATCACCAAGAGCTTAGAAATGCTTCAGATTATTAAATTATAGCGGGTAAGCTTCTCTTAACTATGTAAAAGATAGGAAGAGGTCTATTTCATTGTATTATTGGCAAACCAAGATTGGGATTATTGGATGCAGAGGAAGAAACCTTCCAGAATTGTACAGGGACTCATACACTTCTGTAGAATTTTCAGGTCTGCTTGCTAGACTAGCTGGGACTCAATAGTTACTGCTTTTTAATGAGAATTCTTCTATTAGAGACATTTACAATGACTGTCCCTTTCATATATCTAGTACCTATATGTCTGGGTAAGTTGATGATGTCTATAGCAAGGTAAGTACAGCTTTTATAATTGATTTTGTCAGATTTCTATTTAGTCTTTTTTTTTTTTTTTTTTTGGTTAATCCTTACCTGAGATATTTTTCCAGTGATTTTTAGATGGAGCGGAAGGGAGGGAGAGAGAGAGAAACATCGATGTGAGAGAGAAACACATCGATTGGTTGCCTCCAGCACGATCCTGCCGGGGCTGGGATTGAACCTGCAACCCAAGTATGTGCCCCTGACTGGGAATCGAACCTGAGACCCTTTGGTCTGTGGGCCGACGCTCTAATCACTGAGTCAAACCGGTCAGGGCTTATTTAGTCTTTATAAATGATGAATAGACTACACTATCCAAGTGCTAACAAGGAATCTAAAATAGAAGAGCTATCACTTTTGTAGAAGAAAAGTGTTTTCCACCCAATGCTAAGAAAGATAGATAGCCATCAAACTTTATAGAGGATGAGAAATGCAAATATATAGAAAATAGAAAAAATAAATTTTCTGAATTAGGGAAGGCTATGCAAAATAAAATGTACATTATGTACATTGGATAAATTGACATTCTGTTTTAAAATATAGAAAAATTAAGGAAATAAAGTTAATAAAACTATGGAAGTATAGAGAAACAAGATATAGCAAAGTAATAAAATATCACCCTGAAAATATAATTTGTTTGTTGCTTTTTCTTGCAAAAGTAAGGCAATTTGTTAGCTTATGTAGAAAGTTAAATCACAAGCAGCCATATACAAAAGTAGCTGGCATCAGATTCTGGAGGGAAAAGATGTGATGTTGATGATCCCACTTATTAGTGATATAAATACATTTCACACACAGGACCACACCCTGACAGAAGGTGAATTTCAAGTTAGTAAACAATCAATGCAATATCCAAGTAAGGCAACAATTTTAAAAAATAATTTTTCCTTATCTTTTGAATTGACTGAATCGCGGTGACAATGAAATCAGCATTAATAATAAATCATAGTGTGTATTAGTCTATGGGACAGTCAGAACAGCTGAAAGCCAGAGGGTTTGCTAATACCACAGAGCCCAGGTGTCACATGAGTGAACAGCAGCGGCAAGCCTGGTTGTTTCTGTTACCTGTTAGGGATGGATCCTCCGTCCCGTCTCCAGCCATCTGAACACGGTGAGGAGAGCGGCGGACAGGGCTGCCCAAGCTTTCTTCTTGCTCTTGCAGGGATATGGAGTTTTTGTGGGGAGAAGGATGGTGTGTGTTTTCACAGGGGTTGACCTCTGTTCTCTTTCTAGGCAGTGGTGTTGGCCTGGCAGGCTGGTAAACCTGGCGACCGGGCGCTGTGGGTTGGGGGGATGGCTTCTCAGCGCCCCCGTCCCCCTCCTCTTCCTCATCAATGACAACCAGCTCAGCGTGGATGACCCCGTCGTACCCCGTCAGGAGCCTCTTTTCCTCTTCGTCGTCGTCTGCCTGCTGATACCCCATGAAAATCATGGTCACAGGTTTCGCGTCATCCATGTCGGAAGGCAGGGAGTGGACGATGTTGTATCTCACATCTTCCTCCTCCTCCCGGTGAGCAGAGGGGCCCCGGCCTTCGGACCTCCCCACGGGCGCTTCTCGGGGGCTGCGGCTGGCCTCGGGGGAGGGCGGGCCCTTGTCCTGCGTGCCGTCCGACCCTTCCCAGGGAGCGGGCAGCCTCTGGCGGGGGGCGCGGGGGGGCTCTGCGTGCGGAGCGCTGGATCGCGGGTGCGGGACCGGCCGAGCTGGGCTGCCACGAGTGGGGCTGTGGCCCCTCTCCTCCGAAAGCCCGTTGTCCACGCGGTGTGGAGGGTCGTTCCCGTCGCTCCCCAGTCCGTTCGCTTTCATCTTGATCCTTTGGTGAAAGTTTGGGCCGGGGGTTGCCTTCTCTCTCTGCGGAGTGGCGGGCCTGCAGAACGGGTTGGCGAAGACGGGCTCGTGGTAGCGCGTGGGCGCCCGGGAGCTCCGCTCCGAGGCCTGCCGCAGCAGCTCCTCCACCTCGGCGGGCGCCAGGCCGTCCGTGCCGTTGAGCGCCCCGCCGCCCGGGCCCACGGCGTGCACCGACCTGCGCCCGTCGTCGTACACCTTCACGCCCGCGCCCCGCGGCTCGTCCGAGGGCAGCGGGATGGACGACAGCACCGTGCTCTCTCCAGTCTTCAGGTCCCTTTCGACCTTGATTTCCATGGCGTACAGGGCTGTGGACAGACAAAGCCCGCCTTCGCTTTAGCTAACTCGCAAAGGAGCCTGCTTTCACACCGTTCCCTTGCTGGTTCACGGGGACGTCACTGTTCTAATTGCTGACTTTGTTCATGACCTACGCAGTGACCAGTACTGTAGTGACATGGCTTTATGTCAGGATGTGTGAAATCAGTGAAAAATGGGAAGGACTGGAGACAAGAAGTGGCTGGTTTCAAATGTAAGGATGGCCACAGGGGACCCACGTGCGTTCTTTCTAATGAATAAATCCGACGAGACAGATTTCCACTCCTGCGCGCTCAGTGGGAGGGGCCGGTCTCCCGGGTTAGGAAGAGTAGGCCGCTCTGTGCATCCCCAGAGGTCAGGGCTCAGCACAGTCCCCGGGCTTTACCAAGTCCCAGCCTGGTACCACTAGGGAGAGTCCCCAGGGTCCCTAAGGTCTCCGCAGCGGGAGGTGGCGTCAGTGTGAACTGGTATTGACCAGGGACGGAGCTAGAAGCACAGGCCTCTCCTTTTGCCCATGTTTCCTTTCATTTTCACTCCCATTTCCAAGCAGAGAAAGGGCTAAAAATAGAAAGCTATCAGCTGTCCTGCAGCCAGCACTGGAGAGAGCCAGTTGACTTGGGGGAAGCTGAGGTCTGCCACATGGCCCAGGCCAGGTCCTTGTGGCTGGCATCCGAAAGCTAATAGGATTGTGGGCAAAATTACAGTGTGGCAAGGCTCACGCTGGTGATGTCCCCCGCCTTCCCGTTGAAGCCTTTCCCATTTCCTCCATCACGGCAGCTCTCGGCTACCCACTCAACTGCAGGGCCCTCATCCACCCTTCCCCACCCATCTCTGCTTCCTTCTTCTTGTTTGCACCCTCAATCCCTAACGATGTATTTTCTTTCTTTACCTCGTTTTTATCTGTTTTCTCCCTTAACATGTCAGGTCCACGAGAGCAGAGGTCTTGCTGTTTTATTCACCACTGTATTCTTAGTGCAAGGACTGAGTTTGGTCTACAGTGCAGCTCACTAAATAATTGCTGAATGAATGAGCAAATGACTGCTACAGGCTGGCAGACAGAACATCGCTTCCTTTCTAGCCTAAAATGCAAAGTTCCCTCTTTGCCCCCATCTAAGCCTTTGTTTTTGCAGAGGCTTTGACGTATTTTATGAAAATCATTCCCCCATGGGGGTAAACAACACCTAGTCTTCCCTAGGGGGAATATTTTTATTTTCATGGAGGATCTTAGTGACCCAAGAAAGTGTCTGCGAGATAGAATATGATGGGATGGATGTTTTCCATCAGGGGAGCTTTGCTTTTAAGAGCTGCTTATTCCCTTCAGGCCTTTCTCTTCTCTGTCCTTACCTAGTTTGCTAGGGAGTAAAGTGCATATACCCAGCTGGTTATCATTATCTGTGCAGGTGACTTACATGCCTCATGGGAGTTTGTAAAGTGGACCATTGTTTAATCTGGGAGCACAGGATGTCATAGCAAGTTGCTGATATCTGACATTATAAAATCTGAATTTGGGAACCTGCCTTCAGACACAGATTACTCATATACCTTTTCTATTCTGTTCATCGTCTTCTTTTCCATCATTTCTTTCCTTCCTTAATCTGGAAGGTACATAGGATTTTGGAAGGTCGGGGATATGAGCATAGATGTCTTCAATCGACTCTGTAAAATTAATATTAATTCAAAATGCATCTAGAATATATTTATAATCAAGGGAAAATTCCAGTGGGCTTATCAACAAATATCTTAATGAGACAGACCAGAATGCTCAAAAACATACCTTCAGATATTTCTTCCTTTTCCACCTTCACAGACTATAAGAAAAAATAATTCTTTATGATTAATACAGTTGACAAAATAAATTCTAAATGTGGATATTCTTTGAAGAATGATACACTCTTTGTGGACTCACTTGGAGAGGAAATCATAGTTTTAGAGTTGGTCAGTGCTCACCCTTATTATGTCTTCTGTTGTCCTCTCGACTGATTTTAGTTTCTTTAAAATTGCCTCTTCGTTAGCTGAGATTTGCAGTTCTGCCCTTTCAAGATCTCGGATCTCTTTTTCAAGTCTGACAACAAGAAGATACACTTTTTATTGCTTAAGACAGTATAAATGCATCGTTCTCCAATATATCCTCCCTTGTAAAGCTTTCCTAGGACTATTGCATGTAAGTGTCCAGATACCTTCTGAGAAAATAGCATCCCACCAAACTTCACGTTTAGTCCATGGAAGGCACCTAACACCTGACTTCGATTTAACAGTTTTTGATTCAAGTTTAAAATGTTTTTGGATAAAAGGAATTTGTAGGTAAAGTATTTGACCCTTGCCCCATTTTCTTCATTGCAATTACTAATGTTACTTCCAGGTGAAACAGAGAAATTTCTTTTATAAAGAGACTTAAGTTTAAAGTTGAACCAAAGGAATGGTGCATCTGTAGCTCACCAATGTTTCTTACCCAAGTCTCCATCTAAATTATTTGGAAAAAACATTGTAATAATTTTTTTCTAGCCAGTCAACACTTTAGAACATTATAATTATTAAACTTGATTTAATAATCATAGCTATTTAACACTGAAAGACCCTGCATATCCTAACACTGAGAATGACACTGGGTTTTGACTTGCCAGTTTCCTAACCCTTGTGCCGTGCTGTAGTGAGTAGGGTGACCAGGTGAGAAAGGAACAAACTCTAGCACAATGGCCTCAGCTGCTGCTGTTTATAAAAAATAAATGCTGGGGAAAAATGTGCACTACACATGGCCCGCCAGTGTAAGGGAACTTATAGGGACATAGAGACAGACATCTGACATTGGACCACCGTGAACATTCTGAGCTGGTCTCTCGACCATTTCACAGCTGCACGTCAGATTCAAGTTCATGCCAGGATGTGACACCATGACCATTTCACAGCTGCACGTCAGATTCAAGTTCATGCCAGGGTGTGACATCATGACCTGTATCCTGTGTAGAAACCTATAGCCAGTGGCATTGGCACAGTTGGCACGGTGGCCCCCAGCAGCCATGACACGTACGCCATTTCTCAGCCAAATGCTCTCCATCTAAGTCAGCTGCCTCTGAGGATGCTGATTAGACACAGCAGCTGGTGCTGGAGACAACAGCTGTGGGTATCAGCGTCGGCGAAGACTCTGTCAGTTTTCTTGGCTTCCTTCTTTAAGATGGTCAAGGATCTGGCCTCTTGAAAATCCCATGATTATCACATCAATAAAAGCCCCAGGTGTGGCCTGCTTGACTGTCCTCCGACTCACTGCCGTGGTTTCCAAGTTCTGCTTGTGTTGCTGCCTCTGGCCATTGGCAGGTGCCCATTTAGAGCAGAGGAGATTTTCTGGCATATGGTGGAAATCCAAGTAAAAGTAGTACCTCTGGTTTCTTAGAAGTTACTGAGGGGTGACTGCTATTCTGCTAAAATCCTTCCATATCCATGGCAACACATCAGTAGAGTTGTGGGAACATATGTTTGTTGGTACAGTGGAAAGTTCTGTGCCCAAAATGAAAAATCTGGATTATTCTCTTTCTGCTGCTCCCTGTTCAGGAGAGCCGACCCCTGCAACCTCCTGACGTCAGCTTTGTAGTGTGTGTAAAGAGGATACAGTGCCTGCCTTACTCATTCAGGAAGTTGGTGAAGCTAAGAAGAGTGTCTATGAAAGCACATTGAATGTGGTTGACATCAGGCGTAAAAGTCATCATGGTATAAATATTAAAGGTTTTCTGCAACACACTGTGCCTCTCTCTGCATATTAGAGACCTTGTCAGTGGAGAGCCTTTGGGTAGAAAACAAGGACGTTCAAATCATTGCAGCTCCTGGACCTCAGGAGCCAATTGTGGAACCAGATGAACCCGGGTTTGAATCCTGGTTCATCTGCCAGCTCCCCATGTGACCCTAGACAAGTCACCAGAGTTGCTAAACCTCATTGTCTTCATTCATTCATTCACTCACAAATGTTTGGCATTGACTTTGTAGCAGGCACCATCCATGTACTGGGGATATGACAGTGAACAGAACCATGTCCCTGCCCTCAAGGAGGTTACGTTTTAGTGGGAGGACAAGCTAATACATGAAGATGGTGCTGGCACGCTTCTCTGTAAGGGGCCAGATGCTAAAAATTTAGGCTTGGCAGGCCACACTCGGTTTCTGTTGCATATTCATCTTTTTTATTTTCCTTTTACAACCCTTCACTAATAGAAAAACAATTTCCAGCTCATGGCTGTACAAAAATAGGCCAGGCTAGATTTGATACTGGGCGATAGTTTGCCAACTCTTGCTAATGTGTGTGTGTACATATATATTTGTATGTGTATATACACACACATATGTATCTATACACATCCACATGTACCTGCATATACACATATGTATCTATACACATCCACATGTACCTGCATATACACATGTGTGTGTGTATGTAAAAACATTTAGTTTTAGATATAGAGGCCTATGGGGGCTAACTCTAACCTTCACCTGTGTATCTCTCTGCTGAAGGGTTTGAATTTCCGTAATTGCCACCATCCCCATCTTTAGGAGGTATTACCTTTCCAAATGAGAACTGAGTTCTGGGGATGCTGACTCAGTTTGGTGAGAACCAGGCAGCAGAGAAAGAGAAATATCCTTCTTGGTGCCTCCCAGGCTGCTAGGTGGTGCCTGATGGATGAGTTAGCCCCTCTCCCATTTCTGGGAGATGGTGGGCAGGCACCAGGTGCCAATTTAGATAATCAGGGGACATGAGAAAGGATTTGTAATGCTGTCTATTACTGGAATCTTTCTTCTCCTTGGCCATTTGCTGGGAGAAAAGAGGGTTATTTTCAAGAGTTCCCTAGGTGAAAGCTGGTAGCTTTCATTTCATGCACTGTTCTAGTAATAACCTTCCTTAATCATCACGAGATAATGTCCCCAATCCAATTGCAACATGCAGTTTTTTTGTCTTAGAAAAAGAACAGACCATAAATGCTGGATGCGCCAATGAGGGGTTATTTCAGAAGGCAGTTTTTCTTCTGCGAAGGGTCTATTGATCACTTTCCATTTTGGGGTGGAGTTAAACAAGGACTAATAACCTGATCAGTTTGCCATTAGGTGCCAAACAGCCTGGAACTTGGGAGAAAAAGGCGTTCAGAAGCTTATGTCCTCGTTCACAGCACCACCTGTTAGCAATTAGAAGCGCAGTTAACACGGATTGCGCGTCACACTACCCGGCACTGGCCTGGTGGTTCCTCACAAGCCCTGTGAGCAATGCTGAAGGTTCCGTTTGACAGGTGAGACGCTGGGCCCTGGAAGGGCACCTGCCTGGAGGCTGCCGGCCTGTGGCAGCATGGAATTGGGAAGCAAGTTTCTGCCTCTGGAGCCTGAGCTCCTAACTCCCTTCTAATTAGCCACTGTGGGGACAGAACTTTCCAAGATGGGTTCTGATGAACGCAGACACAACATTCCCCTTGCTCAGCAGTAGAAAACGATTTCTTACTCTCCATGACAATGAAGAAAGTGGAGATTGAAATGCTAGCTGGGGTCCACCCCCATATAAACGTGTGGACTCATGGCATATAAAAGTAATATTTCTGTCCAGACCTTCATTAGGGGGATTTTTTCGGACTAGGAATTTCTCTGCTTGGTGGACCAGTCAGTCTGACCAGGATTGAAGTCCAGGCTTCGTTCAGTTTTCTCTTTGTCCGCTGGAGTCTGGCTGTTGATAGGCCTTGCTCAAACAGCCTCCTTCAGAGAGCCTGGGGTTTCCTAATCTACGGCCCCTTCACTGGGAGACTTTCTTTGCTTCGACTCATGACTGTCGTGCAAAGTAACGGAAGCTTTAGGCAGGAAATATGAGTGGCTGATGCGATTCGAGTGTGAGTGCAGTTTGATGTCATTATCAATGCTGTGTCTGAAATGAAACTTGTGCCTGGTTCCACCACAGGCTTTGGAAGGACCGATGGGTTTGTCTCGGGAGCTGAGCTCTCTCTTAAAAGCCAACACTCCACCCAGATCGGGTCCAGTGGCACTCCGCCGGGCCGGCCTGGGCCAGCAGGCGTTACCCCAGGTGAGACTGCTAGGATGGCACCCCACCCACCCCGAGAGGGACAAAGTGGGGTTTGGAGTCTTTGGGACTCACAGGCTCTTAGCGTGTTTGCCTCCAGCCGGTGTTGGATTCAGCTCGGAATGGTGAGCAGTGGTGACCCCGACCTTCCTCTGGGCCAGAGAGCTGCTTTCCTTCCTTCCCCATGGAATCGTGGGGACCAGGAGGCGGCCGGTGGTCTACCTATATTTTATGATTTTTTTGTGTGATGGTCTCTTCTTTTTTTCCCAGCTCTACCCATGGAAACAGAAAGTGAGCCCGTATCAAAGCTGACACACTTGGCTTAGTTACTGAGCCCTTCCAAGCTTTAGTTTTCTCACCTGGGAGTAACAGTACTCGCAGAGGGTGTTCTGGAGGAGGTAGATGAGGTCATGTTTTAAGCCTCTGGCACAGGGCGTGATGGAAACGGTATTCCTCAATACTGACTGGCTGTCCCTTCTCTTCCCAGCCTGCTAGGGAGGGCTGGGCCGCCTCAGATGCCTCCAGGGAGAGAGGACCTACCTGGTCTATTTGGGGACTGGATCTTCAGTTTTTAAAATACTATTTATTTATTTATTTAATTTATTGATTTTAGAGAGAGAGAGAGGAAGTTGGAAGGAGAGATCAATTTGTTATTCCACTTATTTATGCACTCATTGGTTGATTCTCATATGTGCCCTGACCAGGAATTGGACCTGCAACCTTGGCGTATTGGGATGACGCTCTAATGACGTTCAATTTTAATGTCAGTGAGTTTAGGACAAGCGGGGGTGCTAATAGCTTCAGGGACACCCTGTCCTTGGGAATCCTGTTGTAGACAGAAAACGAAAACTGCACTCCAGCATTATCAGAATCCTTAGAATATTGATGGGAATGGTGTTTATTTAATAAATGTTATCCATTTAATAAATGAAAAACTACGCTAGTCTGTTTTGACAACCTACTAACACTTCCCACCTCCCCCAACCCAGCTCTCCTGTTCTTTTCAGTAATAGAATTCCTTGGGTTTCATGGTCTCCCTGGCTACCAGCCACATTTCCCAGCCCCCTTGCATTTAAATAGTGTCATGTGACTGAATTCTGGCCAATAGGATATTAGCAGAAGTGACCTCTGCAATTTTCAGGTCATATCCTTAAAATAGAGGTGTTTGTGCTCTGTTTATCTTCCCTTCCTACCTGGAATGGGAGGTGGTGGTGAGCTGCCTGTGACCGTACAACCAAGGGCATCACTGGGACAGGAGCAAGGAACGGAACACAGACACTCTCAGTCACCTCGTGTGGCACTGCCGCCTGTCCCCGGACCGACTCCCAGCCAGGATTGTTAAGTGTGTGACAAAGTGAACCTTTCTTGTCTTGTTGAAGCCACTGCTATTCTGGAGTCTTGTGAAATATCCAAACCAGTATCCCAACGATTACATAACCTTATGGGGATGAACCTCAGTGTGACCAATTTTATGGGCTTTTCCCCCACTGGTTTGCAGAACGACTCAATTGTATCTTGCATTTTGGGTAGTTAGCCAGTAAAAACAGAACAATAAATCAGTCTTTGCTCCTTGTGGTTGAAGAATTTACATGTTTCTAAATGACCTGTCAAATCCGACATGTTTGTATGGACATGAGCTAGTTACTATTGAGTGGCTAAAGTCTGCAGTGGAAAGCGCTGTGATTGAAAAATCACAGAGCTGTTCCTTTAAATGAATAGCTCTGGGGTCATTGGGCACTGTTCAGTACACACAGGGGATGACTTCACCAGGTGATCCTGACTGAGCGTGCTGGTCACAGGTGATGGGCAGATAGGTTATTACTGATGGGTCAGAGGTAAAGATAATTTATCTTTATAGCTAGTTTGGCTAAGGATAATGTCAAAGTATACTTTCTAAATAAAATTGAGAGCATGTAGTCTAATTTTTTTTAATGAGTCTGATAAATTTCATCAAACATTTAACAAATTTTTATTAAGGACTTACTACATGTCAGGCACATTTTATTCACCAACTAAAATAAAAGTATATCAGAAAAAACAAAGAATACTTCTCTGCACAGAGGAAGGATGAGAACTGCCCTACACTCAGCCCGTGCCCAAAGGCATGTGTGTAATAATAATTGGGAAGAAGGAGCCCACCAGGCCAACTGTCACGTGCCCCGGGCGAGCACGCCAGAGAATTAACGGCATTTGGCAACCAGCAAACGCTCAGTTTGCCCCGAGCCAGACCTATTGCGTCTCGTCCTGAACACTGAAGCGCAGAACAGCAGTACAACACGGCAGCTTCAAGATAACCAGACGCAGAACACTAACCTCACGATGACACCGAAACAAATGTCTGCTCTGATCACTGGGAACACAGCAGATGTTCAGAAAAGCTGAATAGCGCAGTTATACTCGAGGAGCTTTTGCATGGGTGAATCATCACCAAATAGAATGTCAGTAATATCAACATTAGTAATTATTTCACAGGCAGATGATGCCACCATCATTTGAAACTGCTGTGTAGGCAGGTAATGTCAGAAGGGAATGATTTAGTACAAAAGTAAACCCTCTTAATCAGAACAATATTTGTAAAGGAAGGGTTTCACTGGCCATGAAAATTGAGAACCCAAACAGGTTTGCAGAGAATCAGGTACTTTCATGTGCAAATTACAAATGTAATTTTCAAGTGGACACAAAATGAGCGCACAGCCTGGAGGTTGGTGAGGTGTGGCGAATTGGTTGGTTGGGGCTTCTCAAATGCTCTGGTAAGACAGAGGCTGGGTGTGCCATTTTTAATCAGGGCCTGTAGAGAACCACATAGTACATGCCCAGCACTTAATAAGAGCTAAATAATTGTAATCATAGTTCAAACTGCCCTCTACATATGTGACTTGAGTTTCCCAAGTGACCTTCAAATACTGTTGTAGCCAGGACATGGTAAGCTAACTACAGATGTTCTTATCCTTGAATTTGAATTTGGGAAGCTTTAAAAAAAAAAAAAAGTTGTAGGGGAAAATATTTGTAGTGAATAAACTACTTGTAATCATATAATGAAACGACAAAACGTATTCAATGATGCTTATAGCCATTGGTTCTCTCTATTAGACATAATTGCCAGCTTTGTGTCTTGTAACCCTTCATATTTTCCCCTGACAGGATCACAGAGCAGCTACTGTAATCTCTACTTTCCATCCACTTCGTTTCTGCTTTGCTGCTAGTGTTAATTGTTCACATTGGATACCAAGAACAGGACTCTATTATTTGAAGATCAAGTCCAAACTTAATATAACCTAGATAGCCAACAAGGACCAGTTAGCCTTGGGTAGTCCAAATGAACTGGGTGACATTTGCCTTAGGGTAGACAAGATGCATTGCGGGGGTGGTGTGGAAGTCTTCCGAGCTGGTAAATTTAGCCATGAATCCTCCTGGGGAACGAGCAAGCCTATGTCCTGTAGCAGCACAGACCTTTCTCTGTCCTTGAACTTGCTTTCTTTATGACCGGGACCTGGAGGATGGGGCACTGAAACCAAAGCCCCACCCACTTCCTGCGTTGTTACTCCTTCCTTCCTTCTTTACTCATGTCAAGGCAGCCAAAGATCTCCATCACCTCTGCTAGTGGCCTTACGTTTGTGTTTCAAGTCACTAACACTGTTTTCAATGAGATAATAGATGCAAAAGCACTCTGAAAAGTTAAAGGATCTAAAGAGAAGTAACAACAAATAAAAATTTGTTTTGAGAAGCTTATGATTCTTGAATCTCCTATAGAAGACCAAAGATTTACATGAGGCAGGTTCTCAAAAAAATGTTCATTGAAATGAGTAGGACCAAGCTGGGCAAGGCTCTGTGGAAAGGGTCTGGGGTCAGAAAGATCCCTGTTACTCATGGCTTGACTATTGACTAGATCATAGCTTTCTGTGCTTTAATGTCTCCATGTGTAAAGTGAGGCTAATTAGACTTCCTTAGAGAATTGTTATTCTCAAAATAATGCTTAGCACATAATATATGCTCCATAAAGGGTAGTTGTTATTATTGAATTGAATTGGGGTAGGGGGAGCACTCTCAGAGGTTATTCTAATCTACCGTTCAGCCTACTACTATGTGGGGGACTATTTATTCTGGGTAACCATTTCCAGTTATTTCTACTAACGTGTCAATGAGATTGGCAGGTAAGGGCAAGAGAGATTGCTGGGCAGTAGGGATAAGGAAATAAAAGGTGAGGTGGAAAAGGGGCAAAGGTGAGATGTTCAAATGTGTGGTCAATGATTGCCCCCAAAATGGGGCACCCCTGAAAAAGCATTTGACAAAATCCAGCACCCATTTCTGATAAAAACACTCAGCAATGTGGGAATAGAGGGATCATATCTCGACATAATAAAGGTCATATATAAAAGACCTACAGCCAACATCAAACTCAATGGGCAAAAACTAGAAACACTTCCCTTAAGAACAGGAACAAGACAGGAATGCCCACTTTCACCACTCTTATTTAACATAGTACTGGAAGTCTTAGCCACAGCAATCAGATGTGAAGAAAAAATAAAAGGAATCCAAATTGGAAAGGAAGAAGTGAAACTGTCATTATTCGCAGATGACATGATATTGCACATAGAAAACCCTAAAGACTCCATCAAAAATCTACTAGACCTAATAAATGAATTTGGCAAAGTAGCAGGATACAAAATTAACGTCAAGAAATCGACAGCATTCTTATACACCAATGATGAACTCACAGAAAGAGAAACTAAAAAAAAAATCTCATTTACCATCGTGGCAAAAAATTTAAGATACCTAGGAATAAACTTAACCAAAGAAGTAAAGGACCTATTTGCAGAAAACTACAGGACATTGAAAAAAGAAATAGAGGAAGATATAAAAAAGTGGAAGCACATACCTTGTTCATGGATTGGAAGAATTAACATCATTAAAATGTCCATATTACCCAAAGCAATCTATAGATTCAATGCAATCCCCATCAAAATACCAATGACATATTTCACAGAACTAGAACAAATACTTCAAAAGTTCATATGGAACCAAAAAAGACTCCGAATAGCCACAGCAATCTTGAAAAAGAAGGACAAAGTAGGTGGGATCACAATACTGGATATCAGGTTATACTACAAAGCTACTGTAATCAAAACAGCCTGGTACTGGCACAAGAACAGGCATATAGACCAGTGGAACAGAACAGAGAATCTGGAAATTGACCCAAGACATTATGCTCAATTAATATTTGACAAAGGTGGTAAGAGCATACAATGGAGTAAAGACAGCCACTTTAATCAATGGTGTTGGGAAAATTGGACAGCTACATGCAAAAAAATGAAACTAGACCATCAACTTACACCATACACAAGAATAAACTCAAAATGGACAAAAGACTTAAATGTGACTCATGAATCCATAAAAATCCTAGAAGAAAATGTAGGCAACAAAATTTTGGACATCATACACAGCAGAATCTTCACTGATACGTCACCTAAGGCAACAGAAACAAAGGAAAAAATGAACACATGGGACTACATCAAACTCAAAAGCTTCTGCACAGCAAAAGAAACAACCATCAAAACAGATAGGGAACCCACTGTATGGGAGAGCATAATTGCCAATGATACATCAGATAAGGGGTTAATTTCCAAAATATATAGAGAACTCATACAACTCAACAAAAGGAAGACAAAGAACCCAATTAAAAAATGGGCAGAGGAACTAAATAGACACCTCTCCAAACAGGACATACAAATGGCTAAGAGACATATGAAGAAATGCTCAACATCACTAATCATCAGAGAGATGCAAATTAAAACAACAACCTCACACCTGTCAGAATGGCTGCCATCAACAAATCATCAAACAACAAATGCTGCCAAGGGTGTGGAGAAAAGGGGACTCTAGTACCCTGCTGGTGGGAATTCAGACTGGTGCAGCCACTGTGGAAAACACTATGGTGTTACCTCAAAAAATTAAAAATTGAATTGCCATTTGACCCAGTGATCCCACTTCTAGGAATATACCCTAAGAAGCCTGAAACACCAACCAGAAAGAATACATGTACCCCCATGTTCATAGCAGCACTATTTACAATAGCTCAGATCTGGAAACAGCCCAAGTGTCCATCAGTAGACGAATGGATAGAAAAGCTGTGGTACATATACACAATGGAGTACTATGCAACTGTAAGAAAGAAAGATCTCTTATCCTTTGAGATGACATGGAGGGACTGCGAGAGTATTATCCTAAGCGAAACAAGCCAAGCAGAGAAAGACAAATATCACATGATCTCACTTATTTGTGGAATATAATGAACATAACAGTCTGAGGAACAGGGTAGATCCAGAGATTTGGAAGTAGGGTAAAGACTGACAACCCTCAGAAGAGGGGGTGGGGGGGAGGGAAGAGATAAGCCACAGAACTTATATGCATGTATGCATAACTGATGGACATGGACAACAAAGTTGGGGACGGAGTGGGGGGGATGGGGAGGAGGGTGTCAATGGGGGAAAAAAGGAGAAACATCTGTAACAAAAATAAATTAATAATAAAAACAATGGGGCACCACTGACACATGACTTTGCCCTTGACTCAAGATAGTTGGATGTTTATTCTTTTATTTTAAAAATAATTTCAAGACTTTTCTTTTTAGTTCATCAG
This sequence comes from Tadarida brasiliensis, assembly GCA_030848825.1. Taxonomy (NCBI): domain Eukaryota; kingdom Metazoa; phylum Chordata; class Mammalia; order Chiroptera; family Molossidae; genus Tadarida; species Tadarida brasiliensis. The sequence continues at coordinate 4,620,939 of CM061275.1, read as the reverse complement.
TGTTCAAGTCATTGTCTGGTCTTCATCTGGTCCCCTTAAATCGGTGATATTTTCTAAGTCCATCCATCTGTCTGTCCATTCATCATCTATTTTTTCATCCATTCATTTACTGAGCTGTGTAGTCACATATTCCTACTATGTGCTAGGCATTGTATTAGGCATTTTTTAGGGTGTGGTGGTGGATAGACTTCTTCCCTTTTTTTCTGGGAATTTGGTTTACTTAGCTCCTATTGTTGAATGAAAAAAGCTTCTAAATTAAAAATCATCAGAATATCTGGGGAATGAAAAACAACAACAGATGAACTATTGCAAATCTGGTGAACCGACAGTTAAATATGGAGAGTGAAAAGCATGCTTGGAATGATTTTGACTCCTATAATTGCCTCGGATTAATTTCTTGAGTGTTTCTAGGCAACAGCGAATTTAAGAAGAAGAAAGAAATTGGTGGGGTTTTTTCCTCCCTTTTTGCCCCCCCCCCTTTCTCTTCCCTCTTATGCTGTCACAGAAGAGCAGCTTGTCTGTGTCTCTGCAGTGTGACGCTGGACATGGCTGGTTGGGTCAGCAGAAAGGCAGAAACACTGAGGATGTGGTATTTTCCATGCAGCATGCCTGTGTGTTTGAGGTGACACTGGTTTAATGAAGGAACAACTGTGTTGCACAGGTGGATGGGAGTGTCTGGAAGGGGTTCAACTTGGGTAGAAACGAGAATGAGCTCAACTCTGATGAACTATAACCACAACAAAACCCTTCAGCCTTTCTATTTCTACGTCAGTGCGTTAGGTTCCTGTTTGAAGTTGAAGCTTGCCTGCCATCTTCTGAGTCAGCTGAGCAGATTGTTGCTTCATATGACAGGGAGCAGGATGCATTGCCTAGTATCCCATCCCCATTTGTGGAGGAATTGCCCTGCAGTTACAGGGAGAGCTGAGCTGCTCTGACGCCCCATCCTCGGCTTACCCCGTGACACACACTCACGTGAAATCAATGTGTCACATGCGTTTCCCACTGATACCATGTGCGGAAGGCTGTTGCTAGCTATTGGGATTCAAGTGGAAGTTCATCAAAAGAAGGCAGAGGATTGATCACCCAGAAGGGTACTTTGGAGTCTTTTTAAATTCCTTACTAGGGAACATTTAATCATCAGTAGGTGATCCTTCTCAAAGAGAATGCAGCGAATTCGCACTGTTCCCCTTTGCAAGGTAACCTTCTGCGTTTTCTGCTTAGGACATTTCTATTGAGCACACTGTGTGCTCCACTCAGTCAGAGATCTGTGGACACAGGTGGGGCAGTAGCAAATGTCTGGGGGGGAGCCCAAGGCAGTCAGTGTGGCAGAGGGAGCCGTGGGGACTGCAGGGCAGCTGAACAGGAGAGAGGGAGCCAGGACTGAAGGGTGCAGCTCCTTTGGACACATTTGTGCACGTGGGTGTTTAGACCGACGTCAGGGCTGAATTTGCACCCATGTCTATGATCAGGAAGCAACTGGTTCAGTGGTCACAGCAGCGCAGGGCTCACTTGGGAGGCAAACCAAAACTGATTTAAGCAAAGTGATTCAGAAGGAGATGCTTTTCGCCTGGGAACATTTCCTCCTAAGGTAGTAATCAAGGGACCAGGCAAATACTCACTAACATTATTCCAAAGCTAAGAACGTGACTCAGAGACAAAAAATAGACAACAAAAAAAAACCACTTACTTTCAGAAATGTTGCCTCTGTTGGAAAGGAAAGATGAGAGGATCAAGAAGCAGGCGTGCTTTGCCTAAGGTGCCACGTGAGCCGGGGAAGCTCTCCGTGTGTTACCATGGCAGTTACACGCGGATGGATACATAAATGATGCTCACAGGCGTGAGATCGGGGCACGGACGGGAAATGGAAAACGCTGCAAGAGGGTCGCATTTATATGATGGAACTTTTGTAAAAGTTTTCTGCAGTAGCTGAGGCACAATTTATTTTTATGATTAAGACTTTTAATTAGATTTTAAATCCTGGCTTTTAATTTTAAGCTGTATGACTCGGGGCAAGTTAGCTCTATAAATGTCAGTTCTTCACCTTTAAATGTTATCTGCCGCAGAAGATGGTTGTGGGAAGTCAGTGAAATGATACATACGGAGCACGGAGCATGGGACTTGGTCTGTAACAACCTCACCGTAAAAATGAACTCCTATTAATAGCATTTTAGTCTTTAAGCCATAAAGAAAACCTGCCAATTCTTTCCAAATCCTAGTGGGTGGTAATCTCAGTTTACTCAAAGAAAGACATCTTGCTCTAACAAAGGAATGAGGGGTCTTGCCCAAAGGACCGAGATTGCTCAGCAGAGCTCCAGGCAGGGTCCTCTTTCAATGACATGTGACTCCTAGGAAGGACGTGTCTAGTATGTTTCTTTGAAAACTACCCTGTGTCATAGCTGTCCTGTGAGGTGGCCATAATCGTCCCGCTACCACAAACAAGGAAACTGAGGCAGGAACAGGCTCGTGTCTCGTGGCAGAGCAGGGATCCGAATGTCGATGGCCGGACTGAGTCCAACTCACTGAGCTGTGGAAGCAGGAGGGCAAACTTCCCGGCAGAGTCCGGCCCTGCCACGGCCTGAGTCGGTAGCCACATCTCTGTCTTGATGTCCCATTAAAACCTCATCCTCCAGCCGAGAGGCCTGGCGGATGGCGAGCGTCACCCCGAGGAGGCACTCAGGTGACAAATGGCACTGGGGTTTGGGATCCTTGCTCTGCTTAGGGAAGGAGGGCGGCCGTGCCTGTCCCCTCCGCTCGGGACGGTCAGAGCTAACCAGAAAACGCAGTGCTGGGTTGCGCTGGCAACAGCAGCTTCTTAAGCGCCAGGGGTAGATGTTTTGGGGAAGACTGAATTTGAAAACGTGCACCTGATCATTGAGCAGCTTTAGAAACATCTGAGAAGAGAATGTTCGGTTGTTGGGTAAAGCTGCTTTGGCAATGGGATTTCTGTAGGGCTGGGCAGCGGCGGGCGCTGCGTCCTGCGCACAAGGCACAGGTATTTTCTGTCCCCGCATGTAGCTTCAGAGCATCCTGTCCCCTGCACATGCCTAACGAGACAAACATGCCTCCGTGGGTCACGATGATGCAGATTATCACAAACGCTCTGCAAGTGCATCTCTAAGGACCCTTGGGGAAGCGGTTTCCCATCAGGTGTCTTACTTTTTCCAGGGCGTTCACACCTACACCTCTTTTAATTTTGCAGCAGGAGAGCAGGAGAGCACGAACCTGACTTGCCTGGAAGCGCGAGTTGACCCCTTCCTGGCTCTGTGACCTTAGTGAGGGCCCCCTGCGCCCTGAGCCCAGCTCCTCTGTGGCATGGAGGTGTGGCAGTCCGCTCTCCAGGCGGCGGTGAGAGTGCAATGACTTCACCGAGGGCAAGCGCGGGGTGAACCGCACAGGAACCATTACTGTTACTACGATTTATATTTGGGGATTAAAATCGTTTGGTGTCTAAAGGAGCAGTGATGAGTTAAGGAAACCCTGAAAACCTGAAATAACGTCAGAGCGAGGTGCAGGAACTCAGGTGGTTTAGCAAAGACGTCAGAGGTACACGGAGGATGCAGAGGGTGGTAGGAGCTGCTGGAGAAAGGACTTTGGGGAAGAGACTGCAGCCGCTCAGTCCACAGAGCTGTGTGCCCCTGTGTAGGCGGCATGGGGTCAGAGTGGTCTCTGCCCTGCCGTTCCTGACTGGGTGCTCTACTCCCTCTGCAGAGTGCCCGCAGCGACCCGCCTCCCAGGGTGGGGAGATTAAGTGAGGTGATACAGATAAAGTGCCTGGAGGGTACCAGGGCTAGAAAATACATTTCTCTCCTCCTTCTCCTCCTCTTCCTTTTTCCCTTCCCTTCCCTTCCTTCCTTCCTTTACTTCTTCTTCTTCCTCTTCCTCTCCTCCTCCTCCTCCTCCTCCTCCTCCCCCTCCCCTTCCCCCTTCTTCCTCTTCTTCTTCCTCCTTTTCTCCTCCTCCTTCTCCTTCTCCTTCATCTGTCATATAGGAGCTCTAACTAGGCAAGTCACTATCAGTATTACTAGAAGCTTCCATGCTCCCCAGAGCATTCAGGAAGGTCCGAAAGCTGTCAGTGAATGCTAGTCAGTTCCTGGGATTACTCAGAATGCTGCCCAAACTTGGCAGTGTGAGTACCCCCAGCCTCTGCGGTCAGCGCCAGGTGCAGAGACAGGCTGTGGAGAGAGTCCTAAGAGGGGCTCTCGGGGAGCAAGGAGGTGTGTGTGTGGAGAGAGGGTTCACAGGGATTAAACTTGGGGCTCCTTTGGAGGGAAGGACTCCACGTGGAGGAATGAGCAGAGGAATCACCAGCGAAGCCAGACATGAGTAAGATGCTCTTGCCAAGAGTTGCCTTAGGAAGAGTCAGGTTTTCCAAACTGCCATGTTGATGTGTTGCATTATTATTATTATAATTATTATTTTTATTAATTTATTTTTGTTACAGATGTTTCTCCTTTTTTCCCCATTGACACCCTCCTCCCCAACCCCCCACCCCGTCCCCAGCTTTGTTGTCCATGTCCATCAGTTATGCATACATGCGCATAAGTTCTGTGGTTTATCTCTTCCCTCCCCCCCACCCCCTCTTCTGAAGGGTGTCAGTCTATACCCTACTTCCACATCTCTGGGTCTACCCTGTTCCTCAGACTGTTATGTTCATTACATTCCACAAATAAGTGAGATCATGTGATATTTGTCTTTCTCTGCTTGGCTTGTTTCGCTTAGAATAATACTCTCGAGGTCCCTCCATGTCGTCTCAAAGGATAAGAGATCTTTCTTTCTTACAGCGGCATAGTATTCCATTGTGTATATGTACCACAGCTTTTTTATCCATTCGTCTACTGATGGACACTTGGGCTGTTTCCAGATCTGAGCTATTGTAAATAGTGCTGCTATGAACATGGGGGTACATGTATTCTTTCTGGTTGGTGTTTCAGGCTTCTTAGGGTATATTCCTAGAAGTGGGATCACTGGGTCAAATGGCAATTCAATTTTTAATTTTTTGAGGTAACACCATAGTGTTTTCCACAGTGGCTGCACCAGTCTGCATTCCCACCAGCAGTGTACTAGAGTCCCGTTTTCTCCACACCCTCACCAACCTTGTTATTTGATGATTTGTTGATGGCGGCCATTCTGACAGGTGTGAGGTGATAACTCATTGTTGTTTTAATTTTGTTGCATTATTTTTAAAGATTTATTATCATGCAGACGCATTTCCTATCTTTAAGCAAGCAACTGAGAGTGTTGGAGATATAAAAATTTCAATGATAAGATATAACTTCTTAAGAATTTTTCATTTAAAAATATATCTCAATAAGAACGAGTGGTCAATGATTTTAGGTATTAAATATACAAATATATGAGATAAATATTCGTTGGGGGAAAAAAAGAAGCTTTTCTCCACGTTGTCAATTTCAGGCCTAAGGTGATCTGCTTGTGTCTGTGCTGAGCCTGGACAAATGCGCTCTAGCACAGCTACCAGCACTTTTATCTGTGGTCACTCCCTGTGGTCCTCACTGAAGAGAACACCTTTGCAGCGAGTAGAGTTCGAAAGTCACCCATGTTTCAGAGATGTGTCGGCTTCAGAGTGCTGTCGTACCAGCAGGCAGCCCATCTCCCTTCCATGTGATGGTGGAGACTGAGCGACGTTTCCCGCACCTCTCTCTTCCCTGCTGCCTGTTTTGTGAGCATACTGATAATCCGATCTTACATTTGAGCTTTCCAAGTCTTCTCACGCCCATCACCTCATTTTAAACCAAGGCAATTTAAAAACCTTGCTAGATCGGAAGTTGCTGACTCTGTCCTGATTATGTGTGATGGGCAGGGATGGACCTCGAGAAGCGAGGTCCACCCCTGTGACCAAATAATCGGGGAAGTAGATGAGAGAAAGCGTTCGTGAAGTCTTCCTACAGTGTCTTCTCTTCCAAATGCCATGGGTGTGACTGGGGACGGGGGACTGGGGAGGTGTGGTGGAGGGCCAGTGTCAACGCACCTGCAGAACTGTCACCTGTCCTAAGGTGAGGGGGGGTTGGGGCTGTGAAGGACTGTTTTTGGATTGCCTGCCCTGTGCCAGGAAGGTGCTTCTGGCCTAGCATCTATATTTTCAATCTGCTCAATAACTCTAAAAGATGGATATTGTTGCTACCCTCTTGCAGATGAGGAAAAAGGCTCAGAGAGCCTTGGGTAGGTCACCAGTATGTACTTCAAGGATGACGCATGTCGCTCTGCGGAGGTGACATCTGCAGTACAATTTCTATTGTTGCCTTCAGGTGTGTTGCCCTAGTTTCTATCGAAAATCCAAATGGGGGATCTGACTGTGTCCCTAAACATGAGAATGCCACCTGGGGACAAAATCGAAATGAAGGAAATGAGGAGCAGCCCCTGAGGACCATACCTGAGGATACTTTGCTCCAGGACCTGGGTCTGGCGCTGGTCTTGCTGATTTTGCCTCTTCATCTCTTCCTGCTCCTTCCCACTGCCGACTCCATCCAGAAGCCAGCGCTCCCTCAAGGCCTTTTTCTGATGGCAGGAAACATAAAGACGTGTTCTTAGACGAGTCAGCAATCCCCAAATCCCTGACTGCTTTCAAATCCAGGAATTTCAATCATGGACACACTTTAGAGAAATTATTCTCTCTCACTGCCTTGCCTGAATAAATCTAGCATTTTTCCTTCTTTGCACCCTTCTTGCCCTTCTTCAGAAGCCAGTTTTGATGGATCTAAATCCTATCCCTCCTTCTCCATGAAGGCCCCTGTTCTCCCCCTGCCCCCGGCCCCCTCCTTACCCCTCTGTCCTCGGAGGACGCTCTCCAGAGCCGTGCAGATGGTATGCTTCCATGCCCTACATGCTGGCTTATGTTCATAGCGGTCATAGAGGGACCTCCTCACGCGATGCGTTACTGCTATTTATTTGGTTGATGGGTTTATATTTGTGACTTGAAGTGAAAAGCTCCTTGAAGCCATTCCCATGTCCATCCCAGGGACAGGAGCAGTGACTGGAGTGGTGGGCGAGATGAAAGGTTGCTGTGCCCAACTGCTCCGTGTTGTTCTATTGAATCTATGGGCTGTGGTGAGCATCCTCGTTGGCCCGCAGTGCCCCGCTTCCTCCTGAGACCTGCTCTAAACCCCTAAGGGCAGCTCCACTTCCCCGTCACACGAGGCACAGCGTCCACCAATCTGTCCAAACATGGGGGAACAGCCCCTTGGCTTGCATGGGAGAATCTCCTTCCTGCCTGGGCCTGAGCGGCGGGAAAGCTAATGAAAGATGGGAATTTCGGACGGGCTTCAGCCAGCATCCTGTTCTGTCTCCAGCAGAGACAGTTTCAGACTATTCTGAAGCATTTGCCTTTCTCCTTTTCTTCATGAAGGAAGGCGCTGCCGCTATGTATCTAATGGACCGTTGTCAACCATTCATTCCGTCATTATTCACTGGGGACTCACTGTGTAAGATGGTGAGGCCAGAAGATGGAAACTCTTCTTTCTTTTCTGGGACTTCTTTTTTTTTTTTTTTTTTTAAGTTCTGTGGTTTATCTCTTCCCTACCCCCCCACCCCCTCTTCTGGGGGTTGTCACTCTGTACCCTACTTTCACATCTCTGGGTCTACCCTGTTCCCCAGACTGTTATGTTTATTATATTCCACAAATAAGTGAGATCATGTGATATTTGTCTTTCTCTGCTTGGCTTGTTTCGCTTAGGATAATACTCTCGAGGTCCCTCCATGTCGTCTCAAAGGATAAGAGATCTTTCCTTCTTACAGCTGCATAGTATTCCATTGTGTATATGTACCACAGCTTTTTTATTCATTCATCCACTGATGGGCCCTTGGGCTGTTTCCAGATCTTAGCTATTGTAAATAATGCTGCTATGAACATGGGAGTACATGTATTCTTTCTGATTGGTGTTTCAGGTTTCTTAGGGTATATTCCTAGAAGTGGGATCACTGGGTCAAAAGGCAATTCAATTTTTAATTTTTTGAGGTAACACCATAGTGTTTTCCACAGTGGCTGCACCAGTCTGCATTCCCACCTGCAGTGCACTAGAGTCCTGTTTTCTCCACACCCTCGCCAACACTTGTTTGACGATTTGTTGATGGTGGCCATTCTGACAGGTGTGAGGTGATACCTCATTGTTGTTTTAATTTGCATCTCTCTGATGATTAGTGATGTTGAGCATTTCTTCATATGTCTCTTAGCCATTTGTATGTCCTGTTTGGAGAGGTGTCTATTTAGTTCCTCTGCCCATTTTTTAATTGGGTTCTTTGTCTTCCTTTTGTTGAGTTGTATGAGCACTCTATATATTTTGGAGATTAACCCCTTATCTGATGTATCATTGGCATTTATGCTCTCCCATACAGTGGGTTCCCTTTCCGTTTTGATGGTTGTTTCTTTCGCTGTGCAGAAGCTTTTGAGTTTGATGTAGTCCCATGTGTTCATTTTTTCCTTTGTTTCTGTTGCCTTAGGTGACGTATCAGTGAAGATTCTGCTGCGTATGATGTCCAAAATTTTGTTGCCTACATTTTCTTCTAGGATTTTTATGGATTCACGAGTCATATTTAAGTCTTTTACCCATTTTGAGTTGCCTAATTTCATTTTTTTGCATGTAGCTGTCCAATTTTCCCAACACTATTTATTAAAGAGGCTGTCTTTGCTCCATTGTATGCTCTTGCCACCTTTGTCAAATATTAATTGAGCATAATGTCTTGGGTCAATTTCTGGATTCTCTGTTCTGTTCCACTGGTCTATATGCCTGTTCTTGTGCCAGTACTAGGCTGTTTTGATTATAGTAGCTTTGTAGTATAACCTGATATCCAGTATTGTGATCCCACCTACTTTGTCCTTCTTTTTCAAGATTGCTGTGGCTATTCGGGGTCTTTTTTGGTTCCATATGAACTTTTGGAGTATTTGTTCTACTTCTGTGAAATATGTCACTGGTATTTTGATGAGGATTGCATTGAATCTATAGATTGCTTTGGGTAATATGGACATTTTAATGATGTTAATTCTCCCAATCCATGAACAAGGTATGTGCTTCCACTTTTTTATATCTTCCTCTATTTCTTTTTTCAATGTCCTGTAGTTTTCTGCAAATAGATCCTTTACTTCTTTGGTTAAGTTTATTCCTAGGTATCTTAATTTTTTTGCTGCGATGGTAAATGGGATTGTTTTTTTAGTTTCTCTTTCTGTGAGTTCATCATTGGTGTATAAGAATGCTGTCGATTTCTTGACATTAATTTTGTATCCTGCTACTTTGCCAAATTCATTTATTAGGTCTAGTAGATTTTTGATGGAGTCTTTAGGGTTTTCTATGTGCAATATCATGTCATCTGCGAATAATGACAGTTTCACTTCTTCCTTTCCAATTTGGATTCCTTTTATTTTTTCCTTCACGTCTGATTGCTGTGGCTAAGACTTCCAGTACTATGTTAAATAAGAGTGGTGAAAGTGGGCATCCCTGTCTTGTTCCTGTTCTTAAGGGAAATGTTTTTAGTTTTTGCCCATTGATTATGATGTTGGCTGTAGGTCTTTCATATATGGCCTTTATAATGTTGAGATATGATCTCTCTATTCCCAAATTGCTGAGCGTTTTTATCAGAAATGGGTGCTGAATTTTGTCGAATGATTTTTCAGCATCTATTGATATGATCATGTGGTTTTTATCTTTCATTTTGTTTATGAGGTGTATCACATTTATTGATTTGCAAATGTTGTACCATCCTTGCATTCCTGGGATGAATCCCACTTGGTCATGGTGAATAATTTTTTTGATGTATTGCTGGATCCGATTTGCAAGTACTTTGTTTAGGATTTTGGCATTTATGTTCATCAGGGATATTGGCCTGTAGTTTTCTTTCTTTGTAGTGTCTTTTTCTGGTTTTGGAATTAGAATTATGCTGGTCTCATAAAATGAGTTGGAAGTCTTCCTTCTTCTTGAATTTTTAGAAATAGTTTGAGAAGAATGGGTGTTAGTTCTTCTTTGAATGTTCGATAATACTCCCCTGTGAAGCCGTCTGGGCCTGGACTTTTGTTTGCTGGGAGAGTCTTGATTACATCTTCAATTTCCTTCGTTGTTATTGGTCTGTTCAAGTTTTCTATCTCTTCCCGGTCCAGTTTTGGGAGACTATGTGTTTCTAGAAATTTGTCCATTTCACTTAGATTGTCAAATTTGTTGCCATATAAATGTTCATAGTATTTGTTAACGATCCTTTGTATTTCTGTGGTGTCAGTTATTACTTCTCCTCTTTCGTTTCTGATTTTGTGTATTTGGGTTCTCTCTCTTTGTTTCTTGGTGAGTCTAGCTAAGGGTCCATCAATCTTGTTTATCTTTTAAAAAAAACAGCTCTTTGTTTCATTGATCCTTTGAATTGTTTTTCTGGTCTCTATGTCATTTATTTCTGCTCTGATCTTTACTATTTCCTTCCTTCTACTTGCTCTGGGGTTTTCCTTTTGTTTGCTTTCTAGTTCTTCAAGTTGTGAGGTTAGAAAGTCTATTAGAAATGTTTCTTGTTTCTTGAGGTAGGCCTGTAGTGCTATGAACTTCCCTCTCAGAACTGCTTTCGCTGCATCCCACAGATTTTGTGTTGTTGTGTGTTCATTTTCATTGATTTCCAGAAAGTTTTTAATTTCTTCCTTGATCTCCTCGGTAACCCATTCATTGTTTAATAACATGCTATTTAGCCTCTATGTATTCAAATGTCTTTGCATGTTCTTGTTGCAACTGATTTCTAGTTTCATGCCATTGTAATCTGAGAAGATGCTTGATATGATTTCAATCTTCTTGAACTTGTAGAGACTTTGTTTGTGTCCTAACATGTGGTCTATCTTTGAGAATGTCCCATGTGCACTTGAGAAAAATGTGAATTCTGTAGTTTTGGGGTGTAATTCTCTGTAAATATCTATTAAATCCATTTGGTCTAGTGCTTCATTTAGAGTCTCTGTTTCCTTATTAATTTTTTTGTCTAGAGGATCTATCCAGTGATGTCAGCGGGGTGTTGAAGTCCCCTGCTATGATTGTATTGCTGTCGATTTCTCCTTTGAAGTCCTCCAGAAGATTTTTAATGTATTTTGGTGCTCCTATATTGGGTACATATATGTTTACCAAGGTTATATCTTCCTGTTGGATAGATCCTTTCAATATTATGTAGTGGCCTTCTTTGTCTCTAGTTATGGCCTTCATTTTGAAATCTAATTTATCAGATATGAGTATTGCTACCCCAGCTTTTTTTTCCTTTCTGTTTGCTTGGAAGATTTTTTTCCATCCCTTCACTTTCAGTCTATGTGAGTCTTTTGTTGTGAGGTGGGTCTCTTGTAAACAACATATATATGGGTCATGCTTTCTTATCCAATCCGCTACTCTGTGTCTTTTGACCGGGGCATTCAGTCCATTTACATTTAAGGTGATTACTGATATGTACTTATTTATTGCCATTTTTGTTTAGTGTGTTTCTATTTTCCTTTCTATTTCTACTAATTACAGCAGTCCTTTTAACATTTTTTGCAGTGCTGGTTTGGTGCTAATGTATTCCCTTAGCCTTTTTTTGTCTGGGAAGCTCTTTATTTGACCTTCTATTTTGAATGATAGCCTTGCTGGGTAGAGTAGTCTTGGGTTCAGATTCTTGTTTTTCATGACCTTGATTACTTCATGCCATTCCCTTCTGGCCTGTAGTGTTTCTATTGAGAAGTCAGCTGATAGCCTTATGGGGGTTCCTTTGTAGGTAACCTGGTGCTTAGCTCTTGTTGCCTTTAGGATTCTCTCTTTGTCTTTAATTTTTGGCATTTTAATTACTATGTGTCTTGGTGTGGGCCTGTTTGGGTTCTTCTTACTTGGGGCTCTCTGTGCTTCTTGAACTTGAACGCCTTCTTCCTTCACCAAATTAGGGAAATTTTCTGTCACTATTTCTTCAAATATATTCTCTAACCCTTTCTCATTTTCTTCTTCTTCGGCGACTCCTATGATGCGAATATTATTACGTTTCCGGTTGTCCCACAGTTCTCTTAAGCTGTCTTCCTGTTTTTTCATTGTTTTTTTCCTTTTGGTTTTCTGATTGGTTGATTTTTTCTACCCTGTCTTCTAATTCACTGATCCGGTCCTCAGCTTCTTCTACTCTGCTGTTTAGTCCTTCCAATGTGTTCTTCATTTCTTCTAAGTCATTCTTCATTTCCAATTGGTTTATTTTCAATATTTCTATGTCTTTGCTCATGGTGTTGATGTCCTTACACATGCTGTTGAGCTTCCTCAAGATCATGGCTCTGAATTCTAGCTCTGTTAACTTGCTTAACTCCATTTCATTTATCTCATCTTCAGTGGAGGTCTCTTGTTCTTTCATTTGGCATCTGTTTTTTTGTTTTACCATTTTGGCTATCTCAGTGGTTTTTGGAGCCTGCCAAATTTTCCCTGTGGATGTTGGTGTTCTGCTGTTTGTGGCTCCCTGTACTGGGTTTGGATGAGCGTGAGAGGACCCACGTTATACACCACTGTCGAGTCTTACTTTCCTGGGTAGATTTGCAAGCCCAGAAAAGGTTCAGTTATCCTCTAGCTTTTTGCCTAGAGGCTATTAGTCCCAGTTACTTGAAAAGCCTTGGGTTCTCAGTTGAATCTGGGACTTCTTTCTCTTACCCCACAAGTGAGAACAAGTAAGAAAATTTTTTGTTTCTTTTCAAAGGATGCTAGAATTAATACTAATGGAATGCAAATGTGTCTGAATTAAAAAAAAATTTAAGTAAGGTTGATTATGCTAGATAATTACCAAAGGACGGTTATTTTAAGGCAACGGTTTTCAAACTATTTAAAAATATTACACTGGTGACAAGTACATGTGTATGAAATGATAATGTGAAGAACAGAGGAAGCCTGGGCGGCCCTGGTTGGAGTGGTGAGGCCTGGAAGCCTGTGAATGCACAGAACACCGTTTGTACCCATGGGACTGAGCGGCGACCTCCTCCAGGTCATCATATTTGTGTTGGCCTTTCAGAGTTCAGCAAATGCCCGTGGACAGCACACCCAGGAAGGCACTTTGTAGCCAGAGATGGTTGATCCCACCCTTCTCTAACCTGTGATTATAGCTGCTTAGCTGTCTGTAGAAATGCTTTCCCACAGACACAGTGAATATTGCTACTACAGGTCAAGATTAACCTCCCGAGGTCAAAGATGCCAAGAGAATCTTAGTGTATCAGCATTTTAAGAATTTGCCTTGATTTTAACTTATTTTTATTTGGTGGATGACGGTGATAGCTAATGCACAGTAGAGAACACAGCTGACACCCATTGGAGGGAGTGAGCCCCACGGACCACCTGGAAGGAGGGGCTCAGTCATTTACGTCTGTGTCACCACCGAGGACGCAGAATGAGTCTTGTGACATGGTTATGTTAACTCGGGGCTACATTCTTGGTTCTCAGTCTGGCTGGGAATAAGAATAATTTTCATTTTAGCCTTCGGTTCCCAATCCACAGATTCTCCAAGGGCCCTGGCAGAGAACTCCTTGCATCTGAATGTAAAACGTGTAATTTGGACGTGTAATCAAAATGATACGGTTTAATATTACGGTCATCAAAACAGTTATTTTGTGTTTATGTCACAATTTAGACTTTAGTATAGGAGGTTAATGAACATAATAGACTATTTCACAACAGTGACATTCAGAATCAAGGGCCATATTAACTAATTGAAAATACGAGTGACATGTAATAGACATTTTGCAGTTGTTTGTTTGTTGAGCTCACCCAAGGATATTTTTCCATTGAGTTTTTTTTTGTTTGTTTTGTTTTGTTTTTTAAAGATACTGGAAGGGAGGGAGGGGTGGGAGAGAGAAACATTGATGTGAGAGAGACACTGATTGGTTGCCTCCGGCAGGACCCCAACCAGGGCTGGAGATCGAACTCCAAACCCAAGTACCACGTGCCCCTGACTGGAATCAAACCCAGGACCCTCTGGTCTGTGGGTCAATGCTCTAACCACTGGGAAATTTTGACAGTTCTTAAAAATGTTTATTTATTTATATCTCCCAGTTCGTTGGGCAGTGTTTTAGGGAGGGGCTTCCTGAGGCCCCTCTGCCTTCTCCACAGCATGGCAGCAGGCTTTAGGATGCAACTCGTTTTCCAAACCACAAATTAAATGGACTCCCAGCAAAGAAAAGTTTTTATGTTTCTTGGTGGCTTCAGATTGTGGCCACGACACTCAGCAAGAGGACCCCCAGGGCACACATCTCAGACATGCCTGCGTTAGAATCTAACCACGTCCCCAGAGAACCCGCCTCCCAGCACAGCGGCCCTGTGGCCTGTGCGGGTCAGGTCTGCAGGGGAAGGAGACCAGCGAGCCTCCGCAGCCCTGAGCGGCACCCTGCCGCGGAGCCTTGGTCCATGTTTGCCTCTGCGGGTTACAGTGGTGGCTGGAGTGTGATGGTGTGGTCTGCGGTCAGCGAAGTGCTGAGGATGGTCACAGGCATGGGGACAAACCGTGAAGAAGAAAATAGAAGGAACTCGGGTAACCGCAGAGGCCAGTGGACATTTCTTGGCTTGGTGCGTGTATTTCAGAATCGATTTTTTAAATCCTTGTCTGCATTTTTGAACTGCGTTTTGGCAGGATGCCTTGTTGCTGTTTGGTATAGCTGACCATTTCTGCTGAGCTGGGAGGATGAGCCCTGTTGAAACAGACACCCTTTCCTCGTGTTCAGTTTGCCTCGCAGATAGAGTTCATCCGGATATAAATGTCATTGCAAGTTTACCTGCAGTTACCACTTTAAGGACACAGATCCGGCTTTATTTTATATTCTTAGTGTCCAGCTTGGTACCTTGCACGTATTAGGTGCTTAGAAATATTTATTGCCAGAAAGGCCCCGTGTGCACCTACATAAATTCTGCTCATCAGTTAAGAGTCAGCTGCAATCCCCTGTCAATAGAACCTTCTTTGGCTACCCCAGATTAAAGAATTACTGCTTATACTTATAGTTAAATTAAAAAATAATCATTTAAGTTGTCTTAATTATTTCATCTCAAATTTCCCCTAGGCTGCAGGCAGAAGGGCTATATCCCACCAGGGCCACTGCTGGTCTCTGTGGCATTAATATGCAAATGAGGAGAAGGTGCAGCTCTCCACTGCCACCCCTTGGGCAGGTGTATGGCATCCCTGTGTGGAGACAGAGGCCACCCTTGCCAGGGTGCAGGTTCCACGGGGTGTGCAGGTCTCAGCAGCCCGCCCAGGTGTCTCTGAGCAGTGCACACCCTGCACACCTGAGCGCAGCAGTCCAGAGCATGACCCGTGTTTGGATTGGACTGGATTACAAGAGGTCTCCTGGGCTTCAGAAAGCAACCCTATAGGGAAGATTGTGTATTGCTTTTTGGACTGTTTCGGCAAGTCCTGAAATGAGGTACTGCCTCAGAAGTGGGTCAGAGTGTTCCTGTGTAGAGCTCACTTCCTCAGATGAACCCGGGGTAGTGACACCTTTTCCCTACTGTTGTTCTGCCGCAGTACCGACTGCTGAATGCCAGAGAATGATCGGTTTGGTTAGCAGCAGTAATTCATTCACTGTGAGACCCAAAGTGTGTGTAAACTGTGTGTGTGTGTGTGTGTGTGTGTGTGTGTGTGTGTATGAGAGAGACACAGAGAGAGAGAGAGCCCACAAGCACTGATACTGGACTTAGAAATGGCCTATCTCAAAAACTGTTGTAGATCTGACCTTTGACTTAAGTCGAGTTGCACTGAAATAACTTGGTCAAATTTGTTTCATTTCCTTGGTTTTTCCGGGAGCACACACAGCGTGTCTTGGCTTAGTCTACTGCTCATTGGACTTGGTGTGACATCGTAAGGCCAGCAGGCCAGCCATGCTCCGAGACGATCCGTCAGGCGTTGGAAATGTCAGTTTGTATAGGAGCGAAACAAACCATCCAGAGAACTGAGGCTAACTGGAATCTTACATTGTGTTTCTGCTCAGAGGTGGTTCTTTGATCCATCAGAAAGATGGGTTGAGCTGACTTCGGCCCATTTAACTTCAGTGTGTGGGCCCCACGAGTGTGTGGCATGATTTCATTGAGGGCTTGTTACATCTACTGATAGCAGCCCTGTCACTGGAGCAGTTTCCTGCTCGGTCCTGTCACAAGGAGCTCCTGTTGTCACGCGGTCGCATCCTGTGACTAAGCCATGCGATAAAACACCAAAACTTAATGTGCTTTCATTGCAAAGTGGCCACACCCACAGAAGATGTAAAGTCTGATTTTACAACGGAGGTTTATTTTTGGTTATGATCTCATGTTCTGTCAAAACAGAATAAAACAAAAACCCAAGCCATTCTCAGACAACATTGGGTCCATTACGCCAAGCTTTCAAATCCAGCACCCTCGCTGGGCCAGGCAGTGTCCGTTCTGAGCCCTGGGGGACAGGCTGGCCTTTTATGGATTTCAAAAGGGACATCCTAACTGGACCTGCCCCCTGGGATGTTAAGCAAGACTGTGTTCTGGGCCAAACTTTCAAGGCTGAGTTCTCAAGTTTACCCACGAAAGTGAGGAAATTCAGTAATAAAGGAGAACGTGTTCTGATACCGTATTTTTCCTTTTCCACGTTTGCCCAGAGGTTTTCATCCCATCTGCAAACACACGGGCTTGGTGGCCTCCCCCGTGGTGATTAGGGCGTTAGTGAACTGTGTTGGAATACTTTCCTCCCTAAAGCATACTTCCTGTTGAAATCTGAGCGCCATGTGGGTATCTGAATACAAAGTTATGAAATGAACTGAAAGGCTTGTAAGTTACCTTCAAGTGCTGGTGCGTTAGTTTTTCTTCCTCTATCTTCAGGCGCTTCTGGGAGATCTCTTCCTGTATTTTTCTTTTATCCTGAAATAAAAAAGTTCCGGCATAATATATCTATTTTTCAGTTTGCTTAATTATGTTTCCTTGGGTTGTCATCATTGAAAGGCTGGCCCAAGGTAGGCTCTTGGCATCGGGATGAGGCAGCTTTGGAAACTCACATTTCAGAGCCAAGGAGAGCAAAGAGCCATTCAGAGCACTTGGCTGATGGAGGATGATACAGTGCTATTTCAGAGAACTTAAACGTGCGTGCATCTTTCCTTTCCCTCCCCTCTGTCTTCCCATTTCCTCGCAAGGTCGAGCTATGGAGCACAGTTGGGTCGTTAGGAATAGCCACAGAGTCGCAGGTTACAGCCTGGGGAGCTGGGCTGGTGGTGACAATGAGCAGGCCAGGCGGGTGCCCGAGCTATTGGGGGACCACTTTGTGACGTGTAGGATTGCCGGCCACTATGCTGTGCCTCTGAAACTAATGCAGAATAGTACTGTGTGTGAACTGTAATTGGAAAATTTTACAGAAATAGGTAATCATGAAAGAAAAAAAAGGCTTGCGCTACCGCAGCACAATGGGACAAGTGGATTTTAGGAGGGAGTTTTGAATGAGGCTTGAAGAAGCCTTCTGAGGAGAGAGACCGTTCCTGGGGGAGGGGGAGCAACACAGGTCTGCTCACGTGGGAAGACAAGGCAGACTCCGGAAGCTAGAAAGGGGGACTTTTCCCTCTTTGTACAACTTGCTATGGGAAGATGGAGAAAAAAGGGGTCAGATAATGCTTGAAAAAACACTGAGTTAAAAAAAAAAAGCATGGATATAGTATCTTTCACCACATGTAAATGGCATTACCTCCAAAACCCAGAAAGCATAGCTGTTCATGCAATGGGTTGTGCCTGTTAGAAAAAATAGCATATACACTGGACAGCCTGGGTTCAATGACTGGCTCTGCTGTCTACCAGCTCTGTGTCCTTGGACAAAAT
Source organism: Tadarida brasiliensis (assembly GCA_030848825.1). Classification (NCBI taxonomy): domain Eukaryota; kingdom Metazoa; phylum Chordata; class Mammalia; order Chiroptera; family Molossidae; genus Tadarida; species Tadarida brasiliensis. The sequence continues at coordinate 4,603,189 of CM061275.1, read as the reverse complement.
TCCTAACTTCTCTGTGCGTCAGTCACCTCATCTCTACAGTGTGGATAATAAAACCGTCTGCCTCAGCAGACATGAGCAGTAAATGAGCTGACGTATGCAAAGGGTTCCAGGACAGTGCTTGACACACAGCGCTTTCTAAGTGTCTGTTTAATAAAATTTACTAAGTAAACTCATAACCTGTCAATCACACAGAAAGCAACACAGTCATTCTAATCATGCATCCGTAGGTCTGACATGTTTCAGAGATTCCCTCTCTGGAATTGTTTGAGACATTTTGTAAGCTATGCAAAAATGTCCTTGTTTTACTATTATTATTATTATTATTTTTTTACCAGATGTGACATGATTCTCCATCTTATTTATAAGAGTTGGTTTTAAATCTGCTTTCAAAATTGAGAACTCCCAAAGTATAAAAGTTTGTTGCCAATGAAGACATCTAAAGGAATTTGAAGCAGGCTCAGAAGGCAATTTAGAAGGAAGAGTTCCAGAAACATTTGGCAGCGTTACTGAAACAAGGGCATGGCTTCCTGATGGGGCGCCTTTGAAGATAAGAACTCGTGTTTGATGTACAAGTTCAGGTACATTTGTTGAAGAAAAACAACACTTTGCTCTCCAGCTTTATGTCATGTTTGTCTTTGTGTGAAAGAAGAATACATGACTTCATCAGTATTATTTTTAAAATTCCATAAGCAACTCTTTTGGAAAAAGAATAATTAGGCAACAAGCACGGTCACTTCCTTGGATAAAATCTTGTCGTTAGAAATAAAAACTCTGAAAACTCACAAGTCAATTCTCCACTACATCTCGAGGCTGTTACTGAGCAAATATTAGTACTATTTTAAATTTAGTGTGCCAAACATTTTTGTAAGTTTTTATGGGCACTGTTTCACTTAATAGTTATAACAAGATATATCGTAACATTTCACTTTATAGTCATAATTACAAGGAGACATTGTAAGAATTTTTATTTCACAGAAGAGGAAAAGCAAATTAGGGAGTTAACTAACCACCCGAGCTCTCACAACTAATACAGGGCAGAACCAGGATATTTTCCCCCTAAACAGAAATTTTATTCTAAGTTAGGAGTTTAGACTTGGTATGTGTTTCTCCTTTAGAAATCAAGTTTAAGTGGTGATTACTACATCCATACACAACATCCTGTGTAATAAATGAACTAAACTGCAATAACTATTTTTACTTGTTTATATTGGATTTTTATTGATTAAAATTTTTTTCACAACAACAAAAGCTTCCAAATTCCTTTTTTGTTTAAGGCAAGGTAACAATGAAACCAAAACTCACCAAAAATTGGGACCCCCCCCAAATAAAACAATAGGCCAATGACTCTCAGGAATATTTAGGAAAAAGGGAAGCTAAATAAAATATTAGAAACAGAATCCAGAGTACATCAGAAGAAATATATACTTTGTTCAGTGTAGGATTCTTTCAGTATTGCAAGGATGGTTCAGTATTAGGAATGATATAGTTATAATTAATATGCTTCATCCCCTCAGCAAATCTAAAGGGAAAACTCATATTTTCATTTCCACAGGTTCCTAAAAGACATTTGACAAAATTCACCATCTGTTTTTTTAAAAATTTTAATAAAACAGAAATGAAAGGAGAATTTCCTAACTTGATAAAATAGATTAATCTCAGCTCAAAAGTAAATAGTATGCCTAAATGGAAAGGGTACCTACTAACTCCACTATTATTAGCATTTAAAATATTAAATTGAATTAAATTCTGGTAGTAGCCAATAAAGTTAGATGAAAAAAGAGAAAGAAAATTAGAGAAACAATTAGTGGAGTCCCATGTTAATTTATAGAAGTCATAAAAATCACAATAAGAAGATATAAGGGAAGAAAGAACCCTACTTATAATAGAAACCAGAAACCTAAAATACCTAGGAATGAATTTAACATAAAATGTCAACAAGAAAACTAAGACATTCCTAAGGGACACAATAAACCTGAATTAATAAAAGCCATGCCATGTTATTGAATAGGAAGACATCATAAAGACATCTTTAATGTCAACTCCCCTTAAGTTGTTATTCTCCACAAATTGTTTATTCTCCGTAAATTTTATGTGGTCTCAATAAATGTACCAATGGTTCTGTTGTGGGGGGCTGTCCTGCGGTAGGATGTTCAGCAGCATCCCTGGGCTCTACCCATTCGATGCCAGTAGTACCCCAAGGAGTGACAGCCAGAAATACCTCCAGTCATTCTTTAATGTCCATTGCAAACTCATCCCTAGTTGAGAACCATTAATATATGCTAATCTCCAGTATTTACTAACTAATGAAATCCATTATGTCATGGTGCATGAGAAGAAGAAATAGACGTTTTCAGTGCTATGAAAACCGATTTTAACTAATTAACCTGTTGACTTATAAGTAAAAGATTCACTTATGCCTGTAGCTGACCAGCAGAAGACTGGCTTGTCAGAGGGTCATTAGCCTCAAACCGGAATGGCACTTACTGGGTCGTACAGTGGACAGGATGTGGGACATTCTATAGACATTGGGGGAGAGTACATGATAAGAAATTCATACCCAATGGTATTAGACCATTCAGTCTGATGCTATTACCACCTTAAGAAATATGTTAGATATCTGTGAGGAGTCATTCTATCGTGAAACATGTCTTAAGAAGAAAATAATACCACAGGAATTTTTCTGTTTCCAAAATCATATATCTGGGGATCATTCCTTAAATAAGGAATTGGCAAACAAACAAACAAACAAAAAAACAAATTCGTCAGTGAGTGGAGAGTGAGGGCTCTCATTCCCCGTACCCACCAGCTGGCCACACTCCTGCATCCCAAGATGGTTAGCCTATCTTGGACCTCAGAAACCTTTGGGTTCTCCCTCATTAAGGTCTCATTCAGCTGTCCACCTCTCAGAGCCGGTGGACTCTGTCCCCACCCTTGGATTTGATTGATTGTGGGCATTTCCCTTCTGTCCGTCTCCCATCCCAGCATTGGGGCCGGCCCAAAGTTGCCTTCTGCATGAACTTTTGAAGGGGACTTCCACAAGAAGAGATGATTCACACCGCCTCGAACCACCCTCCAAACCTAAGCACTGCGATCAGTTCCCCAGAGCCTTTGATGCTTTGGTTTTGAACTTGGATGCTCTCCACAGTGGGAAATGTGCCCCACTCTGCTCCAGCACTACCAGTGGGCCCATGGGTGTGCAGAGAGAACACACGGTCCACCTGCACATGGGCGAGGGCGGAAAACTGTGAGTCCACATTAAATCAGCGTGGTCGGTGCTGAAACAAAAATCCTGAACAAATCTCACCACTTTCTTAAGAGCAAAATTGCAAAAAGTGACATTAGCATCAAGCATTCTAGAAGAATGAGACAGAAATCCCCTTTCTACTAAAAGTAAATGCGTTATTTTTTCTTAAAATAGTATTCACGTTTATGTTCTTTTTTGTTTTTTGTTTTTGTTAATCTTCACCTGAGGATATTTTTCCATTTATATTTTTAGATAGAATGGAAGGAAGGAAGGGGTGGGGGAGAGAGAGAGAGAAACATTGATGAGAGAGACACATCGATTGGTTGCCCCGGCTCCACGGGGCAGGGGATGGAACCTGCAGCGAGGTACATGCCCTTGACTGGGAATTGAACCCGTGACCCTTTGGTCTGCAGGCTGGTGCTCCAACTGCTGATCCAAACCGGCCAGGGCTATGTTCATTTTTACAACAATGAAAGAAAGTGCCCTTCTGTCAATTTTCTGTACTTTTCAGAACCTGGTAGAAATGATTATATTTTCTCCCATTATATGTCACGTACAGAAGTCAAGGCCCCCTCTGCCCAGAACCAAGTGCCTGGGGCCAGCAGTGGGAAGCTGGAGATGCCCCTGGCCTCAGAGAGCAAGGGGCACTCCGTGAGTGCCCAGTGTGCACGGGGCGCTGGCCTGGCACGTGCAGGACCCCATGCGCGGAAGGTCCCCATATGCCAACACCCCACGCGCTGCCCTTGCGCCCTGATGCCAACGGCCAGCCGAGCCCTACCCGTCTGGAATCTTCAAACAGCAGGAACGTCTGGGAGCCGAATTGCCCCTGGACGACCCCGACTCCGCCGCCCGCGATCATGGGCAGCTACCTGAGCAGCTACCTGAGCAGCTACCTGAGCATGGCCAACACCAGGCTGCGGCCCCCGGCCCGGGCGCTGCGGCCCTCCGCCCCGGCGCGCCGGTGCCCACAGCCCAGGCCTGTCCTTCGCCAGCGGGGCAGGGACCAGATCCGAGACCCCTGTGCCCGCCCGAAGCGCTGCGGCCGGACCCAAACCCGGCCCACCATGCCGCCCGGCCGGGACTATGCCCGAGTCCGGAGGGAGAGGATGCCCGGAGCTCCGAGGCGCTTTCCCAGCCAGCCACCCAGCCCGACCCCCATGGGGCTGGATATTTCCGGCACTCCGAAGAGTATGCTGAAGCGGCAGCTCTGGAGTGCCCACCACCCCCGAGGCATCCAGAGCCCGGTGACCATCAAAATTGCTCCTCCTGAGCCCAGAGGGAGCCCCTACACGGGTCCACCCACCCAAGAGCGTCCTGACCCCTGTGCCAAGGAGACCGTGCTGAAGGCTCTCAGCCAGTGCAAGAAGGGAAGAAGGAAGTTCGACGGACCACTCTGGTTTGAGACCGCGGACAAGAGAAGGAGACTGAGCCCAGAGGTCAGGCGTTCTGCCTTCAAGCCCGTAGTGAGAAACGGGGTGAGCCTCCCCCTTGTGCCCAGGCCTGGGCCTCTGCTCCTGGTGCAACAGTGTAGGGAGGAGGACCCTGCCGCCATCCCCCCCGAGCCGTCCCTGTCTGCGAGGACACCGCCAGCCCAGGCCACACAGGCACAGCCTCAGCTGGAGAACTTGGAGCCTCAGGTCACCACTGTGTCCTATTAGTCAAGGCCCTGCCACCACCACCTCCTGAGACTCAAACCCATGGTTCTTTTACCCTGGTGAGCCCCGCTCCCCGCCTGCGTGAGCCACGGACACCACCAGGTCACCTCCCGGCACCCCAGCTGGCTGGTCTGCCAGCCCCGGACCCCCTCTCCATCGCGGACAGCACCCACATGCAGAATCACTGCTATGCCAAACGTTTGCCTTCCTCCCACCCGCCCACGCCTCCTGCCTTTCCCCAGGAACACCTATCAGGAAGGCGGCTTTCTCCCGTTTGCCCAGTTTGTATACTTAAGAGTCTGTTCTTATTTTCAATAAGAATTATAGAAATTGTTACTATCATGGAGATTGTCATAGTCTTTCTTTAAAAGATTTATATATTACGGTTTCTTACACACCAGCTTCTCCAGGTTGTCACTGTTAACATTGGCCGGATAATTCTTCCTTGTTTGCTGGGTTCTGTCCTCTACGTTGTAAGGTTCAGCGGAATCCTGGTTTCTAGCTTCTAGGTGCCAGCAATAGACCCACACTGTGAAAATAATGTCATTGCCAAATATGCCAGGGGTGGGGGTGGAGGACTGGGGGGAGGGGTGTGTGTGTGTGTGAAGTCACACTGGTGGAGAACCACTGAAGGACAGTGACCTCTACTGGCAGACACCGTAAAGCTTGATCTCCCCAAATGTTTGCTTTTATTTTATTTATTTATTTGAATTTTTCTTGATTTTATTGGGGTGACACTGGTTAATAAAATTACATAGGTTTCCGGTGTACAATTCTATAATACATCATCTGTATATTGTATTGTGTGTTCACCACCCCAAGTCAAGTCTCCTTCCATCACCATTTATCCCTCTTCACCCTCTTCTACCAGCCCCTCCCCCTTTGCCTCTGGTAATGACCATACTGTTGTCTCTGTCTTTTTTTTGGCTTAACCCCTTCCCCCTTTTCACACAGCCCCCCAATTCCCCATCCCCTCTGACAGCTGTCAGTCTCTTCTCTGTGTCTATGAGTCTGTTTGTTTTGTCAATTTATTTTGTTCATTAGATTCTACACATAAGTGAAATCACGTGGTACTTGTCTTTCTCTGACTGGCTTGTTTCACGTAGCATAATGAATGCTCTCCAGGTCCATCCATGCTGTCTCAAAAGGTAAGATTTTCTTCTTTTTTTTTTTACGGCTGAGTAGCATTCCATTGTGCAAGGGTACCACAGCTTTTTTATCCATTCATCAATTGATGGACACTTGGGTTGCTTCCAAATCTTGGCTACTATAAATAATGCTGCAGTGAACATAGAAGTGTATATATTCTTTAGAATTAATGTTTCAGGTTTCTTCAGATAAATTCCCAGAAATTGAATCGCTGGGTCATAAGGCAGTTCCATTTTTTATATATTGAGAAAACTCCATACTGTTTTCCATAGTGGCTGCACCAGTCTGCATTCCCAAGAGCAGTGCATGAGGGCTCCTTTCTCTCCAAGTCCTCGCCAGCACTTGTTGATGATAGCCATTCTGACAGGTGTGAGGTGATATCTCATTGTGGTTTTAATTTGCATCTCTGTGTTGATTAGCGATGTTGATTATCTTTTCAAATGTCTATTGGCCACTTGTATGTCCCCTTTGGAGAGGTATCTATTCAGGTCCTTTGTCCATTTTTAATTGGATTGTTGTTTTTTTGTGTGATGAGTTTTATAAGTTTTTTTATAATTTTTGGATATTAACCCCTTATCAGATGTATTATTGTTGAATGTGTTCTCCCATTCAGTGGGTTGTCTTTTCATTTTATTGATGGTTTCTTTTGCTGTGCAAAAACATTTTAGTTTGATGTAGTCACATTTGTTTATATTTTCTTTTGTTTCCCTTGCCCAAGGAAATATATCAGAAAAAATATTGCTATGAGAAATGTCTGAGATTTTTAAAAAATTGATGAGAGAGAGAGAGACAGAGAAATATCAATCACAGGCCCGAATGTGCCCTGACAGGAGATCAAACTCGAAACCCATGTATGTGCCCGGACCGGGAATTGAACTTGCTGCACGGGACAATACTCCAACCAACTGAACCACACCGACCAGGGCGAAACGTCTGAGATTTCACTACAGATGCCCATCTCTCCCTGGCAGACAGAATCCCTGCTGGTTTTCACAGCCAGATGTTATGTGGGTACCTCTCCTCGACTCTGGTGCTCTGGGCTAGGGAGCCCGGGGTGGGGCTGAGACTCCATGCACCTGAGGGGCCTCTTTGCAGCTGAGATACCCCTCCTGAATCTCAGCCACTGCCCATGGGAACGGGGCCAGCCCTTTCTGCATTTCTGCCCTTCCTACCAGTCTCCATGTGGCTTCTTCTGTAAATCCTTGGTTATAAGACTTCTGTTCAGCTAGTCTTCAGTTGGTTATTCAGGTTGACTGTTCTATATTTTAGCTGTAATTCCATTGGTCCTGGGAGGAGGTGAGTGTAAGCAGAACCAGGATTTGAACCCAGGCAATTTGAATTCAGCCTCCATCCTCTTAACAAATTCACTATACTCCTTTCCTGAGTGGGAAACTAGTCCAGCTTCTCACAGTTGCGCTTGTTGTCCCTCCATCATGACATACTGTGGTCTGGACACAGCCCCAGCATGGTCAGAGCAGGAGGGGGCTCTCATGAGAAGGGAGCACATTTAGCTCCCTGCATGCTGGTGCATAACCATGCACCTCTCTCCGTGGACAGCCCAGGGAGAAGAGCACGTTAGTGTGTGTGACAGTGACCGCCGAACCCAGCAATGCTTCTCCACCCCTGTCCAGCGTCAGCTTGGGCTGGTTTCCTCTTGGGGTTTATAGTGAGGTAAATGAAAGTTGTGTCTGGAGACAGGGCACCTCTAGTGTTTTGGCAACACCAGGCTTACAGAAGGGTTGCTAAGGAATAGCAATGTTTTGTCACTCAGTGGTCACGTGTTGCCTTGCTCCTGTCACACAGGTAGTTAAGGTGATTTTATAACGTTGCAGGTGTGGTTCTACTTTGAGAAAGGAGCACTTTTCCCTCATGAGATACTCATCAACAGCAAGTTATTACCCTTCTGCCAAATTGCATAGGAATATAAGCATTATTGAAAAACAATGTAGCAAAACACACTATAAGTCAACCTTACCTTGTATGTCTAACTCTGATACTTATACTGTATGCCAAAAGTGTCACGGCCAGCCAGTCCCTCCCAAATCATGAGGCAAATAGATGTGAAATGCCAACTGATCCCAAAATTTCCCCAGAAGGTGAGCATCTCCATAGACACCTGTGGTACCCTGGCACACCAGATGTTTATCAATGTTAACTATTATGAATAACTTATATTTCTGTTTACTTCTAAAGTGTTCAACGAACGAAGACTTTTTGTTCAAAGAACAATTGCCTAGATTCTTAGTTGTCTGACAGACTATTTTAGCAGTGATACCCTCAAATTCCTATTCTGTAAAAGACCACCTCTTATTCTGAAAATTAATTTATTATACCTTGTACAACTATAAAGCTATTGTGACCATCCATGACTCAATATTATCTCAACCACATACTTGACTAAAGTAAGCACAATACTTAGAAAGGTGAATAGTTTAGAGATGTTATTGAATCTGATCTAGCTAATATTATAAAAAGCCAGAAGCTGTCAAGAAGGCAGGATTGATCCTGAGTTATTTAATTATTAGTTTATCCAACATTTAGGTACTTATATACAAACGCTACATTCAAGGTGATGTTAGGAGTCATGCAATGTTTAAAAATTATTTAAAAGTAGATGCTTTTGCCAAGGAGCTTTCATTCTATGAAGAAAGAAAATCATTTGTACAAGTAACTATAGCCTACGAAATGAAGTGATCAGTGTCATTACTGAGGCAGAAGCAGGATGCTGGGAGAGCTGAGGGGTTGCTTCCAGCTGCTATGGTCGGGACAGGCTGTGAAGCAGCCTCTGAGTGCCATACGTCGGGGAGTCACTGCGGAGCTGGGGACGGAGGGGAAAGGCCATGCAAGTCAAGGGCTCAACGTGAGCAAGGGCCTGGAAGTAGAAAAATGGGACATGATTTGGAACAGCAAGTCTGAAATCCAAGTCCATACAGGGGGTAGTGGAAAATAAAATAAGAATAACAGGATGAGGATAGATCCCCGGAAGAGATTATCGAGTGGCAGGACAAGGGGTTGGATTAGTTCTGTGTTGACGTGGGGAGCGACGAGGGCTGCAGAGGGGGAGCAGTGGCAGAGGTAAGACCATGCTTGAGGAAGTCAGTGTCCCGCACTGTGAAGTAGACACTGGAGGAGGAGGACTCGGGATCATCAGCTGGGCTACAGCGCACGTGGGGGCCATGAGTGTTTGGACAGGAGCAGCAGAGGGTGTGGATGTCAGAGACACCAAGGAGTTCAACTGGTGGGACCTGGCAACTGATGACATGCGGGTGCCAGAGAGGAAGAGGCCCAGTGGGTGCAGGAGAGCAGAATCACTAACAGAAACAGGAAATTCAGGAAGGAAGAAAGTGTTTGGGAGGGAGCTGGTGGTTCACACCAAGTGTGAGGTGTCTTTGGGGCGACCAGCTGCAGTGTCTTTGGGACAGGCAGTTGGATTGTTGGACAGACAGATGAGAAGAGGGGTCAGAGCTAGAGAGAAAGACATGGGAGTTTAGGAAGGGAGAGCGGAGGCCAGGAGCCTGTCAGAGACTGGCAGGAGCCATTCCCGTGAAAAGAAAAAAGAGTTAAGGACAGACCCTTCAGGAAGGGAACCACATGGACGCTTGTGTGGGGTCAATCAGATGTTATTTATAATAGCACTTGGTGAATTGGGCCAATTCAATTAGTCCAATGGATTCAGACTCATTCTGCTAGAAGCCAATATCTTACAACTTCATAACTAGCTTTACTGACATTTTTATTGTTTCAGGTCTCGAAAGAACCATACCAGAAGCTGCTTATTTGCATTTAAATACTACCAACCGTGCAGCTTCCTGGTGATGTGCAAATAACGGTAACCTTCAACGATGGGACGATGGGACGTGGCAACACTGTTCCCAGAAAAGAATCCTGGGCATGGAGGCTCACTAGCTTTCAGTGAAAGCAGATTTTTAAAATTATTGAAAAAAAAATCTTGAGAAATTCTTTAAAAAAATTCTTGAAAAAAAGGCAAACATTTCAAGAGGGAAGATCATGACGCAGGGGCCTTTTCCACATGGGAACGTGGATACACGATTGCAGATGATCTCAGATAAGAAGGAAAGCGCACACCTACTAACATGACCAAACAAACAGTTTGCTGTCACTGGGAGTGCCCGGTGAGCGCACCCGAGCAAGAATGAAGACAAGCAGGTGGCACCTATTTGCAAGAAGGTGAATCAGGTGAACGTCTAGGGAGATGGAAAGCAGGTGGGAAACACTGAGGGCACAAAAAGCATGTGTGTCAATAAATACATATGTTTAAGTTTTTTTTTTAATCATTTATCTTCAGATAGAGTATGAGGGAGGGAGGGAGAGAGAAAGAGAGAAGGAGAGAGAAACATCGATGTGAAAGGGACACATCGATTGGTTGCTTCCCACACAACCCCAACCAGGGCCGGGGACCGAACTGCAACCAAGGTACATGCCCTTGACTGGAATCGAACCTGTGACTCTTTGATCCACAGGCCGATGCTCTAACTGCTGCGCCAGACAGGCCAGGGCCTGTTTAAGTTTTGTTGAGGACAAAAAGATAAAGGCATTAATTAGACCACTGTTGAGATACATAGAACAATGTTAATGTAACATATAAATTGAACTATTCCATTCCAATTTTCTTCCATATTTTTGATTAAGGAGAATAACCTTGATCCTGGAGAGGGTAGAACAAATATTCTCACAGGGAAATTGAAGCCCAAGAGGAAACAGAGTACCCAAAACAGCTGCTCAGACTGGGATGGGCTTCCTTTCAGGGACTAGAACAATTTATAGACACGACAGAAAAATATTGTCAACTAGTCTTGGAATCTTGGGTGAAGAGGTATCAGGAGACTGAAAGTGGCAGGTTTTTTGAAGAGGAAAAAATGTGAATTATGAATATTTAAAGACTGGTAGAATGAATTATTAAACAGTGTTGTATTTAGACAAAGACTGTCTAAGAGATAGCATTCGATTATTAGAAACAAAGCATTTAAAACTAACTTTCTTTTGCTTAATTTTTCCGGATCTGCAGGTGATGAAGATAACGCTGGTTGTCACAATAGCTAACATTTATTCAGAACTTTTTATGTGTTAGGAACCATTTCAAGCACCTCACTGTGCCGATGTGTTTAACCTTCCCCGAATCTCCGTGAAGTAGGGGCCATGTTTATCCTCATTATTTAGGTGAAGAAACCGTGTTTAATACCTTTTATCATCTGAGATACAGTAATTATTCATCCATTGTTTTCTTCCAGTTTTCTAAATATTAAAAAACTCTTTAATCCAGCTGAATTTATTTTGATTTATGGCAAATACTGAGAATCTAGCCTGGTTCTATCTTGCGTGACCGAATCCCCTGAGTCACTGGGGTTTTCGTAAAAACCGTAAGTACAGCTCTCACTCAGATGGCCTCTGTGACGTCTCAGGACAGCACACGTCCCTCAGGCCCATTTCCCCAGAGTGACCCCATGGCCACTTAAATAAGTGAAAATAGTCTTATTAAAATTTAAATATTTCCATTTTATTAAAATGTTCTCGTTTGGTTTTAAGAGGAGCGGTGTCCCCCGAGGCTGGAGACGGAATGTGCGCACCGCCCTCGCGGATGCTGTAGCCACGGGGCTCAGCCCGCCGGCTTCCACGCGGGTTTTCCCCCGAAGGGCTTTCCTTGGGACCGTCCAGTGCTGTCACAGGCTCCTGGGGACCCCGGTCAGTCTCGGGCTTTCGAAGCAGACTGTCGTTCGGCAGCACGCTGGAAACCCTGCCCTGTCATCAGAAAGCCGTTTCCTTAATAAGCTCCCCTCCGATCAGCCTCGCACGTGGTCTCCCTCGGGGTGGCTGTCACGCTTGGCAGAGAGCGCAGAGCACATGTTTGAGGAAACTTGTCCTTCTCTGGGAGAGACGGGTCATCCCAGGACGGCGCCGTGCGAACCTGTGCGGGGGCCTCACTGTTCCCACGTCCTGGCACAGGCCTCCTTCACGGGAGGGCCCTGCCTCTCCGGGGACCAGCTCTGTGCGGATGTCCACGGGTGCTGGTGACAGACTGGGGGCCTTCGGTAACTCTGTCTTAACCGTGAGTGAGCTGCAGGGTGCAGGCTTTGAGCCGCTACCTTTGCAAGAAGCCCTTACAACGCTTAGCGACGCAACGGCCCAGTCACAGGCCACGTTCCCCTTGGTCAACGGTCCAGTCCCAGGCTACGTCCCCTCGGTCAACGGTCCAGTCATACGCTATGTCCCCCTCGGTCAACGGTCCAGACACAGGCTACGTCCCCTCGGTCAACGGCCCAGACACAGGCTATGTCCCCCTCGGTCAACGGTCCAGTCACACGCTATGTCCCCCTCGGTCAACGGTCCAGTCACACGCTATGTCCCCCTCGGTCAACGGTCCAGACACAGGCTACGTCCCCCTTGGTCAACGGTCCAGACACAGGCTACGTCCCCCTCGGTCAACGGTCCAGTCACACGCTACGTCCCCCTCGGTCAACGGTCCAGACACAGGCTACGTCCCCTCAGTCAACGGTCCAGACACAGGCTACGTCCCCCTCGGTCAACGGTCCGGTCACACGCTACGTCCCCCAGTCAGGAGCCCGACGGGCTTGCTCGCGGCTTCCCTCCCCTGTGTGCACGCAGAATGAACAGGGACAGTGTACACGGCGACCTGGGAAAGGGAAGTAGGGCCAGCTTCCTGGGCACGGGCCCGTGACGTCCTACAAGGCTCCACGCTCAGAGGGCCAGCATTTCGTGTCCTGCTCGGCTGCTGCCATCTTGAAATGTTGACTACTCCTTGAGCACGGCTCCCACATGTTCAGTGTGTCCTGGCCCACAGGTTACGCTGCAGGTCCTGCTCGGGGACATCTACGTCTTACAACTGCCAGAAGCTCCCAGATAGCGACGAAGAGGAAATGAGGCGAGCTGGAGCGGCCGGTGACAGGGCAACGCGTGCTGAGACACACCTGGAACCTGGCGTGCTGACGTCACCGTTTAACAGTGGTCTTTGCGTTGGGCAGATTTCTGCTTTATGTGAAAACTTTCTGAAATGCCTATGTTTCCAGGTCTAGAGGAAATTCTGTGGGAGTGGAGTAGGGAGCGCATCCGGGAGACGTGCGCGCCCCATTACTGTGTGTCACGAGTGCCTTGGCCGGCAAGTCTGGCTCCACAGCTCGGATTCCAGAACTTTCTGTGGCTCCTTCCAGATGGAGTCGGTCCTAGGCAGGTGCTGGCTCTTGTGATTATTGCAGTCGGCTACGTTTTCACAGAGCCCACCTCCTCCACATCCATTTCCCCGAGGCCCATCCTGGCCACTCCGCTGCAGATAACCACCCAGTCCACCCACCCCGAGCTCACCGTTCCCCTTATTCCACTTCTCATTTAAAGGCCTAAGGCTCAGACACAGCAGGTGCTCAACAGCCATGCATTGCATGAATGAGAGGATGGCTTGATAACTCACATCCTACCAGTGAAAGCTAAGCCTTGATGAGAATTAAAACGTCGGCCAAATTCTTACTCCTTTCCTACCCGGCGGGTCTGTTCTCTGAAAATGGAGTCAAGTGCTCAGAACTCTTCTGATCTCACGCCTCAAGCACACCAGCTCTGTAAGGCTAGCCAGCTGAAGATCTGGGGCTTTTCCTGTTCCAGCCTTCCCATGTTACTTAGTAACAGTGTTTTCTACCACCACAGTCGGAATGGAGATACCACAATGGTTCTTCGTGCAGGAAGATGTCAAGAGCACAAGGGATATGACTAATGCTTACAAGGGCAATGCACCTGGGCCTTTTCCCTGTTCTTTTTTATTTATTTTTATCCTCATCCAAGGATATGTTTATTGATTTTAGGGAGAGAGAGAAAGAGAGAGAAGGAAAACAAACATTGATGTGAGAGAGAAACATCAATCAGTTGCCTCCTGTACACACCCTGACTGGGGATGGAACCCACAAGCTGGATATGTGTCCTGACCAGGACTCGAACCTGAAACCTTTGGTGTATGGGACGACACTCCAACTAACTGGGCCACTGGCCAGGACTCCTGTTCTTTAGTGGGGCCATAGGTTCTTGAAGAGAGGAACTCTGGGGGTGACTGTCATCTCAGTCCTCCTGAGGATACTGGAGACGCTGGTATTGTCAGTCCCAGTACTATTTATTAAAGTCAGTTTCAGATGGCTAGTTTCCCTCCATAGCTCTCCTTCGTACAAAAATCAGCTATTTGTTAAAATATGTACTGACTTGAAATAAGCCTCAAGAGGCTTCTTAATCAGAGTACATTCAATCAGTTTGAAGCAGTTGTAGTCTTAGGCTGGGAGATCTTTGACCATTAATTTAGGGAGAGTTGGCACGTGGATAAAGTAATAAGGGAGGAACACGAGAGTAAGTGTGCAAAGTAGAATTCATATTTGTAGGCCTGAACGGAAATACATTCTTCTAAGCAGTGGTTTCTGTAGACTTTCATACTTTTGTCTTCATCCTCTTTGAGAGGACGTCTGACTAATCTGAAATTCAATTTACTGATGTGAGCCATGGATGGCACCGTCGTGGTGATTGGGTTTTTGGTTTGAGAGCCGAGGTGCCACATTGCATTTAGTTACTGTGCTTAATCCTTTTTTTTTTTTAAAGAGGAACCAGAAGACGGCTCCTTGATTCTGTCAAGTTACGGGCATATACCATTTGTTTTTCCAGTTCCTTGCAGTGGAAATCATGACTGTTTGGATACTCAAAACCATCGGTGGAGATTATTTCAATTCACAGCCAGGAATTGGAGGAATACATTTTAATACAAAAATTGAGTAGATTTTAGAGCGTAAAAATTTTTTTTTCCCCTTTCTAACTAAGTGACGTCTAGGAGTTGCTGTGTTTGGAAACACTGGGCAATTTTGTTCTTGAAGAACATACACAGAAATTGTTTTTAGTGTATAGGGAAATAGGAGGAAAACAGTTAAAATGAGAGGATTGTCCCTGGGTCAGAGATTTTGAGGGTTTGAAGTACTTCCGAAGGTGGAATACTCCTTGCAAACTCTCTGGATACTGTGTGTATGTGCACGCGTGTTCCCGGGGCCAGGGGCACAGCTGAGGTGCAGAAAGCTGGCATTTCCAGGGTGTCCAGGAGGGAGGCCCTGCATGTGCTGTTTCCATGGCTACAGCACTGCTCCAGTTTTCCTCTAGGTGGTGACAAATGTGACTGGACTTAGCCTGGTCACTGGACTCGGCTAGTGGAAATTTGTTCCCATAAACTCTCCCCAATTTTTCCCTGCCACCTTTAAACAAACATATTACTTCCAACGCAGTATTACTTCATGGTCTTACTTTGCAGATTTGCTTAATTCTTTCTAATGGGACATGTTAAGACTCATGGAATAGTCCAAAAAGTCTTTTTTTAAAAAAATCATCCCCAAAAGCACATGCCAGGATATTCAGGGACCTACCTACCCTCTTGTCTGCGTGTAAAGCTTAGGGAGTCTGGCTCTGTCCGTCTGGGTTTGGTGTCCTCGGTGAGGAGTCCCCTCTCCCGGGCCTCAGGAGCAGCCGCAGGGGCTGCGGGGACGGGGCCAGGGTGCGCTCCGGGTCAGAAGAGAAACTGCGGGACCAGGGGCTACTTGTGTGCCCCTGGGGCGCCGTGCCACTGGGCCGTCAGGACAGGGACGCTGGGGAAAGCGGGTCTGTGCGCGCTGCGCGCACCGTGGGGAGTGACCGTTCCACAACAGCTGTGCTGCTGAAGGCCCACGCCAAAACCCACAGAGCAGGGCTGGTCCCTGTCCCTCAAAGCAGCACAGCTGAACCGTGGCCGAGGTTAACAACAAAGAAGAACAAACCAAAACAAGCAGCCGTCCAAACCAAAGTTTTCAAAGGCAGGAAGCTGTACTAATTAGAAGTCGGACATTTGACAAGCACTGTGTTAGGGAAACACGCCAGCCTCGTCCGCGGACTTCTGGTCCCTCACCACTGGCTGAGGAAAGATTTCAGCTTACTGAATCCTTTCTGGGTGCACCCGAGACACAGTATCCATTTACTAAAAATCCCGAATTGGGATGAGCGTTACTACTTATGCCATGAGAATTTGAAGGGCAAAGAAAAAGTATGCCCCTACCTAGCCTGATTGGGCATCCGTTTTTAAAAACACGCATTTCTTCCTGCCGGCTAACTTCAGTAGCAGAAAATGCTGAGACACTGGGATGTCGATTTCCAAAGTTTCTTCTCTTAAAAAAATTATCTCATAAGTTGTAGCTAATGATAAATGATCATGCTACAGAGTTCCAGTTTACTGCCAAACAGAGGATTTAATAAAATTAAATTTAAAAAGCTGGATCATTTAAGGAAAGTAATTCATTTCTTGCTTTGACTCTTTCCCAGAACAAACATAAAAAATGCATTATTTTCCCTCCCGGTATTAACGAAATATTTTCCAAATCCATTGCCCGCCTCTCTGCATTCCTCCGTCAGGGTCTTATTCAGTGTGTGACTCCCTGGAAACTGATATCTGAGGATTAATCTGATACGTGCTTCTACCCA
The DNA here is from genome assembly GCA_030848825.1 of Tadarida brasiliensis. NCBI lineage: Eukaryota > Metazoa > Chordata > Mammalia > Chiroptera > Molossidae > Tadarida > Tadarida brasiliensis. The sequence continues at coordinate 4,586,653 of CM061275.1, read as the reverse complement.
CTTTTCCCTTGTTTAATGCTTAGGCTGAGCACAATATTCATTTTCTAGGCTTTCTGGAACATACTACCACACTACAAATAAAAAGTTTCAAGTTGTCTGTTTTCTTTCTTTTCCTCTCCCCCCTTTAAAGATTTTAACTTTTTGGTGTATTATTTTAAACAGTTTCCAAGTTGGGGATCCGTCTTTTGATCTCGTGTCTGTCAAATAGGAAATTAAGGGAAAATTGCGTTTCTAAGGCACATAGAAGGTCAACCAAACTGCCTCCTCCAAAGCTTCTGATGGCTGCTTAAAATGTAGGCACCGTTTTGTTTTTTTTTTTTTTGCAAAAATCAAGAACATTGACTCTGCACTCAGGTCCGGGAGCTCGGGGGTTGGAGAGGGTCACGAGGGTGAGGAGAGCGGCAGAGGCGGCTGAAGGATGACAGCTCTGTTTTTCCACTGACCGGGCGCGGCGGCAGGGCCAGCGAGCCGTCTGCCTGCCTGGAAGCCACCACCTCCACGAGTTACAACTGTGCACTTACTGTGATGGCCTGAAGTCTCTCCTTCAGCAGCTCAGCTTCTTCCATTCTAGAAGTCAGGGACGGGCAGACGCCGCAGGAAGTCCCAAGCGACCATAAATCAGGAGCCTCCCTGGGGAGAGAAGCAGGGGCGACAGGCAGGAAAGCCCCGCTCTCGCACCCGTGGGAGCAGCAGCGAGCACGGCGGCAGGAGCGGCTGGGAGCAGATGTGCCGCGGGCCCACAGACACATGTAATGAGGGTGTGCTGGGAGGCAGCGCCCGGCTGCTGGCTCCAGCTGACTGACAAGTCTGAACGGCAGCTCACAAGCCCTTTTCCTCCAGGAGCTGCCAGCCCTTTGTTGCAATGTGCACAGGGAGCGCGGCACACTTCTGATTAACTGTTCCCTACCCGGGCCGGTCTTTCCCAGGGCGGCGGGAGCCCACGCCCAGCGTGTAATCAGCCGCCTCCGTGCTGGGGTCTGCCTGTTTGCACAAAGTGAGTTCACCTGCCCCCTCCTCCAGACTCTGCAGAGCAGGGCCTCACCCTGACCGGGCCAAGGCCCTTGCTTGTCTGCCTTCCTCTGATTGGCTATGGATAATCATAAAAAAATTCTGTAGTTTCTTTAGAACTTACTGTGGTGGTAAATTGACATCAGGCTGGCCTCCCCTCTCCCTCCCCCTCCCGCTTCAGCAGTTTGTTTCAAACTTTGGAATCTCCAGGTCAGGGGAAGCCACAGGCTTAGCGTGATTGAGAACTTGGCCCACCCGCAGAGTTCAGTGTGGTGCCAACGTCAAGTACCACCCCTGTGATTTCTTGTCTTGGACCTCTGTGGAATGCGGTTCTTTCTTGGACCTAGTTCAGAAGTGACACCAGGCTCTCAGGAAGGTGCCCATGTTGACCTCACCAGTTACGCAAGAGAAAGGGCGAGCCTTTGACGGTGCGATGAGATACTCTGTGCTCACGTGTCCAGCACTGGCTGTTCCTCTGCCCTTTAGAAAAGAGAAGCCAAGCCCACCGCAGCCCTTGGTTCAGAGAAGAGGCTGGAAGCTTCACAATGGACTCTATTTCTTTCCCTGCCATTTCTTCAGTTCCTTTCGAAGCAGTGAATCCTCATCACTCTCTCCCTCATTGTCGTGTGCTTGGACACTATCAGACACCTTCATGTCAACATTCGGCTGAAGAACTTGAAGGACGACCTTAACATGGAACATGCAGTTTAACTTCCTCTGCGCTGTCTGTATCAGTAATACCAAGAGCTGATATTCGTTGAGTCCTCCCTCTAGTCTAGGCAAACACTTTCCATCTCATTTATCTTGCAGGGTGCTAGGAGACGGATGCCACTGGCCCTATTCTAAACACGAGGAGACCGAGGCGCAGAGAGGTAATTTTGCATAGATAATAAGTTGCAAGGCCAGGATTGGAAACCGGACTGTCTGACTATATAGTAGCCACTCCTCAGCCTGCCCAAGGAGACAGGGCACGGTGAGAACAGGCTGAAGGCTAGATCAGTCTTTGTGAGAAAGAGTTGGACCCCCAGCCTCCTCCTCCATCTGGGTCTCAGAACACTGCTAGCTGGGCTCAACCCCCTCTGGCAGAACCCTGTGGGACTCTCCTCCGAATGAACTCAGTAGCCCTGTGAGAGAAGGGCTCTGCACGTCATTACTGGGAGTCCCAACCATAGAACCCGAGGTGAAACCTGCCAGCGTCCAGTTGAATCACACCTGGGGGTAGACGGTCCTTGCTCCTACATCCTCAGAAGGCATTGAGGGAGACCAAAGAATAGGAGAACTGGTTAGGTGTGGACCAAGTTTGATTACTGTTGGTTGGATATTTAAGCTTAAAAAAAATCAAAATGTCAAACCTTTTGATTTTGTGTATCTGTAGATTCTGGCTGCAGTTAAAGATAGGAGAGAGGTAGAGACACGTAGCTCAGGCAGTCCTGTGTGTTTGCTGCCCGGAACAGACGGGCTTTCTTCTGGTTATTAGTCTGGATCTTCTCCTAAAAACAACTTACCTTTCAAATCTCATTGCTGCTATGGGAAGACCCAAGGGTGTCCTAGTGAAAGAGAGGATTAGATAAAACAAGAGCATCAGGGAATTTAGGAGGGAGCAGAGTTGGGACCACTGATTGGTATCATCATGTGTTTACTCATTTAGTTGATAATACTAATAATTGCTATTACTTTAAAGCATTTGTTATTCATTTATTCTGCATATATTCTGCATGATCACCTATGATGTGTCAGGCCCTGTGCTAGGTGTTTGGGACACATGGATAAATAACATTTCTGCTCTGCTGGAAGTTATATTTGAGAAGATAACAGAAGACAAATATCATAATCAAGCAAAATATAGGTGAGAAGGTGATTATGTTAGTCCTCTAAGAAACCAGTGCCAAGATGGGATGCATATGTTTGGTTTTATTAGTAGAATGACCATGTGAGAGAATATGGGCAGGTAGGAAGAAGAGGCCAGAGCTGGGAAAGTCTGGGAGAGTGGTCAGACCCTGGTGTAAGTCTGACCAGAGTGAAGGGGAGAGGGAGGCAAAGCTGGGCGGAAACACACCCTACAGTGCAGTCTAGATTGCCAAGGCTGCAGAGAGTCTCGGAGCCCAAGTCAGCCACCAGGGAGGTCCTGTGTCTCCCAGAAACAGGACTGCTTCACCGTTCCGGCCATACTCAGTCATTGGCTCAGAACAGCCCCAGAGAGGCAGGGTCTTGATGCAAATATGGGGATAAAGTTCAGAGTCAACAGCTGGGACCCTTGGCCAATTATGGTCCTGAAGTTGGATGTCTGAGTGGCACATTCTCATTGTGATAATGGCTATGGAAAGAAAATAGAGCAAAGGAGGAGAAAAACGATTGCTAATGGGTGGCAAGTTGCAATTTAGAACTGGGCCGTCAGGAAGCCTCAGTGAGAAGGGAGCATTTGAACAAGGCCTTGAAAGGGTAGGTGGGAGTTAGCCACAAGGATACCAATGGAAAGAGCATATCAAGAAAAGCCTGTGCAAAGGCCCTGAGGTAGACTATAGCTGGCATATTTTAGGAACAAGTACAGGGTGATTAGACAGGGAGGAATGAAGGGAATGGTAACAGGCCTGAGTTCAGGCAGGGTCTTGTAGGCCATTGTAAGGACTTTGGCTTTTCCTTGGTGTGGGGTAAGAGGCCACTGAGATGTTCTGAGCAGAGAGGTGACATGACCTAGCATGTCTTGCAAGGATGGAGGCAGGGAGGCTGGGTAGGATGTTACAGGAGTAATCCAATTGAGAAACGATGGCAGCTTGAGCCAAGGTGATAGCAATGAGGGCAGCGAGAACTGGTTGAGCCGTGGATGTATTTTAAAGTGGGATCAGCAGAATTTCCTGAGGTTGGATATGGGGTTTGAGAAAAGAGGATTCAAGATAACTCTAAGACTCTTGGACTGAGTAAATGGAAATTCCCAATAACTGAGGTAGGGAAGTTGGTGAAAAAGAGTCTTCTGGTTATTTTTGGGGGGGCGGGGAAGAGGTTAGATAGCAGTATCAGTTTCAGACGAGTCAATCAGGTATCACATGGAGATGCTGAGCAGACACTGGATATATGAGTTTGGAGTTCCGGAAAGAAGTTTCATCTGGAGCTATAAAATTCCATATTTCTCTGGTAGTAAGCAGGATCACAAAATATCTAGAACTGCAATCCAAAGAGCAGCATAATTGGGTGAACTAGTGTTCATTAAATATTAAATATATATTCATGAACAAATTCAGTCTTTGTAAAATAGGTGTACAGTAGAGCTCTGTCTACTCTCAATTATCTTGTTAAACCAAGTTTATTAAATATTTTGCTGTTTGCCAGCCAGTGTAAATGAGGATGGCGAGAGTTAAGTTACAATCAATTATCTGGCCTTATATGAGGAGTTAAAAGATATATGAACTTCTGAGACCGTGCCTTTTCTTAAAGTGCATAAGCTATTGGGTTGGAGAGGTAAGACATACTCAAAAAAATCAGAGGACAGAAGAATAGGAAACCAACTGTCATTGTAATTGATGAAACCAAGTGCTGACGACTGCATGACTTGAGACCAGGAAGGTACAGCTTTGTGAACAGGTGACGTGTGGCACCAGCAGACAGTGCCACGTGAGCTGAAGGAGACAGAGACCAGTGTGAGGAAGCAGAACTTAGAGCAGAGCAGTCAGTCCTAAGGGAGAGTGTCCTGCTTGGGGCAGAGAGGAAGAATTAGATAGAAAGGCTGACTGAAATGTACAACCATACACTGAATTTGATGTTCAGGGAAAGGGGGTTAGGGGAGTGGGAGATGAAAGACCCAATTCATATTTCAGGAGAATAACACTGTCAACTCTCTGAACAGATAGAAAGATTAGGTAGGATGATCCTGTAGGAAGGTAGGGAATATGAAATGTGAGTGTCCTCGGAAAGAGTCTAAGAAATCGCCAATGTTCTGTGCAAGGAAAGGTCCCCAGGCTTCTCCTAACCTTCAGGAGGGCTGGACCCAGAGGTCAGGAAGTAGATGAAGAAGTACAAAGCGATTGAAGTAGTACATAAGGTGCAAATATAAATATTTCAAAATCTAAGGGTAATGGCAACGGGAATGATTGATAAGGGAGGAATCAAAAATAAATTTCAATTAAGAGGGTTATACTAGCCCTGGCCGGTTTGGCTCAGCGGTTAGAGCGTTGGCCTGAGGACCAGAGAGGCCGGGTTTGGTTCCCGCTAAGGGCATGTACCTCGGTTGCAGTTTGTCCCCGGCCCGGTTGGGGTCGTATGGGTGGCAGCCACTCCATGTGTCTCTCTCACATCGATGTTTCTCACTCTCTTCCCCCTTCTCTCCCTCTCACTCTATCTCAAGATAAATGAAAAAAAAAAAAAAATGTCCTGGGGTGAGGATAAAAAAAAAAAAAGAGGGTTATAATAGAGAGAAGGATGAGACTTAAAAAATTTTTTTTCCTTTATTGAATTTAGAGAGATAGGAAGGGAGAGGGAGAGAGATATGGAAACATCGATGAAAGAGAACATCGACTGGCCGCCTCCTGCATGCCCCCCACTGGGGGTTGGCCCACAACCTGGGCATGTGCCCTGACTGGGAATCGAACCAGGGACCTCCTGGTGCATGGGTCGATGCTCAACCACTGAGCCACACTGGCTGGGCAGGATGAGACTTTTATAGGTTCCAAATTGGGTACAAAATGGAGGCTTAGATTACAAACTTTGGACTGAAAACCACAGAGAAATAAAATAGTGGCAGAAAATTAAAGGAAACCAAAGGCAGGAAGTAAATAGTTCTAGGATGTCTATGTGAAAAGACTTTTCTAGGGTCTTTTTGAAAGCAGATCCTGTTTAAAAAGTGGGTGCTGCTTGGCCAATGTGGCTCAGTGGACTGAGCTTTGTCCCATGGACTGAGAGGTCCTGGTTCGATTCCTGGTCAGGGCACATGCCCGGGTTGTGGGCTTGATCTCCAGTAGGGGGCGTGCAGGAGGCAGCTGACCAATGTGTCTCTCTCTCGTAGATGTTTCCATGTTTCTCTCCCTTCTGCTCTTTCTAAAAAAAAAAAATTGTATTAAAAAAAAGGGTGCTAACTTCCTTTCTGCCTATTCTTTCTCTTTTTCTCTCTTTGTCCTTCTCTCTCTTTTTTTTTTTTATGAATTCTCAGACTTCTGGAGGTCAGAAATGGTGTCAGACAGCTTTCTTCTCACACTGTATCTCTGAAAGAATCATTGAAAAGTCCCTGGCCCTTCCCGGCCAGTGTGGCTCAGTGGTTGAGTGTTGACCCATGCACCAGGTGTGGCTCAGTGGTTGAGTGTCGACCCATGCACCAGGAGGTCTCGGGTTCCATTCCTGGTCAGGGCACATGCCCAGGCTGTGGGCCCAATCCCCAGTGGGGGGCATGCAGGAGGCAGCCAATCGATGTTCTCTCTCATCAATGTTTCTATCTCTCTCTCCCTCTCCCTTCCTCTCTCTCTAAAATCAATAAAGAAAAAAAAATTGAAAAAAAAAAAAAGTCCCTGGCCCTTAGATTTACGATGTGCTAACTAGTCCGTCTCTTTTCTTACCTTTGAATCTTACTCTCCCACATCACTGGGCAATATGAGTTTTTATTTATTTATTTTTATTATTATTATTATTTTTAATCTTCACCCAAGGATATTTTTCTATTTATCTTCAGACAGAGTGGGAGGGAGAGAGAGGGAGAGAAAGAGAAACATCGACGTTAGAGGGACACATCGACTGGTTGCCTTCTGCACCACCTGACCAGGGCCGGGGACAAACCGCAACTGAGGTACGTGCCCTTGGCCAGAGTCGAACCTGCGACTCATTGGTTCGCTGGCCGACGCTCTATCCGTGAGCCACACCGGCCAGGGCAGCAATAGGAGTTTTTATACGTCCTTCTCCAGTTGATGCCTGGATGGCATTTCATCGTTATTTGTAAGTAACAAACAGGTGTGTGAATAGGACGACCACGTAAATTACAAGGGATTCCTGATCCTGCTTTATTGCCATTCTAGGGCTCTCTCGACGGGTCAGCAGCATACCCATTTCTTCGTTAGGTCATTTGAGCTTTACGGTTCAGAGGGTACTGGGGAAATGCAATAGACTTCCAGACGGTCTGTAAGACCAAGCTCTTCTCTGACTTGATTGTCCACAGTGTTGGGCAGAGTTGACCCCTCCTTCCCTCTGTCTTCGCCTGGTCCCCAGGACACCACACTCTCCTGATTTTACTCCTATGTCCCTGCTCTCTCCCTCTTGGCCTTCTTTGCTGGCTCCTTCTCTTTCCCCCACCCCCTTTAAGTTGTAGTACACCAGGGCTCAGTTGTATGTGCGCCTTTCTTCTCGATTGTTCTCTACTCACTCCCCAGGGATCTCATATAGTCTTACTCCAATGCCTTTACATACCAAGACTGAATTTATTTGTGTCTCCAGCATAGACTCCTCTCTGTCCTAGAGTCCTAGGTGGTCACCTCTGCCCGGGACTCGCTTCCCCTAGATACCTGTCTGGCTCATTCCCTCACCTTTCAGGTCTTTGCCAAGGTATCACCTTGTCAATGAGGCCTGCCTTGACCACAGTGTAGAAGACCACAGACCTGTCTCTCTGATTCCACCAGCCACCCTCGCCTTGCTCTGATTTTTGCCACAGCCCCCGTCATCCTCTGCGATACTGTCGAATGCACTCTTCTGTCTGTTGCCTGTCTTTTCTCGCTAGAGTGCACTTCCACCTGGTGAAGGGTTCCATCTGCACTCCAAGTGCTCAGAGCAGTGCTGGTACCTCCTGGACACTCAGTAAACAGTTGTTGGATGATGGTCACTATCGTCTTCTATTTGCTTTTCCAGCATGTGCCAGGTGCTTTGTAGACCTACTTCATGGACTTGGACATCAACACTCAGAAAGATTAAATAAACTATCGAGGGGCTACATATCCAGGAAGCAGTGAATCCAGGATTTAAATCTAGGACTTTTGCCCTGGCCGGTTTGGCTCAGCGGTTAGAGCATCGGCCTGCGGACCAGACAGTCCCGGGTTCGGTTCCTGCTAAGGGCATGTACCTCCGTTGCAGTTTGTCCCCGGCCCCGGTTGGGGTTGTGTGGGTGGCAACCACTCGATGTGTCTCTCTCACGTTGATGTTTCTCTCTCTCTCTTTCCCTTCCTCTTTCCCACCCGCTTTATCTGAAGATAAATGCAAAAAAAAAAAAAAGTCCTCAGGTGAGGATAAAAAAAAAAAATCAAAAAAAAAAATCTAGGACTTTCTGGTTCCCAAACTCCACCTCATCTGCTATATCATCCTACCTCTATTTTTTTTCCTGGTTGTAATGAGACACCGTAGCACGAGGTTTAACTACATATATCATTACATGCCTAGAATAATACCTTATGTACAGCAAACAAATTTGATCATTTTGACGATTTGTGGCATAGATTTTTAAAGACAGGACACAGTCTAAAGTCATTTTTTCCCCTTAGGAATTTGTTTAATGATTAGACTGTAACTTTGTAGTAAGTGAAGTATTCTGTAGGTACACTATTAGCTGTCCCCCACCACAGAATTCTTCTGGCAGACAGACGCCTGTGTGTGGTTAATCATGCTGCTTTCTCTTTGAACATCACAGTTTTTTTTTCAAGCTGAGTTTCCTCAAATTCCAACAACTGCTGCATTTAGTGCGAAAGAATATTTAAGTAAACCGATGGGACCTTTGGAGATGAAGGAGGCAGCTGTTTTCTGGACACAGCCTCAGTTATCCAATAGCGTATAGAAATAGCCACAGATAAAAAATAACCTATTACCAAACCAAATACACATAGCAAAAAAATCCCCCCAACACCCATCAGACAAAATGAAAGTGTTCGTAACTGATTTCTGTTCTCATGTGCACACAGCAGGAGAGATGAATGTTGAACATATTTGGAGTCTTATGTTTGAGTTTCCTCTGTGTCGATGGACAGGTGGACGTGGAAATAATCAGCATCGTAAAAAGTATTAGCACTGCTACAAACCAGGGAAAAGTAAGAGGCTAAACAGTCTATGTTTATCATTCCACCAAGATCAGGGACAACAGGTGCCTCAGCACAATCCCTTCTTCATCAGCTTAGGACCCACATGTGTAGCCCTTGTGGTGTTCATACCCCTGCACGGTGTGTGCTGTAGAGGGGCCAGAAAGGACCGTCCAGGTTGCGCTCTAAATGTGTTCTGAGTCAGAGCGTTTGTGAGGACTGGCCGTAGCCTTGCTCACTTCCCTTCCTTTGTTCGTGGTGCAGGGCAGCTTCCTTTGCATTGTTTTCGGGTTTGGGTGTTTTCAGAAATGCTGTTCCACTCGGATGCCTTCCCTGGACGCTTTCATTTTCAGCCAATCGATTCAACGTAATATTTAAAATATTTGGACCAAAGAACATGCCTGAACTCAGAAGTATCTGGAATGGCGTCCACAGTCTGCAACGTGCATGCGAGCTGGGTATCGCAGTCGTTCCCTTTGCCCCTGTGTGTGCTCAGCTGTCCTTGAACTTGAACATCGTGGACTTGCTTTGCTTTCTATTTTGAAAAATTATTTCTTCTTTTCCAAGTTGGTGATTTTAGTTGAAAGAATAACTGACTGCAAGTTTTAACATTTGAGTAGTTGGAAGTTTTTGCTCTCAATTCCACAAAGAAATATTGAGTGGGGCCCCTCCTTAATGCAATGTTTGCCTTCCCGTTTACTTTATCCTTAAGTTTGCATCTCAGTTGCTTGTTGGGATAGAAAAATAAATACCCTGTATCTTTACTGGGATCATACATGCAGACAGGGAATTGAAACTGATCATTGAGGCACTATGCTCCCCAGAAAGAACGCATTGATCCTATAGTCCTACTGAATTCCTGGATTTTGCCAGGGGGATTCCTATTCTAATATGTAGGTCTCAAACACCTGTATTTCCTGAGACGTTTCCAAGAACGGTTTGGCCACCGCAGGAATGCACTTTGGGACCTGGATTTGGGATTGTAAAAGGGTGTCCCTACTAAGTGGGAGCTCAAATCATTTGTTCATTCATCTAGCTGTACATCACATGTTGAGTACACGTCTGCTGACTGTGTAACCAACAGCGTGCCATGTGCTAGAGACAGACCGATGAGACAGTGAACTCTGGTTAGAAGATGGGAGGTAAACAGAAGACAAGTAAACACTGTGTGAAAGTGCTGAGTCACCAATGTCGGCCTCAGGGCAGCGGAGGGCCTCAGTTCTGCTGAGTCATGCTGGCAGAGAGGACAGCTCAGCTCAGCTGAATTGGAGCCTTTTAGATCTGGACAACCAGGAGTTAATTAGCCAAGGGAATTAGCCAAGGGGGTAGGAAAGCAAAGAAAAATTGTACAATCATAGCCTCTGATTTTCTAAATTGTTATAGACAAACTGACTAATCTTCCCAGGTACAGGTTCTTAGCAGATGACGTATGACATACTTACCAAACCGTCCATGTGCAGGCGTATAAATCACCAGTGTATTAAGATATGTGGTATTCAAAGACTATACATATATATGACTAAAAAGGGTGTCCCCCAAAAATGTATATAGGGTGTCTGTAGATTGTACTATATTTTAAAAATGAATTTTAATAAACACTGGCTTTATAATTATACTTTTTTGTGTACACATTTTTTGGGATACCCTATACCTACATATTATGTATTTGTTTCTATATATTTATTAATGATCCTTAACCAATTCACATACATCAAAATCTTGATTCTCCACCATTAGAAAGTTAATAAATATAGGAGATTTTGCAATCAGAGAGACACGGGCTTAATATCCCAACTTTTTCCACATACTGGATGGATGAGATTTGAAAAGTCACATCATAGCTCAGAGAAACTGAGAGTAACAGCAGTGCTCATGTACTTTTTTGATTAAGGTTAAATGACAATTTAGGTCAAGGTGGTCATGGAGCATAATCGTTCCTTAATAAATGGCAACTGTTATTATGATTAATTATCTTATTGTACAAGTAAAGGCTTAGAATGGTCTATGAAATCTTGTGGCACATCATTACTTCTTTAGTCCTTTCACATTTGCCAATGCTATTTTTCGACATACGTAACCCAACACTGTGATTGACTTGTTCAGAGTCTCATCTTCCTCTTTGAACCAAGAAGCTATCGGATGTGTTCATATCCAACATGGGGAAACTGAGGCATGGATGGACCTATTTGAACAGAGAGAGCCAATTCACTCAATGGAAACATTCTCTGTCCAGCAGTCTTTCCAGGAGGCTGACTATGGAAATCCTGGGAGGCTGGATCTGCTTCTTTGTCATTATGGAAATCCACTGTAAACTCATCAGTCAGGTTGGCTTCAGGGCAGAGCCATCACTCGAAGGGTTCGAGCAGGTTATGTTAAAGTGGTCCACGTGGCCAGCCAAGCAAGCCCTCTAGTCCATTTCACTGGTGAGAGAAAAGCCTGTGAAGTTTGCTCATTGATAGATCGACTTTCAGGCACCTGTGATTCTAGCCTGAGGATGTTTGGAAGTATGTGTTTTGAAAGATGCTAACTGAAAGTTTACTTCTAAAATATTTCATGGGTCTCTCTTTGGAGAGGTGGGTGCTTGGTAAGGGCCAGTGATGATGGCATGCCTCAGATAGGGCTTTAAAAAGAAACCTAAAAAAAAAAAAAAAAAGAGGCAAACCAAACAAAAAACCCCAAACATTTTATTTAGAAGTTTTACTTTATTTTAGCATACAATGAAAAATCTTTGTTATTTTATCATTAGATCCTCTTCTCCCCCTCTCCCCTCTCCCCTCTCTCTTCTCCTCTTCTCTGTGGTGAGATTCTGACTGTAGGAGTAGATTGCTTCATGTGTGCCCAGGGCAAAGATGGAAAGAATTGCATTTCGCAGTCATGCAACGGTGTGGGTGGGGTGAGAATTTAAGGGAACACTAAGTTCCAAGAAATACAGTTGCCACAAACAGATCTGTAGGAACTCCCTTCAAACTGGAGGCTAATTAGAGTCCTATTTCCTGTGAGAGTTGAAGATCTAGAGTATAGTTCAAATAGCGACAGAGATAGCTGCCACTTGATACCCATGTCAATTGTCCATCACTCATTTTTTTTTTAAATTTCAGCAACAAAAATATTCCTTTGCACATATCTAATTTTAATCTTGCAATATAAAAATGTTTTCAGAAAGAGGAAAAAAAACAAAACAATTTAAATAAAAACTTCCTTCTAAGCGAAATTCCGAAGAGCAATCTACTCTGGTGCTCAGGGGCCTGGAATTCCCGAGGACGAAACCCTAGCCCCACAATAGTGAGCAGCCCTCTAAAGGCAGTGCTGACTGGGAGAACAATAGTCATTCCTTTGGGAAGGAAAGGTCAAGCCAGATGACGATATCTGGCTAATTGTCCAAGGCTTTATTAACGTACTATGGTTTACTCATTTGACATTTGATTTTTATCAAGCTGTATTCTTATTCCCTTCTTTATTTACATCTCTCTTTTGGAAATGGATAGGAATGAAATAAAAATCAGATCTTTTTAGGGTGCGGGGCAGATCACTTTCCTTTCTTTGAATTTACCAAGTCTGTGTGGGTAAGAAAGTGAGGAAATGCATCGTAGGATGGCCCGATGGGGTCTGCATTCTGCCTGCCGAGCTGCTGAAGGTGGTCAGCTCAGTCCCAGTAGGGCAATGCACACACCTGCAGTCTGTGCTGAGCTCTGTGTGACAGGGGCCTGCTCCCCTTTCCCACACATCTACCCAGTGCAAACGCACACGCTGACAAACAGAATGCAGACACGTGGTGTGCTAATTTCACAACCAGTGGAACGTACAGAGAAGCCATTACAAATGTCAGCCCCCAAATACCATGTTTATAAAGAGGAGAAGCAGTGACTTCCCCACACAGGGCTCAAAGTAGAGAAGGGCTTGTCCACAAGTGGGATGTAACGATTCAGTTCTCCGCTTTTGTTTATTGATGATCACTTTCCCCTACCTCTCCACATTCCACCAAAGCAAACTGCATGATCTTCCCCTTGGGAACCAACTCAGAACTTAGCTTTATTTACAAGCTTCATTATACGGAAGAGCAAAATGTTCTGCCGGACTGAACAGGTATTACATGGCAGCCCACTGACCTCCCTATTTGGGAGAAATATTCGACTCCTGCAGAGAGCCCTAAATGTTAGCTGGCCCATGGTTGGTTCTGGTTTTGTTTTCCTGTATTTACTGTAGCCCAAACCACTCAGTTTAGCCCTCTCCCCTCCCTCCCTCCCTCCCTCCCTCCTTCTTACCTTCCTCCCTCCTTCCCATCCTTTTCTTTCTTTTCAGTATGGTGTTTCTCTCCTTTAGCTAAGATTCTGCAATAAACAAAGAAGAGCTTTTAGCTGCTAAGCTGAGCTTCTAAATTTCTCAATTCCAGTGGTTTCAAAGGCACCAAGTTCACATGACATTAGAGTTTCAGCCTAACGGAAGGGCGGCAGGAGTAGCCTGACATGTACCCTTGGGAGTGCTGTGATATCGGGGCACCTACATGTGGGGAGACAGCTAAGGAGCTGATCCTTTGCCTCCAAGGCTCCAGAAACTGCTAGAGACATTCTGAGGAGTCAGGAAACTCATCTGAATATAGGAGAGTGTGGCAGAGAAATGGGCCTCAGTTTAGGAGACTGGTTAGTTACTGTTGGGAGGGGTGCTCTTGTGTGTACGACTCGAGTCTCGGACTTCAACCTGAAAGAACTGGGCCGCAGCCCCTGAGTGAGCTGTAAGAACAGAGTGTACAGCCGTCAGGGGCCTCAGAGAAACTGAAGGTTGGGGAGGAGAGGACCCAGATGGTGAGCCCTGAGCCCGAGTAAGTGCAGAGAAGACAGAAGTCCGGCAGGAGGGGCCCAGCACAACCGGGTCGGCAGCTGCTGCAGAAGATACCCCACAGGAGGAGCAGGGAATTCCAGCACAGGGATGGGGTGTTTGGGGGCCCCTCGGGATCAACAGGAATGGGAACGAACTTGACTTTTAGGAGTGGACCACCCTCAAGGCTGGGGCCTCAAGAGTCAAAGCTAATTGCAATGGCTACCATCTCCTTGATGGTGTCCCTGGCTCTCTAGCATGGGTGTGGCCTCGGGGAGAGCTTTCAATGCACAATGGCTATCCCAGTATCAAAGTGTAAATTCAACACCACAGAAAAAAGATATTTCCGAAGTCACTGTGATAAGGTATTGGAATAATAGTTGAGAATCTTTGCTTTGAACAGCAATATTATTGCAGCTCTTATTGCAGTCTCTGCCAATAGCTCTTGGTTCTTTCCACCAAGGCAAGTAGTGCTGATACATGGGACGCTGTGGCCGACGTTCTGATTCAAGCAGAGGGCGTAACAATCCCACACCACGGCGCCCTTTATTTCCACTCTCTCATCCAAGTGTGCACAGCGCTCTTGGTTTTTGCCTAAACTTTAATAGGCCCTAAAGGAAGCCCATCTCCCTCCCCCCTTTCTCTTTCCTCCCTTTAACCACAGATTCATTATTCTCAGGTGAAACACACCTAAGCGATTCTAGCTAATCTCCCCGCCCTCAAAGTGTTCAGGTCGATCTGGATGATATATTTAGTGGTGCAAACACTTCCCGTAGTGTGTAAATGGAATGTGCTGAAGCCTTCATGCTTTACTGACTGGTCAGCTCGTGTAAGAAAAGGAGGGGTCCTTTCCCTAAGGAACCAGCCTGAATCTGTGGGTCCTCCGTGGGATTACAGTCTCATTGCACCTGTGTCAGCTGGTGCTGGGGCGGTGCCTCTGTGGTCAGTAGGAAAGGGTGACCCACTTGAGTGACGAAATGTCGGTTTCAAACACGTTGCTGGGAATGCTGTGATAACTGAAAGTCTCCTGAGAGTGAAAGCTCCTCACCGTGGGAACCGTTCAGTGCCACACTCTTGAAGTGCACGTGGTGGCAGCTGGCAGGTGGCACGCACGCCTCCGAACAGCACTCGTGGCGTGTGGACCACGCAGCAGGCACGGCGCTCGGGCTGGCCGCAGGGCTCTGAGCAGCTCGGTCACGTCCCTGCTCCTTTGGGTCTTAGGTTGCAGTGGTGCAAAGCAAACAGGAGGAAAGCAAACACATCAGCCCAGTTTTCGCCAGTGTTAAGTGCTGCGGGAAGACAAAGCAGGGCTTTCAGGAGAGGTGCCCGTGGGGGTGGGGTGGGGGTTTAGCTAATTCAGTCTGAGCAGTCCAGGAAGGCCACACTCGGGAGGTAATGTTTGAACTGTTCCAAGCTGAAAACTCAGGGATCTGTTTGAATTAAATTTCTCCTTTCATAGTTCTGGACCTAGGAAATTTAGCTAAATACTTATTTGGTTTTTATTTGCTTCTTCTAAGCTAACTAAATGTTTTTGCTATTGCCATATAAACATTTAAAAAGCTTGCAAATTGAGCACAGGGGAAATCCTTTCAAGAATTATAGTAAATATCTCACAACTAAGGAAAACTGCTCCCAGGTAATGAGTGATACTTGTGAAAAATAAAATAGCCTCATGGCTTTAATGGCCAGGCTTTAGCTATGAGCATAGTTATTTGAGGGAGAATAGGTTTTTTTTTTTCTAATGGAAAGTGACTCTGCTTTTAGTAATTCTATTTATTTAAACCCATCCCAACATTGTTGGCACGGGAAGTATGCTTTTATGATGGCTTCCAAGCAAAGAAGTCTTTTCAGAATTTAGCTATGTGAAAACAGAAGGAATTCAGGTAATTTCCAACTTGGTAGAGCTACAAGCCCCCTGAGAAAACGGACCCCGCCTGATGTCCAAAGCCCACCCAAACTCAGTTTCCTTTTTTAAAAAAACAGCTTTATTGAGATATAATTCACATACTACACAATTCACCCGTTAAAGTGGCTTTTTAGTATATTCAGAGTTGTGTATCTCTTGCCACAACCAAGTTTAGAACATTGTTATTACTCCAAAAAGAAACCCACGCCCTTAGCCGTCAGCCCCACCTCCCTGGACCCCAGGCAGCCGCTGGGATGCTTGCTGTCTCCATAGATCTGCCTACTCTGCGCCTTTCATGTGACTGGATCCATATCCTGCAGCTGGCCTTTGGCTTCCGACTTCATATACTTTTATTGCCAAATAACATTCCATTGTAGGAATATATCACATTTTATTTATTTAGTCATCAGCTGATGGACATTTGGTTGTTTCTACTTCTTGGCTATCATGAACGTCACTCAAAGTTCCTTTTCCATCTTTTCATTTTTCTACTCAGAGCTTCCACTTCCTCACTGCATAGCTCCAGGTTCAGAGATAGGAGAGCATAAGAATAGTCTAATTCTCCAATTCATACTAAGGTGTAGATGACTGATTACTATATGCATTTTAGAAGAATGTCACAATACCAAATAGACTTTGAAATAGTGAAACAGTTGCTCATAGTACTTTCTGAGAAATGAAGTCTTCCAGTGCTGTTCTTACCCTGGCTGCTGCCTGGCGCTGCCTTCTCCAAGCCCAGAAAATTCCCCAAGAAGCAATTTGGCAGCTACTTCTAAAAGGTGCTGATCCTTTCGACAGCTTTGTGTTTAACCCTTTCTTATTTCCTTCTGGCCACACTCTATATTTTCTTCTTTATAGTAATTATCCTTGGGTAAATACAAAGATTAGTATGCCGGGTTTAGCCATAATTGCAACATCTCCACAATCTCTTCTCACTCTGGACCACCCTTCCCATCTTCTGGCTCACTCCTTCCACAACCATGATTCCAACCATTTGATCCCACCTAGATCTCCAGTCCATGTGTCCTACCACCTTTTCACGGTCTGTCACCCCCTTGATGTCCTCTTTTCCTCTTGACCAAGCTTACATCCCATGCACAGTCAGTACAGTGACTCCCTCGCACACACTCTCGATTCCCTTTCATTTTGGCTTCAGTGTTCGCCCCAACAAAGCACCAAGCCCATCTGTGTCTACCACACCCACTCCAGTGACCGGAACAGGACTGGAGAACAGCAAACCCTCGCCTCCCTGGGTAATCGGAACAGATGTCCCACTGTAAGTGGGGGACCACCTACTTCCAGTGGGCCTCCGGTGCTCTCTGCTTCATCCCTAATGCGTCCTGGAAACCGTTTCCCTCTCTTACTCACTTTTCTAGTTAACTTTTTTCACATCTGCCCTCAAATCTCAAATACCTTTCTATCACCCTCATCACCACTGAGAGAATTCTCCAGATTCTAGCCGTGTTTACCCAGCTACATGATTGCTATCACCTGCACCTGCTTCTCCTCAGAGAGAAAGCTAATCCTTTCACTCATGTGCTAGATCTCATCCTTTCTTTCTTTAAAATTTTTATTGATTTTAGAGAGAAAGAGGAAGGAAGAGGGAGGGGGGAGAGAGAGAGAGACAGAGACAGAGAGGCAGAGAGAAACATCGATTTGTGGTTCCACTTATTTTTGCATTCATTGGTTGGTTCTTGTATGTGCCCTGACCAGGGATTGAACCCACAACCTTGGCACATCAGAACAATGCTCTAACCAACTCAGCTACCTGCCAGGGCGAGCTCATCCTTTTGTATCTACTAAAAGTCATTGCTCCAACAAATCTCCCCTCTCTCTTCTGCTTTGATTTTTCACTTTCTCAGAATGTTACCCTCAATATACAAATATACTATTATATTTGCTATCTTAAAATAAACAACAAAAACCAAAGTTTTCTATTGACGCCACCATCTCTGCCACTTACCGCCCGTTTCTTGGCTTTCCTCTGCAGCAAAGCTCTTTGGAACTGCTTCATCTTCACGGCCTCCTTGGTATCTCCACCAGAAGAGCTAATCAATAGCTCACACTAACAGACCCAAAACGGGGCATCTGGCCTTTGGCCCTTCAAGTACTCCTCTCCATTTGTCTCCAGTGCAGTTGACAGCCATACCACCCTTTTCATTACTCAAAGTCCAATTCCTACAGTTACCCTAATCTCCTCTTTCTCACACTCCACATCCAATCAGCCAGAAAACCTCACTTGTCCTACCTTTAATCTGTACAGTTTAGCTGATCAATGCTCACCATCTCCACTATTCGTACCCTAGTTCAAGCCCACTGTTAATTGTCTATAACCCCCTAACGGTCTCCCTGCTTCCATCTTGGCTCCTTATCATTTGTTTCAACAAGAATTGACCGTTGTAAAGCCTAAGTCAGATCATGTCATTCCTCTGCTCAAAACCCTGTGTCAACACTGAGATACTAATAGTGACCCTCAAAATCCAGCATAGACTGGGCTATTAATCTCTGACCTCATCCATCTTCTATTTCTTTCCCTCCTACTCATGTTAGCCAATGTGCTCCACCTCAAGGCCTTGGCACAGGCCTCTGCCTGGAAGTCTCGTTCCTTAGGTACCCACTTGACTAGCTCCTCCACTAGCTTTCAGAGTCCTCGACCGTCACCTTCTCAATAGGGTACAGCCAGGCCGCCCTGTTTAAAATTGTATGGCACCTCCTCCCTGATCTTCCTACCCTGTTCTGTTTTTGCACAGTGCTTCTCATCTTCTAAACAGGATGTAACTTCTTGTTTTTCATGTCTATTGTTTGTTTTCTGTCTTTCCCCACTAGAATGTAAACTCCATGATTTTTGTCTGTTTTGTTCATAAACATTCAGTGCTGGCCCATAGAAGGTGCTTAATAAACATTTGATCAATTAATTAATTTGAAATTGAAAAATGCATTCAGTATCACCCATTAAATTTATTGATCAAGTTGCTTTACTATGTGAAATATCATTTTTTTGGGGGAAAGTTTGGTACTAGAATCATATATTAAATCTGATGCTTATTTTTAAAAGATATATAAGTGTTTGTATTTATATCTGTTAGCCCCAACGTCACCCCTATTATAGACTTTCATTATTTTAAGAGTTTGCTATAGAAAAATCTTTGTTTTAACCTACATTATATTTAAAAGCAGCATTCTTTTGATAACTAAAACCTAAATTCATGCATTTATTTTAAAAAGAGAAGTCTGAAGCAGTGTTATTAGCTTCATGTCCTGGAATTTGGCGCTGAGGACTCCCCAGAGTTCTCCGACTGCTGGAGACCTTGCCGAGCGCTAAGAATAGCGCAGAACGTGAACTTCTATCGAGGCAACTGTGGAAGGAATTTTTGGCTGCAAGGCAAGACTATAGCATATCAGAGAGTTTGGGAAGTGGCATTCTTTCATTGTCAAATAGTACATATTTTAAATTATATATTTTACTGTTCTAAATTCAAACGGAAAAGCTTGTAGGACCCTACCTCTTCATTCTCGCTACTCATTCACGTCCTATTGAACGTTAATATGAGAACACAGGGCAAAGGTCCGTGTTTGACATAAGACGTGCTTATGCCACATTTTACAGGAGGACTTTTGAGGCTCCCAGAAGTGCATGTGGCAGTTTTGTTTGGCATCAGATTATAATTTTTAAAATTCATTTTAGACTTGAGGTCCTCATTTTTTGTTTGGAAGCTTCCAGGGTAAGTTCAAAAAAAGTCTGGTATTATCTGGGACATGGAGGGATGTTGGTCTGGTTCCCTTTTATCTGCCCTACCAGCGTACTGTTTTCCTCTTTTTCTTATTCTCACTCGAAGATATATGTTTATTGCTTTTTAGAGAGAGTGGAAAGGAGAGGGAGAGGGGGGAGGGAGAGAGAGAGAGACAGAGAGAGAGAGAGAGAGAGAGAGAGAGAGAGAGAAAGAGAGAGAGAGAGAGAGAGAGAAACATCAATGTGAGACAGAAACATGGATTGGTTGCCTCCTATACGTGCCCCAACCAGGAATTAAACCCAAAACCTTTTGGTGTACAGGTCGACACTGCAACCAACTGAGCCACCCAGCCAGGGCTCCCCTTTCAGTGTCTTGGTCCTGGGGTCTAGCTTGGTCCCAGGATAACAAGAGCTCTGTCTGCCTCTGGAAGGGCCTATGCCCTTGCTCTACCCAGCTTCACCCTCTTCAGTGGAAACCTGTTCTTAACTGGCTGATTGCTAGGGGGAAAATGTTCCTCCACATTTTTATTCTTATAAAATAAGGAGATTGGTTCAGCTGCTACCCCAGATTCCTTCCTGCTTGAAAATCTTGTGATTCTCTCTCTTTTCTGGGAAAAACTAAAACTACTGATTATAAACTCTCCTGAGAAAGTGATGCCATTTTCACCATACTTGTGAAAGTATTCTTTCTGTTTTGTTGATCTCCCTCCCCCCAGCCCCTCTCTGTTATTCACAGAAATATAATATGGACCTAAAACAGTATTTTGCTTATAGCACTTTTCATAGAAGACAGGTCTGTCTCAAACCCAGTTTCTGGGTGTTCGGATTTCAAGTCCTTACCTGGGACCGATGGGCAGTGTGGTTGGTAGCATGCCAGTGCATTGCCCACTCTTGGTAAAGGCACTGCCTTACAGCTAGCTCTGCCATGTGCTTCTCTGCTTGTGGGCTCGGCATGAACTACTGAGTCCTGGACAGGATCACTGATGAGAGAGGGTAACATTACTGCGTATTGCTGGACAGACGCAGTCCTTGCCCCCAGCTCTGTGTGAGAGCACACTGTGGGTTCAAAGAAGCAAATGAATGTTATTGTCCATCTTGCAAGGCACAAGCCTCTGCTGAGATGAATTGTTGGCAAATTCTCCCTAAGATCCTTGACAATAAAGCTCTCCGGGAATGCAAAAGATTACAGTCATTACCTTGATGAAAAGCCAAGCTCATTTGCCTGGGTCTGACCCTGCGGTTCCAGGGAGTCTAGCTATTCTGATCTTGCCACTTGGATGACACATCACAATGACGACATTCAGTGTGGTCAGCTGCTCCTCAGGTGCTGACACCCCCACCTCAGGATTTCCTTTTCCAGCTCACAGATATTTTCCTGGAATTTAAAACGCCTTCTGAAACATGGGGCCTTCCATTCTTTGCCAGTCATCCCCACTTTGTGGCTGGGGATGTTGCTGTAGCCAGAGTGTGGGAGGAGAGAACGTCAGACACATGAGTTCTCAGTGAGCCTGGAGGAGCCACCGCGGGAGAGGGAAGGACAGGTGCTGGCACCCAGGGCACAGGCAGGAATGCAGGCAAACTACCTGCAGAGGGAACTCGCTGAGTTTCATGTTATTTTCCAGAGCTTTCTTCTTTGTTTCTGTATGACGGGTATAATACCACAGTCGCAATCGATTATAGCTTTGCTTTCTTTGTTACCAAGGCAGCGTTATTACTGAAACTCGGTGAAATCTTACAAAGAACAGTTGTGACGTGTCACTGAAGAGCCCCCATGAAGGAAAATAAATTCTGAAGAAAAGTGGTGATTTAGATCAAGGTTTCTGCACACTAAATACTGCTTTTTTTGTGATGCACAACAAATCTGTGAGACAGGGGACGATTGGAATACTGCTCTTTAGTTCAACTACGGGTTCAGCACATGGATAGAAGTAGGGAGCTGGGGGCAATCAGAAATGAAACGACGTTGGCAGTCTCTACTTAAGCAACAGCCGTCAAAGGGCCTGGCATTTCCTGAGGAGGGGGAGGAGGAGGAGGAGCTGAAAGCTCCTAAAATCCTCCCCGCCTTCAAATAGTTAATCCTCAGGAAGCGCCTTTGTTGAGATTATTATTGCTACTATGAGATGGAAATTGAAAACAAATTCAGCACTGTAGCCTAGGATGTGCACCATCAACACTTCTTTGAGGAAACTCACCCTACCCTGGTCCTTTTCTTTTTTTCTTTTCTTTCTTTCTTTCTCTCATTCTCTCCTTTCTTTCTTCTAAATGATACAATTTTATTAAAGGGCAATCTGGGATCATCTATCAACATTTCAAATGCATGAACCATTTGAACCTGTAAATCCAGTGCAGGGATGAATCTCATACACAACCTCACAAAGACACGAATACACACATCTATACTGCAACACTGTTTGCATTACTAACGTTGAGAACTTTCTAAACGTCCTTCGACAGAGGAGGGTAAGTGCGCGCCTGTGCGGCCCCGCAGTGGAGCGCTGTGCGGCTCTCGCAAGAAGGCACGTGCTGAGATCGTCAGGTGGGGTGGACTTACATATGTACAGCTGGACACACTCTGTTACTAAGTGGAAAAAGCAGGATACAGACTAATATATATTCAGCGATCCTTCTTTGTAGTTATTTCTATAGGGTCGACTTTTTTGGACATTATAATAAAAAATCCCACAGACTGTAGCAGCAGTCCTCTAAAATTGGTAACCAATATGCTGTCCACCAACCGTGGGGTAGCGGACACGGGTCCACAATCGCAGCCACAGGGCGGACCGCAGCCTGTCCCGGCAGGTGCCCGAGCGGCTCTCGGCGCCGGGAGGTTCGGGCTCCACCTGCTTCTTCGCCCACCGTGGCCACAACCCGCAAAGCCTCTGCGGCTGGAGCTGCCACGAGGGCTACAGGCGGCGGGAGGAAGCAACGGGGTTGGCTCCGCACTCAGTCCCGCCGGTTCTCAGAGACGCTACTGGGCGGGGGCGGAATCGCGCCGCCTTGGGGGCCGCAAGGGCGCAGAGGGCACGTGACCGGAAGTACCCAGGAGGCCTCGCGCCGCCCAGGCTCCCAGCGGGCGGCGGCCGTCACACCTTGCGGGTTCCTCCCGCCGGCTCCTTTTTCCGCGTGGGTTCCACCCGCCTCCTCCCCCGGGGGCTTCCGGGGGTGCAGGGCGCGGAGGTCCTGGCTGCCTCACCCTGCCTGCCTCCCTCTGGCCTCGGCTCCCAGGCGCGGCGCTGCGTGGGTGGGCCGAGGCGGGGACCGCCCTCCGGTCCCGGTGGCGCAGGTGCCTGGCCTGCTGTGACTCTCGTCCTTTCACCCACGGACGCCGGTGTGCAGAACTTGAGTGAAGTTTGGAAGTCGGAGCAGGGAAAGGGGTTTGCATGGTAAAGTCAGCACAAAAGACACACATACTACATTAATTGCCTTTTATCACCTGATTGCATCCCACAATACTACAATTTTTCTTCTCTCTCTCTCTCTCTTTTTTTTATTACAACCATTTATCTTTCTTCTCACGAAACTTGCCTTGCCCTGACTTGCTCACTCTATTATAAAAGGCCTATTTATAACACGCGTAGCGTGGACTGGAAATCCTGACTCATCCGTTCTCACTTTTAATAACCACCTTGCTCCGGCGTACGCCCCTTGACAGTGCTCAGTTGGCTGCGGGAAAGGGATAGTGACCAAGTTTTGGTTCTAAGAGCTAGAAATCATTTTGAAAACAACAATATACTTGGGCTATGTCTCTGAGATGTTTTCTACCACTTGATATGCATTCTCGAATGTCAGATATTAGTGATAATAACGTTTAGTGAGTGCTTGCTATGCACCAGGTAGTGGAAATTCTTCCCATATATTGACACTTAATTTTCAGGACAACCTGGTGGGGAAGTCCTGTTAGCATCAGCTCAGGGAAAGGGCTGATGGCCCGGGATCCAGGTTCAATGATGCACCCAGAGTTAAAGGAGGGAGATTGGGTCCAGCTGCCCTGGCATGAGGTTGTGTTCTGGGGACAACCGCTAAGCACGTGAAAATTAAATGAGCTTGACATGCAAGTGTGGCTGTGACTGTGATCTGGTCCAGTATGGGTGTCACCTTAGCAGTGGATCAAGTATCAAGCTCAGATTCCTCACACTGGCCTCTGATGTACCTCATGGGGTCTATGGTGGGTCTTCAGTTGGATCTAACTAGTCTAATTTCTGTTTCCTAAAAATGCTGTGCTTCCTAACTTGAATCTTTGCTCCTAGTTTATCCTGTAGCCTTTGAGAGGAGTAACTCCTCCCCGCCCACAGTCCAAATTGTTTTCCCATGAAACCCCCGTGCTTTTCTTTAGTACATACACGTCTCTTCTCTACATTCCTGTTGCATTTGCTTTCTACATTGTTCCTTTGTTCCTGTGAGAATAAAGTGCTAGTTATCATTAATTACCTATTCTGTATATTTATGTCTTTCCTCCTAACAAAGCTTTATATTCTGAGAGGATAGAGCTGCAGGACTTACCATTTCTCTTGTGTGCTCCTCAGGGCAACTTTGATTAAAAGAAGGAAAGCTGTGCATTGAATCAGAAACCTGAATTTTAATCCTGGCTCTGCTGTTTTCTAATTGTGACCTTAGGCAAAATTTCAAGCCTCAGCTTCTTCATCCATAAAAATGAAATTAATGATTGCTGTGTCCCAGGGTTACTATGAAAAGTCAACATGATAAGGTATGTGAAAGTAAGAGTGGAAGTGCCAGACACTTGTAAATTAGTAAGAATATTTGCTCGTAAAGTCTTTTTCAAATAAATGACTGTCACCACAACTATACTTTCATGCCATTTTAGTACCTTTGTTAGGGATGACAGAATATCCCAGAGTACTTAGACTTCGTTTTAAACTTCTCTGTTAAAATGATTACCTTTCTTCTAAGCATCATTTGAATTCCTTACAGCAGCTGTTTTAGACTTTTTCTAGTCTCATCAAACCCTTATTGCCTCATGCTTCTCCTATTATCAATGATAAAGTAAAGGGATGTGGGCCAGCCTGGTGGTTCTCAAACCTTAGTGTAATTGAGACTCAGCTAGAGGCCTTATTAAGACAGAGATTGCTGGCCCCACCCCCAGTGGTTTTGATTCAGTAGGTCTAGGTGGATCACGAGAATGCGCTTCTAAGTTCCCATGTGATGCTAGACTACAAAGGTCTTGAGTGGTGAGCTAGGGATGGGGGATGGGGATTGAACCAGGGTGGGCTGAGGATGGTACTGTGGTAAGAATGGGTTTTGGGAAGAGACACTGCATTTTGAACATCTGATGGCTCCCTTGAGCCTGGTGTCAGACACCCTGCTACAGCTGGGGCTAGCTTTCCGGATTTCTAGGAAGAGCTCAAGTTATTTTGTGTATTTTGGATTGGGCAAAACAAACAAACCAAAAAACTAAACTTGAATGACTGCATATCCAGACCCTTAATGAGATGGTGAAGACATGGGGAAAAGTTCAGTTCTTGGCAACTTGGGGAAGCCGTCTGGGAATTACTTTGCTGTGCAGCTGTTTTATGTTTGCGGCAGCTGATACCAGTCCCCTGGTCTTGCGCTCTGTTGGTGTTCAGACATGTGGTGTTCTGTAAGTGCTGCAGATCCTTGGGGGAACTTTTCATACTTCAAAAAATATTATTTTTGTGATCTTTACCCAAATGTGGGCAAGAATCTGTAGATACAATAGAAATAAGTATTCTTATTGTAGCCAAGATTCTCATCCTTATTTGAGTCTCTTCACTGACATATTGAGTAATTCTGATGCAAGAGGCAGCTATTAGTAAAGGACACAGACAGGTGTGATAAGCTTTGGAGTGACTTCACTTCCTAATGAAGAGAACACGAAACCCAGGAGTCAGGAGCCAAGTTCTAGCCCCAGGTCTGCAGTTAACATGCTGCAAGGTTGGAGCAAGTCACTTAAAGGATCTGGTCTCAGTTTTTTGGACTGTAAAATAAAATGGATGGATGAGGTAATTCCAGAAGTACTAAGTCTAAAATTCCATGACAATTTTAAGGGGAAAATGGGTACATTAGTAGTAGGATGATGTCTTTATTCTGGGAAGTAATACAGAGCCATATTAGAAATGAACAAGTTTGCAGAGTAGATTCAAATTACGTATTACTGTGGCTTCAGATCAGAACCTTACAGGACTAACTCATGTTCTAACCAATTTTAGAGAGTTAAATTTTTTGAGGAAGGTTGAGGGGGCTGGCTCTAAGGCTGTACACCTTGGCATACTGGTCTCTTGTGTAATATAGTTTCCTCTCAAGGGCCAATGTCAACAATCAGGCACACACAAAGAAAGCCATTGAGTCAAAGTTTCAATGTGTATGTGACCGTGGCAGGGTAAGCTTTGGCGGTGGAATTTGCTTAAGCATCTGGATTGTTTACTTATGATCTTCATCAACTGAAACTTAATTATAAATTGCTCTGAGCAAATTTGACATTGAATGTCATCCATGAAGGCATCCTTTTGGAATTTAGTGACATTATTTGGTGATGGTAATAGCACGAAACAATTTTTTAACTTGATTTTTTTCCAATATAGAGACATTGAAGATTTAGATTTTTTCCCCAGTGGAGTAAACCACATTATTTCGTGCTTCCAGGAATGATGAGAAATTAAAAAATAGATAATTTTTCCCCAAAGAGAAGTAAAGATTTATAAGCAAAACTTAGATGAAAAACTATCTTCTTACTTATATTATGTTAAAGAGTGAGCAGAAGGAGAAATCCAGAGCCATCAGCCCAAGAGGGAGAGGAGTAGGTGCACGGGGCTTGGTGAGGCTGCTGGGCCAGCTCTTGAAAAACCGTGGATGAAGATTGTCTTTGATGCTCTTTCCACATCTCTTATTATTCATTTCCAAGCAATTTAACAAGGGTCTTTCAAGTGTAAGGAAACTTGTGTGCTGGAATCTATTCTCAATCCCTTTGTACTTTTCAGCCAGGATATAATACACATAATATAATACATGTATGAACTTTTGATGGCAACATGGCCAAGTAGAAAAGGGCCCTGAAGTGATAACGGTCCAAAGGGAGGAGACTTAAGAAATCTTTAAAGCCTTAATCACCCAAGGGTGGGTATGTTTATAGAAGGATTAGTTCTACAATGATATTGAGCACATACCATGTTCTAGTGTTGTTTTAATCCTCACCTGAGGATATGTTTTTATTGATGTTAGAGAGAGAGGAAGGGGGAGAGAGAGTGAGAGAGAAACAACGATCAATTGCCTCCTGAATGTGCCCCTACCAGAGACTGAACCTGCAACCTAGGTATGTGCCCTGACTGGGAATTGAACTGAGACCTTTTGGTGTATGGGGCGAAACTCCAACCAACTGAGCCACCTGGCCAGGGCTCTAATCTTTTTTTTTACATAGTATATTGTGTATATATATTGCTTATGGATGCATTAGAAAATCTTTACTACCAAATGTCCCTGTTTTTTACTTGTTTAAATAAATAGCTAAAAAAAATTCTTATAAGGTCGCCCTGGCTGGTTTGGCTCAGCAGTTAGAGCACTGGCCCCTGGACATTGGGGCCGATTGGTCAAGGGCATGTACCTCAGTTGCGGTTCATCCTCAGCCCTGGTTGGGTTGTGCGGGAGGCAGCCAGTTGATGTGTCTCTCTCATGTTGATGTTTCTCTCCCTCCCTCCCACTCTTTCTCTCCCCCTCCCTCCCACTCTATCTGATCATAAATAGAAAAAAATAACCTCAGGTGAGGATTTAAAAAAATTCTAATAAGATCATACTTGTTTAAATCAATAGCTAAAAAAATTCTAATAAGGATACAAATATGGGGAATTGTTGTTCCAGTTTCCAGTGTTACAATGACTTATCTATACAAGTGGTTTTGATTTTAGTTACCTTAATGGAAACATACTACATAAATATAATATCCATAAGAAAAAAATCACACCTTTATTATTTATTAGACAGAGGAGTCCTGGCAATATTAAAAAATGAAAATGTTTTTTGGTGCCTGCTGTATATTTTAAGGAGGTTTGGCAAATAATTGAATTAATTCAATCCTCAAAAATCTCTGATAGCATCTGCTTCCAGTATGTTAATTATAAAACAATTAGATTCTAAGAGGCTTTTGCTTCCTTGCTCTGTTTACCAGCACAAGTTCAACATCCTTCTATTGATATGAAACGTGGAAACATCATTTTTTTCTTTTCTTTTTAATCTTGATTCTGGAAGCCCTGGTAGAATAGTTAAGGAGATTTCTTAACAGTGAACAGGGGAAGTCTTTTTTTCTCTTTCAGTTTTGATGGCACACAAATTAACTCGTTTCCTCTACTGAGCTGGGAATTCAGAAAAAGGAACCTGTTGGGAATATGAACATTCTTGTTCTTCCTGACTCTTAAGTTTCACTAGAAAATTTTTTGCATTACATAATGTTCACTAAGAGGAGAATGGAGACAGTTACCAGGAACGTTTGTTAATGTAGAACTGAAAAGCAGTGTAGATTCCATAATGACTCATATAATGAACAATGTTAACAGCACTGCTCATAGATCCTAAGGTAGGGCTTTAATTTTAGCTCAGGTTGCTCTGGAAGGAGGAGTATCAGTATTTGCTGAGACCCTACTATGTGTCAAGCATTTAGTAATGCATTTTTTCCATATATCGTCTCATTCAATTCTTAGTGCAATCCTGTGGCTGGGAGTGTTTCAATCCAAATTATTAGCGATAAGGTAATTGAGACTTAGGGAATTTTAATAACATGTTCAAGGTCACACATCTACTAAATTGCAGGGCTTTATTTGAAATCACTTGGTTTGATGCAAAACTGATACAATTTCCACTGTGGCACAAAGTCTTCATGCCTGTTTTTATGGCCTTCAGAGTCTGGTTTCTGGGCTTATGGGACAAGCCTAGTCATCTTGACCTGTTTTACAAGAATGAATGGCCTAATGAATTACTAATTGTAAAGTACTCTGGTACTTGTAGAGAACATGTAATTATTTTATAGTAATCTCAGATTTTTTTGTTTGTTCACACAGATCTAGGACAATATATGAAGCTATCTGTACTCTCTCTCTAATAATATGAATTAGTGGAAAGCACACGGCCATTGCAATTATTGCCTCATAGAGTTAACTTCTCCTTCCCAGCTACTGACTTCTCTCAAATGTTTAGATTCCTGAAGACATAAAGGTCAGTCTGCTGTCTTATTAAATTTTTCTTTTGATAAGAATGTGTTAGATGCAAATAAAAAAAATGCTAACGCTCTGTCTGCTCCATCTCTGGGTTTCATAGCCCTGCTTTAGAGGAGTGTGTCTCCATGATGTGGCTGAAGGAGCACGCCCGACTGTGCATGTGTATGCAATAGGCCTGCAGTGCTGACACGTGTAATACAAAAATATACATACACACAGGGGAAGAACCTGAAACGAGGATGCCCAAATGTGACCCGTGGCCATACGTAGGGCCCAGAGGACAATTTCATTTCATTTAAAAAATATTTTTCTGTATTTTCTAATTTTTTACAAAAAGAAAAATGTGTCCCACAATCAGAAGAATGCAATACATTTCATTTCTGTTTTCTCTTGAAAGCAGTCCCAAAGGGGGTGGGAGAACATCCTCAAATGGAAACAATTTTGTTTGTCAGAGAATTCAGCTTTCAGATGGGAGCAAGGCATTTGTCTCTCGGGTGCCATGGCAACCAGAGGAAACTGCCAAGTCCAACAATGGCAGAAAATGTGCCTCGACAGTGGGTAAGAAGGAGGCAACCTTGGACCTCTCTTTTATTTTTTCCCCACTTCCCCTGGAACAGAAGGCTGCATTGTTACGTTCTAGCTGACTCCATCGCTTTCCAGCAAGGCTGCTGTGAGAGGCAAGAGCAAACAATAATAATAACCTTTTCCTTGTGAAGTTTTGGGCCTGAAAAAGATCTCCAAAAAATTGTGTGCTTTCTCTGTGGACAAAAGCTCAGCTCTTCTGATTTCATTTCTGTGCCTCCCTTCTCTTGAACGTTGCGATTCAGTCATTTCTATCAAGTTTCTCAGTCCCTTGGCTTGCTGTCCTCTCTGAGGCTGCTGGACTGGGTCGATCTCTTCTCCCCGGTCCTGGTTTCTTCTCACCCAACGGTTCCCTCTGGAAGGGTGCCCTCCTCCTCAGACCTCCCTCCTTGATGTGTTTCTGCTAGTCTCCATCGACTGGGTGTCTGATACTGTCTTTTCTTTTGAAAACTTTTTAAAAACCTAGTTTTATTGTTCAGATAAATAGAATTCCTCCAAGCCACTAAAGATCACCAAGGGTCCTCATTTGGGCAAGAGGAATTGGAATATTTTGATTATAGAGGTTGCCAAGGAAATTCTTCTGCATCAGACAGGTCAGTGGTGAGGTCAAAAAGCGTCCACCTGTGGTCTGGGCCGTGTCGCCATCTGACATGACAGCAGGCTCAACACAGCAAGGCGGATCGGCCTTGGGGCTGGAACTCACTTGGAGATTCTGCATGTTGGGGCTTGAAAACTTGAGTCAACTTAGAAGCCACCAGCAGCCTGAGCAGGTGGGCCTCTCGTTTCAGACCTCAGCCCGATGGGAGCACTTCTTTCCAACTAACACAAAGAGAAGAATTTGAGGAGAGAGTCTTTAGGGTGACCAGAAAAGCAGTTGCTGGTCCTCAGGGTGGCAGCCAGAGGTGCCGTCTTGGGAGTGGAGGATCCTGCCTGTCAGAGCCGGGCCCTGACCCAGTGTGACACTGGGAATCACAGGGGCGTCATGGGAAGCTGGGTGTTCTGGGGAACTGGTGGCTCCGGTGTCATTCCCAGGAGCACGAGCCAGCCAAGAAGAAAGGTTTTCTAGCCGCAGAAAGCTCACTGTGGAGAGGGAGGCTCGTGCCACCCACCTTCCTTTATTGAGCAGTGGTGTCAGCGTTGCTTTAAAGGAAACGGCCTCACTCAAGCTGCTGCTCTAAACTGACTGGCTGTGGGGCCTTTAGAAAAATTCTGTTGAAGAGATAGAGTCTTGTACATCCTTCCTCTTCATGTAGATATACACACATGTATATATGCATGTGTGTATGGTTATATACAGTTATACATGTATGTATGTGTATGTTGCACATACACCTTTGTCTCTCTATAGACAGCAGATACCCTTGTCTACATAGAGTCTATGAGTGTTCTTATTATGTCTGAAAATGTTTTCATTATTTTGCTCATACTCTTAAAAGGTAGTTTGGCCCATATAGAATTTCAGGTTGAGCATTATTCTCCTTAAGGTTTTAGAAAATATCATTCCATTCTCTGGCATTTATTGCTACTGATGAGAAATCAATTGGCAATGAAAATGTTGAGAGTCATTACTTTTTAGGTATTCTTTTTTCCTTTGGTAGTTCTGAAAAGTTTTCTCTTTATATATTGATATTCTGCTGATTTCCTCTGAGTGTCTGGATACATATTTATCTTAGTTTACCCTGCTTGTACTTAGAGTACGCTTTTAATGAGTGCACACAGCCTTCCTGATGTTTTAAACTATTTCAGCTGCTCTCCCTTTGTGTATTACATCAACACCATCCCTCTGCTTCCCTTCCTAAAACTACTGTTAGGAGTTGGAGGCTCTTAATTCATCATTCATGTCCTTTACTTACTCTTCCAACTTAAAAAAATCTTTTCATCATGCTATTCTGAATTTTGGTGAATTTTTTAGTACTATATACTAATTTATTAATTTCCTGTGTTGCCTAGATTTGATCATGTTTGAGTTATTAGATATCGGTGATGATATTTTTCATTTCTAAGATTTTAATACATTCATTTTTACACTCCCTTGTTTTATTTCCCCAAACTGGTTTCAGACTCTCTCTCTTTTTAAATGGATGTTGTTGCCTCAATTACTTCTTCGGGGACTTCAGATATTTCCATGGTATTTGTTTCAGTTGGGAAACAACATAGAGCAGGGTTTCTCAGCCTCATTGCTATCGGCATTTTGGGCCAAATCCTTCTTCACCATGGGGGCTGTCTTGTGCACTGTAAGATTTTTAGCAGCGCCCCTGGCTTCACTGCCAGTGGCATCCACCCCCACACCAGCTGAGACAAACAACAATGTCGCCAGCCATTGCCAAAATGTCCCCCCGTTGACCGAGTCATCACCAGTTGAGAACCACCGAGCTAGAGTGAATTTATCATCTGTTGACTATTTTTAAGTAACTTTATTTTAGTGCTAATTTTCTTCATCTGTTGGGAACTTGCAGGTTCATTTTTTCGCACCCTGCAGCCTAGTACCTTTGCAGGAGCTGCCACTGGTTTCTTAGCCCAAACCCAGAACCAGGTCTTATGCTGGTGGCTCGGGTTCCTGTCCCATGGCGAGACTGCGGTTATCACAGATGCAGGCCCTGAGTGGCTCAGCTCAGGTCCTGCTCAGGAGTCTGTGTGTGTTTCCTGCCTCCATGGACATCTAGCTTCCTGTACGCCATTGGCTCTGAGAGCTGGGTGTAGCAGCTTTTGTTAACTTATTCGCACCCCTGCCTTCGTGCAGTGAACCTGGCTCCTCTCCCCAGCTGTCCAGTGTCGCAGGAGCCGAACTCCTGGCTGCCACTGTGCGCAGCTGTGCCGGAGTCTGGATGGCTCCTTTCCCATTGCTGGTGGGTTCGGCTTCCCAGAGATGCTGGTCTTGTTTGTAAGCAGAGCTTGTGTTTTGATGTTCCTTTCCCATGTATTGCCTATCAGTACCGTGGCTGGAACAGGGCTTAGGGAGGATGAGGGGCTCAAAGCAGGAACTTAGACTGGAAGTGATACCCTATATTTTAAGATTCATGGTTGCTGGAAAGAATGTAAGTTTATTTTTGGTGGCTCTAGTCTGAGATTTCTTCATCTCAGAACTATTGGCATTTTGGGCCAGAAAATTATTTGTTAGTGGGGCCGTCGTGTGCACTGTAGGGTGTTTAGCAACAGCCCTGGCCTCTACCCTGGAGGCAGCTCCCTTTTTCCTGGTTCTGGTGACCAAAAATGTCTTCAGATCTTGCCAAATATACCCTGGGGGGCAAAACTACCCCCAGCGGAGAACTGCTGCTCTGGTGTGTGACTGTCTCTCCCTCCTCTGTCGGTCTCATTCCCGGTTACGTAAAATCAGTATCTGATTCTTTAGACACATAAGGAAAGTTTGAACTGATTTTCCATTTATGTTCTCCAGTAGATGTTGTTACAGCACTGAATCTCCAGTGCATTCAGTGAACACAGTTGTCAAGGTGGGATTGTGAAATTTTGGTGTTCGTTGCTTTAGCAGTGGTTCTCAACCTTCCTGATGCCGCGACACTTTAACACAGTTCCTCGTGGTGTATGTGGGCGTATCTGCATGTGGGCGGATCGCCTGGAGACGGATAGAGGAGCGGTGTCTCGGTTCCTAAGACCATCGGAAATATGTGTTTTCCGATGGTCTTAGGCGACCCCTGTGAAAGGGTCGTTCGACCCCCAAAGGGGTTGTGACCCACAGGTTGAGAACCACTGCTTTAGAGGGTACGTGACTTGGAAGAAGGTTCTCAAGGACACCAGAAACATGTAAACAGTAGAGGGCTTGAGCACTTGTGATTTATCCTTGATCCTGACCTTCTCTTGTTCTAATCCCTCTGACAGCACTGTGTCTAAGATAGACCACTTTCATGCATCGTTTCATTTAACAAATGCACCTGTGCCCAGCCAACTGTTACGGGACGATTCTGTCGAGCTCTGGCCTTGGGGAGAAGACATGGAGGCCAGGCTGTCGTGTGAAAGGCTTTCCATCTCCTGACAGCTCTGGCTGGGCTGGAAACAATCGTTGCATCTGCTCAGGGTGGGGCTCACTGACTCTGCACCCTCAGTGCTGTACTCATTGTCTCGGGGTCTGAGACTGAGGCTTCATACGCTGGGAGTTTCATTTTGCAACGAAGAACATTCTACTCCCAGAGGAGAAGGGCAAAGACGCAGGCCCCTCTGGTCCTGGGCTGAGGTCTGAGCATGGGCTAGACACTGGCTGTGTCACTACAGGAGGGGACAGTGATACAGAATGCCTAGGGGACGTCTGGATGGTGGCAGCTCCAGCTGAGGCCTGCTGACAGGGCTCAGAGGGGTGCAGCCTGTCTGGCCGGTGTGGCGCAGTGGATTGAGCGTCACCCCATGGACTGAGAGGTCCCGGTTCGATTCCCAGTCAGGGCACATGCCCAGGTTGCGGGTTCCATCCCCAGCAGGGCACATGCAGGGGGCAGCTAGTCGATGTTGATGTCTCTCTCTTGTCGATATTTCTATCTCTCTCTCCCTTCCTCTCTCTAAAATCGACAGAAAAACATATTTAAAAATGTTAATAAATGGGTGCAGCCTGACGAAGTGGGGCCAGATAGGCAAGGTAGGCAAACAAAGGTGAGCATGTCCTCCCCAAGGGCCGCTGGCCTGGGACAGAGCTGCTCTGTTCTGTCCTCTTGGTGTTACAGAGGAAGCTCTTTCTAACAGACACTCCCTGTTGTCCTTGTTTTCTTAGGCACGCTGCTCCTTCAAGGTCTGGAGTGTGGCGCTCTGTGTGGGTAGATGGCTGTGTGGACTGAGGTGTGGCTTTCGTGACCTTCGGGGCTCACTGCTGATGAGTAGCGGTGTTGTTGTAGGTCAGCCCGTTGCCAAGGAATACTTCCGCTCCGCAGGATTCTGTGTTTTCCTGCTTTACAGGGCCTCCAGTCCCACAGCGTGGGCACTGTTAACAGAAAATAGAGAACTACCTGTGTCTACCTGCGGCTGTCCTGGGGCTGGAGGTGCAGCGCCTCAGTGGCCTTTTCCAGAGGGCTGTTTGTCAGGCTGAATGTCACCTCTCCTACTTGGCTTGGGCCCTTTTATGATTAAAAAAAAAAAAACAAACCCTCTGTGCCCAGTGCTCACATGGCCCTAACAGGCAGGAAATGGTCTGTTGTAGTCACTGACCCAGACGCTTTCATGACTTTTCCACTCTGTACTCATCAGAGTGCAGCCAGAGCCCGTGAGTGCCGTCGAACCAGGGCTTTATTGTAGCACTAGACGTCAACAGCGGAGTCGCCGAGGGAGTGCACTTCAGAAAGGGAAGCAGGAGGGGAGAACAGTGACTCACTCTTCCCCTCAGTGCCTGCGCAGGTGGAGACGCTGCAGTTGTAGGAAAGTCTGAGAAGGGGCCTGTGCAGCCGCTGAATGGGAGTAAGAACAGGACTGTGCCATGTCCTCAGAAAGCTGACCACCTGTGCAGCTCCTGCTCTCAGGGCCACAGCCGGCGTCTGGGGGTGGGCAGGAGGCGCCCTTGGTCAGCAGGGTCAGTAGGGCAGGAGAGCTGGAAGAGACAGAGACCAGCTGGGACCTGGCGGGCAACTCTGTGCTCCACTGTAGCTCACGTTAGTGACTTTCAGAGTAACGGCCACTGTTTCACTTCCACCCCCAGATCTAACCAAAGGTTCTCTTTTGGCCAACTCTAGCTTGGGGCCATTGTAGGAAGAGGATCCTGGGAACTGTGGTCTCCAGGGCAATGATGTTAATGATAGAAAGACCCAGACGCTGGTACTGTCTTATAGCATGTGGACAGGCCCAAGGTGCAGTCTTCTACACAAATGCCTGACATCCGTAGAGTTTGGTGGAGGGTGAGAAACATCAAACTACTGTGCATGTGGACTCAACTAGAAGTCTATTCAGACTCAGCTGTAGGGGGTGTGGTGGGTCGTACCTCATAAAGATGGCCGTACAAATATGTTTATCCAGTTCCATGTGCTCTTCTTACAGTGTGACTCACACGACCTGGAGGTGGGTCTACCAGCAGGTGGGTCTAGGTCCTGTTCTGTGAATCCAGGTTCTGATCAGGCACGAGGAAGTGGTGCTTTATGACTTCTGAGGCTCGGTCATGAAGAGGACACAGCTTTGGCCTCTCCTCTCTGTCTCTCTGTTACGATGCTTTCCTATGGAACCAAGCCACGATACAGTAGGAAGCCTAGGCCACTTGGAGAAGCCGCGTAATGGTGTGCTAGCCCCCAACCTTTGAGTCTCTCAGCTGAGGCTAAGCTACACTGAGCAGAGACAAGCCGTGTCCCTAGCATGCCTTGTGAATTCCATATGCACAGAAACTCTGAGAGACAGAAATAATGACTGCTGTTTTAAGTCACAAAGTTTGGGAGATAACTTTTAATGTAGCAACAGACCACTAAAATAGAGGACCCTGGAAATATCCTTCACCTGTTCTTCCAACTCCCCACCTTCCTTTCATGTCCCTCTGCCATCATTCCTGGCTCCATCCTGCTCCTATCAAGATATAGTCAAGGCCAGGGGGATTCATTTCTGGTGTTGTCCTAGGAAAACTGTGGTTGTTTGATTGCAACTCCCACAAGCCAACAATCTCCTCTTACCAATACTTTCATACATAACTTTAATATTATTAGGTTAGGCAACACATCCTACTTCCCACTATGGATGAGAATGGAGAAGGACAAATGGGGAAAAAGGAGAAGCTATCCTTTCCTGATTCCACTGGTATGGCAGAACAGGGACTAACACGTAATGGATACTCAGTAAATATTTACTGAAAAAATGAACAAATTATTGTGACTTGGGCATAAGAGAAGACTTGCGTGGACCCATGGTAGGCATTGTTGAGATTTATGTCATAGATGGCCCAGGCGGTGGGTGGTCCAGGGACTCTGTCCCATAGCTGAGCAGTTTGAGACGTTTAGATTGGGCCTAGTCACATGTAGGCAGGCCCGATGCCTTTGCATCTGTTCTAAAACAGGCCAAGAAATCTGTAAGGTCTTGGTAGAGTCTTAAGTAAGCATTGCTCCTGTACAGCACTTGGGAAGTTTTGATTGCCAGTTATGTAGTGCTCGTTATAGATTCGGGGGCTACTCTGGACTATAGTGAGCAGCACTATGACCCTATAGGCCCCGCGTCCTACTCTTCACCAGTAGGACACTACAGTCTGTGTCTGGTGAAAGTCACGTGACCAGAGGGTCTGGTGCTCTTCAGGTAAACTAGTACCACTCAAGGATGGAGCTTTTAGGAACCTTGAGCAGTATGGTTCTGACTGGGGGGATTTTATGACCAACTAGTGTTCAAACATGGTCCTTTTGTGGGTGGTTATAATCCAGCATGAGGCCTGGGTCAAGGTCTCGGCTCTGGAGTCCAGTAGACTATTTGAATCTTAGCACTGCTGCTTATTGTGATGTTGAGCAAAGTACTTATCCATTGAAACTTTAGGTTCATTATCTTTTTTAAAAATTATCTTTTAAATGAGGCTAATGGCAGCGTCTGGGTTTATTGCATAGATTAAATGCCATTGTACATTATGTCATATATGACATTATTATTAGGTGCCTGACGCCCAGTAGGCACTCATTAAATGATAGGTCTCGTTATTATCATTACAAATGTATTCTTTGGCAAAAGACATTTCCTGTTCAATTGCCCCTTGAATCAAAGCCTTTCATTATGATGCATTCAGTCTTCTTCCTGATTTTCTCTACAAAGCAAAATACTATCAAGGCATTTTTTTTTAATCCTCACCTGAGGATATTTTTCCATTGATTTTCAGATAGAGTGGGAGGGAGGAAGGAAGGGCGGGGGGAGAGAGAGAGAAACATTGATGTGAGACACATCAATTGGTTGCCTTCTGCAATACCCTAACCAGAGCTGGGGATCAAACCACAACTGAGGTTTGTGCCCTTGTCTGGAATCGAACCTGTGACTCTGGTCCGT
Organism: Tadarida brasiliensis; assembly: GCA_030848825.1. Classification (NCBI taxonomy): domain Eukaryota; kingdom Metazoa; phylum Chordata; class Mammalia; order Chiroptera; family Molossidae; genus Tadarida; species Tadarida brasiliensis. The sequence continues at coordinate 4,549,552 of CM061275.1, read as the reverse complement.
GGGCCGATGCTCTAACTACTGAGCAAAACCGGCCAGGGCTATCAATACATCTTTTGAGTTCAATCTCCTTCATGAAATATTCCCCAACACTTCCATCTCACTTACATCTTTTCTTGACATTCCTATCACCCATATATACCAGTAGTATAAACCAAACTATTTAATTTATCACCGTCTGTTTTTCTCACATGGCTCTGGATGTGATCTTGGCTCCTTCCTGGAGTTTTCAGCACCTCGAGGACAGGGATCATGCTTTATACCACATCTCTCCATACCGAGTATTCTAGGGGGTGCCAAGCAAAGGGCCGGTGCTCAACGAACAACTGTTGATTTCTCTTTTTATTTGGAAGGTGATTAAAATAGCATTTCTCCACTGGCATGGACCAAAGGACAGCTCAGGAGATGTCACTGAGAGCTCTGGGCTGGGTCTAGAGAGGGGCTCCCTGGGATTCATGAGGACCTGGCCACACATCACATGTGCATGGGACATGCGAGGTGACCGGTGAACATTGAGTGAAAGAATTTGGTGTCAACAAACCAAGTGATCACAGCCCCCACTTTGCCCCTTCTGCTGCTGGTCCAAGGCCGGCCGTGTGGGCTGGAGAGGTGATACACACCATGAACAGGGCGCTCTCTTTTCCAACGTCCTCGGTTTCTCAGCAGGCCAAGGGCAGGCCCTGGTCTAGAATAGCAGATTGACAGACAACAGAACAGCATGCTTGAGCAGGACTGAGAGAATGGAAAAAGTGAAGCACAGGGGTCCACCCTGCCAGCTCAGCGGCAGTGGGAGGAAGTGCTTTCAAAGCAGTGTGTGTGGAGGCTGGCAGACCTGCCCAGGAGACATGCCAGCGCTTGCTGGCGTTCTGTCTGAGCCAGGTGGATTCCGCATGGCTGCATCACCGCTCTGCAAAAGGCATGTACTTCCCAACTGTCTCTGCATTGCTCCAATCTCTCAGAGTGGTCCGCACGGACCCTGTTTACGCAGAGACCAGAGAGAAACAGTGCAGGTACACAGGGAGCAGTGACTGCCTCATAACTTCAGTTTCCAAAAACAGTCATGAAATGTCCTATTGATGCTAATTGTCCCGTCTCAGTGGGCCCCGGTTTGAATGGTGAACTCCATGAGTACAAGTAGATCGTAGAAGGTGAGCACTGACGTTTCACAGACTGTGTGTGCTTACATCATTCAGCAGATGAGTGGAGTGTGGCAACATTTTTGTGCCTTCTGGCTGTTTGTAGCCACTTATCTCAGTGAGTGATCTCCCAATGGCCACCGCTTGCACCGGAATCCTGTGGAAGGAGCTGGCCTGGTTTTTGTGACCGGGAAGAGATAAACCTGCTTAGCCAGATGACTTCATCTTTAGTCCAGTGACTGGGGGAAATGCCACAGAAGACTTCCGCACGCAAGAAGGCGCCTGCTTCCTTGGAGGAATCAGATGGCGTGGTGGGAGGGACAGGCTGTGACCCGCTGGGAAGCCACGTGGTGAAGCTGTGATCAGCACGCACAGCGGCTTGCAGCCTTCGGCCTGTGGGAGCCGGAGCGAAAGCAAACGCTGAGAGCTGAGAGGGCGGTTCTCAGGGAATGGGGCCGATGTGATGTGGAAACGGCAGATGCCGTGGGTGTCTGCTGCCTGATTCACGGAAATCTGTTTGTCCTTGTACTTCATTAACCACTTTATGGGAAAAAGGAAAGGGCCTTGAACTTGATTCCGAAGGAGCAGAAATAGGCCTCTTCTTCCCTCAGTTTTGCCAAACACACAGACCGCAGACTCGTGGCTATCCCCGAGTGACGGGGAAACCTATCCAGGTGAGCCCGAATAAGACAGGGAAATGTTTGATAGCCGAGGGACAGGTTTCTTTTCTCTGCCACCAGCTTCAGGTTTCTCTGTCTGAAGTGAGGTCTGTGATCAGAGGAGGCCGGGACAGTCTGTGTGAAGGGAACAATGCCCGGACTTGTGGTGTGTGGATGGGGGACATCCAGTCCTTCCCTGGGAGCAGGAGACTGATCACCTGCCCGCCTGGTGCAGACGCTGCTGTTCTTACCTCACTTCTTCAGTGAGCAGAGACCAGTGTGTGGGGGAGCTGATGCTGTAGAGGGACTTGGGTGGTTTTGAAATGATTTCTCAGAACTTCAGAAATTCCTGTGAATGCCCTGAAATATCACTGCATGAATACTTATTTGTGTAAATAGGACTTTTAAATTCAGTTGGCTGTGGTTGGCCAGCAGTTCAGGAGTAGAGAGCAAACTGAATGAGGGCGCAGAACGAGTAGCCCTGAGGTGCTGCTGAGTGCCGGTGGGGAAGGCGTGGAGCCAGGGAAGGAAAAGACTTATTCTGCCAGGCTTGGTGAAAACCAGAACACACAGCAAGTCTGCTCATTTAATGTCAAATTAAATTCCAAATAGATTATAATTTAAATGTAAAAAGCATAATAATAGTGGAAGAAATTTTTTTTTTATCCTCACCCAAAGACATTTTTGCATTTATCTTCAGATAGAGCGGGAGGGAGAGAGGGAGGAGGAGGAGAGAGAGAAACATTGATGTGAGAGAGACACATTGACTGGCTGCCACCCACACGACCCCAACCGGGACCGGGGATGAACCACAACTGAGGTACGTGCCCTTAGTGGGAACCAAACCTGGGACTCTCTGGTCTGCGGGCCGATGCTGTAACCACTGAGCTAAACCGGGCAGGGCTAGTGAAAGAAATTTTAAGCAAGATTTTCATAATCTAGGGACAGGAAAGGACTTTTTAAAAATGATGTCTAAAGCCAAAATCCAAAGAAAAAAATCATTGATTGGTTACATGAAAATATCTTCGTGATAGAAAATACTACAAGCAAAGTTGAAAGACAAAAAGTACCTGGCTTTATTATATAAGAAATATTACAGAAGAGGTTTATAAAATTAATAATGAAATAGTGGATACTCCAGAATAAAAGATAGTCAATAAATATATGCAGTAAAGTTTAAACTCACCAGTGATGAAATAAATGCAAAATAGAAGGATGCTTACCATCTTATCAATGGAAAGTATTTTTAAAACGGATAATAAGCAGTGTTCAGCAAGACTCTGAGAAATGGGCTGTCGTACGCTGTGGGGAGCAGACAAAGGGCAGGCTGGGCCAAGAGCAGCCGTGCAGCCTGTTTCAAAGTGGAAAGTGTGTGCTCTTAGGACCCAGGGCCGGGCGGGCTGCTCGGTCCACTGTGCTCACCCAAGCGGTCCTGTGTGCCGGTTAAGGAAGGCCTGGCGTTTTTGAGGAGGCTGTCTCTGTGAGTGACCTTCTTTAGAGTGGTTTTATAGAAAATCTCTGAAAATACTTTTTCACCTGCTGCACCCATGTTGGAAGTTTTGCTCTTAGGCATTTGTTCCTTCCGGTCAAGGTATTATCATTTTGAGATGTTCTCATTTGAAATGGGAGAATCTGCCTGGCCGGGGTGGTTCAGTGGTTGAGCCTCGACCCATGCACCAAGAGGTCGCCGGTTCGATTCCCGGTCAGGGCACATGCCCAGGTTGTGGGCCCGATCCCCAGTGGGGGCCATGCAGGAGGCGGCCAATCAATGTTCTCGCTCATCGATGTTTCCAGCTCTCTCTCCCTCTCCCTTCCTCTCTCTAAAAGCAATAAAGAAAAAAAATTTTTTTAAAAAGAAGAAATGGGAGAATCTACAAGAGGTCTTAATATGACCAACCTTTTCCCATTTCTTCACTCAGTTCTAATAGGTAGTGGGCATTCACCTTGACCTTGGGCTTTGCTCCGTCCAGGGAGCAGGTCGAATGTCTGGTGGGATGCAGGGCAGTTCAGAACTGTCTGTACAGGTTGAGATTGGGTGGAAACTTATCCTAAAAGTAAAAGGAGCCACACCCCACGCTTGGCTGACCAGTAAAGACTGAGATGTTGAAGAGGGAAAATGATTCTGAACATGAAAGTGTAGTGTCTGTTTGCCTCTCGACAGAGAAGAGAATACATAAAAATAGAAAACTCCATTTCACTAAAAATACTGAGTGAAGTCTGAGAAACACCCCTGAGGATTCCTTCTTAGAGACTGACCCAAGGAGGAGAGAGACTTTGTCCTCATTGCTCCACAGGTCACCACAGAGGCCCTGGCCACCTGGGGGCGGCAGGCTTGGCTGCATAGGAGCGGGGACATGGACTTGGCCTGGGGCTGGAGGGTCTGTGCGGTGGGGGAGCCTGTGAGATGTGCTCAGGTTGCAATGAAACTATGTTTATATGATCAGACTTGATATCAAATATGTAAGGAAAGAGAAATCAAAGGCTTTGATTCTATTTCTATTCCTTGAGTGATGGAGAGGTGAGGAATCAGTAAGATGGGCGGTGGGGGGTGTCAGTGTGAAACAGCGATGAAGGGTGAAAACCAGCCAGGGGAAAGGACCCCAATCCTACATAGACCAATGTTGGTCAGAGAGTGAATTATTATTATTAAAGATTTTTTTCTTTATTGATTTTTAGGGAGAGAGGAAGGGAGAGGGAAAGAGAGATGGAAACATCGATGAGAGAGAACATCAATTGGCCGCCTCCTGCATGCCCCTCACTGGGGATCAGGCCCACAACCTGGGCATGTGCCCTGACCGGGAATCGAACCAGTGACCTCTTGGTGCATGGGTCAACACTCAACCACTGAGCCACACTGGCCAGGCAGAGAGTGAATTATTAATGAAAAAGGAACTAGCTAGCCTAGTAAAGATGTGGACACATTCTGATGGAAAAATCTATTTTAAATGCCTGCCAAAATCTTGTCAGAAAATTCTACTACATAAAAAATTAAGTAAGTAAAAGTTATTTAGTAGATTCATATACCTTGATAGTGGTATCTTTAAGAATTATTTGATTTAATTATATAATGAATATAAATTGATTCCTTTTTAGGATAGATTTATCCTAAAGGATAGATTTATACTTTTTAAGTAGATGCTTTTCATTGTTGAAAACAGTCAAATTTATACAAAATTGGGCTCAAAGTGTTCTGGAAAGCTTGTATCTTCGTCATTGGTGCTGTATCTGGTGGCAGGGTGAGGTGCAGTTCTTGGCTGGGGTTTATGAAATCAACCAGAACTTACCTCAGAGTACTCAAGTGCTCAAACCATGTGACAGGGACATACGCAGCAGAAAACGTGTAAGTCCTGTCAGCCACCAAGGCATTAGCACCATTTCAAATAGGTGGGAATGGGCCTAGGACCTGGAATTTTTGATGGGAAGGAGAATGAAGTTTGTTGAAAGAGATGGAAAGGACCTCACGGAAATGTGGACTCAGATGTGTGTGTCTGGGAGCTTTGAGAGCAAGAGGTGGTTGGGAGGAGTGGGGTGGGGGGGGCAGAGGATGGTGGAGAGGCGGGTCAGAATGGTGGCGCCTCCTTTAATACCCAGCTAAGACACGAGCCCTAGAGACAGACACTCAGAGTTCGTGTGGTGACTTTCTAGAACACCTGCAAAGTAAGTGTCCTATTAGAAGCACAGGTTTTATCATCCATTGCACGAGGCACCCAGTTATAATGGGTGCATCCAGGTTTGGGGGCTTTGACGATTGGTGTCTGCAGCACCTCTCTTCCTCAGGTCAGTTTAACAAATGTCAGTGAGCACTGTTATGTGCCTGGCACTGTGCTGGCCAGCTGATAAATGAATGCCTGCAGGGTGGTTTAGATGGTGGGTGGGATCTGGGTAGAGATCAATGCTAGCATGGAGGCTTCATTAAAGGGAAGATACTTGTGAGATAAAGAAGAGAGGAAGAAAGTGTCAGATAGACCTGGGGCTGCTTTTGGAAAAGCCTCTTGGTGGAATCTGAATATAGGATATAGAAAAGGATCAGGTGTGAAAGACAGTAAATACAGCTATTTCTCAGATTCTCTCTTTGTACCTAAAACAAGGTTAAAGTGAGAGTCCAAGGACTAAAATGTTATGCTAAGAGATTTAAACGTCATGCTTTATTAAGAGCAAGTGGAGAATCGTGTTTATTTTGTGTCGGGCGAAGCATGTTAAACATGATCTCATTTGTGAGCTCAGAGTTTGTACTAGTATAACAAGACATGATAAGGGCCTTGATTAGATTTATAGTGATAGGGATAGAAAAAAGTTAACAATTCATTGATTCCCACATTTATTCATTCATTCAACAAACATTTCCTGAAGCACTTACCCGTTGCCGGGCTCTGGGTAGGTGCCAGAGGCCAGGTGTTGGTGCTGTGAGCTTACTCTGTGCCAGGAGCTATTCCAAGTGCTTTGCAGGTAGGTGCCTTATTACTATCATTATTGTCCTTTATTACTACCATTATTACCCTTATTATGACCATTATTATCCTTCACACTCTATGCTACATCTCAAAGGTATTTAAGGCCTTCGACGTGTCATTTTTCAGTTGGGGAGGACATGGAGACCCGTAACTGAGGTGCTCCCAGTGCAGAGTTCCAGAATACAGAGTGCCCTGCAGTATTTCAGCTTCTAGCTGTGATGACTAAAACTGCTGTAAAGAGTCATGCCTACGTTTTTTGGGGAGAGAAGTCCTCCTCTCTCTGGGATCAGTGTCTCACAGTGCAGCTGTTGGCTGATCATATGGTAATTGTGTTTGGTTTTTGAAGGAATGAAGGGGAAATCAGGACATTCCCAGATGAAGGAAAACTTAGAGAGTTTGTCATTGGCAGACCTCCTCTAAAAGAAGAGCTATCACCCACCATTCCTTTATCACCCAGGAAGCTCCAAGGGTTTTAGGAGCTCTGTGTCAGGAACCAGGGGTAGAGACCAAATATATGTTTCCTGTTATGTCAGACTTGCCTGTATGATTTCATTTGAAGTTACTATATGATAATGAGGATGATAGACATGAGGTGAGAACAAAACCGAATGACAGTGGTTTGGATCAACCACCATAGATGTTAAAAAGGAGACTGTTTTGCTAACCTGTACTGCAATTTGCTGATTTTTCTGTGCCTTGGGTTTATAACCTTTATAAAATGATACTGATCCCAACATTGCAGGATTTGTAAGGAAAATGCAACACAATATCTATACACGTGTACTGTACTGCACAAACTCATATACATTAGATTTAATACCACGTAACGTCTTTAAATATGATTGCTATAACTTTTCTGTTTGACCAGAGGAAGCCACTTAGAATCATAGCAAATAAGTATTTTCTAGTAAGTGGAATTCTTTATAAGTGGAACTGGAAAAATATATTTATACTCTCTTTTAGACGCACAAAATCCCTGGGAGAAGGAGCCAGGAGTTTTCCGTGACGCTTCTTTGTTGCCGGGCGGGGTGCAGAGGTGCAGGGGTGTGCTTGCAGAACTGGGCAGGTGGGTTGGAGGGGGGCTTTTTACTAGCATCTTTATAATTTACAAAATTTATCCCCGTGACTGTATTACTTACCTAAATTTGAAAAAGAAAAAGAAGGAAAAGTAGAACTGACAATCTTAAGAATTTGCCTGTTCTCTTTCCCGGAAGTGCTCAAGTTGGGGATGGAGGCCCATAAATGGGGGAAGTTGGAGGGAGATAGTCCTCCCCTGGTGAGACGTAGAACCCAATGTCCGCTCACGTGCTGTGCTGGGATTACCTGAAGTGTGAGTAGTTTCTCTATTCTCCCAGCCTTCATTCTGGAAACATCCACGGAGGACTCTCTGTAGTGAGTCTCTTTAGCGAAATTCAGCCAATACTACTTCTAATTGCATATGCTCTGTCTACTTTTTATGTTGGCTCGATGACCTTTGTCAGCTAACAAAGTTTTGCACTAAAGGAGAGATTCTGCTACACCTAAAATCACAGAACTAATGTTGGAAACATAGTCCTGCCATGGTCTAAGAGCTAGACACGGCTCCTTGATTGATGGTGGAAGGGTGACCTACTGACCCACATTGGCATCGTCCAAAGGCCAAGGCGATCAGTCAGTTCTCCTTTCTTAAAGGAGACCGATTGCTCTGTGCCCTCGTTCATCCGATAGTTTCATGAGTATGGGAGAAAGAATCTGAACTGGGTGCTGAGCTTTCTCAGCTTGACTTTGGCTCTGACTTAGGCACCTTGTTTCGAATTCTAGTTCCCGCGCTGTTGACCTCGTATCTGCTGGTCCTGACACGAACTATACTCTAGGGCTAGCTTTGATATTTGTGTTTCACTTTGTTCATAATTCTACTTTCTTTCCCTTTTCATTTCTGACAGGCCTTCAAGAAATATTTCCGCTTCTTAAAGAGAATAATTTTCTTTTTAAAAAATTTTTTTCCCTTTATTGATTTTAGAGAGAGAGGAAGGGAGAGGGAGCGAGAGATGGAAACATCAATGACAGAGAACGTTGATTGGCCGCCTCCTGCATGCCCCCACTGGAGATCAGGCCCACAGCCTGGGCATATGTCCTGACTGGGAATCGAGCCGGCAACCTCTTGGTGCATGGTTCGACGCTCAACCACTGAGCCACACTGGCCGGACAAGAATAATTTTCTAAATTATTGTCATTATGGAGTTGCCTCTATAATTATTTCAGCACTAAATTTCATTCCCTTTACAACAATGGCCAAAGGGCCCCTGCTTGCTGTCATCAGGCACACTCAGGAGTTTGTGGAAATCCCGGGACCTTTCACAGTATGTTGGAATGGTGATAGAATTTCATTTGTGTTTTTTATTACTATTTTTTTAGCACAATTCATCAAGCTTATTAAAAAGCACAACGATCCAGAAGCACTATGTATCAAATCAATTTTTCTTCCTCTCAGTTAGTCAGGGAGAGACTATTACTAAGGCAGTGTTGGAAAAGTTTTACTAATATTGACCTTATTTGACTAGTGAGTGGGTAGTAGATGACTCACCTTTTAGAAGTAAATGAATCCTTTCAGGTAACTTTGGCACCAAAAAGGATGCCGAAGTCAGTCATTGTTAAATGAGTTAAGCAATTTGTGATCAGATTTTCCTGAACTTCAAAAGTCCGAGCTGCTAGGTACCAGTCCAATCAATCTTTTTTTTTTTTTAAATATGTTTTTTATTGATTTTTTTAGAGAGAGAGGAAGGGAGAAACAGAGAGAAATATCGACGGGAGAAACATTGATCGGCTGCCTCCTCCACGCCCTCTGCTGGGGATCGAGCCTGCCACGTAGGCATGTGCCCTGACCAGGAATCAAACCTCTCAGTCCATGGGGTGACGCTCAATGCACTGAGCCACATTGGCTGGGCAATCAGTCTTATTTTATGTGATATGAAATAGAGTCCAAGTGACCCTTAGGTTAATTGGCTTCTACAGGAGACATCTTTCTTTAATGCTTGGGAATTGCAAAATTTTTATCAGAAGCTTTTGAGAGAGAATCTTTGTGAAATTTGAATATATTTAACAACTAAAAATTCCCCCAGAGATTGACTTTATTCCTAATTGATTACTCAGTGCCACGTCACTGGGCAAAGATTCCCAAGAGTTCAGCTACCTCTTGGTCACAGTTAGTTTGATAAGAATATTTGAGGAGTATACCAAATAATTGCTGGGTCTTGTTCCTTGAAACCTAAGGTCTACTTAAAAGCTTACCTAAAGCAATTGTAGGATACGTTTTGCTTTGGATTTCTGGAGGGTAATAAGCATCTTATTTAAAAGCACAAAAGCAAAAATTATAAAATACAACAAAACCATTCTTATCACTGAACAGTAAAACAGTCTATCATGCCCTTCAACACTCACTTCTTTTAGTTAATAGTTTACTAAGGAGAATAACTTTCATAGTTTGTTTCTGAATTTAGGCAAATGGCAGTTAGGCTAGTTATGCAATTCTTAGGGTACAGCTAAGAATGCTATTATTTTATTTTCTTCAAGCGTGTTTGTTGCAGAAGATACTGCTAAAGCTGGAGACTTTCTCAGCAACTTTGGAATTCCTTCTTTCTGCCCTATTTTCTTTCTGTTCTCCTGGAACTTCAGTTCTGATAGTTAGACTTTCTTACCCTGCATCTCCTGTAACTCTCTCCCTCTCCTCTATTTTCTCCACTCTTCTCTCTCTGTGCTTCACGTGGATGGTTTTATTCCATTTTGCTTCTAGTTCACTAATTCTTTACTCATTTATGTATAATCTAATTTTAGACTCATCCACTGAGTTTTTAATACCAGTTATTGTATTTTTCATGTGCGGAATTTCTATTTGTTTTAAAGTTTCTATTTCTTGGTCAACACTTTTGAGGTTATTTTTGTGTTTTGGACGTGTGAATGAAGGGGTAAAGTCTGTGTCTAAACTTTCATCATCTGGACCTCCTGCTGCTCCAAATCTGTCTCCTCTTATTTCTCTTGGTTTTAATCACACTGTCTGGTGACTTTTGATTTTGCTAAACAATGTGTAATGAAACACTGTGACATTAATTTGAAGCATATGCTAGTCACCCCAGGCCTTACTAATTGTAGTGGGTTTTTTTTTTTTTTTTTTTTTTTTTTTTTGGCAAAAGCCTAGGAACACTTGCAATCTCAGATCATTTCAGTCTAATTATAGAAATTAACATGATATGAAGCTGTGTTTCAGTCCCTGCAAAGGTTGAACTATTTCTGGCTTATCTTTACTCCTATGGGCTCAGACCTTTGGGCCCATAATCCCAAATATGGGGTGTTTCAATAGAGAAAGTTTGTTCCTTTACCCTGAAAGGCTTTCAGGACCTCTGTTCAGCACCTCGGCTTCTTTGTTAAAAGAGGCAGAAGTCGCCAGAAAAAAGTTGACCCTGAATGCCAGGCTCACTTCTCTGGGTTCCTTTCTTTTCCATGATCATTTGTATTTACACACAATATTGATGAACTAAAAATATAATTTTGTTTTCCTAAGCTTTAGTCATATCATTTTCTTTTTTGTTTTAATTAATTTATTTTTGTTACAGATGTTTCTCCTTTTTCCCCCATTGACACCCTCCTCCCCATCCCCCTCCCGCCCCATCCCCAGCTTTGTTGTCTGTGTCCATCGGTTATGCATACATGCATATAAGTTCTGTGGTTTATCTCTTCCCTCTCCCCCACCCGCTCTTCTGAGGATTGTCAGTCTGTACCCTACTTCTATGACTCTGGGTCTATTTTGTTCATCAGTTTGTTTAGTTCATTATATTCCAGAAATAAGTGAGATCATGTGATATTTGTCTTTTTCTGATAGGCTTGTTTCGCTTAGGATAATACTTTCCAGGTCCCTCCATGTCATCTCAAAGGATAAGAGATCTTCCTTTTTTAACAACTGCATAGTACTCCATTGTGTATATGTACCACTGCTTTTTTATCCACTTGTCTACTGATAGACACTTGGGCTGTTTCCAGATCTTAGCTATAGTAAATACTGCTGCTATGAACCTAGGGGTACATATATTCTTTCTGATTGGTATTTCAGGCTTCTTAGGTTATATTCCAAGAAGTGGGATCACTGGGTCAAATGGCAGTTCAATTTTTAATTTTTTGAGGTAACACCATAGTGTTTTCCATAGTGGCTGCACCAGTCTGCATTCCCACCAGCAGTGTACTGGAGTCCCCTTTTCTCCAACCCTCGCCAGCACTTGTTGTTTGATGATTTGTTGGTGGCGGCCATTCTGACAGGTGTGAAGTGATACTTCATTGTTATTTTAATTTACATCTCACTGATGATTAGTGACATTGAGCATTTTTTCATATGTCTCTTGGCCATTTGTATGTTCTGTTTGGAGAGGTGTCTCTTTAGTTCCTCTGCCCATTTTTTAATTGGGTTCTTTGTCTTCCTTTTGTTGAGTTGTGTGAGTACTCTCTATATTTTGGAAATTAACCCCTTATCTAATGTATCATTGGCAATTATGCTCTCCCATATAGTGGGTTCCCTTTCCATTTTGATGGTTGTTTCTTTTGCTGTGCAGAAGCTTTTTAGTTTGATGTAGTCCCGTATGTTCATTTTTTCCTTTGTTTCTCTTGCCTTAGGTGTTGTATCAGTGAAAATTCTGCTGTGTATGATGTCTTAAATTTTGTTGCCTGCATTTTCTTCTAGAATTTTTATGGATTCATGAGTCACATTTAAGTCTTTTATCCATTTCGAGTTTATTCTCATGTATGGTGTAACTTGGTGGTCTAGCTTCATTTTTTTGCATGTAGCTGTCCAATTTTCCCAACACCATTTATTAAAGAGGCTGTCTTGAGTCCACTGTATGCTCTGCCACCTTTGTCAAATATTAATTGAGCACATTGTCTTGGGTCAATTTCTGGGTTCTCTGTTCTGTTCCATTGATCTATCTGCCTGTTCTTGTGCCAGTACCAGGCTGTTTTGATTACAGTGGCTTTGTAGTATAACCTGATATCTGGTATTGTGATTCTTCCTACTTTGTTCTTCTTTTTCAAGATTGCTGTGGCTATTCGGGGCCTTTTGTGGTTCCATATAAACTTTTGGAGTATTTGTTCTAGTTCTGTAAAGTATATCATTGGTATTTTGATGGGAATTGCATTGAATCTATAGATAGCTTTGGGTACTATGGACATTTTAATGTTAATTCTTCCAATCCATGAACATGATATATGCTTCCATTTTTTTTTGTATCTTCCTCTATTTCTTTTTTCAATGACCTGTAGTTTTCTGTGAAGCGATCCTTTACTTCTTTGGTTAAGTTTATTTCTAGGTATCTTAATTTTTTTGCTGCAATAGTAAATGGGATTGTTTTCTTAGTTTCTCTTTCTATGAGTTCATTGTTAGTGTATAAGAATGCTGTTGATTTCTTGACGTTAATTTTGTATCCCGCTACTTTGCCAAATTCATTTATTAAGTCTAGTAGATTTTTGATGGAGTCTTTAGGGTTTTCTATGTATAATATGTCATCTGCAAATAATGACAGTTTCACTTCCTCCTTTCCAATTTGGATCCCTTTTATTTTTTCTTCATGTCTAATTGCTGTGGCTAAGACTTCCAGCACTATGTTAAATAAGAGTGGTGAAAGTGGACATCCCTGTCTTGTTCCCATTCCTAAGGGAAATGCTTTTAGTTTTTGCCCGTTGAGTATGATATTGGCTGTAGGTTTTTCATATATTGCCTTTATTATGTTGAGATATGATCCCTCTATTTCCACATTGTTGAGCGTTTTTATCAGAAATGGGTGCTGGATTTTGTCAAATGCTTTTTCAGCATCTATTGATATGATCATATGGTTTTTATGTTTCATTTTGTTTATGTGGTGTATCACATTTATTAATTTGGGAATATTGTACCATCCTTGCATTCCTGGGATGAATCCCACTTGGTCATGGTGAATAATTTTTTTGATGCATTGCTGGATCCGATTTGCTGATATTTTGTTAAGGATTTTGGCATCTGTGTTCATCAGGGATATTGGCCTGTAGTTTTCTTTCTTTGTAGTGTCTTTATCCGGTTTTGGAATTAGGTTTATGCTGGCCTCATAAAATGAGTTTGGAAGTCTTCCGTCTTCTTGGATTTTTTGGAATAGTTTGAGGAGAATGGGTATTAGATCTTCTTTGAATGTTCGGTAAAACTCCCCCGTGAAACCATCTGGGCCTGGGCTTTTGTTTGCTTGGAGTTTCTTAATTACATCTTCAATTTCCTTTGTTGTTATTGGTCTGTTCAAGTTTTCTATCTCTTCCCGGTTCAGTTTTGGGAGACTCTGTGTTTCTAGAAATTTGTCCATTTCGCCTAGATTGTCCAATTTGTTGGTGTATAATTGTTCATAGTATGTTTCGATGATTCTTTGTATTTTTGTGGTGTCAGTTGTTACTGCTCCTCTTTCATTTCTGATTTTGTTTATTTGGGTCCTCTCTTTTTGTTTCTTGGTGAGTCTGGCTAAAGGTCCATTGATCTTGTTTATCTTTTCAAAGAACCAGCTTTTTGTTTCATTGATCTTTTGAATTATATTTTTAGTCTCCATGTCGTTTATTTCTGCTCTGACCTTTACTATTTCTTTCCTTCTACTTGTTCTGGGTTTTTCTTTTTGTTTTCTTTCTAGTTCTTTAAGTTGTAGAGTTAGAGAGTCAATTAGGAATTTTTCTTATTTCTTGAGGTAGGCCTGTAGTGCTATGAACTTCTCTCTCAGGACCGCTTTCACTGCGTCCCATAGATTTTGTGTTGTTCTGTGTTCATTTTCATTGGTTTCTAGGAAGTTTTCAATTTCTTCCTTGATCTCATTGGTAACCCATTTGTTGTTTAATAACATGCTATTTAGCCTCCAAGTATTTGAATTTTTTGTGTGTTTTTGTTGTAATTGAGTTCTAGTTTCGTGCCATTGTGATCTGAGAAGATGCTTGATATGATTTCAATCTTTTTGAATTTGCAGAGACTTACTTTGTGTCCTAACATGTGGTCTATCTTTGAGAATGTCCCAAGTGCATTTGAGAAGAATGTATATTCTGTAGCTTTGGGGTGAAATGTTCTGTAAATATCAATGAAGTCCAACTGATCTAGTTTGTTATTTAAGGACTCTATGTCCTTGTTAAGTTTTTGTCTGGAAGATCTATCCAGTGGTGTCAGTGGGGTGTTAAAGTCACCCACTATGATTGTATTGCTATTGATCTCTCCCTTGAAGTCCTCCAGAAGTTTTTAAATATATTTTGGTGCTCCCATATTTGGTGCATATATGTTTACCAGGGTTATATCCTCTTGTTGGACTGATCCTTTTAATATTATGTAGTGACCTTCTTTGTCTCTTATTATAGCCCTTATTTTGAAGTCTATCTTGTCAGATATGAGTATTGCTACACCAGCTTTTTTTTCATTTCCATTTGCTTGGGAAATTTTTTCCATCCCTTCACTTTCATCCTGTGTGAATCTTTTGTTGTGAGGTGGGTCTCTTGTAAACAGCATATATATATGGGTTGTGTTTTCTTATGCAGTCAGCTACCCTATGTCTTTTGATTGGAGCATTTAAGCCATTTACACTTAAGGTTATTATTGATAGTTATTAGTTGCCATTTTTATTTTATGCCTGTGTTCCTCTTTCTCTGTTTCTTCTTCTTACAACAGTCCCTTCAGCATTTCTTGCAGTGCTGGTTTGGTGGTGGTAAATTCCTTTAGCTTTTTTTAAATCTGTGAAGCTCTTTATTTCTCCTTCAATTTTGAATGTTAGCCTTGCTGGTTAGAGTAGTCTTGGATTCAGACCCTTGCCTTGCATTACTTTGTACACTTCATGCCACTCCCTTCTGGCCTGCAGTGTTTCTGTTGAGAAACCAGCTGTCAGTCTAATGGGAGTTCCCTTGTAGGTAACTTTCTGTCTCTCTCTTGCTTCCTTTAAGATTCTTTCTTTGTCTTTAATGTTTGCCATTTTTATTATGATGTGTCTAGCTGTGGGTCTTCTGGGGTTCATCTTGCTTGGTACTCTCTGTGTTTCCTGGACTTGTGTGACTCTTTCCTTAACCATTTTAGGGAAGTTTTCTGTCATTATTTCTTCAAACAGGTTCTCTGTTCTTTTCTCTGATTCTTCTTCCGGTACACCTATAATGCAAATGTTGTTATGTTTTGTGTTGTCCCACAGCTCCCTTAAACTCTCCTCCTGCTTTTTAATTTTCTTCCCCATTTGCTGCTCTATTTGGGTGTTTTTCTCTACCTTGTCTTCTAAGTCACTGATTCGGTCTTCAGCTTCTTCTAATCTACTATTGAATCCTTCTAAGGTATTTTTCATAACAGCTATGTCATTGTTTATTTCCTCTTGATTTTTATGCATAGCTCCTACCTCTTTTTTAAAGCTGAAGTAGTTCCCAGTGAGCTCTTCATAATTCTTATTAAGTTGCTTATAGTTCTCACCAAATTGTTTGAGCACCCTTATAATCATTGCTTTGAACTCTTTATCTGACAAGTTCCTTTCTTATAGTTCCTGTAGTTCCTTTTCTGGTGATTCCTCTCTTTTTTTCATTTGGGTGTTGTTTCTTTGTCTCACCATTTTAGCAGTCTGGTAGTTCTAAGCCTGGTGAGGGATATTGGAGTTTGTAGGCAGGTTGGTGTGTATCAACTAAGGCTGCTGTGCCTCCCAGCCTGTTTTGGTGTATGACGCCTCTTGCCTGCTGTGGGTCCTGGAGGATTGACACCTGGCGTCTGGTATTGGTATGTTCTGCAGGTCTCGGCTTCCCGAGACTTGCTGCTGCTTGGACTGAGGCACCGCTCCTGATCAGCTTCTGCTGATGCTGTTGGGGATGGATCTTAGCTGCCGATATGTGCTGCTGCTGCCTGGGTTGTGTGGGTCTGGCTGGTGCACTGCTGGGGTGCCTGGGTCCTGCTGGTATGTTGCTGGGATGCGTGGGTTCCACTGGTGTGCTTCTGGGGTTCATGGGTCCCTCTGGTACGCTGCTGAGGTGCGTGGGTCCAGCTGGTATGTTGCTGGGGTGTGTGGGTTCCACTGGTGCACTTCTGGGGTTTGTGGGTCCCTCTGGTACACTGCTGGGGTTCATGGGTTCTGTTGGTGTGCTGTTGGGGTACCCTGCTCTCTGGTGGGGCTCAGCTCCTGATCAGTCGCTGCTGGGGGCGAGTGTCATCTCCCGGTTTGCACTGCTACTGCTCCTGCTGTTGCCAGGGGGTGCTCTCAGGTCCCAATCCTTTATTGCTGTTGGGGGCTGAGGATGCTCTACACCTGGGACTTTGCTGCTGCTGAGGGGAGGGGCTCCACTCCAACTCTGCTGCTGCAGTTGTCAGGGACAGGTCTGAGCTGCCCTAGCCCTGCTGCTTGGGGCATCGCTCCTGATCAGCCTTTGCTGATGCCACTGGGGATGGTTTCAGCTGCCAATCCGAGCTGCTGATACCTTTTGGGTGGGGCTCTACTCCCGCCCAGTCACTGTTGCTGTGGGAGGAGGTGCCTGGCTCCCAAGCTGGTGCTAGTGCCGCTGCGAGCCTGGATGAGCCGCTACTGCTGTTGGGGGTGGGGCTCCAGCTCCTGCCAGTTTGTCTACTGCAGCAGGCGCCTCAATAGCACTGCTACTGTGCGCTGACCATGTTGACACAGTTGAGTTCTCTGGACCGATGGTACAGGGCGCTCTGGTGGACTCAGGTCGCTTGGCCCTAGCTGCTCCCTGTTTCCTCCTCCCAGGGAAGACCCAGGATCTTCCAAAATGGTGGGGCCTCCCGGCCGCGCAGGGGAACGTTCGCTGATGAGCCGCTTACCGCGGTAGCCGGCTGCTTTCCATCCACAGCACAGGAACCTTCTGCCCCGTGTCTCTGCACTGCTCAAGGTTAGCCATATCATTTTCCATCCCACCTCCTCAAAAGTCTTACTTTCCAGAGACTTATTAATGAAATTTTAAGACTCTGTTCTGGGTCTGGGTCATTGCTTGACCACATAGTTACATGGCCCTGACAGGTATGCAGGGGCTGCTGGTCTGTACACGGCCTTGTTCTTGATCTCAGTGACACTTACTGGAATAAAGATGGAAAGGAAGACTCTGCCTAGGGGTTTAGGAGGATTTCAAAAAATTTGTGAGAGAAGAAACTTTAGTCTTACTGATTTTTATTGGTTCAATCTGTATAATTGGTGGAATTAATAGTGTGATAGTACCATTACCTTGTTTTAGATCCATTAATGTTGGTCACAGAAGTGGACACGTTTGGTAAACTTCTGACTGCTTTACATGAAAGGAAATAATAAATTACTCAAAAGCGGCTGGATACACGTTCTGAGACCCTGGATTCAAGCCCTTGTTTGGTTTCTTATTATTTATGTGGCTTTGGGAGAGTCATTAGACCTTAGTTTTCTTGTTTATGAAATAAGGAGATTGAACTGGAATTATTTTTTTTTCTTGACAGTGCCTTCCCTCCCTCCGTCCCTCTCTCCATTTTTCCTTCCTTCTTTCTTTCTTCCCTTCTTTCCTTCCTTCCTTCTTTCCTTCCTTCCTTCCTTCCTTCCTTCCTTCCTTCCTTCCTTCCTTCCTTCCTTCCTTCCTTCTTTCCTTCCGTCCGTCCGTCTTTCTCCCTCTCCGCCTCCTCCTCCCCCTCTCCTCACCTGAGATATTTTCCTATCAATTTTCAGATACAGTGGAAGGGAGGGAGGGGGAGAGAGAGAGAAAGAAAAACATCGATTGGTTGCCTTCCACACGACCCCAACCAGGGCTGGGGACCAAACCTGCAACCCAGGCTTGTGCCCTTGACCAAGAATTGAACCCACAGGCTGATGCTCTAACTGCCGAGTCAAACTGGCCAGGGCTGCAATCCTTTTTTCAAAGGAAATCCTACATAGAAGTTCAAAGATGAATAAAAACGCGCTATATTGGATGTAGGTGTGTGCATACGTGTGCGTATGTGCATGTATGTGCACGTCATGGGCCAGAGCAGGTGTCCTACTAGATCTCCCACCTTTGCCTCTGGGGTGGCCCCTATCACCTCTTTGGAAACTCCAGAATGTTGTGAAGTAAATTGTGACCCAGATTTTAGTTCTAGAAATCTCCTTCATGGACTTACAGATTCATAAAAAGATTTTTGCATGGAGGTGTTTACCACAGTCTTGTTTATGATAGCACATAAACCCAGTAACAACAACAGAACAAAACAAAACACAAAAAGACTAGAAATGAGTGTTCTTAATGAGTTAAAAACAGCAAATGGTCAAGTGAATGATAGTTCATGCATGTGGTAGGATTGTTAACCACCATATTCTAAATGTGGTCACATTAACCATGTGTGGAAATGAATTTTAATAACATGAAAATGCATACATGTATACATCATAATTTATTATATATGTTATACGTGATGGACTTCTATTAAGCTGTTATTAACTATGTTTTGGAAGGACTTTTATTAATCTAGGGATACATATGGCATACTATATGCAGGTATCATAATACATAATTGTGTGTATCATTTTAACATACCTACATTTTAAAAAGTAAATCTATACATATGCATAAGCACATGTACACAGTCTTGAAAAACACTGGAAGAAAATAAATGAAAATCTTAACGGTAGTTACGCTGGCCGATGGGGAAGGCAGGACGGTCCTGTCCCAGAGATGTGGCCTGCCCAGCATTTCTGCATTCGTTACCCCGCGAGTCTCACCCAGTCCTGTGGGTGGGTGCACCAGGCATTGTGTTCCGTTGTATAGGTAGAGGTGCTGAGGTTCCGAGATATGCTTGGTTTAATCAAGGGCACAGGCTCATGAAAAGGCCGAGCTGAAATGTGAACGTAGGTTATTTGATGCTCTCTATCTGGAGCCATTTTCACTGAACTAAGCTGACTGTAAGGTCACGTGGCTGGAAAACCTGTGGCTTTGGAGGGGCCAGAAAGTGGTGGGGACCTACTGTTGTAGTTCCTGGAAGTTCCACAGGCATGACTCTGAAATAAGAAAAGTCCACTGAGGCTCTGGGTAGTAGTTACACACAGATGAACATTTCTGCAGGCTAAAAAGAAATGATTTATCATTCCAAAGGCCTTAGTGCCCCGAGGAGAGCCTTCTTCATGAGTCATCCCTGAGACTTTGGAAGGAAAGTAAGTGGGTTTTATCTCGTCTGCTCAAAGGGATAGGAACTCATGAATAAAGTAAGAATACCCTTTACGCTCACACACCTTGACACAGTGGACAAGCATGAAGTACATCTCACATTCCTGACTCCCAGGTCACAAAGTGACATCTTAGCCCTACTCCCCAGATAGGGTGGTTACTGAGGAGGGACCTGGGCTTGGTTGCAGGTGAGTCAGCAAATGCTCAGTGAGATGCCTACCTCTGATTTATTTCTTTCATATTCCATTATTTGTGCTCCCAAATGAGAGCTTGTGCATTCTTAGCCAAGAAGTTTGGAATTAGAAAAATGAGCTTTGGGGTAATTTCATCCTCATCGGGAGGCCTCAGCGTGGAACCCTTACGGCTCTCGGCCTTTGGAAAAAAACTGTGGTTGGAACAGGAGTTCCTGTGGGGTCAGTATCTCCTGGTGCCAATATTCTTATCACTAGTCTCAGGTTTTATTTCATTTCGTCAGTAAGAACTCACTTATATAATTCACTCTTGCCCCTCGAGGAATTACCTACTTCATTCAAGCTTTAAAGATTTTTCCTTTATTTTCTAAGTTTGGCTAGAGTATTTTTCCTTCTGAGTTTTCTAAATATTTTTCCTAATCCACCACATTGCTTTGCATGGTGTTCATGGTCCTTGAAATATAAAATACTGTGTTAATTTGTCTTATGGTCGATCTTACATTTGCACTGTGGCATGTGAGAAATGTTCTGTACAAAGAGGGCATCAGTAACTATTAGTAGCTGACCTAGAAATATTATGATGCATTCATATACACAATACTGTCTGATATTAGTATCTTTAGGCAAACACTCTCTACATTACAAAAAAAAGAATGCTCTAAGTTCTGATAGCCCTTACCAGCTTTACAATAACAGCCTAATGCCCTGGACACAGGTGTGATATCTCTAATTACACCTTTGCTGCCCTCACAACCTCATGCCTTATCGTTTAACCCCCTGCATTTGGACTCTTGACAAATGGGAACAATTTACTGGCTGAGCCAGATTACTGTACATAAAAATATGCCAGGTGTTAAAAGGGTAACAAAAACATATACTCATGACAGTGAAGTAAGACTTGTATGTGTCTGCAGAATGCAGGCATGTTTGGGACAGCTCTGTGGCTTTAAGAGGCTTATCATATACTTAGGGAAAGAAACAAAACGTACTCATGTAAAATGAAACAGCAATATGAAACAAACGGTAACCAAGACAACATCAAAGATGTCGAACAGTGTTCGGAGGCGACCTCGGTTTGGACTGGAGGACTCGCATGGTCACTGACGGAGAGTGTCGGCGGGGTGGGACGGGCGGCAGTGCGACCCTGTGAGCGAGCCCATTGGATGACACTGAGGCCCCCCCCGGGCTCCACTGCTGGCTCTGTGCCCCCAGCAGGCCGTCCCAGCTCGGAGCTTTGGTTGGGTTCTGTTCAGCTGGCTTCATGCAACCGACTTGGTAGGTGCTGGGAGACTCGGTGAAGTCAGCCCCGTGAAGCATTCTGCTCCATTCCTGGGACGTGGTAAATGCTGAACCGCGTAGCTGCTGGGAGGAAACCGGAGCGTGACAGCGCCGTGTCCGTGGTGGGAGTGGGTGCAGCGGGCAGGAGAGACCGGGCGGAAGGAGAAAGGCGGAGAAAAGGCAGAGGCCTTGCTGGCGGAGCAAAGACCGGGACAGGGGCGCGGAGGCCTCACCGCGCAGGCACGTTTAGGGACGATGTGCGTGGACCACGACACAGGCTGAGGATGTCACACGTTTGTCTTGTACAGAGGCAGTTTGCTTCATATCACGAATGACCTTAGCAGGTGGATTGGCATCTTCCTTCTGGATGCCAAGGTGCTGCCATTTGGCAAATAAAACATCCTATATTTATTAAGGCCTTGCTTCACAGCACCTTGGAGTATCTTACACATTGTACCGTTTTTTGCATAACACACCTGTGAGATGAGAAGAGCTGTGGGTAGATGCCTGCCATGGACTGAACGGCTCACAGCAGGCGAGGGTGCTGGGGGGATGGGCCGGGCTCCAGGTTTTCTTCTCCCAGAGCCTCCCTGCAAATGCCCACGTGGCCCATCGGCGTCATTTCCCATCACACGACTGCTCCGGGCAGAGGGAAAGGAGGAGAACTGAGCACAGTTGGGCGAGGGGCTTCAGCCTTCTGCCGCTGAGTCATGACAGTTTGCTTCCCATATATGGAGGGCGGATCTGTAACTATGGAAACATCTCAGCATCATTTCCATAACAGCAAGGCGTCAATAAGCAGAGCCACTTTCCTGGAACGTACTGAGTGTGTCTGACTGTGCCTGGCCAAGGTGTGTCTCTCCCGGGACAGGAAAATCCGGAAATGACATGGATTCTGCTAGCCCCCACACTTGTCACTTAACCTGAGGAATCGGCTTTGTGCCTCCACTGCCTGTTGTCTGTACTGCTTGTCTTTACCCCTCGCCTAGTTCTGTCTTTCCACAAGGTTGCATTCAGGTCATTAGGCAATTATGAAAACTGTTTAGAATAATATTTCTTCCACAGAGCCTCCCAGAGCGAAGAGGTCTAGATACGGATTTGTTCACTGATTGGAATTCCTGCTGCCACTGTTTTATAGCTTTCCTTCTCTACCATGAGAGCATGCTGATTCTTCCTGTAGTGGGATTATAGTCATTTGTGAAATTATCTACTGAAAATATGCTTTTGTTATGTTATAGTAAGACATGTAAGGGAGGAGAAAAGGGAATATGGAAAAGCAAAGAAATAAATCATGAGGCTTAAACATCATATTTAAGACTTTAAATTTTGGCTAGGATTAACAAGCCTGTTAGTTCATTCCCCTCCCACCAAAAATATATAAAAATGGAAAACTGTATAAAATAGTTATCTACAGGAAATAGGCAGTCACCAGTGTAAGACTGAGATCTCTGGGCTAAGGGAGGCATATGAGCTATGTCCTGCATTCACCCTGATCTCTCCCCGGGTGCAATTCCAAACTGTTGTATGGGGAATAGAGTCCAAGCACAAAACATCATTTTTTGCTGTCAGAGGAAACAGACTGGTATTTGGAGTTACCATGGTGACTGGGATTTGAGGGGTATGATATTAGATAGGAGAGAGCTGCAGAGGAGCCCCAAAATTCTATATTAAAATTTACATTGGTTCGTTGGCTGACTCATAAAGCTGTACCTTCGCAGAATGAGATTTTAAGAGATGGAGCAAAGAAAAAAATGCAGTGAGGCTGAAATATATAATCAGAAATTTCAGCGGTTTCACAGCTCTGGGAGACAAAGTTTGGGTCCAGCTAGTGAATAGCTTGAGGTGGTGGTTGTTGAAGTATTGCATCCTAGAAGTTAGGAGCATGGTAGGAGTACGCAAGGCATCAGGGCTAGGTGCTGGGAGAAAGGGCAAGAGTGAAATGGACCCACTCTAACAAAGACTAAACTCCAGCTGTGGTAGGATCAGGGTGACCTGCCTGTAATTTAATTGCCTGCTAGATAAAAACTTAGCACTCTTTAGAAGAAGATAACATACGTCAGAATGTCTATGATGTATCATTTATAATGTCCATTATGTAATAAAAAAGGATTAGACATGCAAATAAGCAGGAAAAGTGAGTAATCATCAAGAGATAAAAAATAAAGGACATAGAGGTGATATAAATACGGAATATAATAGGTAAGGAGTTCAAAATTACCATGATTAAAGGTTAAAAATAAAAGATAAGATGGTCAAAATGAATAAAAAGATGGAGTATTTGTACATAAAATTGGAATCTGTTGAAAGAATCCAATAGAGATCTGGGTCTGTAAAGAACAATATTTGAAATTAAGGTCTTGACCCTGGCCAGGTAGTTCAGTTGGTTAGAGAGTCATCCCGATACGCCAAGGTTGTGGGTTCAATCCCCAGTCAGGGAACATATAAGAATCAACCAAAAAATGCATAAATAAGTGGAATAACAAATTGATGTTTTCCTCTCTCTCTCTCCCTCCCTCCGTCCTTTCCTCCTTTCCTCTGCCTCTCAAATCAATTAAAAAAAAAAAAAAAGAAATTAAGCCCAGCCGGTGTAGCTCCGTGCATTGAATGCTGTCAGATGGACTGAGAGGTCCCAGTTTGATTCCCGGTCAGGGCACGTGCCCAGGTTTCAGGCTCGATCCCTGGTAGGGGGCGTGCAGTAGGCAGCTGATCAATGTTTCTCTCTCACATCGATGTTTCTATTTCTCTCTCTAAAAAAAAAAGAAAGAAAAAGTAAGGTCTTTATTCCTGACATATGACGGATTAGTCTAGATTTTCATGGTAACTGTTTATCTGCCACACAGAATCAAATCTGTGATGTGAACAGAGAAACCAATAGGCATAGGCTGATGAATGACAAGGAAATGTGACTGAAACTGCATGTGCAAAAGATAAACTTCTTGTTGTGAGTTGTACTGGCCTTCGACCAATCAGATGAGACCACTATAAAACATGATATTAAAATCACAAGACGTACTTATTTAGCCTGTGTGTTAGTTTGTTATGGCTTCCTACACAGTAACACGCACTGAATGGCTTATGTATCAGAAGTCACAGCGTTCTCTGTCTGCCTCCAAAACTTTCACTCAGATTAGTTGGAATTAAATTGCTGTTGCTTTCAACCCAAAGACCCAATAATTGGAATAACTGGAACAAGACGTAAGCCTTTGAGACTTCAGCATATTTGTAAATGAGAAGAATGGAGCAAAACCTGGAGTTTCAAGGGACAAACCATGTTTCCCTGGCTGTCCCAAGAAGGAAGAGCCAGGAGTCCGGAATGGTCTGCAGGAAAAGCTGGTGGAAAGGAGAGGAAGATTGGTTTGGGGCCACCACTGCGGAGAGGCCTGACTTCAGAGTCTGGTTACTGGACTGGATCCCAAACTAAAGACACTCTGAGTCTGCCTCCATATTTAGGTTCTCTAATTAGGTCACATGGAACAGCTCTAATTGCATGTTGGTTTCTGTGTAGTTTGATGCTAATCTGTGCTTATACTGTAGTTCTTGGCTGCCTTCTAAATCAGCTCTATTTCCTTTTTAAATCATATTTTCTGAAGCAACATCGTGCCTGGAAAATGATGTTCACATTCTGGCCCCATAGCTACAACCGGACTTCTAGATATCCTATGCCAGAAAATATATTCTTGTAAAAAACCCTGGGATTTTCTTTCAACCCTCTGTGTAGTGAATCATTTAACCTTGCCAAAAAGAGGTCTGTCCTCAGCTTCTGTGAGGTGATCTCTAAGCCCTTGCAAAGCCATGCCTGATGGGAGTGTCACCATGTGACTAGGGGTTTGGGCCACACCAGATCGCCTAACAATGTTATTTACGGTAGGAGCTTTGAGTCACATGGCATCAGCTTGACTTGCAGAGTTGCTGGAAGCTGAGGTCAGCTGTGTGGGCAGTCAACCATGGAGCCTGGGCAAAGACTCGACGCCAAGGCTTGGGTGAGCCTCCCCGGTTGGCGGTACTCTGTGGATCATCGCCCATTGCTGCTGGGAGAGTAACGCCGCCATGACTCACGGGGAGAAGACAGCTTGAAATTGTGTTTGAAACTTCCCTGGACTCTGGCCTACCTGCCTCTTCTCGTAGCTGATTTTAATTAGTCTTTTAACCTCATTTAATCTGTATCCTAAACCATAATCGTGAGCGTAAGAGCTTCCAGAGAGTTCTGTGAGTCTTTCTAGTAAACTATTGCATCTAATTGTGGTCTTGGGGACCCTGAACTTGCAGTTGGTGTCAGAAGTGAGGGAGGTCTGGTGGACTTCCCCCTAACATCGCATTCTTTAAAAAAAAAAATGATACCCTGTGTTCCTGTGATTACTATAGTGACAAGTTACCTGTGAACAACTGCTCGTTTGAAGAGCTGGCATGAGAATAATGCTGATAGATGCTCATTATAAGGAAGAGGATTTGGGGTTTAAAATACCTGGCAGGTCCTTTAAGTTCTAAGGTGTCCATTCATTCAACAAATCTTTGCTAATCTATTATTTAGAGCACTTTGTTATAGGCCTCAAAGGCACAGTTCCTTTAGTGGGTTAATTCCTAGAATTAAAATAATAATAATAATAATAATAATAATAATAATAATAATAATGACTAGCAGAGAAATCTGACTTAATTCAAACAAAAATGAGTTTGCTAACAGAAAAAGATACATTCAAGTCATCAGGTGTCTATTGTAATGGTTAGATCTGCGATATTTGGAGCCAAGTAAAGCCGGGCTGGCTCCCTAACCCGATTTTCAGTACACATACCGTGATCTGCATTTACAGATTTTGGAAACTGAGGCTCAGATAAATGATTAGGAAATTATTGTGTGTGCTCGTAGGAAATGGTACAGTTGGGGACCAAGTTCAGGTGTGTCAGCTTTGAGAACCCGATTCTTATTCATCACGCTCTCTCCTGCTTTACATGAAGACAGAATATTTTTGCATCCAACATGCTAATCCCTGATTGGGGAATGAAGATAAAGCAAGAATGAGGGAAGGGGGCATGGAATGAGATGGCCACCATGGAAAAGAGGGGTTTGAAAAGGTGTGTCAACAATATCGAACACATCCGAGGCTAAGGCAGATGAGAATTAAGAAGAAACCATTAGATCTGAAAACGAGAAAGTGTCTGATGACTCTCAGGGTGACGACTCCTGGGGCCAGAAGCCAGATGCAAAAGGAATAATAAAGGAAAGTACATTGAGACCTGTCGTTTTAGAAAACTGGCAATAGAGTGGAGAGAATGTGTCGGCTACTTCCAACTTTCCCATCTTTCCATTTTCTGTACATGGAGCACAGAAAAAAAGATACACATGTCCTTCCCTAAGTTGATCCTATGTTTCCTGGCAAGGTTGCCACAAGGTAAACACCAGGACTGACTTCTCTGTGGGAGCAGACGCTTCCTGATGGCAGACAGCCATCAGTCTGACCCGTCAGTGAGCCACAGACAGCCCTGACTCCTCCGAGGTTGGGATTGCTACTTCGGCATCACTGAGCCCAGGATCCTTGAACTCTGAGAGCCACTAGAATTAAGAGGCCAACTCGTCCGAAGCACAGGTTACTGTGTTGGGCATATTGAAGAGAAATGTCAGAGCGACTGCTGTTCCTGAACTCACACATGGCACTGGAGGAACAAGCAGAATTCTGTTGGTTTTGCTTTTCCCAGAAAATAGGGAAAATGGATCAGTTCTGGCAGGGTTCAAGCTCTCTTTCTGTCACTAAAGGGAAATATCTCCAAGGGCCAGAAAATAAGAAGGCAGTGTGTTTTTGTCAATCCCTAAATTAGACAAGTGTCCCTGGTTGACATTCCAAATGATGATTTCTGTCTGTAGCCCTCTAAGTGGGGGCTGGAACCCGGTGTTAACTTTGAAGACAGTCAGAATGCTCGCCTCCTTTGCAAAAACCCGTCAATTGAATAGTTGTTTTCAAAAACAGTTTGCCTAGAATGAGTCATTCTGTAGAACTTTAAGAAACACACACTCATTTACTAATTTAAAAGCATTATCATGTGAAATACTTTAAGATTAAAACATAAATATCTTTGGTGACCCAATATGTAAACTTGACTGGAGGCCAGAGATCTATGATGTTTATAGATGTTTAAAAATAGTATTTGAAATAGAGGAAACTATAAATCATCTATATTAACCTTGTGATATCATGAATAATGGGCGCCCACAAATAATCAGTCTCAATCCTTAATTAGCTATTATCAAGGTTCCCTATCCAGTAAAAGTAAACATTTTATCAGAGTGGCTCATAAATTGCCAATTGATATAATTCCACATATTAAAATTGTATCTTTCCATTTTGATAATGGCAATTTGTGACCGGCTCAAGGAATGTTTTATTAGTTAATTTCCACTTTAATCTCTTTATGACCCTAACACATTACAGACAATTAAAGAAGAGTATATGGATAAGATTAGGAGTTTTTTTTTTGTTTTGTTTTGTTTTTTTATCCTCACCCGAGGACATTTTTTCATTTTTTGTTCAGATAGAGTGGGAGGGAGAGAGAGGAAGAGAGAGAGAGAAATATCGACGTGAAAGGGACACATCGACACGACCAACCAGGGCCGGGGACAAACTGCAACCGAAGCACATGCCCTTAGCGGGAACCGAACCCGGTCTCTCTGGACCGCAGGCCGATGCTCTAACCGCTGAGCCAAACCGGCCAGGGCGGAGTTTTTAAGTAATATAAATCCAGTCCACAAAATAATTTTGCAAAGGAATGTAGAACTCTGATAAGGCTGAAAATGACTCCAGAAGAAAGGCTTGAAAGTTTTACCAGAGGCCAGAGGGTGGCAGCAGAGAGTGTGCAGGAAAAACTGTGGCAATGACAGTTCAAAACATACACAGATGTCCTGAACAGTTGCAAACCTGCTAATTATTGATGCCAATTAAAATAAGAAACTAACTGTTAAGGACATGCACTTAGTGGCTAGGATACCTGAGTTGGACTCATTGGTAGTGTGGACTTGGGCAGATTGTGTTTCCTCATTGGTAAAGTGGAGATAATAGTTATGGGATTGTTTTGGGATTAAGAGAGATCATGAAATGTAGAAGGGTTAGCTGATGCCTAGAAAGTTTAAGAAGAGAGAAAGAGAGAGAGGGAGAGAGAGAGAAGAAACTGTGTCAAATTTGATCACCATATCACAATCAAGTCTCTCTGACCTGTTCTCACCCACCGGAGCGCCGCAGGGGACATGGCTGCAGTCAGCTGACTCCTGGGTGCAGGCAGAAGGAGGTGCATTGTTGTAGAGTTTGAAACAATAACAATACCAACTAAAACCTCCCATTCATTGTGAACCGAAGTCTATCACCACTGTTCCGAGTTCTATTCCTTGGATTTGTAGAGAGTGTGTCTCACTCCTTTTTCATACAGCAGTCTTTCAGACAACTAGACTCCTGCATGCTGACCTTGTATCTCTGGCAATAACGCACTTGGATCTGCTCCCAGAAATTTAGTGGAACAAAATTTTAGCCTCAGTGATTGGTGAGCAATGAAATATAGAGCAAGTTAAAATGCCTAATTCGTTAAAAAGGAGAAGCAGGTGCTCCTTTCTGACTTCCAGTCATCCATTCAGACGTTTAAACATATCTTGGTTTGGATCGAGGTTGTTCACTTAGTGATTTTCCCACTTAGATTTTTTATTTCTAAGTGTACCCAGCTACTTTATAAGAATCCAGGCAAGCCCAGCTGGTGTGGCTCGGTGGTTGAGCGTTGGTCCATGCACCAAGAGGTTGCCGGTTCAATTCCTGGTCAGGGCACATGCCCAGGTTGTGGGCCCAATCCCCAGTGGGGGGCATGCAGGAGGTGGCCAATCAATGTTCTCTGTCATCATTGTTTCTATCTCTCTCCCCCTTTCCCTTCCTCTCTCTCTAAAACCAATAAAGAAAAAAAAACCCAGGCAAATTTCACCTCCAGTTTTAGCATCGAGCCTCTCATTTAATCTATAAATCTTGTCTACAAAGTAATGAATGTTCATGTTCCCCCTCGAGGGTGATGGCATTAGTGGGTGGAGACTTTGGGGGTGATTAGGTTATGAGAGCAGAGCCCAAATAACTGGGATTAGTGCCCTTATAGGTGAGATCCCGGGGGACCCCTTGCCCCTCCTCCTCATGAGGTCATAGCTAGAAGGTGCTACAGACCAGAACTGAACCAGAAATTGGGTTCTTACCAGATACTGAGCCTACCGGTGCCTTGATTGGACTTCTCAACCTCCAGAACGGTGAGAAAGGAGTTTCTGTTACTGATAAGCCATCCTGTTGATGGCGTTTTGTTAGAGCACCAGACATCCCAGACTTGCCCTGGGGCCGGCCTCTCCCGGCCGGGGTGTGTTTGCAGCAGTAAGAGTGGTGGGCTCAGACTCACTTGTGTGAGCAGCCTCTGGGCCTTGTGTGGGGTTGCTTACATTTCCCGAGCCTCCGGTTTTCTGTGATTTTAAAATGAGGCGCATTATTTTTACTTTGTTAGAAATCAATAATAGTCAACCTGGTGGGGAAAGTGCCCAAAATGTACTGTATTTGAATCATTCTTCAGGCAGCGTCTTGAACAGAGACAGGTTAATTGAATTATGTTGGAATGAGTTAATTTAATTTAACTTGCAGTGATCAGAGAATAATTTTTTTCTGTAATCCTCAGGTTTTGAGATCTGTAGCCATTAGAGACCCTGAAAACGACATTTCAATTAGATTTAGTAGGGCACAAGGGAGAAGGGATTATCCAAAGAAGGAGTGACAAAGCAATCCCCTTTTCTCTCCTGACCTTCACTGAGTTCTCTTGAGAGCAAAACTGTGGCCCTCACTAGATTCCTTGAGTTGCTCAGGGTCAGCTGAACCCAGCTCTCGTGCACAAGGGACTTGCCATCAGAGACCATGACGTTGGCAATCCTGAGTCAAAAGCAGGTCCTGGCACTGGGGCGCAGCTCTCTCCGTCCACCAGCTCCCTCTTCTGACCGAGGAAGAAATGCATGTCTGTGCTGGCTGCTTCTAGAAAAAGTCTTAAAAAAATTTTTTTTAAAGACCAACGATATTTCTGCACAAGAGGGTGGAAATTGGAGGGCGCACAGTACACTTGGGGTGAACACAACTCCTGGTCTGTGATTATTTGTGGGGCTGAAGTCTCTTAAGGACATGGGCTGTACTGTAGCGTGGTATCTGGGGGCTGCAGTGTCCAAATGGGAAGACATCAGCAGACTGCTGGGAACATATCCTTTGGAAATCAGTGTTTCATAACACACCAGCAGAAATGTAAAGCCCAAACTCAGACTGGGAGCACAGAGATCGGGCTTTGATTCTGCTGTCTCAATGATTTGATCCAGACAAGGATTATCTTCCCTTTGTCTGGAGCAGTGCTGATTTGGCGGCTGTGCGGGCTCCGTGAAGGAGGGGTGGAGATGGAGAGGGGTGAGCCAGCAAGGGGCGTTATTGAACAGATTTGGAGGTATTTTAATCGTAGGCTTTTAATACTATTTTCGAGCGTGTGTGTGGCTCCCTGCTTATCTCTGCCTGTCTGCTGCAGCTGCTGGGAAATAGGCAAATTGCTGTCAGAAAGACCCATACATGTGTTTGTGGACCCTGCATTTTTTTTATCCCAGGTGCTGTGAACAAGCTGGTTTGCAAAAACGTGGAACAGCGCCCTTGTGATTGCAGAATGGGGGAGCCCTCCCCCCTCCGATTAATTTAGCCCCAGAAGCCCAGCACAGGTAACTCACTGATTGGCCCTGCCTTTATTCTACTGAAATCTGAATTCCTACTCATGCCATCCTGGTTCCCACTCCACCCAGAGTTTGTGCAAAAGCAAAGTGTCTGACGTGCCTGCTTAACCGTCTCTGGTGACATTTTGCAGAACAGGACAGATTGGACCCATCTTCTTTCCTCAATCAACTTAAAGTGTTTGAATCTTCCGAACAGCTGCAAGACAATATTTATTCTTCATCAGCAACCGATTTCATGAGTCTAACACCATGTGACGTGTGTGGCTGTATTAAACCACACAGCTGCCTGGGCGATGAGGCCGAACTGGAACAGGAGGAGGGCAAGTGTTCTCCGAGAGGAATGCTGAGGCCTGCGCATGGGTCAGGCTCTCGTCTACAAATGTAATAACGTGGTTCCCAGGCAGCTCAGGAGGAAGCCAAAGATTTCCACTTCCAGAAAGGCCAGCCAAACTTGTAGGCAGGAGGACTATCTGTAGACTTGCGTCTGGTGATGCTGAGGTGGGGTGGGGGGGGAGCAGAGTTAGTGCAGTGGGAAATGATTCGGGCGGGAGTAGCCTTTTGGCGTGTGAATTTCACAGGATGGCAGATTGATTCCAACACTTCTGCTTGTTTTTAGTTTAAAACATTTTATTTATTTATTTATTTATTTATTTATTTATTTATTTATTTATTATTTGAGAGAGAGAGAGAGAGAGGAAGAGAAACATTGATTTGTTGTTCCACTTATTTATGCATTCATTGGTTGAGTCTTGTGTGTGCCTGACAGGTTTTCCAACCCGAAACCTTGGTGTATTGGGACGACGCTCCAACCAGTGGAGCTACCCACCAGGGCTGCTGGGTTTGTATGTTGTTAGGGAGCCACAGGGGAGGGTTCCTGTTATGCACCTTTGGAGTGTGCACGGAGAATCACCTTGGGAGCTTGCTGAAAATGCAAATTCTTCTTTTATCCCCTAGACTCTCTGTTTCGGAAGGTCTAGGGTGGGGCTAAGGAGTTTTCATTTTAAATCATCACCACTGGTCACCGATGCATGCAATTTAAGAGAGACTGCATACGATTTCAAAAGGAGAACGAAGACTCCAGTATCCTTATTGCCCACGGTTAAAACTCATCATTTGTTCACAAATATTGAAGAATAAAAAACGGGCCTTGGCCCGTTTGATCAGTGGTTAGAGCGTCGGCCCTCGGACCAAAGAGTTGCGGGTTCGATTCCAGTCAAGGGCACGTGCCTCAGTTGCGTTTCGGTCCCTGGCCCTGGGGACTCTGCTCCCCCCACCCCACCTCAGCATCACCAGACGCAAGTCTACAGATAGTCCTCCTGCCTACAAGTTTGGCTGGGGTTGTGTGGGAGGCAACTGGTCGATATGTCTCTTTCACATTGATGTTTCTCTCTCCCTCTCTCTCTCTCTCTCTCTCCCCCTCTCCCCCTCCCATTCTGTCTGAAAATAAATAGAAAAACATCCTCGGGTGAGGATTAAAAAAAATGGGGAGTAAAAACGAACTCTAAAATACTTTTGTGTAATTTGATTGTAAGTGATGGGGAAGGTAATTAACTTTTTTCAGTCCTTAATATATGTCTGATGATGGAAACAAAATAAGTTATATGAATCTTTCTTACAGCTCAGCAAGTCAGCACGATACAACTTGACAGCTGGTTAAGCTCAGAGAAGTCGAGTAACTTGCCCACAATGATATATAGTCATTATTAGGGCCTTTCAACTTCTCCCTCTCCCTGTTCTGTTTGGGGAAGTTTGTCTACCTTGGTTTCTATGGCAACACCTACACCACCCAATGTCAAATCTGTGTCTGCAGCCTGGACTTCTCTTGGCTCATCTCCAGCCATCTTTCCAATGTCCTATTTTTCATCTTTGTCTAGGCCAGCGGTGGGGAACGTCCGGACCATGGGCTGTATAAGGCCCGAAAATCATTTGGCCTGGCCCTGCCAAGGCAACTGCAGGCAGGACTCGAAATGTAATAAATCTAGGAGCTTTTTCCATAGCAACATAAATTTATATTAAGTGAATTATAATAATGTAAATTTTGAGGGACAAGCAAGGAATGTCCATTCTGGGATCGCCAGGACACATGCAAGTACATGACGGGACAGACACGTATGCTTCTCGTCGGCTGCCCGCGGCCCGTCTGCCTGTATTGGTGACTCAGAGGACAGTCAGTGCCAGGCGGGCTGGGAGTGTACACGCTGCGAAAGTGTTAACACACTGTGGGAAACTACAGTGATCAGTGATGATGAGACGAGATGCGGTGAGGTGATTCCTCGTGACGTTGATGACCTTGCCTCCGATGACTGACGACGACGTTGTCGACTTCTTTGTTGACACAGACGATAACTCCAATCCAATCTTTACCCCACGTGCACGATCAACAATCCTTACAAAAACTGAATCTCAGATGAAGATTGAGGGCATTACAGTACACAGAAAAGACTATGAGTCGATGATACGAACGTTGGATATGTTCCAAATCCACGATGCAGGATTAGAACAGCGATCACAGCAGAATAATTGCATCACTGACGACACACACACTGGGTAGTTATTAAAACTTAAGTGGTGTGACGTCCTACAAATGGTGACTACAAGGAAAACAAAAGTTGATGCAGAGTGTAGATCTTCCAAGAGAACTGGACAAATGATTATTTTTGTTGAAGTCAAAGGCAAACCTGTGTGCCTAGTTTGTGGAGATGCGTTAGCAGCAATGAAAAAAGCCAGTTTGGAGTATCATTACAGCTCAAAACATGCTGAACTCAGTGAATTGGGAGGCCATCTGTGTCTGGATAAAATCAATGCTCTTCAGCGGAGTTTGGAATCACAACAAGCCACTTTCACTAGGCCTCTGTGACAGAGACAACGTCACTCAGACGAGTTGTGTAGTGAGCCAGCTAATCACAAAGAAGCTGAGGACTCGTGTAGAGGGAGAGTCTGAGAGAGTGCATGGTGGCTGCTGCGTTGTAGCACCAGACAGAGTCAGATTGTTTCAGTGTCAGTTAGTCTCGGAGAACCGTCTCAGATCGGATTCCTGACTTAGCACAAGACATTGAAAACACACTGAAGGATTCTGCAGATTTCCAATTTGTCTCTCTGGCTCGTGATGAGACAACGGACATAGCAAATACTGCCCAAGTGGCCGTTTTCGTTCGTGGGATCACTGCAGAGTTCGACACGCGAGAGGAACTGCTGTCCCTGGAAGCCATGCATGGCACCACAAGAGGTGAGGACTTGTTTGAGAGACTTGTTTTATCAATGAAAACACTGGAGCTAACATTTGAAAAGTTAAGTGGCCTTCCTACAGATGGAGCTCCAGCCTTGTTTGGCTCAAAAAAAGGGTTAATTGCATTTGTCAAGAAAGAACTGAATTGTCTCAGTCTTGATCCAAGTGATTTAATTCTATGCCACTGCATCACACACCAAGAAAGTCTCTGCACAGTCACTGCGGCTCAACAATGTGATGTCAACAGTAGTGTCATGCATACATTTTGTCAAAAGCAGAGGGTTTAACAGCCGCCAGTTTGAGGAGTTACTAAATGATCGTGACTCTGAGTACGGTGATCTTGTTCATCACTGTGAAGTGTGGTGGCTGAGTCTCGGGAACATGCTCATGAGGTTTTACGAACTGTGGGATGAAGTCAAGCAGTCCATGGAGATGAAGGGAAAACCTATCAGGGAACCCAATGACAGCAAGCGGCTGTGTGACCTAGCCTTCATGGTGGACATTACCGAGTAACTCTCAGCTGAACGTCACGCTGCGGGGCCCAACCAGCTTCTCAGCTCCCTGCTTTCAAACGTGAAATCATTTGAAGCTAAATTAAGGCTGTGGAAAGTGCAACTCGAAAGGAATAACACGGTGCATTTCCCCACTCTGGAAGGACAAAAGCCTTTTATAACGTGGAATATGCTGGTGAGTGTGCAAAACTAACTGAGGCATTTAATAAAAAGTAAACAAGTGGAATTGAACATCGTGGCTATACTATTCAATGTGGAACCAGCTGATGTGCCTGATAACCTAGAACATGAAATCATTCAGCTGCAAAGTGATGATGAGCTGAAAGCTAGGCACAACCACCTCCTACTGCTTGAGTTCTATAAACGTTACATAAGCAATGATGAATTTCCCACTTTGAGGAGACACGCATTGAAATATGCACCTGTGTTCCAAACAACTTACTGCTGTGAGCAGTTCTTTTCAGAACTGACCATCGCAAAGAGTCGACTGCCCTCCAGACTGACCGACGCAAACCTGGAAAAGCAGTTGCGAGTAGCATCATCAACACCAGCTGACATCACACGCCTCACCACAGAGAAGCAGTTCCAGCCGTCACCTTAGGGGTGAGTTCATTAAATGTTTGACCAATTATAGCAGGCAATGTTTTCTATTGATTTTTTTAGAGAGAGAGGAAGGGAGAGGGAGAGAGAGAGAGAGAAACATCAACAAGAGAGAGGAACATCAACATCGATCAGCTGCCTCCTGTTCCCACCCTCAAGCTCAAGCCAAACATGGTCCAAGCCCCGAATCATGAAGTTCTTTTGATTCCAGTGTCTAATTATCTCCTGGCTCAGGACGAGGCGCGTATTTATTTAAGGCTTGCCTGCTAGGCTGAATACTCTGCATTACTGTGAGTAAAAGTAATCACAGCTCTCACTCTTCAGCATTGCTAGCTGCTGGCCCTCAGCTCCTGTGGTCGGCTCCCGTCCGCCTCACACCGTGTGTGCGGGAGGAGGATTGGTACCATCTGCAGGTGAAGGTGCTGAAGAAGGGAGACGTTAGGATGTATTCAGTTTTGCATTTCACCGGTACCGGGTACTTACCGGGCTCCTTATAAGTATTTATTGAATCCATTTGCTCGTAAGTTTATTAATATTTTCTAGTGGGATCCACTTACGTGGTTGATTTTATTTAGCAAGAAGACATTTTGAGAGTCTGTTTAGAGGAAACACATTTACAGCCGCCTGCTCCCTTGCATGTGTCTGCCCTTGGTGGTTGGTGCTGCGAGACCACTGAGTTCGTGATGATGGACACCAGACAGCCGCTGGCACCGCCGGTCAGGGCGGCAGTGTTCAGTGAGCTCTTACCTTCTGGAAGTCAGCCCAGACAACTGAATATGGACCTTTTTTTTTTTTTTTTAAATCCTCACCTGAGGATATTTTTCCATTCATCTTCAGATTGAGTGGGGGTTGGAGGGGGGAGAAACAGCCACTGTGGGCGGATGGGACCCTCTCTGGACAGACATGGGAACGCGTGAACCGCCTTCTAAGGATGGCAGATAAAAACCCATCCCTGAAGATGTGCCAAGGGAGATTCAGTGCTGCTCTCAGAGCACGCATCTTAAATTGGCACAACCAAAGACTTGTGTTGCTGATCATTTCAGATACTTATTTTCGGTGAAGTATGGGGAGAGGGGCTTAAAAAACTTTTCCTGTGCCTGGTGCTGAAATCTGTAAATTGCCTCAGAATAACTCTGACATTAAAAGTAAAAATGAGTTTCAATCCCATGTTTAAAAAAGAAAAGCGTGTGGGAGGCAGCCCTCCGTCTGGGAGGTTGAGGAGCGCTCCACACTCAGCCACGTGACCACGTGTCAGTGCAGGGGGATTCTGTGGCAGCTGCGGGGACGTCATCACATTTCCCTCACAGCATACTTCTATTCATGTTTTTAGTTCGTTAAAGAATTAAGGAATTGCTCTTTAATGATGGAAATGGTCGCATGTTAATGGTTAGAGTAAGGATGGGAAAGCGCAGGCTCCTGTGTGCTCAGGTGTGAACCCCGGACAGGGCTATGCGTCAAGTTATTCCGTTTTCATGCAACAGAGGGATGCAGTGAGTGAACCACACGTGTGGACAGATAGTTACTTTTCAAGACAGATAGTTACAGATTCGTCCACCTGAAATCAAAGTAACTAAATATTTCCTCTGTCCAGTCTTCATTATTAGTGTGTAAATTATGCTTTAATACTGGGTTGACATGCCAGAGTCAGGAACATCACTTCATCACGAGGGTGAAGGCCATGTTCATTATTTGTCATTTGCTTCCCAAGGTCTAATCCGGTGCCTGGCATATAGTAAGTAGGTCTTCAATATGCGTTCATCACAGTGACCGAGTGACATACGTCATTTGATCCTGTCTGGTCTCTGGGTTACACATAGTTCTACATAATTACGGTTAGGAGGCTTTGAAAACCTACAATAAGAAGGAATCATCATTTTGCTATTTGTTTCTGTCTCAGACTAATTTAGATTTTGCGTTTATAGCTCTTCTTGAATCGTAAGCAGCTTTGAAAAATTAACCATAGATGTCACGCTAAGGGTACACATGTTGATGAAAGTAAGGTTATTCTATCATGTATTAAATGTAATAGCTCCTTTCTGCTTTTATTTTCGTCCTGTCTCCAACCTGAAGTGCGGGAGGTGCCCCTGCAGAAGTGAGCTCAACTTAGCTGCAAGGCCACCACCAGGGGGCAGGAGACACAAATATCCGTTCCTTTGACTCAGTTCCTTGTCCTGAGAATGTCCTTCTTTGCCAGAATAAATGTGGGCCATTATTATTATTTTTTATTCTTCATTTGCCATTCAGTTTAAAATCTGTAACTACTATCACCCTTTCATATGGTGTGTGTCTTTTCAGAGACGAACAGGCTTCCAGCTACAGAAATTGCAGGCATGAAATAACTCGCCTCTCCCGCACATTTAGTAATTTTACCACGTTCTGAGAACGGTATGCCAGGCAAGGTGGTAGATTGTTCACTGGCAATTTCATAGCTAGTTTCCATTCTTCTGATTTATCTTTAGCCTACACACACACACACACACACACACACACGTTGGTAGGAAAAAAAGGAGATTTTATGTTTTTTTAAAAAGAAATGCTGTTTAGGGAATATTTAGGACTTATGACAGAAATGAGAAATTGAACATTTTTTGGGAAATAGGAATTCACAGTCTAATTTGCTTTATTATTCTCTCTTTTGTGCACTAAATACATATTTATCTTCTTCAGTTCGACAGGGAAAGACCTGTCCTGAACACCCTGTGGCTAGCTTGGCCTAGTTCGCCGGGAGGACGTATGCTAGTGATCTGGGTAGTAGCTAGCTCTGTCTTGTTGGTTGTTCTGAGGTTCACTCCCTTGTAAACGATGAGCCCTGTCAGAGTCAGAGTTGAATTTTAGGAATGTTAAGTTGAATGATAAGATGATTTGTATGTGAATAGATGCCTTGGTTAGAAGGAAGTTTGGAAGAGAAAGAGCTTTTTTAGAGGAACTAACAGCAGAAAGAATGGGACTTTGATTCGGACTGGGAACCACAGCAGAGCACACAGAAAGTTGGGACACAAGGCACGTGGACTTGATGCTCTCCCCTGCCTCTGTGTCTGCTCCTGCTGGCCTTCGGGCTCTGGAGTAACACGTCCCCCCCATTCCCCCAGGTGTGCAAGTCACTGGACATACCTGTCGTACCCGACTGTCCTGATACTGCTCATAGATCCCAATATTCTCCGCCTGCGTTCTAACCTCAGTATCTTCTCAGTACAACTTCTCAGAACGGCTCAGATACCAATACACTTGATTTCAGTGGTTTATGAGGTGAAACATATTTGCCATGTTGGTGACTTAGTCAGACCAGGACTGGATGGCTTTGGGAAATGTAACTGTGGCCTGACTACGAAGATGGCCGTGGACTAGAATGTCCTTCCATACGCATGGCAGCAGGAGAGTAGACCATTTTGTGTCAGGCTGATTGGGGCATTCATCTGTAAGCACCACAGAAGAGGGGACATATTTATTTCGTTCATGGCTGCATCTTCAGCACTTAACCAGGGTTCTGACCCATCCCAGCAAATAGTATTTGTTGACTGAATGAGTGAATAGTGAATAGTGGTAAATACTGTATTTTATGCCAATTAATAAAATAGACATAAAATAACAGACATTGGTTCTCCTCTGAGACCCAGTCTTAGAGGAGAGAGATTTCAAGATCCTTCAAGGACATTTCATGTGATTTCTGTTTCCCAAGATCAGTTAAGTCCTAGGTTAATTCCTCGTATACACGCGTACCCTACAGTACGATTAGAAGGCTCAGAACTGAAAATCTCATTATTCATGTGACCGCAGTAAGCATGAACAGCTCTCAAGTTTCGGAACTCGTGCCATAGACACAGATGGCCTCTTGGCCATCTGTCATTTGTTGACACATTAAGGAAAGGGTGATGAAATGCTTCAGAACAAAGTAGTGAAATATATTAGTGAGTTCCTTTGGCCTTGTGGGTGCCAGTGATCTCCAGCAGAACTTGCTGCCATCGTGGAAATGTGCTCTGTTTGACCTGTCCAGTGCGTAGCCGCTAACCGCAGGTGCCAGCAAGCACTGGAAATGTGGCTGGAGCAACCGAGGGACTGGATATTTCATTTTATTTAAAATAAGTAATTAAAATTCATACTTAAATAGCCACACACGACGAACGATACTGCACGGGAGGGTGCGGGCCTAGAAGAGTAAATGCCAAATCAGAGTGCTCACCTTCTTGAGAGGTGGGGTTGGAGAGCTGAACACAGGTTTCCAGACCACACCCCGGGAACAAGAAGTGCAGCACGGGCTTCAAAGGCAACACGGCAAGCACCTGCCATGTGCTAGCCTGTTAGCTGGGCAACTTCACATTTGTCATCCAGTGAATTATACCCACTCTGCAAGTTGTTTTGTCCTCATGGCACTGGCAAGACGTCAAGTATTCAAATGTTCCCAGTGGAAACCCACCTGGGTTCAGAGCCGTGCTTTTGTACAGTCTGAGTGAGCAGAAGAAAGCCGTTCCAGTGCAGATGTGAATGTGTGTTCCAGGAGGCGGGGGCCAGGCTGGAATGAGTGTCGCATCCAAATATCGGTCCAGAATTCCTTCCGTCCTCGTTGCTAAGGCTGGGATTGGTTTCTGATGGTGGTCTGGGTTGGGTAGAAGAAGGTCGGCGAGTCTGGGGGCCGGGCAGGCACCTGCAGAGAGTGTTTCTGGGTGAACGTATCTCAGAGCCAGCCCTCAGGCACACAGGAGCCGCGGGTGAGGCTGGCTGTTTCCCTCAGGGCTGTCATTTATGTTGGATACTTTGATGCTCTTTTTCTCTCCAGTAATGCTCTGTGACCTGGTTTTTCCCTCTCTCATCTGATGGCTTACATGATGTGTCATTCATTCACCTGGAAAGCGTGAGTTGGGGTGTTTCCCTGCCATGAATGTGTCAAGAAGTAGCTTCTGGGACACTGGAGAGCCTGCTTCCTGACAGTCTGGAGGACAAGCGGCCCCACTTGCTGACTGCCACCAGATCCAGTGCCTCTGGGTGCACCTGAGTCACCCTGTGCAAAAGGGTGACAGCATCTTTCCTGGCTGGTCAGTAAGTCTCACAAAAGACCGGTTCTGCGGTAGGTTGAATATTAAGTGAAGGCGTCCGCTTACAGAAGACTGAGCATCTTGTTTGAAACCTCGGTGTTCCCAGGGATGGAAATGAAGTTCTCCCAGCCAGCGGCATTTCGGCAGAATTTGATCACAAGGCTGGGGGCAGCAGTTGGGAAGCATTTGGTGCGGGACATTTTGCATGGGAAATAGGAAAAGACCACAGAGAAGAAGCGAATTGTTCCCAGCAACGCGGTCTTGCTGTGGCCTGTGCCTGGAATCCCTCCCTCCCCATAGAATACTCAGAGCAGGAGGCCTCGAACAGGGCGCAGAAGGCGGTGTGCCCCTGTAAGACGTCAAACAGACAGTCACCTAAATAACCCAGGAAGTGACTGGGAGACTCGACGACCCGCAGGTAGAAACAGGAATGTGTGGGGAGAGCAGGGCTGGTCACGGGGGAGCCCGAATCGTGGGTGGCTGGGCTGCGTCTACGCAGCGGGGGACCGTGAGGATGAAAGGAGACAGCACGGAAGGTGCTCGGCTCATTGTATATCCTCAACACAGGTTGGCAACGATCTCTGTAAGTCAGGCCAGCTGACAAGGCCAGACAGGCGAGGTGACCAGTAGGTAATGTCCTCGCCTGTCGGGGGCGCTCACGTTTTCATGCTCGGGCACTCCTTAGGCACCTTGTGTGTTATGTCCCCTCGCTCCCACATCATGTATGTGCAGAGGTCTTGACATCTCCATGTGACAGAGGGAGGAGTTCAGACGCACGGAAGGCAACACTTTGTCTAAGGACACGGCTTGTCCGTGGCCGAGCCAGACTTAAAGGTCTGTCTGGTTTCATGCTTCTTCCAAGGGTCTGTTTCTTAGAGTATGAGGCTGCCTGAGTTAGAGGGAGGTGTTAGCAAGGAGCAGGTTTGAAATCTGGAACCTAAGCGTGGAGGAATATAGAAACGTAAGCACAGGGGTGCCAACCAGTGCCCCCAGAACCCTGTGTGGTGCATCCATGGTCCTTTCTGTAGGACATTGAACTTGTGCGTTTTGTTGGATGGCCCCATCTGCCATACAGAACGTGGGCATGAGTGGGGAGGTGACTTCCTCTCTGTGCCCAGTACCATGCACAATGCCTCAGACATAGTAGGTGCTCATATATTTGTCAAGTGAAATAATTCATTTAACCAAGTCCTGAATTGCATGTTACAGCCCACACAGTTTCGGACACTGGTAGAAAAAGCACAACTGAAATCAGTGGGACATGTGGGCAGAGATCTCCAGCAGAGCGAGGTGCATGGTCGTACCACGTCTGGGTCAACCAGGGGCTGTGTTGACACCTGAACTTGAGGGCAGGTCCCTTCATACTGACTGTGCCCCTCGAATTCCCACACCAGTGCTTTTCATGTAGCAGACAGTCGATAATTTCTTATGGAATCAGAAAAGAAGGTAACAGTTTAGAATCATGCCCCATCTCCACCTCTTTGTGTGGGAATCAGTAGTTCCACGGTTATTAAAATCTTGTCATTGACTTTAAATCTTAATACATGAAATGTACATGCAATTTGTAGTTTTAAAATTTAAGGTCACACCTAAAACATATCAAGCATCTGGATACAAAGTGAAACATAGAAAAAAAATCCTGAGCCAAACATTTGGATTTTGGAATATTTTGTGCAATGTAGGAACAGCCTATAGAATAATGTTTTGTTTTTAAACCCCAAGCCTAAACCTACCTACTATCAACATTATATCTCACAAGTGGGCAAAACTAGCCACTCAGCATTCTTCTGATCACCTCAATGAGTATAGATCTGAGAGTAAAAATTGAAACAAAAAAGAAAACACTGCAGGTGCTGGGAAATGGTATGGACTTTATTTAGACTCCTGGGTGCTTTAACTGTGCGGGTGAAAAACACTCGTGGAAAGCTCACCGAGAGGCGAACACGCAGGAAAGGCAGGGGGCTGGGTGGGGAGGCTGAGAGGTTGATCTCCACCTCCACCTCACTGAGGGTTCGGTGAAAGAACAGACGCTCCACTGCTCAGTCACGCCGCCGTCTGGGACGCCGTGTGGCCTTTGGAAGAATAAAAACACATGCTGGAAAGTCACCAAGACAGAAATTCTAGATTCGGCACAGGATTTTCCTTCTGTGGCTAAAAGCTGAACAACTTTGGAACTATGTGGTTCCTTCTCTGCTTCATCTGAGTCGCAAAGCCTCTCTTTTAAAACATTGCCCTTGCTCCCTGCGGCAGGAGGTACCCTTGTGGGGGAAGCAGGCATCATTTTCCAGGCTTGTCCAGGAGTTAATCATTAAACAATGTGTGTTGGGAATTATCGATTAGCAAAAGAGAGAACAAAGGAAATTTAAAATCTTGTTGAAGTGGCATAATACTTAACGAGCGGTAAGATGTTCTCCTTAGCCCCGGTTCCCGTGGAGATTATTCAAGGCCGAGCAGGGAGGCCGAGCAGGAGGGCTGCGTGTTTGAATGGAGCACTGTGTTCCACGCACCTGTGCGTTCCTGTGTCTTCACAGGTTTCTGCGAAGGACAGACACAACACGTTACTCTTCCTGTCTGAACTCATCACCCTATTTTGTACCCTCCATGTACATATGAGCTGATAGGGATGAAGTACTTTTTTCCCAGACACCAAAGGGAAATGATGTGATACAAAATTGTCCCAACGTAACACCACTTCCCGTGAACTCCCTGGATTATAAAAGGGGCTTCCCTTCAATTCAGTGGGGGCAATTTTGGTTTTGGACCTGGGTGCAGGCCTGGTTCACAGGGTGCCAGACAGGGAGGACAGGACAGCTGCTCGCCTCTCCAGATAGCGTCCACCTCCCTGTGCTGACTGCGGCCGGTCCCCTCACCAGGACCTTCCAGCAGCAGAGGGCTGGGCCTCGCTCAAGGTGACGGACAGTAACATGGACTCGGAGCTTGAAGCTCTGGCCACAGGGCCGGCTTCGCCTCCTGCTGGTGACGAGGTGGTTGACAAGTGGCCAACCATGTCCAGGCCTCAGTTTTCTCGTCTATAGAACAAGACAGCGTCAGCCAGCACACGGAGGCGCAGAAAGAATCGGATGCTCAGCAGTGCCGACTCTGTCACCTCGCCAGCAGTTAGCCAATGTGACATGAACTTGAGATTTGAACCAGACCTATTTGGCTTTGAATGCTAGCTCTGGTGTGTTTTCATTACATGTGCAATTTTGGGCCAATGAATTCATCTCTCTGAGTATTCGCTACATCATTTGTAAAATGGGTTTTATATGACCTACTTCATGGGATTACTTTATGGGTTTTTATAAATGTAACATTTAACATATATAATTACAATTATTTCTATTTAATAGGTTCTAAATAAAAGGTCTTCATTGTTCTTGATCTCGGTACCTTCTTAGGTGATCTGAATAGTTTGAAAGACATACCAGTTAGACTCCCATGCCTTCTGCATGTCCCACCCAAAGGGAGGGTGTGCCTTAAAACTGAACTCACCTGTACGGGAGCTGGAGAAGAATGGATAGAAGACAGATATTTCAACCAACTACCATGGGGTACCCAGGTCAGTTCCTTAAAAACGAGCAGAAACGAAAATGTAAGTGTCACGAGCCTTTAATGTGGTAGTTTCTTGATTTCAGGTTGCTTGTAATTCACTTAAGTTATTCATAAACTCTCTTCTTTGGCAGTGGTGGTGTTTCTCAGCTTCCTAGAGGGAAGGTGTCGGAGGAAGTTATCAGGAGGTCGTGCTGGTTGACCATCGAGCTGCACCCGGACGGCTGGAGCTCCGCACCGCCCCCCGCCCCCGCCCTTGGAATGGAATGTGCGTTCTGCCCACTGTTGCTACAGCGAGAGCCCCTTTCAAGGGCACAGCCTGGAGACAGCAGTTACTGAGACCGCTGGAAGGTGTGCGTGGCCGAGCCCAGTTCAGGCCTCTACATAAACTTGAAGAACCTGGCGGGCAGGTGTGACAATCGACTCATCTTGCAGTCACCAAGACCAGCCCGGTAAGTAAGTTCTTGTGCTTTTTGCTTTTTAAATTTTATTTATTTAGTTCCCTTGCGTTTTAAAATATTCACCCACCACTTCGGACTGGTCTGCCTGTGTCTTTGGTCTCTCCTTGCCCTCCATGGAAGGGACCCCATTTCAGATTTCACCCGGGAATTTCTCTAGTTTTCAAACCAACAGCAGGATGTCTTTATGTTTTGTGCTGTAATTCCTTCAGTATGCTGTTTTAACTTTACCTGGTTTAGAAGGAAAAGATA
Source organism: Tadarida brasiliensis (assembly GCA_030848825.1). Classification (NCBI taxonomy): domain Eukaryota; kingdom Metazoa; phylum Chordata; class Mammalia; order Chiroptera; family Molossidae; genus Tadarida; species Tadarida brasiliensis. The sequence continues at coordinate 4,505,349 of CM061275.1, read as the reverse complement.
AAATGAATGCTGCAAACACAGTATTCAAATGAAATCATACTCGATTTTAAAATGACGAATGTGGCCCGGACCAATCTGGCTCAGCAGTTAGAGTGTCAGCCTGTGGACCAAAGGGTCATGGGTTCGATTCCAGTCAAGGGCACGTACCTGGGTTGCAGGTTCGATCCCCAGTCCAAGTTGTGGTCCTGTGGGAGGCAGCCAGTTGATGTGTCTCTCTCACATTGATGTTTCTCTCTCTCTCCCCCCTCCCTCCCATTCAGTCTGTTTAAAAATCAATGGAAAAATATCCTCAGGTGAGGATGAACAAAAATAAAAAGATAAAATAAAATAAAATGACAAATGTGGCTAATGACTTATGCAGGTGTTCTTAGATGGTGAGGAGACTGAGATATTCTTGAGGCCTCTAATCATATCAACAAAGGATGCAGCTAAAAATAACACAATCAATCAGTTGGCCACCTGCATCTTTAGGGAAGACTGTGCCTGGACCACCTCAGCAGAAGACTAGTCTGCCTCATTGCTTCTGAAGTACTATATGTCAAAGACACGTTTGTCAGTCAAAGCCTGGTGAGCTTTGCCCTTGTAGTATTCTTTTTTTTCCAGGAATACCCATGATCTTTTAATACCTATTTTTTAGCAAGTAAATGCAATATTGTACTTGAATTTACTCGTAGAGAGGGAGCATGAGACTACGCACCAGTCAGTCAGGACAATAGAAGGATGAATGAAGTGGTCCCATGTCCTCAGAGGAGACAGTGAGAATGAAGTCGGGTGGTAAGGGCATGCTGTTCGACCTTGTGCTGTAACACGGTACATTCCATGGCACTGTGTTATTTGGTGATTAAGGAATGAGTGTGATTTTCATACCCGAGCAATATACATATATGCTTTAAAGACGTGTCAGTGGGCTGTGAAAAATGTTTCTTCACAGGCATCAATCTCTACAAATTCCTCCTTGGTTAATAGGTTACAACCATAATAATGTATATGGTTAACAATGACTTAGTGCTCATTGTGTTCCAGATACTCTGATGATTATTTTATATACCGAGTTCTCCTGACAGGTGTTTATAAGCTGTTTCCAAGGTGAGCAAAGTGAAACGTGGAGAGGGCAAGTAACTTTCTCAGACTGCAGCCGCTTAGTCTGTTTTTAGGTATGTTTTGAGTTCAAGCTGACGTGGTTCTGAGGCCTCTTTGGTCTTGGCCACTAGTCAGAACTCTGCAGAGGAAAGCTGATCGGGGTCCAGTGTGTGCGCGTTTTAGGTAACACTGTTCTCCTGTGCATTTCTGTGAGCATTTGATCACCACGAGCTGCATGGGTTTAGTAAGCTGTTATCACCTTTGTTTTCTCTGAAAGCTTTTAGGCGTGACCCTTCCTGCGGGTGAGCAATGGGAGTGAATAATGGCCTGTGCGGTGACTTACAGCACTTTGTTGCCATGGAGTCAACGAGAAGGTCCAGACTAAGAGAAAGTGGCTAGCGAAAACCGATGCTGCCACGTAATTAAACCAGCCAGTCACCCATTAATTCAGTGATGCATCAGGGAGCTATGCTATTCCAAGTAATATTTAAAAAATACAGTCCAGCCCTGGCCGGTTTGGCTCAGCGGTTAGAGCGTCGGCCTGCGGTCCAGAGAGACCCGGGTTCGGTTCCCGCTAAGGGCGTGTACTTTGGTTGCAGTTTGTCCCCGGCCCTGGTTGGTTGTGCGGGTGGCGGCCACTCGGTGTGTCCCTTTCACGTCAATGTTTCTCTCTCTCTCTCTCTTCCTCTCTCTCCCTCCCACTCTATCTGAACAAAAAATGAAAAAATGTCCTCGGGTGAGGATTAAAAAATAATAATAATAAAAAATAAAAAATACAGTCCAGTTTTAAAAAACACAAAAATGAACAGCATAAATCCTGTCCTTTGCAAGCTCGTGTTCTAGTTCACATGGAGAGGAAGCGGTAGGTCTGTGAACCAGTAAGTGCTGTAATGCGGCGTGTTCCGTAGTGGGCAGGCAGGCGGTTCTCTGGGCACCCACGGAGGGAGTGCAGCGTGGTGAGGCTGCAGGCAGGGTCGGAGGCCTGGTGCGGCGTTGTGGACTGGCAAGAGGGCCTGTGCTTCCCTCACGTCACACGACCTGCTGACCCCGCCCGCGGGCCCGTGTCCTAACCTGACGTTCACTGCTCAGAAGTGTAGGTATTTTTAGGAGGTCAGCATTCGGATAGGTTCAGCCGTCTGTCATTTTTCTAAAGTGCACATGTGACGAAGTAGGAAAACAGAAGTCTGTGTTTTCTCTCTATGTTCTTGAAGCCATTCCATCAACTAGTTAATTAGCCAGAGCTGAATGCGCTCCCAGGCCATGAGGCGGTTAATTGGCCCTGGGATCCTGTGTGGTTAACGCGCCACGTCTCTGGGGAGAGAGCTGCGTGGGCGAGGAGGAGTGAGGGGCCCGGGGAAGTAGTGGCTTCTGGCCCGTGCACCCCTGGATGGATGGCGGGTGGCCTGTGCTGTCTCTCTCAGTGGCTCACTAAGGAAAAGCGATTCAGGAGGAAGCAGCTTCTGTGTCTGCAAGTCCTCTGATGGGTCACGTCGGCAAACCGAGGGGGTAACAACACCAATACAGTCATGCTCGCTGCGTTTCTGTGACTTTGTCGGGACAAGTGGGAAAAGTAACCGAAGGCGGCTTCCTTCTCACGAAACCTATGTTCAGGTCGTGAGCTACCTCGGTACTCGAGAGCAGCAGCACGTCCCTGACACCGAGAGGGGTCGGCTTGTGGCCTGGGGGTCAGCACCCGGGAGGGAGCGGCCAGAGGAAGTGCAGGCAGCTTAGTCTCCAGGCGCACTCTTTCCTCTGTGTTTGGCTTCATCTGATGCCAGGGGCCACGCTTGACTTCGCCAGGTGTAGGCATCGGAAAGTGGTCCGTGTGGCACCGGCAGCTGCTGCCGTTGTTGCCGTGGGGTCTTCTGTTCGGGATGCTAACCTGAGGTGCGGCTCAACGTGCTCCAGTCTGGGGACATTTAGAGGCGTGCTTTGTTTCAGCCTTTCGCCCCTGATCGCAGGGAAGGGTGGCACGTGCTCGCCAGGTGGAGGTAGTGGCGGTCCGTGGCAGCCGGGCTGTACTCAGGGAAGTAAAGTCTCCTGAAGTCTAGCATTCTCGGAGGAAAGAGGTTCATTGTCAGTGCAGTGGCAGAAATCATGAGTGCAGTCAGTATTGAAAGGAGAAAGTAGCTGAAAAATGAAGAGAGAAATAATAAAGTGAGGGGAGTGCTGTGATACGGCGAAGGGTGCTCCCGGGCCCAGCCCCAGCCCTGGAGGGTTCTTCCTGTGAGCGTGAGACAGGCCGGAGGCTCACCGGCGGCCGAGGGGGGACGAGACAGGCGAGAGAGACGGGTGTGGGGGTTGGACTTAGTAAGGGCGACACGGAAGGATGTATGTTAGGCCACACGCCTGTTTGCATAGAAGTAAAGCACAAAACAATATATGAAAACAAACTTATTTGTCACAAAATATTAACACTGGATCTGCCAAGTTCAAGACAGCAAGAGGACAGCTCAGAAGCCGACATTGCGTATCAGTGTCATGGAGTCCAGGCAGAAGCTCGCCCAGCCCACAGCCACCTCCTTGGGGTGCGCCCACGAAAGGCCTCCCTGTGATTGTGTCACAACTAGGCGACCTCTGGTCACAACATGAGGTCCGAGAAGTCCGACCCATTCTCTTTCCCAGGTCATTTTTCTTTTCCAGATCCTGTAAGATGGGTGCGAGGACATAGGACTTCCTGTTAACATTCTTGTAAGGATGTCATGAGAAATGTGATGCTCTTTTAAAAAAGTGCTTCCCATATGGAAGGAGATATTATTATTATTTCAAATTCTCTCTATCTGTGTGGGTGAAATCTGCTGAACACTCGCGCTCGGTAAGAGCAGCCCAGTCATTTAGAATTGTCCCGTATCCCACTGACGAGGGTTGGAGGCAGGTTTGCCTCAGTGTGTTTGCTGGTCTGTGAATCTCTTGCCCGGTAGGCTTTCCATATTTTCCTTGGCTATAATTTGTACTGTTTTAGACTCTCCTGTAGCTTTTCCAAGTTGTTGTTATTCTTACTGGAGCTTCCGAGGCAGAGGTCCGGTTTCCCGTCCATGTGATTCCTCTCAGTGCTCCCAGAGGCTCACGCCATGTGCAGACTCACGTTAAACGGGGGCACAAAATTAAGTGAAATTAGTTACAATTTTAGATTATAAGTTTATAGACAAAATTTGCATTAAAGTTCTTTCATGCATTCTAAAAATAGTTTACCCCCCAAATCTTCTAGGTACATGAATGGTTCACCAATCCCAAATTTCAGTCTTTGAGTACATGACAGTCATAGTTTAAAAAAAAAAAAGGTTGGTTACCCAGCCCCATTCCCTTCTCTGTTACATGGATCCTTCCCAATATTTAAATCAGACTTCAGAATGCTCCAGAGGACACACATGTTTTGAAAAGGCAGCTTCTTGGGGGCAGGGACCATGTCTTACACTTCTTGTATTAAGTACACTCTTGGTACATAGTAGTTTTTGAGTCAGTTCTTGCTGATTTTCATTGAACAGGAAGAAGAGGAAAAGACTGGCAGTTGGGGGAGAAGAGCCTACCAGAAACAGCAGTAACACACAGGTCCGAAAGGGAGTCTACAAGCCACGTGAAGAGGACCCAGCACAAGCCAAAGTCCAGACCACTCATCCAACACTGTATCCATGGGGACCGGGGTCTGAAAGATGTGCTACACTGTATCCATGGGGACTGGGGTCTGAAAGATGTGCTACACTGTATCCATGGGGACTGGGGTCTGAAAGATGTGCTACACTGTATCCATGGGGACTGGGGTCTGAAAGATGTGCTACACTGTATCCTTGGGGACTGGGGTCTGAAAGATGTGCTACACTGTATCCATGGGGAACCGGGTCTGAAAGATGTGCTCAGCAAAGCTAGCTGAGTCCGCATGCTGGCAGAGGCAGACTCCAAGCAGAGCTAGAAGCTTCTTTCAGAGAAGGCTGGGAACATCCTAAGAGAGGTGGAGGCCGGGACCCTGACTATAGAGACAGGGTGAGCGAGGAGGCGTGAGTGCTGCAATAGGAGTACGTAGTGCGGGGCAGATTGCATGTGTCAGAGTGAAGGGGAGACTGACCTCGGAGCCTCTCGTCTGCACTTCCTACGTGGACATCTAAACGGTCAAAGGCATCTGCAGGGTAGGACGGACTCTGGTGCTTCAGACGGGGAAGCTGTCCTGTGGGGGACAGTGTCAGAGGCTAGGGCTGCAGTACAAACCTTGGAGCTCAAGCTTGGCCTTAGGAAAGACGCAAGTAGGAAACGGCATGAGAAGCTCTCTAAGAAAGAAGCTGTAAGATTTCCAAGCCTTATCCAGGCCTTATCACAGGCAGACAGTTTAACATTCGATAAAACCCATCTATTTTTAAAGAGAGTTCCTATAATAAACACTTTTGTACCTGTGAGAATACTGTTATTTTAACTGAGAATTGAATATTTCCATATTCTAAAACTCTGAGAGAAAACGGTTGGACCATATACAAAGGAGAGTATGTCTGCCTTTACAGAAGTACAAGCAACTCACAGACCAGGAGCAGGGCACAGCCAGTCAGAGGCCTGGACAGAAGGCAGGTGGGAGGCTTTTCTTCACCTGAACTTCACTGGCCATGTGGCATCAGCAATAATGTTTACATACCTAGAGCACTAGGACAGTAATCTGATTTATGGTAGGGTCGTGTCTTATGATACTTTCTAGAACAGCTATTCCTCAGAGATATTAAGGTCAGTTTTTCAGCATCACAACCCACTTTTTAATCATTTTTCTGATAACTTATTCAAACAAAATGCCATTGTTGTGGATGTAGATGGAGTAAGTCCTGCTCTAGACACCACCTGTCTCAATAGATCAAGAGACGGAAGGCATTGCTGATATTTGATTTTGGACACTATGTTTTCTTTCTTAGACTTATAACAATTACATATTTTTAAAACAGTGTTTATTGTAGACATACTAAATATAAGTCAGAAATGGCTGGGTTTCTGTAGCATGCAGAAATATGTATTTAAATATAAGCTACAGAACATCAAAAATAATAGTTTCATTATGCAATTGAATCCAATTTTTGTTGTAATGGAAGGTGTTTTGATTAATACAAGGTACAATTACTTCACTTACTAGGCATCTGAGAAGGTAAACTTGTGCTTTTATATGCAAGGCAGCGCCGACGTATCGTACGTTAAACCTCTGACATACATTTCATCACACAGTCCACCCTGAAATGAATGCAAGTACTGCATCCATCAATGGCACATTGTGCCGGGTGCAATAAAACCAAGTTACTCTCTTCAACTTTATGCTGTTACAATAATTCTCAGAAGAAACCTCAAAAGGAGTGATTCCCGTGACTGAACCGTCAGGAGTCATTTGTATCTCCAAGAATTAGGTACTTTTGATCATTCTCAAAAGTGTACAAAGAACTTGAGAACTACACAAATGGTTCACAAGATTTATAAGATAGATGGGTAGCAAGTGGAAGCATATCTTAATATGCCTTTAAATATATAAACTGAAAAGCCAGCAGAGCTAACAAGAGAGTGTAGTCAGGCAAGGAAACGCACGATGCACATGCTAGCATCGGTAGCATTAATCGCAACAGCAAACAGAAAAATAACTGGAAAAAATATTCCGTGTACAGGAGCAAAACATCTACGAAATCTAGAATGTTTCTGAGCAGGGAATACAATGTTACTTTACTGTTCAGTATGAAACTGGGCAGAGTAAATGTGGACCGGCCATGTTTCGGAATGGCAGGACTAAATGGTTCCTAAATGAAACAACATTAAATGCAAACAGTGATGGGAGTTTTCTGGAACATCCAGCTGGTTCTAAAGTTCATACAGAAGAGCAAATAAAAAAAATAATAAACCTTAAGTAATGAAACAAGGCAAAAAAAAAAAAAAGAATAGAAATTTCATGTAGAAGAGCAAATAAACAGAATCCTAACACATTTGAAACACAGTACTATATATTGAAACATGCTTGTTAACAAGTATCAGTGTGGGAATAGAAAATACACAAAGGACTGTAATAAAAGGCCCAGAACAGATCCCTGTGTAGTTGAAATTTGATATATGATAGAAAGGACACTTAAAGAATGAGCAGGGAAATGATGGTGCTAAAAATACAATTAACTTTCTGTCAAAAATAGATTTAATAAACACAAAAATATCTTCCAGATCGATTATAGCTGTAATGTACTTTACAGACTATTTAAGAATAAAAAAGAAATACAGGGGAACGATTTTATAATCTAGCCGTGGGGAAGGCTTCTGCAGTCAGGCGCGGCCTCAGAAGCCAGAGAAAACGGACATACTGACTACGTAAACTGAGAGACCGGACTGGCAGGTGAAAGCGTACTGTAAAGGAAGTTAAAAGGTAAAGGACAGATTGGGAGATTTTTATATGTATCCCTCCAAATAACAATCCACATACAGGAGCAGACGCCAATGACAGAGATGCAGTCTGTATGTATGCGGTTAATAAATGTCACTTAAAAAGATACCACGGGTGTTTTCAATGGGGGTAAATTAACAGTACGTCCCCACTGTACATTTTGGTTTTTAAATATTTAAGTATTCTTTCTTTCCACATGTACCTGCCACCAGGCACCGACATAGATCTTTAAATCTGGTCTGCTATGTTTACACCCCTACAGGTAAAAGATGTCTGTTTCCCTAAACCTTGATGCCCAGGTTATTTTTTTTCTCGAGATTCTTCTTGTTGCAGCACGGTATTCAAAAACTGAACTTTTATAAACCCGCTATTATTATAGAGTATCTATTTATAGTAGACAACTGCAGAGTTGCCATAGAAACTAAAACAGCAGTCAATTCCGAAACATGGAAGTGTAAGTAAAGATGCGAGTCTTGTGAATAGGAAGCAATAAAACTCAAAATTCCTCATAATTATTGGGAAAAATGCAAATAGATTTTCCCCCAAAGGATAACAGATGGGAAAACATTTTACAATTATGGTTTATCTCCTTGTATAAATGTATGCAACTATAATGAAGCTGGGCATGTTCTCATTTTAAGATGCTGTCAAGAAATCAGGTTTTTAAAGAAAACTGGATAAATATGAAGCTCTGGTGTACTCCCAGAGGCCTCTATCTTACGGCAAACGAGTGTTATTCCTCTCTGTCCATTTCTAGTATCGGACCCATCCCAAAAGCAATGTCCAAATCGTTCTGATTGGCAGGTAGGTGTCTTGGCCCAAACCCACATCTTCTATGACTACTTTGTGTTAAATGCACAGGGTGAAACCGAAGAGGAGGCCGGGGAGACAATACAGGCGTCCACGGGACAAGATGCCACGACCACTGATCGCACGTGTGTCAGCGGCACTTCCGTGGCACGAACGCAGCCACCTGTGACCATGTGATGGCGACTTGCTGATCAGGTTCCAGTCAGACCCACAGCTGATTCTGGTGGGAATGGACTCAGTTTTCCCTTTCAAACTATAAAATATAAAACAAAAGAGAGCCAGTGTTCTATTGATCGATGGGTGGGTGAGTGGATTTTCTCTCCTGAGGGTGTTCAGTGGTATAGAATAGCGTTGGAAGACAGGAATGTCAGAGCCAGGACCCTGTGTTTACTAAATCAGTATCACCCAACCCCCAAGGCAACGTGTAATTTAACCGCACGAGTGACTGAACCAACATGAGTGACTGAATTTTTGTCCAAACAACAAAGGAAGTTTATAATTACTAGGGAGCCCAAGATAATTCATAGTTCTCTACATATTCTCTTGTTTCATTAAAAGCTTCTCAAAAGTTGCCTTGCAAAAGCAGTGACAATGTGATTGCTTTCCTGTATGTCGGCTAAAGGAAAGAGAGATGATTCGAGTGTAAGAAATAGATATTAAATTACAACAGACATCTCCAGTGGGCGCGCCAGAGGCCTTGCGGGTGCAGACTTGTTGAGCTGCAGAAAGCAGGCGTTCCTACGGGAAAACGGCCACGCGCTCAGGGAGCGCGCCACGCCGCCCCACGGCAGCCTCGTGGTGAAATGGTGAACTTACTGTTGCCCCCTGAAATGTGAAAGGTCTCCCCTCCATCCGAACACCAAATAAGACACAGCAAGTGCGAGAACTGACGGGACAGGACAAGCCGTTTGAACTAAGTGCAATGAGAAGAACACTGACTGGCAACTCTGGACACACGAAACCTTGATCGTGAAGATACTTGGGTGATGATTTTTTTTAATGAAATAAAAGAAAATATTTCTTCTGTTTTTATTTGAGCTTTTAATTGAAATGTAGCAGGCAATTTGTGTGAACAAATTCTGTGTGTATGGCCCAGTGAATATTCACCAAGTGAACCCTCAAATGTCACTGGCACACAAGGAATAAAACTCTGTGTGGCTGTGTCCTAATTTCATTTTCTGTTCTACTGTTGACAGACAGGTGCCGATAGCGCTGCTCCGAGCACGATCTCAGGTGTCTGTCAGCACGTGCAAGCGCTGAGCTGGGGGAGGACTCGCCGTCGTGGGGTGTGCCCGTGTTCAGCTCTGGCCGTCACTCCGAGCAGTGACACTGACTTCAGCTCCCCCCACCAGTAAGTGTGAGTTCCCGTTGCTCCACAGACTTGCGACGCTTGGCATTTTCTGTCCTTTTCATTTAACTGTTCTGGGGGATGTGTAGTGAATTGTCATTGTTTCTAATTAGCACTTTCCTACCATATCACGAAGCTGAGGACTTCTACGTCTGCCGGCCCATGGCCTCCTCAGAGTGAAGGGCACACCTAACAGCGACTGCTGCACGGGGGAAGGCTGCCCCGGTCTCCATCTGAATGACTGCGTGTCGATGACTGTCCAGCTGTTGTCCGGCTGTGCTCACCCCGGGCGGGCTGTGTGGCAGTGACCACGTGTTTCCGGCTTCCAGCGCCTTGTTCTGGACCCGTGGCTCTGCATTTCTCTCCTTTTTAAATGTGAGCATTTAAACCGGAAAGTCCTGTCTAAGCACTGGGTCAGCGCTGCTTCGGCGGCCCCCGCCGGAGGCCTGTGCTGTGTCCCACATGCTAATACCATCCAACTTCCCTCCTGACTTCTTCTTTGCTTCGTCAAGTCATTGGAAAGTAGGCTGATTAATTTCCAAACATTTGCTGATTTTCTAGATTTAAAAAAATTAAATGCAGTTATGGTATAAAAACATATGATTTCATTTCTTTTAAACTTACTGAGACTTGTTTCGTGACCCAGCACACGGTCTGTCTTAGTGTTTCCCGGTGAACTTAGAAAGAGTGTACATTCTGCAGGTGTGTGCAGTGTATAAATATCGGGTCCAGATAGTGTCACTCACAACTCCAGCATTCCTTTGATACTTTTTGTGCCGGTTCTGTCAGTTACAGTGTTAAAGCACAGCCTGTGGATTTGTCCTTTCTCCTGCCAGGCCTGCGCATCGCTGCTCTGCCAGCCTGCAGTCTGTCAGCAGGGCGCACACGGCCTGTCGCCGGGGCGGGGCCGGGGATGTCAGCGCCTTGCCTTCTTTTTCTGGTGTCGGCCAGATTCCTCAAAGTGCATTTCTCCCTCTCTGACCTGGGTTGTTAGCCTGCTTGCCATCATTCTGAGGTCCCGCTGCAGGAAGACCTGCGTTTTCAAAATGCAGTCGATGAGTCCACTTTGACTTGACGTTGAGCTTCTAATCCGGATTCGTGCCCCAGTGTGTGGTGTGTGCTCCGAGGGGCGGGCCTCGTACCCGCTCAGCCTGGCCTCTGGCTCGGCTTCCGTCTCAGAATGACCTGGTGCCTCTTGCTGCTGACTCTTTATTTGTTTATTTATTTTTGTTTTTTTTTAAATCCTCACCTGAGGATAAGGATGTTTTTCCACTGATTGATTGATTTCTTTTTTTCAGATAGAGTGGGAGGGAGAGGGGAGAGGGAGAGGCACGTGACTGGGCGCCTCTCCGTTGTGAAGGCAGCTGGTTAAGCCTGGCGGAGAGCTGCGGACACACCTGTGCCTCCAAGTTTCCGAAGTGTCGCAGAGCCCATGGCTGTGTGTGAAGGAGCTGGTTCCAAAACTCCACAGGTTAAGAGACCATTAGGGTCGCCCTGGCTGGTTTGGCTCAGTGGTAGAGCATTGGCCTGCGGACCTATGAATCGTGGGTTCGATTCCGGCCAAGGGCACGTACCTCGGTTGCGGCTCGTCCCCGGCCCTGGTTGGGGTCATGCAGGAGGCAACCAGTCGATGTGTCCCTCTCATGTCGATGTTTCTCTCTCTCTCCCTCCCACTCTAGCTGAATAGTATTGAGGAGTGACAGAATCAGAGAAAGACCACTGGAGAATTGAAGTCCAAATAAGAGCCGTTTATTAGCCGGCTGGCGTCTGATTCTGAACACCCCTGTGACAGAGTCTTTGGAGATCAGCCTCCATATGCTTTATTACATGCCTTTTATACCTTACAGCAAAAGCTTAATGATATAAGAAAATAGAATCTTCTTGATATAATGCCCAGGGCTACAACAATGCTGTATAGAGTTAGTTTGCCTTGCGGATAACAGGAACACCTAGGCCCACCCAGGAACACCCAGGTATTTCAAGGTACATTGGGTCACACTTAGCCCCGAGGTGCACAAACACAGTGCAAGCCTGATTCCTTGAGATTGTGGGGGAGGTCCAGTCTCTGACTCAAGACCTCCAGGCTCTGTGGACTCTGTCAGACACGTAGCCAGCTCCCAACAATTTCTTGGTTCGGGGAGCTGTAAACGAGTCAGCACAATAATTTACCAATCATCAATTATGGGGGTATAAACATGTCAGCACAACAGAAATGAAAAAATATCCTCAGGTGAGGATTTAAAAAAGAGAGACCATTAGGGTCCACAGCTGTGCTACTGCTGACGTTCTAACACCACAGATTCATCCTCCCTATGGGTATTCATTTGCTTGCTTACTTCAATAAGAAATTGTTTCCCCCATTTCCAAAGGCTTTCAATCAGCCAGTTAATGATTGTTTTTGGATTACAAATCTCCTTTTTAAATACAGATAACCCTGAAGGCAGAACACACTGGCCTCCCAGCATTCATTTACATTATATTGCAAAATAATTCAATTCCACCCTTCTGGTAAACATGAGAAACCCACTCCTGAGGATCTGAGAGGGGGCAAGGAAATTTGAAAGGAAGTGGGGTTCTGCTCTGGAGCCTCAGGAGCTCGCAGGGCGGGGCCCAGAGCAGCTGGCGGTGGGGGGGCTGGCATGGGGAGAAGTGGGAGAGACAGAACACAGAGGAAAGAATTTAAAGATCATTCGGAGTTTCTAGGACTCGCATGTTGTCACTGTTTTAATACTTAAGTTCCTCTTCAGAAGCTATTGGCCGAAGTCTTAGAGTTTACCTAAGAATTACATATTTTTCTAAAATGGAACTTTTTTCTCTGGGCCCTTATGACATAGTACAGATTAACCTCGCTTTCTCACACTGAGTATGAGAAGTTATTTGTAAGTTCCCAGTTCTCCTGAATGGAATGGTTTCATGTCCGTCTCGTGATGGGGAAGCTGTGTGAGCTGCCCTTCGTCCCTGTGCCTGTTGGGCCCTCAGGCTCTGAGGGGGAAGGTGCTGGGTTTCCGCTGGAGGCACCTGGAGTTCCTCTTTAAGAGAAAGTAATTATTTTGTAGTGCCTTAATCTTCTCTGAGAATATATATGTTTTAGTGGCTCTGCCCCCATATTCAAATAGTACCAATCCAAATAAAAATACAGTTAATTTTCTGATTTAAAATATTTTTATTTTCAGAGGCCAGATAGTCCATGTTTGTATACTTAAAAATTAGTAAATACTTATCAGCAGTGGAAGTGAGACAGGCCAGGGAGCCAGGACCAGTGGAACAGGGAAGCTGACCCAGCTGAACACACTGGCCGAACATTTACAGCGGATGCAGGGGGTCCCCTCCCTCAGATAACAGCGAGGCCTCGCTGTATTTCAGCGCCAGACCCAGAACAGCAGCAGAACCAGGTGGGTGACGCCAGGACCAGCTGCAATGCCTGACGACCTCCCACCCCACCCCCGGACACTGACCAATCAGTGGAGACAGGACCCTGAAGGAGCACACCTGGAGAGCTGCTGGATACTCTGTTGAAACCCTCCCCTGAGCCCTCCCTAAGACTGCCCCCTGCAAGAGGGAAATAAAAGCCTCAGGACAAAAGACCCAGAGCTCTCCCCTTCCCAGGAGCACGCCCACGCCCACGTCCCCACTGGCAGCGTCTCCTAGCCTCTCAGGGGCCCCACAGGCTTGCAGCCAGGGCCGCAGCGGGCAGTGGCGGTTCATCCCGGGTAAGCCCCTGAGCCTGTCCCCGAGGCCCCCTCTTCTCTGACTTCTCATTTCCCCAGCTCTTTCTTCTTTCACTGTCCCCGGCTTGAATAAACGTCCCCCGAAGTTCACCTGGACTCCTGCTGTGAAACTTCCTGCAGGGAGCCAAGACCGCACACTGCCGGCGGCCCCAGGAGCCCCGCTCAGGCCCAGGTAACAGAGCACGCAGTTACATGAAGTCACTGTGCTGTTTGCACACACTGGTGTGTGAGCTCAGTTTACCCGCAGGTCTGACAGCTTTTCTCTTGTTACATTTGTTCCTATGGAAACAGCTCTCCTGCACTCTTTTCTCTGGCTTTTCTGCAGGTTAGAAACGGGTGCCAGGAGCCACGGCCAGGAGGAAACCTGAAACAGTCACACAGCCGCTGCTGAGGCGCTCTCACTGACACGTGCAGGTGCATGCGTTCTCAAGGTCACGCACACACGCACAAACCCACACGCCATGTCTTTATTGTCTAACAATCTGGACCACGGGGCCCGAAGGCATTTCTCAGACTCTGTAATGAGGCATCGCAGTGATGACGTCAAGGTCTTGCCTGGCCTGTGTGGACGGGAGAGACCAGGGAGCATCAGGGAGATGATGGTTCCTTGCTGGGAAGGTCAGTTCTGCGACAGTGTGAATGTGTAGGCTCCCGCCTCACTCCCGGTGTCTGTTCATTAACAAATAGGTTAGAAATGGATTAGAGAGAGGAATCATGACCTGGCTGGTCATGGCTTTTGGAAGAAGCCTTTGTTTACCTGTCCCTCCTCCCCCCAGACTGTTCCTGGAAAGGGGACCTGGCCCTGAGCAGGTCTGCCTATGGCCAGCAGGTAGTGTGTGGCGTTTTTTAAAAAAGTATGTTTTAATTGACTTTTTTAGAGCGAGAGGAAGGAAGAGAGAGATAGAAACATTGATATGAAAGAGAAACATCTATTGACTGCCTCCTGTACACCCCCCACTGGGGATCAAGCCCGAAACCTGAAACCTGGGCCTGTGCCCTGACTGGGAATCGAACCAGGACCTCTCAGTCCAGGGGACAGCGCTCAATCCACTGAGCCTCACGGGCCAGGCCGTGTGTGGGTTCTTGACTCCATGTAGGAAAAGTTTCACAACATGAGTCCAGGTGAATTTTGGAGGACATTTATTAGAACTGGGGACAGTGAAAGAAGACAGGGCTGGGAAATGAGCCCAGGCTGGCTGCTGGCTCACTGAGAAGTCAGAGAAGAGGGGGCCTCGGGGACAGGCTCAGGGGCTTACCCGGGATGAACCGCCACTGCCCGCTGCGGCCCTGGCTGCAAGCCTGTGGGGCCCCTGAGAGGCTAGGAGACGCTGCCAGTGGGGAAAGAAATGTGGGCGTGGGCGTGCTCCTGGGAAGGGGAGAGCTCTGGGTCTTTTGTCCTGAGGCTTTTATTTCCCTCTTGCAGGGGGCAGTCTTAGGGAGGGCGCAGGGGAGGGTTTCAACAGAGTATCCATCAGCTCTCCAGGTGTGCTCCTTCAGGGTCCTGTCTCCACTGATTGGTCAGTGTCAGGGCAGAGGGTCGTAGTCACTGCAGCCGGTCCTGGTGTCGCCCACCTGGTTCTGCTGCTGTTCTGGGTCTGGCGCTGAAATACAGCTGAGGCCTTGATGTTATTTGTAGGGAGAGGACCCCCTGCATCCGCTGTAAATGCTCGGCCAGTGTGTTCAGCTCGGTCTCAGTTTCCCCATTCCACCTGTCCTGGCTCCCTGGCCTGTCTCAAGACTGCATCTAAAGTAGTCTTCCTTGGACTAAACCAAGGAAAATAATGTCATGAATAAAATGAAAACTAATACATAAGCAAATTAAAAATCAGATACTCGAGGCCAGGAACTATAGAGATTTCTTTACATGTAGTCCCTGGACTCTAATACCTGATTTTGAATTTGAAAATAACTGTGCCCTGGCCGGTTTGGCTCAGCGGTTGGAGCGTCGGCCTGAGGTCTGGAGAGATCCAGGTTCGGTTCCCGCTGGGGGCGCGTGCCTCGGCTGCGGTTTGTCCCTGGCCCTGGTTGGTCGTGCGGGTGGCAGCCACTCGATATGTCCCTTTCACGTCGATATTTCTCTCTCTCTCTCTTCCTCTCTCTCCCTCCCACTCTGTCTGAACAGAAAATGGAAAAATGTCCTCGGGTGATGATAAAAAAAATAAAAATAAAAAATAACTGTGAATGCTGACTCTAAAGAGGCATTTAAAGAACAGATAGACTACGTTGGTACGTTTTATTGGCACCTGCCTCCAGACACGCTGTGGAGGTGGGAGCACTTGAGCAAACAACTGTTGTGAAGAGACAGCTTGTTCCAAAAGATCTGGCATGCACCATGTCAACATTGTAAAAAGATGCTTCAAATAAGAAGAAGGAGAAAAATACAAATAACATAAATTGGGCTTCAGAGTCTTGGAGGGCGCTTCTGAGAACTGTGGAGGATCAGGGTCCAGAGACAACCACTTCTTCCTCTTGCAATCCTTCACACTTTCCTTTCTGTAATAAACCCCGTTATTTACTCGTTACCATATTTTCACTCTTAGTAGATAGAACATTCTGTATTCATTCAATTCTTCTTCTATTTATTGAGCACCTACTGTGCTAGGAACTGTTTATATAGAACTTACAAGTTGGTGTGGGGTAAATATTCAATGCCTTGTTAATCAAGTTGATTACTAGTGCAGACTTGATGGTTAAGTGAATACTCTGGTCATGCAGAACAATGTCTATAAATATTCTCAAAAGGAAGAGTTAGGTTAGCCTTTTGAAAAATGTACCCATTCTGTATCAATATTTTCATTCATTCATTCATTCATTCATTCCCAATGCTCATTGAGTTTCCAACTGATGAGGTAGGTGATGTGTTCAATATTAGGGATTAAAAAATGAACAGAAGGTGGTTCTTTACTGCCCTCAGTGCCCTCCTGACACCTGCCAATTGTGTGACTTTGAGTAACTCACTTCTCATGTGTTTTACTTTTCTCATGTGTGAAACAGAAGGAATTATAGTGATTATACCTGAAAGGATGAGTGGTGTCTCCAATCCTTCCAGCTCTAACATTGCATAAGGGAAGATTAAGATTTAGAGGCACAAAGGAGATTTAAAAAGGGGAGTGAAGACTTTCTAGAGAGTTAAAAGTAAACCACACACACACACACACACACACACACACACACACACAGACACACACACACAAGGCCTGTCGCAGCAGTAGGTTTGTGAGCAGAAGTAGTGAAATATAAGGGTCTGTGGGTCATACTGTGAAGGGTCTTGAAGGTGGTGTGACAGAGACTGGTCAGTAGCCCCCGCAGCCATTCTCAGCTTCTCTGTCCCATTGGAGAAGTCGCCCAGTTTGAGCTGGGCCCAGGCCCTCCCAGCTGGAGACGACATCCCAGGCTCTCTTGCAGCTGGGTGATCTAGTTGGCACCATGCGGGTGAATTCTACTGACCCAGGCAACTTCTTTGTCATCTTCTTAAAGACAAAGCTGCTAATCCTTGACTTCCTCCCTCCCACCCCAACTCCTGCTGGGAAACTGTGACAACTAGAAACATTTTTTTTTCTTTATTCATTTTAGAGAGAGAGAGAGGAAGGGAGAGGGAGAGAGAGATAGAAACATCATTGAGAAAGAATATCGACTGGCCACCCCCCACTGGGGATTTGGCCCACAACCTGGGCATGTGCCCTGACCGGGAATCGAACCAGCAACCTCTTGGTGCATGGGTCGACGCTCAATCACTGAGCCACACCAGCTGGGCTAACTAGAAACATTTTGGAAACTGTGAGTTAAATATGGCAAAGCCACTTCTCCAACTGTAGGCTGCTTCTATTTGTACCGTCTTACCTGTAATATCATAAACTATTCCTGAAATCTGTATTTCCTTCAAACTGGAGATTTAATCTGGAGCATTGTAGAAACCTTCTACGGAAAAAGGTCAGGACACACATTTAACGATCAGAGGAAACAAAATATCCAGCCACAAACCAACCATACTGTACTCCAATTTCCAGGCTACATTTTCATGTCAGATTAAACCATTTCTTTTCTTTTCGATTTCCTTCAGTTATGGTATTTTAATTAAATTACTCTCTGAAACATGCCTAGGCTTCTATATCCCCTTTGAAGTGGCCCACACGTTAAGTAAAGGCTTGCCCTGTGAAAGGCAGAGATAATATGGCCCCTAATGATAGCTTCTTGTGTTTGTAACCTAGAATCTACTCACCTGATACATCATGAGAAAGGTCCTAGCGACAGGGGACTTGTGTGCAAATCACCTGTTTTGATGTACAATGTGGTAAATGGTTGATGTAGGCTTTTAGCAACCCCATTGCCTTGTTTCCATTAACTTTGTGGTCAAAGATGATAATACTCATTCCAGACCAGTGAGTTTTTTCCTATTTTCTTGTCGGTAGTTTTTGCTGGGCAAAGTAGAAGGCAGCAAGAA
Source organism: Tadarida brasiliensis (assembly GCA_030848825.1). Lineage (NCBI taxonomy): Eukaryota > Metazoa > Chordata > Mammalia > Chiroptera > Molossidae > Tadarida > Tadarida brasiliensis. The sequence continues at coordinate 4,487,569 of CM061275.1, read as the reverse complement.
AAGAAGAAGACCAAATATGAGATGGATTCACTCCAAAAAAAAGCCATCAGCATGATGTACAGGAGCTGAGCAGGGATGAGGACAGGACATCATGCATGCCATCTGTTCACGGGTGCCAGGAGTCGGAGCCGACTCAGCGGCACCTAACACACGCACACAGATTTCATTCTCTGGGTAAAATACATGATAGTAACCCACAGAAATTTAGAAAGGACTTTAAGATATCCTTTAGAAAAGATAATATAGCTAACCCCCCGCCCCCATTTTAGAGATTAAAAAATCAGGACCCAGAGAGGCTTAATACTGTATTTCAACCATTAAAAGACACAGTTTTCTCACAACGTTAACGTTTCAAAAACCAGTATGTTTGTACAATGAATAGCATCTTCCAGTGGCTTTGGCCAGGTGGCCATCATTACGCAGTGGCTAGGACGTGTGAACTGGGTGCTGTTGGACAGTTGGGTGACCTGGTGGCTTCCCTGGACAACTGTGACTTCATGTTTCAGACAGCGATGTGGCTTATTCAAGTAAAGCACAGGCCCGGGCTACTGTCTGAAATCGTGTTTCCCCTTCTAGTGAGATGTGTGAAGTGTCAGCCTTGCAGCTCATCCAGCAGGTGTCCGTGGCTTGGCAAGCAATCCTGGTCTTAGGAGTAAAGCGTTCATTTTAAGAAAAGCTGGCACAGGATACTAACGTATGGGAAATTTGCACACAAACTACTGTTAGTATAATACTGATTCAGAAAAACTGACCACGACTCTTTCTTATTTTCATTTTTTATGCTCTACAACATTGCTATGTGAATGATTTGTTTCTAAAGTTGAAAAGAGCTCCTTTCATGAGCATGAAGTAAAAATTCTGAATGATAAGGGAACACTATGTCATAGTTTGACACTTTTCTTTCCCAATAAAACAACTGTCCTTCTAAACAATTATGAATATAATCAGTTCTAATCCATTCTTATTTCTTCATCTGTTTTTCTATAAGCCATTCATACATATACACTCTAAAGTTAAAAAAACCAAATGTTCCAGTTTTGATGAAGAAATCTAATCTTTATTTCTATGATGTTAGCACAATATACTCACACAATAGCTTTGATCTGTACTTAACAAAATACATTATAGCACTTTACAAACTTTATCAGTTTGGAAAACATTGCGTAACATTTTATTAAACACGATACTTTATATATATATTATATATATATTCTCATAACTTTACTTTAAAAAGATAAGTAACTCTCTTTATTCAATACTTGGCTGTATCGGTAAAGCACAGCCGAACGAAGGAAGGGGCGCTCTCGTTAGCAAACAAGATAAATAGAACACTAAGGGATACCACCTGTTAGTCTCATCTATTTTAAATTAAGGTACCAGTGGAATGTAAACAAATTTCTTGTAATTTTCTTTTTTTTACAAAAGATGTGTTATCAAATATACATGCAGAGGTCTGAGTTCTAGCGGCTCTCATTTTATTTCAACAATGTGGTACAATTTAAGTCTTTAAAAACCATAGCCTTTGGCACTTTGAGTAGAAAAAGAATATATCAATATTTATGTAAAGAACAAAAGCTTCAATGACTAGAGAAGTACTTTAAAATCGTTTGTTAAGAAGTAGGAAACGTTAGGAAAGATCACCTGCACCTGAAAGACTGCAGCTTGTTTCTCTTCGGAGTAGGAAAACCAGCCCGCCTTCCTCCCCAGAAACCGGCAGGAGCCAGCGCGTCAGGTGGTGGTGGCGGCGGGAAGCGGGAAGGCAGCATTTGAGTCCCACTCCCCTCTCTGAGAAGGAAGTTGCCAGAAGGGATGTAATGAATCTGTTATTTTATTGCCAGAGTTTTCAGTTCTGCTGGTTTCAGCTAAATCCCTAATGCTCTGGGAGGTTGGTTGCTCTAGAAAGCTCTGCACCTTTCCTGCAGGAGGTGGAGATAATGTGGAACTCTCCTCCCTAAACAGCACTTTCTGCTCTCCGAAAACGGAACCCAGGTCGGATCGCCGGCTTTGCTGTTAACTTAGATCCCCTGGGCAATCATCACGAGTCGGTTAGAATTCTCGAGAAATGGTGTAGGAAAGGTCTAATACTACATTCCAAGAACCAAAAACTTCTTTATACTTAAAATACATTTTTAAATTGGAAAAAACCTCAAAATGTTGTTTTTTTAAATTTTCTTGTTGATAATATTGTTTCCTTTGATTTAGGCCAAAAGCCTGGTCAGGATGACAGCAAAGCCGGCTCAGGGTGACAGCAAAGACTGGCGTTTGCACGCAGAGCACCAGCACTGTGCCTGTTCAGGTATTTTGAAGAAATAAATTCTTAGTTTATTCTGTGAGATAATTTTATTATCAGTTTGTATTTGTTTCTGATTCTCCCTGTGGGTGAATAATTAACAAAAATAGGGAAGAAGGTAAGACATCTATCTACAGGGTGCTCTGATTTACTGGTTTTCAGGAACTAAGTGGAATTTTTGGATTATTTGTCAAGATAGCAACCTAAGCCAGCTGGCAATGTAACCCACAATGTCAAGTTTTGGTTCAGATTTCTTGTTTAAAAATTCACAGCAATACATTTTGCTCAAGGAATGTCAACGGCTATTTTCGCTTTAAAAATAGAAGAACATATCTATAACATCAAAAAAAATCTAAAAATCAATAAATAAAGGATAAGCCATAAAATACAAAATAGGATCATAACCATTTCAAAAGACTCTCTAAAACAATATATATTTTTAAGTGATGCAGCTTCACTCACTAAAAGCCGGGTTCTTGACTAGCAGTACCTACACTTAAAAAGTAAGCAGCAAAGAAAAACCTATGCAGAAAAGTACTAGCTATTCCCTTTCACTGAAAATATTCCTACGCAATTTTTTTGTTGTTGAAGAAAGCATAATTTTGAAAAAAATGCACAAGACCTTTGCATGTTGGGCTGTGGCGGAGCCGCCGCGGAGGGGCTGGGTCCTAGTCTACCACAAAGCGGCCAGCGGCTCGCTGACACCGCGGCATTGCTTCGACGAGGGGTTGCACACCACGACTGCACAGCTAGATAGCACTGGAGTTTACATGGCAGATGTACTAGACTAATCAGCACCAGCCACGCGAGCGCGAGGTGCGGATTCTGCAGAATGGATATATAAAACTGCATGGCCTCTGCCATGGGGAACCGGGCCTGGGCCCCCACAGCTAATTAGAAAGAAAAGTCCCTAAAGTTGGCACATTCAAGAAGTAGAGTAGTATACACTGAAGGCAGCCTCTGTCCTTTCGGGCTGCCCTCTGCAAACCTGTTGAGTTTGGAGATAGGTCTTAAGAATCCTCACGTGGTGACATTAGTCAGGTTCTTGCTTGTGCTTTTCCCTCCCCTTGATGTGAAATCTACAAGCTTGAGGGTAGCAGTTCTCGAGAGTCACTGAGTCCCGGGCTGACAGTGGATGATCTGGTTTGGTGCGAAGTTCCCCCAACCTTCCGGAACAGAACAGAACTAGAACCAACCCGTGGTCTTTGGGGGGGGGGGGCAGGGGGGTCGCCCAAACGCCTGCATGGCGTTCACTCAATCCTTATAAGCCCGTGTGGGGGAGGTTCCCTTGTAGAAGATGTTTCTAGTGTTTTCGGGGCTGTTGCTTCTTTCGGGGATTAAGATGATGTTGCCTTTTCTCCGGAGAGTGGAATCGCGGGAAGAAGAGATGGACAGCGTCTCTGAGCCGATCTCGCTGCCTTCCACCGGGGTGACGCGGATGGTGGTGATCCCATGGTGGTGGTGCTCGTTGCTGTCGATGTTGCTCCTCTTTCGGTCTCCGGAACCAAAACTGTCTTTCAGGGACTCACAGCTCTCCGAGTCCCTGTTGAGGTCGTTGAGCTCATAAGTTTGGCGGAGGCTGCCCTTCTCAGGGGCTTTCCACTTCCAGGAGCCGCTGCCCTCGCCCTCCGTGGATGGGATCTGTATGATGGGCCTGCTGTTCTCCGGGTGCGCCTCCACCCTGACGATCCCCGTGGGCTCGTGGTCCGTCAGGGTCTTGTAGCGGATGGAGCCCGTGCAGGAGACCGTGCTGCCGTCCGTGTTCTTGGGGCTGCTTTGCAGGACACCCTGCTGCTTGGACATGGCGATGACTTGCATGATCCGGGGCTGGCTGTTGCTTCTGTTGCAGGCCACGGTCTTCTCCGCAGCTTTCAACCACTTGGCCCGAGCAGAGCTGCTCTTGGGGGAGGTGCTTATGTTTTCCTGGGTCTCCTCCGGGATGTGCACCAGCTGTGAGGACCCAGGGCGGGACTGAATGGACACCCGTGGTCCCCCGGGCATGCTGTTGTTACACACGGGGACAGTGCCAGGCTGGATCTTGAGGTATTGATTGCCAGGGCCGTGGTGGTCTCCATTCACCCCCACCCTGGATGGCTCAGAGCTTGACCTCATTTCTATGGATCTGGGTGGTGACTGTCCGGGCTCAGTCTCTATCACCTGCAGGGACAGCTTTCGGCTTTCATTCTTGTTCTTCCACTGGGTGAGGAGCTGCTTGGAGCGGGCGGAATCCATGGAGGCGTGGATGCTGGCGTTCCTCCTGACGGGGTCTTCCACGGACGGGGTGTTGGCCCGCGGCAGCGTGTTGCTGAAGGTCACCATGTTCTCCTTCCCCATGGGGCTCCGTGGGGTGATGATTTCCACATCAGCGTTTGCCCTTTTGAGGTTCGTCAGGGAGCTGGCGTCGCGGTGGTTCCGGGCGAGGATGCCTTCCGTGTGAGCTATCCCATCGCTGCCGCCACCACTTTTAGCAGCTAGAACTCGGCTGGGGTCCGCATTGAGGTCTGTCAGAGATCTGAGGGCCTCTCTGTGCTGGAACAGACTCTCCTCGCTCGGCAGAAAGTTCCCCACAGCATACAGGCCCTGGTGAGAAGAGAAACCGTGAGCACTGTGCACTGGACACGGGTGTGCTGTAAGTGTAGAGGGAGTGAGGGAGGGAGTGCACGGAAGAAGTGGGCAGTGTCGGTGTCCTTATGCTGAGAACTCTTCCCTTGAAGGAAGAGCAGGTTGGACAGCAGAGTTCTGTTTTTGTATTAGTCGGGTCAGCGGGGTCCAGGTGCCACATCGTGTTGTTGGGCAGGTTATCTACTCTCCCCCTGAACCTTCGCTTTCACTAACAGTCACTCTCTTCATCTGTAAAAGTATACTCATCCCTGGCTTGTGTGTGTGCAAGGACAAAATGCAACATTCCTTCTAAAATCACAGTTTCTGGCCCATGGTAAGAGTTTAATTACTTATTTTATTGAAAATCGGATACGTGTTTTGGGTTAGAATGGAGATGTAGCCAGAGGTTTCCTCATGAATAGAAACTATATTTCAAGTAAATCATTACAGTACAACATATTCCATGCAGGTTTTCCATTTTACACTGTGGCTTATCAAATAAGGCTAGTAAATCATTTACCAGGTACAGAGCGATTCCTCCTCCTATTAAAAAGCCACAGTACACGTCCACGGGGTGGTTCTTGTACTGCGTTATCCGTGTCAGCCCACAGATGATGCCACAGATGATGAATGTGAAGACCAAGAGCGGTTTCAGGAGCTTGGAGGAATCCGTTAGCGTGGAATTGAAGTACATCTTAAAAATGAAAGAAAGAGCTATGTGACAAAGGTCACTTTACTATTAAATTATCATCAAATAAAAAGTTCAACTCCAAAGTCTAACCAGGGCTGGGAACCTTGTTTGTGCCCAGAGCCATGTGGATATTTATACATCACTTGTGGGCCATACAAAGTTATCAACTTAAAAATTAGCCTGCTCTGTGTGGTCAGGCTGACTTGGTGAGGCTGTGATGTCGGCTGGAATTGATGTCCAGGGCCTTGTATCTGTGGGCTGGATGGTCCCCACCCCCGACCCGATGCTCTCAGCACCAAGGCTGCTGTCCCACTCGTGGGCCGGACGGTCCCCACCCCCGACCCGATGCTCTCAGCACCAAGGCTCCTGCCCCCTCCCCTGCTCTCTCTGTGTCCTCCACCCAGAGGAAGGGAATGCGTGACAGCTCAGCAAATAGATAACATCATTTAACTATGTGGACATCTGACAAAATGGAAGCAGTACAATCAGTCACATCACTGTTTAGTCTCCGTGTTATTTGTCATCATTTCATTTTCCTCGCATACGATCTGTTGTATTAACCAGCTCTGCTGACAGCGCATGGTGCAGTGTTTATCAGGTCGACACACTTAGGACTCGGCTGCAGCACGGCTGATGTCGGGCTGGAGCGTGTCCCTGCAGGCCTCACGGACTCTGCGTGTCAGAATTTCCATCGTTCACGTAGTTCACAGTCCCCCCTCCTCAAGTATAACACCGATGACAGGGATGCCAGGCTAAGAAGGTAAGTGACTGTGGAAATTATTTTCTATAGCACAGTTTACAGCAGCGCCCGAGGCCTGGCGCCTGGCACCGAAGGGCTGCCCGCGGCCTGGCGCTGACGGTGTTGCTGTCACCCAGCCTCGGGGCGGGGGCGGGGGACACAGGCTCACTCCTGACTGCCCCTGGACACAGACTGAGGAGAAGGACCGGCACTCACCGACACGTACACAGCGGCAAAGGCAGCAAGGGTCGCGTGCTGAGAAGGGAAGGATTTCCTGCAAAGGAACACAGTCAGGTGACGCCTGCTCTCCCCGCACTCCATCCACCACCCCAGAAACGCCGGGTGCCAAGGCGTTTGCCGTAAATGCCGCACGGCCATGGGCAGTGACCGTCATTTCTGTGTCGTTTCCCAGGCAGGTCTGAGTGGTAACATACGCACCGCTCACCACCGCGGGCTAGGGGGCGGGTGTGCCCCGAAGAGGCTGGCGTCGCCAGGACCGCGCCACAGCACCGGTGGCGGCTGCATGTAGACAGATCGGAAGACAGGACCATTGTTCTTTGGGATCGAACTATGTCATTTTAAAGTAAAAGTTCATAAAACCTAGGATTTTAAAGCTTTTAATTTTTGTCTGTGCTCCTAAAAATAGGATTTCATTTACATAAAATGTTAAGACAAGATTATTTTCTCACAGCAATGGATCTAAATGTGATTTTTACACTCTATAAAGCATAAGAAAAATCTAATTTTAACAAAATGTTTCTCTGTGTGTTTCACTTTAAATATTTTCTCAAGAATCACAGAGCTTATTTAGTTAAATGATTTAAGAAGCCGGGAGATAGAGGAACAAGATAGTGGGAGAGACCCTGGAAAAGACACAAAAGAAGAACAGAGATTTCTTTTAATGGATAAAAAAATTGGAAAAAATAAAATTCACTTATAATAATGTCCTCCTGTTTGTTTGGTATCCAATGAAAAGGATTACCATTCAATACAGACAGGATCCTGTGAAAGGACTGAAAAAGAAGAGAGGACACAGGTCATAAGTGTAGGTTCAAAATGACTGAATGGACCACGGGAACTTGAATGTGTATGATTACATAATATCAGGTTCCGATTCTCTTCAAGTGTACGTATTAACTTGTTTTTGACTCTTAAGTCGATCTTTGGGAAGTTCTTGAATGACAAATACAATTCTTACAATGATCATCTATTCATCCTTCCATAATTTATTTCTCTTGAACTTCTAAAATAACTTTTGCCATACAAGTTTATTTTCTACTTTATTGATTGAAAAAAATTTAATGCATTGGTAATTTCTTGAGTTTTTCTCTCTCCTGTTTTTTGCAGTGCAAGGTTAGAAGCTATTCAGGTCTTCTGGGTTTATTCAAAGAAGACACATGCAGTCCCAGATGTGATCCCTCTTAAAGCTCTCCTGAAAGGCACATTCACATGACTGTTTTATAAAACATGTCATGGAGATGTAAATATTATAGATATTTAGTCTTCCACTTCAGTCCATACAGAATACACACTGACCGTAAGCCACGGCTGACTAAATATCCTAAAATAAACCAATTGAGTATAGGGTGGGTCACAGAACATGAGTAAGGTTTGGTGATAGGAAGATTAATGGCAAAATGTGAGGCTGAAATCTGGAGAGAGAGAGGAAGATTTGGAATGAGCCACCAATGGGTTTCTATGGCATAATTATTAAGAGATCACTGAATTGAATAGAAAAACAAAACCAAAATCATTATGACCAAAAATCGTCTGCCTAAGGTGATCCCCGAGCTGTCAATGAACACTGCAAACACAGAGATCAGTTGTGCTTAGATTTCAGCTTCTAACCTGCCGCTGTTGATGACCGTGAGGTCGGACCCCGAGCAGATGTCCTCCACGACGTAGGAGTTTTCTCGGCACGACACATTCAGAGAGGTGTAGTTTGGCTTGCACACCGTCAGAAAGTAGGGCGCCTGGTATCCCGTGGACAGCTGTATGATGTCAGTGATGAGCGCCGTGGAGCACAGTCCAAACACGTGGACACCTGTGAGTAGGAGGAAAGACACTGTTACCAGGCTAGTGCCCAGAGCTAATGCTGGTCACCGTCCTCCATGTCTGTTACACTCCCTTCAAATCTGTTGTGACCATTTTCTCTGAGTCCATTTCAAGAAGAGAATATAGAAAACTCCTAAACTTCTAAACCGATACTTAAGGTCAATAGAATGGCAATGCATATCTTCAAAGTAGTCATTGGAAGTATTTTTATCATTTTGATTAAATAAGGCCAATTCTCAGTATTATTAACCATAGGTCACTTGTCAGACACCTGGAATGTGTTAAGATGACCAACTGGATTAAATATGGGGAATGAAGCAGAATTAAAAATCATTTGAAATTGCTTAGCATGTTTGAGCTGCCAGGCTCTGTGCTCAGTTGTCCCTAACTCTAGTCACAGCAGCCAAACCCTACAGAGTCGGTCCCAACTCCCTACAAGCTGCCGGCACACCAGGGATGCTGATTAAAGCAGAGCAGGGAGCGGGGGGCCCGTCATGGAGACAGTAATTATATCCCAGGCATGGGGCTGTGGGCGTCTTCCTGCAGTTCAGAGATGATGTTCTTGTATCTCCAGGTCCAAATTCTGTCTTTCTTTTGTCTCCTGGAGCCTGTCTCAAACCACAGACTCATAAACCCCGCCGCACACTCACAGTCGACCAGCCCTCCTGCTTCGGGTCCTCTCTGCCTTGTCCTTGGGAGTGGCGCTGCTCACACGTCCGTGAGTGTCCTCGCCTGCTTCCTCCACGTGTTGACGCCTCGAGTCACTGTGACCCGCCAGCCCGCATTCTCCCTCACAGTTGTGAGAGGCACCGGGCGGTTCATCAGTGGACTCCTCCGGACAAGATCGCCGGCCGCACGGTCCCCTGCGTTGTCTGCATGTTCCTTCTCTGCGTTTGTCCCCTGACAACCCCTCTACCAGTTCCTTCTGCAGCTCAGCTGGAGTTCTGGACACAGGGCTTTGTTCTATGTTCCAGTTCCTAGCCGCGTGCAAGGCCTTAGAGAGGAGTATGGAAAGGGGGAGCCCACCCCTTTACCTTTGGCGAGTGAGAACCTCCAGACCCACGGAGGGTGGGCTTGCTGACCCAGGGACTCTGCTGTCTGCAGTGAGGTGGGCCGTCCTCACAGTCAGGAGGCCGTGTGTGCCTCATTCCGCGGCCTTTCGTTCCCTTAGGGAGAATTTTCTCTGACACTGGCTCTCCGTCCTGAAGTCTTCCTGCCTCGCCTCAGTCACGACCCTGCCAAGGGGCCTGTTCCTGTCTGCCCACCTTGCTGTGCTTCGTGAGCGGAGTCTAGGCTGTGATTCGGACCAGACTTTTCCTCTGGTGCGGAGACGGTTGTATGTCATTATCTACTCGGCTCTGAATGAAACGACCTATTCCTTTGAGATGAGAGGTTACAGGTGAAGAACTTTCTACTGACTCATTTGGAATGATTGTGAAACACTCCTGTTGGCGTGATTTCTCAACTCACTTTTTCTTAAAAAGTGAGAGAAAAAAGTCCTGTGACTCATTAAAAGAACATTAAGATGTTTCCATGTCAACCAGAAGAGACAGAAGTTTAGATACTGGTCTGAGTCAGATGCTGGTTAGCCAGGCCTATGGTCTCTTCTGAAGGTCTCATAAGGCACAGGCGGCAGACTTAGAGGCATGACCAACGGGACACAGTCATGATGCAGTACTGTATAGTGACATCTGACGTGCCTTGGTTTCTGGATGAAGACACTCCAGGACAATGAACATGGACTCACTGATGTGACCGAAGTCATTTCTCGAGTGTTAACTGTTCATACTGGCCTGCTGACATTTATTCTCCACTTTAAAATATGAACACAGATCCAGTGAAACCATTTAAGAGTAAATGTATGCTTCTGCTAGATCTAAGACAAAAATATGCTGAAATGTACAGCATCTTAGCCCTCAAAACAAGGACTGTAAGTGTACATAACACATTTCAGATACAAAGCCCAAATTTGGGTGTATTAACAAGTTTTTGTTTTTTTTTTTGCATAAAGTAAAACTCATCATGTACCAAAAATTACACATCTAAATTATAGCTTTAAAGACTTAACATCTGTAATTAAACATAACATCTCTATTTGAGAAAACAAAACAAAACAAACATTTCCTTTCTCTGCGGTTCCCATACCCACCGACGAATCTGACGGCTCTTCTGAGGAAGGAGTTGAAGTTGCAGCCTCCGGCGTTGATGTTGGGCTCCAGGCCCACCCCGCTTCTCCGTTTGGACAGACAGCAGTAGAGAATTCCTTCCCCCACCATGATCTGCAAAGACAAGAGGGTTCAGCATGGACTCCTGGGTTCTGTGGAGTTATTCGTTATCTCTTAACACACCATCAACTCAACAAGGTAGAGATGTATTTTCTTAGCAGTGTTAGAGATGTGATCAGTTTCTCCTAAGCAGTCAGGCCGCTGGAAAGAGCACTGTTCGAATCTTCCCAGTTCTCAATACTAGCGTATCATTTACTGTATGAAGTATTTTAAATGGTAGGCTAAAAAACTCATGGCAGGAATCCTACAACTTTCTGCTTCGGATGTTCAATCTACTACAGTTCTGTAGGTACTGTGGTATTGTGTACAATTATAAAGAATTTCAATTTGTATAAAAATAATTTTCTTAATGAAAGTCAACCAATAATCATACCTGTGAAAACCATGTGGCGTGCACGATACACTTTTAAGATCAATTGTAGAGAAATAATTTAAAGGTTTTTTTTTCTTTCCCCAAATCATTGAACATTGAGTTAATGGTACATCTTAGAAAATATCACCCTACATCATCTCTTTAAAGTAGGCATGGAGACACAACGGTTCTGTGTTCTGCCCGGTGGAACCACGCGCAGAGAATAATGTAATGATTGTCTCAGATCGATCATTGCAAGAAAATTAACCACTCGTCCCTGAAAGGCATTGTCGTTCGACTAGAAGACATGAGCCCATCTTCGCTTCTTCAGTAGCAATCTGTGAGTAATTTTGTTTCTTTCTCTTTAATTATATCTGAAATGACGATGCCCTTCTCGTCATTAGATTACGTAAGCATTTACTGGTGATGTGCCATCAGGAAAATGTGTCTTCTCACACAGCACAACAGCCATCATCTCAGATGACCTTGAGAGGTCAGGAGCTTTCTCTTAGTTGCTTAGTATGCTGAGAACGCTCCCAGTGCGCTCAGGCTATTTGGCTTGATTGTCAATAGAGGGTTTTGGTCAGTATTGTGACATCACCACTGTCCCTCTCTCTAAGGAGCCCATCAGTCTCTCCTCACACTTCGATTCGTTCAACCTTGGTCTCTGTGTCATTGCATGCATGTTCAAAAAGATCTAAAGTTTAAAGATGGAATTCCCGTGGCGGGGAGGTGTTTGCTGACGGATTTCTAAATCGCCGCTCTTCTCCGCGTGGGCCGTGGCGCGTCCCGCTTGGACTGGGCTCAGGCTCCCTGGACGCCACACTCTCCGCTACTGCGGTCGTTTGCAAAGGAAACCGTTCGTGACAGCACCCTGTCTGTGCTGTACAGAAGCCTGAGAGGAAACAATACACTTTGTTTCCTGTCCAATGTCACGGGCAGGTTTTCGGAAGAGCTTCCGAAGTGGCTTTGCTTCAGGGCAGGGAGTGTGGGGACGGTTTCTTAGCGCGCGGGCACTGCCCTCGGGGGGCCCCCACGGGGAGAGCTCACCCCAGAAAGTCTTTCTTGTGAATACACCAAAACAAAACAACAAGAGCATCACCCTCATCATAGTCTCTTCAGTGTGGAATCTTGCCCCGAACATCTTTTGGGAACCCTGCCGGTTTCAGTATCGTACACGCTGTGTGTGGACTCCTGACCTAAGTTACCTTCTAGAACTACCATTAAATGTTGATAGAGTTCTCCTGTAAAATTAGATACACTGTCCTTACTGATGTGTGACACAATCTTCCTTCCCGGGAGAAGACCGTGCCCCTTCCTGTCCACTCGTGCAGGTTCCCTGAAGGTTTGTTAAACCCAGTCTGCATGGCTTTCCCTGGAAATCATCTCCGAGGACTGAGCCAAACGCTGCTTCATTAGCACTCTAGAGTAAATGAACATTCAATACTAAGAATGAGATTTTCCATGTTAAGGGCAATCGTAGAGAGAGAAGAATGTGCATTTCACAGGCATGAACGGAATTTTTAGTTTCCCATACAACATCTGGAAGACAAGTTATTCTGAAAACATCCCTCAAAGCACAGAGAAAAATCTGAGAGGCAAAAACTAAGTGATTTATATGTGAAGACCTGTACAAACAATCAGTTGACCTTCCTTTTGCTGGTATGAAGGTCCTTTTAAAGAATGTTGTTGCTGGGAGGTCCCTTGTTTTGCTCTGTCTTCTCTCCACGCCAACTGGAAGTGCCCCCCGCACACCTGTGCCGGGCAGGCCACCTCTGCAGGCAGCCCCCGCCCCCTGCCTCCCAGGCTCTGCAGGGGAGAGGCCGGTGCCACCGTAAGGATGAGAACGGGGCGTCCTTGCGAGTCAAGGACGCCAGCCTGTGCTTTTCACTTTCAGGAAGAGTTGGGAGGGTAGAGCGGCCACGTTCAACCTTCTTCATCTCACGGCACACACTGATGCGAAGATTCTGCGGCACACCAAAAAATGTACATTTTTGCCAATCTGAAGGGAAAAAAGGTATAATTTTGATTCATTCACAGCGGACAGCTGTTGTTGTGTTGGCTGTGGTCACTCTTCATTTGACAGCCCAGGGGAAAAGCGGTCAGTGCCCGACTAATGGTCAGGTGTGCACGTTTTAAACAGTCCTGCGGCGCTGGTTGAACGTCGCTGGGTTAGAGCAGTAACTGGTGTAGTAAGATTGGAGCGGATTATGGTTCTGGAACATGGTGACCCAAACACCACAGGACCAAGGCTGAGAAAGTGTATGTTTGGGGGAAGGCCTTCACGAAGGAAAAATGAAATGAGAAAGAAATCTAGACTATGTATGATATATGGTTGGAGTGAAAAACCGTGAAGTCAGCCACATCAGACTTTTGTTTTACTGTCGAGTTGCTGACCCAAAGCCTGTGGCTCCAGTGTGGAAGAAAAGGGTCACCGAGTCCTGGGGTATTGGGGCTGGAATGATGTGGGGGAGTCGGGCCTGAGGGTAATATCGCCCGGTCTCCTCTCCTTCCATGGGAGGCAGTGAGCGGCTGTGGAGGCCCCGTGGAGACCCAGGAGTGGACAGCGGGCCGACCCAGGTCAAGGCTGTAGAAGGGAGTCCTGGCGGGCTTGTTCTGTCATTGCTCTGGGCTCAAGAAAGCAAGCTTTGACCCAGAGTCCCCCAGAAAGAATACTTAAATTGCATGGTAAGAATTTATTACAGGAAGTGAGGGAGTTGGAGAAGCAGAAACACAGGGATGAGGCCAAGGTCACTGTCCCCAGGACACGTAGACGTCAGCAACAGGATGGATGTGAGCTAAATGGTGCCGCCCTTTGACTCGCTCTCCTCGCCTCTTAAGGACGTACACCGAGGAGGGAAGACTCGAAGACATATAAAAACAAACGACTTAAATGATTAATATCAACGTGGTCTTTTCAGCAGACTCATGGACATTTGTACAGCATTTTATTTATTTTGTTCCAAACAAACCAATCAATACATTTGTCCACTGCACCCCAACTAGGGGAAATGCTTTCTAGTATGATCGAGTTAAAGCACATACTCGTTTTGCTTTTGTAAAAGGACTGGGTGATAGGAATGTTTTATGTCGTTAAAGAAATGGCAGGAAAAGAATGTTCTGAGCAGTGCAGCACTTTAAACATGTCCTATCAGTCTGAGTCTCGGCTACCTCCCACACAGCATTAATAGTTCCAGCCACCCCAGAGTTACTGGAGCTCAAACAACTCGTTGATTTTCAAAGTATTTTGAGATCTTTTAAGTATGATAAAGCTCTTTGGAAAGTGAAGTTCTAATTTCATCTTCAGAGAGCACTGGGTGTGATTTATTTGTAGTATAAATAGCGTGTTATGATTATTTAATGTAGGGGACATTTAAAAACAAAACAAATCCACAGCCAGCACAAGCAGAGACTTTCGAAGGCCTATGCTCAGACTCCTGAAACTGCTGACGTGCTAAGCCAGAAGAGGCCAGTCCATTCAGGCACGCTGCACAAACACTGTTCAAATACAGCGTTTACTTTAATAGCCACCTCCTGACATCCGCGAGCATGAGTAAAGCAAAGTACGAGTCCCTCCTGCCAGACAGACGTGTTATTGACCTTGAAACCTGTTCACTGTCCTTTAGGGTTCTGGGGGCACAAGAGATGGTGGGAAGGATTGGTCAGTCTTATTTATTAATGAATTTATCAAAAGTATGTTATTCACGTGTCTGTTAGCAAATTAAAAATAACTGTGTCTTTAATTCAGTTCCAGTAGGGGAGGGCATTGCTTTATGTTACATGTTTTAAAATGCTAGTGCCCGTTCTGATCCATAGTGCTCTCTGTGTGTGATGGAGTTATACCCTCTTTATAGTTGTTGACAAGAGCTCAGAGTCAATAAGAAGTGCTAATCTAGTGAAAAAGGAAACACTACGAGATATCAACATGCACTTTTGAGAAGAAAACCTGTTGGCTACATAATCATTCATTCTCCCCACACTTCAGATACCCCATAAACATGTGAAAAATGCATTTCTGAGTAGGTGGACCAGAAAGGTCATATTAGCCACTCAAGAATTATGCAGTTACAAACCTTTTTTCAGACTGATTTATAAAAGTAAACCATAGAGAACATCATTTTCACAATCAGATCATCGTCATGCCGATGATTTTAAGCTGCTAAGTATTCCCACATGATGTTGTCAAAGTATCTCACAGACATGATCTTTCTGGGCCAAAATTTAGACTTCACTTTTTGTTTGCTCTTAACCCATTTGCTACACAAATGTGGCCCTTCTTAGTTTTCTGTGACTGACACACACAATTCGAGGGCAATTCTTACCGTAATTGCAGGTCCGGCAAAAGCCAAGCTAAGCAACATGAGGAATGGAATGGCCTCCTGGGTCGGCTCGATGTACGGCATGCTAAGACTCCGGTCATAGCAGCTAAATCCCGAGTGCACAGGTTTGAAGACATCCGTGAGTTCAAGGAAGTACAGGCTGACCACGGACGATGCCAATATAGGCAGCTGGGGATGAAGGACACAGAGGATGGATTTATCTTCCATGCGGTCACACAGAGAATCCACACGTCTTGAAGTGGGAAGCAAGTGTGTTTCCCCCTCTCTCACCATTTCTTGCCCATGTGAGTTAAAAGTCGTTCATAAGTCCTATCACTCGTGCCCTCAAAGCATGTCTCCGAGTCATCCACCTCGGTCAGCAGGTTGCTGTGAGCCCAGCTCTCACTCACCTTCGCTCGGACCCCCTCCTGACTGGTCTTCTGCCTTCAGTCTTAGCATAACGTGCAGAAGCCACAGTAGATGGGAAGGCAGTTATCCTCCTTTATGTCAGTGCACATAAATGAGTCTCTAATTACTGACAGGAAAAACACCTCAACGTTGTGTCCAAATGAGCATTTCTGTCCTTGGCTTCCACATTCCCAAATCTACTCGGCCAGGAGGAAATTACTCCGTCCTGCAGTTACTGGGAAGAACATTTCTCAGCTAATTAATTCTAGAAGAAACCATAGGAAGCTGGGATGCTCATGATGAGACATTTCACAGTTTAGATACATTCTTTTTCTTGTGGCCAATCTGGGGGAACAGAACAACTTGGATTTCAGGCAAGTTCTGGGACCCCCCAGTTTCAGTTTACGGAGTTAATATCTACTCCTTGGCTGTATTTCAGAATCAAGTGAGATGATGTGTGTGAGCAAATCACATTAAACTATAACGGAAAATTCAAAGTTATTTTGTTACCAATGTTGTAAATTATATTCTAACCCTTCCAATGTTCCTTCTTTCCTTTCCTGTCCATCAGAGACCTCATGTCAAGCGAAGTAATTGGGAAATCACAGGTGGGCAATTAGGCCATGGTAAAGAAAAACATCACTTCCAAGCTTCTGCTCTTTAGCTGTACCCACTTTCCAAAGAGCCTAACAATTGGGAAAAGTAGGAGATTCATTCAAAACAGCTGTAACGTGTTGTTTACGCCAGGTGGTGTCATGGAACGGGTGTCCTGGGTATCTAGGTAAAATCACACAGCTAGCCCAATTTGTTCCCATGTCGAATTAGAGCGACCTGCATTTCGAGTGTTGTAATCCAGGGGGAAGCTTTCTAATATAAGGAATTCTAGAAATAGTCATAATTAGGAACAGCACTGATCTGACATTAACCATGTGCCCGAAGGTAACTCGTTAACCTTTTCAAGCCATTAGTTGCTCATTTGTGATGGAAGAATCAAACCAGATGTTCTTGGAGTACGTGATTTTATTAGACTTCATTCTGGAATGAGACATTTCCTCATGTTTTAAAGAGAGTTTGCTTGACAAATAGCCTGTGCTGTATACATTTACAGAGAGGAAACCTGTTGTAATACTTGTAACACATTCCTAACATAAACAGGAACAACTGTGCCTCAAATGCTTTTGATTTAACAAGCCAGCTTGGACCACCCAAATGTCTAAGCAGTCTCCGTGCCTTGCTCCCAGATCGGGTCCTCACTCCCGGCCCCATGTGTCACCCCCGCATGTCCATCATCTCAGCTTTTCCTCCCAATCCCACCGGGCCTGGCCCCTCTGTGTCGGTCACCTCTCTGGGATTCCCCCTCCACGCTCTGTCCTTCTCACAGACCTGTGGAACCCACTCCTGCACTTGGTGACAGTCCCAGCTCTTCTCCCTCCTCCACCCACAGCTCCTCACTCAGCCCCCACAGGAGACACGGCCGCCTTGGCGCTCTCCCAGAGGAAGCACTCGCTAGGTAGACAGTCATTCTGCCATCAACACATCCACGGCAGGATTCAATCAGTCACTCCAAGGAGGGGCGGCAGTCACAAAGCCAAGTTCAGGAGCTGAGTGCAGAGAACTCTGCTCCACAACTCAGAGCCCAACCAGACACGTTCCAGGGGCATCCCTTCGGAGTCCACGAAGCTCCCAAGCCGTCGCCGCGACGATCTCCGCCCACTCGGTTCCGGAGGCCCATCTCGTCTTCAGAGGTGTGTTCTGGTGACGGGAGAGAGGCAGACCCGCACTCAGACCCTGGCTCCTTCCCTTCATTGCTATTCATCTCTCTCTGAGTCACACTTTGATGATTTAAAAAATAAGGATAATAATGCCTTTTTGGTACTACCTTCACACAGTATTAATACTGCCTTCTGGGCTAGTTCTCAGAATGAAAGATAGCAGATGCATGAGCCTGCCACATGAAGGAGGCTTGAAACGGACTCTTCTTTTTTTATTACTATTGTTATCATGATCATTAATCTCAGTTTGAGGTTGGTAGAAGCCGGTATTTTTTCCTGTCTGAGAAAAGCAGGGCAGAGAACATTTTGAGGGACGTGGCCGTGGAGACACGGTGGCATACGGTGGTACGAGGAATGGCATCACGTTCCCTAAAGGCAGGGCTGATGTTCAATATTTCACCTTGGTGTTTGCGGAAATGTCCTCATTTGGTCTCTCTAAAACTTAGGAATCTGTTCTGTTCTCTATTTCTTTTTTCTTTTTCATCAAAGAACTTTGGGCATTGTGACCCTGAAAGAGGAGGACATATCTGTCAGCTCAGCCCTGTGGCAGGGTTCGGAGCGGACTCTCTCCACGTCGTCTGGAGAAGGGAAGATCTATAGCTGCTATTTGGTGTGTGCAATGCAGAAGTCTCAGGATTTTGTGCTTCCCACTGCTGCCAGATTTTATGTAAAAGGAATAAGCTAGCTCTGTTCCCCAGCAAGAAGAGCAAATGAGGTGTATATACTTTGCACGTAGAACATGAGCTGGAACAGACATTTTGTGACTTGATGTGTTTGCTAGTTAGGGATCCACGGACACTTTCCACTGGGAAGAAAGCAGCTGTGTGAAGGTTTTGTCAAGACACCACAAGGTCAAGACCTGGTGTCCAGACTGGACTCCTCGGGGCATCTCTGCGCCCACAAAGGCTTTCTGAGCTTCTGCGGGTCATTCAGCGACAGAAAAGCAGTGGCTTCTACTCCCGGACACACCGCGCAGTCGCTGACCCCAGAGCGACCCCCCTGCACTAACGCCCCGAAACACATCCGCTGTCAAGTGCAACATTCAAGTTAGTGAAAACTTTCCATATAATTTCAACTCTGTTGTGTTTAAAACGTTCTGAATCTGTAATGCCTCAGAGACTGTTATTTCATGCTTGCTGGAGACGGAGATGACGTTCTTGCTCCCTCCGAGTCTGTGCGGGCCTGTATGTGGAGGGGTGTGTGTGTGTGTGTGTGTGTGTGTGAGAGAGAGAGAGAGAGAGAGAGAGAGAGAGAGAGAAACCTTTAAACTATCAGTATCTACAGCCTACAGGTGAAACTTCTACATCCATAAAGTAAACATTAGTAATAAAAATGCATGTCATAAACATAAAGCACAATGTTTAAATGAAAAGAAAAGAATCTATCTATTTATTAAAAGAATCCATTTATTTATTAAGAACTTATCTCGTTTTGGCTTCAGAGGGAATTTGCCACGTGTTTCTGTCACGCGCTGCGTTGGTGTGAACTCCCTCTGACCCGGAGGCGTCGTGAGGATGGCAGTGGGAGTCTGAGCGCAGCTGGCGCCACGCTGAAGGAACGCACTGAGGCGCGCACACGCAGCCGGTCACAGCGCCGGGGGACAGTGTGGGAGACCCTGCCTGCCTCCAGGTGCGAGGCCAGCTGCGGCCGCCACCGTTGGTGATACACCTGTCCTGTGGAGAGCACGTTGGCACTCCAAAGGCAGAGACACCTTTGCTGTTCAGCGGGGAAGGCCCTGAATGCGCCCATGCTAGAGTCCCTCTGCGTGGGGACCGTCCCTGAGCACGGCAGTGGAGCTGCCAAGCTTGCTCGCACAGAGGTGCCGTACTGGCACCGTCGTGTTTTCCCATCGCTGTGTGACATCGGTGTACTTCATCACCGCCACAGTCACCAGCCACCTGGCAGCATAGACCACAGGTGGAAGGGAAGGTCATTCTATCCGTTACCTTCAGGTTTGCTTAACATCAAGTATGGTGGCGACCTGGGACAAGATCACTTTTTTTAGTTTTTAAATTTTACTGGTTTTTAGAGAGAGGAAGGGAGAGAGAGAGATCGATCGGTTCTCCCTGACCGGGGATTGAACCCAAAACTTGGGTATGTATTCTACCAGGAATCGAACCTTCGCCTTCTGGGGCACAGGATTCCACTCTACCAACCGAGCCACACTGGCCAGGCAAGATCACTCGATTTCAGGGGCTGAACAGCTCAGCCTCGGGACTGCAGGGATATAATCAGACAGAGCCTGACACTCTACACCTGGGCCGTCAGTGTCCCTGCTCTGTCCCAGCACCTAGCCGTGGGGACTGTTGAGGGGACACTGTCTGCTCAGGGGTGACTCCGTGGGGAGTTTACACTGTCCACCGGCTCTGGCTGACAGGTGCCCTGGGGAGGAGGGACTCGGCTGGGAAAGGGGCCTGTGTCAGGCCAACCACGTCAGCTCGTCATCTGGCCTCACACAGACGACAGCTTCCTATTTTTGCCGGTGGGAAACCACAGGAAGTAACTGCCTCTTTTGAGAATCTTTGAAGACGGAACAAGACGGCGCGTGTAAAGCATTGAGCTGTTCTTCCTGCGTACCGAGCGCTTCGGAGATGGCTGCCTCTGTCACTGTACAAACTGGGTACAGCTCTCCTGCTTACCCCACGCAGCTCCATCCACGTGGGTCAACTTCAGGAAGCTCTGGAACCCACGCCACTCCTAGAGACTGGGGAGGAGGCGCCTTCTTCTGAACAGTGGGGACCCCTCCACTGCTGGGTGAGGACGCGCTCCCCGGAGACCAGCCCAGACCGTGCGGTAGAGGCAGGGCCTGCTCTGTCTCGGCCCGTCGCGGGGCCTTCCACGCTTTGACCTTGTTGTCTAAGATACGGGTTAGAATTTCTTTTGTATATGTATATTCATAGTATAGCATGTGATTTCCATCATATATGCAGAAACTGAGGCCGAGAGAAGAGACCTGGCCAGAGCATGCAAGCAGTGTGGGGCGCAGGCGCGTGTGAGCCGGGCCACCTGTCTGCGGGCCCAGGCTGCTCCCGGGGACCATGCTGCTGTTCTCCTGCCACAGGCTGGTCCAGGCGGGTCCCAGCACCTCTGGTGTGGATGAGAGCTGCTTCTCAGTCTCCGGGTTCAAGTGTCTCACGTCTCATCCTGTCAGAGACAGCCATGTAAACTGTCTACGATGTCTCTGACTTGACGCTCAGACACTGTTTTCTCCTCAAATCTAGTCCCTTTGCCCCATTTTGTTACTTAAATTATCGTCTGAAGTAACAGAGAAGGTGTCAGAGAGGTACCCTGGGCTGATAAGGGATGGGAGATTCGCTTGTGTTCCCCTTTCCCATTTCGGTGCCTGAGGTCTTGGGAAACCGTGTTGTAGGCGAAGTGACTCTACTTCCTAGCATCCTACTGACATGTTAATTCACGCTGTCTTGCTCACCCTGCCAAGATGCACCACTCATTCTCACCGCCTTCACCATGAGTCACCCAGAGGAGCGTGGTGATGCACCCTGCCGCCCCTCCCATGGTCGGGGTACCGATTCTCCCCATTTTCTAGAGGATCTTTAGTAGTCCATCCTGCATTTCAGTCACAGGGAGACCATTTGCAATCCAGTTCTGTGGCTGTGACTCCCCCTCCCTCAAGACAAAATGTCATAAATGCTCAAACGCCATGAATTGTCTTCAAGTAACTGTTCTAGAGCAACCCTGCTGCGGAATTCCTAGAGGGTAACAGACTGGGTCAGACTGAATGCAAGATTCTGGGCTCTTTCCACCCAGGAAAGAAGTAACATCAGTGAGACATTTGTTCCTAGAGATGCACTTCAAATGCATTGAGGCATTTTGACTTGTAACATTCTAAGTGAAGGAACCTGCACTCCTGTTCAAGGCCCCTCAGAAGTGCACACACTGATTCCTTAAAGGCACAGCCTGCCTTCTCTGGTCTGCACCCTCTCTCAGGAAAGCATTTTCCTTGAAGCATGTGGCTGTG
This sequence comes from Tadarida brasiliensis, assembly GCA_030848825.1. Lineage (NCBI taxonomy): Eukaryota > Metazoa > Chordata > Mammalia > Chiroptera > Molossidae > Tadarida > Tadarida brasiliensis. The sequence continues at coordinate 4,466,078 of CM061275.1, read as the reverse complement.
ATGCATATTCAGTCAGCATCCAGCTGAGCTCAGGGCTCTGTCCTGGAGCTGGACCCAAGCAATTAACTGATTTCTCCTAGACAGAGGGAATTGATCCAGACGCGAGTGGATGCACTTGAGTACCAAACAGTGGGTTAGCAATGTGACGAATGGCCTGACAGCGTTAACTCGGAAGCAGGCACTCATCTTCCTAGCCTTTACCCTTTGATCAGGGACTCTTCTGCTGTCCATGTGTTTCTTTAGAAAATTCCTTATTATCTTTTGCAAAATTACCTAAACCATGGCCTCAAAATCCCTTATGAAAAGACGAAGAGAATGAGTCTATTAATTAAATAAACAGGAAAATTTATTTTCTTCTGTGGGTCATGGATGAAGGAGTCAGCCATCATTTCTCTGAGACTTATGCAAATCACATGCATCTTTCTGAAAAGTGAAAGCATTTAAAACAATTTGTGACCCTTAAGAGAAGCTTGCAAATATACTGTTATCCATGGAGACAATCTGACAATGTCCCTCCCCCAGGTGTCAAGGCAGGGACTACCCCTCACCACAGATAAGCCTCACGATCAACCAATCCAGGATCTACCATCTGTGCTTGCAAGTGCTAAGCCTCCATATTTAGCCGAAAAGACGGCCAAGGAAGGATATTTATAATCCAGCAACAATCTTCTCATTCTCTATGCAATGCAGGCTCTGATTACACACAACAGAGTTTCATGTCCCAAATCATCTGATTTCATCAAACCTATTTGCTACATTTCTTTCCTACCTATGATTTCATAAACCTCTTGCTGAAAAATGTCTTCCACAGTGCACAGAAGCTCTGCACCTGTCAGTCAGTCTTGATAACCCTTCCATGCACTGGTCCTCCCTGAAGTGCTGCATTCTGGGGAGTTAGAGATCATTACCAATACACCTGCAGGTTAACTGCTTCTCTGTGCCACTGCTCTGCACAGGATAAGTGCACATGTACAAATCACGTAAGATCGGATGATGTCACTTATTTTCTACATCCATATATACACATATGGATACATGTATATATGTGTGTGTGCATATATACTTTTTTTGCTAACCATGGAAAAGGGTCAACAGATTGCTGCCTAGAGATGCAGACCCTATTTTAGAAGCAGATGTGAGCACCACAGTAATTATGATAGAAGGGTTTTATGTTTTTTGTGGGGTTTTTTTGACAATAAAGCAATAAACAATCCTAGTACTTTATATACATCCCCAGCCCTCAAACACCCAAGGCATGGCCGTGTGCATTTGAATTCTTACTAAAAGCCCACAGAATTCTAGATACATACTCGCAGATTGAAGATACAAACCCCAAATATCGGCATCATGGCCCCTGTGGGCCACCGACGCGGTGCACACAGACCCGCATCACAAGAGGGCCCGGGAACTAGCCCTACACTCACACAGGTATCTCTTCCCAGGCCACCCAGCAGCGACAGCGCTTGTGGGAGTCACCCAGGCTGGCAGGCAGTCCCAGGCACTCTCGGGGGAGCTTCCCCCAAAGACTGGAGGAGAGGGAGGGTCGGACACGGGGGCCGCGGCGCGCACCCTGGCACCCGGTCCAGCACCCGAATCCCCGAGCTGCCCGGAGGATCTGCATTATGCCAAGGCCCGGGCCAACCTACCTCGACAAAATAGAAGCAGGGCAGGAGGGTGACGCTGTCCTTGATCACTTTGCCCTTTGGCCTCTCCTTCGCCGACATCCCGCCGCCAGCCCGGGTCTGCGTCCTCCCGGGCGAGGTGTGCGCAGCGCAGGCGAGGCAGCCGCCGCCTCCAGCCGCCAGCGCCTGGGCGCGCTGATGTCACGTTCCCGCGGGCACCGCGCAGCGCCCCCGCCTGTCCCCGCCTGTCCCCGCCCCTCGGTGCGCAGCCCCGTGGTCCTCTCCCTCCCGGCTCTGGTCCCGCGCCCTGATTTTCCCCGCGGAGACCTCCAGTCCCCCCCCCCCCCCAAACTGTTGCTGCAATGGTCTCTCCTCCCTGCCGCCCTCCCTCCCTCGCCACCGCCCCGCCAGGCTGTCGGAACTTGACGTCAAGAATCGGAAAAGGGGGCCGCACCCCTGGATTCTGCAGCACTGCGTCCGGGGAGCCAAGGCGCCCGCGCCCAGGGAGCTAAGGTGCCCGCGCCCGCGGGGAGCCTCCTGGGGCACGGTGGACACAAGCTGACTTCAGGATTTCCCAGCCGCAGAAGCCTGGCTCCTGCGCCCCCGCCAGCCAAGGGTGTGAAAAGCAGCCTCTTCCTGATCCCTCGCTGAAAGTAGGCCGTGCTGGGAGCTCAGTCCCAGCTGGCTGCTGTCCCAGGGTCACCGCCCCTCGGAGGCGTCTCTGCGGGAGGACCCCCAGCACCAGCACTGATGTCGGCGCGGGAAGGTCCCCTGTGGAACGGAGGCAGATGTGTGGGCGTCTTCACGGAGCCCAGAGGCTAGGACACGTTCTGGCCTCGCCCTCCGGCCCCAGGACACCAGCGTTACAGCGAAGGAGAGGAAGCCCTCTTCAGACGTCACCGACCTGAGCGAAGTCCTTCACCTTCTTGGCAGCTGCATGGCTGAGCTCAACTTCGTGGTTATTTTGGCAACCCTGAAGTGTCAAGTGATAGAAAGGAGAAACATAAAACCGTTTATTACAGTAATAAAGATAGCACACTGCCATTATCACATGCCCCGGGGCATTTTCACCATCTCCAAAGTCTCCACTCCAAGCACTGGACGCCGGTTCCCTCCCCGCTTCCAGCTCCGGTCCGCAGTCGCTCGTCTGCCTTAGCCCCGGACGCCAGAGTAAAATAGCATAGTCTGGGTTTACACTGGGCTTCCACTCACAGGGTTGGAGGCTGGAGGTCGGAGATCAGGGTGCTGTCAGGCTGTGGCGAGCTCTCCCTTCTTGGTGGCAGGTGGTGGTCTTCTGTCCTCACATGGTGGAGGAAGAGACAGCTAGAGAGCTACTTTTCTGGCATCTTTTTATAAGGGCACCAATCGCATCATGAGGGGCCACCCTCATGACTTCATCTAAACCTAATTATCTCTCCAAGGACCCACCTCCGTCATTTGGGGGTTAGGGGTTCAACATAGGAATTTTGGGGGGAGGACACAAACATTCAGTCCATAGCAGACACCAATAGAGCCCCCCATGCTCACATGTCACTGCCACTCTGCCTTGTGCCCCTGCTGTCTTCTGCTGGGCTCCAGAGGGCCTTGGTACCTTCCCTCATCTCCTGTCCATGTACCACAGTCACCTGGCAGGGTCCCAGCCGGTCAAACACAATTCTTCACCCTCACCAGAACAGCGTCAAGTGTGGGAGAAAACACACAACACGTGGTCTTGTCTCACATGAGATTCAGGACCACAAACTTCAGGACCCACTAGTCCACAGTCCTAACATTTGTCTATGGTCTGTTTACTTTCTGACTCTCTGAGGACCAGCTCACACTGTTTAAATCTTGTCATGTCCAAGTAATGACTTCAACTCTTATTCCACTCATAAATGGGAGACATCGGAGGGAACAATGTTCTCTTTCAAAGCCAACTCCTTGACCCCCTCCCATCCAGCTCTCATCATCTCTTGCCCAGACGGGAACAGTAGCCTCCTAACTGTTCTACCAGCCTCCACCTTGCTACCAACCTTCCTCTGTAGAGCAGCCAGAATGATCTTTCGAAAAGTAAACCCAATTGTGTCATTTCTCAGCCCAAACCCTCCAAGAACTCTCTGTCACATTCAGGAGAAAATCAAAACTCCCAACCACTTCCTCAAAGCCCTACCCAAGACCCTGCCTGGCCCATGGGCCTTGTTCACTCTGCCTCAATGGTCCAGAAACCCCAGTCTAGCTTTTCACTGCCTCAGGGATTTTGTACTTACTGTTCCTTTGTCCAGGATCACTGTTCTGCCAACTCTACATGGCTCAACCTCTCACTTATTCATACCTTTGCTCAAACTTAACTCTTCAGGGAAGGTTTCGTGGGCCACTCTTTCCATCTAAGGAGCATCAGTGACTCCCAGCCTCTGTTACTCTATGTTCTTTCATGCCATTTCATGTTTCTTTATAGAACTTATCATTGTCTGATAGTTTATCACTTATTTCTTGGTCAGTTTTTTCATTGTCTTCATCTCCCACTAGAATGTAAACTTTACAAGGTCAAACACTTTTATTTTGGTAATCCTCACCAGAGGATATTTTTCCATTGATTTTTAGAGAGAGTGGAAGGGAGAGACAGAGAGAGAGAAAAAAACATCGATGTGAGAGAGACACATTGATTGGTTGCCTCCCACACGACCCCAACTGGGGCTGGGGATCGAACCTGCAACCCAGGTACATGCCCTGACTGGGAATCAAACCCATGACACTTTGCTCCAAGGGCTAATGCTCTAACTGCTGAGCCACACCGACCAGGACAAGGTCAAACACTTTTACATCATTACAAGTCTAGTAAGTGGAACTGTGCCTGGCAAATAGTGGGTGTTCAGTAAACATATGTTGAAGAAAGAAATGAATCAATTAAATTAAATGATACATATAAAATCATGTCATATAGTTTGGTCTACATACTAAATGTTCCATAGTTGTTAGTTGATTATGTTTGTTAATTATGTTATTTATCAATGACTATATTTTTCATTACTGCCAAAGTTACTTTGCATGTGTTTATTTTCTTTTTTTGAACTTTATTACTACCTCAACAGAATGTACAATTCTTAGTAGAAGTAAAAAATAAATTAGAAAATGTCTGAAGTTATTATTCTAGAGACTCAGGATTTCTATATAAAAGGGAAGTAAAACATAAGGCTAAAACTATAGCTTCCTAATTTCATTAGCCGGGAGCTGAATATATGTGATAGAATATCAGAGATGTATGCTGACCACACCTCAGTAATTCAGATTATTCAAAGATCAGAAATGTATTCTTTCCTCTCTGGGTGGAAAGGGATCAGGAAATGCTTCAGAACTCAAAGCCAATTCTGACATAAGTCCCCTATCCCTCCTTTGCTCAGATTCCTCTTCTCTTTTAAAATATTTTTCCCATTTAAAATTATTTCACGAAACAATCAAGTTGCTCTATGCATTCCCCTGACAACTGAACACAGCAGCCGTGTCTCACATTGGGTAATAGTTTGATAGATTTTACCTACTTTAGCTTTGGATGCTCCAAACAATGCAAGGAACAGGGCAAGTGATTTCCCTATTTTATAGAAAAATCCTGTAGACTGGACCCAGAGATGGAAAAAAGAACTAGAAGGCTGAGTCAGAGAAGACTGAGGCTTGGAGACAAAGACCGAAGTTCAAACCCAGGGTTTGCCAGGTCTGAACTCCGCTCTGCAGCGAGTCTCGTCATGTCTCCAGGCTCCAGTTCCCCGATATGTGAAATGAGAGAAGCTTTGCTACCCCGGACCGCAGTGCTCGGTGGACCCAATGTGATAGCCCTTGGTAAATTGTCCATTTTCCATTCATCTGCCCATCCATTCAGCCTCCAAATATTGACTGATCCCTCACTCTGTGAGATTTGGTTCCTGCCCTCCCAGGTGGCAGGGGAGACACAGACACAGAGTTGGTCATAACAATGGGACAGTCTCACATGCTGATCACTGTGGACGCGCCCCGTCAAAGCGTGTGGCATCCGTCACCTCATTTTATTCTCGCCATCTCCTGAGCACCGAGCACCTGGCTCACAGTTCTCAGCTACAAACCTGAGCTCAGACAAGCTGGGTTTTGCACTCAAGGGCAGACAGTGACAGGGCTGCTGAGATTTTGAAGCCAGTAAGTACTCCGCGCTCCGGAGCTCGAGGGCACACACGGCCTCTGAGCACATAGCTGATTCTGCATTGGGATGCTCACTGCTGAGGAACAGCAAGGATGCAGTTGTCATTGCTGTGAGGGACTCCTTCAGTACCGTGGCCCAGGAAGGTGACACCCGAGCACCTTACACCACCGAGGGTACTGGAGACACCCCTGTGCCAGGAGCTGCTCCACCCTCCTTCCCTGGGGAAGTCTGAAAGGCCTAGGGCAGAACCTGTGTGTTGAATGTGGCAGGTCCCCATAATCGCAATAGCATTAGAAACCACTTCCTGTGCCTCCCAGAACGTGAGCATTTTCAGTGGAAATGCTGTCCTGTGCGTTCCAGTGAGGAACGGTGCCCCCCGACAAGCACGCTGACATTCCTCAAGGCGGAGGACTTCCCAGCACAAACAGGCAGGGAAAATGGGCCTGAAAATGCACCTGCCACAGTCGTGAAAACTGTCAGACTCCCGAGATGGGAAAGACGTGGTTTTCCTCGCGGTGGTTTTGATCTAGACGGTGCATTGTCAGGCCAGTACCAACTCTCTCTCAGCTTCATGGCAACAAGTCATCCTCCGGGGTGTCTGTCTGACATTTATTATGAAGGGCCTAAAAAAGGAGTTTAATTTAGTAACGCCTTTCGCAGACATCAGCCCACTCCATGGCATTTTGAAGAGACAATGTAAGATTTTATTGCATTTTTTTTTTTTTTTTAAAAAGAGAGGTTTTAAAAAAACGGAATATGCAGATATGGGAAGTAGAAAAATATTGAAATGAGGCAAGTCTGGAAGAGGGGAAGGTGATGTTCTTGTTAGGGACTAATTGCAGCCTGTCCTCTCCCGTGATGCGCTTGTTCGAGCCCCGTTTACACTGTGTTCATTCTGCCTGGGGTGCGTCACTCTCCCTGGTCTCGGCTGTCCCCATGCCCTCCGTTCTCAGTGACCTCACTCTGAGCACCAGGAGCCCTTATTTTGCTAGCACCTCCCAACCCTTGACCCTGAGATTCTGTTTCAGTTGATGGATTCTAATCTTGTTCCCCTACCTGTAGGAGTGACAGGGGGTAGGACACGTGCCATGTCTCTTCTGTTCATCCCCCACTTTCCATCTCTCCTCTCAACATTTTTTAAATTCTTCATTGTTTCTATGGCATTATAATAACCTTCTGGATAATTTCCCTGGCTCCAAATCTTGCCTTTCTGATCAATTCTCTAATTTTGCACCAGGATAATTCTCTGAAAGCACAATTTTGATCATGCTACTTGTTTGCTCAGAAATGCTCCTTGGTTCTCTCTGTTGCCTAGAAAATCGCATTCAGTCTCTAGCATGGTGTTAAGGGGACCCTGGCCCCCTTCACCGGGCTGTCCACCTCGCTCCCCACTCGCCCCCGGGCAGACCCCACTCCAGACAGCCCAGCCCGTGTGGCATTGCACACACCATGCTCTCCTGCACTGAAGCCTTTGGTGTGCTTCCTTTTCCCATCCTCGAAGTTTCCAATGAAAAGCAACTTCCTGATGAAGCTTCCTCCACCTTCCCCACCTCTGAGTTCTTTAGGACTTTCTTTGGACATCGTTTGTAGATCAAATTGCATTCAGCCTTGATGTCTTTAGTTTTTCTTCTCCAACGAGTTTTACTTCTCTTGCTTCTTGGAAGTATGAACTATGTGTAATTCAACTTTCTTTAATCTCTTCAACTCTTAGCATGGTATTCTGTACACATGAAGAGTTCTGTGAATATTTATCGGATGCATATATTTTATAATTTGTACTCTCTCTTACAGTGGTTAGGCTAGCCCTGGAGAAGCAGAGATTCTGAGTAAGCACGATTGATGAAAGTCAGACTTTACGGTTCATGACTCACTCTCGGACTTTCTCCTAAAGCTTTGAGAACACTGACTACTGTCACAAACACACAAATAAGAGCCGATTTTAATTAGTCCAGGGTGACTCCTGTTCTCTTGATTCTTCTGTAATTATCCACTGATCACATAACATTTGTATAATAATTAGTCCCACATGAGAATTCTGAGCATCTCTTGCTGGTCTGCTGAGAGATGAATTCGTTTTATCAAAAGCTAGGGTCCTTATGGAAGAAAGAGACCATGACTCTGACCCGTTTTACTGGATAAAAGTTAAGGGAGCCTCTCAAGGTGACCTAGGGTGGCCCTAAATAAGAGGTCTCCTGGCCAGAGAAGACATACAGACTCACAAGAGGAAGTTGCTGGAAGGAAAAGGTTTCTGGTTTGGTGACCTTGACCCACAATAATAGGGTCCAAGAGGTGTTAGAAGGGATCAGTTCTGGGGGAATAGATAATGGAGGTGGGACGCCCTTTTGGCCCTGGTCCTGGCCTGGTGTGTGCCTTGAGGAACGATGGATGAGCATGAGATTGGGAAATAAGAGAGCTCTGGCCTGGTAGTCCCATAGTGGGATGCTGCCGCAGCTGGGCGGGTCCATCACGGAGAGGATCGGCAGCCCCCCGGAACTCGCACTGGCCTGCGGAGGACCAGGGGGCGGCCGCAAACGGAGAAGAAAGGCTTTCGAGTTTCTCTTTTCTGGCACTGGGCGTGGGCTGAACGCTTTGGGCAACCGGTTAGCCCCTGGGGCCTTGGCCTGTCTGGAGCAGGGGTTGGGGAGTGAGCAGCTCATAGGCCAAACCCAGGCTGCTTTCAAAAACAGTGTCATTGGAACACAGCCACGCCCATTTCTTCCTGCGTGGTCTGGGGCTGCTTGGACAAGACAGTGGCAGCCACGCAGCTGTGACAAAGAGCAGGTGGCTCACAGAGCCTAAAATATTTATTCTCAGGCCCTTTGCAGAAGACTTTGCTGACCTTGACATTCACCAGCTTTCACCTGCCCTTCACTCCATCCATCCCGACTCTCAGTAATGCCCAGTTCGGTCCCTGCGTGGACCCACGTGGTTGCTCTCACTGTCTCCACAATGGGCCACCTTTCCTTTCCACACTATTTCCCACCAGTCTGAGCAATCACGGCCGAGTTCCAAACGACGCTCTGCCCTGCCTAGGATTAGTGCTAGCTCTGTAAAGTCACGTGCTAGGGCATGACTTCACCAACCAGTGACTTTCTCGCAGGATCTTGGACACGTAGGAATAACATAAGCACAAAAGAGTCTAAAGTTTATTTTTATAAAAGTAAAAATATTCCCTAATATGCCATAAAATGCAGTAGAATAATTTGTTAATACCATATTTAAATTTCAGACATCCATTTGCCTTTGCAAATGCTATTCAGAGGAAATTTTAAACTTTCAAATGTCATTAAAATGGCAAAAGCCGCATCACACAAATATCTTCACTTTGTTCAATCTGTGCTAAGTTCTTTCAAAGTTATTTAAAATGGCATGTAAATTAGAGTAAATTAATCAGTATTTTAGGAAAAACAGGTGGGAGCTTGGTCTTGATGTCATTTGAACACTGACACCAACGGCCACGCTGATTGGAGAGGAAAATGACTGGATTTAGTGGCAACAATAATGTGTCCCATCACTGACCAGTCACTCTTCCCATCCTAACAACACAATTTAAAAATATATATATATTTTTCTTTATTGGTTTTCGAGAGAGAGAAAGGGAGAGGGAAATACAGAAACATGGATGAGAGAACATCATGTCCCGGCTGGGAATCCAACCGGCAACCCCTTGGTGCATGGGTCAACGCTCAACCACTGAGCCACAGCAGCCGGGCCTAACAACACAATTTTTAAAAGTATAAATATTGAATCCTGGCTGGGTGGTTTAGTTGGTTGAAGCCTCATCCCATACACCAAAAGGTTGTGGGTTCGATCTCCAGTGGGGGTACATATGGGACGCAATCAATGTTTCTCTCTTGCGTTGATGTTTCTCTCTCTACCTTCTTCTCTCTCTAAAAATCAATAAAAACATATTTTCGGGTGAGGATTTTAAAAAGTACATATATTGAATATATGCATAGTGAATATACATGTACCATATATCTGCCTCCATATAATTTATCAAATTAATATAATAAAAATTTAATAATTCAACAAAAACGTACTGAGGGCCCACTCTCGGCCGGTGCTACCACCGCAGGAGTCAGCGGGCGCTGCCGTTCTGAGTCCGCACCGCAGTGAGGGAAGTTATGGGAAATCACAGCTAGGAAACATGCTAGCCTTCAAAGTGCTTTCTCCTGTAAAACAATATAAAAAATGCTTTTTCTTGTCCATTTTATGCCAGTATCTTAAATTTTAACATACGTTTAAATGATTGCAAATGGTATAATTTTGGCCTGTTGTAAGTATTGCTGCTATTAGGCAGATCACTTTAGCGCATGTGTCCAATGAAATCTAAATACCATTATGATTGGATACCTGCCTTCACTTACTAATAACATAAATGAAAAAGACATGCTTCAGTAATGGTGATTTAGGTGACTCAGACTAACAGTCTTGCAAAACACAAATAAGAAAGCGAGACATAATGTGTATCCTCGGAAGAGCATCGAATACAACCCAATGCAGAAAATAGCCTCTGAATGGCATCAAACACCCAACAGTTTCGTGGGGGAACAACCGATCTTAGACTAGCGGAGTCCACACCACAGAGAGGTGGCCCGGAGCCATTCACCCACCCGAGGACGCCACTCACACCCCCAAAAGGGGGCCGAGGGGAAAGGGGAGAACTCCCAGGGAAACAGCTTTGGGGCTGACTTTTGGAGATGGGCGGGACTGAGTCTGAAACCAGTAACTGCCAAAGGCAGAAGCCCAGCATCACCCACCCCTGCTGTGGGCAGAGGCCTCGGAGGGCTGAGTTTCGGACGTGGGCTGTGGACATCGGCTGTGGACGGCACGCAGGCCTCGCCAGGCACAGAGAACCCGGCGTGTTACTCCACCAGGGCCTTGGCTGCCGTGCACGAAGGGAACTGTGCAGCAGGCTCTGTGGGCGCCGATCTTGAGTGGGAGGAGGGAATGTTTTATAGCACATCCTGCCTCCGCGTCCATCTGCTGTTCTGAAATAAGAAAAGCCAGGGAAGGCCGCGGGATGTGCGGATGGCACACCGGAGAAGGAGAAAACCAGGAGATGATGTGTATCATAGTTTTGTTTTCTTTCAGCCTATTGGCAAGGGGCAACAGACGGAACAGGACATACCTTTATTTTGCCTAAAACACATTTTAGAGACACTGTGCTTCTCACTTCACGAAGGCAAACATTGTTTCCAGATGCATTTTATTTTTTAATGATAAAAATTCCAATTCCAAATGAAATTGAGTCTAAAGGTGTCAGGGGACTATTTTTTTCTGTAACCATTGCCCAAATGCAGAAGTGAATGTGTCTCTTGTATATGATTTCAATCTTGGATTGTTTAATTTTATTGAATTATTTATCTATATAACACTTTGATATCATATCCTCAATGTAACAGCAAAAACTGCTCAAAAACACAGAAAAATCACAGAGGAAAAACACCTTCACCTGCCGGTGTGAAGCAGTGGTTGCGCCTGGACCCACGCACCAAAAGGTCACCGGTTGGATTCCCAGTCAGGGCACATGCCCAGGTTGTGGGCCCAAGCCCCAGTGGGGGCATGCAGGAGGCGGCCAATCGATGTTCTGTCTCATTGATGTATCTCTCTCTCTCCCTCTCCCTTCCTCTCTCTAAAATCAATTAAGAAAAAAAAAACTTTATAAAAATACAAAGGAAAAACACCTTTACTTATGTTGCCTAAAGGCGAACAATTTGACCAGTCCTTCCACTATCACGTTTTTATACATTTAATTACAGGGTGGGCAAAAGTAGGTTTACAGTTGTTCGTATGGAAAATAATACAATAATCAATAAAGATACAAGAATAAATTGTTTCATGTACTCACAACTGTAAACCTACGTTTGCCACACCCTGTATATGTACAACTTCCCCCCAAGTATTGTTTACATACAACTGTGCATGCTGCTTAGCACTGTGTTCATTCAGTCCTCGAGCCGGGACAGTGCCCCATGACCACAGACATTCAGCTACAGCTTTCATATCAGCTATGTTTAGAGATTAGCTTTATAACCAGATGTCACGAACCTGATGTTCATCCTGTTGTCAGTAAGAGGTCATTTGCTTTTTTGTTGGATGCAGACCTGTTGCTCTGTCACTGAATTGGAACAAGAGACGCAGCTGGACAAGCTCTCCTGCAGGCTGCCAGACGCATGGCATCCGAGGAAGGCCCAGACGGCCTGCTTGCCCATCAGCCCACTGGCTAACATGGGCCGTGTGTGGGCACAGCCCTCGTCAGGTGCTGAGTCCTGGGACAGACCCTGGATGGTTGGAATACACCCAGAATCAGAGAAACATTCCTGGTTTCAGGCGAACCAGAGACTCGGAGCCCTGCGTAGGTTGGGGCTGGTGCAACGGGGCAGCAGCTGGGAGTGGACAGCACCGGACCAGGCATCTTCGGGAGCATGGAAAGTCTGGTTGGTTTCCTGAACACTTCACTCCGAGAAAGGGCTTCACTCAAAAGCACTGCTGCTGAGCAAGTCAGCATTCCCGCTCTTCCGCTTCACAGCTCTTGCCCTGATTTTGCAGCCTATTCCCTCACTCCTGCGAGACCAATTCCAAATGCGCCGGGCTGCCCCAGAATCTCCAGCCAACAGCAACAGGCCATCTGATACCCTCATTCCTACCCAAGCCTTGTGGGAATGTATGTTTTCTTTCCCAAGCACTCTTTACGACCCACCTAAATCATAACATCTTTCCAATTCTATCAGACCTTTCCAGTTCTCCACTTTACTCCTCAGTCCCCTGAGATTATTTTTAGTTTTATTTTGTAGTGTCAGCTACAATGGGTGGCTCACAAGAGCATATCAGAAAATGTTTGTGGAAGTCACGATTCAAGGAGTGAAAGAATGACATGAATTTGCAGTGCTATAACATCAGCCTTCCTGGTTCAACCTTTTTTCTGAAATCTCTCAAGTTCAACATGGAGTTTCACGTTCTTTCCTAAGACCAGGCCTGAGTGGGCAATGGGTTTTCCAACTCAGGTTTGGTTGTGGCACAAAGTTGGCGACAGACCTCAAGCTGAGCAGTTGGAGGTACGTTACTGGAGGTACTTTAAGAAAACCCACTACCTTCTGATGTTTGTTAAAACATAGAAATTAAATAGTCGAAGGTCATTTTGCTGTTGTCTGTCGCATTTCATCTGAGCAGGGTGAAATACACCTGAAGCTCCTGTTTGTCTACCGGCCAGGCCTCCTTAAGGTTTAAGAATACAGGAGTATCCCCGGGTCTTTTTAATGTACGGAAAGCAATGTAAGGGGCTGCTGCGGCCAATAGTAATACCTTTGCCAACTGACCCTTTCTCCAAATTCTGGTTCCAGGGATTTTAGAATTACAGTTTCTCCTGATGGGTATAGAGGTAATTAAAGTAGTCTACACCGTCTTTCATTTACCACCATTGATTGCATTATGCCTAGTACCTTCCTTAATATTTGGACAGTTTCTAAACATTTCCACTAATGCCAGTCAACTTAAAGGCCAGGACTATGCCCTCCTCATTATGATTTCACCTGCTCCCAGGAAAGTACCTGATGTATAATATGGTTTAAATAGTTTCTTTTCCTCAAGTGCTTTCAGCCGATCTGTCCTCCTACACGGATATATCAACTCTAAAGCACTTCTACTGAAAAAGAAAATGCTTTTCCTCTTGTTAGATGATTTCTCAGAAAAAGAAATCATACCTGATGCTAGAATATTTCTTTCCTTTTTGGAAAAGAGTTATTATTCTGTTTTAAGAAAATAAGCATCATGGCTGCTGTAATAAAAATAACCATTCCACAGTCTTGGTAAAAATGACATCACTAAGAGTATAGATTAACCGGATCTTCTTACCGAGAATATTTAGTCAAACTTTCCCTTCTTTCCCTCCACCCTGGAAAATTTTTACAGATTGTACCTTGTAATTTTTTGATTTTCAAAATATGAATTAGTAACTGTGGATATAGATAAACTTCAAGATATAACACGGCAAGAGTCTGTAGAAACTCTTGAAGATTCTAGCTTAATGTGTAATCCTAGAAAGGTCTACTTTAAGACAAGAGAAGGAATGCCCCCCTGGCTGGTGTGGCTTAGTTGGTTGAGCGTGGTCCCATGCACTGAGAGGTCACAGGTTCAATCCTGGTCAGGGCACATGCCCAGGTTATGGGCTTGATACCCAGTAGGGGGCGTGCAGGAGGCAACTGATGGATGTTTCTCACGGATGTTTCTATCTCCTTCCTTTCCTTTCCTCTTTCTGAAATCAATTAAAACATACATTTTTAAAAAAAGACAAAAGAAGGAAGCTAGAGAGGGTGAGTGGTTGGGCAAGGTCACAGAGGAAGTGGATAATGGCTACAAAGCCAAGGCAACAGGAAGTATAATTTGGAAAAAGTGTCATAGGTAAAAAATTGAAAGAGATAGAGATGGAGAGGTCTGTCCTTCAATATAATTCAACTCTACTCTCAGAGAAAAGAATGTATGGGAAGAAGAAAAGGTTGCCAGAATACCCATGTTGATATGGGTTAATCTAGTTCCTCTATTGATCATTGTCCACTTCATAAATAGGACCTCCAATTTGGATAACAGAAATAGGAATGTAGAAAGAGGAGAATAGACTGAATTCTAGGGTGGAGGAATATGACTTCTACTTTTTCTCAGATCTTGTTATTGAAAATGGTAGTTTTCCATAGTAGATATTCTTTAACTTGAAAAATTTTAGCATCTAACATGGATAAGATCTTAGGAACTGTCTCAAAAATTATCACAGAGTATGAACAGCTCTATCTAATGACAATATTCATTTTCCATTAGCATTCATGTGAGTTAATTATATCTCTTAAAACAAGGAAATCTCATTGCTTTTATTTTGGTTTGGTGGGAAAAAAATGTTTTTGCCTTCTTGGATTTCAAATCTGTCCTCCTAACATTAAAAAAGAAAATATTTTTTTTTGATTTCTCAATATGCTGCTATTTTTCTAGAAGAACTATAAAATTTAAAAATAATGATGATAAATTTTAAGTGTAAGAGACCACAGGAGTCATTTTCTCATTCAATTAGCATCCAAATAATACAGTCACGTGGAACTTTCTATGTAATTTTCATGTTGAAGAGGCTATTTAAGCTGATTAGGAAGAATTTTATATAAAATTTGGAGGGCTTTCATAACAAAGCATTTATTTTCAATAACATAATTTTGGGAATATTGTTATTTCCACTGGCAGTACTAGCTCTCAAGTATTTCTCTAACTCAAAGATTTCTGACAAACATATAGAATAACCAAACTTTTTTTTAACCCCACCAGTGGGCAATAACCTATATAATGTGGCCTTTGTTGTCACAATTCTTTCAGCTAGCGCAGTGCATGTGAGAATTTTCTCCACAGAGATAATGCATACTTAGGGCTGCCTTTCTGTTGCATGGGAAATACATTTAGAATAAATTGTTTCCATAAAGACATATTTGCTCTAAGGAAATACAAATAAATAGGATATTTTGAAATTATTTAAAAATTCAGGAACATGTGGCTAGGAACAAGTTAATAGTTGATGAAACCTCTCTTTTTAATAGATTTCAGATACTGGCAATACATAAATACATATCAAGCCAAAACCATTTTAATTTTGGACCCCAGATGGAAGTTGTTTATGAGCAGAGAACATCCAGTTTATTTATAGTACAGAAATTACTAACACTTGAAAAACAAAAAAAGCAATTACTGTATCTCCAACCATGTAATGACCATGTTAGACACAAGAATTGCAAATTTCGCTTCATCATTCTTAAATCAAAAAGCTGGATCGCAGAGATTATGGCTGTGTTTGGAAAATTAGAGGGAAAATAACACTTTTAGAATGATAACATAAAAAGACAATTACGCTGCTACCATTGTTCTTCAGAACAATCAGGTTCCATTTAGGAGAAGACATAGAAGTCATCAGAAAAATATTGAAATAAAATTAGTCAGATGATAAAACATTCTTTCCTGTTTCTCTCTCTTCCTTCTACGGTTGGATATTCTTCTATCCTCTTTTTATATCCAACTTGCCGTTTTCTTCAGAGTCACAGTTTTCAACCCTTTTTAATATTCATTCATTTTTTTCTTTATACATTCGTTTTAGTGATCGTGTGATCTTCCACCAGACTCCCCCTTCCTCTTGTCCTTCCTTATTCTATGTTTTGTTTTGTTTTTTCTATTGTTTTCCTTTGTGTGTGCAGAAGTAAGACCACTGGAAGGGAAATCTTAGGAAACAGTTCTCTGTTCAAAAAAAGAAGAACATTCTTGCCCTGGCCGGTGTGGATCACTTGGTTGGAGCGTTGGCCCATGCACCAAAAGGTTGCAGGTTCTTTCTGGTAGTGTCTCCCTCCCTTTAAGAGATAAACAAGAAGAGGATGGAGTGTTAGTTATCTGAGAAGCTGCAGAGCGCTCTTACATTAAGTAGGAGGTTGAATAAAGTGACCTCTGAACTCCCCTTCGGCAGGAAAATAATGTGCTTCCATAACTCTGCTCCTTTCCCAGAGCTGGTCGAGGAATCCCCACGACCGGTTCCATTCCTTTGGCAGAGCTCACAGAGGTAATGACCATCTGTATCTGTCTTCCCTCCTGTTTTGGAAAATGGGAAAACCTTCCCTGTAAACCAGCACTTGATTATGCTCAGGTTAGCTTACATTTTTCTGTTCTGCTTTTCCATTTTTATCCTCAATTCTCCCATTTCCTCTCTCCTTTCCTTTATTCACTTTTCCTTGCTCCGCGCCCATCTCCTCTGCTTCCCTCTTTCCTCTTCTCACTCTGTTCTCTTTTTCATCGTTTTCTTTTACTCCTTGCCCCATCCTTTTCTATTCTGCTTTGAATTCCCGTTCTCCCGTGGAGAAGGCCTGTCTAGGCCTGGCTCTCAGTCCTCCAGGCTCAGAGGGCTGGTCATTAGAGAAGGGAAGGAGATCCGCTCTGGCCTCGCTGGGACACGAAGATGACTTGTCCAGCCCCTCCCTCCCTCCTCTCCGTCCCTTTCCCCTTTAAATATTGATGGCATCACGCTGGCAGCCTACTAATGTAGCCGGGCTGGCAGGGGCAGAGGCCAGGGGAGCTGCAGGCTCAGTCGCAGGTAAGAGACCTAAGACATCTTTTCCTTCTATCTGTTACTTGCCCTGCCCTAGTCCCCGCACGCCAAGCTTGCCAAGGACAGAAAAACCCACGTGCCAGTCAAAAGATTTGCTGCCCCTGGACAAGCTCCACTCCCACGCGTGTGTGCTGTATCGCGGTGGGGCCACAGGAGGGGAGGTGGACCCTGCCCATGGGGAGGGGCGACAGCGCAGGCAAGATTCTGAGATTGATGTCTCTATGCCCCCGAGAAAGAACCCAGTGGGCGTGGGCCCTACCACACCTTGATCAAGAGGTCTGTGCCCCTGGTCAGATGGGGCCCAGAGTAAGAGCCTCGTGTTTTCTGAGTGTCCCTGTGTCTGGTGGGGTCTGGAGACTTGGGAAAGGGCTGAGTGCTGAACCGGTACCACTTCATTATGTGCCACGTGTAATTTCAGAGCAGTTCTATTCATAGTGGGACTCGATTTTTAACAAGCTGGTATTTCAGAGTGGAAGGTGAAGCGCATGGTCTCAGGCCCTGCAATGAGGCTTGCAGTGGGCTCAGCGTGGGTGGGGTGGGGGCGGCACTGCGCGTGGGTGCCCCCGGTTTAAACGCGAGTCCTGAGACTCCTGGCGGCCTCAGTGTGTGTCTGCACGCGTGTCGTGGGTGTGTGTTTTGTGGAGAGGTGGTTATTGATCAGTGGTAAAGATAAAGAAGTCAAAGGAAAGTCAGGCCATTTCACAGAAACCCAGAATTTAACCACTATCATTAAAGGTCAGATTGAATGAAACGCAGATTTGTGATCAATTCCAGATAGGTTGGACTGGAGAAGATGTGAGTATGAAAACGGAGTGGGAGGAGCCAAGCTCAGGGAGCTGGAGCGAAGGAGGGGCTTGTCTGGGTTGTCAATCACAAACCCGCAGCCAGGGAGCCAGGAAACCCTAGCTTCTCCCTTCCCTCCACTGAGGCTGTGTGTGTGTGTGTGTGTGTGTGTGTGTGTGTGTGTGTGTGTGTGTAGGCAGAATGACTTAGCTTTCCTGCTCTGGTATGGTGGGGAATGTGACTGAAAGATGATCCCTCCTTTTTGTCTTCATTAATGATTGAGGCTTGTAATTAAGTTTTTGGGACCTGGAAGTACATCAAAAAGTTAATTGACCTGGTATGAAAGTGACAGTAGCCCTTTTCAGCAGGGAAGTGTGGCTGTCCCTCTTTTCCCTCTGTGCCCACCCGGCCCACACCCCGTGCACACCCACACGGCCCACGGAGACTGCCCTCACTCCCTCCAACAATTCCGCTGGGAGGAAACGCAGGCTGCGTGCGGCTGCAGCGCGGGCCCAGCCCCACGGCTGGCCTCCAGACCGGGCTGCGGTGAGCGGTGGCCCATGGCATGGGCTCAGCAGCGTGATAACCAGTTCGTTCAATGTCTCCCTTTTTCTGGGCCTGACTGGGGAGATAAAGCTGCAGTATTTCTCACCCTCTCTTAGCTCCTTCCCCTTACACTCATTTCCTACTCACTTGGAAATCTACACATCCTTAATTTTCACACACTTTCAGGCACAAGCACAGTTCCTAACCAAACTGAACTGCAACCCAGCAGCCCACCCGTGTTTCCGCTCGTCTGTGTCATTCTCACTCTGCCCTCGCGCTCACGTTCGCCAAAGCAGGTGCAGGTCCTGGAGTGACAGAGATCTTGTGCCACCAAACAGTAGCCATGAGATAAACGTATTCTCAAGGCCTAGCAGATACACTATGAAAATAACAATGAAAAGATTTAATTTAGCCCTGGCCCGTTTGGCTCAGCGGTCAGAGCACTGGCCCGCGGACCAAAGCATTTCGGGTCAGATTCCGGTCAAGGGCGCGTACTTCGGTTGCGGTTCGTCCTCCGCCCTGGTTGAGTCCTGCGGGAGGCAACCAACCGATGTGGCTCTATCACATTGATGTTTCTCTCTGTCCCTCCCTCCCACTCTATCTAATGATAAATAGAAAAATATCCTCAGGTGAGGAATAAAAAAAAAAAATTAAAAAAAGATATAATCTAAGGCTCCACAGAAAAATATTGCCTTTTGAATTTTTTTCCACTTTATTAAATGTATTGGGGTGACACTGATTAATAAAATTATATAGGTTTCAGGTGCACAGTTCTGTAATACATCATCTGTATATTGTATTGTGTGTTCACCACCCCAAGTCAAGTCTCCTCCATCACCATTTATCCCCCCTTTACCCTCCTGCACCTTCCCCCAATGCCCCTCCCCCCTACCTTTTGAATGAACAACAAGGAAAAGGCAATACCTTTACACGTGGTTTCAAGGCCTAGAGTCACACTTTGGAAAGACTGAATTGAAAATTGTGAGTTGTTATTAATTAGCTAGTTCCATATTATTTTTTAAAGTACTGATGAAAGAGAGTATTAATCTGAATATTAGTATATAAATTAGGTTATTTTCATAAATCCCACTATTAGCAGTAAATAGTGATATGGTAGCAACAAGAATCACCAGTAATAGTAATAGCAGCGCTTTATTTACTTGATTCTACAGAGCAGGGGCTGTGTTAGTAGATGCTCACTTAATATGTATTTATAGATGCTGAGTGTTTTTCCTGAACATGCTCCTTGGTCCTCTTACAATTCAAGCATCCTGTCTCCCTCCTGCTTACATCGTTCATGTGCTTGGCATTGCAACTGGTGAGCAGTAGAACTTGAGCAAATATTTGTTGGCTGAGGGATCAGTAAGGCAGGTGTCAACATCTGCGCGGTGAATTCATAACACAGATCTGTGGCTTCACTGTCAACTGGCTTACCCCAGCCTTCTGTAAGGAGCAACTATTATCTCCTAGAGCGAACAGATTTAAGTTCATATATTTTACATTTGAAACATACATAAACTACAATCTCAGGCTGATCTCGGACTTTGCTATGGACAAGCCTTTATCCGCAGGTTGCTGTCAAGGCAGCGATCTCTCGTACTAGCCACACGTTTGTGGAGTGCTGACATTAGGGATGGCTGGCTCCCCAGAGGAGTCCTGCCCACGTGACAGGTTTTGTGTTCACCCTGGAGTGGCTCATTGATCTTGCCGTGGATGGGGGAACACATCTTGGAATGTCTGATAACGTCTCCTGAAGTGAAGAATTCCAAAGAGATCAGAAGTTATCTGAACGATTGTTGATAAGCATTTCTGTCACCCTTCGAAGAATTCCCGGAGAGGCATGGCCCACGCCAGCGTGGTGATGAGGCCGCGCACCTGGCACCTGCTGTGTGAGCACCTGTCCGAGCCCTAGTGGCTTCCTCAGCAAACCGGAGACGTGATGGTGGCGTCCGTGACAGCACTTGATAAACTAGAAAGCCCTAGATAGATGTAGTTGCTTTATTCCTATGATCTGTAAAACAGAGGTCGCCGTTGCTCATCCATCTGACAAAGTTGGTTTGAGAGTCAAATGAGATAGTGTGGGAAAATATGAGAACAAGATACTTTTCACTGGTGCATTGAAACTGTTATTAAAATGTCCTCTTCAAGGACACCAGTATCTTTCTCTCGTGCCCCAAAACGAGGGTAGTCCTTTCTACAGAGAGCCATGCGCTGGCACAGGAGAATAGTCATCACGGCCGCTCACTGACCAGGCTCCAGGCTGGTCCTGCAGAGCAGGGCCTGTGCGGCAGGGACAGCGGTGAGCCCCGCTGGCCCGCGCAGGGCCGGTGCAGACAACTTACTTGTTTCCTCAGCATCACTTATGCTCCTCAAAGAGCAGCTAACTGCAAAAGCCATCTCCTGAGGACACGAGTCATCGTGACTGGAATTTTGGAAACAGCAGGGCAGGTGAAATGATGACCGAGCAGCTGGAGAGCTTCGGTGTGGCCGTGTGTGCTTTCTCCACGGCTGTTCTGGGGAGAAACTGGGACGCCAGGTAACATCTATGTCATAGAGAATTCAGCCACATAGCAGGGCTTTTTTTAACAGCTAGAAAGTCCTTTCACGAAGAGATTTCAACTTGCCCTCAATGTAAACAACAAATATTGGTTTAATTATATAGTATTTATCTTCATAGCTTCCTGAGGCTGACGATCCCTCCAATTCTGAGACACAAACTTGTGGCAGCACTTCTGTGAGTAATGCCTCCATGTCCTCACTGGCTCCGAGCATGCCAGAGGCCCTTCACTCTCAGGTCTTTGGAAAGAGCAGGTAAAGGCTCAGGACCGCTTTTGGTCGCCTATTAAGGGGAAGGAGGAGAGACAACGTTCCTGACGGCAGCTGGGGCCCCCGTGTCGCTGTTTCTCACTTGGTGTCCCTTCCTTCTCAGACTTGGCAGTGGGAAGAGGTTGGCCTTCATCCTCTCTGACCGACACTCAGTTCCAGGGTTCACAGTAAATCCTCGTAAGACGAGGGGAACTATGGCCATGAGTATGGTGTGACAGGATGCGGGCATTCGCCTCTGCCGCGGTCTCTGAAAGCACTGTTCAAGGGCACGCGCTTCCTCGGATCGGGAGCAGGGCCTCAGTTTTCCTTTGGAGTGACATTGGGAAATCAGCACCATCTTAACTGATTGTACAGTATGTAGAAATGTGCAATGGAAGTACATGCATAAAGTCCATGGAAGCAGACACATTTTTGATGGACAGTCTTCTTGGAGTTAAGGTTACTGTCTGAAGTTACTGTCTAAGGACTTTTCTGTGTTAGGTAACACCTGCCACCGCTTCTTCCCTACTGAGGACCCTTTCTAAGTCGGTCCCAGCGGTAACTCCCAGTTCAAGCAATGGGTGAGTCTCATAACCTCCCGATGTCTCTAAATTAGTTGTTTTTATCTTTGAATCCTTGGTCCAGAGTACTGAAAATCCTACTTTTCTGCAGGCATTTCATTGGGTTCCGCAACCTCAACTTTATCAGTTATATTTCTTCCTAAGATGCAATACCTTCTCCTGCTTCTTTATTTCCCAGTCTGTTCTTTATCACCTTCCTCCACTGTGGCGCCTCGGTTGTCTATTCCACCTCAGCCCACCCACCTGACCTCCTCCCTCCCATCAGGAGCTTGCTTTTGGACCCATGGGCAACTGCAAGGGGGTCCCACTGACGTGTAGATGCCTGCTCAGAGCTCCACTGGCCGAGTGCTCAGAAGGGTTGGTTAAATAATAATAATTCATGGTGGTGTGTGTGTGGGGTGTGTAACTTTTATGAGGATAGACCTAGGTCAGTGGGAAGGTCCTTCTAACTCTAACATTTGATGGACGAGCTTTGTCAATATGACTTATTTCAAAGGGACTAGATGTGACTATTGTCTGAAGCTGTTTTCATAAAAAGATTCTCCCCCCAAAGTGGTGTTTCTTCTAATCGGGTCTTTTAAAACTCAATTTAGTCCGGCACTGAGTCTTGGACAACAGGTTTAAAATCACCACTTAGACCAGACTCGACCATTTTCTGTCCCTTTGTGAGAATACGCCTGGTTGTCAGCCGACGGGAGCCGGGCTGGCCCCAGGCCTCTGGGTCTCCACGGCCACCCCAGCCGGTCAGCGTGAGTGACGATAGGAGGTGTGTGTATCTAGGATGGGGTCAAGTTACATCGCCCCGTCTCAGACTCTGCTTGACTCGGGTTGGCTATCACCACCGCTGAATCTTGATTTTCCACAGATCAGGTGAAGGTGAGTGACGTGTGTGTGGAATTACAGTGTAAACTGCGGGTACAGAGCCCCCCGCTCAGGAAAAGCTGCTCCTCGGGGACGGCGTGAGGGAGGGCCGCACTCCGCACTGGTTGGAATTTCTTAGCATGAAATAAATCCATGTCCGTGTGAAAGGGTCAGGGCCTCGGCTGCCTTGTGCTATCACGTATCACGTTCCTTTAGCAGGAGCTTCAAGCACTGAGCACGTATTTGGTTACCAATAGTCTTAAAAGACAATATTACGTTTCCAACTTATTTTAGGTTGGACGTCAGAAAATGTACGCACATTCTTTACCTTATTTCCTGACTGTGAATCACTTTAGTTCTTATTCATTTATAAAGTCCTTCCAAAATGTATTTGCATTTGCTCCCTCTCTTCAGGTATTAATCTCTCCCCTCGATACCAACTGTGCCTTTCAGTCGCGGCACCCCGACTTCTACGTTGTTGAGGAGGACTCTGAGCGATTCGCAGTCTCTGTGCACACCCTTCCTTGTCTTTTGTATCGCGTGGCCTCACCTGCTAAAGAGTAGTAATTCACTTAAACCAATGAAGCAATACTCTGGTAATTCCCAGACAAGAAACAGAATGTGACATATGCCTGATATAGGAGGTCTCTTTTATATTTTGTATTCCCACAGGGATTTTACGTTTCCTTAAAAAAAAGCACGCATCTATGCCTCATCTCTGTCCCACACAATGACCAGGAAAGATCCTTAAACACTGCTTTGCCCGATAAACGCCGAGTCAGCCAGAGGAAACTAAAGGAGACGTGTCTCTGAATATCAAGGCAGTCGAGATGGGAATTTTTCAAGATAATTCATTCCTTAAAATAGATTAAATAAGCCTATGAGATCACTTGGCAATGTGTTCTACTATGGACGTAATGCAATTAGTAAACACATCTATTACCTGGCTTTCTGGACCCACAGAGACAGGGAGAGAATCGCCTGCAATTATACAGGCTTATTTGCTTTTACTCAGTTGACAGCTCATTTTTGATCCTGCCTTAATGTAGCACTAAATAGTTGACCTGGTATTCTTTTGAGTCTTTTGAGGATAGAAACCATCCAGCTTTTAGAAGAGGGCGTGTTTTTGTTTTTGTTTTAGATTTGGGGACTTTTACAAACTGAGGTCATCACTGCAGCCGTAGGAGAGATCAGCTGGTTTCTTCTTCCACATCCCGAGCTGAGGAAAGTGACCTCGCTAGTCACACCTGATGCCTTTTCTTGATCCCAGACCTACAAGCCCTTTGGGATTTTGTGAATGTCAGGAAACTGATTTCACTGGATTTTTTTTTTTTAATCCTCATCTGAGGATATTTTTCCATTGATTTTCAGATAGAGTGGGAAGGAAGGTGGGAGGGAGGGAGAGAGAGACACACATACATCGGTTGGTTGCCTCCTGCACAACCCCAACCAGGGCCGGGGATCGAACTGCAACTGAGGTGCCCTTGACCGGAATCGAACCCAGGACTCTTTGGTCTGCGGGCTGACACTCTAACCACTGAGCCAAACCAGCCAGGGCTGATTTCACTGGGTTTTAAGAGAAATGGAGTATAAATTGTTTTTCCTCATGCCCCTTCAAATCAATCACATCAAACCATAATTCGGTTTCGAACATTGTTACCCCATAACTACTAAATGAAAGGATCAATCAGTAGCTCCAGTTCTTCATGATATACTGTGTGACTTTAACGTAGAGTTCATCGCCATCAATGAAATGGAAACTCAGACACTGTATGTACTGGGAATATTTTCTCTCTTCTTAGGATAGAAAGATCAATGGCCAGAAGAAAGCTGTCCCTGATCCCACACAAGCCTTTCTTTTCCTCTGTTGGTAGCTCCCTTGTCCCACCCTTCCTCCTGTAAAACGTCCCTGTGTGCCACCCCTGGGAGCCCCCTCCTGGTTGCTGGATGGATGCTGCGGCCTTATAGGTGCATGACGTGCTTATACATACATGAAGCGCTCATACATACACGAAGCCTTATATATACATGAAGCCTTATACATACATGAAGCACTTATACGTACATGAAGCCTTATTACACACATGAAGCCTTATACACACATGAGCACTTATACATACGTGAAGCCTTATACATGCATGAAGCACTATACATACATGAAGCCTTATACATGCATGAAGCACTATACATACATGAAGCCTTATACATGCATGAAGCGCTTATACATATATGAAGCCTTATACACACATGAAGTGCGTATACATACGTGAAGCCTTATACATGCATGAAGCACTATACATGCGTGAAGCCTTATACATGCATGAAGCACTATACATACATGAAGCCTTATACATGCATGAAGCACTTATACGTACATGAAGCCTTATACGTACATGAAGCCTTATACATACATGAAGCCTTATTACATACATGAAGCCTTATACACACATGAGCACTTATACATACGTGAAGCCTTATACATGCATGAAGCACTATACATACATGAAGCCTTATACGTGCATGAAGCCTTATACATACATGAAGCCTTATTACATACATGAAGCCTTATACATACATGAAGCACTTATACGTACATGAAGCCTTATACATACATGAAGCCTTATACGTGCATGAAGCGCTTATACATATATGAAGCCTTATACACACATGAAGTGCGTATACATACATGAAGCCTTATACATACATGAAGCCTTATTACATACATGAAGCCTTATACACATATGAGCACTTATACATACGTGAAGCCTTATACATGCATGAAGCACTATACATACGTGAAGCCTTATACATGCATGAAGCACTATACATACATGAAGCCTTATACATGCATGAAGCGCTTATACATATATGAAGCCTTATACACACATGAAGTGCGTATACATACATGAAGCCTTATACATACGTGAAGCCTTATACATGCATGAAGCACTATACATATATGAAGCCTTATACATGCATGAAGCCTTATACATATATGAAGCGTTTAGTAAAGCCACTCGATCTTCACATTTGCTGGTCTGCGTTGTATTATTTACACGCATCGGCCTTGCTGAGCTTTCCCGTCCCGCGAAGTGCCGCCCTCTCACTAGTTCCCGAGTCCACGTTGCCCGGGAGCACACTCAGCCCCTCACTGTTTTGTGTGATCCCCACAGCGTTTTTGAAAATTTTCAATAACATTTTAAAAAAATACGATTTCCCCTTCTGGAACAGTCTAGAGATGGGGCGACACGGAGTTGTCCCTCTGCCCTGCAGCTGCAGAGGCTGCGCCGGCGACTCCAGACCCTCCCTCAGTGAGCGCTCAGAGCACCTGGGCGACACTGTTGGCAGGCACGCGCTCTGGTCCCCTCCGAGAAGCAGAGAGGGGTCACGCGGGGATTAAATGTACAGGAATGTACTTAGAGAAAATGTCCGTGTGAGAGGACGCAGGGAGGTGTTTTAGGGGTACCCAGGATTTGTTTCAATCAGATATGTCAGCAAGGCAGACACAGAAACGATGCTTATGCTTCCTAAAGACAGCAGGCACATCACCTCCCAGGTGAGCACCGGGGCTGCTCCAGGGACAGAGGAGCTGGGGGCGGTCAGTGGGCAAAGCCTTTTGGGGTTTTTGCAGGAGGGAATGGCAGAGATGTAGGGTTAGGGTTTGCTGATATGAATAATTTCAGTGGCTTTGGGCGTTTTCTCCAGTTGTCTGACCTGGCCTGGGGGTGCTCAGGCCACGTGGCTAATGGCCTGGAATGGAAGCGCCCCGTGAAGAGGTGGCTGGGTGCACGGGCTCTGGACTGGTGGGGCTGGTTGGTTTGCATTGGAAAGGCATGCTCGTGGGCATGCTGCTTGTGACCTGGAGTTCGGTGAAACATTTTAGACATGACACCAAAAGCACAATCCAGCAAAGGGGAAAAATAATAAATGGAACCTCATGAACATGAAAATCTTTTGCTCTGCGAAAGAAACTCTTAAGAGAATGAAAAGACAAGCTATACAAACTGGAAGAAAACGAAAATCCCATATCCAGAATCTATGAAGAACTCGCATTTAAAATGTGCCACACTGCCCTGGCCGGTTTGGCTCAGCGTTTAGAGCGTCGGCCTGCGGTCCAGAGAGACCTGGGTTCGGTTCCCGCTAAGGGCACGTACCTCGGTTGCAGTTTGTCCCCGGCCCTGGTTGGTCATGTGAGTGGCAGCCACTCGATGTGTCCCTTTCATGTCAATGTTTCTCTCTCTCTCTCTCTCTCCCACTCTATCTGAACAAAAAATGAAAAAATGTCCTCGGGTGAGGATAAAAAAATAAATAAAAATAAAATGTGCCACACCATCAGCCATAAGTAAAATGCAAACTTAAGCCACAAAGAAATACTCCTACAAGATGGAAAAAAATGACCACCAATTATTCCAGGCTTCCATTTGCCCCACAAACAAAAAGAAATGGTCCCTTTTCTTGGGCAGAGAAGACTTCCTTTGGCACAGCGATGTCCTGTGTCCATTCCCGAACGCAGTGTTTGGTAGGAGAGGGGACTCTCTCTTTGCCCAGGCCTCAGTTCTATGTCTGATGTCGGGCCAGGGCCAGGGGCAGCCCATTCGCTCCTAGACAAGAATGAAGTGTACGTAACCAAAGGCATGCTGGACACAAGCATGTCATCTGTGGTGGATTTAGTGCTGGGGAGACATTGAACTACTCTGTCTCAATTTGCCCATGCAAAATGACAGCATGTACCCACTGTGAGCGGGATCCCAGGCAGACTGCTTTTTCTCCCAGCCGTTGTCATAGCATGTTAACTGTGGCTGAAGTGAGCCAGCAACAGCGAGCAGGCGTTTCATGCCTGTGAAATGTAGGAGCTGAAAGGGTCTATGAGAAGCCATCCAAGCCATCATTCTGATTTCAGGGAGGGCTATGCTTGTACCTTTCATTTTTTAAATTTTATTTATTGATTTTCGAAAGAGAGAGAGAGAGTGCAATTGTTGTTCCACTCATTTATGGATTCATTGGTTGCTTCTTGTATGTGCCCTGACCAGGGTTCCAACCCAGAACCTTGGTGTATCGGACGACGCTCTAACCAACTGAGCTACCTGGCCAGGGCTATACCTGTCTAAAGGGAAGAAAAATACATGTTTATAGTTTTTATGGAATAATATTCCATTATGACCCTTGGCAATCTATTCTCAGGAGTCTCAGAAATGTATCAAAGTCAACGAAGTCTTTCATATTGTTGCTTTCATGAAATTACGTGAAAGTTTAGGTCACACTGGTGTCTTTATTAATATATTTTAAAGGAGCTGCTCTTCACTCTCTTATTCAAATGCCATTATGTATTTTTGAAAAGTCGTTAAATCATAAAATCCCTCATTCATCATTTGCTCTTGATGTACCAAACTCTTGTCCTGCTAAACTTTCTTTGTAAATGTCATTTTAAACCCTTTCAATATGGTCTTTGAACCCTTCGGAAATTCTGAACAATCCCCTTCGGGCAGAGGAAACCTGAGCCCTATAGATTTTCTCACGAACAACTGGAAATCCTGAAAATGTCCTCTTCTAAGAGCAGAGGGAGCTCGAGGCCTGGAGGTGAGGTTATTCCAGGATCCGAGGAAGTCCCAACACTTCCCAGTCCATCTGGCCGCAATGTAATTGCTAATGGAATGAACAGACATTTTCCTCTCCACAAATACAGCCTAACGGGGAATTACGCCAGAGTTTTTTTAGAATGCCTGGCACAAAAGAGCTCTTGTCAAAGGAGGAGGTAATGGCAGTGCATCAAATGGCAAAAATTCATATTTTTGTTGCTAATGGAGGAGAGAGATAGGGCTGCTTATGTGAAGCATTTTTCAAGTCTATTCCCTCCTCCCCGATAATCAGGCTCTCTGACTAGAATCAATTTAATTTCTCTAATCCCTTCTATAAAATGAACACCAGCCAGGACTCTGACTTTTTTTTCTTCCTGAAAAAAATGATACTGTAGCTTTAATTGTGCAGGGAACTGAGGAGGTTGCCATGGAGACGGAATCTGTGATGGGGCTGCTCCACTTCTCTGGCCTGGTTCTGAGCCTCAAGAGGGAGGTTCCATTGTTAAAAGACCTGAATTTTTACTTCTGCTCATAAACCTGTTTACCTTTTTTAAATGCCGTTTTGTTCCCGTCCCAATGTTTTATTTCATAAAATCAGGCAGGGTGCTCAGGATGACAGCAAGGAGAACGTTTAATAGAGGATCTGATTGGGGTCCCCGGCGAGCCCAGAAAGGCGGCCAGCAGGCTCGGGTTCAGCAGAGGCTCTCGCTACGTCTGGAGACGCCTGCCACCCGGCGGCGAAAGCGAGTAACTACACCCATAAGTAGATTCTCCCTGGGAATTGCGATTTAATCGATTTACCGCCACTATTTACACCTGGTGCCTCTCTCCTTGCTTTTGCCTAGAATACGTTTAAGGCTCATCTCAAGTGTCAGTGGCTTTGCCAGCTTTGCCAATTCCTTCCTCAACAGAATGAATCACTCCTGCGCTCCCACGGTGTCCGGTTCTCAGCGCTGTTACAACACCGATTACATCACGTAGATCATGCCCGGGGTGTCTGAGCACCTGTCCGTCTTCTGCCAGATGAAGCAGCTCCTTGAGAGAACAACGCTTTACCACTTTGGGATTTTTCTGCACCTGTGGCATTAGCAGGGGTATAGCAGGTCCCAGCAAAGGTTTACTAAAGCAATGACTTGGCTACCTCCTACCTTTCAGCCTCCCCTTGCACCGTGCTCTTGCTGCTCCTCTGCACGTCGGGCTGGCCCTGCACGGCTGTGGCTCACGTGGTGCCCTGCCTGGAACAATGTCCCTCCCTCCCCTTTCCACCTGGTCAGCACCTACACCCCGCTGGGCTCTGGGTTCAGAAGACCAGGTGATTCTCCGCCCCCGCTGCACGATCACGGGGTAACACTCCTGTTCTCGCTGCTTTTCTCTGTTGAGATTTCCTGCTCTCTGGGCAGCTGTCATTCACGACCGCCTCCACTGTGGCCGGAAGGCTTGAGAAGGCCGCTTTAAAAATTTTTGCTTCTCTAGTGTTTATGGATAGATGTGGGCAGATCACTAATTACAGGCAGTATTTTTGCCTTTCAAGAGCCCTCTTGTGGAAAAGGGGGGTAACTCAGGGGAGCAGTTTTATTTATCTAGGGACTCATACACGTGGGAAGAAATACTAAATGTAAAGAAAGTCCATTAATATTTCCACATATGGCATCACATTTCATTTCCCTGAATGTAGCAAATATATTTTATTACTAATGACTCACATTATGAAATTAATTTAGTAAGGCATTGCAGTGTTCTAAAAAATGAAAAAGCAACTCCATAGGAAAATTGAAATCCGTTTAGTTAATAAGTCACAATAGAACAAACTTTCCATGACTTCACAAGTAGTTTCTAGAAATCTTTCCCATTGTCAGAAAAATTCCAAGGTGAAACATTGCAGGTCGAAACCTTCTTCGCTAGAGAAAATAAAGGCAACATTAGCATTTAATGTGAAGTGATAATGTGCTTTTTCTGTGTGTCATTTATTCATTTAAAAATAAGTTTGATTAAGGAACTAATCTTGAACAATGGATAACACTGAATATGTTTAAATATGCTACAGTGTCTAACAGCTTCTTAGAGCGTTAAAGGTATGAACTGATGAAATATTAGTGTTTGAGGAGCCATTTATTAGACGAGTATTGTGAGAGTTAATGCATGTCTCCGCTGGAGAAAATATTCCCCTGGCAACAAGTATTCACTTATTTGTCTCTAATGTTCTCTGGTTTGTAGAAATGTGTTATCACAGTGCTTTTATCTCTACCATTATTTACAAAAATGATGCTGTCATCTGCTCTCCAAGCAGGGAGACAGGTGCACTTTCTAACTCATGCTTCTGAGTCATAATGAGTAGTTCTAGCCCTGCGTATTTTTCTTGTTCTTTTGTTTTACCATCTCCACTCTGAATTTAGAGATAGTATGAAGGACTTAAAATCCTTTCCAAATGAAAATACTCATTGTCAATGGATTCTTTAAATATGAGCTTACTTATTTAATATTTGAACCTCATCAGTTTATTAGGAAGAGCTCAGTGTTAACTTCCAACTGAATTTTCTTCCATCAAAGATGTCTATTGAACATCTATACTATTACTCAGGCAATGTGCCAATAATTAATGGTCATTATTTCATAACCTTGCCAATAAGGAAAACTCATCAGTCAGAGTAATGAAGTTGCCCAAGGTCCTCGAGCGAGTAGATAAGAGCTGAGACTGGAACTCAAATCTGTGTGACTTTGTTGGTGATTTCCAAGCTCTTTTGGGTTCTGCACATAGTTCTAACATGGGGTGGTCTATGCCACACCCATACCAGGGTGGTGTCTTACAATTCAACTCAGTTCTGACGCTATCTACCCAGTGATACCATCATATTCCACATATTTGGGCTCAGTCCCACATCAGAACTCAGTTACAGATGCAAGTTGTTACATGTGCTTCCAGCTGACCAGCTGTCAATCAAAGGTGCCCATGACCCCATCCTTGGGTTTGATCACTTTGCTGGAGTGGCTCACAGAAGTCAGGAAACCCATCTACTCAATAGATTAGTGGTTTATTAGAAAGGATATTGAAGGATACGAATCAATAGCCAGATGAAGAGATACACAGGGCCAGGTCCCAAACAAAGGAGCCTGTGTCCTCGTGGAGTTTGGGGTCCAGCACAGTGCCAGATGGATATGTTCTGGTCCTCCAACCCTGAAGCTCTGTGAACCCTGTCATTTTGGGTTTTCATGGAGGCTTCATTACATGGGAGGATTGATCAACTCACTGACCATCGGTGATTGATTCAACTTCTAGCCCCTCTCCTCTTCCTGGAAGTCAGGAGGTGGGACTGAATGCTCCAATCCTCTATTCCTGGTTCCTTCCCCTGAACCAGCCCCCATCCATAGGTGCTTCCCAAGTCACCTCATTCATATAACACCCTGAGGACAAGAGACCAAATATTCTAACAAAAGATGCTCCCCATGCTCTTACTGCTCAGGGAAGTCCAAGGGGCACATGAGCCAGGAACTCTTATAAATCTCAGTGTTGCACCAGAATTTCCCAGGGACTTCCTGGGGGCCGTTGGGTAGCTAGGGGGTGCCTTGGGGGCTGCCAAGGTGGAGGGAAGCGTAGGAGAGGTGTCTGAGCCAGCGTGACTTGGATTCTCAGCATGTTCCAGAGAGCCTTCCCTTTATGTTGCATACTTTGAAGTTCTCTGAAATGTCTTACTTGGCAAAGAGTTCTACAACTAAAAATAAGTTCATTTGCATCTCTCTGATGATTAGTGACATTGAGCATTTTTTCATATGTCTCTTGGCCATTTGTATGTCATTTGGAGAGGTGTCTATTTAGGTCCTCTGCCCATTTTTCAATTGGGTTCTTTGTCTTCCTTTTGTTGAGTAGTATGGGTACTCTGTATATTTTGGAAATTAACCCCTTATCTGATGTATCATTGGCAATTATGCTCTCCCATATAGTGGGATCCCTTTCCATTTTGATGCTTGTTTTTTTTTTTTTTTTGCTGTGTAGAAGCTTTTTAGTTTGATGTAGTCCCATGTATTAATTTTTTCCTTTGTTTCTCTTGCCTTAGGCATTGTATCAGTGAAAATTGCATTGTGTGTGATGTCTGAAATTTTGTTGCCTACACTTTCTTCTAGGATTTTTATGGATTCACGAGTCACATTTAAGTCTTTTATCCATTTTGAGTTTATTCTTGTGTATGGTGTAAGTTGGTGGTCTAGTTTTATTTTTTTGAATGTAGCTGTCCATTTTCCCAGCACCATTTATTAAAGAGGCTGTCTTTCTTTACTCCATTCTATGCTCTTGCCACCTTTGTCAAATATTAATTGAGCATAATGTCTTGGGTCAATTTCTGGGTTCTCTGTTCTGTTCCATTGATCTATATGCAAATTAAAACGACTATGAGGTATCACTTCACACCTGTCAGAATGGCTGTCATCAACAAATCATCAAACAACAAGTGCTGGCGAGGGTGTGGAGAAAAGGGGACTCTAGTACACTGCTGGTGGGAATGCAGATTTGTGCAGCCACTATCGAAATCAATATGGTGTTTCCTCAAAAAATAAAAAATGGAACTGCCATTTGACCCAGTGATCCAACTTCTAGGAATATAACCTAAGAAGCCTGAAACACCAATCAGAAAGAATATATGTACCCCTATGTTCATAGCAGCACTATTTACAATTGCTAAGATCTGGAAATAGCTCAAGTGTCCATCAATAGATGAGTGGATAAAAAAGCTGTGGTACATATACACAATGGAATACTATGCAGCTGTAAGAAAGAGAGATCTCTTATCCTTTGAGACAACATGGAGGGACCTGGAGAGTATTATGCTAAGCGAAATAAGCCGATCAGAGAAAGACAAATACCACATGATCTCACTTATTTGTGGAATATAATGAACAAAAAAAGCTGATGAACAAAATAGACCCAGAGACATAGAGAGGAGTACGGTTCAGACTGACAAACTTCAGAGGAGGGGGCGGGGGGAAGGGATGAGATAAACCAAAGAACTTATATGCATGTATGCGTAACCAATGGTCATAGACAACAATGCTTGGGGGGAGGGGGATAGGGAGGAGATGTCTGGGGGGAAAAGGAGAAACATCTGTAACAAAAATAAATAAATTAATTATTAAAAAAATAAGTTCAATGCCACTTGTCATAAATTGAATATTCATGTTTTGAATTCATGTGTTGAAACCTAATTCTCAATGTGATGGTATCTGAGGCCTTTGGGAGTGACTAGGTCATGAGGGCAGAGTCTGTATGAATGGAATTAGTAGGACCCAGATTATAATTTGGGGAGTTTCAAGCAAAATATAAAAACATAATTGGGGGACAGCTTTATGTAGTCAAAGAGTATATAGACTTTAGAGACCAAAACACCTGGTTACTATTGACTTTAAATCAGTGATCTTTCATAGACCCAATTTCCCAATTGAAACAATGGAGAAAATGATATTGATGTCATTTTGAGGAATACAGGTTAGCAAGTGCAAGGCACCTAGTGAAATGCTCAATGAAGATTAAAATGGTACTTCTTTCCCCACAAAATGTCATAATTGCATTTTTCCTCTTTTTATCCTGTGCGTACTTTTAAAAATGTCACCTATTGCTAGGACGGATTTTAGAAAAGGAAAGAAAATTCAAGTTGATGTGATATTAGCATCTCAGGATAAATATTTATTACTTTTGTATTTTCTCCTTCTTTTTCTTCTAATTATTAGTAATAGAAGCCCTTGAGGGTATGTTTGGATTGCAAATCTTAGGTTGATATATTTTGAATGACATTTCTGAGATCAAATTTTTATCCCTGAAGCAAGCCATCCATTGGAGCTGCTAAAGTGATGGTATTAGAAGTAAAAAAGATATAGAAAATTATATTTCAGTGTTTTAATGAAGTCAGTATTTTCTTTAAAAAAAATTTAGCAAAAATATTTGTGAAGCCTGTCTTCAGTGATTTTAGTTTTTGTTTCAGGGGATTTTTAAAGCATTGAGTTTGTTTTGTTATTTTTTACCAGAGAAAGAACAGTTAAAATTTCCAAACTCTACAGTGGGTGAATAGATGAGTTACAATGTATCCTTCAGAAGTGGCCTAAGTCTCATGCTTGTCAAACTAGAAACAGCTCTGTTTGAGGGAAAGAATAAGGCAGAACTGTGGATAATGACATTTTAGAGATTTCCGTGCCAATGATGTAAGGAAAATAAAATCTTGGTGTCAACAGACATACATTTTTTTTTTTTATCCTCACCTGAGGATATTTTTTCATTTTTTGTCCAGATAGAGTGGGAGGGAGAGAGAGGAAGAGAGAGAGAGAGAAACATCGACGTGAAAGGGACACATCGAGTGGCTGCCACCCACACAACCAACCAGGGCCAGGGACAAACTGCAACCTAAGTACATGCCCCTAGCGGGAACCGAACCCGGGTCTCTCTGGACCGCAGGCTGACGCTCTAACCGCTGAGCCAAACCGGCCAGGGCCAGACATACATTTTTAATCACTAAACAAATGAAAATAAACTCAATTGGTTCTGATATTTACCAACAAAAATAAAATTCTCAGTGATTAAAAATAATAAGAAAAAAATAAGGAAAATATTTGACCACCTAAGCCAGAACTGTTCAAAGAATATTTTTGTCTTTGAATATATTCACTGGATTTTTGATATTGTGGAGAAAGAATAAAAATGTCTACTTCTACATTTTAGCCCTGCATTTTATGTATGTACTCATTTGGAGAAAAAAAATACCTTAGCATAAACTTTGCAATATAAAGAACTCAAATGTCAAGTTCCAATTAGGTCAACAAAGAAAATTTAACAAATTGTATATACAAAAATATTGCTTCTTTGGGAAAACCTCAAGATTTTTTATACTTTTTGTGGATATGGAATTAATCATTACATAATGAGAGTTGGATCAGTGGTTTTATTGACTTCATTCAAGAAATTCCATTGATATTAACAAGATTTTATGAGCAAATAGTTTTAGTAATGCTTTGTTTTGCAATATGAACAAACAACAACAGAAACGCAATAATAATTGTTATATCTACTTTCATTGGAACTAACTGGACCCCGGGTGTTTAACAAACATTATTTTTATTTACTTCTTAGATAAATTTTTCCAAGTCGTTACTAGGTCAAATTTACAAATGAGAAACCCCACCATAAGCTAAGTAACCAGCCAAAGTCAGGCAGCTCGTGAATTGATCCCAAGTTTGATTTGGTGCTTTTGCCACTGTCTCCCCTGTAAGCAAAATGCAGCTTTTCTGCCTGTGCCAACCCCTTCAGCACTGATTTTCTGTTACATTGTATGTGCTCATAGTTTCTTCCCTGCTTGAATCAGTCAGGAAAGATGAGGATCGGCTGTGGTGACAACTGTAACTTTGACATGTCCATGACTTAACATAACTGAGGTTTATTTCTCAATCACCCACATGCACTTTGGGGTTGGTGGCATGAGGTCACTACAGGTTCCAGGGCGACGGAGCCTCCACCACGTGGACCCTCTCAGGTGCAGCAGGAGAGGGCGGGGGAGAGAATGGAGCGTGGCACACTTTCCAGTGCCTTTGCCTGGAATGACACAAGTCACAGTCATTGGCCAGGACTAGTCCTAGGGGCCCACCCACCTGCAAGGTCTTGGGGAGTCCAGCTGTTCTCCTGCAAGGAAAGAAGGGACGCTGTATATTGTGGACA
The DNA here is from genome assembly GCA_030848825.1 of Tadarida brasiliensis. Classification (NCBI taxonomy): domain Eukaryota; kingdom Metazoa; phylum Chordata; class Mammalia; order Chiroptera; family Molossidae; genus Tadarida; species Tadarida brasiliensis. The sequence continues at coordinate 4,430,357 of CM061275.1, read as the reverse complement.
CTAGTAATGTCTACCAGGGCCTTGCATTATATGCTAATTTCATGAGCATTAGGAAGCCTGCTCGGTATTCATGGATATAACTAAAGAAAGCATTCCTTCCTAATAATTTAAGAAAAGGCACACAGGCAATACAGCAGATGACAGACTGAAAGCAGCAGGAAGGAAGCACAGAGAAGCCAAAGGAGTGGAGGAGATGACGGAAAGAGCCAAACGGAGTTCTAGAAATACGTTCATTAGAAAAGAACAGAGAGCCAGAATCAACTGGAAAAAAGATGGTATCAGCTCGGCGAAAGGGAGCAACCCACCGCGGTCGGTGCTGTGGGACGAGTCACACCGCCGCGAACGGGCAGGCGTCCTGCGTGAGGCTCCCGCGGACAAAAGGGAGAGGGAGATGAAGTCAGACTGTCGTCTTAAATATGTTCACCACAAAGTGGAAAAATGAAATCGGTTCATTCAGCTGCTCGTGAGTTTTAGAATAAGGGGGAAGGAGAGCCAGTCTCACGGTTCCCGGACGGTCCTTGGGCGCGGGACAGCTGGGAGCGGGAAGGGGTGACTACCCCGGCCAGGAGCAAGCAGCCCACCGAGCCCACTAATCAGGGAGGAGGAGTTAGGGAAGATCCGGAAAATTCAAAAGGTTTAGGAGCGCTCGCTTCTCTCAACAAATTAATAATACCTGAAATCCAGGATGAAATGGCATTGTGGGTGAAAGATAAATTATGTAATTTGACCCAAGCAGAGAACCACAGCTGGAGTCTAATAACAGTAACATACGCGAGAAAGTTATCAAAAGAGCCGCCGGCAATATTTCAAATCCAGATCATTCCAAGCTGGATTCTTTCAGAACTTCCATAGAAATAGAAACATTCTGTTAAAGTTTAACAGTTAAACTGTGCCTGATCTCAGAAAGAGAAGAAAATCTTTCCAATTATTTTGTGCAGTGAGAATTACACATACACTAGGATCTGACAAAGATAACACAGAATTTAAAAAAACAAATTTGCCTGTGAATATTGGCTCAAAAATATAACATTATTCCCCAAATTGCTTATAATATATTTAAAATTTTTATAGTCTGATCAAGTGGATTTATCCTTAGAATAATGGGATGTTCAACATCGGGAGTCAATGAATACATTAGCTGTATTAAGAAGTTATAAAAGAAGTCATAGGATTTTATCAATAGATACTAAAATGTACTTGCTAAAACCCTATACTTATTCCTTTTGAAAAGCCATGAACAAAATAGAAATAGGATACTTTCTTATATACTAAAACTATTTATATTTCTTATATACTAAAACTACTTATATACTAAAACTACTTATATTTAAAACCACTTATATTTACATTATATAATTATCAATATAAATTATGATATACAGCTCATAGTCTGTACCATGCTTTACAGTAAACTATAAAAGTATCCCATTAAAGTCAGGAATTGAGATACAAAGATGCGTGCTGCCAACTGCATTGTTTCATATTGTTACACAAAAGCCGAAGAAGTTGGAGGGAAGTGAGACGTGTGAGTGATGGAGAAGATGCAAACACACGGACGTCTATAAATGCTATCATCGTCTGCCTAGAAATGCCAAGAAGTTAACTGAAAAATCAGTAGCAGCAGTGAGAGAGCTCAGTAAGTTAAGTTGCCCACTAATCTACCTAAGTAATTTGCACAATAATCTAAGAGTCTACTACTAATAACCAGACAAAAAAGGAAAGGAAGGGAAAAATGTCATCCCCAATAAATAAGAAGATAAATTTCTAAGTGGAAAACAAACTTTAAATAAATGTATAATAATCATAAGTATTTATAAACTACAGACTGTATTAAAAGATATGAAGGAAGCCTTGAATAAAAACAGAGCTATCCTCTATTCTTCATTGGGGATACTGTAATTAGAAAGATGTGGATGTGATTCCACTGAATTAGTCAACCGTTGGGTGCGGTCCCACCAGGACGTGTGGAACTTCATTCAGCGGTTCTGAGGTTGGCCTGGAAGAACAAGCCAGGGAGCTCTGAAATGGGCAGTCACGTGCTCTCCAGCTGGAAAGCAGTGTGAGGCCAGCCCCGAAAGGAAAATCCACACACCTAAGAGATAAAGCCAAGTATGGGATAATTTTGTCATCAAGTATATGGTAAAAATAGCATTTCAAGTCAGTGGCAGATAGATTATCAATAAATAGCATCGAGATAATGAGCTAGCTTAATAGGAAATAAAAATGTCTGTAACAGCATAGACCCAAAGCCTACCAAGTTGGCTTCCTAGGTCTCTCCCCACCTCTTCCTCTTCACTGCCAGTATCCGAGGAACCCTTCTCTCCTGAACTGTAAGGTAGTCTCAGAACAACCCTCCCCAATCCCAGTCTTCTGCATTAACTTATATTTAAATAAACATAAAAAGGAACTATCCAGAGTTTTAAAAGGTGGAGTAAGGAATTGATATTAGTAGGAATTTTCAGAAAGTTTTTCTGAGACATGTCAGTTATTTCATAATTTTAGTTATGGATATATCATAAGGGGAACATTTTAACACTGTCTCGTCTGTTAAATGACTTCAGACCTAGAATGACATTTTGGAATGTAATATACAGAGGCTTCTATGCTAAAATACAACCACTCCTTGACTAGCCTCTGATCTCGCAATCAGAAATAAACTTAGGTGTGAATAATATATACAAAGGAGATGGGGCAGAAGCATTCACCAGGGTTTGGAAAAAGTTATATGATATTTCTGCAAGCAGGTTTTCCTTTGTAAGAACCACATTTTGCATTGGTTCTCATTACAGTGTAAGGTATTTCCTGTGGGAGGGACTACACCTTGGAAATCACAAAGGATGCTCCGCCCACCAGCTGCTCCCCATTTCCTGGGCACTTGTATGGAATGCAGAATCCCAGGCAACACCGCAGACCTACTGAATCAGACTCTGGATTTCCCCCAAATCCTCATGACATTCGTATTTAGAATTAAATATTAATTTAATGTAAGGTTATCTTCTGGGATAATCTGAGCTCAATGTATTTGAAATTTTCTTTCCACAACCAGTTATGTCAGCATGTCTTCTGTCTACCGGTTTCTTCTCTACCCCTTCGCCACGTAGACGTCCATGTGTATCGTAGGAAGTAATTATTTTCCTTTTTCTAGAAGAAATTCTATTTTTCTTTTAACCATTTCAAGCTACATTTCATTGCTAATCGGGACTATTGTCTTCTATTGACAGTGGTACTTTAAAAAATCACAATGCAGAAGACTGTGCGAACGTGCTGACATTGCAATGGTGTTTCGGGGTACGTTACTCCCTGTGACATCTTTAATCTCTATTGGCTACTGTGATTTCAGCTTATGAATGACCTTGACAACAGTAAAGATTTGAGTTATATGTGACAAATTCTGTGAACATGCCTCTGAATTTATCTATTATATTTAACTATATATATATTCTCTCCCAGAGGGCACATTTGTTTTCATCTTATTGTTATCCCTTCAGTCAAAGTAACCTTGGACAATAATTATGGGTGTGCTTTTGAGGGACAAGCATTGTCTAATCTTTCTAGTGTTGTAACAGCAGGAAATTGCTTATTGGTATCATGCATTTCATTGAAAAGCACATGATCTCCTCAGTGAGATAAAGCTTAGCCATATGTTGGTAGCCTAAAAAGTGTCACCAACAGAAAGCATATTGCGAAAATAGGGGGCTTAGCAAACGTCCACGCCGCCGTCTTAGAGGTTTGATCAGAGTTCAGCATGCTGTGGACGTGCTGTTCTCCTGCATCGCAAAGGTTCGAGGGTTTGTCTGCCTTTCTTTCAAACACTGGAGAATTTCCCGACGTGTTTTCTTAGACTATGGAAGTGGGAGGAATCCCTGTCTGTTCCAAAGGGAGAGGAGGCATAGGGGCACTCTGGGGGAGGAGGGAACTACTGTGGCAGGTCCCCAAGCCACAGCGTCGGGCACTGGGTGAGCCTGAGGGAGGAAATGGCGCACACATAGGCCATGTGGATAATGGGACTTCCACGGCGACACTCTACCTGCGTTGTCTCATCCTCTCTTTTGGCGGCTAGGTACTGAACACCTGCCCTGTCCCAGGCTCTGTTCTAGGTGCTCAGACAAAGCACAGAGCCAGACAGAGTCGTCTGCCCTCAAGACACTGTCACTCAAGTGCACGAAGACAAAAATAAATGGACAGTAAGCAGAATGTAGAACATTCAGCGGTAAGTGATGTGGAGGACAGGGAAGCAGGAGAGGACCACAGGCGGGATCAGGAGGGGTCTCCTTAGAAGTGAGGGGCAGTCCCACCTCGGGAACCAGACCAGGCTCGCAGCTCCTCTCGGCTTCGTTGGATGGATGCCGACAAAATGAGAGATGCTGGGAAGAGTAGACTCCAGATTGCAGAGGTAGACAGATGGATAGGTAGGTTGATCAAACCAGAGTAGGTGGCATATTACATGAAGATTTGAAGAAGACGGGAGTGTCAAAGATAACGGCAGGGCTCCTGGTTGGTACGTTCAGAGGACGTTGGTGCCTTTCGTTAAGACAGGATAGTGGTATCCTGTTAGTTTCTAAATCACTCTGTTGTCCTGGTGCTGGCACGGTGACCTTGCAAAGTCTAATCAAGGTTTGAAGACCATGCTGTAGTACGGGTATTACTTTATTTTTGAAGACTTTGTTTTAGATACAGTTTTTTGCACTAAAGCCAGATACATTCTCAATAAACAGAAACTCTTTTTAATACTTGTCTGATTCTACACACTGATTTTTTTCAGCAAGTTAATCATGAATGTGCCTCACGAAAGCCTGTTTATCATTATATCCTTACCATGAAATCTTCTTAGCTACTAATTACGATTGATGAAGACTGGCTGTGTTTGTCTCAAACACATCTCCTGTTTTCTCACTTGCAAGCCGTCCGGTCCTTCGGCAGCGGAGGGGAGTTCTATTCCGCGAGTGGCGCATCTTTGCAGCTTTCCTACACGAATCTCCAGATAAGGAAAATGTGAAAACGCGGAGATTCTTTCCTCCCAGCTCACTTTTCCATATTTCCTGGTAGCATGACTTTTTTAAAAAAGTGGAAGTCACATAACACAAGATCAACCATTTTAAAGTGTCCAGCTCATCGGCCTTTGGTGCATTCGCCATGCTGTGCAAATGTGACCTCTGTCAAGGTCCAAAGCATGTCATCCCCCGGAAGAAAGCCCCCGCCGTTCAGTCCCCACGAGGCCCCTGCCAGCCTCCGGCATCACTAGCCTGCTTTCTGTCAGCACCAGGATTGTTCACAGTTCTTATTCACACTTACTTTTAAATATAAAGATATTATATTTTGTCAGGGTATGCTTAACATTTAATAATATAAAAGTTTTTAATATAAAATCTGAAAACCTCACCACCATAAAATAGACATTCAGCTCTAACTAATCTGCAAATTCTAATTGAATACACAAATTTAACGATCCCAATGGTTTTGAATATTCAAACTCATTCAACAAATGTTAACTGACATCTTCTATATGTTAGGGATTGTAAGAACAAAAATTATAATGCATGGTCCTTACATTCAGGGAATACATTTTATTTTATTTTTCTCATTAATAATTTTTTAAAATTATTTTTATTAATTTATTTTTGTTACAGATGTTTCTCCTTTTCCCCCCATTGACACCCTCCTCCCAATCCCCCCACCCTGCCCTGTCCCCAGCTTTGTTGTCTGTGTCCATTGGTTATACATACATGCATATAAGTTCTGTGGTTTATCTCTTCCCTCCCCTCCCACTCCCTTTTCTGAGGTTTGTCAGTCTGTACCCTACTTCTATGTCTCTGGGTCTATTTTGTTCATCAGTTTGGTTTGTTCATTATCAGGGAATACATTTTAATAAATCGACTTTGAGTAATCAGTTTAAATTAGTCAGTAGTGAATTTCAATTCAGAATCCACCTTATTTCATAGGAGGAGAAACTGAGGCCCGGTGCTGGGAGAGGCTTCCAAGCTGTACACTGTCGCATGCAGAAGCTGGTGCTGTTCACCCGGTGCTGGCCTGCAGCCGGAGTCCGTGCAGTAGAGGTCCGGGGCACTGAGTCTGTCTGGCAGTCCGTCACGAACAGGGGGGTTTGGTCTCGTGTGTGGGAAAACATCTTATTGTCCAGTGGGGCAGTCTCAGTGGTGTAAGTGAAATATCTATATTCTAAATAAAATTGAAATGCTACTTCTAAGATGAGAAGATTGCATGTTCAAGGATGAAGACTGGAGTGTATCTTTATGAGATATATAGACAGACAGACAGACAGACAGACATGGACAGAAAGAGAGAATTTCTTTTAGTCACTTTTGAAAAACAAAAGTGCCAACTTTTCTTTCTGGACTGAGGCGGGTAGGAAACAGCATCCCCTGGCCGAGGCCTGTCGTGTGCGCCCGTGTAGGGAAGCACCCTGCTTGGGAACCTGAGAAGACGAGAATAAAAGACTGGGTTCAAGAATATCTTGTTATAAACTTCATGAAACCATGATCCACTTAAGAAAAACACAGTCTAAGCCAATAATTTAAAAAAAGCATATGAGTACTTGCCCTTTTCGGTCTGAATGTGTTGCTGACTCGATCATGAAGACACGGGCGCCATCCCGAATTGCACTGAGGTGGACTCAAGTCATCACGCAAATCTGAAAGTATGACAACCTTCATGAATTGTCCCTCCTTCTTGTCTCTAAATACTTGCCTTCCTGCTCGATGTTTTGCACGGGAGAATCATGAAACGAGTCTTCAGCCGTTGCTTTTCTGTCCTCCAACACGTCCGGTTTAGCACAAAAACTTTGGTGCAGGACCGGCTTAAACGCCACATCTGCCCAAACCTGCGACCTTCTACAGGCCCAGGTTCCGGGAAGCAGCGGTGACGGACATCATCGTGGACACACTATTGAAAACTGCACAGTTCTGCTGTTACAAAACAGAGTCGCCTCATTTGCCCTTCATTTTAAAAGAGGCTGCAGAAGATTTCAGAGTGGCATTTTCCGCAGCTACTCACCACTGGTTGGCATTGATCCCGCCACCTCATCTCACAGTCTTTGCCACCAAGACGTCGATGTTACAGGAAGCCACACTTCCAAAAAATTGCCATTTTCCAATTTTTGCTCAGATGACTCAGCGCCTGCCTGGGCTTTCTGACGTTGCTGCCAAACTGCTCTCGTTTCTCTATGGTCTCGCTCAGAGACGCTCACAGCTGCAGGCATTCCATTTCTAGCCCTATTTCTTGCCTAGTAATTTTTTGAATAGGAGTTAGTGCTCCAGGTACTCCTCGGTCTTTTTTTTTTGGTAACAAAACCATACATTGTGTAGGTATACAGGTGGGTATGAGGAGGAGGAGGGTCATAGCAATAGGAATCCCGATAGAGATAGAGGTCAATAGCAGAATCTGTGTAGGTAGTCAAACTTCCTTTTCTCTATTTCCCATAGAAAAATTACCATGGTAAACTAAGCCACTTTCCAATAAATGAAGAACTCGAATCTCAATGAAAAACACAGCTGGGAATACAAACTATATTTTCAGTTCTTCACGTGGCTTTAGGAGTAACAAGGACCAATATTATAGTAAATTATCTTCATATGTACAGCCTGTGCATATCATCGGATCTTTTTCCTTGTCTCAAAGATTTCTGGGTAGAAAAAAAGGGATATAATTAGGGTCAAAAGATATGAGTTTAAGCCTAGTTGTATGACTTTGGTTAATCATTTGAATTTTCATCGCTTCTTAGTTTGCCTTTATTTTTAAACATATACAAATTCAACATCATATATACAGTGTCCCAAAAAATGTATACACGAAAGACTGTAATTTTAAAGCCAGTGTTTATTAAAATACATTTCATTTTCAAAATGTAATAGAATCTACAGACACCATGTATACATTTTTTTTTGGACATCCTGTATATGTGTGGGTATATAAACACAGCAAAATACTCAATATAAATCCTTGCTTTATTTAATTAGTTCATTCTCCTCACTCGCTCTTTTCTCCACATTGTTTTAATTTATATTAATATGTTAACTATCCCAGATTTAAAATCATTTTGTAGTATTTTGTTTGTTTTTTCATTGAAATTTTTAAATTGATTTTAGAGAGAAAGAGGAAGGAAGGGAAGGAGAGAGAGAGAGAGAAATACCAAACTGTTGTTCCACTTATTTATGCATTCCTTGGTTGATTCTTGCATGTGCCCTGCCCAGGGATCGAACCCACAACCTTGGTGTATCAGGACGATTCGCTAACCCACTAAGCTACCTGGGGCTTTGCTTTTTTCATTTTAAACAAGAAGTTTTTTTAAACAACAAGATGCTTGACTCTAAGGGAAAACTATTTAGGATTCATTTCTTTTAGAGGAATTTATCCCTACGTAAAGACAGATTGTCCTATGTGTAACAGCGATGTACAAAGAAGTTACAGAATTGCCCTTGTCTTTACAATAATAAATGAAAACCATTAAAATTCTCCAATTGGCCTGGCCAGTGTGGCTCAGTGGTTGAGCATCAACCCATGCACCAAAAGGTCACCGGTTTGATTCCCAGTCAGGGCACATGCCCAGGTTGTGGGCCTGATCCCCAGTGGGGGGCATGCAGGAGGCAGCCAATGGATGTGCTTTCTCATCGATGTTTCTGTTTCTCCCTCTCCCTTCCTCTCTCTCTCTAAAATTAATAAAGAAGAAAAAAAAAACTCTCTAAAAAAATTCTCCAATTGAGAGGTTTCTATGTTGTTTGTTAAACTGTGAGAGCCGAATAAGTTACCGGAATACCAAGGCAGGCGCTGAATGAGCACGCCCCCAGTAGAGAAAGAGGGCGTCTTCTCCATGCCATCTCCATTTGACGTCCATCAAAGCCTACCATTGGCCACGTAGTTAAAACAACGCAAATGCTCATGCACATGCATCAGTTACTTTATCCAGTAAGGAGTGGGGGAGGGGAGACGAACGAACAGAGAAAACCGTGTTGCAGTGGTCAGGCTGTGGGGGCACCAAGCTGCAGTCTTCTCATTGCGCCTCTTCTCCTGCTGGAGGAGCGGAGCTCTGGAGTGAAGTAGCAGGTCCCTTTGTCGTGGGCACCCTCTGGCTGCTGCACGTCCAGCTGTGCACTGTGTCTGTCTCACTGACCGGCTGCCCATCTGTCGGAATCCAATCTGCTTCATTGACAAACCCGGTCATTCATAATGGCTTTCATCAGCTCGATAAATGGTGTATGCCTCAATCTTGCACTGCACCCCAGAACCACCCTGCCCCCGATCATTCTCTCCATCTAGACTCCTTCCTTGGGCTGTTTGTTGACTATGGCGAGTGCCAGTCTCCTCAGCCCGGACCTCACAGGAGGAACCAGGTAACCATCAGGAACACGAGCAGCACCCGGGCTTGCAGTGGGTTTTTGAGACCACATTCTAGACTTGGCATAGAATTCTAACACAATATCAAACATTTGACATTAGTTACTTATTGCTACTTCATTCCATAACTTCCAGGTTTTAAGCCCGAAAAGGTCAAGGAGCACTTATTTTCACATAATAGTTCTTACATAGAAGCAAAGAACTTTTCCTAAATATATCATTCTTTTTACAACATTGGCTTTTTACACCCTCCCCCCAAAGTATCCTGTACTTATATTCTTTCTCCACCTATCTGCTCACCACAGTCAGTGATGCGTCCATATCCACCTACATGTAACCTCCTCTGGAAGCGTCACTACACCTGCCCAGGTGCGTGGCTGAATTCCTACCCGTGGGTCTGCACCACGTCCGTTACCACCTTTTACTGTGCACGGATTTCTTTCTCTTCTAGACCTACCGAATTAGGCTTCTTTGCGAGAGGGGCTGTGATACTGTGATATTCATTTTTTTTACCCTGCATATTTCCTGATATATAACATGGTTTTTAATATGTGCTCAATAAAGAATAAATACAAAAAATGCAATTGCTTTTGCTTTGTAATAGTTATTACAATTGAAAGCAAATAACTCTTTTTTGTGTCACTATTTTTTTTAATGAATGTGTTCCCCATTAGATAGTAACCCTCACAGTCAGGGACCGAGTCAGCCTTGTTTACCACTGTAGTCTTAGGGCCTGGCACAGAGAAGCTCATTAAGAAATATTTGTTAAGTTAGTGTTATTCATTATAAATTAATAACAGTATTAATATTTTATGAGACCATAGCACATATTCATATTAAAGGTTTGCATAGAGAAATTGTTATATAAATGATCAGTAGATATTTCAGGAAAAGAAATAATTTCATTTCATGATGTTTTGAGGATTTAAACAAATTCCTTATTTTAAAAGTCATCAAGAGACTGTGACTACAGGAGATGTCCTTCAGCAAAGTAATATCTTTATTTTGCTCTAAGTCAAAATATGATGGGAAATCTACCCATGAAACATTTATATGGTGCATAAAATAGGCTGTTAGCAACGGAAACAGCAGCCAACTGGTTTACCCTGTCAACAGCAATTTATTAACATGGCCAATAGATAAAATAACATACGAAATGAACCATAATTCTGCTTGATTTTCATTTCGATGGTCACTTCCAGAAGAAACCTTGCCATCATTGCATTTAAGTGTTTCCTTATTAAATACTTACAGTTTTTTAAAATAAAGAAAGGTCTGCAAAATGATCGAGAATTTTAAAATGACATTCCAAGAGAATGAGTTCAGAGCAGCACATTTTTGAAAGGAAAATAATTCTGAAACTATAGAAATTATAAGCTCTCCATGAATCTGATAGAAAAGATACAGATGCCATTATTGAATAATGGACCAGCCACGAGTCCTCAGTAGGTCACTGTTGCTAATATATTATATATATATTATACTTGGTATATGAGCATGTACATTATACTTGTATAAATAACTGCAGTATAGAGCCTCATAATAACCTTTCAGTAAACATTTAATTTAAAATATACCTTTCTAGCTCCTATTAAGAATAAATTTGAAAGCTAAGTTATAAATCATTTTTTAAAAACGTAGTTAAGATTCATTAAACCCAGCCAGTGTGGCTCAATTGGCTGGGCATCGTCCCATGCACCAGGAGGTCACTGGTTCAATTCCCAATGAGGGCACATGCCTGGGTTGAGGGCTTGACCCCTAGTAGGGGGCATGCAGAGGGCAGCCAATCAATGTTTCTCTCTCATCCATGTTTCTATCTCTTTCTCTCTGTCTCTCTCTCTGAAATCAATAAAAACATATTTTAAAGAAAGATTCATTAATAGTAACAACAACTAAAATTTATTGAGAATGCACTGTGCACTGATCAGAGCAATTTACATACATTACCTGATTATTTGATCTTTATTATGACCTATGAATAGGTGGTCTTATTATTATCATTTAACTAAACACGGATCTAAGGCCAACAGCCGTCAATGGCAAGGCCTGGGTTACCAAAGCCAGCAAGTGGCAGAGCCTGAACTTGAAATCAGTTTTGTCTCTGTCGGTTGTAATCACTGTACTTCATTCTGTTGAAGGAACTGTGAGGGTAAGAAACGGTCTTGGTCAGGAGACTATTAAGAATATAGTTGAATCTGAGTACTTTGTGACATGGCATCACTTCAAGCTCTTGGCATTTTTGCATTTCACATTACTCTCTATTACCGATGACTTAGCTGATTTTGCTGGTACAGTTCATGGCCCTGGCCACAGGAAACATTTGATTTTGAGACCCCTGCTCTATGGCATCAAAGAGATACAATAGAATAGTAAGTGTTGAATTCTGGGAGGGAAAATGAGAGGGCCTAGGATCAGTAGGACTAGCTGAATATTCAGCTCAAGTGTACCCCTAAGGTGCTAAAGGATGTCTGTGTCTGGATCTGTGTTTGCATCTACCAGCCAGCCGGTCTGTCTGCATCGGCTTAGTGAGATCTCTTCAGTGGAGACATAATGTATGCAGCAGTTTTTGTATGCAGATACCTCAATTTGAAATTACAAAAAAATGGGACTGATTTAAAGGACACAGGCATTCTGTGACCTAAATTAGGAGACATCTGGTAAGAAGGAACTGAATAAAAGCACTGTAAGAAATGTGAATGTAATTTGAGATACAGAGCTTTATAATAGAAAAAGCCCAGGCTTTGGTGTCAGGACGACCTGAGTAAAAATTCCAGAGTTTCTATTTAATAACTTTTACCTCCAGAAAACACCCTAACCATTCTACTTTACTTTTGATCCATTTAGAGATGAGCTTAGTTTTTCATTTTTTTCTCTCCTACTAAGAGCTTATGGAACTCTGAAATTTAGTTCATTTAACTTTTTTTTTGTCTTAACTTCCTCACGGGTATAAAAACTATAATTTTTGTAGCTTACTGGTATTTTCTTTTGAATCGCCCTTTCTGCTTTTACAAACCTTAACTGATTTTCAGTTTCAGTATTATATTTTTTAGTTCTAGAGTTTTCATTTAATTGCTTTTCTGCATTGTTAATTTTTTGCTAAAATTTCCTATCTGTTCATGCTTATTGTTCTCTTTTTTCATGAAACACATTAACATAGTTATTTTAAAGTTCTTGTTGGTAAGTCTATTCTCTGGACTCTTTGTGTTTACTTCTATTGAGGCATGCAGGGACAATTCTCCTTCATGTGTAGAACTGTCCTGTGAGCTGCAGAACATGTACCATCCCCGGTCCTTGTCCTTAAATGCCAATAAAGTGTCCCACTCATTAGGATAACTCAGTTCTCATACACAGCTTCCAAATATGTCCTAAAGTGAGGCATTCTACTGAAAAGTGCTGAACTCTGGGAAAAGAGAGGGAGTGGTGGGGCTGGTCGGGCTCCCTCAGCCAGGAGGCAGACCCCAACTATCGGCAGCTTTGGAACTTAGAATACAGGACACACCTGTGGGCCTGGTCATGCGACTGCGACACAGGAAAATATTACACTTCCCACCATGTCAGCTTCTTCTACATAGGAACGTAGCAATTGAAATACTTCTGTCTTTGATGGGTTGTTTATGCACATATACATTTGCATATTATTTTCTGCTGGTAATTTCACCATTCAAATAAATAAACATTTGATTTAGACTCTGAGGTATTGACTCTATAAGATTTCGCCTTCTTGGCTATCTGAAGGAGCTTGAACTATTTATTTCTTTTCATAAGGATCTTAATCAAATGTCATTAATTAATTATACCACATAGACAGTTCCGCTGTTCTGACTCATGGATCCCTAATCAGGTGTTTTTACACGGAGAACGTTTTATTTTGTCAATTTTCCACACAAGGTGGTGGGGAAAACATGGAATGTCCTCGGAATTTGAGTTTCTGCTGCAAATTAGAGGTCAAGATCTCTTCCCTTGTCATCATATTCCGGGGCCAGGGGTACCCTGTCAGGTGATTGACAAGAGGTCATTGACAAGAGGCCATGTAAAGAAATGTTTAAAGTTGTGACAGGATTGAGGGAGGCAGAGACAGAGCAGCAGGGGCAGGTGTGGCTATGGGGCCTGGTGAGCTCCCACACACTACCCCACGGCCAGAACGCCTGTCCTCTGACAGACAGGGTCGGATGTTGGCTCTGATCACACCAGGCTGGGCGTGGCACTGTTTGCCGATCTCCCAAGCCAGAGGTTGTGTTTCCAAATTAGGACCCTTGTGGATGCGGGTGCAATACACATGAAAGACATGGATGTTTCTGCCATTTAAACAATAACTCAGGAGGCACAATGTCACTTCCAGGTAAAGACAAAGTTAGGTTTGTAACAAGAATTCATGGAACTTCCATAGAGCATAGGGCTACATACAAGCTGATTTCAAAATCATTGTGTTCTTTCCCACCCCAACAGGAAAACATGTTTCCAAATCCTCAAAGACAAGAATTTAGGAGCTACACAACTTTCCCCTGCTTCATCTTTGTTGAGGTAAGAAAATTCTGGAAATCCTTCTTTAGAATATGTATGACTTGAAAGAAATATGCCATTCTTTCAAAAATTTCCCTATGGGCCCTCCCTCCTCTGCATACACTGAAGCTTCGGGGGCAGAAGGTTGCAATGCCATGAGTGGGTTTGTCATCTGAAATGTCTCCTGGTCACGGTGATTGTGAACATGGGGGCCATATTTGTGTCAAGTGTCTATCTAGATCAGGAGTTATAGTTTAATTACCTCATTGATGCATTTCCTTCGATCTGCCTCCATTTTTCTAAAATCTACCCCTTTTCCGCACAAGCCCTTCCTCACCCCAGGACCCCTCAGCCTTGTTCTGGAGCTCCATAGTGCTGACTCAGCTTGCTTGGTGAATATACCTACCCCTGACCCCGAATTGGCCAGCAAGTCCCGAGCTCAATGTCATGCATTTCAGGAGCTTCTTCCTCTCTTTATGGATCGTCACCACTCATCTATTTTTTCCCTCCACCTCATTTTGCTTCTCTCGCCTTCTTTTCTAACCATTGGACAAGATTCATACGCTCTCACAAGTTCTTCCTTCAGCCTCATCACGTCCATCAAGGATGATAAAGAAGTCGGGATGATGGAAGTTAGGGTACATCTCCAAGGTTTCCAGGTCTCACAAGCCAATCGTGTGCTCCTCTGAGGGTTCATGGGAGAGTCAGTGTGCACCTGGATGGACCATTGCTCACACTGGCCTTCAGACTGTGTGCATAAATAACACACCCTTAGTAACAGCGTAACACAGCCACAGTGGTGAGGGGTTGCCCAGGCGAAACCTGCTTGGCCAGCCCTGTATGCCGCTGTATATTGACTTGTTTATTAAGTATCTACACAATATACAAATATCACAAATGCATTTCTATAGTAACCTCACCTTTATCAGATCTATCTAATTTCCACATATAATGAATAAAATTAATATTTTAATTAAGCCAGAAATGCTCCATTGGTAATAGCTTCTTCCAACAATGAGATTACAGCGTAGGGCTCAGACCTTACAGCTGCATTCTTGGGGTCAGCCTCGTGTTTTAGGGCAGCTCTCCAAGATCCTTCTATAAATGATTCCGGGCATTGCATGTCTTGGGAGGCAAGGGTATCAAGCCATTAGGGGAGGGTATATGGTGAAATAACTGGGCATATTTTCAATCTTTAAAACTTTTGATTATATAAATATGCTTTAAAGCATTAGAACTACAAGAAACTAGGTTTTGAAGAAAATAATCCAGTAAAAACACAAAGTAAGGTAAAATTATGTACGTTTTGCATTTGCGGCACAGAAGCTGGGTGGTAGCACAGGGACTATTTACGTGAAGGTAGTGCACGGACAACGACGGCGCAGGCGGTGCTTCCCCACTGCTGGGAGAAGGACAGCATGCTGTTCCCACCAAGCTCTCCTTCGCCGTCTGGGAGAGGACTATCACGATGGCAGCAGGAAGAATTTGAAAACTCGGTCGGACTACGAGTAAGACAAGAAGAGGCTCCTGGGTAGCTAAGTAGGGCTGGGCACGGGGGCGCAGATGACAGTGTGTCGCTTCTCCAGTTCTCAGGATGCGGCAGCGAGAGAACTGGAGCGGGGCACGCGGCAACCCCTGGCGCCGATCTCGGCCTCTAAACGGAGACAGTTCTGCTGTTTGGGGAGCAGTGGATGCTCTTTAGAAGGATGCTAACAACTGAGCCAATGCCTTAGGGTGAGCCGGGGACACTTACTCAATTATCTGTGGAGTAAACCCAGGGAAACAATTAAGCAGAGAGAAAATAGTTGAGGCCGAACGGGGAAGGCATAAGCGGTGACTAAGGTATTTTAAATTAACCTTAAATAAACTGCTGTTAATATTGCGAGCAGAGACTGTTAGTCCATCGGTTCACATCAGGTGAAGTTCACTGGTGCCTCAGTAAACCAGAAACTGGTAAGAAACGTCCTGGAGAGCATCCACTCATCTCCTTCCCTGTGCACAGCTGGGGAGAAGCAGCCAGGCGTGTCCCTCCTTTCCCCAATTTGGTTTTTCTATTATTGATTTTTTTTTTCCTTTTTTAGAGAGAAAGGAAGGGGGGGAGAGAGAGAGAAACATCGCTTGCCCTCTACTGGGGATTGAGATGGCAACCTGGGCATGTGCCCTGACCAGGAATCAAACCCAGACCTCTCAGTCCATGGGACAGCACTCCATCCACTGAGCCACCCTGGCCGGGCCCCACTTTTGATCAATCCCACCTGCTTTACCCTTCAGGGAACAGGTCAGAGATGAAGTGGTGCTGTGATCTGGTTGCCCGGACACTCTGGCTAGCTCAGCCCCCGAAAAGGAGAGGCCTGTGTGAGGTGTCCACACTCCTTGCACAGCGGGTCAGCTCCTTGCAAGTCTCTCAAAGCAGGGACCTGCGTGGCCGTCCACTTCGCTCCACATTTTCTTCCCAGACGGCATTTTCGATTGTTCTTTAAAATGGAAATGACTTTTAGTTTGCTTTGACTTTAAAAGAAGAAATGTTCATTAAGGGTAAAAAAGAGATATTAAGCCAAGTGTTTAAAATTGCATCGAGTCATTTCTGTTGTCTGGATGCCTTCTCTGGAGCGGGCATTTTTAGGCTCTGGGGATACAGAGGTGATGAAAACAGGTAATATCTCTTTCCTCGTGGGTGTTACATGCCAGGGAGCTGGGAGAGCCACTGGAACGTAGGTGAGCAGAATATTTAGAGTTTCAATTGCGGGTAAGTGCCGTGGGGAAAAGAAAGCTGGAGGGGAGCCGGGGTCGCCTCATCATTCTCCTATAATGTTGCTGCTCGTAGGTAATATCTGTTACTAGTAGAACACATAACTTACCATAAATTCTCTGGTTTTAATTTATTTTACTTTTTATCTATAAATATGTGCACATAGTTTCAAAGGTTAAAAAGGTATAACAAAAAAATTGCGGTCTACTAATTCTGTGCCCCGCCATGAAGTAACTTTTTAATCTGTTTCTCCAAATAATATGTGTCTACTGCTGTGTCTTAATTCATATTAGAGATCACCTATTGACTTCCTTTTAAGGGAATGAGGATGCTAGCCCTCATAATCCCTACTCTTTCCCCTTTCCCCTCCCTTCCATTTTCCTGTAACGGATATATAATATATATATCACATTTTTGGGCAAAATCGATACAAAATGTCTTTATTCTTATTATGTCCATGAGATTCTATTCAAATAGTATATTATTGCTTCATTTCCTTTATTGTACAACTTTTTGTTTTTCTTGAAGTTAATAAAGGCTATCTGTCATCTTGTTTGCTTAGTTTTCTTTAAATCTCTGATTAACTCAAGTTAATAGCTCTGTTAAAAATGCCTGACAATTTTCTACATGGTCAAGGTATCAGGTAAGCCATTAATTACTGGTTTCCCTCCAGATCTCTCAGTGCCCTTCACTCCCTTCTCTCAGACACGTCTGTTCGCTCTCTGGGCCCGGCCCACCACAGCTGTCCTCGGCCACCACGCAGGGAATGTCTCTTCGCTTTTCCTTTCTCCTGTGTTGTACTGTTTGTTATATCTGAGGTCTCCTGTTGTTGATTTATTCTCCTGTTTCAGTGGAGAAAGTCTTCCAGTAAAGTCTCCCAAAAAGAAGTATATGTGTTAGTTTTCTACTGCTTCTTGGGCAAGCCACACTTATTATGACACACACTTACTATCTTGCAGTTCTGTAGATGAGAAGTCTGCCTGCCTCAGATGGCCCTGGGGTAAAATCAGGGTGGGGCAGGGCTGCATTCCTTTCAGGGGGTCTAAGTGAGAACCCCTTTCCTGTATGGTCCAGTTTCTAGAAGCTGCCCGCATTCCTTGGCTGGTGGACCCCTCCATGGTCAAAGCCAGCAGTGGTGAGTTACACCCTTCTCACCCAGCATCCTCTGTTCTTCTCATCTGCCTCTCTCTTCCACTTGTAATGACCTTTGTGGTTACACTAGGCCCTTCTAGATGATCTTCCTGTTTTAAGGTTAGCTGATTAGTAAACCTTACTTCATCCATGACTTTATATTCCCTTTATCATGTAAGGTAAGACATTCACAGGTTCCAGAGGTTAGGACATGGACATTTTGGGAATCCATTATTCTAGCTACCTAGGGATCTATGGGAGATGTGTCTTAAGGTCTTCCTTGTACATGGACATCTGATTAATGGAGTGGCTGGATATAGAATTCTAGGTTTAAAATGATTCCATTCATAATTTATAAAGGATTATTTTACTCCCTAGTAGCTTGCAAATTTTTATTCAACTCAGATGTAATTTCTGAGTCTCAAGAAGCCTTAAGAAACTTGTTATCATTATCACTGGTATTACAAAATTATATAGTTATGTCTCTTAGTTTGAATTTTTAAAATTTATTTATTGATCTGGGCACTTGGGTAGGGTCCTTCCACTTTGGAGACAAGTATCCTTCAGTTCTGATTTTTTTCCTAATTACTTAAAATTATTGATTTTTTCCTCATTATTTTTTCTGTTTTCTCTCTCTGGCATTCCTATGGTTTGGCTATTGGGCTCCACTGATATCATGCATACACGGGATACTTTGTCTAACATGTACACAGCTGACTAGGAAAGGAGCAGGCATGTGGCCTCAGAGCCTCACCGTGAGAAGCAGGTCACGCTTTCTGTTCTAACTTCCTGCAGAACAATCGGAGATTTCTCTAATTCGCACCCCACTGGACACATTTCAGCTCGGTTGGCTCTGAACTCTTTGTGGCTCCTGCAGATTCTTCACCTCCCCTTCTCCTGTCTCTTTTTGTCTTTTGAGATGCACACTTTTCAAAAGTTACTGCTCAGTGAACAAAGAGCGGTGTACAATGCTCCTTCCACCGGACAGTTTCAGTTGCTTTGCTCACTGGCTGTTTGGGGCCACTCCGTTCAGGTAGCTTTCAGGTTCCGCAAGCATCTTCCCCAGCAGGCGTACTGCTTTCTCATGTCCACGGAGTCTTGTGCTGAGACGACTCCAGACAAGGGGCCTTCCCGCCAACCCCGGCGCGTGGACTCAGTGACACCCTGCTGGGATTCCTACACCCTTTGCAAGACCCCGTGATGGGTGCCAACTTTCCGCAAGAGTAGTAACAGCAGAAATGCTCAGAGGATCTGGCCTTTTCAGTCTCTGCAAGAATTGGCCAGTTAAAATCAACTATAAAACAGCTTCCAAACAAATGCTTTTCTTCATACTGATAAAGGAATAACAGTCTACCTTGTGAAAACCCACTTCGCCAAAGATAGGCAATCTGCCGAACCTCCTATATAAGTAGCTGAGTATATTCCCATGGATCCTTGTGGTGTTTTTTTTTTCTCAATTGGTTCATTTTTAAGCAGCAAAAATAGCTGTATTTAACTGAGGCTGAGATGCTCGAGCGAGATGCTCACAATCTCTGAGACACCTGGGGTCACTTGGTGCAGAATACAGTTTTTTTTAGGTTTTGGAGTCAGATCCCTGGATTCAAATTCATCTCTTAATAGAAAAAAAATAAAGCTTAGGAAGTTTCTTGAACCTCGCTCTGTGACTTAGTTTCCACATCTATAAAAGGAAATGATCAGAATGGTGACTTCACAGGATGGTTGTGAGGAACAAATGAATTATTTTCAGTCAGGCATTTAGCACAGTGCCTGGCACGTCCTCAGTCCTCAGCTACACCGTTACTGTTTTTCATTGTTCAACAAGTATCTATTGCGTGGTTTCCGTGTCTTAGCCCTTGTGGGGTGTCTCACACCGCCGTTCCTCCATCTGGGTCTCGTACTCAGGTCATGTAAGCCAGCAGGACCTTCAGTGACAAGTCCAGGAAGCCAGGCTGTCTTCCTGTCATCTTGCTCTTATGACCCAGTGATTGCACCTGGAGTTGATATCTGATTCAAGGTGAATCGGTCAGTCTAGGACTTCAAGGAACTGGAATGAATATTAATAAATAAAAGCCAGTCTCTGAAAATTGCCTGAATTGAGGACAAGCAAACCCAGAGCTTATGGAAATCACAGTCGATTATTTTCAAGAAGAATCAGAGACGTCTATGCCAGGAGAGAAAAAGACTGACACTCTAGGTGCCTTGCTTCCTGGAAGGTTTCCAACTGCTGGTTTCATTTCCTTGTAAAGCAGGCTGTGCTTCCCGTCCAGGGGCTACATGGAGAAATCTGTACCTTAATCAATGTGCCGCTTATGTTTAAGTTTGTAGGATTTAACCCATGACTTAAAAATGAAGTGCTTTCACTCTGACCCATGATTTGATGTGAGGGAGTGAGCTGGTACTTAACGATCTGGAAACCAAGTCAGATCTGCTGAAGGTTTGTCCATCGGCAGGAGCAGGGGACAGGGAAGGCCGAAGGCGGAGTCGGAACAGCAGCAGGGACCGGCCTGCCCAGAGCCCCCAGAGCCCACGCCCCCTGGGTGTGACTTGCTCACTGCCTCAGGCACTCCCGTGACAGCTGAGCCCGGAGCACCTTTAAGGAAAAGTGGAGGGGCTTCTAATAATAGCGATATTCAATTCTCAACCTCAGCCACATTGTCAAATATTTCTTATTAGAAACTATACACAAAGTCACACAAACGCCAAAGCACTTCCGACGACACAGCTTCACTTCGCAGCATGTCCCACACCTGAACACGGAGTTCGTCCTTTTATTACACTCTGGGAACTGAAAGACCAAAAGCAAAATCTGATCAAGTTAATTAAACTTCAAGGAACTCACACATCCCAAATCTTGTCTGTTCAATGTGTTTTTCTTTCTGTTTTCGGAAGAGGGTCTCACTCAGGTGCCTCCCGGGTTCCTCCCGGAGCGGATCGGCCTTTTTCTGTGGGAACAGGTGTAGCCCTCCGGCAACGTCAAGATGTCATTCCTTCGATTTCAAGTCACTCTCACGTGAGACGTGTGAGCAGACAAAGCAGGGCGAGCCCACGGGGCCGGGAGACAGCTCGGCTGCCGCCCACGCACACGGCGCAGGGCGCCTTCCGCCTGCTCCCCCACGTGCCTCGATGTCACGGCGCGGGTGCCCGCGTCCGACCACAGCAGACAGAAATAGATTTCACTTCGGCCCCCCCGGATGCCCGGCACTCTGGGCCAGTTGATTTTGAGTCCTTAAACCATGAGTCAAATGCAGTGATGAGGTTGCTCCCATGAAGTTAATATATTCCTACATTTTGAATAAATTTTCAATTTGCTGTTTCGGCCTCTCCAGGCCTTATTTCAAGCTCTCGGCCCTCACTCTGTTCATTTCCCATCTTTTTGTTCCCATCTGTCCTCCGAACCACCGGCTCTGGCCTGACTGTGGCCCGTGGGTGCCGAGCCCCGAGCAGGTGCCTGGGGACACGGCCTCCACTTCCCCTGGAGAGCGGGGCGCCTCCATCCTGAAGGAGCCGACACCCCGAGGCCGCTGCACCGGTTCTCCACAGTGTCAGTCCTCTGCGTTTTCCTGGATGTCTTCAGTTTGGGGCTATCTGGTGGCCGTCTGAGCAGGCTGCCATTTGCTGCTGCGGCCCTTCTGGAATTCCGCGGTCTCGGCGCCCTGACTCAGGGAGCGCTGGCCCGGCTCCATACTTGCTCAGCTGCTGCGGATTTCCCGTGGCCCTCCGTGGACCAGGAGAGGGTGATGCAGCGCCCCGCTGCACCCGGCTTGGTCTGCACGGTGGCCGCGGGGCCCCTTCTGTTCCTCCCAGAGCATCGTCTGTGATACTGATGACAACAACCATTTATTGCATGCTTAAGAAGTGCCGTAGCCTTTCTCAGAGATTCAAGGGTAGGCATGTTTATCAGTTACTGACAATGATTTTGAGGATTAATGAGGTTAAGATACTTTTCGAAGTTTACAAAATTGAAGTTTAACAGAGAGGGGGGGGGAATTACCCGCTGTCCACACCTCTCCATCCCTAATAAATAAGCCCTTGGGGCGCATGCCCTCAGTCAGTGCAATCGCCCCTCCTGCAATGGAGAAGGACCAGCCCGAGGTTGGAGCGCAGGAAGTAGTGACCCTGGGGCTGGGGAAGGGAGGGTCCCCTGTGATCAAGGGCCTGCCTGAGCTGTGGAGACAGAACAATTGCATGGAGACTACCTCTCATGACTAAGTCAGCAACTGCTGCTCCTTTCTCACGAGTGATGCCCAACCTCCCCACTGCTGGCGAGAGGAGCAGTGCCCCCTAACAATGTCCCGTTCAGGACACACAGCCGAGGCTGCGACTGCTCACAGGTAGAGGCAGGAGAACTGGACTTGCTCACGGTGAGGGAGGAGAGGGCTAACGGTGTGCGAGCATTCGTTCATAGTGTTGCATATAAACCTTAAGGACCTTTTTCTAAAAAATTGGCTTGTTTTTTTAGTATAAATATAAACATGTCATTACAAACACGCTGTACAATACTTCAGCAGGGAAAAGGAAGACTCAGAGGGGAGGGCTGGTGGGCAGTCTCCAGCTGGGCTTGACCCCAGACCCAGTGCCAGCTGGTCTGTCTCATCGTCTTACACGTGGCAGACACACGCGTATTTGTGTCAGGGATAATACAAACCCTGTTTTTCCAGCTTGTGCCAAAAATTTGATTTTCCTTGGGATTTTTACATTTTTTTTTTTTTTTTATCCTCACCAGAGGACATTTTTCCATTTTTTGTTCAGATAGAGTGAGAGGGAGAGAGAGAGAAACATCGATGTGAAAGGGACACATCGAGTGGCTGCCTCCCACACGACCAACCAGGGCCGGGGACAAACTGCAACCGAAGTACATGCCCTTAGCGGGAACCGAACCCGGGTCTCTCTGGACCGCAGGCCGACGCTCTAACCGCTGAGCCAAACCGGCCAGGGCGGATTTTTACATTTTTAAATTGACCTACCTTAGTGAGGTTCATAGGATAGGATAGATGACCTCAAGTCACAGCCCGTAAAGCGGATGTACCATCAGCAAGTGGCTATGGAAATGTTTGACCGAGGTGACGGGGAGACTGATACAGACAAGCACAGTAGAGATACATGTCCTTTGGCAGGTGTGGGGTATCTCCATCAGCTTTATAGTATAAGAGTTGTTGCCAGTATTCTATTTCCTCAGGTCATTTGTGATTTTAGAGATGCCCAGTTTGCATGAAGGCGTAATGAACGCCAGGAGATTTCAACATTGTCAGCCCCGTTTTAAAATGTGGTTAACTGACTCGCTAATGTAGATGAACTTGGGCCTGCATTAAACTGATCCATCTAATTGGGTTGCATGCCCACTGGGCATGGACTGTGAGCACTTGGCCAAGTTTTCCATTCAGACCTAGTGTATTTTTTTTGGTCTCAATAAATTTCTTTTGCATTAAATTTCAAAGAGTAGCATGCAAATCACCACTTATTGTAAAAAGAAAAACACATGATTTATGGGACTAATATTTTCACTTACTTTGAAAACCAGCCTCTGATTTTATGAAAGTTCTTTGAAATTATTACACAATTTTTTCCCCCAAAACAGTGAAGGGTAAAAAAACCTAGTGACATATATATATTAGACAGATGTAGGCTACTAGACCTCTCTAGGATTTTATAATTCTATGTCTATAGAAAGGAATTTTAAAAAATGATTCACTGATAGTTGACTTTTAAAACTTTATCAGAATTAACTTCTTTCTGCTGTCCACAGCTATTTGTGTTACATATGTCCTCAGAGCTAAAATATTTTTCAAGAGAAACCTTTCCAAGAGACAGGTCAGTAGAGACTCCTAAGAACTATAGTCAGGAGGAAACCAACTCGAGATAGAAAGATCTGAGTGGGCAAATCTTGCAAAGACTCTCCCTGTATCTTGGTTGGTCAGTGCAATGTTAACTTCCTTGAGAATAGTCTGTAGGTTTTGCAGAGTTCATAAGATCCATATGAAATGCACAAAAGAAAAAAATAAATAAACTCAACATCTTCTAAATATTTTATAGTCCCAGAGAATCTTAGAGTTGAGAAGAAGCTTACATTATAGGCCATCAGTCCAAGTTTCTATCAAAATGAGATATCCTTTCCCAGCCATACAAATCGGTCAGCCTGAAACCTTCCACTAATAGGAATTAGGTACTTTATAATTATACTTAATATGCTTGTAATCCAATATGCTTGTAAGGTCCAGATCTTACAGAAAAGAGTGGACCTGAAGAAAAGAACAGTATACATTGGACAGAAGAAATGATTCCAGATATAACAAAAGAAAATTTACCTAATGAGGAATAAGACCTCAATCTAGATAAAAGGGAAAACTTATGTTTCAACGGCCAAAATTAATTAACGAGACCAAAGCTCTATGTATCTTGGGGAAATTGTAATTACAAGGAGGAAGCATCTTTCAAGCTCCATCAGAGACTGCTAATTGACACCCCAGCCCAATATAATTTTTCAACTTTTGTGGTAAGAGTATTTATTTTAACAGGGCTCCTTAAAACAACCACTCCCTATCCCAGCCTCCCTTGCCTGTCAGTGTGACCATGTACCAAGTTCTGGTCCAAAAGATATGAGTAGAATTTGCATACGTGACTTCTAGGTCTTGCCCTTAGTAGGAAGGTGTGTATTCATTCCTTGGCCCCCTTTCCCTTCCAGGTGGCTGGATGTGAGCACTGTGGTGAGTCATGGTCCAGGTGGATGAGAAGCTCCTCCTAGAAAGTCAGAACGGCGAGATGCAAGGCCCTCCAACTAGCCCTGGGCTGCTTCTTACACTGTTTCAAAAGACAGAGTCTTATAACTCTTTCAACGTTTCAACGTCTTTTACTTTAGACTCTTACCTAATACACAGGTTTCCAGATGGACACATTGCAAAGCAGCAGGATCTAAACCATATAGGTATACATTTATTTAAGTGACATGTAACAAACTGAGCTTATCTTACAACAGATACAATACTTTCTCTTTAAGAGCTGACAAAACATTTTCAAATATTGTGTCAAGTCTACCTCTGGGGCTCTTCCCCAGCCTCTGCGGGGCTGGCTTCTTGCTTTCAGGTCTCGGTTTAAATGACTCTTAATCAGAGAGGCTCTTCCCTGCGCACTCAGAGCAGTGGAATTGTTCCCGTTGTTCTCAGGCGAAGAGCTTATTCCTTTTCTCTGGGTGCTCTGCAGTCGATTAGACTGCAAGCTTCATGACGACAAAGACAGGTTTGTACCACTCCAGGCATAGGATGGTAAGGGGCTAGGAATACTTCATGATGTACAAAGAATGAAGGAGAGCCTTCTTGGACTACTAAGGTGAACACCCCCAGTGATGTTCCCTAATCCTCCTCATGCATTCCCTATTCATAGCTTTCCTTACCACTCTATTCTTATTTAGTGTCTACTCTACCCTGTAAGAGGTAAGCTTTTCATTTTCTTTTGTTTTCATTATTGTTTCCATGGCCTAGAATAGTGCTTAATGCTCGTGGGGCTCAATACATTCAAAACAAATTAATGCCGAAATATTACAAAAATGCTGAAGAAAGTAACAGTAGCAGATTGAAGATAAAGAATGAGGAGAAAGATAAAACTAAAACAATGATTCCAGAGAATAGGGCTTGAAATGTTTTTCAAAAGTGATGGGAACGATTGGAGAGTTTATGCAATGGTGATGTGGTTTTAGATCGGAACCTAAATCGTGTTAGGGAAGATTATCTGGTTAGCGGTCTCTCCCACACTTAGCTCAGTACCTACACGCTGGTGTTCCATAAATAGAGTTTGAAAGAATTCATGCTATATTGGGTTTGAGGGTTCAAAAATGTGTTCTGTTTGGAGATGAAAAGGTGGGACCGAAGAACAGGAGAAAACAGGAAAGGTGGGTTTGATAAGATTCGCCGTGGAAGCTGGACGATGGGCGTGGCAGTGTTTTCAGAGGTTGGAAATGCACGTAGTTTAACATGTTCTTGCAACTAATTTGGTGTAGGAAAGGTTACTCTCATTTGACTACAAACATGTTTTAGCAAATGTAGAAATTAATTTGAGATATTTGCAACCTGGATGGAGGCAGAGCGTACACATGCTCAACTTTTGAATTAATTTTATGCATGAGTGTCTTTTATTCATTAGGTGAATTTCTGAGCAGTTCTGTGCAAATCAGATAAGGGCACATCTAATTGCATTGACTGACATTAGAAGAGCTGTGTTGTCTGCACTGGTGACGGACTCGCCATGGGCAACCCTTCCAACACCTTGACCTTCCCCTGCCCTTCAGGATCCTCTGTCAATTAGTCGCTGAGCTGTCAGCATCTGGATGCACCAGGAGCGACCATTTCAAGGCTGTGCGTAATGAATGCTTTGGTTACAGGAGAAAATCATATTAGGATGTATTGAGTGTTTTAAAGAGCAAGGAACATGTATCATGAAATCTCAGAAGAGCTGTAGTTTGATAAGTACCAGTAAAGCATAGAGTGTGAGACAATAGCTGCTGAAGACACAACAAACATTGATGCACGCTAGTTCGTCCACGTGGAAAAGTAAGGCGCATCGCGGAGAACCAGGATGAGAATTTGACCAGCTAATTATGGCTGTTCACCTTTGTTTTTCATCCGTATTGTTTGCTTTAATCTGTCAACATTGTGAGTCAGACTAATTTTTAACCAAGCAGCTGATTCAAGCAGAACAGTCAGGCAGGAGACCTGAGTTTGGTTTGCATACAAATGAGCTCCGGCGATGCACGACCCCAAAAACCTTCCTGACTTGTGGGACAAATACCAACAATTCCTTTTTATCACCAACATTTCCAGAAAATTAAACTTTAGCAGCATTCCAAGCAGTTTTCAGATTTTCCCCTTTAGAAAAGAAGTGGGGACACAGGGCCTGTAATTTTGCCAAAAATATGTGACATTTTAACCATATTGTTGATAAATGCTTTCATTATGTCACTGTATTTCATTAATTTGCTAAGCATTTGAGTATGTATAATGTTGTGGAAAAAGCACTGAACTTTTCTGCGCTTTCTGAGAGCACTGGCCCTATTTTATCTCACAGGTGTCTCAGGTCCTAGGGCTGCTGTGGCAACATGCCAGAAACGGGTGGCTTCAAACAACAGAAAGGTGTCGTCTCACAGATTTGGAGGTGACAAGTCTGAAATCCAGGTGTCAGCAAGGCCAGACCCTCTGGTACTAGGGGTGGGCGCTCCCTTGCCTCGTCTACTTCTGGTGTCTGGTGGCGATGCGTGGCTTTCCTTGGCTTGCAGACACATCACTTCAGTAGCGTGGCCGTCTGCTCCCTGTGTCGTCACATCATGCTGCCGCTGTGCGGGTCTGTCTCTGTGTCCACATTCCCCTTTCATAAGGACTCCAGGCTTGTTGGATTAGAGCCCACCCTAATGACTTCGTCTTAAGTGGATTATCTCTGTGAAGATCTTGTTTCCGAATAAGGTCACATTCTGAGGTCCTGGGGATTAGAACTTCAACGTATCTTTTTGGGGGACGTATTTCTACCTATAACACAGGCATCTCCTGCGTCTTAAGGAGCCAGGTAACTTCAAACCCCCCAACCCAGAAAAGCTGAGTCCAAAGCCCTTTTCTGAGAAGTGTCTCTTGTGCGTCCTACTTTTTACCTAGCTGCTCAGTCATACCTGACAGCCTCGTTTGAGAGCTGTCCCTTGGGCCTGGGTTAGCTGTCACTCCTGGTCTAATTAGGGGCCACTCACTGACCCACAGCTTCCATCCCCAGGGGCCTGCGTCTGCTTCTCCTGTGTCAGTCCCACCTGAGGTGAGATGGCTTCATCTTACCTCCACTGACCTACTGATGCAGACGGCGGTAGTAACAGCTCGTGTTAATGGAAGCTCTTCTGACCTGGGAGTTAGGCCACATGCCCTGCAGACGTGGCCCTCAGGTGATCCCCACAACAGCCCTGTGGGTGCGTCGGCCAGTGTCCAGATGAGGAAACTGAGGCTCAGAGGAGTTAAATTGCCCCAGGTTGCAGAGCTAGGAAGAGACAAAGGGTCCTCAGGGAGTGCTCCCGAGGGTTAGACTTCAGGGCACACAGGTGGCAGTGAGGTCGTGAGCGAGGCAGGTGAGGGAAGGGGGTCAGAAGGGACTGGATGGCACACAGGAGTCCGAACTCTCACAGAGGACAGAGGAATGGAAAGTATATCAGAAGACGGCATTCGCATCTTACGTGAGCAAGGAGATCACATGGTCTGTTCCCACGGGAGACTCGCTGTGTCACTCAGGAGGTGGGCCAGGGTTACTACACACAGTGGAGAGGAAAGTGGGGGCGTGAGCGGAGATGGCGGCCGAGGGAACAGAGGAGGGAAAGGATTTCAGACAGAGCCGGAGTGATCCCTGGCACTCGGACCCGGTTTCACGCGTGCGTGCAAGGGAGGCCGAGCAGTGAAATAACGTCCAGGCCTCCAGCCCAGTGCCGGGATGGTGTGAAGTGTTTCTGTTCTCTGGGATAGGGATGAGAAGGAGACAGGCATGGGGAAGGCGGGCAACATCGAGGCTTTAATTCTGAACACACTGAGGGTGATGTGCTGGCATTTCTAAGTGAGGGGTTTCAGCGCTGGAGAAAGGAGGTACCCATCGAGACTGCAGAGGTCACACACAAAGCCTGTGTTCCTGACTCCGCACTGGAGTGTCAGGACGGACTCTGGGTGTGCTTCTCTGAAAGGAGGCGATCTCCATGCACTGAGAAGGCCCAGAAACAACGACCGCCTGGAAGGGCAGAGCAGTTCCTGTTGACAGGATTTTGGTCTCTGAACACCGTTTCCCCCTAGAAGGAGCCAAAGTATCCTGGAAAAAATAGCTGGTTCTAGGTCTGGGGCAGAACATATGTGAGATAATCCTGGAACATCTTACCATACCAGAAGCAAGGAAACGAACCATGATAATGAGATAATAGTTCCATCAGAAGGACCCAGCAGACCAATGTGAATATGGCCAGAAGTAGAATAATTGGAGTATAAATAAGAATCACAACCTAATGGATTTAAACACATCAAATACCTTTAAATCCATACGTTTTTATTATATATATATTTCCTGAATGTTTAATATGTGTCATAATAATAATGCAAAAAATATATATAGGGTGATTAGTACAATGCCTAGCATGTAACAGACACGAGTTGGAGCCCTCATTTTTATTGCCACATCCTGAAGGTTGGGAGCACTGCTCTCTGACTCATGCTATTCATGCTTTCATGTTAAGAAGTGTATTTTAACGGACATGAACTTGCGGGTACAAGGGAAATCAACGATTGTCTTATTCCTCTTGGTGCTCCATTTCCCTATTTTTAAAATGGGAACAAATGAAAATTGATAGATAACAACCTTTATTTTTCTGTGCTCCGAGTTACTTGGAGACAGTCACTATGGACATGTAATGACGTTGGAGCAGGGTCCCCGTGCGGCGCAGGCCGGCTTTGGTGTGGCGGGGTGTGGTGCTCGGAGCCCCTGTCCCCAGCCCTGGCGGGTTTCAGCTGGCTTGTGCTGCTTGTTCACTTCACAACCACATCTGCCCCCTCTTCTCCAAGCCGCATACCTACGTGATAGAAGCCAAGACGCTGTTCCCTGGGCACACGCAAAGGAAGAAAGGGGACCAGGGTCTCTTATTTATGGTGGGGAGGAGGGGGAAGGGCGGGGTGAAGGTAAAGTTAAGCACCTGCTACCGTCCCTGGCAGTAGCCCAGTTCAACTCCAGGCCAATTTTAGGGGCCTGTGAAGTATCTGCAAACCCAGCCTGACCAATCCCTAAACTGAAGAACTGCTCAAGTCCACGATAACACTGCCTTTTAGGGAACAGTACTGAGTCACCCAACCACAGGTATGGCTAAAATGTGTCCACTCCTTGGTGTTGCCAGCTCATCCCTCCAAAACGGACCCCTAGGCTCCCAGCTCCAGCACACCTGTGCTCCTGAGCTGCCTTCCTGGTTGCCAGCCCAGGGATGGAGAGAGGCGTACACAGTGGGCAGTGCCCTAGCCCTTCCCTCGGACCCCTGCGAGGTGCTCTAACAAAGACAGCCCCTGGGAGAGCTGCAGGCCAGGGGCAGCCCCTGGGACTACGCTACTCTTCTCCCCGGGCTGCTTTACTGGGCAGAAAGGGTTCTCGCCACCTCCTGGACTGCCTCGGCCTCTCCTCTCCTGCCTGGCGAGAGCTGCAAGGACAGGCACAGGCCACTGTGGTAAGAGGACAGGGAACGGCCCTAAACAAAGACAGACTTGTGGTTTATTTTGTATTTTTTTAAAAAATAAAATACATTTTACATTAAAGAAAAACAATGTAATGATTTTATAGGGAACCAACCTTGCCATCAACTACGTTGCTTTGGCTTTTGTTCTTCACACAAAACTGGTTTACTTTTCATTTTAAGTGTGTTCATCGTTCTCATAAAAAGGGAGAGGGGCGCCACATGACCGATTTCCCTGGCAGGTGCTGGACCGCCTGGACAGCCTGTCGGGATTCCGTGTCCATGTTGCCGTTTCTCGGGATTAGATGTGGCTCAGGACTTCGCAGGCCTGGAAACGTGGCGCGGGACAGCGGGTGGGCTTGGCACAGCTTCAGTTGTTCTGACACAGCAGTCATTTAAAAGAAGTCATATTCATAAGATATTTTAGCTGCTGAAAGAGAAAAATAAAAGTGTTTTGAGCCCTTGTGATTTTTCCCAAAGGCCAAGGGCAGAGGGGCGGGCGGGGGATAGAGAGTCCAGGGGGGTGACTGGGGCAGGAGTCTGCCCTCCGACGTGGAGATTAAGCTTGTTTGTCATGGGAGTTTGGGTTTCCAAATTGGGATGCCCAGGTCCCTCCACATCTATATCCTTCGGAGACTCCGCTTTTCAACTGGGTTAGGGTGTTCTATTTCAGAACACTGCTCACGTGCTCTGTATCTAAGGGAGAGGCTTTGGTAGAGAAGCTAACTCAGAGAGGACAGGTACTGGTTTGCAGGATGAGTGAGTCATCAGCCTTCCAACAACGTCACGTGGGGCGGCTGCGCAGGGCTGACCTTCCTGCCCGGCTCCCCTCTCACTTCTTTCAACTCTTCCCAGCCCTGTCCCCATGAACAGGTGTCCCACCGCCGGCCTCCTCATTCACTCATACTCCTGTGGGTCGTTTTTTTCATGTTATATATCTTATTTATTTATTTATTTTGTCTTTATTGTTGTGTTACAGATTTCCTCCTTCCAATATACATGTACCTCCCCACTCCCATCCCCCTGCCTTCCCCACACTGTGGTCTGTGACCATTGGTTATGCGTATATGCATATCAGCACAGTCGGCCCTCGTTCATCGCGGTTCATCAGGTCCACACTCTACCGCGATCAATGCATTTCCGCGAAGTAGGAGTCTTTATTTATACACAGTTGACCCTCGCCACTTCACGCTCTGACGTTCGTGGCTTCACTCTATCGTGGTTTTTCCAAATACTATACCATACCATACCATACCATACCATACCATACCATACCATAATATACAATACCATACCATACCATACCATACCATACCATACCATACCATACCATACCATAATATACAATACCATACCATACTATAATATACAATACCATACCATACCATACCATACCATAATATACCATACCATACCATACCATACCATACCATACTATAATATACAATACCATACCATACCATACCATACCATAATATACCATACCATACCATACCATACCATACCATAATATACCATACCATACCATACCATAATATACAATACCATACCATACCATACCATACTATAATATACAATACCATACCATACCATACCATACCATACCATACCATACCATACCATACCATACCATAATATACCATACCATACCATACCATACCATACCATACCATACCATAATATACCATACCATACCATACCATACCATACCATACCATACCATACCATACCATACCATACCATAATATACCATACCATACCATACCATACAATACCATACCATACCATACCATACCATAATATACCCTACCATACCATACTATACTATACAATACCATACCATACCATAGCATACCATACCATACTATACTATAATATACAATACCATACCATACCATACCATACCATACCATACCATACCATACTATAATATCTTTGAACAAACCGCGATAGAGTGAAGGCGTGAACGTGGAAGCGCGAAGTGAAGGGACGACTGTACTTTGGTTTGTCTTCCTGTGGGTCTTAATCATCAACTGTGTATGCTGGTAGTCCCTTCCTTGGGAAACAAAACAGAAATAAATAAACTTTACTCCACAATCCCCTCCAGCCACTGTTCTATTCCCCTCACATTGTTGATTCTCAAACTACAGCAACAAATGGTATGGACCTGCTGCCTCAGTTTCTCTGTTTCCTTACTGCCTTCTGAAATCTGGCTTCCTCTCTGACTGTCACCACACCCAGTGGCTCGGACCCTGTCCCGATTCCCCTGGTCTGCTGGGCACACTTGATCTGAGTCCGCCCTCCTCGGTCTCCCTGATGCTGGGAAACCCTCCATATCTTCCAACACTTTCAGCAAGGACGTCTCTGTCTCACCAGCTGCTCTGTTACCCTTCGCCCTACACGTTTCCTTCTCAGCATTTCTAGAATATCGGGGCTCTTGCAGGCTAACATATAATAGCACTTGGCTCTACAGCATAACATTGCACCGATGGAGAAACTAGACACAGACTATCAGCAAAGGCTAACTAGAGATCCGAGGCCAAAAGAGGGGTGCCTTTATTCTCTGCCTCTCCACTTCCCCAAGCTCAGAGTTCGAAAGAACCTATCCAAGGAGACAAACTGGATCCGAGGGCAGATGTGTCTACCCAGAAGCACAGTCTTCCGACGGAGGAGCTCGGGCAGGAGGACCTGCCTTCTCCCGCCACTGGCTGGGCTGTCCCTCTGTATACAGACATGTTCACCATATTCCTTAGGCTAAAATATACATGTACCAACTACGAAAGACTGGACATATCAGTCTCCATAATTCCCAAGAACACTATTTTATCATCTTTCAGAAAAAGATATGTCAGAATTTATACCTTTCCATATGGAACCACAAACTCTCACAAGGTATATCAACTTCATGTGTAAGAAAGAAAAAAACCCATAAAAACATCTCCAGTCTTATTAGTATAGTGATGTTTTTTCTACAATTTTCCCACCCTTTAAGTATTTCCTTTTTTATTTTCCAGTGATGTTTTGGGGTACAGGTGTATGGGTTATAACACATGAACAGTTCAGATAATTGCCACAGCAGTGAGGATGCAGACAGCAATGTCACCTCAAGGAACTCTCTGTTGCTGTTCCTCACGGGCACACCACTCCTGGTCCCTGGTCTGCTCTCCACCACTGCAGATGTGTCTTTTTAAGAATGACATATATTGGAGTCATAGAATATGTCATCTGTTGAGACTGGCTTCTTTTATTCAGCATAATGCCTTTGAGATTCATCCAAGTTATAGAATTTTATTCCTTTTCATTATTGAGAAGTGTTCTATCATATGCATATATCACAGTGTGTTTAAGTATACATTAAACATAAATGATATTTGTAGAATTGGTACACCATATTAAACATTGTCGATATGATGCCATGAAAAATTCTTGGGAGCTAGCCAGCTCTAGATTCAAACACCAATTCTGCTCCTTAGTTGTGGGCAAGGGGCAGAAATCCCTCTGAGAGTCAGCTTTGGCAAAGTGGGAGGTAATGGCTTGTTTCATAGAGCTCTAGAAATAACTGACGATTACAGCATGGGAAGGGCCTGGCGCACAGGAAACAGTCAACTGTGTCTGCTTCCCTTCCATCGGCCGTCAAGTCAAGGTCGAATAGTACATATTTTTAGAAATTTTTAATCTCCTGATTTTCAGGTGTGGAAAATTCATAATATTGACTTTATTCTAATTTGTTTTGTTAGCAGATGGAAGATAATCTATTGTACTATGCCTGGTACAATCTTTGCAGAGCGTAAATTCTTTATCAATATTTCGAAATACGTGCAAAACACTAGTCTGTGTGCTTTTGTGGTCCAAGGTTGCCTCCTGGCGTGAGTCTCTAGAGGTCTGGCGTTGGGCAAACTTGCCTTGAGCGGCCCCAGCAGAACCGGGGCCATGCAGCCTGACGATGACATTGGGTGGGTGGGTTTTCTCTGCTCCTTGTCATGCAGCCATCGCCAGATGGACAGAAGGCAGCGCTGAGGTGAAAGGCGGCCTGGGCGGACGGGACAGCACTGGGAGCCGCGGATGGAGCTGCTTCTGAGCATCCTTATCTCACTCCATCCCGACTCCATTACTTATCGGTAATTGATTTGTTGCCATTTCTGGGGCATAGCGTCTGCCTTCTTTATCAGTGTGAGCAAGAAGAAGCAATTAAATTTCTGATCCAAAGATAAATATACGTATGCTTAGCCCAAGCTCCCCTACATTTTATTCATTTCGTGCTGCTGGCCGCACAGCTGGGTGAGAGCACCCTTCCTTCACACAGCGACATTTACAGTCTGAAGTCCCGTCAAGGGGGCGTTCAGCGCAGTTCCCTGCCAAGTACATCATTCAAGCCGTGTGCCATTGCTCCGGCTGCAGTGCTCTCTGACTTACAACCACGCAACGCAAATTCACTTGGTCTCAAACTTAGCTTTAAAGAGTTCAAGTGGAAGTCTATCACACATTGGGAGACACACACATCATTTAAAAACAAGCAAATATAATTTATCATTTCCTAATGTTATAATTGATGAGATAATAACCTGAATTTTCAGTAATCAAGCATATTTATATTGATCTTGTGTAGGGTGATCCATTTTGAAATTGCTAATAATTACCTATTTTCCACCTGTAGAAATGGTAATTTTGTAGGGTTCAACTGAACAAGGCATTCTGATACACTGACATGGGAGAGCAGTGAAGGATGTTATGGTCTGAATGATGGCCTTTCCCCAAATTTCTGTGTTGAAGCTTTAACCTGCAGTGTGACTGCATTGGAGATGGGGCCTTTAGGGACATAACTAAGGTGAAATGAGGTCATAAGGGTAGAGACTGGTGTTCTTATAAGCAGAGCAGACACTAGCGTTCTCTCTCCATGCAAGCACAGAGGAAAGGCACTGTCTATGAGGCCGAAAGATGGGTCTCACCAGACCCCAACCCTGCCAGCACCTTGATCTTGGACGTGCAGCCCCCAGAACTGGAAAAATACAAATGTCTGTTGTCTAAGCCCCATTCTGCGGTCCTTTGTTATGGCAGCACAGAGACAGGTGTGGATCCCCAACGCTCCCCCAATCGTCGGCTCCTGCCTCATGGTTGGACGTAAAAGGGGTGCGAGGGCATCTACCCCTCAAGCCTATGGTCTCGTTTCCAGGTCCACCAAACAGCAAGGAGAAGGCTGCCGCTCAGGGCAGCTTCCATGGGTGCCGCTGCAGAACTGAGGATAGACAGGCGGTCAACATCCGAGTCCTCAAACTGGACTCCACACACCCCGGAAGCCTCCGGTCAGTGCAGGCTGCCCTTTGGAGGACATCCAAACCAGGACGGGCGGTCGCATCTCCCCCGTGAACTGGGGTAGTTGTGAGGGTCAGAGATATGTGAGTAAAACCCCTCCCTGTTTCTGGTGTATAGTAGTCACTCAATAAATACTGTTGTGTCAAGAAAACAAAAACCTATTTTAGGCATTTTCCCCCACAAAACGTCCAGAATGTATCCTACCATCCGTAATCACAAAAACCAGTCTCCTACGTCATATCACGACAGTAACGAACAGTAAGAACTCAGCTTCAAGATAATGACTTGATGTCAGATCGCCAAAGAAAAATGGAGCCTATTCAGCACACTGGGATGACTAATTTAAGAGTTCTTACCAAAAAAAAAAAAAAAAATGTAGAGGGTTTCTATTAATAAAAGCAGTGGTTCCCCAGGATACCCTTTTCTTTTATGAGACTTTTGTGAAGTTAATTAAGGTTTTACTATTCATGTTCTACTTTTATTAGAGATCTATAAGAGCCAAAAAAAAAAAAAAAAAGAAAGAAAGAAAATTAAAGCAAGTCATCAGTGAGCGGAAAACAAACTAAAGTATTTTATTCTTACCCATTACATTAAATTGAGGACATCATTACACACTGAAGTATTAATTATAATGATGCGATTGGTATCATGAAATTAATTGTACCTGATTTAATAACAAACAGGGATAAGGAGAAGAGTGAACAACGATACGCAGTGCTATGTTCCTCTCCCCCGACTTCCTTCCGAAGCGGGACAGTGTATAAATACTTATGTTTGAGGGTAACGTTCCACTGCTTAGTATCTTCCAGCTCAGCAATTAAGACATTATTTTCTTTCCTTAACCAAAAATTATTTTCCTTGCTTATAGTTGTACACTCTTAAGGGGAAAAAAAGTCCAGTAATTTAATAATTTAAGTAGTATGAAATTTAGGGCAGGAAAATCAAGCCCTCAATAAAAATTTGCATTTTGAAAATTGTCTGATTCCAACCTAATAGTTGATCATGGCCCACCTATGGCCACGAGGAACCATCTCGAGTGTCTAGTTTCTGCTCTACCTCTGTTTCAATCGTCACTTCGTTCACTGAAGGACGAACAAACCAGTGCTGACCGGCAGTCACAGTCTGCACCGCTGACGAAGGACCCGCAGACGCCATCAGCATCGTTCGCCCGTGAGTGGCACGCCACTGCCAAAGAAACTGTTTCTCGGTGTAAGCAGGATCGGTGACTTCGTTTAGGATGGTCCTCACTGATCATAGCACAGGTGATGACTTTCAGGTGTCTTCAGGTACCATGAAGTTACGAAGACAGTTCAGCAGGATTTACGCAAGCGCATTTCCAAATGCATCTAGGAAAGTGTTGCCGATTCAGGTGAATGTACTCTGGAGCTGAAGAGTGACAGTCACCATAGCCATCATGTATTGTCGTGAATGGCCGAGGCTCTGTACTACGTTGTGGTGAAATAGGCAACATTATCCTCATTTTAGGATACTGCAGGGACTGAGGAATTACAATGAGTTGGCCAAGATCCCATAATTATGAAGCTACAGAGCAGATGAACTCAGTTCTGCTGAGATTCAGTCCTTGGATTTAACGATCATATTCACTGACACAGTCCTACATCCTTTTCCTTCATAATTGTTTATTCTTAGGGAATGTGTATAATTTGAAACGTCCCTTGATGTTACAGATCCATGGGTTTATACTTTTTTAAAATGTGTTTTTTTATGATTGAAACATATGGTAAACAATTCAGTATTCGTAGATGTGGAAACAGGCCAGGCAGTGATCAATCTGAGCTTTTGGATTTGGCTCTCAGTGCTGGGGAGAGTCCAGGACCCTCTCAAACCAGGGACTCCCTTCTCCTGATTCTAACATGTCTTGTAATGCAGGCTTGCATTTAAGGTTTAGGAGGCATTTTATAAAGGTAAGCCTTTCAATGTCTTTGTAAAGATTTATTGATCCAATTTTACAGATGAGCAAACTGAGAGTCAGAAAGGCTAGGTATTATCAGCATGTTCCAATTAACTTTTGCTAATTAATAATTAAATTTTTTATTTTAATATAGGAGTGTTCAATTGATAACATACTAGTTAAATTGTTCTATTCTTTCTCAGTCTTAGTATTTTATAAATCTGGGCTCTTTTACTTAACCCAGCAATGTCATGCCCCTACCTTCAGGGAACTAAAAACAAGGTTCTCTAATAGAACAGGTGCTATGTGATAGCTATTTTTGATAACTGTTCTGGCTGAAGATAAGTACCAATTGTCCAGGTCAGAAGCATTTGACCTTTGAGGTAAACATCCCATTACAGCAGAAACTCAAAAACAGACATACAAATTACTATACTAGCTGTTTTTCTTCCTGTTTTCTTGAGAAAATAGCTACCTTCTACATCAACTACTGAAGATCATTCTGTGAGGAAGTAGTATGCTATGATGCCAATAATGAGAAGTCAGCCCTGGCCGGGTGGGTCTGTTGCTTGGAGTGTCGTCCTGTACACCAAAAGGATGCAGGTTCGATTTCTGGTCAGGGTGCATACCTGGGTTTCAAGTTCAACCCCAGTCGGGGTGTGTATGGGAGGCAACTGATTGATGTTTCTCTTTCACATTTGTGTTTCTTTTTTTTTTTTTTTTAATTTTTTTTTCTTTATTGACTTTAGAGAGAGAGGAAGGGAGAGGGAGAGAGAGATAGAAACATCAATGAGAGAGAAGATTGATTGGCTGCCTCCTGCATGCCCCCCACTGGGGGATTGGGCCCACAACCTGGGCATGTGCCCTAACGGAGAATTGAACTCGCGGCCTCTTGGTGCAGGGGTCCATGCTCAACCACTGAGTCACACTGGCCAGGCTCACATTTGTTTCTCTCTCTCTCAAATCAATTAAAAAAAAAAAAGCTTACCCTCGGATGAGGATAGAAAAAAGAAAATGAAGAAACACATTAATAAATACCTTCTTTATGCCAGGCACTTTACATATTTTCATTTAATTGTGCAAATAAGCCAAGACATAAGAAAAATTAGTTCATTTTGTCCCCCAAGAAGCGCAGGCTCAGAAAGTAAAGAAACCAGCCCAAGTGCACTAACATACTCCTGCTCTTCCATCCACCTCACCCCATCTCTGTGAGTGACCAGTCTGCTAAAATATTCATGGAAGCTTAATTCCTGTTGGTGTCTTTATAACGTGAGCTGAGATTCCGTACTAGCTTCCATTTCAGCAATGGATTGTTAGTCAACCATGAATCATTCAACCCTATTTGGCCACCTAATGTGAACAAGTGATGTAGATATCGAGAATTCTGAAGGAAAATACTATCGCATTCCTATGTTGGATAGCATCTGAAATAGGAGACAAAATGTGCACAAATCTATAGAAAAATGTATATGTCTACGAAAACACGGACACACCTACAATCACCTGTGAGCAAGAAAATGAGAAGGAAGTGTTTGGTGATGGATGCTTGACCGACCTAGGTTAAGGCAGATAGGTACATTTATGTCTAGAACTTAAACATCATGGAATTGAAACACAATAAAGGTGTTCATGATGTGCTAGACATAGTTAATTGAGTGTGACGGATCCTCCTATCAGCCTTGCAGAGGTGATGGAACTGAAGCAGAAGGAGGTTGAGCATCTCGCCCAGGTGTGCAGAGCTGGCAAGTGGCAGAGCTGGGACGTGAACGCAGGCGGTACCAGAGCTGCTTCTCTTACATTGACCTTGTGCCTCCAGTGTCAGTGTGCCACGCGAGTATGCGAACTGTTTATCTGGGAACAT
Organism: Tadarida brasiliensis; assembly: GCA_030848825.1. Lineage (NCBI taxonomy): Eukaryota > Metazoa > Chordata > Mammalia > Chiroptera > Molossidae > Tadarida > Tadarida brasiliensis. The sequence goes on along the minus strand of CM061275.1, from coordinate 4,391,347 downwards.
AAAGACTGTGATTCCCTAACCCTTGACATAAATGTTATGTGTGAAAACACTTCCCTGTTGTTCTTAGAGGAGTAAGTTCACTGCTTTATTCAACAGATCCTGATTCGATACCTATAGCGTGTAGTATTGAATAAGGATGCGGTGCTCCCACCCCACAGAGCAGTGAACTGGACAGACAGGGCCCTGCTTCATTACGAGAACTGTGCTAGTCACTCAACACACATTAACAATGCATTTAATTTAGAAAATTATTCATGTTTTTATTAGTTTGAATACATTACCTACATTAGACTCTCCTTAATCCAAAGGTATCCTTAAGAACCATACTTAAAAATTAACACTATGCTTCCAAAAATTTCACCAAGTAGGAAGGTTTGGGGGAGTCCTATTTAGAAGCAGAGGAGCAGTTTAAACAGTCTTAGAATGGTTTTCTGAATGGAGCAATACACCAAGTATCTTTGTAGTAGGCATACCATCTATATGGCATATTACCGTAACACAGTAAGCCACTCTGGTCCACTTCAGAATGGTTTTCTCCCGCTGCCCCAAACTGCTTATTACACCTGTTGTTCGGTGTGACCTACCTGGTAAGCACTTAGTCATTAGTTATTAAACGAGGATGTAATAATGTGGAGGGTAAGGTATAGAACACTGAAGAAATTCACACGCCATTAGAACAGCATCCCCCAACTACCAATCATTTGCCAAATGTAAATGGCCTCTTTGGATCACAATGTTGCTTTTTCCTGATGACAAAGGCCCACCTCCCCAAATCATCAAGTTATAATCCCTTAAAATGAATGAACATTCCAGAAACCCGAGAGCCAATTCTACGTTTTAAGAAGGGCAGTTTTCTAGGAATATTTTCATTCCCTTGCCTCCAACACATGCTTCCTTACCTGCTCTCTGGAGTGTGTGTGTATGGGGCAGGGGGGGCAGTGTCAGGCTCTGGGACACCCCCCCCCAAGTCTGCTGTTTAAACTTGTCACACAACACAGGGACCCACATGGCTTCAAGATCAAGAAGCGGGCTCTGCACACCTGTGCGGTTCCACAGCGACTTCCCTGCCCGAGCACAGGCGTGTCTGCCCACGCAGGGTGCGTTCTGTAGGCATGTTCCGTGTGCATGCGGTGTGTGTCCGCCCTGTCGCCTGGTCCTTGGGGAATCGGGCTGTTCCGGGGAACTCAGGGAACAGCTAGAGGAGGCAAACAGTCCTTTCTCCCCTGGTGGCTGCCCCCGCCGGGTCCCCGGAATCTGCAATAGCAAGTATCACAAGCAGCTAATAATGGGAGACGGAAGATGAGCAGGAGAATACAGGACCGAGGAAGGGGCCGTTGTACGGGAGACAAGCAGCCAGGATCTCTGTGCTTTTACACGCCATGCCCGGGGAGCTGGAGGGCAGGCAGCGACTCGGAATCTCCAGTCCTCTGAGATGATTTTCCCAACTGCGCCCGGAAACCAGCGCAGGGCGTGTGTCCTGCGCTGGGCGAAGCCAGCCAAGGGGGCGCCGGCTGCAAGTCGCCGCGCGGCCGCCACCACTTGGCGCTTCGGTGGCGTTGGCACTCCGAAGACGCGTGCACGCACCGCTTTCCCCGGCGTGGTGCGGGTTTCCTAAACCGCCCAGCTGCCGCCTCGGAAGGGAGTTTCTAGCAGCTCCCTCTCTGCCGCCTCCCCACCCCCAACCCGTTCTGGGTTTTACCCCGCGAGGAGCTTCTCCCGCTCCGCCGCGTGCGCCCTCCGAGGGTGCAGGTGCCGCTGTCCCGGCCGCGGCCGGCGCCCCGCCGACGCCGCCTCCTCCGCGCGGGCCTGGGGGCTTGACCGGTGCCGCCGCACCGCGGATGCTCCCGCGCCCGGGACTCCCCGCCCTCCCGCGCGACCCCGCGCCCCAGCGGGCGGTGCTTGCGGAGGGCAGGGGGCGGGGAGGGGAGCGGGGGCCCGTCCGGGGGTAGCCGCCTCCGCCGCCGCCCGCCGCGCCTCGCAGCCCAGCGCCGCTGCGCCTCCTGCTCGGCGCCCGCGCCCCGCCAGCGCCCGGCGGCTGCCTCGGCGACCGGAGCTGCATGCCCCCTGGCCGCGGCGCTCCCAGCAGCATGCTCTATTTCCAGATGGTGATCATGGCAGGGACCGTGATGCTGGCGTACTACTTCGAGTACACGGACACGTTCGCCGTGAACGTGCAGGGCTTCTTCTGCCACGACAGCGCCTACCGCAAGCCCTACCCGGGCCCGGAGGACAGCAGCGCCGTGCCGCCCGCGCTCCTCTACTCGCTGGCCGCCGGGGTCCCCGTGCTCGTGGTAAGCCCGGCGCCCCACTCCCTTCCTTCGGGGTGGAGGCCCCACTCAGGGTCGGGCGCCGCAGCCTTTGCCGCCTCAGTGCCTCCAGGTTGCGGGCACCCCTTCCCCAGAGGACATGTAGGGCGCGTCAGGGTGGGTGCAGAGGAAGCCCCCAGCTGCCTCTCCCACGCACCAGCCCGCACCCCTGCGGCGGCTGCAGTGTCGGGTGACGGAGCGGGGGAGGGGAGAGGAGGGGGCTGGCGGAGGTACTGGGGGTGGGGGTCGGGCCTGGGGAGGGGTGAGCCTTGCCTTCATCTGCTCGGTGGCCTTGCTCCCAGATTGCCACGGGAAGGTGAGCCCCAGCGACAGGGACAGGGGAACCTATTGCTGGGGTGTGGAGGGGACTCCCGTTTTCCCAGTGGGGATGCCTGTTCCCGGTTCACCACCCCTGCCCGGTCAATGAAAGTACCAGTGGGACCCAGCTGACCAGGGCACTGAGAGCACAGGCGCTCAATGGAGAGGCTCAGGCGTGCTTGCTGGAAAGCGGACCTGTGCCTGGACCCAGCGTTATTTAAGGGCTGCTCCCGCCCGGGCAGCGAACCCCTTCCTGCAACAGCTCTCTGAGAAGCCCTGCGGGTTCAGGGACTGTGTGTGTGTCTACAGGGACACATATACCTATGCAATTATTAGGGTAATGATCATATACTAATTTACATATGTGAACAGGAAGCGGAATTATTGGTGGGGGAACTGGTGGTGTTTCTTCAGAAAACATTATGGTTCCTGTGATATTGTTAAAGTGTTGGAGGTTCCCTTCCTGTGGTACTGCCCCCCTCTCCCTCCCTCCCCCCTCCTTCCCTCCCTCCCTCCACAGATAACAGATAACAAGTAGGAAATTAAAAATGAAGAGGGAAGTGTTATTTCAGTGGCTGACTCTGTAAGTCGCAGTAATGAATGTTAAGAACATCTGTTACATCTATTAGGTCTGGATATTAGTGTTTTATTTGATTTTAGGGGAAATCAGTTAATAATTTACGAAATAATGAAAAATGCCTAACACATAATGGAATTCTAGGAATGAACCAAGGAGCTTCCTGCTGACCTCAGAGTAACTTTGTCATGGGTGCGGTGATGGTTGACTTCCCGTCAGCTCTAGCATAGTGTGTGAGAAGTGGTAGACCTGACACCCGAGAATGTTTTGTTTTCGTAGTAATTCGCTTACATGTGTCAGAGACCCCAATCCAGCTTCATGTTTGTGTTCTATTGGCTCCATTTGGAAATCTGGAAGAGGAAAAAATTGGTTTTCCTTGACGCCGTTCGTGCAGATGTTGGTTTTCCAGGCGACTAAATAGTTCAGGGCTTTTTTTTTTTTTTTTTTTAAGAAAAAAGCCTGCCACTTTCAGGACACTGGTTTTGTTGCCGCCATAATCAATAATGTCTGTAACTCATCCCTGGTTCGTTGCTGTTCTGTGTTTTATTTAAATGAGAGAGACTTTTCAGATCCTAACCACCCATCCATGGTGGCAGGTGCCCGTTAGAAACACTAATGTATTGGCCCAAAGATTTTGATTATTCGCCACTTCAGGGTAACCGAGGAGGGGAAGGGGAACCAGTTAGTCATCACTGGGTGCCTGCTCTGGGCCGGACTCTGTGTTGTCAAAGCCAGTGTCCTTTCAGAGCGCCCCTCCCAAGAGACACCCTCTCCAGTGAACACTAGGGACTCTGAGACCAGATAGATATAAACTAGAAGCATCTGAAAGCAGAGACCAAGGGCGTGGTGTTTGTGCACCCATGAGACTGATGCTGGGTGCCACCCTATGTCTTCTGCTTCCCAAGGAAGACCAGAGACGGCTGATTGGTGGGCATCAAGGGAGGAGCCAACTTGGTTCAGGGTTTGACTTTCATTTCTTTAGGTACCAGAAAACGAACTGGGAGACAGGTGCTGTGAGGGAAGGTTGGGTTTGGAGGCTCGTTGTGCTGCTGGCCTCTCTCTCTGTGTTCTGTGGAGAGTACCGTGGACAGTGCGGAAAGCTGGGACCAGGGAAAGCACCTCCACACCTCTCACTGGCTTGGCACAGTCACCTGCATGAAAATACTGCTATTAATAGTAATGGCAGTAGAGCCATCGTTTGTTGAGTTACATACCTTATACCCGTCCAGTGTTTGCATTATCTCTGAAAGCAATTATTATTATTGTCACCTGTCACTTGGGAAAATGAGACTTAGAAAGATTAAGTCATTTGCCCAAGGATGAGGGCTAAACATGTGATACCCAGAATTGTCACCTCCTCTGCCAAACTCCCAAGCCTTCCCCTTTTCTATTACAATATGCAAATTCGATTTATGCCTAAATCATTCTTCTCGGTACAGGCCTCAAACAGTCTCTTTCTCCATCTCTTACATTTCTTGGGCTGTAGTGATAAAGGTTCTTTACAATTTATAGTTTTTAACCTTCGAGACTCATTTCTTATACTTTAGATTAATTTTGAGAAGTAGCTCCTGTCACCTCCACAAGCTAAGGTTTGTTTCAGACTTGCTGAACTTATTTATCTAAAAATCAAAAGCAATATATTTTTTCAACTTTTTCACTTTTACATAGTGGTGACTTGGGGACCAGGTTGGAGTCTAACAAATTAGAATTCAGATCCAAAGTCTGTCCTGCTGCTATGTTAACAGTTGGGAACCAACTTACTGGGTGACCTTGAACAACTGGGTGACCTTGGACAAGTTATGTAAGCTCCTTAGGCCTCAATTTCCTAAGTCACGGGATTCTGAGTATTAAATTAGATTTCATATATAAATACACCCTTGGCCCATAGTTGATACTCCATAAGAATCACTATCGCTAGCATTATTATTTAATAAAAGAATAATTCAGTAAATGTTCATTGAGTCCATGTTGCAAGCACCCTATTGGGCAGAGAAGAGGTTGTGAAGGGTCCTTCGGAAGGACTCCACGCTGACTGCCCCTCAGGAGTCTACAGCCTAATTAGCTAACATGCCAAAGGGCATGGTCTAAGCCATCATGTATGTGTTCATATATACTACACAGGTCTGTGTGTGTAGCACAGGGACTGGTTGTTGGGAAGACGCTGAGATCATTTTTGTTTGGAGGGGCAAGGAGAGGCTTCCTGATGGACGAGATGGCATTTGAGGTGTGACTTGAAGGAGAGGCTGAAATTGAGTTGAGTCAGGACATCCCTGCAGCAGTGACATGAACCACTTGGTGAGGGAAATGGAGGCGAGTGGCTTGTGTCATCTGTAAGGATGGTGGGCAGGGACACTGGTGCACAGGCCGAGGGGAGACCTGGGTCTCGGTGATGAACTCGGAATGCCAGGCTGAGGGTTTCCTCAGCTTGTGGGGAATTGCATCATGGCGGGACATTGATGGGTATTATTTTAGGACATTTTGGGGACAGTGGTATAGGGCTCTTCTATTGTTAAAATATCCATGAGATAATTTTAAACTCTTGATTCTCAAGTCTATTTTCTGTTGTGAAATATTATTTTAATTGTGTTTTCGGAAAACACCTATAATTTGGGCTCACTTACAAAGAGAACTCGGTTCATGAACTTGAAAACCGGTACTGTGCAGTTGGATCTGTGGAGCATTTGCCAGAGCGGCACACACACAATTTAGAGACGTGAATTAGGGATCTTTCGTTTCCATGGACTTCAAGAACTGGCAAAGACTGGTGTCTGCTCCCCACATTCAGATACGGTGGCTCCTTAGACCTGTGAGCAGTCCAGATGGCTCGAAGGAGATGGGGCTGGACCATGCTTCCTCATGGGGCCAGACCAGACAAAGCCCGCACGAGCAGGGCGGGGCTGAGTGTTAGGGACACCTCTGCTTCTGCATGTCCAATCCCAGGAAGCTCCCTTTGGTCTCCGAGGCTGAGGGCTGGAACTACTGTTGCTGTCCCAAGGGTGTGTGTCACTAGATGTGACAGAGGTTGGTGATGACAGAAAGGCACCTCATATCCGGAGCTTCACCTGGTTGGATCCGAGTGCCTGAGGCTTTCCCCAGATGCCTCCTCCCCGGAGCCTTGCCGTGGGTGCTGGCTCCTCACCCCACTCCCGAAAACTCCTCGCGTGGGCAGGACAAAAAGTCTGGGTTCTTATACTGGTTTCTCTCGCTATCATATGACCTTGGGCAAAATTTTCTTATTCACAAACTGGAGGAAAGGAATCTCCCCGTTGAGAGACAGTGCACGCAGGGGTTAAGGTCACAGACTCTGGAGTCGGGCTGCTTGGGTCTGAGGCCCAGATCTGCCACGTTCCAGCTGCGTGAACTTGAGCCTCCTCTCTGTGCCTCAGTTTCTTCAGCTGTGAAATGGAGATCATATGAGTATTACTATGAGTACGAAATGGGTTAACATCTGTGAGTATCAGAGGGGGGCCCAGCGATACTGTGTCTGTGGCCACCATTAGTACTGTCAAGGTTGTGATGACTAATGAAGTTAGCCTGTTTAAAGCACCAAGCAAAGTACTTTTGTCTGTTGGTGGACTCCAGGGCTGATAAAACATCAGAGGTGGACGGAGGTTAGTTACCTGGTTCAGTCCACTCCCCCACAAAAACTGGGGAGTCTGAACAGCAAAGCATAGGAAAAATCCAGTCAGGACTCGATTCTTGGAGTTAAGTCAGAGATCCCTACCTTTGAGGACTCCTGTATTTCTTCAAGGGCATTTCTAACACCAGCTGAAATACTCCAGGCGCCCACCACTGTGTAACAATCATTTCACGTGTCACCCTATTTCATGCTCACCATGGTAGGACTTTCTTGAGACGTAGGTGCTGTCGTTAAACCTACTTCATAAATGAGACATACGATGCTTAGTGAGAGTATATGCCAGACCTGTATTAAATTTTAAAATCCATTAATATAATTAATTTTCCCAATAAACTTGTGAAGGAGATTGAGGAGATGAGATGACTAATCCGGAGTCCTACAGGGACAGAGCCAGGTCCTCAGTGCCTTTGCTGCTTCTGTTGTAGCCCTCTATCCCGACACATTCGTGAATCTTCCGAGATTTTTATCTTGAACCTTTACCCTCAGTGTCGGTGGTCCTGGATGGATGGGAAGCTGTGAGTGCCACGTAGACCGTGGTTCAGACTGTGGGGCAGGCAATCGTGCTGGCTGTTTCCTGTCACACTTGCAATGCTGCGGGGAGGCTGGAGGCAGCAGGGATTCTGAGATGTCCCTGTCGTATAGCCGTGTTTCCTGTCTCTGTCACACACACCAGACACTTGCTCTCACAGGGAACCACCCTCGGCTCCAGACCTGCAGACACCGTGTGCAGAGAGCTGGGGTGCGTGGAGAGCTGGGGTGCGTGGAGAGCTGGGGTGCATGGAGAGCTAGGGTGCGCGGAGAGCTAGGGTGCGCGGAGAGCTGGGGTGCGCGGAGAGCTGGGGTGCGTGGAGAGCTGGGGTGCGTGGAGAGCTAGGGTGCGTGGAGAGCTGGGGTGCGTGGAGAGCTGGGGTGCGTGGAGAGCTAGGGTGCGTGGAGAGCTGGGGTGCGCGGAGAGATGGGGTGCCCGGAGAGCTGGGGTGCGCAGAGAGCTAGGGTGCGCAGAGAGCTGGGGTGCGCGGAGAGCTGGGGTGCGCGGAGAGCTGGGGTATGCGGAGAGCTAGGGTGCGCAGAGAGCTGGGGTGCGCAGAGAGCTGGGGTGCACAGAGAGCTAGGGTGCACAGAGAGCTAGGGTGTGTGGAGAGCTAGGGTGCATGGAGAACTGGGGTGCACGGAGAGCTGGGGTGCATGGAGAGCTAGGGTGTGCGGAGAGCTGGGGTGCGAGGAGAACGGGGGTGCACGGAGAGCTAGGGTGCACGGAGAGCTGGGGTGCGTGGAGAGCTGGGGTGCACAGAGAGCTAGGGTGCGCGGAGAGCTGGGGTGCGCGGAGAGCTGGGGTGCACGGAGAGCTAGGGTGCGAGGAGAGCTGGGGTGCGAGGAGAGCTGGGGTGCATGGAGAGCTGGGGTGTGCGGAGAGCAGAGAGACTTCTCCATCCCGGCCCGTGTCTTCAGTGGGACCTCGCACTAGACGGGGGCAGAGCAAGCACACTGCGCTTGTGTATAAAATGCCGTGTATGTATACAGGCAATTTTCTAGTCACAGCCTCTTCTCAGATTGGCAGAGATCTCCACGGTTCCCTAAAAGTTAAGAACTCCTCCTGGAGGATCTGGGGATCTGTTTGAACTCCTCCCGTGATTTGCTTAGATGTTCTCATTCATATTTACTCATCCATAGTCTCCTCCCTGCATTCCCTTTTGTTTCTCTTGGATCCCTTCGCCTTTGGTGGTGATCGGAGCAAGGAGCAAAGGCGCAGGACTGGAAAAGCAGCTGGCCTCCTCCTCCCTCTGCTTCTCTCCTCCCCTCTTCTCCCTTTCCTCTCTCTGTTTCCACCTTCCTCCATCCCTGTGGCTTCTCTGGAAACACGTTGACTTATTTCATCCCACCTTTCCAAGTTGTTGTGAGAATCAGTCACCTCGTACATAGGAGGAAAACATGCGAGCAGATTACATGAGTCCTGTAGCCACTTGGGCATTGGAGATGGTTCTGGGTGCTTGTAACATGGTTTATCCAGTCTGATGCACTCACTCTGTGGTGTAGAAAAATGAATAAGAATAGTTTTTTCTAGAGTCTCCTGTAGAAAGAATAGTAAAAACAAGTAAACTAAGAAGTCGGCAGTAAGAAATGGTCTCCTAACTAATTATGACTCCAGTATCCATTGCTGTTTTTCAAAATATTTCAATAAGGTCAGAGTATGGTCAAGATTATTATAAAAAAACAAAACAAAACACCTCTCATTCATTTGAGAGAAATGAATGTGTTCAGGGAACAGTGTTAATACCATCTGATAAATACGGATTATATCAGATTAATTCTTAAATTTGCACTGTGCCAAAAAGACATTACAGTACTTGAGAAAGTTTTGAATGGTGATAATGCATCTTCTGTGTACTAGGTGCTTGCTGTTACTTGGGTTGTATAATGAGCAGGCCGACTCACTACCTTCAGTGCAGACAGTTGCATGGAACTGTACCTCCAAGCCTCTTGTAAGACTAAGAGGACGATAACTAGCATGGTACCTGGTAAGGATTCGGCATGAGCGTGTGTGAATCACGTGATGGAATGAAGTGATGGCTGTTCTTCTAGCATGGATGCCAATACTAGTTATTGATTGTGCACAGCGAAAGGACACTGGTGTGTTGTCACATCTGCTGAACGAGTGAGGTGAGTCATTCACTTCACGCCCGCCCTCTCCGACAGTCCATGTGGTACCCGTCTAGGGAGCTTAAGCAGTTCCCTCCAGTTGCTGAATGACACCTCTAGGATCTGAAGCTATTCGTCTCCCAATAATTTGATTCAGAGCACAAATGGTGGCATTTCTAGAAGACAGGGAGGGTTAAAGCAATTGATAAAATAGCAATGTGCTCTTTACAGCATCCATACCCTTGTCAGTGTATAGATAGTTACAGACAGACAGGAAAAGGGGAATTTAAATCTGTGTTCAAGACAGACCTTCATTGGTTCCTAAGACCAGTGCAGTAGCCAATAGAACGCGACTCTCCTGGCTCAACTTTCCCACCTGGACAGGTGGAGAAGGCGGGTTCCGACGTGAGGGATGGTCTCACCCGGATCTAGGAGGGTCCTTTGAACAGACTTTGGGAAATTATCATTCCGATGGAAGATATTTTAAAGTATGTGAAATGAAGTTCTATATTCAGTATATGAAACTATTTCTGAGAATGCCAGTTTTCACTCAGCAGGCTGGTTACATTTTTAGTCATATTGTGACTGGTGTAGTTTGAGAATCACTGTCAGTAAAATAAAATCACCTTTTTATTTTATATATAAAAGCAGAATCATAGAGGTTTTTATTTAAAACTCTAAACACAGTCCTTTGGGGGACATTTCTCAGTGAGAGGACATGTATGAGTGTGTGTGTGTGTGTGTGTGTGTGTGCGCGCGTGTTTGTGTATATATGTATAATAAATTTGTAATTTTTTGTATGAATACATTTTTATCTCCTTTGCTTCTAATATCTAGAATGCTCCCCTCCCCCCCCCAAAAAAACTCCACAACTTTCTGGAACATTCTTCTGTATCCTTCCAGACTTGGCATCGACTGCTCTGAGCAGATTTCTTAGACTCCCCTGGATGAAGTCACTTCATTCTCCTCTGTGATTCCTTTGTCTCTTTCACGAATGATGGCTTTAAAATAACCTCATCTCGTTCTTCTTTCGATTCATGCTGCCATCACTGGACTCGAGCATCTCAAAGTCTGGGTGCTGCAATCTGACTGAGGCGCGTTTCATCATATGCGATTCTTTGGTTATTTTTGCTGGATGAGTTTTCCAGACACCAACTGAAGTATGTGATGATGACATTATAATGGCCAGATTCTGCTGAGCACATAGCTACTTACCCATTCGTTAAATTAGGTGAAATAGTCCATGTGCCCTGCTTTGTGAATTCAATGTTTCAAGCGTACGAAACCCTGTGTGAAAAGTTCAGCCAGTGCCATGGGGTTCTGTGTCCTCAGCTGACGAGCTTCAAGCAGAAATCCTCCTGAGCCAATGGCTGTGCCCTGGGTCCCTCGAGAACAAGCCATTGGGGTAAAGGTGACAGGCCTCATGCAGTCTTACACCTTATTCACCCCAGCGTGGGAAGTATCTCCAAACTATTTTAGTCTATCCACTAGCTTGACTTTTTTTTTTTTTTTTTTTTTTGCATTTATCTTCAGACAGAGTGGGAGGGAGAGAGGGAGGAAGAGAGAGAGAGAAACATTGATGTGAGAGAGACACATCGAGTGGCTGCCACCCACATGACCCCAACTGGGGTCGGGGACAAACTGCAACCGAGGTCCGTGCCCTTAGCGGGAACTGAACCCGGGACTCTCTGGTCTGTGGGCCGACGCGCTAACCGCTGAGCCAAACCGGCCAGGGCACTTGACATTTTTTAATTGCACCAATAAAGAGTCCATTTTTAGCATTCTTCAAGCTAATTAAAAATCACTACTTTCATCAATAAAAAATCATTTTTAAAATATCGACAATGCTCATTGAATCAGTTGTTAATAAGCAGCCAGACCACAAAGACTTGTAGTCGCCTCTTTGGAGTGGGACCCAAGACTTTCTCCCTCCCTCTCTCTCTCCCTCCCTCCTTCATTCCTTCTTTCCTTGAGCAAGTATTTGTTGAACATCTTCCATGTGTAACATAGCTTGAAAATAAGGATAAAAGGGTCGCTTGACTCGCTGCCAAGCCCCAGGCCAGGAGTGAAGCCAGCCTCCTCCTTCTCCACGGCCTCCAGAGGCCGTCAGGGAACAGGGGGGCCGTGGGCAGCTGAGTGGGAAGGTGGTCCTGACACGCCTGCCTGGGCCCACAGGTGCCATTTCCCCTCTCAGGGAGGCAGGACTGTGTCGACACAACCAGCACCTCTATGCTGAGTAAATTGTGTGTGGTGTTTCTCGGGTGACGATCCCCCCTTTTTAGGGGTGCTTTTGGTAGTGCAGCAGAAACTGTATTTTCCTATCAAAATGTTCTTGTAGAGATTTCAGAGTCAGTTTTTTCTCACACTGGGTGCACAGAAGCACGTTTCACGCTGAGAAGCAGCTCACAATTCCAGAGACGTCCTCAAAGCAGGACGCCACCTTCTCAGACACCAGAACCGAGTCGTGGGAGGCACCGGGGGCCTCCTGACATCCCCAGTTGAGGAACGAGACCAGATCTTCGGGCTGGTGACAGCGACCTCTTCCTCCACACGTGCTTCTGTGAGTTGGGTTTGCTCAGCCACCAACATGCATGAAGCGACTCAGTCACAACTACAGGACAACCGTTTCGGTCTCTGACAGAGAGTCCTTTGTTCCTCTCTCTCCGGCTCCCTGTCACGATGACTTGGGGTCCCCTTTCACATCTCCTGGCTAAGTCTGGAATACAGATACGGGAAGCCAGTAGACACTGTATTCCCTTTTTGAAAGATTTGTGAATTCACTGTGAGAGAACATGCTTCTTTGTGGCTGGGATTTTTCAGTCATGATGGAGGCCTGCCGCCCCCCCCCCCTTTTTTTTACTCCTCACCCAGGGATATGCTTATTGATCCGAGAGAGAGAGAGAGAGAGAGAGAGAGAGAGAGAGAGAGAGGAACATTGATGTGAGAAAGAAACATCGATCGGTTGCCTCCTGTACGCACCCCAAATGGGGCTCAAACCCGAAACCTTTTGGTGTAGGAGACGATGCTCCAGCCACCCGAGCCACCAGGCCAGGGCTCGTTTAGTTCACCTGTTAATTTTCAAATGAATTGCCAGAGAGATTGAGTGACTTGCCCAAGGCCATGCTATTGGACAATTATACAAAGAGGTAATATATATAGGCCCTTGTATATGTCAGACATCTTGTAAGTGCTTTACAGATATTAATTAATTGAATCCTCACAACACCTTTGGCGAGAGGCACTGTTGTTGCCTCAGTTTGCAGAGAGCAGCGGGCCTTGGTAGAACTGCTCCAAACTGCTCTCCGCACAGTGACGGTCCTCCTGCCAGGGCCACTTCCCTGCCATCTCCTGGAGGGGTTGAACCACCCACAGCGAATCTCTGCCTAGTGGTGGCAGTTGGGAGAGAGCAATGAAGAGCAGTGATTCTGAGAGTTCTTTTCTTGTGACTTTATACTGGGTGTGGTCTTTACAGTGAAGTTTGTGATAGTGAACAGGTAGTAACAGGTAAAGAAAAAGAGCACCAGTCCCCCAATCATTTGGTTCTGTGATGCTTTCTTGTGTGTTTCTGACATCGGCTCTTTTCAGACAAAGAGTAAAAGTGCACGTGAAACCCGCTGCAAGTGACTGTGACAAAGTCCTACCTGTTCTTGATGAACAGATTTCACATTTTCCGGTGTGGTTTTACCATAACATAGCACTGCAGACCACTAACACACAGCATGTCTGCTGCACCCTGGGCAGAGTCACTTCCTGAAGGGTTGGCCGCTCGCTGTGCATGAGAGACCCCTTCAGTGGTGTAAATACCTATAAGAGAGAGGCATACACATTTATATATTTGCATTTTGAAGTTGTTGTTTTTTTAAGGGACTTAGGGAGATCCTGAAATCGACAGCATATCCAGTATGGAATGCCATGTGACTCTGCATTATAGTTAATTGCATACAAATACTTTGGCCTTTGAAATATTGTAAATCCCTCCAGACCAGCAGTTACAGCTCCCGTGCTGTGCTTCTCGCTCACCACGAAGTGCTTGGTAGAATGCCTTTCAAACGGTGGGTGTAAGTAACTATTTGTGTGTTTGAAGAGAGCAGATTTAGAGAAGCAGAAATAAACATGACTTGGGGAACCGTTTTTCCCTCTTTAAGACTATTGTTAATTTCCTAGGCATATGTGTAAATGTTATTTTTCATGATAAAATATACTCAGATGCACTGCCCACTCATAGATACTTAGGTTATAGAGTCCAAATTATTTTTCCAAAACCCAAGTCTTCAATGTTTTGCTTTATTTCCAAGTTATCCCTGATTTCAAATAGTTTCCCTGTGTAAACCCAAATTTATATAAAATATAGTTCAAAATGAATCTTATTTACTTCAGATGGAGAATATTCAAACACCTATAATTTTGTTTTGAAAATCATTAAAACCATCCTGTTTTCCTTCTGTAACCACTAATTCATTTCCCCAGACATTTTCTGTATTTCAGTACTATTTTTCCCACTCTTTCTCAGAGCAACACATTGGTCGGTTTAAAGGGCACCCCATCTTCCTTCCTGTTTTGTAAATCTATCCACCCATAGGTTTTACATCTGAAATGTACATATATGGTAAATCAGGACCGTTTTCCGATGTTCTGATGCAGGATTCAGAGAGCTGGCGGTGTTTCTACACGAGATGAGTCACGACTGTATTGTCACCCCGGGTCTCTGATTCATGATCGGTACCTTTTCATTGGTAATCATACATTACGAGCTGAAACATTTGACTCAATGCATGGAACTGTTTTTGAGAGAGTGATAAAAAGTAGTGGTACTTTTCAGAATGACATTGATGAATAAAGAAAGATTCACTGCTCCTTGGGCAGGCCAATCACTTACAGCTTTCAATTAACTTGGGGACACACTGGGGAAATGAAATCAGAGTTTTATGTTTATGGAGATATTTCATTGAAATTCAGGATTTCCCAATTAGGGTGAAATATCAGACAAGTGCATAGGAGCACGTCACATTGTCACATGGGTGCAGATTAAATCGCCTGCTAGCAATCTCATTCAAGCACAGTAATCATGGTTTCAGTGATTCATTCCTTCATGTATTCATCAAAAAGCATTCACTCAGCCATCCCGGATGAGGCTGTGTGTGTGTGTTTGATAGGTTCTGCATATTCAAAGATGGAAGAAAGGATTCCTGTCCTCAAGGAACTCAAATATACGAATCCTGTCAGAGGTGCCCGGAACTGGCGCTGGCGAGGGTTGAGGAAGGTAGAAGAAGGATGATGGAGATTCGGAGACGAGGTGATGTTAACTAGTTAGTTAGGGAAACAAGGGAGGGTGTTCCAAGCAAAGAGCAAGTTGTTTAGGCTGGAGACCCCTCATAGGTTGATGGGATTCGTAAGAATGTCTGGAGTGGGGTGGTGTGTAGCACAGAAGTGATTCAGTTCAGAATGTAAGGTTGTTTAGTAGAAAATACAACGATACTCAGAGGTTGAAGTCAAAGTCCCCTTGCCAGCGAGCAGAGGTAAACCTGTGATATACATTTTAACTTCTCATCCTCACTTTCTCCCTCTGCAGAATGGGACGTCTGTATCTCCTTGTCTTACAAAAGTGATTGTAGCTCTGTGACTGATTTTAATTTAGTAAAGTAAAGGAAAAGCATTCGAATGTTGTTAGAGTTTCAAGGAGCTGGGGCAATCTGCCTCATGGGTCTAGGCTGCCAAGCGAGTTCCAGAGTATTTATATTTTTAAAATGAAAACATCACTGTGAAATCAACTTTTAATTAGATAGCGACTAAGGAGTTAATTCAGCCCTGGCTGGTGTGGCTCAGTGGGTTGTAGCGTCATCTAGTGCACCGAAAGGTTGCCGGTTCAGTTCTGGTTCCGGGCACATACCTAAGTTTTGGTTCAGTCCCTGGTGGGGGCACATACGGAAGCAACCAATTGATCTCTCTCTCTCTCTCTCTCTCTCTCTCTCTCTCTCTCTCTCTCAGATTAATAAAACATATCCTCAGGTGAGGATTAAAAAAAAGGTTAATCCAGTGACACATATACTATATGATTTTAAATCATCATTTGCAACATGAACAATGCTAAAAGATCAGTATTTCCACAATTATGAAAGTTCGTGTATGCACAATTAAAATTCAAATTGGCAAGGATATTTTTTAGTGTTGCTATGGTTTGCTTCTATAATTAGGTCATCTTGACTTGCATTTTCTAAATAGCATAACAGGTGTGCTCACCTGTGTAGTAAATGTCTCAGTCTCCTCACTATAAACTGGAAACGCAAGGGAATTACATCTGCATGTTGCTGTAGAAATCTGGGGACACGCCATTCTTTCAGGAAGTGGGGCTTGAAACATGGGATGCGAAACAGGACTACCCTGGGTAGGCGGAACCCCGATATTCCCCTTTGTGGTGTTAAGGATTAGATGTGCTCGGTTTTCTTGCAAAATGCCCTGTCCTTCTAAATTTAGTCATCTAATTAAGACTTCCTTCCTGGGAAATGGCTTTAAAGGGTACATAATACGGGCTTTTACACAAGCAAGCTTTGATTGGATTAATTGGATTGGACACGTTTTCTGTGAATGTGCTGGAGTCTCGGCTTCATTCACGCGGAAGGGCGAACGTGGAGAATTCGAGCGAGAAGACGCGTCCCAGGCTGCACGGGCGTGTGTGAAGGCGCCGGGTGAATGGCAGGCCAGGGACCCGCAGGAGTGGAGCAGCCGAGGCGTTGGCACGGAAGAAGCTGCCAGGGTGGAAAGCTGGGCGAGGAGAAGGGAGGTGGGAGGTGCAGACGGAACACAAAATGTAGGCTTTTGTTTTCCCAAGAGAACACCTGGCATGGGTTTGATCAGAGACACTGGGGAGACTCAGACATTGGGACCGAAAGGCCAGGGCGAGGATGCAGGCTTCTGGCACGAGTAGACGGTCACTTGGCCACCAGAGACCAGTGCTGAGCCAGGGTCACGGAAGAGATGACAGTCGGGAACTGGGACGCTGGGAAGTAGGGCAGAGCAGGGCCGTCGGGAGGGAGCAGGGAGGTGGAGAAATGGAGAAGGCACACCTGAGGAAGGCGAGGACAGCGGGTGGAGAGAGCCCCCAGGGCACAGCCCAGACCAGGAGCCCTCCCCAGCAGGCACTGGCAGGGTTGTGAGCAGAGTGAACAACAGATGTGAGATAATGGGGTTAAGCAGGCCTGGTGTGGAGCAGACTTCTGACCCCACCTGCCAGCGCAGGAGGGGTCTGCCCAGTTCAGCATCAAATGACAAGGTTGTGACGTCAGACATCGACCACACAGCCACATGCCCCCTGGCAGCTGTGGCACTCAGAATGGCTCGCCAATCATTCGGACCTGATAAAACCCAGGCTCAGGAAAATTAGATTGCTGAGAGCCTTGCAGCCAGAACACGGGCAGAGCGTGGGTTAGAGCCTGTCCCTGGTGTCCCAAACCTGTCTGTGAACTTTGCCGCTGGCGTGAGACCTGGAGCAGGGCTCTGTCGGCTGCAGGAATTTACTGTCCAGCCAGGGGTCCGACTCGGGCAGGAACAACCCCAGCCCCTTGAACACTCAGCCAGCCCTGGAAGAGCGCCTGGGGCTTGGCAGGTCCCCGCCCACTGGCTGCTGTGTTCATGCTCCTGAGTGAAAAGCTGTGACAAAAATCACCGGTGTGACTCAGGCCTTAGAGAACGCTTCTCCGAGAACATGGCTGCGCGGGGACAGGAGGCCTCCATGAGGGGCGGCTGTGGTCAGCTCTGGCTGGAAGAGAAAGCGAACTATTTATTGAGGTCGATTTGGAATCCGACATACTGGGTGTAGGTCCCACATCCACTGCTGATTAGTGTCCTGTGGGGCCAGTGGCGGGGCCTCCCGGTCCCGGGTTTCCTCGGAGCAGGCGCTCACCCTGTGGAAGCTGGTGGTCCTGAACATGCTCACGGGGGAGGGGCGCCCGTTTAATGTTCGCAGCTGTTCCATCCTTGTGTTATCATCGCCCCTTTGCAAAAGAAGAAACTGAGACTTGAAAAATGTTAAGTCATTTAAAAATGTTAAAGCTGAGAGATTTGAAAGCAGCAGGTCTTCCTGGCTCCAAACCCCATTCTTTTCCCACCGCACCCCAGCGGCACACGGGGATGGACTCGGGGGTCCAGGGTTTGGAAAGGAGGAGCTTGCACCCTCCACGCGCCTGTTGCCTTGTACTGGGGGGTTTGTACAAGGAGAACAGACGTTAGGAACAGGAGAGGCGAGCGGTGATTTACGTGTCATGGAAACACTTTGGATGCAGCAGTGAACATCTTTGGTGGAGAAACAGGTTTGAGGAGGGGACAAAAGTTCCACGTGAACCCCAGCGCTCAGGTGCCAGGTGAGAGTGGGGCCCTTAACGTCAGGTGAGGCAGGTAGACCCATGTGAACATACTCAACTAAAGAATCAAGGCAATATTGAGTTGAAATAAACAACCAGAAGAATTTATGTCTTGTGGGTGTTACAAATGAGGAGAAAACAGCTAGATCAATCAGAACGTTAAGTAGGATGGAGATGAAAGAAAAACTGGGTGTCTGTTCCTCCCCAGAGCATCATGTAGGATCTATTTGTCTTTAATGGTCTCTTCCTATCTCGTTTTGCCAATTCTGCTTCCCCAGAATTACTCAGTTGAAGTAGGATCCCAGATAAGTAAATAGGATAAAAATGGAAATGTCAGGGCTTGCAGATCCTCGGAGCACTGCAGCTGGAGGCTGTTCTGATGGGTAAGAATGTGAATGAAGATTTTAAAATAGATTAATGCATTGGCAGTGGCCTGAATACTGAGCCACGCAGCCTGGATGTGAGCGTGTGGAGGGTTGTGGGGGGGCACACACATGTCCCCGTCACCCCTGCGTCTGTCCCAGCTCTCACCATTCACTCAGAGGGCAGCTACCCAGTTTGCGGGTCACCGAGCCAAGCCTCTTTTCACTTTCCCTAATGTCCCTCAAATGCCCACCCACCACGCAGTGCCCTGTGTATCCATTGAATCCATCCACAAACGTATGCAGAGGTGTTTGCTGGACTCTCCATCCCACAGCATTCAATCTTCTAAAGACCACGATGCTCTAAGGAAGAGACATGATGGACAGTTCCTGAAAGCTCTCCTCGGACTGAATTGTCTATTTCTGCTGCAGGAAATCAGTCAGAGGGGCATGCTAAGTCCACACTGGGAAAGGAATGGGGGGACAAAGCAGAAACTGTCCTCTGTTTCAGTTCACAAATGTCCCCACTTGCCTGGGCTCGCTCTGTGAAGATGAGGTTGGATAGGAAACCCCGGGAGCAGGCCTCAGGGCAGGTAAGGCAGAGCCCCACCCTATAGCCCAAGGAAAGGATGAAGTCAGGCAGAGCTGGGCATGGGCACCGCTGAGCAGTGGGCACAGACGGGGAGACTGGCTGAAGGTGCTCTGGGCATCTGGTCCTGCGCTGGAAGGTGGCGGTGCGGGAGGAGTCACAGAGAACAGGTGTTCTAGGAAGTCTGCATCCGCAGGTGTGTTCTGGTCTCGGGCAGAGCTGCTAGGGGCTGGGAAATGTGTGGCCCGGTGAGAGAATAGGGCCGTAGTTAGACACACGTCGGGTTAAATGGAACTCCAGGGCCTGGAAGACAGACGGGAACCGAAGGGCTCATTCTTAGCGGGACGGGGCGCTAAGTGGATGGCCAGAGCAGGGCCTGGGGAGCGGGCCAGCTGGCGGGCGTCAGGCAGAGTGGGGCTGCATTTCAGGAATGCAGTGTGGAAGTCTCACTCTCAAATGTAGGCCAGAGTGTTCAGCCGCATCGGCAGCCGCGATGTGACGCTGAACCACAGAGCTCGGGCCGTGCTGTGCAAACGTCCCGCCCGAGCTCAGGGTTTGCAGAGGTCAGGGAGAGCTGAGCTTCAAGTCTGGGGACACGGGAACGAAGTCTGTTCAAGTGGCCTGGCTTTGTGAGGAGGGGGGTGGTGCAGAGCTGAGGATGAAGCGGATGAAACACTTTCAGTCCGTTCCAGAGTCCCTTTGGCTACTCCTCACCCGAACTGCTGTCACGACTTCGGTCAAACCCACTGTCTGGTCACTCAAGGTTAGACTGTTTGAGGACCTGCTCCATGGATTCACCTCACGAGGCTTTCTGAAGGCAAAGCCAGCGTGGAAGGTTTCTGCTTTGATCACTGTCGAAACCTTTCTTGGAGGTCACCACCGGAGGTGGCTGATCCGGAGCCCTCCCCGCCATGACGTCCTCTCCTCTCCTGCTTTCCTGGTTATGATCTCGCCGACAGACACCCCTGCTCAGTGACCTTGCTCCTCGTTGCACTCCGCACCCCCATCGTGGGCGACCTCAGTGGCACCCTTCAGCCTTCTGTCCCTCTGCTGTCCTCTCCTCATGGCCTGTAGGTGCCCCAACTTCCCCTGCGGCCAGCCTGGCTCATTCCCTGGAGAGATCAGACCCTCAGCCGCTCAGCCGGCTCCTCGCCCCTCTGGCTGGTGTCCCCGTTCCAGACTGAGTTTCCTACAGCGCAGGTCCGATCACCCCTCTCCCCTGCCCAGAAACTTCATAGCCTCCCACAGTGAAGAAAGTGAAGGGCCAGAGTGTCACTGGGCCCTCAAGTCACTGACATCGCATCCCAAGATTATCTCCCGCTGGGCCTCGTGTCTAGTCTACATTCCAGATGTGGGGTCCCGTTACTGTCTCTCAAGAACACCCCATACCTCCCCGGGAGACTTAGTTCATGTTGTCCTCTTGCCGTGATCGTGGTCCCCATGGTGTGCGGGTCAGTCCGGTCGGTCCTGGGTCTCGATAACGGGATCACTGAGCTCGCATTTCACACACAGAAGCTTGGAAGTTTGGGTGATAAATGACCTGGTCATCCTACCTATAAAGCTCGCGCTCCTGTTCCCTCTCCGTCATTCCCCAGTCTGCACTGTTTAGCTTCGCTTGTGGAAAATACAGCCCTGTCCCTTTCAGCCATGTGCCACATAAGAAACATCAACGTTCAGGAGATTTCCCTTCCCAATCCCCGCCCCCATCACCCTGGTAACATAGTCCCTGCTCTCGACCCCCACACCCTCCGACACGGTACCGCGGTTATTGGTATTTACACGCAGTTGTTTCCACATTTAAAATTTCATCCTCCGTAGTACTTCACTAGTTCAAGGCCTTGTTCTTTTCTTTTCTTTATTGATTTAGAGGAAGAGGAAGGGAGAGGGAGAGAGAGATGGAAACATCAATGAGAGAGAACATCGATTGGCCGCCTCCTGCATGCCCCCCACTGGGGATCGGGCCCACAACCTGGGCATGTGCCCTGACCGGGACCTCTCGGTGCATGGGTCGACGCTCAACCGCTGAGCCACCCCGGCCGGGCAAGGCCTTATTCTTTGTATAAATCAGATTGATTTCATGTGTAAGTAACAGAAATGCCAATTTAACCATGTAAACACTAAGGAAAATGTGTTATGTCACGTAACAGGCAGTCCAAACCAGGATGGCTCCAAAGGACTAAGTCAGTATCTGAACCACAGGTCAAAGGTGCAGATGTCTCTCCTCTTTCCCCTCGGCCGTCTGTCTGCTCGTGGCTGGCCGCTCTCATGACTACAAGGCCACCCTGCCCTGGAAGTCACATGCAAACACAACAGTGTCAGGCAGAAGTAGATTTCTTCTCTGAATCTCTCTTTAAAAGCAAGAACTCCTACTTCAAAGCCTGCATCCCTGGCAGAAGACTCATTCTTCCTCGGGTGGAAATCTGTCACCTACCTAGGCCTACATCTGCCACAGGCGGGCCACCAGGACTTGACGAGTCCTCCACCCTTGGAGGCCGAGGCTGGCACTGACTCCCCTGAAGGTCGTGGCTGTCGGAGAAGGTTGGTGACTGAACA
Source organism: Tadarida brasiliensis (assembly GCA_030848825.1). Classification (NCBI taxonomy): domain Eukaryota; kingdom Metazoa; phylum Chordata; class Mammalia; order Chiroptera; family Molossidae; genus Tadarida; species Tadarida brasiliensis. The sequence goes on along the minus strand of CM061275.1, from coordinate 4,370,011 downwards.
AAGCCAAGGCCCAGCGAGGAAGAGGGACAGTTAACACTGACTGGGCAAACCTGCTACCTAGAAGTTTGGGTTCAATCAGTGTTTATTCAATAGGGTTCTAGTCTTATTTCAGGATGAATTTTAATTCACTTGACTATTCTAATTATGTCATGAATTATAAATACCTATATCAACTAAACCTTTAAAATGATCAGTGCTGCACATAACAGGTTCATTTCAATACCATTTTGCCTTAAGTTCATATGGGGAGATTATAATTAAGATTTTGAAAGAGAGCTTGATTGAGATTTTAATAGACATCTAAAACTCTTGGCTAGCAAACTTGACTCAGAATTGCTCATTTAGGCAGAATTGTCTCGTTGCTTTGGGAAGGAAAATCTTTTCCCAGTGTTTGAGGCCTGCCTGTATCCATCGACTCTAGGACTCACTGAGCCGTATATTCATAGGACTCAAATGTTCATCGGATTTTGATGATTTGTTACAAATTTACCTTTTGCTACTAAATTGCAGATTTCTCAAAATGTCTGCCAATTGTGCAATACAGTAAACCACAGGTCAGAAGGTTGTGAATTTGAGATGTGCTGTTGCACCCATGCCCTCTTCCCTCATGCCCACCCAGGGTCTGGTCAGGCGCAGCGAGGTCCTCTGCAGGTGAGGGGGGGCCGAAGCCAGGGCACTCAGGCAGCGGTTAGTACTGGGCTCCACACGCAGGACTGTGGGGGGCTCTGCCTCCCGAAGTGGGAAGTGTTCTTACCCCTCTGCAACACATGGGCCCAGCGGGGAGACCCCAGGGGGCCCAGCACCTCCAGGCCAACACAAGGAGCCAGCACTATTAACACATAATAAAAGGGACAGAAAGATTCACTCTGTTTTTTAATGAAGCAGAGAACAACGCAGGAAAACCACGCGTGAACCCTTCCCGGGGTATTGCCGCTGGGCCACGCACCCGGTGCCACAGGGCCCACAGCTGCCGTTTCCAGCTTCAGCACCGTGCTCGCCAGCTGCTGAGATGCAACAACTGAATATTTTGACAGCCCACAGTGGGATTCAGTAGAGAAGCAGACTCTAAGATGTCGCATGGGTTGGACATTTGAACACGTTTTCTGAAGGATGAGATAAGATTTTAATTCCTTCCAAGCAGAAAAGTCCAGGATTCTTATCTGAGGTCATTTTTTTTTACATGCACGTTCAAATATATTAAAAGTTAATCCAGACCGTGTAGGGAGCGCTGGTGGGGGGATAGCCCTGGAACTCTGTAAGTTACATATGGAAGAAACAGTGGACTTCAAAGTCATGCTTCCTTTCTCCCTTGATAATTCAAATCAGTGGAAAGGCTTTCAGTTCTGTAGGCTTCGACTATTCTATTTAACTTATGCAAATAAATATTGAATCACTATTCCTTTGAAAAATAATTTGAATCTATAGCTTTTCTTCAAAGTTTTACCCTTTTTAAAAAAATGAACTTCCCGTTAATATTAATTGAAACTCCCCCCAAACTGCATCACCGATGCTTCAAAATGACATTTTGGGGTAACAGGCTGGTTCCAAAAATAAGATGCAGAAGACTGGGAGGCACTGGGGACATTAACGTTTCCATTTGAAGGTGACCACTGCACTCCGCCCACCCATGCGGGCTCTGTCCTCTGCTCTCCCCTTGAATAGATGTGACTGCTTGTCAGAGCGTCTTATCACGAGCCTCAATTGTCTAGCTATTAAAAAAAAAAAAGCAGATTCTCATATCTGTGCTTTATGCAGAAAAGCTAATTGGTGGAAGTTGTATTCATGAATGCAGAGGTTCAGATGAAAATGCTTTAACTGCTAGACTTTTCTTCCTAAAATAAAGCAAAATAATCCAATATTATAATGCCAAGTTTGGCATTGCAGGACAAAGTTGGTATGTATTTTATAAAGTGCTTTGACTCCATTCCTGCAAAAATCTTTGCTGACAGATGAATATAACATTAAAATTGGAATCACACTGCCAGGGTTTGACTTAGGTTTGCCATTTATCAGCTGTGAGACTTTGGGAAAATTACCTGTCTGTGTCTCAGTTTCCTTATCTGTAAAGAGAGTTGGTAATACCTACCGCATAGGGTGTCTATGTGGACCAAATCAAATTAGTTTATGTAAAGCATTTAGAACAGTAGCTGGCCCAGGTTAGTTGGTATATGTCCCTTTTTAAAATGACAACAAAGGTGATATATTTATGAATTTATGTAATAAATGTGCATGTATCATAAGCATAAATTAAAGGCATTTGGGATAACAAATAATCAGTTTCCTAAAGTACATTTTCCATCATATATTGGAAACCCTTAAATTGGCTTGCTTAATAAATTCACCCCATCAGAGCTTTTAGGGTTCCACCTTTAAATGATAATTGTACCTTCTTTTAATACATTGTGAGCAGTAAGCTGGAAAGTCACACCCATACCAAATATAAATGAGACCAGGCTGCAGGATGAGTTCATGTTCCAAGATTCAGCTCATTCATTTATTTGAGGGTCTTCGTTCGTACTCATCAAACATTTTTCATGGCTCGGTAAAGTGTAAGGATTTCCTATGCAATCAACATTTACTCTTCCTGGGAAAGTGTTTTAAAAGTAAAGTCCTTCAGATGTCTAGGCGTTTTTTCTTTGTTTGGTTTTTTCCAGGAAAAATGAATGGCCTTAAAAGACATTTGCTCTGGCAGCCTGTTTAAAGGGAGACAAATGAAAGCCGAGAAAACCGGAAGAAGCCGGCCTCCAGGGAAAGATGTGTGTGATGGATTTGAGCTTGCAGGGAATCCCATTTCTGCGTTCCTAAGCAGAGTTGTCACATCAGAAACCTATTTTCATGAAAAGGAGAGTGTTAGCCCGAGACCACAGAGTTAGTCTATTGAACCCATATTCCCTTAAGGCGGGTGGGACACTTGGAGGTGACTGGGAAGAACTCAGGCCTGGTGTCCAGCAGAATCCTATATTTTGGTACAGAAGACATCTCAATCACACGGCCACTTAGACCTTTGGAACTAGAAAGAAAGAGAGAGAAAATTGCTGTCGGCTACGAGACGATGATGGTGAGCTACCACGCGGGCAGGTGTCCTTGGGTGATTCTCCTGAGGTCGTGCCAGCAGACCCCCAAGGAGGCCCGTGGGAAAGTCTGGCTCGCCTGCACTAGAGGAGAGATGTTACTGTTTCTTAGCCCCGTATGAGAAGGGTCAGACCAATTCCACTGTCCCCCGGCCACAGCTGCACAGGTGACATCTCAAAACTGCTTAAATGCCCTTTTCTTTCCCACCTGGGCCACTTCTCGGAGTAAGAGTTTTCTCTCTTGTTGTGTGAATGAATCCTTACTTTCTTTTGTTTTAAACATTCTTCTCTCCTCTACCTGATAGGCAGAGAAGGGCTGAAGGAGTTCGTCCTCACTGTCACGTGAGCCTTCCTCTGCTCTGCTCTCTTTCTGCAGAGCCCCGATTCCGTTGTCCAGTTATCAAAAACAGCTCCACTGGCTTGTCCTTCCTAAAGAGGAACTTCTCTCCTCTAAAAAGGAAGGAGACGTCGGCTTTTACTTGCTCTCCCTAGAGTTTCTGGGCTACCAGATCTACAGATATTTAGGCCTGTCCCTAGAACATCGATTTCTAAGATCGAGTAAGTCCAGGACACGTCCACAGTGAAGCTGGCCGACTGGCATGCCTCGGTCATGCAGGAGAGCTGATGGGGAGGAAATACACCCCTGCATGCAGAGGGTCACAAGAGAGAGCTTTCCACTGCCAGGCGGCCCTCCTGGAGTAGGTGAAAGAATAAAACGTTATAACGTCGAACTGAACGCCAGGAGTGGACGGCATGGGGTCGCATCCTGGTTTATGACTTGCTAGCTGAATGACCTCGGGTACGTTGTAGAGTCTCTCTGCACCTTCATGTACTCGTCCATGAAATGAAGACAGAAACATATGCCATTATGGGGCAGCTGGAAATTGCGAATCTCGGTGTGCTAATGTGAATCTCTGAGAAGGGTTAGAGTGTGTAACTTTTGGTTGATTTTTTTAACCAGGAATGAACCCCCCCCCCCCCAAACACACACACACAGACACACACACACACACACAACACTTATTCTGCTGAATATGTTTTTAGGGGCACCGACCTGGGGACATCTAATTATTGCTTGTGCTTCAAAGACTCATTTCTAAAAACTCCATCATTTCAAAGTCCCAAGGAGTATTTAAATTTTATCATGTTGCTTTTTTATTGTTGATAAAGAACAGGGGAGATTAATTTGAACATGTATTTCAGAAGAGCTCAAGGCAAGCTAATAGCCTGTATACTTTTATTAATTATTAAACTTTTATTAATTATGAGTTAGCTCCTTTGAGGAATGGCAGGCCCATTAGAACAATACTGGCCTACAGTAGATTTATGAACATGGAGAATGTGACCTTGTGTATTAAAATTAAAAACTGCAAGTATGCAAAATGACTTTGCATAACAGTGCTCTTCGAGTCATTTTTCTTACGGCTTATGTTCACTACATGTATATGAATGGTTGGGCAAAGGATAAAAATCATGTAACGTTTAATGAGCAGCATTTATTTTAATTAGGAAAGAAGTTTTTATATCATTTTCACAAGCTTCTCATCATTAAAAAAAGGAATGCCCGAAGCCTGGAAATCTGGCTTTGTTGTGAGATAGACCCACGTCCTTTTTCTGCATTCTCATGCAGCCCTCCCCCCAGCCCCCCAAGACTATGGTCAGGGCTTTCCACTATCTCAACTTCTAAACTATGCCAGATCCCGTCCCAGGCCCCCAGATCCCCTCACCACAAGTACTAAGCATCGCAGGTCTGAGTTGGAAGGGAGCCTCAAGGTCATCTGATGGCCAGCGTTGGCCTCGAGCTTCCTCTGCACTGCTCCTCTTCTAAGGATGAGGACAGTTAACTCCTTTAACCCTTCCAGCAGCCCGTGAGGGCATTCTTTCTACCCTCGTTATGCTTTAGACTAGGATGCTGAGGCAAAGAGAAGTGATATGTCTTAGCGGAGGTCGTTCAGCCAGTAAGAGGTAAAGCCAAGACTCACCCCCGTACCTAGGTTCTAGAGTTCACCCTCCCCGGGCTGCCCTGGAGAGCAGGTGCCTCTCAGCAGTCACGCCGGGCGGTGCTGCTCCGTCCTGTGCTCTCCCCTCGGGCCCTGGAGGGTTGAGCGTGACCCCCCTGCTTAGATGGGGTTGAAGATGGATCCCTTTCTGAGAGTGTGGCCCTGGCTGCTGCGACTCGGTTGGTTGGAGCATCGTCCCATACACCAAAAGGTGGGTGTGAGCCCCATTTGGGGTGCGTGCAGGAGGCAACCGATTGATATTTCTTTCTCACATTGATGTTTCTCTCTCCCCATTCCTCTCTCTAAAATCAAATAAATAAGAAAATAACACCACGTTTGGTCACGTGTGCACCCTCAGGCCTCAGCTGTTCGTTACTCCTCATCTCGCCCCTTTGCTGGGCCGCTGGGATTCTTGCTGTCCTGTCTGTGTTGGCAGGGAGGTTGTGGTATCTCCCATGGTCCCTTGCAGCTGAGCTGGAGTGAGAAGTGCGGTGGATGCTGAGCGTGACCTGCAGGTGTCAGGTGTCATGTGTCATCAGGACCCTTCCTGTCTCCAAGTCTCACTTAAAACAACTGCAGAGAGAAAGCTTTGGGTTGCTTTTCATTTCAGGCCTCATTGGCCCTCTTCCGTGCCCGCCCTTCACCGCAGTGGGGCTTCCTAGTGTGGTGCTCGGGTCAAGGAGGAGCAATGAGGGGCCTCGAGAGGCGCTGGGACCCCGGGACTCCACTTTGGGGGTCTGGAATGCAGGCCTTCCGTTGCCGGGCTGCTGAGGTTCAGGAGCGCCACCCTGGCCTCCAGGGACCTGGACCATCAGGCTGCAGTTGGGGGGTGACTCAAGGCAGCGCACCTTGCTCAGACACCCCCCAGGCTGGGTAGTTGAAGCCACCAGGGCCCTTGGAGCCGTGGTGGCCATCCTACACGTTCCCTACCCGCTGGTCATGGGTAGTGAGTGGACACCCGCTGTCCGCAGGGGTTGCAGAGGGCTTCCTGCGGAACTGGGCATCGGGCAGAGGGAGGGTGGGCTGGGCTGAGGTCTGTGAGCCCAGATGAAGCAGATGGAGGGTAGACACAAGAAATGACATGCAAGTTGACAGCCCTGTACCCCCTCTCTCTCTCAGTAGAGTCTCCCCTTTTTGCATCCCAGTGGGGAGCTTTCACTAAGGTGGAGAGGAGTTCTTCCAATGAGCCGCGAGGCTCCCACCGGGGCAGGGTGTCCTCCCTGTGAGCTCCCCTCCATGGGCAGCCGTGTTCCTGAGTCTCGGGCCGTCTCAGCTCACTGCACATTGCCTCATTCTCCGCAAACAGCCTTCATTGAGTGTTTCTCAGAAGAAGGCATTTTATCCAGGAAAACCGTGCAGTGACAACCTTTAGCACCCCGTCGCTGATGGCTGGCTTCTGTGCCTTGCCTGCCGTGGCCCTCTGCCACCCAGGAGAGGAAGCAAACCTCTCACACGCTTTGCCCGAGGGCGGCTGTGGGGGTCTAAGGGAGGTGGTGTCTGATGACTCAGGATTAAAAACTCTTTCTTGATAATGGTGCAAAAATGACCAAATCACCAGGTCCTCAATTCCACATACGAACCAAGGTATGCAGAGGAGCATGAAGAAATTCCATGGAAAACAGAATCTCAAAGAAATAGCCTCGGAGTCAGGAGGGGCGATGAGAAGCTCTGTGGGTCTTTGTTGGAAGGCTGACGTGTGTGTCACAGGATCAGGACAGTCCTTTTCCACTCTCAGTTCTCTAATACTCAGGGGCCCCAGGAGTTGTAAAGGTCCTTGCAAGGTGCTCTGTGCCCAACACCTCCCCCTGATAACTGTAGAAATGCCAGGAATGTGGTGAAGCCCCAGGGGTACCGTGGCAAGGGGGGGGGGGCTCACCTCGATAAACCTGGAAAAGTCAAGGACAAGCTTACAAGTTCCCCGGGCACAGCCTGTGGTCAAAATAGGTCTAAACTTGAATTCTGATTCTGCTATTCTAGAGAATTGTTCTGATTTATATGGCAGAATCAAATTTAAATAAGACACAATCACTTAAAAATAAAACATGGAATGCAATCACACACCAAGAATAAGCAAGTGCTTCCTTAAAGCAAAGGTCCTTGATATATCTCATTTTTTTCATTACAAATTTTGAATGTTGACATTATTATTATTATTTTCAATTTTTATTAATTTATTTTTTGTTACAGATATTTCTCCTTTTTTCCCCCAGACACCCTCCTCCCCATCCCACCCACCCCACCCTCTCCAGCATTGTTGTCTATGTCCATTGGTTACACATACGTGCATATAAGTTCTTTAGTTTATCTCATCCATCCTCCCCACACCCCTCCTTCGAGGTCTGTCAGTCTGAACCGTACTACTTTCTATGTCTCTGGATCTATTTTGTTCATCAGCTTATTTTGTTCATTATATTCCACAAATAAGTGAGATCATGTGGTATTTGTCTTTCTCTGATTGGCTTATTTCATTTAGCATAATATTCTCCAGGTCCCTCCATGTTGTCTCAAAGGATAAGAGATCTTTCTTTCTTACAGCTGCATAGTGTTCCATTGTGTAAATGTACCACAGCTTTTTTATCCACTCATCTATTGATGGACACTTGAGCTATTTCCAGATCTTAAATATTGTAATAGTGCTGCTATGAACATAGGGGTACATATATTTTTTCTGATTGGTGTTTCAGGCTTCTTAGGATATATTCCTAGAAGTGGGATCACTGGGTCAAATGGCAGTTACATTTTGAATTTTTTGAGGAAACACCATATTGTTTTCCATAGTGGCTGCACCAGTCTGCATTCCCACTAGCAGTACACACCCTCTTTTCTCCACACCCTCGCCAGCACCTGTTGTTTGATGATGTGTTGATGGCACCCATTCTGGCAGGTGTGAGGTGATACCTCATAGTTGTTTTAATTTGCATCTCTCTGATGATTAGTGATGTTGAGCATTTTTTTTCATATGTCTCTTGGCCATTTGTATGTCCTTTTGGAGAGGTGTCTATTTAGGTCCTCTGCCCATTTTTCAATTGGGTTCTTTGTCTTCCTTTTGTTGAGATGTATGAGTACTCTATATATTTTGGAAATTAACCCCTTATCTGATGTATTGTTGGCAATTATGCTCTCCCATACAGTGGGTTCCCTTTCCATTTTGATGGTTGTTTCTTTTGCTGTGCAGAAGCTTTTTAGTTTGATGTCGTCCCATGTGTTCATTTTTTCCTTTGTTTCTCTTGCCTTAGGCATTGTATCAGTGAAAATTCTGTTGTGTATGATGTTTGAAATTTTGTTGCCTACATTTTCTTCTAGAATTTTTATGGATTCACGAGTCACATTTAAGTCTTTTATCCATTTTGAGTTTATTCCTGTGTATGTAGTAAGTTGGTGGTCTAGTTTCATTTTTTTGCATGTAGCTGTCCAATTTTCCCAACACCATTTATTGAAAAGGCTGTCTTTACATCATTGTATGCTCTTGCCACCTTTGTCAAATATTAATTGAGCATAATGTCTTGGTCAATTTCTGGGGTCTCTGTTCTATTCCATTGATCTGTATGCCTGTTCTTGTGCCAGTACCAGGCTGTTTTGATTACAGTATCTTTTAGTATAACCTGATATCTGGTATTGTGATTCCACCTACTTTGTCCTTCTTTTTAAAGATTGCTGTGGCTATTCGGGGTCTTTTTTGGTTCCATATGAACTTTTGAAGTATTTGTTCTAGTTCTGTGAAATATGTTGTTGGTATTTTAACGGGGATTGCATTGAATCTATAGATTGCTTTGGGTAGTATGGACATTTTAATGATGTTAATTCTTCCAATCCATGAACAAGGTATGTGCTTCCACGTTTTAATATCTTCCTCTATTTCTTTTTCCAATGTCCTGTAGTTTTCTGCAAATAGGTCCTTTACTTCTTTGGTTAAGTTTATTCCTAGGCATCTTAATTTTTTTGCCGCAATGGTAAATGGGATTGTTTTTTTAGTTTCTATTTCTGTGAGTTCATCATTGGTGTATAAGAATGCTGTCGATTTCTTGATATTAATTTTGTATCCTGTGTTGTAATGTGACAGCGAGATAACCAGAGATGCACAGCCGAATTCTAAAGGAGCACTTTATTACACCGGCGGGCTGTTACACCAGCGGGCTGGGGAGGGGGGTACAGCTTCCCCAAATCCTCAGCCTGGAGCCTTCTTTGTTGCCCGCTTTTAAAGGCATAAACTACAGAAGGAAAAAAAAAACTACATTCTGTTGGTGCAGCTTTTGGCACCGTTAAGGGGGGCTGATTCAGAGAAGGGGGACAGAAGCTTGTTAGAGGTCAGGGTAACCATTAATCTCTTTTTTCTCATGGTTTCTCTGAGTTTCCCAAGGCCTTCATTAACCCCTTATCTTTATAGTTTTCTTTGGGTTTTTCAAGGCCCTTATGTTTACAAAAAAGAATCTGCCAGGGTGTGTATGTGCAGTAACTGAAGGTCAGAATGGAGTTATTACATCTCCATTGGTTTTATGTACAAGTCAAATCATTGACCCTTTTTTAAAAAAATTAAGGATATTAACTCTGTCCCTGTATTATTCCCAAATTATTGGCATAGAAACAGCAGGTTTTGCCCAGTGCCCACACAGAGTCTTCCCTGCTGGAGGAAAAGGAGATCTCAACCTTGTCTGTTTTGTGTTGCTGGAGGTTATACTTAGGTGGGAGTGTGCAAGTCCCTTGCCCTTGGATATCCCCCAAAGTTAACTTGGGCTGGTTCTATGTACAGTTGTCAGTATTTGGGGTCTGGGAAATTGGCTCGGAGAGGCCTAGCCCTATATAATAAGTTGGCCCTGAATTTAGGCATAACTGGCAGTCAGCCCCTATGTCCTTCCTGTGGCCTAATAAAGGTCTGGCTGACTAATGATATTAATCTGAATGGGGTCAGATTTTCCTATAGGGAAACCCTTGGGCTTGGTTGACCTTCTAAAACCTATATGAGGGTGCCTGCTTCTTATATAGCCCTTAGCAGTATATATGGTTTCACAACCCCGAGATGGACAAAAGTATTCATTTGCATTTAAGCAACTTGTGGTGACTGTACCGCTCCCTGGGCATATATATTCCTACCCCTTGTAGTCCCCATTCCCCTGTAGGTGTCCCACAACCCCAGGGAAGGGGCCCTTCTATATGACATTAATCTTCAGTAATACCATCTGTGCCTATGGTGCCTCTCATGAGGTCACATAGGTTGAGACTGAAAACAGGTTTTTCTATCCCCTTTTGTGGTGACACTTCTTAAGACCTCCCCCAATATCCCATTGTCAAGTTCCTAGTTCCACTGGGGTCCAGATCTATAAAAATTCCCCTGTACAGTCATAATCAGAAAAATTAGAGTCCTGATAAATGCAAGAGTCTCATTTTTAAGGGATCTGGAGAGGCCCGCACCATCCGTTCTGCTTTTTCCACCTTCAGCCGGGAATGGTGCAGCCAGACTGGGATGCCGTTGACCTTGACAGCCGTTGGTGCAGGCAGGATGACAGTGTATGGTCCCTTCCAGGCTGGAGTCAATCCCTGGGTGGTAAATTTCTTTACCCATATCGAGTCCCCGGGCTGGAAAGGGTGCACAGGGTCCGAGGTGGGTACAGGCAGGGCGTCGCAGACATGTTTATGGACGGCTTTCTGGGCTGACTGTAGGGCCTGCAAGAACTGTAAGAGGGCGAGGGGAGCAGAGTGGTCCAGTTTTCACCGGTTTCTAAAATAAATTTGGTTAAGGTTTCCTTTAAGGTCCTGTTCATGTGCTCTACCTGCCCAGAACTCTGTGGGCGGTAAGCACAATTGAGCTTTCAATTTATATTTAACCCCTTAGAGATATCCTGTGATATCTTTGTTATAAAAGTGGGGCCATTATCTGATCTAAGGGTCAGGAGTAGCCTAAACCTGTTATTCCCTTTGCTACATCCTAGACTGTTATTCCATTACCAGGGGCAAGCTCTCCCTCTCTCAGTGTCCCTTTCTTTTATCCTTTCCTATCTTTTTACTTCCTCTGCACAATCCTTCTCTTTTTATTTCTTCCCTTCTCTACAAACTTTCTTCAACTTACACAGACCCTCTGTGACTTTCCTAGTCCCTCCTCTGACATGAATCTGAGAGCTTGCTCAATCTATCTGCTGTCTGCACATCCCCCAGCTTTCCTTCTCCTCCTCCCTACTCAGACCCACACGTTCCTGCTTCCCTCTGCCTTCTCCCTTTCCCTGTGACCTTACTGGACATTGCCTGCCTCTCAGGAGTTCAGTGAGCTTGGTGTAACCTAAGTGGGTAGTCTGGTGCAGCTGGTTGACTAAAGTCCGACCTAGAGCCTCTGGGACTAACAGCCTCTCATCAGGCAGTGTCCACCATCCATTGATTTCTTTTATGGCTTGTTTCTGCTTGGCTAAGTCATTTTTTGACCTAGTGTATCTGGAGAGGCCATTCCCCACTGGTTTTAGGGCTGCCTCTCAAGCTTCCTGGTGCAGTAGATTTTATTTCTTGCCCCATTGGAGAGCCTGGATTAGGGCTATGAGTCCAGCCCATTGGGCTGAAGTTCCCCTACTTAATGACTGTGACCAGATGACACAGTCCTGAGTTACTACTGCTGTCCCAGCATACCTGATTTCTTCCTGGACAAAGCTGCTCCTGTCCGTGAACAATACCTCATCTGATGATGGCAGTAGGACATCCTTGAGGTCTGGGCGGGCCGTCTGCACTATGCAGATTACCTTCAGACAGTCCTGTAGAGGTTTCTCTGGGTCATCATCTGGAGGCAGGCTGGCAGGACTGATGGCCAACGTCTTGTGGAACTTGATGCGGGGCTGGCCTGGAGTGGCAGTGGCCAGCAATTGAATGATCTCTGGAGGAGATCACGTCTGAGTAGGGGGTATGGGCACTCCGGCAGGACCAGAACCAAAGGAGTCACAGTATTTTCCCAAAGTCCATTGTCCTCTTTGAAGTCCAGGGGTAGGTTAGAGCCCCACTGGCTCGGTCAGGACTGAGTCTGCTGCACCAGTACCTACCAGGAAACTAACTAGTTTGTCCCCTATTGTCTTGACTTTGTCCTTGTCTTTTCTATCTCTAATCGGGACCTGCGCCTGCTGTCCTGGCTCTTCCTCATGTTTCCCTTTCTAGGGTGATCCTTTTCTATGGGCCCTGTTCCCCTCAAGGCTGTTATCATTACCTTGTTTTCCCCTAGGGGTGTCCCTGTTATTATCTCTTTTGAGCTATTTCAGTTAATGGGCCTTTAGGCCTAACAGGAGAACAGGGTGAAAAGCGTCCAAAGAAGCCCTCCCCTGGCAGGATTTGGGTCCCACAGCGGGCGGAGGGATGGGAAAATTTCCTGTGATCCCAGGTTTTCCAAAGGACTCAGGAGAGGAAAGCGTCCTCCTGGCGCGTGTTACCCGGGGCAGAGTGCTTTCCAACTCTCTCCAAGAGCACTTCGCGCCAGCGCCCCACTCCCCCAACTCCCCGAAGTTGACAGCTCTGCGGAAACCTGCACTGAGCACTCACTGCCTCCAAACCCGGAGCCTGGGCTGGCACGGGAGGAACACGCCCCTCCTCGGCTGCTCTGCCAGCAGGAGCCTGGGCAGAAGGGCTCGCCCAGGGCTCAGAGCACCCGGGGCATGGCCAGGCCAGGCTGGACCTCGGCCGAGTGGACTTGCCAGGGCGGACCACTCACACACACTTACATCTACAGTCACACTCACACACCAGAAGTTCCCGGGAGGTGATCAGACTCCCCTTCCGCCCCAGCGGTGGGCCAAGGAAAATTCCTTATCCAGTGGGAACATAATGAACCCCACGTAACGTCTCGGGGGGATCCCAGAGAGGAGAGGTATGTTGCGTCCAGCCCTCTCACTCTCACCCAGAAAGACCGGTCACCCAGAACCTACCTTTGGAGGCATTTTTACCAGGTCTCCTTAAATCTCTTGAGGACATCTTGGCATCTCCCAGTTGCTCGTCGGAAACCTAAGTAGGATCCCTGAGGCCCTGGAACATCTCAGGGGGTACCCCCGCAAAGATCTACAGGCATCTGGTGGCCAGACTGGGAGAGGCTGCCTGCCCTAGGCGTCTAGCCCCTGGTGTCCTAAAGCACCAGGGATCTTGCTGGGGCCTCCAAATGTTGTACCGTGTCAGCGAGATAACCAGAGACGCACAGCTGAATTCTAAAGGAGCACTTTATTACACTGGCGGGCTGTTACACCGGCGGGCTCGGGGGGTACAGCTTTCCCAAATCCTCAGCCCCGAGCCTTCTTTGTTGCCCGCTTTTAAAGGCACAAACTACAGAAAAAAAAACTACATTCTCTTGGCGCAGCTTTTGGCACCGTTAAGGGGGGCTGATTCAGAGAAGGGAGACAGAAGCTTGTTAGAGGTCAGGGTAACCATTAATCTCTTTTTTCTCATGGTTCCTCTGAGTTTCCCAAGGCCTTCATTAACACCTTATCTTTATAGTTTTCTTTGGGTTTCTCAAGGCCCTTATGTTTACAAAAAAGAATCTGCCAGGGTGTGTACGTGCAGTAACTGAGGGTCAGAATGGAGTTTTTACATCCTGCTACCTTGCCAACTTCGTTTATTAAGTCTAGTAGATTTTTGATGGAGTCTTTAAGGTTTTCTATGTACAATATCATGTCATCTGCGAATAATGACAGTTTCACTTCCTCCTTTCCAATTTGGATCCCTTTTATTTTTTCTTCATGTCTGATTGCTGTGGCTAAGACTTCCAGTACTATGTTAAATAAGAGTGGAGAAAGTGGGCATCCCTGTCTTGTTCCTGTTCTTAAGGGAAATGCTTTTAGTTTTTGCCCATTGAGTATGATGTTGGCTGTAGGTTTTTCATATATAGCCTTTATTATGTCGAGATATGATGCCTGTATTCCCAAATTGCTGAGTGTTTTTATCAGAAATAGGTGCTGGATTTTGTCTAATGCTTTTTCAGGGTCTATTGATATGATCATATGGTTTTTATCTTTCATTTTGTTTATGTGGTGTATCACATTTATTGATTTGCGAATGTTGAACCAGCCTTGCATCCCTGGGATGAATCCCACTTGGTCATGGTGAATAATTTTTTTGATGTATTGCTGGATCCGATTTGCTAGTATTTTGTTCAGGATTTTGGCATCTATATTCATCAGGGATGTTAGCCTGTAGTTTTTTTTCTTTGTAGTGTCTTTATCTGGTTTTGGAATTAGAATTATGCTGGCCTCATAAAACGAGTTTGGAAGCCTTCCTACTTCTTGAATTTTTTGGAATAGTTTAAAAATGGTTGTTAGTTCTTCTGTGAATGTTTGGTAAAACTTCCCCATGAAGCCATCTGGGCCTGGGCTTTTGTTTGCTGGGAGATTCTTGATTACATCTTCAATTTCCTTAGCTGTTATTGGTCTGTTCAAATTTTCTATCTCTTCCTAGTTCAGTTTTGGGAGGCTATGTGTTTCTAGAAATTTGTCCATTTCACTTAGATGGTCCAATTTGTTGCCATATAATTGTTCATAGTATTTGTTAACGATCCTTTGTATTTTTGTGTCAGTTGTTACTTCTCCTCTTTCATTTCTGATTTTGTTTATTTGGGTCCTCTCTCTTTGTTTCTTGGTGAGTCTAGCTAAGGATCCATCAATTTTGTTTATCTTTTCAAAGAGCCAGCTCTTTGTTTCATTGATCTTTTGAATTGTTTTTATGGTCTCTATGTCATTTGTTTCTGCTCTGATCTTTACTATTTCTTTCCTTCTACTTGCTGGAGTTTTCTTTTTGTTTGCTTTCTAGTTCTTTAAATTGTGAGGTTATATAGTCTATTAGAAATTTTTCTTGTTTCTTGAGGTAGGCCTGTAGTGCTATGAACTTCCCCCTCAGGACTGCTTTCTCTGTGTCCCATAAATTTTGTGTTGTTGTGTGTTCATTTTCATTGATTTCCCAGAAGTTTTAAATTTCTTCCTTGATCTCCTCGGTAACCCATTCATTGTTTAATAACATGCTATTTAGCCTCTATGTGTTCAAATGTCTTTGCGTGTTTTTGTTGTAATTGATTTCTAGTTTCATGCCATTGTGATCTGAGAAGATGCTTGATATGATTTCAATCTTCTTGAACTTGTAGAGACTTCGTTTGTGTCCTAACATGTGGTCTATGAGAATGTCCCATGCGCACTTGAGAAGAATGTGAATTCTGTAATTTTGGGGTGTAATTCTCTGTAGATATCTATTAAATCCATTTGATCTAATGTGTCATTTAGAGTCTCTGTTTCCTTGTTAATTTTTTGTCTAGAGGATCTATCCAGTGATGTTAGCGGGGTGTTGAAGTCCCCTGCTATGATTGTGTTGCTGTCGATTTCGCCTCTGAAGTCCTCCAGAAGATTTTTAATATATTTTGGTGTTCCTATATTGGGTGCATATATGTTTACCAAGGTTATATTTTCCTGCTGAATAGATCTTTTCAATATTATGTAGTGGCCTTCTTTGTCTCTAGTTATGGTCTTCATTTTGAAATCTATTTTATCAGATATGAGTATTGCTACCCCAGCTTTTTTTTCCTTTCCGTTTGCTTGGAAGATTTTTTTCCATCCCTTCACTTTCAACCTATATGAGTCTTTTGTTATGAGGTGGGTCTCTTGTAAACAACATATATATATGAGTCATGCTTTCTTATCCAATCAGCTACTCTGTGTCTTTTGATCTGAGTGTTCATTCCACTTACATTTAAGGTTATTATTGATATATACTTATTTATTGTCATGTTTGTTTATTGTGGTTCTATTTTTCTTCCTATTTCTTCTACTAATTACAGCAGTCCTTTGAACATTTTTTGCAGTGCTGGTTTGATGCTAATATAGTCCCTAAGCCTTTTTTTTTTGTCTGGGAAGCTTTTTATTTCACCTTCTATTTTGAATGATAGCCTTGCTGGATAGAGTAGTCTTGGATTCAGGTCCTTGTTTTTCATGACCTTGATTACTTCATGCCATTCCCTTCCTGCCTGTAGTGTTTCTGTTGAGAAGTCAGCTGATAGCCTTATGGGGGTTCCTTTGTATGTAACCTGTTGCTTATCTCTTGCTGCCTTTAGGATTCTCTCTTTGTCTTTAATTTTTGACATTTTAATTACTATGTGTCTTGGTGTGGGCCTGTTTGGGTTCTTCTTACTTGGGGCTCTCTGTGCTTCTTGAACTTGAATGCCTTCTTCCTTCACCAAGTTAGGGAAATGTTCTGTCACTATTTCTTCAAATATATTTTCTAACCCTTGCTCATTTTCTTCTTCTTCTGGAATGCCTATGATGCAAATGTTGTTACATTGCCAGTTGTCCCACAGTTCTCTTAAGCTGTCTTCCTGTTTTTTAATTTTTTCCTTTTGGTTTTCTGATTGGTTGATTTTTTTCTACCCTGCTTTCTAATTCACTGATCTGGTCCTCAGCTTCCTCTACTATGCTGGTTATTCCTTCCAATGTGTTCTTTATTTCTGCTGTGTCATTCTTCATTTCTAATTGATTGGTTTTCAATTTTTCTATATCTACTCATGCTGTTGAGCTTCCTCATTATCATCAGTCTGAACTCTACCTCTGATAACTTGCTTAACTGCATTTCACTTATCTCATCTTCAGTAGAGTTCTCTTGTTCTTTCATTTGGCATTGGTTTCTTTGTTTCACCATTTTGGCTATCTCAGTGAGTTTTGGAGCCTTCTAAATTTTCCCTGTGGGTGTTGGTGTTCTGCTGTTTGTGGCTCCCTCTACTGGGTTTGGATGAGTGTGGGAGGACCCACGTTAAATACCACTGTCAAGTCTTACTTGGGTAGATATACAAGCTCAGGAAAGGTTCAGTTATCCTCTAGCTTTTTGCCTGGAGGCTATTAGTCTCAGTTACTTGATAAGCCCTGGGTTGTAGCCCTTAGCTGAATGAAGAAAATCCCTCATGTGTTCAGGGTAAGAGGGTTTCCAGAGGGTGGGACAGATGCTGGCTGTTAATGAACCTCGATTTGCATTTCTCTGGCTCAGCTGGATGGAGTTGAATTTCTGACGGAGGAGCTGTTGCTTCTCCCAGGGGCTCTGGGAAGGGGCTCTTTGAGTAAGGTGCCTACTGTCTTTTGAGGGAGTGATTCGGCACAAAACTCCAAATGCCCTCCCAGCTCTCCAAGCTCTCAAGTGTCCACATAGTTCCAGTCCAGTCTGCCCTCCCTCTGCTGGAGTCCACGGTGAGTGGCTGTAGCTAATTTAGTGCTCTGTCCCAGCCCTCTGTGCTGTGGAACCAGCTTGGGATTTTAACCCTGAGGGAACTGCTCACAACTAAAATAGCTGCTCTCCGTGGGCTACCAGCCTGCCCTCTTGCGCCTCCACAGATCCTACCAGGCTTGACTCAGTGTCCTTTTTTCCTGTCCCTGGTTATATGGGTCCTCTCCAGCTGCTTTTCTGTTGCTTTTTCCCAATGATTTGTCTTTATTTTAGTTGTAATTCTAGTTTGGTCCTGGGAGATGGTCTGTGTAGCTTCCATTCACTCCACCGCCATTTGGGAATCTTCTAAATGTTGACCTTATTGCAGGTGTCCCCTCCCCCATCCCAATTGCACACCTCCACCCACCCCCGCCTCCCCTTCCCTTGGCCTTCACCACACTATTGTCCATGTCCATGGGGTATGCATATATGTTCTTTAGCTAATCCCTTCGGCTTCTTTATCCAGTCACCACCACCACCCTCGCCTTGGACACCGGCCTGTCTGTTCCATGTATCCATGTTTCCAGTTCTGTTGTGTTCATCAATTTATTTTGTTCATTAGATTCCATATATTAGTGAGATTATGTGGTATTTGTCTTTCTCTGACTGGCTTATTTCATTGAGCATAATACTGTCCAGGTCCCATACTGTCACAGAAGGTAAAAGTTCCTTCTTCTTTATAGCTGCACAGTATGCCATTGTGTAAATATACCACAGCTTTTCTATCCACTCATCTATTGATGGACACTTGGGCTGTTTCCAGATCATAGCTATTATAAATAACACTGCTATAAATATAAGGATGCATATATTCTTTCTAATTGGTGTTTTGGTATTCTTAAGATATATTCCCAGTATTTTTAATGGTATTTTAAGAAACAAAAGTGTTATAGTCCACTTGTATTCATAACTTACCAATTTTATACTCCCTTATATTGAGAGAAATATGGGTTATATACATAGGGATAAGGTTATAATAACAGAGTTTGGTTAAGCAAATGTGGTTCAGGGTTATATTGAGATTGTTACTACTCAAAGAAGCTTTTTTTTTTTTTTTTTAAAGAAAATGTTCTACATTTATGCTGGTTAAATTCTAACATTCTTTAACCTTTTATTTTGTTGCAAGATAATAGTTGGAGAGACTGCGGTGTTTTGCCTACAACTAGCTACAAGGGATTTTGAAAACCAGGAGAAGACGATTTTAACTGGAGACTGCTGCTACATAAACCCACTGGTGCGGAGAACTGTGAGATTTCTTGGTATGTGTTTGCTGAATTGTTTTTGTTGTTGCTGACACAATGTTTATGTGTGAACTAACCTTGAAAATGACCAACATTTTAACTGTATGCAAATATCAGCTTATATTTTCTTTGAACTGTTTCAATTCAGTTTTAAAAATAAATGTAACACCCTAGCCAGGTGGCTCAGTTGGTTGGAGCATTGTTCTGTGCACCAAAAGGTGGTGGGTTCGATTCCTGGTCAGGGCACATACAGTACCTAGGTTTCAGGTTCAATCCCTAGTCAGAGGCAGCTGATTGATGTCTCTCTCTCTCTCTCTTCTCTCTCTTCCTCTCTCTCTGTCTCTCTTTCTCTCTTCCTCCCTCTCTCCCTTCCTCTTTCTTTAAAATCAACAACAACAAAAAACATATCCTTGGGTGAGGATAAAAAAATAAAGATTTAAAAAAACCCCACAAAACCGCCTGGCCCGTGTGGCTCAGTGGTTGAGCGTCGACCCATGCACCAAGAGGTTGCCCATTCGATTCTCGTTCAGGGCACATGCCCAGGTTGTGGGCTCAATCCCCAGTTAGGGGCATGTGGGAGGGGGCCAATAGATGTTCTCTCTCATCAGTGTTTTTGTCTCTCTCTCCCTCTACCTTCCTCTCTTGCTAAAAAATCAATAAAGAAAAAAAAAATTTAAGTGGCCCAACTGGAGAAGTGATTTAAAAAAACAAACACACACAAAAAAACAGCCCTGGCCTATTTGGCTCAGCAGTTAGGTGAGCCAAATGGACTGAGGGGTCTCAGGTTAGATGCTGGGACAAGGGCATGTACCTGGGTTGCAGGTTCTATCCCCGGCCCCAGACAGTGTCATGCGGGAGGCAACCAATCCATGTGTCTCTCTCACATTGATGTTTCTCTCTCCCCCTCCCTCCCTTCTAATCTATCTGAAAATCAATGCAAAAATATCCTCGATGAGGATTAAAAAATAAAAATTAAAAAACATGGCATATTCATTTCTCAACTTGAAAAACTCCACTGCAGCTGTCATTTTTCTGTTATTTAAGGAAAAGGCACTCCACACTTGGATGTTTAATATGCTTTAAGAAACTAAAACATTATGTAATTAAAAGAAATGATTTACTGTGTTCTTGAAATTTCAGAGACAGTGTTTGGGGAGAAATGATCATCTCGTTAGGTTGTTGAACGTCATGAAGAACAGGAAAACTAGCACAGCAAATAAAAGAAATGCAGTGATTGTCCATTGTCATCTGTCACACCCCATGCACTACTCTGAGCTGATTTTTCTTTCTTTTTTTAAGTCAGCAAAAATGTATTGATTTTATTAGAGGACACGATTTACTGATACTTTAACTTTCATTCTCAAATTCCTGCACTAATACATATGAACATTGACAAATTATCAAAAATATTTCATCCCAATAGGAACTTGACCAAGGTGAATTTTTTAACTGACACAGTAAAGTTAATATAAATTACTATTTCCTGGATTTATCAGATAAACATGTATGTCTGTGTATACATTTAATATAAATTCTGATCAGTATAATGATTAAGGATACTGTAACCCTTCAATATATTTCTCATATTGATGGGATCAATATGAGGTCCTTTAAGTATTGTACACAGATCACCTAATTTATATATAAACACACTTAAAGATTAATCAAATGTCATCCTGCCTTTCAACCTCTTTGAAGATGAAAGGTCTTCATATCTAAGACTGTTCTTTCTACTGCCATCCAGTTAAAATCTCCAAAGCTGTCATTTATACTGTTGAATAACTTTGATATGAAACTTTAAAAAGCCTTTTTCTTTTCACATGCATCAGTGCTTTGTTCTTGACTCTTCTTTGCATGAGAGTCATTTAATAACCAGAGAAGCAGTAATATACTTAACACTAAAAATGATGAAATTCACCCTGGCTGGTTTGGCTCAGTGGTGAGAGCACCGGCCCATGGACTGAAGAGTCTTGGGTTCGATTCCCAGTCAAGGGCACGTACCTCAGATGCAGGTTCATTCCCCGGCCCTGGGCGGAGGTCGTGTGGGAGGCAACCAGTCGATGTGTTTCTTTCACATCAGATGTTTCTTTCTGTCTCTCTCTCCTTCGATCCCTCCCATTCTATCTGAAAAATCAATGGAAAAATATCCTTGGGTGAGGATTAAAAAAAAAAAAAAAAAGATGAAATTCACACATTCCTAAAGACTGTCAAGTAAATTATATCATGCCTATAAAAGTAAAATATTTTTTTCGGCATTTGCACACATATTTCTAAATAACAAATGGCACAAAGTGTGTTTTTAATTCTCTACATGTTTCTTACTTCTCATATGATTTTATAAAATATTTAAGAGCTCTTCATTTGTTTCTTGTTCCCTTGTTTTTTTTATGACTTGGATTTTCTAGTTCGTTACAATAAAATAGGAAGCTTATAAGCAAAGTATTGTTGCATAATAGGACATCACTCTTTATATTGCTTTATTCTGGACGTCAGCACATTGGATCCACTCATGGGATCTCATTTTAATGAGTATCTTCATAGTCAACAGTACCTCTGTCGACCGTAGGTGTGATGCACTGACATTTTCATTCTGAAGCATATTCGGGAACTTTATAGGTGTTAAGAGACATTTCCACATCCTCATCAGATATTTCTGTCTAAACAGAAAAACGTATTCCACCAGAGAATGGTTTGGTGAAAATGAGCACATCTTAGCCTCAGTTTTAAGGAGGAGAGATGATGCAGACTCATAATTGGGCTCTGGTCTAGGCCAGGATGTTTGGAAGGAGAGACTGTACATGAACATTTTATTGGCTTCATTCTTCCTTTCTACCTCTCCCAAATTTCTGCCTTTGTTAACATTTACTTGTATGACTCATGAAATGCTGGTAAGATGTAAAGAAAGGGCTTTTATTACTTCCTTTTAAACTTGTTAGATAAAGAGAGAACTAAGGTCTTTGTTTCATTGACGTTTTATACGCGTCGAGTTTCGCCCTGTGCAGCCTGGTGTGCACGAACCCTTTACACTCTTACATAATGTTTTCAAAGTTAAAAGGATAGCCACGCATCTAACGCTGGAAAATTATTTCACCCTGAACAACTTCCTGGTGATTTCTTACACCATAGCCAATAATTATGTAAAGACTTAGGAAACAAATAACCCAGAAATACATGACTAAGAAGAAAAGCATCTAATTATTATAGTAGAATTATAGTATGACTTTTTAATAAACCAGCTGCTTAGAAGTATTATTTTGGTGTAGTTTTAAAATGTCTCAATGGATTTTATTTCCCCAAATTATAAAAGGATGGATTTCTTTACATTGGCCCCACATTCCTGAAGGTTGTATCTCGAAGTTTAATTGAAAAGGATACCACCTGGCTGGTGTGGCTCAGTGGTTGAGCATCGACCCATGCGCCAAGAGGTCACCGGTTTGGTTCCCGGTCAGGGCACATGCCCAGGTTGTGGGCCCAAGCCCCAGTTGGTGGCATGCAGGAGGCGGCCAATCGATGTTCTCTCTCATCGATGTTTTTCTCTCTCACTCCCCCCTCCTTTCCTCTCTCTCTAAAAAATCAATAAAGAAAAAAAATTAAAAAAAAAAGGATACCAAAGACTTTATTTTGTCTACCTACCTAAGTTGAAAGATAGCTTGTTTTTTTTGAACTTCTCACCCAAGGACACATTTATTGATCTTGGAGAGAAAGGAAGGGAGAGAAAGAGAGAAACATCAATGTGAGAGAGAAACATGGATTATTTGTCTCCCGAACCCTCCTCTACCGGAGTTCAAGCCTGCAGCCCAGGTACGTGCCCTGACTGGGACTCAAACTGGACACCTTTTGGCGAATGGGACAATGCTCCAACCAACTGAGCCCCTCAGCCAGGGTGAAAGGTAGGTTTTGACAAACCATGACCAGTGACATTGAATTTAGAAAATGTTTTTGGTATTTGAGTAAACTGGCAAGTTCCTTCAAAAAGGGAGAGAGAAAAATCCATGTACTTAATTTTATACCTTTAGGTAATCAGATAAAGTAGATTTTAATACTATGTAGATAATGGAAAACTCATCATTTTGATGGCTTTATTGTTTACTGAACTGCCCCAAATTTGATAAATTAAAATTCAATTCATAAAGGATAAGGTGGGACTAAGCTGCTAGCTGTTATTCGACTTTTACAATTGTGTTTCGGAAAGCAGTGTCTCCCTGACATGTAAATGACCGGTGGCGTTGCCTCCAGCAGCCTTAGTACCAGTCTGAGTGGGTTAAGGGGCACTGTCAGAGGGAGACCACTGCGTTGCTTTCTGTTAGTAACATCAAAAATATTTTCAAAACGAGGAAGAAGAAAGACTGCTAACATTAGCAAAAGGCAATAGACCAAACCCTCTCTAGGGGACCCTGGCTCCATTTAAAAAAATCAGGTTACCAAACACAGGCTCAGCATGTATCTTCTTCTTTTATTTGAGTCTAATACAACTGCCCTGCATGAAAATGTGGCTAGTGGTAGACAGGGTGGGATGTGGAATAACAGCAGCCCAGCACCCCAGCGAGCGGGGGAGGGGGTGCGACGAAGGGGCCCTGTGCGGACGGATGAACCCCTGCTTTCCCGTGAAACCGCTTCCGCGTGGGTTTGCTGGGAACCGAAATACAGGGCTCTGGAGCGTTCCCGTGCTGTTTGCTTCCAGGAATCTACACGTTCGGACTGTTCGCCACGGACATCTTCGTGAATGCTGGACAAGTGGTGACGGGGAACCTGGCCCCCCACTTCCTGGCGCTGTGCCAGCCCAACTACACGGCGCTGGGGTGCCAGCAGCTGACGCAGTTCATCAGCGGCGAGGGGGCCTGCACCGGCAACCCCGACCTCATCATGCGGGCCCGCAAGACCTTCCCGTCCAAGGAGGCGGCCCTCAGCGTGTACGCGGCCGTGTACCTGACCGTGAGTGGCCGCAGGCCCGCCCCGCCCCCCGCCCCCCTCTTCCTAGCAATAGCAGCTGGCGCGCTGGGCGAGACTAAGTGGTCGGGACACAGCTGTTCGCGCTTCTGTCTGAGGACATGTGTGTCTGGATGGTAGACAGGGCTTACTGGGAACACATCTGTCCCGGGGCAGTCCCCATAGCGTGTGAGAGCACCGCTGGGAAGTACCCGGGCCTCTGCGCTGCTCCCTCCAGCTCTGACATTTGGTGGACGGAGAAAGGGGCACTCTTTTCCCAGAAAATCCTCTTGGTTTTGGTAACTCATAGTAAGGTTGCAACCTGTGTTTTAATATTTTCTTGAACTCATCGAAACGTCCTTATCAGTTACGGTGCATCCCCGATTCTCCAGGGTGTGCCATCATTTTGGTGAGAGGCAGACCTGGGGCGCAGGGGTCTCAGGACCGGAGGCGGGGGCTCCGGTGAGTCCTCAGCCTGCGCTGGGACAGGGCCTTGGCCGGCGCTCTTGGCCCCGGCGTCCGGTCTTCGGCCTGTCCCTCTGTCACCTGGCTCTGTCTGCCTCGTGGCTCTGGGGCTGGACTCCCCAAGTTGCTCTGTAGACGCTTCCAGAGCTGCCAGAGGTCGGAGAATTAAATGTCTTCGGGGTTCTCCTTTCCAGTGGTCCCAGGAGCTCCTTCCTCCTGCTTCCCGCTGGTTCACAAGAGATCTGGGGACGATAGGAAGCCACACTGCATCGTTTCCAAAGACTTGAAAAAGCTCGGAATTATTTTTACCCTCCGGAAGCTCTTAGATTGTGGAAACGTTTCTAATGTTCCTGGTACAGTCATGTCAGATTACCTCTCAAAGCAGAGAGAGTCTGGGGTGATGCCCAGTGACACCTCTACCTGAGACGGAAATGATTTCCAAGGAAAGGCCCTTTCGCAGCGGCTGTGTAGTCCGACCTCCATAATGGCAGGGTGCTTTTGGAGCTCAGGAGTATAAGCATTTTAACATTTTAACAGTTTAAGCCAATCTAACTTTATGCCTCACTGCCTAAGACTTAAAAAAAATCCCAACAAGAAAGGGGGCGGGGGGAGGGTGAAGAGGGTGAAGTGGCTCAAATGTGTGGTGACAGAAGGAGACTTGACTTGGGGAGGTGAACACACACTACAATATGTTATAGAATTGTACACGTGGAACTCGTATCATTTTATCAACCATTGTCACCCCAATAAATTTAATGAAATTGAACAAAAAATACCATATAAAAAATAAATAAGAATCCCATCAAGAAACTTTTTAGAGCTGGAAGGAGCAGACCCCATCCTGTCCACTCTCTCCCGAGACCTCTGACTTGTGTGGTTTGTCAGTTACGGCCGCCTTCCCACAATCCCTCCGTGCGCCCATCTCTGCTCCTGGAATCCTCTCCGGTTCTCTAGCTCACCAGCTCTGCTCTCTGCTTTACATTCTAAGACGTGACGTGAAATCTGGAATCCCTGCATATTCTTCCCGTTCACTCAATTGCCATGTTCCACACATTATCCCCCCGCCCCCTCAGAATATGAAGAAGCATTCAGCCTTCAAATGAAGGTTTACAGCTTGAGTGAATCAGAAGTCATAAAATACTTTTCATTCATTGTCATCATGCCTAGACCTAATGTTCATATTGGTATCTGGGTGTGAATTGCAAAGATATCTACATATACATATGTGATCAAACCAGTGGCTTGAGACAAACTCCAGAATGCTCTCTGATCCCAAATACTGTAACATGCTTATCTTAGCTCTAAGAGATGGTAGATGTCACTGTAACCAAGGTTTGCTGGTGGTGGCGAGAGTGTGCTAGCAGAGTCAAGTGCGTGGTCTTTTCCTTCTGCCAGAATGGTGCTTTGAAAGGCGTTGCCCTGGGAGAGGCATTAGCCTTCCATCGTGTACGGAAAGAATCTTAACGTCTTGTCTTGCCCCTCGTCTGCTGGCATCTGCTTTAGCAACTTCTCACCGGATTTGCATCTTAATTATAAACCATACTGTTCTAGTCTGTAATCAAGACTTAGAGATGTTTGTAATAATAATAATATTTACTGATCATTTACTGTGTCAGGCATGGAGTGCTACACTGTTGCTCATTTATACACTACGAATTCTTATCTATGCATCATTATAATTCATTCTTTATTATTATTATGTAGTAATTTAATATTTGTACTAATTTATTGAGTTCTCACAATAGTTCCTTGAAGTATGTCTGTTATTATACCCATTTTAAGACCTGGATAAAGTGAAGTAACTTCCCCAGATCCATAGAACCATAAGTTGTCTCGACTACAATGACTTCGAATGTTCCAGAGTGGGAATCATTAAATCAGTTAGCCCTAGCATGCGGGTGGTCAGGTGAATTCCTTCCTGCCCCCACATGATTTCAGCATCCATAAAGGTTATGGCCCAGGGTTCAGATGGCAGATATGTTCAGAGAAGAAACATTTGGTAACACTCAACACTCAGAAATCTTCTACCATTAAATAGCGTTGAGACTGCAAGTCAGGAGTCCTGCCTGTAATTACAGTGAAGGGAACCCGCTGTCTTTTTAACAATAGATTCTGTTCTGTGCTAACCGCTTTTGTCCTCCCCACCACCCTGTGTGTGAGTGTGGGTGGCTGCTATGGCAACCCAGGATAACTCCCGCTGCACACGTGGGCATCACACGCAGGTTGTGCTCTTATATTTGGACCTATATACATATATATTTCTTCCCAGCTTCCCTAGAGACACCTTGAGAAACTTTGTAGGAGAAATGTTGGGGTGTTTCAAACAATACAGTCTCCTGAAATACTTGCCAGAATTTTGATAAGTAGGTGAATTGGGGAAAGGAGCATATATTCAGTAATGTCTGTGGAAACAGGTGTAGGTATTGCCGTATTTAGGTGGAGGTGTGTTTGCTGAATGTTGGTGTTATAAACATATGCAAACGCGTTAATACGAATAAATGAGCCCTGTTATGAAGTATGCGAGTAAGAACTGAGGAATATTTTTCTAATGTTTCCCCTTGTGGATTAGTAAAGAAAACTAAGGATCTCGAACTCTCCCTTAGCATCTGGCTTTAATTAAGGGTTTGGGATAATCTGATCATAGAGTTCCCTTTTACTTTCCTGGAGAACTTTTAGGGGAAGAAATCCCTGTGACTACTTTTGCAAATACTGTTGGTTTCCTAGCAGGGAGAAAAATCTGAAGTT
Organism: Tadarida brasiliensis; assembly: GCA_030848825.1. Taxonomy (NCBI): domain Eukaryota; kingdom Metazoa; phylum Chordata; class Mammalia; order Chiroptera; family Molossidae; genus Tadarida; species Tadarida brasiliensis. Next base: position 4,343,389 of record CM061275.1, on the reverse strand, counting down.
TATTTAACCCTCAGTCACTAAATTTGTAATTCAGTGTGAGTTGCATTAGAATAATATTCTAATTTAGCCTTGTAGTATTTATTTTCCTATAAAATGGGTAGAGATTTTTCCCAATTAAAGTCAAATGAACTTCAAAGTTTCAAATGAGGACTAAGGACCTCAGGATGCAGACCTTCCCGTTAGTCCAGTCAGCCATCCGCGTGAAAAGACATGAAATGATCCATCTCTCAGGTCACATCTTCTGACCTTAGATTTCCTGAAAATGTTAACAAATAAGAAGGGTCAGCTACATTCATTGGCCTGTTTCCATTATCTGCTGTTGGGTAACAGACCACCCAGAAGCTCAAAACAAGCAGATCTTTTTTTTTTTTTTTTTGCTTTTTATTATTATTTTATTATTATTATATTTTAATCTTTATTGTTGAAAGTATTACATTGTCCCCCCTTTCCTCTTATCCTCCGATTCCGTGGGCTGGCCTGGGTCTTCCTGGGGGCCGTCCTCACTTCCCTCCTGGGCTGGTTCAGCCTCTCTCATTCTGCACAGTCTCTGTGCACATCGTTTCCCTGGCTGGGTCACAGAGCTGCCTTCCAGGAGGGCACAGGTCCAAGCAGCATGGCACCTGCAAACCCTGCCCATGATCTCGAGACTCCCCAGATAGTGTTGACCAACGTACAGGTGGGAGGCAGAGCAAAGTCCCGAATATACTGGGATGGGAGGACTTTGTGAACATTGAACAGTTTACCTCCCCGAATATTACTGGAAAGGTCTGAAAGCTCACTTCCCTCTCTCTTCCTCCTGGTGGGGGCCAGGCATTCGCACTGCCCACGGCTGTCCCCTACGATCAGCTCCCAGGGTCCTGTGCGCAGCAGCTCGCTCCGGCTGCCAAGGCTGGGGTAGATCAACAGCCCTGCTTTCTGTTGGCTCCTTTAACGACGTCTTACCTAGCTCCACGTGGTGCAGGAATTTGGAGAACACGTGTCCATTTCCTTACAGCACTTGATCTCATGAGACCGTCAGGGACTGAGCTGGAGATGGAGGTGGGTCAAAGCAGCCCTGCCTTGGCCTGTTTACACCCACTGCTGCCTCTGAATCTCCCTTGATGCTGAAATGTAGACGGTCCCTGTGCGCTGGATTTCAAACAGGCAGAGTCGAGTCTACTAGATAATACTTCCAAAGTATTCATTGAGTGCCCACCCAACGGGACTGGGGCGCTATTACTGTGGCTGCTGGTGCTGGGACCACCATCATGAGCCAGTCGACACCTGGGTGGGGGTCAGTGCACAAAAGCCCCATTGGACCCAGCAGTTCACTGCCACAGACCCTATTACAGTTGACCCTCCCCTCCCCGCTCACTCCTCCATGAACTCCATGTTGTTAAATCTTCGATCTGACATAGTAATGCTTTCCCATCCCGATGCAGGCCCAGATATTAAACAATGGAACGCAATATAAAGCTATGATAATGCTGCTTGGAAAGTGTACACATACAGTCACTAAAATTGCACACACAGAGTTACTATACGAAGCAGTCAATGGTTAAAGACATGTGGATACTCTGCATCTCTCCTGTAATTTTACCCATCTTCTGTAAATGGCCCTGGCATTCTGGTCACATCCCAGGAATCCCTGTACCCCCCACAAATCTGAGAACCACTAAACACCTGAGATCACGTGGCCAATGACCCACAGGCAGGTGCCGACTTCCTAGTGGGCACGTGGGGGCTTCTCAGCAGTAGGCATACTCTTCTGTCAGACTCTTTGAAATACTGGGAGATGTGCCACAGAGTTCCACTGATGTGTCAGAGAGACTTAGGTGTCAGCAAACCCCAGTGTGGGGGTGGCCGGACGCACCCTGAATGCTCTAATCAGGAAACAGGACTTACTGTTCTGGGGCCATAAAGATGGTCAGGGCTGCCTCACGACTTCTGTAGGCTCTAGCCACTTACCTGTGCCTTCCTGGTCTCCTTCTGCCGTTGAAAACACACATCTATTTTATGACCCCATGTCTATGAAAACAAGTTTATAAATAATATATATTAAACATTTTCTTTATGCTTCTGATTTTCAAAGAAATGTAGACAGTTCCATGGGCCCCAGCTGCCATGCTACTGGACAAGTTTGCCCTGAGAATAGTACCTACTAATGTTCCAGGTGGAGCATGATTGTCAGTGTGTCTCATAGTGACAGTGAGCCCCTGAGCACAGGAGGGAGGGGCACAAGCCCCAAGAGGAGTGCTTTGGAAGGAAGCGGTGCCTGGGGTGGGTCTTGGAGGTGAATTGATTTGAATAGTGAAGGAGAGGGGTCCAGGTCGGCAGACAGCAAAGGCAGGGAGCAAGAAACAGCAGAAACCATTAGGAAGGAGTCGGGGTGGGGCTCAGGCGGGCAGTGTCTGTGAGGAATTGTGGGATTTAAAGATTAGCAAGGATAAATCAGAAAGACCTTGTAAACCAACCCGAGGCTTCACACGGGGGTTAATAGGCGACACGGAGGTGAAAAATGACATTCAGAGCCCGCGCTCTGGGTGAGTTTAGTTCATTCAATCCCATACTCGCATGTCAGTGCCTGGGATACGGCAAGCCTGTGCGTACTGATGTAAACTCCTTCTGAAACTGAGAATGGTCCCACAGAGAGTAAAGAGGAAATTCAAAAGGAAGGAGCCTAAAGTAAAGGGGACATTTACAGCAGATTGTCAAAGAATCTCAGACGTGAAATGACAAGGATTTGAATTCATGACTTCTGCTGGTTTCCTTAAGATGGGGAGCCCTCGTGCTGATGAGACCAGAGTCCGAGAAATGAAATGAAAGCCACAGTGTGTGAGGGGTGGAATGTGCCTGAGCTCTGAGCTGCCACCAGCCTGAGCCATGCAGGGTGAGCGCAGGTAGGCATGAGGTAGGCATGCGCCTTTTCTCTCTGCGCCCAGGAAGGGGAGAGGCAGCCCCGGTCCCGAGCCAGGGCTCAGGGGCAGAGTCTGGGTTTACACACCAGCACCTGCTTCCTCGGTGCCGAGGCCACGGTTAGCATTCTGCTCTGCTTCTCCCCGTGTCCCCTGTCTCCCCGCTTCCATGTACGAAAGTAAGTGTGTAGAATCACTCAGTACCTGAAATCAATGCCTTGACCTCCACAGTGGCTGGGATGAAGCTGGCTGTCTTCATTTCGTAGGTAACAAAACCGAGCACTCAGAGGCTAATGAACTTGCCCGAGGTTGTTCAGCCAGTGTTGGTTAGAGCCGGCAGGGGGGGGACCCAGGCTACTGTGACTCTCCTGCCTCATGTCTGGACCTCCCTCTAGGAGGTGAAGACACTGAGCTGGTGATTTTAATCGAATGCGGCGCAGGGCGCATCGGGAAGGCGGCTGAAGAAGCGTGTGCTCCAGAAGTTCCCGTCTGGCATCCTATTTTCTAGGCAGCCGAGTAGCTCAGACATTAGAAGTAGTATCAGTGGACGTGATTATTGGGTTTTAATGGTGCTGGGATTTTAAGTGAATGCGTATTTTATTCCACGACTCTTCATTTTTAATCTTATGTTCTGCACATCGTCGGAGATGTTAAAGAACTTTTATTGCCTTTAAAAGGACAACGTCTAAGTTATTTTTAACGCCCTTACAGTGTACAATAATTGGCTACAGAGTAACCGGACCAGCACGCCGGGGCTCAGTGCTCATGAGCCCTCTGTGGAAGGAGAGGTCACTCTGGCGGAGTCCAACAGAACCCAGATTAGAACGGGCCGCCCTGAATGTGTGGTCATTTGATAAGCTGGGGCCAAATGTGCCATCTCTGCCAGGCCCCATAACATGGCCAAGTTTGTTTTTCAAAAGATAGATCATTCTGCACTGTAGACAGCCTGGCCTTGCTTCTGAGCTCTCGGAGCCGACACTGTGGTTCTCACACTGGCTTGTTCTCCACGTCTGACACCTCACGCACCATCGTGTCTGCCGGACCACGGGGCCCAGTGTCATCGAACAGCCTGTCCTGGACCCCAGGAACTGCAGTGGAGACACGCTAACACCTGACGTCCTGATGGCGTGTAGGTTACGGACTCGATAGAGCGAAATCACAAGAGTTGGTGGGTTAGGGGTTCGGGTCGCGCTGGGCGCTGATTGTCAGAGATGGGACCTGAGGATGTCTCCTGGCGTGAGGAGAGAGTCCCATGAGCCACAGTCTGCAGGCACGCCCCCCCAGCTGTCACCATCCTGTGTCAAGGTCTTAGATCGTCCTCCCCGCGGTCCTGCCCTGGCATAATATTCCCGCCGAGCTGAGCGGTCAGTCGTCGTGGAGGGGCTCCTGACTCACCTGGGCAGTCGGAAGTTTGGTCTGCAGCCTTTTCCTCTTCTCCTGCCGCAGACTCAAAGGCCCCTTTCGAGTCACCGAGGAGGCCCTCTGGCCGCGAAAGTCCCTCGCTTCCACTTCTCGCCGTCGGGTGCCAGCGATGAGGAGTCATCCGGCTCCATTACGCTCCAGACATCGTTTCCCTGAGTTCTCAGCACTGACCTGTGCCACTGACCTGGTAGGGTCGTTCCTCCTGCCCACGGTGACTTCAGACTTTCAGTGCTAAATTTAGGAAAGTTTTGTGTCACTCGGGATGAGCTGGTTACTCTGTCCTCACCAGAATGTTCTCCCAAGTCACTGCCGTGGGCGTTAGCGGTTGGATTGCTGCCCGCGGACTGGCTCTGCCTCACCTGTCACACGGGACGTGTCCCTAGGCCCCGTGCTACCCCGCTTTCTGAGACCACCTGCTGCTGGGGTCCTCCAGGACGCGGAGGCTGAGGTAGAGTCAGGAGTGTGAGAGACTCGGAGGATCGGAGGGGTGTGACACTCACCAAAGAAAGAGGGAAGAAGCAGGACTGGAAGGGCACAGTCTCAGACCGCGATGCGGGTCGAAGCCTCACCAGTCTTGAGCAGAGATTGCCCATCAGAAGAGCCCCGTGTTGGGCTCAGATGGCCAAGCCTTCGTATCTCCCTGTCGTCAGTCACTGGCTGAGGGCCGGCCAGGAAGGCGGTGGCCTCTGTTCAGACACTGCAGAGAATCCGACAGGTGGACATTCAGCTGCCCGCTCCCCTGGCTCCTCAGGGAGACAGGAGACGGGAGACGGGGCCTGTGCGGCCGCCTGTTCCACTCGGGACCCACCGGGCTGACCCCAGCCAGGGAAGTGTGCCGTAGCTCCTGCGAGCCTCCTCGTGTCAAGCATGTTTGCACTTTAAGTGCCTTAACGTGTAGGAAAAATTATAGCACTGTGATTTCAGTCATCAAACGCCCCCTAAACTGAGGCTGTAGTTCAAAATCAGGGTGATTTCCCGGCGTCGGGTCCACGCCGTTACAAAAGCGATCACCTTCTTCTATGAGCTCCGTCTGCTGTGAGCCTCTTGTGATGCCAGTTAAAGAACATCTTGGAAGGGGACAAAGGACCCCAAATAACAGGTAGAGTCCCTCTGTAATAATGCAGAAATTTAGAGTATAAAAGGAATAACTGGAGAGACCTTGGACTTCCGGTCAGGATGGCGGGTAGGTGACCACAGTCTCGCCCCCTCCCACAACCACATCAAAGTGACAACTAAACTACAGCACAACCATCCTTCAGAACCGCCTGACCTCGAACTGAGTGGAAGTCCTACAACTGCGACATTAAAGCAGCCACATGGAGACGGGTAGGAGGGCGGAGGAGGACGGGCTGGTCCCACACCCACGTGTGGCAGATAAAAATCAGGAGGACACCTTGGCTGGGAAGGTCCTCCCTGAGGACTGAGGGGTCCCCGTCCCACACCAGGCGCCCAGCTCAGGGTTCCAGTGCCAGGAAGAGAACCCCCATCACTTCTGGCTGGAAAACCAGCGGGAACTGAGGCTGAGGGAGGCTGAGGCTGCTGGAGCCCCCGGCAGCTCCTCTTAAAGGGCCTGCACACGGACTTACTCGGACTCGCACCCTCCAGGCTCCAGCGTGGGGGAGGCAGCTTGAAAGGCACCAGAGTCATATTTGCCTCACCCTGGTGATTCCCTGAGGCCCCGCCCCACCCAACTTTCAGGTCCACCCAAGCTGTTGCCAGTTGCTTTACCATAGGATTGGTCTGTCTTGGATTCTGCTTCAGGTTTTCCTAAATTCTTTCAAACAAGCAATCTGGTCTCAGCTAGCCCCATACCTCTCACTGAGTAATACATAGAAACAAACACAGGGAGGCAGCCAAAATGAGGAGACAAAGAAACAGGTCGCAAATGAAAGAACAGAACAAAACTCCAGGAAAAGAACTAAGCGAAATGGAGATAAGCAACCTAACAGATGCAGAGTTCAAAATACTGCTTATAAGGATGCTCAATGGCCTTTGTGAGAACCTCAGTGAACTTAGTGAGGGCCTCAAGAGCATAAAAAAGGACCAGTCAGAAATGAGGGCTGCACAGTCAGAAATGAAGGAGGCACTAACTGAAATAAAGAATAATTTACATAGATTCAATAGTACAGTAGGTAAAGCCAAGAAGCAAACCATCGATTTGGAATATAAGGAAGCAAAAAACACCCAATCAGAACAGCAAAAAGAAAAAAGAATCCAAAAAAAATGAAGATAGTGTAAGGAGCCTCTGGGACAACTTCACGCATGCCAACATTCGCATCTTGGGGGTGCCAGAAGGAGAAGAGAGAGAACAAGAAATTGAAAACTTATTTGAAACAATAATGGCAGAAAACTTCCCTAACTTGGTGAAGGAAACAGACATACAAGTCCAGGAAGCACAGAGAGTCCCAAACAAGATGAACCCCAATAGGCCCACACCAAGATACATCATAATCAAAATGCAAAAGGTTCAAGACAAAGAGAGAATCTTAAAAGCAGCAAGAGAAAAGCAGTTAGTTACCTACAAGGGAGTTCCCATAAGACTGTCAGCTGATTTCTCAAAAGAAACTTTGCAGGCCAGAAGGGAGTGGCAAGAAATATTCAGAGTGATGAAAAGTAAGAACCTACAACCAAGATTACTCTATCCTGCAAAGCTGTCATTTAGAATCGATGGCCATATAAAGAGTTTCCCAGACAAGGAAACGCTAAAGGAGTTCATCACCACCAAACCATTGTTATATGAAATGTTGAAGGGTCTTCTTGAAGAAAAAGATAAAAATATGAACAAACAAAATGGCAATGAATACATATCTGTTGACAATTGAATCTACAAACAAAGTGAACAAGCAGAACAGAAACATTCTCACAGATACACAGAAATTTTGTTGGTTGCCAAGATGGGAGGGGGGTGGGGGGAATGGGTGAAAAAAGTGAAGGGATTAAGAAGTACACATTGGTTGTTAGACTGACAAACCTCAAAGGGAAGGGGGCTTGGGGGGTGGGAAGAAATAAACCAAAGAACTTATATGTATATATGTATAACCAATGGACACAGACAACAGTGTGGGGAAAGGCAGGAGGGGGCAGGAGCGGGGAGGAGGGGGTCAATGGGGGAAAAATGAGGAACATCTGTAATACATTCAACAATAAAGATAAGTTTAAAAAAAAAAGAATAACTCAGTACTGAGTGGGGACTGTGCTGAGCACTTTACATGGAGTATATTTTTTGCTTTCTTTCCTTTGCCAAACACACGCATTAGGCAACTGTCCGTACAGACACGCGTGCCGTCAGCTCAGGCACGATGTGGAGAAAGGTGACTTCCCGAGGCATGCTAAAGTGTCCACTGTCAGAAAACAAAAGCAAGAACCACTCAGAGGTCTTCCGTTAACGTGAGCTACCATCCGTTTCCCGAGAGAGGCTCCTAGAAAGACGACCTCACGCTCGCACCGTATGAACAGTGAGCGTGGGTGGCCTCCTTCTCTCCCCAGACTGCGCCTCAGACCTGCAGCCTGGGCTCATCGAGGGCCTCTTCAGATCGTCTGCGGGTCACCCGCTCCCATCCGAGCTCTCTCCTGTTAGGACATGAGGACATCACACTTCCCACAGTGGTCTCCTTCCTCAGTGAGTGGCGTATCGCGGTGTCAGGACCCCGCCACCAGCAGTTACCAGGGTTCCCTCTGTCCTCGCCTTGGTTTCCCGGCCGCTAGCCCTCTCCAGGGCGACCTCATTCCTGACCACGCCCGTGTCTCTTCGCGTGAACCCAGACTCCGCACTGGCCTTCACCGCTGTCCACGCAGACTTCATTCGGAACTGGACCTGGCCACGCGGTCCCTCGGCGCCTCAAAGTCGCGTTTCCCGAGCCAACGTCGTGTCCCTCCGACCGTGCGCCCCGGCTCCCGGGTCCCCAGCCTGCCGTCGCCGTCTCCCAGCTCCTTCCACGCCCAAGCCCGGTGCCCCTCGTTCTGTGGGCTCCCCGTGAAGTGGCTCAAACCCAGGCCCCTCTTCTCCACCCTGCGCCCCACGTCTGCCGGAATTCGGCTCCTTTCCAGCACTTACCTTGAACACAGCTTAGACGCTTCTGGATTTTCTGTCACTTCCTTCTTCTCAATCTGATAATTCTATAATTCTAAATTCTGTAGTTCTTTGCTTTACAAATGTAATTATTAAGGGAATCAAAGATCTACTGTTACCCGGAGCCCTCAGAAAGGACCCCGGTGCTGAGAACCCCGAGACGGAGCAGGTGCCCTCCCCGGCCCGGTTCCTGCGCTGGGTGGTGTCAGACCCACCGCGCTGGCTCACACAGTCCGACCCCTTCAGCAGTGACCGTCCCTGTCCCTGTTCACAGACCTGGAGGCGGCTTGTCAGTAATTTTCAGTCACCTCTTATCTTAGTGTCTGATACGAAATATCTAAAAGGTCTCAAAATATAAGCGTCTTTGTATCACCTCACAGCGCTTGTACCACATTTTAAAGAAGAAACGCGGATTTAAAAAAAATAATCCAATAATTATAAGTTGGTTTAATTCCAAAATATTGAACATACACATTGATTTCATTGTTTATGAATCACTGTAACGGGCAGTTATTGAGCACCTCGGACGCTCGGGGGTCAAGGACGACGACGCGCAGCCCCATCTCGGTGCAGGCGCTCAGCTCTCGGTGTGGCGGGAAGGGGCACAGAAATCAGCTCAGCTGCCAAAACGCCGCAGGCTGGCGCCTTGCACAGCGGGAACTCCTTTTGTCGCAGTTCTGGAGGTTAAAAGCCCAAGATCCAGGTGCCACCCGCGCTGGTGTCTGGGGCCTCTCTCCTAGGGTGGCAGCCGCCACCTCTCAGTGTGTCCTCACGGGCCTTCCGAATGCAGCCACACGGAGACGCACTGGTGCGGTCCACCCTGACTTCCTGGCCCCGATGTTAAACTCAGCTGTTTTATTTGCATATTGTAATAGTTTTGCTCGCTTGCTTTCTTCATTGGCCTTTAACCGCGCGACGACTGACGTGGTCTGCAGTGTCTCGAGCGCTGCGGACTGTCTCCTTCACCTGTTCGTCTCCGTTCCCGCCTGCTGGGCGGCACAGTTCCGTCTTCGGGGTGGTGGTTCTTCACGTCCCAGGCGCCAGGTAGCCTTTGCTTGCACGTAACACCTCCTGTCACGCGGATCTCCCGTCACAGCCAGAAGTCAGACAGCAGCCTATTTCCCAAACATTTTCTTCCCTCTGTCTGGTGTGTGGAAATGTTCAGTGGCGAAGATGGGTGGCTTTCCATTTCATAGATGACAGAAAATGTCAAGGAAAAGGGTTTTTGCTCTTCTAGCTGATGGACGAAGTGCCACGTGCACAATCTATGTGTGGGGGGGTCCTACTGGACAGAAACGGTGCCCTTGTGGATCAGCCGCAGCTGCACATCAGAGACGAGGTGACGTGTCGGTGGCAAAGGGGCTGCTATTCACGACAGAGCATCAATCAGCCGTTGTCCCAGGGACAGCCGAGTCACTGAGCACGTTCTGATCGTCACTGCACGGACCAGCTGGTCCTGGACACTGAGCTGGTTGTTATTAGCCTCACATTTGTGACTCCCTAGGGTCTGTCGCCCATTCAAGGACATCAGCTACATGATAAATTCTGTGTTTGTGGTTATGTAATCTTTTGTTAGGCACCCATTAAGTGTGTTGAAAAGGAAATGGATGGTTACTCTTGATTTTCAAATACAATAATATGTCTAAGGACCTTTATTCCCATGCCCATAAGTTAGGCAGTTTGATTTATTACTCCTCCCAGCAAATGTATAGTTTCAATCCAAAGATAACATTTTAATTCTTTAGGTTTTATTCTAGCCACCAAGCAGATAAAAATCTTCCCCATGCCACGGCATAGTAATAAACTTACACTCCTTGTGTGACTCCTGGGCTAGTACAGACTATGATTGTTATTTGCATTTTATAAGACTCCGAGAAGTGAAGTGAGTTGTCTAGGGTCACAGAACTAATCGGTGGTAGGTTGACACTTTAACCCGGCTCATGTAACTAGGTGACATATTCACAAGCTCCTGTCTGGCGCGTGGGCATGGGTAAGGGGCGCCTTCCCTCTGTCACTGGTGCCTGCCCTGTGCCAGGTGTCGCTCCAGGAAGCGCGAGATGGACAAAAGGGAAGACAATCGCAAGTAAACAGATACAGAGGCGAGACGACGCTGGAGGCTGATGTGCACTTTCAGACAATAAGACTTCAAAAAATTCACTTTCCCCAGGCCTGGCGTTAGCATCATTCAGTGCCTGCCAGGTACAAGCTTTCTGTGATCTCAGGGACCAGACAGAGGGTTCCATTCCAACGGTGCTCCAGTGGTGGGAACAGCTCAGGTGGATACGCAGAAATGGAGTGCATGATAGCAGCAAGTGTCGTGAAGAGATCCTCCAGGCTCTCTCCCCTCCATGCTCCCTCCCCTGTGCCTCTGCGTTCCATGTGTTCTTTAATAAGTCTTGTAAGCCTTTACTGAGCACCTGCTGTGTGCCAGGCAAAGTGCCAACTCAGCGCAGGGTTCACAGTGAAGAATCCAGATTCGGCTTCTATGTCCTCACTCCAGCGAAGGAAACAACTAAAGTTAATCAAGACCATACATGTGGTAAGTGTTCTGACAGAGGATAAACCAGATGCGTGGAGAGGACACGTCCGGATACCTGGGACCAGGACACCTCCCGACCCCCATGCCCCCTTTGCCAGGAACCCTCCAGTGCATCCTTCTGGGTCTAACGTTAGATGTCTCGTCTCGGAAGAAAGAGTTTCAGGTGTATAGTAAGTGCTTAACAAACACCTACATTCGTGTGCTTGTATTCTTAGTGATTTATGTAACAGTATTGTTTTAAAATGACGCAAGGCTTTCTCCACGCACTCAACAGACAGATGTTTATTATCACAAGTGAGTCTGTTCATGTGACTGAGTAATGAAGGCATTGTGATTACATTGTAGTAAAAGCAAACCAGGAAGCACAGACCCACTTGTGTGTGTGTGTGTGTGTGTGTGTGTGTGTGTGTGTGTGTCAATTACCGTGTGAATTTGGAAGCAAGGATTGAAATAGGAGCGATCAGCTTGGGCTTTGTCATCTCTGTGCTGATAATGTCCATGGAACGGATGAACAAGGACAGGTAACCGTGGTGAAATGGGTGGGCTTGTAAGGTGGTGGGCACCCACTGACCCTGGAGGACTGAGTGGGCACCTTCCCACGCAAGCCAGACGCCCTTGGGTTTGTGCTTTGTTTTAGCTACACTGACATCGGGTTAACCTAGATGGCTTCATAAGTGAATTAAAAACCAAGAGAGCACAGATAATCAATTCCTGCCCTGTATCCAACTTTCTCAATACATCCTTATGCTATAATTTCCTCTTCTGCAAATCAGGGATAAATAGATAGGCATTCTGTGAGGATAACACGATTAGATTTGCACTCACAAAGCACCAAAGAGCTGCCCAGGAAGGGAAACTCCTGAATTTTTCTTTTGTGACACCCGTGCCAGCTGATTATGCTACAGAAAAACCTGTGCCTTATAAAGCACCTTGAAGTCAAATTATTTGAATAAATGTCACCCTTCTCCCATCACCCTGAAAACTCATCTTCCTCCATCCTGGGTCTGGATGGTAAATGAGGTCCGATGGAGGAAGAGCCGGTTCCCTGGCTGATCCTACAGGAGCTTTTCCATGAGGGTGCACAGTGGCCGGACGGTGTCTTTGGGTCCTTAGAAACAATGCTTGAGTCTTCAGAACAGTGTAGGAATGACCTCCACAGTCAAGAGCAACTTCAGAGCGTTGACGCCCACGTTCACAAGGGCTGGGCTGCATCTGAGATGGCCTTTGGGGGTGAGGGAAAGGCAGAACTTTCCGAAGCCGCATAGATTTCCCACACGGCCACACCTACCACTCCTACTTTGCCCTAATAGCAGAGCAGAGGTGGTGGCCTTGCCCCACGACACCATGGTGGCTTTCCTTCTCGCTCTCATCTCTGCTCTCTTGCCGGTACTCAGCTTATGTCCACTGGCCACTTCCTCCAGGCAAGAAATCAATGAAGACAAAAGGCACTACTGAGGTAGCTAAGTGCTTTCTATACTTCCCTTTACATCCCTCCTTTCTCAACAATGCAACCCCAAGAGTCTACTTGTTCTTCATGATAAGCTCGATCTTGATTCCCTTTTTCATCTACCCAGTGAAGGTCATGGTGGCATCTGATGCCCAAGGTTATGTAAAATGTTTAGAACGTGGCCTTCAACAGTGGTCACCCATTAAACCACAGCTCAAATGAATATTAGTGGGATTAACACGATTCAGTCATCAGTTCGTATTTATTGTGTCTTCATAAGCACAGGATGTCTTTAGCGTTCTGATAGATGTGGAGAAATGCAAAGTTAGAAATCATTAGTTAGCCTTACAACTGTGTTAAAGAAAATCCCAAAAGCAGCCCAAATTTCACTCCCTGCTCATGTGCACTAGTCGAGTAGGGAACTGGGGCGTCACAGGCATCACTGGAAACCTGAGGTGACATCTTCCCGAGGACAGAGCTCTTAGCGTGTCCTCTCAGAATGGCAAGGGCGCCGTTTCTCTTTCTCACCCAGGTTCCTCTCCTGTGCACTGACCCTCCATCACTGACGTGACAGCGCTTCCCAGCCCAGGCCCAGCGGGCACAGACCATCCTTCACAGGCCACCGGCCCATGGTGGAGACAGTCCTGCTCTTTTTTTCCCCTAGAGTACTGGGACCTGGGATCGATTGGCTGGAACCTGGCTGGACAGAAGCTTTGTATCACACGGGCCGTTTAAATATCCATACAGCAGCCTCTTCTGGCAGCTAACAGGGCTGCAAACTTTGCCCAGAAACAAAACAAAACAACCAACAACAGAGAAGACAGTTACTGAATTTCATAGCATCCTAAAGTGACTATGAACTAAAAACTGAAGCGTTGACTTTGGTTTCCTCTCTTAGGCAAATGTATTTTTTAATTGATTTTGAGAGAGAGAGAGAGAGAGAGAGAGAGAGAGAGAGAGAGAAACATTGATTTGTTGTTCCACTTATTTATGCAGTCATTGGTTCATTCTTGTATGTGCCCTGACCGAGGATTGAACCCAAAACTTTGGGGTATGGACAATGCTCTAACCCACTGAGCTACCCGGCCAGGGCTGGCAAATGTATTTTTTTACTCAACTCAGGACAATAGGCAAGTGGTTATATGCATCTCTAAGTGGTTTTCTGAGTATATATTATCAGTATCAGCTACGTACTGACATCAACACCCTAAAAACGTATTGAACTGTCAAAGCCATCTCTTTTATAATTATTTCACTAATGACTTGAAACAATAACTGACTGTCCCCCTTGCAGTTAACTGATCTGCGTATACAGTAACACGGTTTCAGTGATAAGCACTTGGGGTATAGATTAAATCTGATTAGGGCAAGGGCCGAATTATTCTTGAGTTTAGTGGTGGCAACTTGAAGACATTTCATTCAGTGAAGTCAGTTGACACGTTCTTTTTGCATATGTGAACATACCAGAGATGCATGTATCTATTCATTGTCTTGTTTCATTTGAGCCAACATTTCCCATTTGTATTTAAACTTTTATGTTGTCCTAATTGTGGCCGATAAAATTCAATTTCACAATTTCAGATGGCAACATAAACACAAACCTTGGCATTGCATTGAACCTTAAATTCCTTCTTTAACGTAATATCTACTTTGTAAAAATTTACTCTTTTATTTTTATGGCTATATTCACAAGTCCTGATTTTATCAAGTATGCATCCTCTCAAACGGCATCTAAAACGTAAACATTAAGAACATCTCTTCATCAGTGGTCCCCTGCTAAGGCTATTGATCTAAAATGTAAGTCCATACAAAACAATAACACTGAATGTTTAAACACAAAGTCACTTGGAATGGCTGAGCTCAGTGTTCCTGAGTGATTAATATATTACATAAGAATTAGCCATTAGTAAATTTCAGGTAAGTAAAATTAAATAATCACAACTCTTAGATTCTACTTTTAAGAAACTTTCTCCAAAAATTAATAAAATGTAGTGAATCGTTTTACCCTGTAGGCATATACATGTCCACGTGTACACACACGTGTGTAAGGCGTGTATCAAGGAGATGCCTCCCTGACAGCTGTGTTCCGTTTGCCGTTTCAGATGTACATCACCAACACGATCAAAGCCAAAGGAACCAGGCTTGCAAAGCCCGTCCTGTGCTTGGGCTTAATGTGTCTGGCCTTTCTTACTGGACTCAACAGAGTAGCCGAGTATCGAAACCACTGGTCAGACGTGATAGCAGGCTTTCTGGTCGGAATATCCATAGCAGTGTTCCTGGTAAGTACAGATTGATGGAGACGGCGCTGGGTTTGTACTTCACGTGTGTGACCACAAGTAAGAAAACACACAGGGGAACCCCAGCTTTGTCTAAATGCGGTTTATCACAGGATCACGGAGACACTAAGTCATTTCTTTCTTCCTCTTCCCTCATTGGTTCTGCCTCAAGTCGGGTGTGGGGATGAAAAAAATGTAAATTCTACACGCCAAGGTGAACAAAATGTGTTCATATAAAATAGAGCAGGACTAAAAACACCCTGGATAGTTTTAGGTCTGAGGTGCTTGGATATTTTTAAAATTTCCTCGGGGCACTTTGTGTATCTAGAGAACCCAAGAGCACCCTCCGCGGGCCACACGTCACAGCCAGTCTCGCCAGCACGTGCACCTCCCTCGTGACGTGACCCGGGTCCTCGGGAACTGCACCCGTGATTCCCAGGCAATGCCACCGCCAGCAGAGGTGGCCGAGCGGCGGGAGCACGCGAGGGGACTGCCGATGGCGTCGGCCCTCTCTCCTCTTACTTGAAAATCTCCTTCGAACGTTTCCATAGCTTTTGGTTGTTGGAAAACGTAGTTCAGCCTGGCGTTAGAATTGATTGGTCCATTATAAGTATGAACAGTGCACAGATGAAAACCTGTGTAGGCCATAAATCAAAACGTGTTTCGCATCGACACGTTATGAGACACACTGCGGTTCCCTTTCGGTCCATTTAAATTGCTTCTCACGGTTACCGGTGCTCCCCGCGCCCTCACTGTTTAACGCCCAGTAAGCAAAAACGCGCGCGGACCGTTCCAGCCCCTGGAGATCGATCCGAGCGGGGTTGATGTGCCAGGCATGGTAAACAGGATCTTCTTCCAGAGCCTCCGTGCAGAGGTGACTGTGTCCTCCTCCGCGGCGTGTGCCCTGTTCGGCTTTCTTCGGATGTCACTCCCTCGGATTCCCAAGGTCCCTGGAAGACTTACCCGCCCCGAGATACCCCGCAGCCTCATGAAAACTGGGGCCCAGCCTTGGGCCGAAACCTTTTCCCAGTTTCACTCTCTACGGTTAAAACGGGTTCACATTGAACAAAACAAAACAAAAGACACTTTACAGAAATCCTAAGAAAATAATCATAGACCAGGCAAAGAGAGAAGACCATAGTCAAAATCTCAGTGCGTCCTGGCCGATGGAACTGCTGTCAGCCCCTCGGACTCAGAGCCCCTTCGCCGGCCTCTCGTCAGCCGTCCTGCCTAGCTTGCTGGGGCTGCTGCCATCCCTTGGCTTCCAGGGACCGTCCTGCCACCCTGCCACCCAGGCCTAGAACCCTCGGGTCTTCCCCGTCACTCCCCGTCTGCAAACCGCGAGGGGAACGGTGAGCTGGACCCCTGGGCTCGGGACCCTCCCTCGGCACACGCGCTCAGAACATTCCCTGACAGCCCTTCCAACATGCCCACCTCCCCAGGAAAACGACCTCTGAGGAGGTCATGGGACAGTAATGCTTTATAATAAATGACTAAACGAGCATCGCGCGCTCACTCACAGCCATGCGCGAGTGTGAGTGCCCGTGGGTGCCGGGCACTGCTGGGACGGGGTGCCAGGAGGTCCCGGCAAACATGACCTGTCTCCTCTGCGAGTCAGTCTGGTTTGAAGGTCAGACCATAATCCAGTAGTTGGGTTATTTCCCCGAATATTCCCTCCCTTTCTCATAAAATAAACATTTACTGAGCCCCTACTGCAATCCAGGCAAGATGCCTGTACCTCACAAAATTGAAAATGGAACTTACTTGCCCTGGCCCGTTTGGCTCAGCGGTTAGCGTGTCGGTCCGCACACCAAGAGTTTCGGGTCCAATTGCAGTCAAGGGCATGTACCTCAGTTGTGGTTCGGTCCGGCCCTGGTTGGGGTCATGCAGGAGGCAACCAACTGATGTCTCTCTCTCTCCCTCCCTCCCACTCTATCTCAAGATAAATGGAAAAATGTCCTCGGGTAAGGATTAAAAAAAAAAGAAGGGCCCGGCTGGTGTGGCTCGGTGGTTGGACATCGACCCATGCACCAAGAGGTGGAGGTTGGATTCCCGGTCAGGGCACATGCCCAGGTTGTGGGCCAAATTCCCAGTGGGGGCATGCAGGAGGCGGCCAATCATGTTCTCTCTCATCAGTGTTTGTATCTCTCTCTTCCTCTTCCTTCCTCGCTCTCTAAAATCAGTAAAGGGAAAAAAAAGGAACTACCTTATGACTCAGCAATTCCACTCTGGGAATATATCCAAAGAAACACGAAATACTGATTCGAAAGAATATATGCACCCCCATGTTCATTATAGCCCAAGTGCCCATCAGTAGATAAATGGATAAAAGAGCTGTGGTACATTTACACAATGGAACACTCCTCAGCCATAAAAAAGGAAGGAAATCGTACGTTTTGCGACAGCACAGAGGGACCTGGAGAGAGTATTATGATAAGTGAAATAAACCAGTCAGAGACAGACAAGTATCATATGATTTCACTCATGTGGAATCTAATGAACAAAATAAACACAATAGAAACAGACTCACAGACACAGAGATCAGACTGACATCTGTCAGAGGGGAAGAGGCTTGGGGGACTGGGTAGAAAAGGTGAAGGGATTAAGCAAAGGAAAAAAAAACTTAAAAAAAAGTGCCAACTCCTAGGCTCCATCCTTCAGCTGTGAAATTATCATCTTTAGGAGGAGGCCTAGGAATGTGCAGTCTTAAAGGTGCCAGAACTCTGCTTATGCACACTCTCGAGAAGGAGAAACCCTGGTTTCGTTCAAGTTCCATCACCTCTCGGGTATAACCAATGGAATAGGTCAGTTCCCTTTGTGGAAAGGTCTGCTATTTCATTAGCAACCCCAGCAAGAGGCTGTTGAAATGCAAGTATGTATAGGACACAATAAGAGACAATAAACTGGGTTAATTAAAAGAATGCTACTAAATTAGAGAGTGCCATTGTGGAGGGTTTATTATGAGTGTTAGGATGACCTTGAGGCAATGGGAAATAATTAGCATTTAAATTAAGTTGTAGGTTAGCCACACTGGGAAAAGGTCAGCTTGCTATGAATTTTTATAAGGTTATAAGGTTATATTTGGATTTATTTGAGCATTGATTATCACCTAATTTAATCAACATTTTGGAATAATAAAATTGTTCTTATTAATTGTTCTTATTAACTGTTCTTATTAATTGTTCTGATTAATTGTTCTTATTATTCTTATTAATTGTTCTCATTATCAATTACATATTAATTGATGCATTTTCTTGAACATATACGCACTGGAGTAACTATTTCAAATTTATACAAAAGAAACCTGGGTGTAAAGTCATGTACATTTAATATTTAAGTAACTTATATATTGTTGTGATTAAATTTATTGAGCTACCCCAAAGGTCATTGTCATAGACAGTGTGGCTTTTTCTGAAATTCCAGGTCGTGTGCGTGGTAAACAATTTCAAAGGAAGACAACCCGAAAATGAGCACACACACATGGAGACTCTGGCTCACACGCCGATGATCAGCATTCCTCGAGTAGAGAGTCCTTTGGAAAAGGTAACATCTGTACAGGTGATGCACAATTTAAATTCTAAATGTGATCGTTACCTGGAGCAAATGAGTAATTATTCCCGAGCGCACCACACAGTCATTTCCAATTTACTGCAACAAGCTCAGAGTCTGAGTGGTATTTAGCAAGAATTTAGTCACTGATGACATTGTGTTAGAAAAAGGTAGACTGCACTTAAAATATTTCTTTGAGTCTGCACGCTGGAAGCTGAGCGCCTGTACCTGGAGTATGTTCATGCTTTGCCATAGCTTCTGGAAGAGGAACGCTGTGCAGTGGTCTTATGCGAAGGAAAAATCGTAAAATAGTTTTGCTTGAGAATATATACATTTTTTTCATAAAATACGTTCCATTTCTTCCATGCTCCATTTACGGGTGACTCTTGAACGAGATGGGTTTAAACTGCGAGGGTCCACTTATATGCAGATTTTTTTCAATAAATACAGTAAATATATTTTCTCTATGATTTTCTTAATAGCACTTCTTTTCTCCAGCTTATTGTGTTGTAAAAATACAGTATATAATCCATAACATACAAAATATGTGTTCATCGACTGTTATGTGATTGGTAAGGCTTTCGGTCAATGGTAGGCTATCAGTAGTTAAGTTTCTGGGGAGTCTGAAGTTATCCATGGCCTTTCAGCTGCACGAGGGGGTTGCTTTCCCTAACCTCCATGTTTCTCAAGGGTCAACTGTGTATGAGAAACTGCTTAGTATAACGCCTGGCACATAGCCAGGACTCAATAAATATTTGTGGAATCTCGATATATAAAAGTCTGGCAGCAAGAAAATACCAGCTCTAATCAGGGAGGCCCTGAGGTCAGGTGGGACTGAATGGAGCCAGACCAGGTAACATTTTGAATAGTGGGTCAAGGCCTCCAGAGGTGTGGGGGATGGCAATGAGCATAGAAACTGTGTGTTTAAACAAAAACTTTTCTTGAGACTTTTGTGAACTGCATATTTCTTAAATGATGCGGCAGTTATACACATTTGTTACTGGTTAAATGCTTGCTCAGAGGGTTACTAGAGGCTCCCCCTCAGTCCTGTCCATGCCCACATTTTGATCAATATCTTAGGGGAAGAGGTCAATTTTGATGGTGTGAATCCATGAGGGATGATTAATACATTGCATGAAAGAATAAAAGTTCTTGAGAGATTACTGTAAGATGACAATTAATTAACTAGAAATAAAGAAAATTTTGTGTATTGGGATTTTGAAAAAGTTCATGTAGGGGAGGGTGCATTTAGGTGAACTACAATGAACGAAACGACTCAGAGCCGCAGGGGGACCATTCAGTGTGCGTGGACAGATGATACGGCCACCAAGAGTTCCTAGGACGTGAAGTCCCACGTAGGGAAATGAGCATATTGATGGTCTCCTCTATTGAGACCAGCTTGGAACACTATGCGCTGCCCTTGGCGATGTGTTTTTAAGGTGGACATTGATAAAATAGAATAGTCAGCACTCAATAAATATGTGCTAAATGAGCAAATGGACATGTTCAGGATAAGTGGACTCCAAGTCATGTATTATGAGAGACTGTGGAAGGGACAAACAATGATTAGAGAAAAAGAAAACTCGTGGAAACAGCAATAACTTTCCATAAATACCTGAAGGACCTTTGTGTGGCAGAGGGATGTGATTTGTTCTGCAGGCTTCAGAGATCACAGTGAGGGTGAAAGGAAAGAAAGTATAAGAAGATAAATAACATGGGAAAGAGGTAAAAACTTTCTGAAATGGAGTGAATGCTTTAAGAGCAATGAAATTTCCTTTGACTGGAGAGATTCAAGAATAGTTACATAATCACTATCCATGATATATGGAGGGAATTCAAGCATTTGGGTGAGGAAAGGTTCTAGATGGTGGTGATGGTGATGATGATGGTGATGATGATGGTGGTGATGACAGTGGTGATCATGATGGTGATGATGGTGATGGTGATGATGGTGATGATGGTGATGATGATGGTGATGGTGGTGATGACAGTGGTGATCATGATGGTGATGATGGTGATGATGGTGATGGTGATGATCATGATCATGATGATGATGATGGTGGTGATGGTGGTGATGATGGTGGTGATGGTGATGATGATGATGGGGTGATGATGAATAGTAATGATGGTGGTGGTGATGATAGTGATGACAAGATAATGATAATAACTACCCTTTAATGATCATCCAGTATGCGCCCAGGGCTGCACTGATTGCTTATGAAATTCCACAAGAATATTTCTTTGCTCTATGAGCATAATTTCATTTCTTACAGCAATTTTTAAAGCTGGGCATCATTAGAGTGGCAAAGACGGCGAATAGTCCACTGGTATCCCTTCACCTCTTCTTCCTTTTAGTAACCGCAGACCACAGGCCCATCAGGAGTCGTGCTGGAGACACAGCTACCCTTCCTTGTGGAGCTCTGCTGCGAGCAGACACGTGTTCATGCTCACCAGCCAGGAAGGCAGCAAGGCCATCATTTAAGGGAATCCCACAGCAGCTTTCTCTTCCTCTTGCAATAACGAATATTTGGAGTAAATAGATTGCTTTTCATCAGAGTTCACAGCGGGAAACAAGTGACTGCAAGGCTCTTCCCCGTAGTTTGATCTTCATAATTGATGGTTGGAGATCCCTGCAGCTGGCCCTCTGACAAGAGGAAGGATGCGCGGGGTTGCAGTTTGGTCTTTGGGCAGGCATGGCCAACCACTTCAGTGTTTTATGCCCAGCTGTCATTTCCTGGCCATCAGTTTTGTGTGGAGAAGGCAAGGGGTTTCTTTTAGAAGTTATGTACTTATGTAACCTCGTATGTTCAAAGTACATGTTTGGTAAATTGTAAGGTGCAGATTGATTACAGCATGCAGGCATTCTTTATTTTTATGTCAGCAATTTATCCCTTAATTATAGGGAGTTTGTCATATACTTAATTACTGTAGTAGTTTACGTGGAAGAGTCATGATTTCTCTGAAAGCTAAGTCGGAACATTCATTATGCTTGGTTTAATGAGAAGAATCATGTGCGGAAACCAGCCCATCGTATCTCATCATCCACTAAATATTTAAGTGACCAGAAACCTCACTGCAGCTGTTTGTAATATCACATCGAGAAAGTTCTAAATGTGTTTCAGTAGTGAATTATGAACTCAGTTGTGGGACCCAGTACATTATAGTGTAGTCGTTCTGCTGCTGGTAGGGAGGAAGACTGGCCGGGGATTTCGAACAGTTGTGTGTTGTTTTTTTTTATCCTCACCCAAGGATATGTTTATTATTATTATTATTATTATTATTATTAATTTTATTATTAATAATTTTAGGGAGAGAGAGAGAGAAACATCAATGTGAGAGAGAAACACCCATTGGTTGCCTCTGTCTGGGGATGAGCCTGAAACCTAGGTATGTGCCCTGACTGGGAATTGAACCCGTGACCCTTTGGGATGACACTCCAAGTAACTGAGCCATGTGGCCAGGGTAGATTTCAGACAGTTCTGACCTTGGGCAGCTGACTTAAGTGCCCTGTGAATCAATTTTCTCATTCATAGAATGATAGCTATGAACGTTCAATAACAGTTAGAGTATATTTCTGGGGGGAAAAAAGAATTAATGCCAAGAAATTCAATTAAATTTATGGAGGATAGCAGCTGCTTTCCACTGCCATGGACATTAAAGAAAGCGTGTGGAGGGAGAGAGAAGGTAGACAGCAGGCTCGGTGGCACGCGCGGAAACACATTCTGCCGCGGCACGGTGAAAGCCAGAACGAAACCGTGAAGAGCAGAGCCACGCTGCAGGAGGGCAATCGGGTAGATGAAGGACAGGTCTCAGCATATGTGGTCAAAGAACAGGAGAATAAAGTCGATCTGAGGAAAGGTAACGGACCTGGAGGGTATGGCAGAAGTCCAAGAGAGGACTCTGGAGCTCCTAACGAAGAAGACAGTGGAGCTGTCCGAATGTTCAGAGATATCCTTTAAGGAAACTTTTCTTCTAAATAAACACCTGAGTCTTTAGACTGGAAGGGTTAACTAGATGCAAGGTAAAATTAGAATATATTTTAGAACTTAGATATGTGTTGGTGAAGTGTTTGAATTTCAGTAGAGAAGAAAGAGCCCCGTAAATAGTGATGGATTTGGTTACATTCCTCCCAGTGACCAGCCACCTCTTCCGCTGGGCAGACGGCCCTTCCTGCTGCACTCACTCTGCACTTGGCCAGTAACACGCGAGTGAACCTGACGGAGAGCCCATCAGTCAGAAACCTGTAGAGCCATCGGGACTTTCTGCCAACCGCAGTGCTCCGGACCTTCTTCCAAGGGAAGGCCATGTTCTGGGCAGGCTACGCCCTCAGCCTG
Organism: Tadarida brasiliensis; assembly: GCA_030848825.1. Classification (NCBI taxonomy): domain Eukaryota; kingdom Metazoa; phylum Chordata; class Mammalia; order Chiroptera; family Molossidae; genus Tadarida; species Tadarida brasiliensis. The sequence goes on along the minus strand of CM061275.1, from coordinate 4,320,859 downwards.
GTCCCAGAACGGGAAGACATGGGAAGCAGACCGGCGCCCGCCCGGCACCTGCCCACCATGCAGGGTGAGGGGACGACACGCGTTTGCTGTTGGAGCCACTGAGTAGGAACGTCATACACCTAGTGAAACCAGCGCACACACGACGAACACACAGCCCTAGACTGCGGCACGCTGCTCAGAGTCTCCGCCCAATCGTCCGGAGCCGGGGCAGAAGGGAGTGATGCCCTTGAGCGGGTACGGGAAACAGTGTGTGACATAAGAATTCTGTTCCCACCCAAAAGGTCATTTAAGTGTCACAGTAATCGTAAAATGCCATACAGGTGAGAATTCAGGAATTATACTACTCATGAAGGATTCCGGCAGGTGCTTACAGCTCACTGAGCGACAAACCAGTGTCTAGAGGTCTCAAGTCGGGAAAAGTCAAGCTATGAAGGCACTGGCAGAAAGAATGGAAACCATTTAAATATAGACTTAATTAGTATTGACTGTGGTGAACACAGTTACCAGAAACAGTGCAAAATCCTAAAACTTATTCAAGGGAAGCTATGTAACAAAAGAAAGTGATAGAGCAATGCCCAAATGAGACAGATCGGGAAAGTACCGACAAGAGTAAGTGTGTGGTCCTTCCCCATTTCCTAAAGCGGGGTCAATGTCACCGTTTCCTTCTTGGCACAACCAACTAGGAAAATATAGGTGCAAGCATTTTTAAGCATAAAAGTTACCAAGAGTAGTTTAAAACAATTTATAAAAGGTCAAATCCAGCCCTGGCCAGTTTGGCTCAGCAGTTAGAGCATTGGCTTTCAGACCACAGAGTCGCAGGTTCAAGTCCGGTCAAGGGCATGTACTTCGGTTGCAGTTCGATTCCCAGCCCTGGCTGGGGTTGTGCGGGAGTCAACCAATCGATGGGTCTCTCTCACACTGATGCTTCTCTCTCTCTCTCTCTCCCTCCCTCCCTCCCTGCCTCCCACTCTATCTCAAAATTAATGGAAAAATATCCTCGGGTGAGGATTGAAAATACAAACAACACACTTGTCAAAAGGTTCACGTCTGTAATGCACGACACGTCCTGATTGAAAAAAAGAGCAACGTTTATGAATAGGCAAATCTTTAGAGATCACATGCACATGGGAAACAAGGGTATGGAAAAGGATCCTTAATGACAATTCATGAAGGGTGTTTACGATGACAAAGTGGGCTCTTGCCCTGTAGGCAGCGGAGAGCCACTGCCCGGGAACGGCCTGTTCCCACGGAGAATGAACGAAGGAGGGCAACAGGGAAGCAAACACAAGGCGAAAACCCAGACACATGACAAAGATGACGCAGGTGGCGTCTCAGAGCAGCTGTGCCGTGCCCTTTCGACAAACCAGCCATCGTGTGGCAAAGTCCGCCTCTAGTCAGGTGCTGATTCTGATCAGAGGAGCTGTCTTGGTCCATCGGCTGCTATAGCAAAGTACCGGAGACCAGGTGGCTCAGAAACAACGGCAATGTATTTCTCACGGGTCTGCAGGCTGCCAAGTTTAAGGTCACGGGGCTGGCTCATTCGGCGTCTGGGTCACAGGTGGCCGTCGTCTTGCTGTGTCTTCATAGGGTGGAAGTGGAAGGCGCTCTCTGGGGCTTCCTTTGTAAGGGCACTAATCTGCACAGCCCCACCCCCTAATACCATCACATTGAGGATTGGGGTTCAACACAGGAATGTTGGGGTGACATAAGCATTCAACCTACAGCAGGGGTTATCTAAACTATCTCAATGATTTACTGTGGGAAAGGACCAACTGCTAGCCAGGGTGTCACTGAGAAAACTACCCCCATCGCCACCCCCAAATCATGCTGACCTTTCTCCTACTGCATTTGCCCGTCTTCCTTTCCGAGGATTCTCGTGCTCGTAGCTAATGAGCGGGAGTACGTGACATTCCTCCGGGGTCCTCCTGGCTCAGGCTGCGTTCGCTGCAGTGGCGAAGCGCTGGGAGCCCGAGTCCTTTCTCCCGTGCCCCATGCATGTCCTCATTTAAGGCTGACATCCAGGTTTGTATAGGTGAGCACACGCCAGTAATTTCAACTGATGCCATGCAGAAAATCTTACGAAAATAAATATAAATATAAAATATAAGCCATGGATGGAATTTGATAGAAAACAGAATATTTCCAATTGATCTAAGAGGAATTAATATTTACATAGTTTTATTAAGCCATTACAATGGGCTGCTGAAGCCACGTAAGGTATAAAAATGCTTTTTGAGAAAGTATTTTTTTCCATCTAAACTAAGTGTTATTTTTTTCTTTGGTTTATGTGCTCTAATTAGTTGAAGTAAAGAGAAGTCCTTCTTGCCAATGACAAGAAAGGGGAAGTCATCCCAAGAATAATTTGCAAATTACAGTTTTATACTTCCAGTCAGGGGCTCTGCACCAACCTGACTACCTAAGATGCTCTGCGTGTAAAAGCAGCAGCACCTGAGTGAAAGAGGTGAGCAGTGATGACAGTTCCCCAAATTTAGAAATGTCAATGAGTGCACACAATTACAGATGGAAATGATCATGTTTAATTTCCATGGCAACTGTAAAGGACAATTACGTGGATAGGAACATTCTAAAGGAACTTTCAATGACCCAGAGAAGCAAATGGACTGACTGTTTTGCAGGTTACAAAGTCACAGGGGTCAAGGTGAAGCCCAAGCTGAAGGTCAGGCAGAGGGGGTGGGTCGGGGTGGCGGGCCAGGTTTTGCAGCTTTGAGCAGTCCTGGGCTTCAAGCCTGAGTCGGCTACATAATGACCAGGTAGGATTACACAAATTCCTCTTCTCCTTACCTGGAAAATTCATACAATTATTATTCTTTTATAGGGTAATTGTGTGAAGTAACAGATCACAAATAAACTTCTTGGCACACAGTAGGTGCTTAATTCAAGATAGTTCTCTCCTGCAAGACTAATGATTCCCTTAACAGGATTTTCATTGTATTTCAGACTAGGATACCCTAGAGAAGTATTTAATGGACCTAAAGATTTATGCCAATTGTCTATGCTATGCATAGAGCATATGGCAGAAAATATTATAGAATGAAATGTTGCATATATTAGTGTCATAGCAGCAGCAAAACAATCCTGTGGTTTCTTGCCAAGACAAATATGATTATGCATGACGGTGCTCTCTGGGATAAATCCCTTTGAGGCTTCCGAATGTTGGCATGAATAGTATAGCAATCTACTGAAGATTCGTTTGCTTTTCTGTAATGCAAATCTTTGTTTTACGGAGCTGCTGAACTGTAATGTAAATGTTATATAGGAACTTGTCAAAACAACTTTATTAGTGATCAGATACTGGAATAGTTAGTGGAACTAAATATATTCATATTTTAGTCATTTTTCCTCAATCTAAGCTTTGAGCACTTATGAAAAGTACTTGAAGTAAACCAATGTTTACATGCTGTGCTCTGTTCTCATTTGCCTAATTTAATTTTGCTTAAAAAAGTCAATTGAAAGTGGGAGCTTAAAAATTCCAACAGACATCAACATTTTAGGTTAGAAAAATGAGCTCATATTGTTATTATTTTCCATGTCATTTTCCCTGTTTATGCTTTCATATATTCAGTATTTGTTTCTCCACACTATTTATTAATTATCATATAATATGCAAAAAATAAAAGCCAGATTGTTTTCAGTTATCTAATAGGACTTTTATGAAAGCATCTTTTCAGTAAATTACTTTTGAACATAAATAATCTTTCTCATCTCATTCGAGTGAATAAATATTGAGTTGATGACTGCATCTTTGAAGTCTATAGTTAAGGAGACAATCAAACAATAACAGATTAAAAACATCATTTTTGATGCACACACAGTTACACAGGGAAACCTCACACCATCCGCCCCTCCTTGCTCGGACCTGTTCCCGGACAGTGGACAGTTCTAGAAAAGCTTCACAATCGGTCTGGGCACCAGATACTATGAACATTGTAGAGAAAACGTGAAGTTGTAGCTGACTAAAGCAAGGAAATAAACAAGGACTCATGCACAATCTTACGAAACAACCAGGTCTTTTCTTGCTTGTTCCTGTTAAAGAAGCAACTAGTAATTTGTGTCTGTGGTTTAAAATGCGAACATCTGATTCCAAAATGGTGGCGGAGTGAATGGAAGCTACACAGACCATCTCCCAGGACCAAACTGAAATTACAACTAAAATAAAGACAAATCATCGGGAAAAAGCAACAGAAAAGCAGCTTGCGAGGATCATACAACCAGGGACACTGAATGGATCCTGGTAGGATTGCGGAGGCGCGAGAAGGGGGCTGGGAGCCCACGGGCAGCAGCGGCCTTAGCCGTGAGCAGCGCCCGCCCTCGGGGTTAAAGCCCGAGCCGGCTCCACAGTGCAGAGCCGGGACAGAGCGCTAAAATAGCCACAGCCACTCACCTGGGCTCCGGCAGAGGGAGGGCGGACTGGACTGGAACTGTGTGGGGACACCTGGGATTTGGAGGGCGCTCAGAGCTTTTGCTGAGTTGTGGCCACGCAGGACGGTGGCCATCTTGCTCCTTCCCAGGGTTCTGAGGAGAGGCAGCAGCCCCTCCCTTGGAGATTCAACCCCACCCAGGCAGGCCATTGAAATACAAATTGAGGCTCATTAACAACCAGCATCTGCCCCACTCTCAGGAAATCCTCTTACCCTGAACACCTGAGGGAGGTTTTCATTCAACTGAGAACCCAAGGCTCTTCAATTAACCACAACCAATAGCCTCCAGGCAAAAAGCTAGAGGATAACTGAACCTTTCCTGGGCTTCCAAATCTACCCAGGAAAGTAAAACTTGACAGTGGTGTTTAACGTGGGTCCTCCCATGCTCGTCCAAACCCATTAGAGGGAGCCACAAACAGCAGAACACCAACACCCACAGGGAAAATTTGGCAGGCTCCAAAACACACTGAGATAGCCAAAATGGTGAAACAAAGAAACAAATCCCAAATGACAGAACAAGAGACCTCCACTGAACATGAGATAAATGAAATGCATTTAAGCAAGTTAACAGAGCTAGAATTCAGAGCCATGATCTTGAGGAAGCTCAACAGCATGAGTAAGGACATCAACACCATGAGTAAAGACATAGAAACATTGAAAATCAACCAATTGGAAATGAAGAAGCACCAAGAAGAAATAAAGAATGACATAGCAGAAATGAAGAACACATTGGAAGGACTAAACAGCAGAGTAGAGGAAGCTGAGGACCAGATCAGTGAATTAGAAGACAGGGTAGAAAAAATCAACCAATCAGAAAACCAAAAGGAAAAAACAATGAAAAAACAAGAAGACAGCTTAAGAGAACTGTGGGACAACTGGAAACGTAATAATATTCGCATCATTGGAGCCCCTGAAGAAGAAGAAAATGAGCAAGGGTTAGAGAATATATTTGAAGAAATAGTGACAGAAAACTTCCCTAATTTGCTGAAGAAAGAAGGCATTCAAGTTCAAGAAGCACAGAGAGTCCCAAGTAAGAAGAACCCAAACAGGCCCACACCAAGACACATAGTAATTAAAATGCCAAAAATTAAAGACAAAGAGAGAATCCTAAAGGCAGCAAGAGATAAGCAACAGGTTACCTACAAAGGAACCCCCATAAGGCTATCAGCTGACTTCTCAACAGAAACACTATAGGCCAGAAGGGAGTGGCATGAAGTAATCAAGGTCATGAAAAACAAGGACCTGAATCCAAGACTACTTTACCCAGCAAGGCTATCATTCAAAATAGAAGGTCAAATAAAGAGCTTCCCAGACAAAAAAAGGCTAAGGGAATACATTAACACCAAACCAGCACTGCAAGAAATGCTAAAAGGACTGCTGTAATTAGTAGAAGAAATAGGAAGGAAAATATAACCACGCTAAACAAAAATATAACCACACTAAACAAAAATAAATAGTACATATCAATAATCACCTTAAATGTAAATGGATTGAATGCTCCTATAAAAAGACACAGAGTAGCTGATTGGATAAAAAAGCATGACCCATATATATGTTGTTTACAAGAGACCCACCTCACAACAAATGACTCACATAGGTTGAAAGTAAAGGGATGGAAAAAAATCTTCCAAGCAAACGGAAAGGAAAAAAAAGCTGCGGTAGCAATACTCATATCTGATAAAATAGATTTCAAAATGAAGGCCATAACTAGAGACAAAGAAGGTCACTACATAATATTGAAATGATCTATCCAACAGGAAGATATAACCTTGGTAAACATATATGCACCCAAAATAGGAACACCAAAATATATTAAAAATCTTCTGGAGGTCTTCAAAGGAGAAATCGACAGCAATACAATCATAGCAGGGGACTTCAACACCCCGCTGACATCACTGGATAGATCCTCTAGACAAAAAATTAACAAGGAAACAGAGACTCTAAATGAAGCACTAGACCAAATGGATTTAATAGATATTTACAGAGTATTACACCCCAAAACTACAGAATTCACATTCTTCTCAAGTGCACATGGGACATTCTCAAAGATAGACCACATGGTAGGACACAAACAAAGTCTCTACAAGTTCAAGAAGATTGAAATCATATCAAGGATCTTCTCAGATCACAATGGCATGAAACTAGAAATCAATTGCAACAAGAACATGCAAAGACATTTGAACACATGGAGGCTAAATAGCATGTTATTAAACAATGAATGGGTTACCGAGGAGATCAAGGAAGAAATAAAAACTTCCTGGAAACCAATGAAAATGAACACACAACAACACAAAATCTATGGGATACAGCGAAAGCAGTTCTGAGAGGGAAGTTCATAGCACTACAGGCCTACCTCAAGAAACAAGAAAAACTTCTAATAGACTATATAACCTCACAACTTAAAGAACTAGAAAGCAAACAAAAAGAAAACCCCAAAGCAAGTAGAAGGAAGGATAGTAAAGATCAGAGCAGAAATAAATGACATAGAGACCAAAAAAAACAAACAAACAAAAAAAAAAACAATTCAAAGGATCAATGAAACAAAGAGTTGTTTTTTTGAAAAGATAAACAAGATTGGTGGACCCTTAGTTAGACTCACCAAGAAACAAAGAGAGAGAACCCAAATACACAAAATCAGAAATGAAAGAGGAGAAGTAACAACTGACACCACAGAAATATTATACAAAGGATCATTAACAAATACTATGAACATTTATATGGCAACAAATTCGACAATCTAAGCAAAATGGACAAATTTCTAGAAACACATAGCCTCCCAAAACTGAACCAAGAAGAGATAGAAAACTTGAACAGACCAATAACAACTAAGGAAATTGAAGATGTAATCAAGACTCTCCCAGCAAACAAAAGCCCAGGCCCAGATGGCTTCATGGGGAACTTTTACCAAACATTCACAGAAGAACTAACAACCATTCTCAAACTATTCCAAAAAATTCAAGAAGAAGGAAGGTTTCCAAACTCGTTTTATGAGGCCAGCATAATTCTAATTCCAAAACCAGATAAAGACACTACAAAGAAAGAAAACTACAGGCCAATATCCCTGATGAACATAGATGCCAAAATCCTGAACAAAATACTAGCAAATCGGATCCAGCAATACATCAAAAAAATTATTCACCATGACCAAGGGATTCATCCCAGGGATGCAAGCCTGGTTCAATATTCGCAAATCAATAAATGTGATACACCACATAAACAAAATGAAAGATAAAAACCACATGATCTTATCAATAGACGCTGAAAAAGCATTTGACAAAATCCAGCACCCATTTCTGATAAAAATGCTCAGCAATGTGGGAATAGAGGGATCATATCTCAACATAATAAAGGCCATATATGAAAGACCTACAGCCAACATCATACTCAATGGGCAAAAACTAAAAACATTTCCCTTAAGAACAGGAACAAGACAGCAATGCCCACTTCGCCACTCTTATTTAACATAGTACTGGAAGTCTTAGCCACAGCAATCAGACATGAAGAAAAAATAAAAGGCATCCAAATTGGAAAGTAGGAAGTGAAACTGTCATTATTCGCAGATGACATGATATTATACATAGAAAACCCTAAAGACTCCATCAAAAATCTACTAGACTTAATAAATGAATTTGGCAAAGTAGCAGGATACAAAACTAACGTCAAGAAATCAATGGCATTCTTATACATCAATGATGAACTCATAGAAAGAGAAAGTAAAAAGACAATCCCATTTATCATCATGGCAAAAAAATTAAGATACCTAAGAATAAACTTAACCAAAGAAGTAAAGGACCTATTTTCAGAAAACTACAGGACATTGAAAAAAGAAATAGAGGAAAATATTAAAAAGTGGAAGCACATACCTTGTTCGTGGATTGGAAGAATTAACGTCATTAAAATGTCCATACTACCCAAAGCAATCTATAGATTCAATGCAATCCCCATCAAAATACCAACAACATATTTCACAGAACTAGAACAAATACTTCAAAAGTTCATATGGAGCCAAAAAAGACCCTGAATAGCCACAGCAATCTTGAAAAAGAAGGACAAAGTAGGTGGGATCACAATACCAGATATCAGTTTATACTACAAAGCTACTATAATCAAAACAGCCTGGTACTGGCACAAGAACAGGCATATAGACCAGTGGGACAGAACAGAGAATCCGAAAATTGACCCAAGACATTATGCTCAATTAATATTTGACAAAGCATACAATGGAGTAAAGGCAGCCTCTTAAATAAATAGTGTTGGGGAAATTGGACAGTTACATGTAAAAAAAAATGAAACTAGACCATCAACTTACACCATACATAAGAATAAACTCAAAATGGATAAAAGACTTAAATTTGACTTGTGAATCCATAAAAATCCTAGAAGAAAATGTAGGCAACAGAATTTCAGACATCATACACAGCAGAATCTTCACTGATATATCACCTGAGGCAATAGAAACAAAGGAAAAAATGAACACATGGGACTACATCAAACTAAAAAGCTTCTGCACAGCAAAAGAAACAACCATCAAAATGGAAAGGGAACCCACTGTATGGGAGAGCATAATTGGCAATGATACATCAGATAAGGGGTTAATCTCCAAAATATATAGAGTGCTCATACAACTCAACAAAAGGAAGACAAAGGAACCAATTAAAAAATGGGCAGAGGAACTAAATAGACACCTCTCCAAACAGGACATACAAATGGCTAAGAGACATATGAATAAATGCTCAACATCACTAATCATCAGAGAGATGCAAATAAAAACGACAATGAGGTATCACCTCACACCTGTCAGAATGGCCGCCATGAACAAATCATCAAACAACAAGTGTTGGCGAGGGTTTGTAGAAAATGGTACTCTAGTATACTGCTGGTGGGAATGCAGACTGGTGCAGCCACTATGGGAAACACCTCAAAAAATTAAAAATTGAATTGCCATTTGACCCAGTGATCCCACTTCTAGGAATATACCCTAAGAACCTGAAACACCAATCAGAAAGAATATATCTACCCCCATCTTCATAGCAGCACTATTTACAATAGCTAAGTTCTGGAAACAACCCAAGTGTCCATCAGTGGACGAATGGATAAAAAAGCTGTGGTACATATACACAATGGAGTACTATGCGGCTGTAAGAAAGAAAGATCTCTTATCCTTTGAGACGACATGGAGGGACCTGGAGAGTATTATCCTAAGCGAAACAAGCCAAGCAGAGAAAGACAAATATCACATGATCTCACTTATTTGTGGAATATAATAAACATAACAGTCTGAGGAACAGGGTAGACCCAGAGATGTGGAAATAGGATACAGACTGATAACCCTCAGAAGAGGGGGTGGGGAGGAGGGAAGAGATAAACCACAGAACTTATATGCATGTACACATAACTGATGGACATGGACAACAAAGCTGGGGACGGGGTGGGGGGGATGGGGAGAAGGGTGTCAATGGGGAAAAAAGGAGAAACATCTGTAACAAAAATAAATTAATAAAAAATAAAATAAAATGCGAACATCTGGGTAAGTGACACAAAAACAAATTGGAACTTTCTGTCTCCTACCATTGCACTCCCTGGAAACTCTTCTTCAAACAGCCCTCAGGGCCCCGTGCGTACTTGTATGGGCTCCTGTAAGTCCCGGGTTTCCTGGAGCCTGTTCTTGCTCACTTAACAGTATTTCACAGAGGTAGTCACAGATCAATAGCTATAACAATCATCTCAAGCAGAGCAGTAAAAGCTAATCTTCAATGAGAGCTTAATATATGTCTGGACTTATGCAACGAACTTCATACAAAATATCATTGCAGTTTTTTAAAAATATGTTTTTATTGATTTCAGAGAGGAGAAGGGAGAGGGAGGGAGAGAGAGAGAGAGAGAGAGAGAGAGAGAGAGAAACATTGATGAGAGAGAACATTGATTGGCCACCTCCTGCATGTCCCCTATTGGGGATCGAGCCCATAACCTGGGCATGTGCCCTGACTAGGAATCGAACCGGCGACCTCTTGGTGCATGGGCCGACACTCAACCAAATTAACCACACCAGCTGGGCAAGTGTAGTTTTTATAGGGATTATTTGAGTGTATCTTCTTAATTCTGTTTCACAGAGGAAGCAACATAGTCAGGTTAATGGACTTGCCCAAAGTCACACAACTGGTCTGTGTCCTGATAAAAGAAGGTGGAGCCGTACTTTCCATTTCCAAACATGCTCCATTTGTATCGCGTCAGAGCGCAAACTCACAATGTCTGTGCTACACAGTATCAGACATCACATTGACAGTCCTGGTCCACGGGATCTGAAGGACTGTTAGCCACGTGAGGAGGTGGGAAAGGGATGCTGCAGATAGAGGAACCAGCTTGCACAGAGATTTCGTCTGGTGGGCAAGGTAAGACTTAAGGGTGCCCTGTAAGTGTGTTCAGGTGGGATCCAGAATGGTATATAAGAAGCAGAATTCAGAAAGACCAAGATGGACTGGAGTAGATAGACAAATTAATGGTCAGGAAATTTCCAAAATGGCCAAAGAAACTTTGCATTGTTGGGGAGGTAGGAGAGGAGGCAGATGGGGTTTACATTTCTGACAGTGTTGATGTTGAGACTATAGCTGTGAGTGTTGGCTCAAAATGTGGTGGACAGGAAGGTCATCAGAGCTGGGGAGGTTAATAAGCTTCCAACAGAGGAAGCTCTGATACTGTTGGTTCAAAACCCAGCCCCAGTCAGGGAGGGCAAGGAGAGACCGAGGAAACTGGCAGACCACTCCGGAGTGGTAGGTGGCAGGTTCCCTAAGCAAGAGGACTTAACGTACAAGGCAGGTCTTAGTGACCATGAGATAAGTAGATCTTAGCACCTGCTGACCAGAATCTTAAACGTTTATATAAAGGCCGTAACTGGGTTCAGCCATGTGTACCGTCCAGGTGGTCTCACCAGCACCCTACTCTCTCAAGACCACGTCCTTGAAATGACTCCTAGTGTAGGATCGATGGGCAGAAAATACGTTCCAAGGACAGTGGGGGGGGGGGACTGAGGAGCCTCCAATTGCCCATGTCCAGCTTAAGGGTCAACCACTGGTCACATCCTCTCAATGACCTCCTCCGACAGATCCCCCACACCCACCAAGTACTATAGACATATTCGTATTTAGAGGCTCGCTGCACGCATTGGGCGATGTCGAGTCAAGTGCATACCTGTCTTCTCCAAACTCCCATGCGCTGTGAAGCTCTCAGCCAGGAGCACAATGGGCAGTTCCCAGAAGTTTTTGGACACCGAGATTTTAGTTTTGTGACACTCATTCAGGATGACCACTTTTGTAGGCAATGCTCTTTTTATCAGAAAAATGATAGTTTTTTAGAATTGCTTCTGTAGTCCGGACCGTGCCTGTGTTGCTGACGAGCTGCTCTCCCGTGCTGTTAGGCGGTGTTTCTCAGACTGGTGTGGAGGGGACGAAGCTGTCACTTGCAAAGGCAGGTTTCTGGGATGCACACCCCTCGGTTCCGATCCAGCGGGCCTGGGCTTGGGGGCCTGTGTTGCACCAGGCACCCCAGGTGATTTGGGTCCAGAACCAACAGTTGGCCTGGATGCAGCAGAGCTTCTGAAACAGTAGGTTTTAATATCAGCTGCGCATTACAATTGTCTGGAGAGCCTTTAAAAATCCTGTTCACCTGGCCACGCCTCACACCAATTAAATCCAGGTGTGAGCCCTGGCCGGTTTGGCTCAGTGGTTAGAGCATCGGCCTGCGGACCAGAGAGTCCTGGGTTCAGTTCCCGCTAAGGGCACATACCTCGGTTGCAGTTTGTCCCCGGCCCTGTTTGGGGTCGTGTGGGTGGCGACCAGTCGATGTGTCTCTCTCACATTGATGTTTCTCTCTCTCTCTCTCTTCCTCCCTTTCTCCCTCCCGCTCTATCTGAAGATAAATGCAAAAATGTCCTCGGGTGAGGATTTAAAAAAAAAAATCCAGGTCTGAGTATTTGCCTCAGTGTTTTCTTTAAAGCTCCCAGGTGATTCCAGTGTGTAGCCAAGATGGAGAAGCAGGGCTCCGAGGGGTTCACTGTGGGACGCTGTCAGCTGCTCTGGCTCTTCCAGACGTGGAAAGACTTCTGAGGTCTATAGCTAATGCTCCTTTATCGGGGGGCCTGCCTCTGGTTTAATTAGTTTATCAGAGAAAGCCACCTAGAGAGCTCGCCTTTCTCTAGGGAGAAACAATTCTCTCAGAAAGTAGCTTTTAGCCCTTTTCTCCAAATAGTACCCCCCAAATTCCCTAATGGAAGCAAAACTCTAAGCTAATCTAAAACTCCGAACGGAAACAGAACCACTGGGGAGAAAGAAACGGTTCCCAAAAGGACTTCGGTCTGTCACATGTCAGCCCTGATGTCGTCATTTCCCCAGCTGTGATTCACTTATTTAATTATAGGACCATGACATCTCATCCAGAGTCCTTGGTGCTAGGTGCGGCTCAGGAGTCAAAATATTTTACATTTTGGGACAAAGCACTGCGTGTCCTGTTACCTGAGCAGGATCCCAGGCAGTGCTTTGTAATCAGAGATGGACACGGTCACAGAGCAGACAATGCGATTGTCCTCCATACACTCAGGTGTGGGGTTTGTCCCCAGATGAGTTTGTAGCAATCTTTTTTTTTTTTTATCCTCACTTGAGGACATTTTTGCATTTATCTTCAGATAGAGCGAGAGGGAGAAAGGGAGGAAGAGAGAGAGAAACATTGATGTGAGAGAGACACATTGACTGGTTGCCACCCACACAACCCCAACCAGGGCCGGGGACAAACTGCAACCAAGGTACATACCCTTAGCAGGAACCAAACCCGGGTCTCTCTGGTCCGCGGGCCGACGCTCTAACCGCTGAGCCAAACCAGCCAGGGTAAGTTTGTAGCAATCTTATAAGAAATATTTGGGCTCAGCTGGTATGGCTCAGTGGATTGATCATTGCCCCATGGGCTGAGAGGTCCCGGTTCAATTCCCAGCGAGGGCACAGGCCAGAGTTTCAGGCTCCATCCCCAGTAGGGGGCGTGCAGGAGGCAGCCGATCCATGTATCTCTCTCACATCAATGCTTCTTTCTCTCCCTTCCTCTCTCTCTAAAAACCAATAAAAACATATTTTTTAAAAAAAGAAATATTTGGGTTTTCAAGTTTGTATCGTAGAATTGTAATCTTGCAGAATTATAAAATTCCAACCAATTATCTTTTAAAATCTTCGTGGTTCCTTTTACTTCTATTTTGTTTCTGTAGCTTTTATAGACGACTCTGATGATGTTTGAGAAGACCTTTGTGCATATGATCTCACTTGATTGTAATAAAAATCCATTTAAACTATTGTTTCCATTTCACAGATGCGAAGCTGGGTCTTTGAAAAGGTTAACGTGCTTGTGAACGTTTCTGTCCTTCTGGGCCCACATTCAAACAGACTCCAGAGTCCGCTGACCCACAGCTGCCCAGCAGGGGAGCTCCAGGCTGAGTCCTTGAATTAAAGGCACTGTGTACAGATCCCGGTTTACTTTTAGGCTAAAAACCTAAGCTGACAACCTCCTGGGAAAACACAAAGCTGTTTATAGTCATCTTGAAAGAGAGAAATGGGAGCTGGAAGCGTTCGGTCTAATACTGCACCAGCACAGAACTGTAGACTAGCCCTCTGCCCCACTGAATAAGGCAGTATTGAAAGAAGCCCTGCAGTAATATATAAAATACGTTTCGTAGGTGTCCCGAATCCAACCTCTTGAGGGTGGCCAAGAAGAGCTTTCGCAGGGAAGGCCCTTTAAAGACTGTCTCGCTCGGCTCCTCAGCTGGCTGGTGGGGACGAGCCTGTGCGAACACCTCCGATTAAGGCAATAAACGTAGGTGCGCTGGCGCGCACCGAGCTGGGAGCCGCGGCAAATACCCAAACGGTCCTCTGCGCAGGGTTCCAGGGCTCCGAAAGGGATCTGGGCACTGCATTACTGCTGTTACTGTCATCTTTCAAATACATTTCGTTTCGTTCACTGTTTTCATTTGTGAACAGCAAGCTGGCGTTCCTCAGCCAGAGGCCCTTAACAGACGCTCTCCTTGTTTCCCACGTGGAGCGGCCGTTTGGCCTTTCCCGTTTCTCAAAGGGGAAGAAATCGCTGGTGGCGCGTCTTCTCCGGTGGCAAGTCACCGCCAAGTCTTCATGTCATAAATAAATGACAATTTTGTTAGTGAAATACAGATTTTCACGTAGACCTTAGATGCTGTAGACTTCAGAAATCACCAAATTTAAGAATCTAAAATGACTTTCCAGAAAAGGTGCTTGGTTTGCACGGGAACCCTGCCCTCAAGGACCGGATTCAGTATTTTGCTCCTGACTTGCTGTGAACTTGAGTGGACGCTTTCCAGTGAGGCAGAACTTTCTCATCTTCAGCGCTGGCTCCAGTCGGCATCTGCATCCGGGGCCTTTGGAGGTGGTGGCGGAGGGCCCCAGTGACTGCTGATGGCTGACACGGGGACCACTTCCTCGCGTGCCTGGGTTATGCTGTGGTGCACGAGTTCCTGGGCTGCCTACTGCCTGTTTGCTCTCTTATGCACTAAGACTTACTGCTGCAAAATAAGAGTTCAGCCAGGTTAAAGGGAGAAACCCCTCATCATCCAGCTGGCCGGGGAGTCCGTCCCTCAGCACAGGTGCTCTGACAACATTAAATGCAGTTCCGCCTTCCTGTTAGGAACATGCCACATGTCTGGATGTTTCAGATCACCTGTGCTGATGTAATTGTTATTCTACAGAAACCTCGTCTTACAGAAGGTGAGGCCCTTAAGTAATCAGCTCGTCTCTGCTCCAGATTCCTTCGGGGAAAGCTGCCCCCAGGCTAGAAGAGAATTAATCTTATTTTTTAAAGCCTGCTGAGATAAATAATCCATCTCTCACTCTGTGGTGTGGTTTCCTTTGCTCTTGACAGTGAAATTAATGAACAGATGGCCCCTGTGCTGTCTGTGTATTCCTTCCGTGTACGTGGAATCTATTCTTCAATTTCCCCCTTAATTTCTCTTCCCTGTGCACGGTCACTTCGATATTGTATTTTCATCCGTTTCTCTCTCTACTAATGACCACTTCTAACTGATGCACCCCGAGCAGGACCCTTCTCATCCCAGTCAGATCAGAAGTGTCATCTCAGAGGTTAAAACTTAAGTGTGGCCCTGGCCCGTGTGGCTCAGTGGGTTGAGTGTCATCCTGTGCACCTAAAGGTTGCCGGTTCAATTCCCGGTCAGGGCACATGCCTGGGGTTTCAAGCTTGCTCCCCATTAGGGGGCGCACAGGAGGCGGCCAGTCAATGCTGTGCTCTCACATTGATGTTTCTCTCTCTCTCCCTCTCTAAAAACAAACAAACAAACAAACAAAATAAACCACTTAAGTGTGATATGAAACAGAAATAGTGCTGATTGCAAAAAAGCAGGCATTTTCCACCCTGGCTGGTTTGGCTCAGCAGCTGGAGTGTCAGCCCACAGACCAAAGAGTTGTGGGTTTGATTCTAGTCAAGGGCATGTACCTTGGTTGTGGTTCCTCCCCGGCCCTGGTCAGGGTTGTGCGGGAGGCAACCAATCGATGTGTCTCTCTCACATCGATGTTTCTCTCTCTATCTCTCCCTTCCACTCTGTCTGAAAATAAATGGAAAAATATCCTCAGGTGAGGATTTAAACAAAATAAATAAATAAATAAATTTTAAAAAGCAGACGTTTTCCCAGGGTCTCTAGATCTAACAATGTAGTCAGTCTGGAAACTGTCACCTGCAGTTTAACTTGGTCATGACTGAGCAGAAGGAAGAGGGTTCTGTGCAGGGAGAGGAAGCTTGAATGTTCCCCGAAATGTGGTTTTAAATGCCAGCCTGAGCTCAGTGTGTCACAGATCTCAATAGCACACATAACGTTGTACATTCAAGGCCTTATTTCTGAGGTGATCTTATGTCCCTATGTGGGATGGTCTCGATTTAAGTCTATTGTCCTTGGATATTATTAGTATCCGTTTTCCCTCTCAGTGTGTCCAGGTTTCGATGCTAATTTATATGGTCACATTGCACATTCTTCGTCACTTATCACTTCCTTTTTCCTCTGCTCCTGTCCTGCCCTGCATTGATTATCAGTGATTTGTTTCTGGTACTTTTCTCTGTTTTGTACAATCTTTTAATATTTCTGTTCTGCCTCCCAAGACGATGGCTGTCCCCTGCACTTAGGATCATCTTCAGCAAATTCAATGAGCCTTGTGGAGACTTCATTATCTAGGTCAAGGGAACACTGACACCTACGCCTTCCAGATACCATCCGTTTTCTTTTTTATCTTCTTTTTTAATCTCCTTTCCTTTCTTCCTGCTGCCACTCCGTCACCCTTCACCTACCCACCAGTTGCTACAGACTGATTAATCTCCAATTTATATCTTAACATCTTTCCAGCAGTTACTGTCTGCTGGGTCCTGTCCAGACGTGTGACACCCCTGTCAACTTTGTACTGAAACACTGTATCAGATTTAGTTTCTCAGCTCACAGATTTCAGGTCCTCAGGAGGCCAGGGCAAATGAGACTGGACTGACTGCTTCTGCCATTCTCAGGCTTTTGCTTGATCTGCATGCCCTGCATACCTCTGACAGGCCCCTTTGTCCTCAAGTCACACCTGTGCTTTTGTAAAAGAAACTCAAGAAAATGTAGAAGCTGCTGAATTCCCCAACACTTCCACCAGATCTTTTTAATGAGAAATTCAGTTTTCAAAGGTTCTATCAGGAGTTAGTGAAAAGCACGCCCTGCTCATGACTGATTTGCACCAATACTGTTTTTCTCCAGGGTGGAACCCAGAACATAATGCCTTCGGCAGCAGTCGGTGATAGCCTCCTGGCTGTGACTTCATATGCCTGCATTCAGTGGAAATGGACTTTAATTTCTTCACACACATTTTAAGAAGATGTTTTAACTTGATAAACATTTCACACAAATTTGAAAAGCGCTCACGTGCATGGCAGAAACCTCACAGGATGCCTTTGACACGTAGTCGATGCAAAACCTACTATGACAAGCATTCCCGACAGGCAGCACGATGGTAACGCCCTTTGAAATGCCGCTGCTACTGCGGGCTGTCACTTCCGTTAGCTCTCACGAAGCCTGTATGTGGCATGACTGATCGCCTCGTGTCAGTTTTCCACTGCAGCATCTCAGCAGCCATGGTAGGGCCTGTGGAATGTCTGAACCCATTTAAATGTTAGCCATTCCACAGGGTTTCTTCGTACCCAATTTTGTTGCTTAAAAAAAATAACAATAAAAACAAGCAAAAAGGCTTCGTGGAGACTTCTGTGGCTGAAGTAAACAACACAGACGGCCGTCTGCGGTCTGGCTTCCTGCATCAGAAATGCAGTGTTTAGGTCTTTGTCAACCAGCAAATGCCGTTTGTCAGAGCACGTCACCACCTTGTCTGTGCCATCTGTCTCGCTGGGGAAGGGACTTGGAAGCTCCAACATTCCATTAGCACTGAGCAGAATATTAATGTGTCTGGTTCTGCCGTTTTTCTCTCTCCCAATTTCAGTGTTCATTTTAAAGAAAGCAGGTACAACATTTTCACCTATTTGGTTAATTAAGACTATTGAATACAGCCCTGGCCGGTGTGGCTCTGTGGTTTGGACATCGTCCCATGCACCAAAAGGTCACCAGTTCGATTCCCAGTCAGGACACAGGCCCGCTGTGCGGTCTGGATCCCCCGTGGGGGGCAGGCAGGAGGCAGCCGATTGATGTTTCTCTTTCATTGATGTTTCTATCTCTCTCCCTCTACCTGCCTCTCTCTCAAATCAATAAAGAAAAAAAATATATAAAGCATGTTGAATACAATGTATAATGAGCAGCTAAGTTCATGTCATCATCCAGAGAACTAGCTCACTCACGCTGTGTGCTTTTGCAACCCAAACCTGCGTGGGCTATGGTTTTCCGTTAGGCTCACGGTTGTTCGTGAAAGCACTAAGGATTTGACCCTGACCTTGCAATTCCTTTCTCTCTGCAGAACCACATCACGGCCTTCGCGGAAGTCACATGATACGGAAGCTGCTGGGTTCTCCCTGCATTGGACATCGTCCCTTTTTACCATCCATCCGTAACACCCAAAGTTTGTTTGATTGCAGAAGTTTCTAAAGTTGTCCAATGATTTTTATAAGTTAAAAATCAATGTCGATGTATCTGTTTCCCCCACTAGACTGTGAGCTCCTCAAAGGCAGGGCCGTGTCTCTCTCTCTATCCCCACTACCTACAACAAGCCTCGCACAAAGTAGGTGTTCAATTAAAATGGGGTGACCTGATGAACAAATGAATTCTGAAATAAAACATCCACTTTAGTTTCTCACAGCACCACCGAGGCTATGTGAAAAAAAACCTCTACACAAGTCAAATTTGTATGAGAAATCCCTCCATTTGGGGCCAGCGAAGCTTTTTAATTTTTCATGTTTCCAATTCAGCAGAATGCCATTCTTTCCTTTGAAGTGGACTTGGAAAGTCATGGGGGTTTTACTTTACTAGTCAGCATGACATTCTTTCCATCCTAACAGAGCCCGTGTGTGAAATTACTTTACTTTTAGAAAGTATGTTCTTTACTAAAATAACCTTTGCACATAATATTATGCTATTATAATATTATTTCCCTTAAAACACCGTTCGTTCTATTCCTTCTCAGACTGGTGCTTCTGCTTTTGAAGGGGAAAATGCCAATTTTTACTGTAATAAGTAATGTATCATAATTAAAAGTTATTTATTTGGACTTTGGTTCCTGATGACTGCGGTGTCATTGTTGATGTGTAGTGTCTGGGTGCCGGCCATGGGCCAGGCAGTTCAGGTGACAGCCCAGCGGTGGCACCTATTTGCAGAGCCATTTTCCACTGGTAGCAGTGTCTCGAGACGGGTCAAAGGCTCCATTCTTAGACTTTTCACTAGTCAGTTTCCACATAAGTTAAACGGGAAAGAACCACACCCTGGCAACAGAATTCAAATGATATAAATGCAAGAAATGTGGTCAACAGATTTCACTTGCACGTGAACCGTACTCTGCAGCGTGCAGAGTCCTTTTCCACTTGTTGTGTCACGGTAGCCCAGGGACGCACTGGAGGGTCTGGCTTTGGTTTGCAGAGGGAGACAGTGGCGCGAAGGCAGGGCGAACGCCGCCGGATTCCGCACAGCTGGTGAGAGGCAGCTACCCCGCACATCCAGGTTTCCGCCCTGAACTAGCACCCTTTCAAGTGGCCCACCGATGCCGCATTGGTCCGGACACGCTGGGGCTTTTGAGAGGTCAGGGGGTCCTGGGAAACTACCTATATTTTTAAAACATGAAGAAATGCCAAAACAGAGTACAAAAACTATGCTGTATTGTAAATGTTTCTTTTAAGAATGAACATTCTTCAAATATCCAACAATAGAGTAACCTATTTATTTTCCTATAACAAATCATGTCAAGAGTGGATGTGAGGGCTTTGGTGAAGTCGAAACCTCAATCAGACGTCTCCCTTGTCACCCTCGCCCCTGCCCCACCCCCGGCCCAGAGGGCCCGAGGGACAGGCCTGACATGAGCGTGGACGACCCAGTGGAATGAGAGCCACCCTGTGTGGCTCTGCCCTACGTGAGCAGTCGCTAATTGGCTGAAATACTTCCAGACCTAGGAGGAACTAAAGAAAGTACATTTTTAATTTTCTCTGTAACTTCAACAGAAATCAGAAAATAAACATGACCAAACACCTTTCCATGACTTCCAAAATAGATGTTACGTCTTCTTCTCCATCGCTGTGGAACTTAAAACTGGACATTTCG
This sequence comes from Tadarida brasiliensis, assembly GCA_030848825.1. NCBI lineage: Eukaryota > Metazoa > Chordata > Mammalia > Chiroptera > Molossidae > Tadarida > Tadarida brasiliensis. Next base: position 4,300,645 of record CM061275.1, on the reverse strand, counting down.
TGTTACTACCACGAGCAGACCAGAGCCAGCTCAGCTCTGGGGGAATGCAGGACAGGAGACGCGTGGAGTGCCCTGATCGCCTTAGAGACGAGGCGACAGCAGGGCCGGGCCCTCGCTTCCGGACACTGCAGCGGTAGTTAGTGTCTCAGGGCGGGGGTCCCGGTGAGACTTCCAGAGTTGGAGCAGTTCCATCGGTTCTGGTACCAGTTTCCCCAGGAACTGGTTGGTAACTTTCTCCTGTTGGAAGCCTTAGCTATGTATTTGTACCTTAGCTGTATCTCTGCACCTTGTTAAACCTGTCTCAATGCAGTTTTCAGTTCCTCAGAAACCCAGGCTGACCCTGGAGCCCAGTCAGGCCCTCTCTAACATTTAAATGTCATGGGCCCACGATTCTGCAGCAATGCGTGATTCTTCTGTGAAGGAATTTCAGAAGAATAAAAGATATCCGTGCAGAAGGCAGAAAACCAGCCAAGAACCCTTAGGAACCATCCTTCTCTGTTCCAAGAACAATGAAAACACATTGGAGAAAGTGCTGATTTGTAAATATGTACATTGTAGTCTAGCAGAAACAGGCAAACATGTTATCTTTCTGGTGATGACATCTTTTTATTCTCCTTATTCGGGGCCCAGGCCGGTTTCAGTTGGTCAGCCTGAAAATGTCTCCTGTCTCTGTTTGCATGGCAGAAACTCTGCACATGTTTTGTCTGATCCCTGAGATTGTCTACAGGCTCTTTTATGTTAAAAGAGAGGAGAACCTTCTCCGACAGACCTCCTCTTCCACTCCTAACCGGCCTCTCTTTCCTCAGGATCTTCCCAGCCAAATATCTCGGTCATTGTCACCGCACTTTCCTCTGCGAAAGAGTGGGGGGAGGGGATATTCTCTGCTGTGTATTGTATTTTTCAAATAAAACTTGAAACATTAAATTTAAAGATTAAGTTTGATTTTTCCCCCATGTATGAATCCTTTCTTGAGGGTAGAGGGATGAAGAATGCTCCTTAGGGTGATGACAGTCAGATCCTCGGAGTGACTAGAGGATGTTGGGGACAAGGCACGGGGTCCAGTGATACCAGCTCTTCAGGCAGCCAAGTGACCCAGTGCATCCCATGGCCCGTCTGCTTACTGACAGGTCACAGCCCCTGCAAACCCCCTGGGACGCTGAGCAGGGTCAGGGGCTGCGGCACCACCTGCCTCCTGGTATGAGCAAGGGGGTGAAGAACGGGCGGAAATGACCTGGTTCCTGCGCTTTGCCCTGGACACAGCCCAAATGGTCCTACGTACACCTTGCCAACCCAGATCCACTCACAGTTTTCCGGGCCTGGGTTTCCTAATGAATTTCGTGAGTGATGATTCTTTTAAAATATCAATTAAGGAAATTTCTTCCACATATTAAGCGAATGATTCTCTTCTAAGAAGAAAAAAGGATGAGTATTTAAATTCTTCTTTCCTGACCTTTCCACCATAGATCACAGCTGGTTCTCAGTCTCAGGACGTGGTTGAGGTTTAACAGAAAAAAGAAAATGCCTCCCTGGCCAGGTGGCTCGGTTGGTTGGGGTGTCATCCCGTACACCAAAAGGTTTCGGGTTTGATTCCTGGTCAGGGCGTGTACGAGAGGCACCCAAATGCTTCTCACATCTCTCCTTCTCTCTGTCTCTCTCCCCACCTCCACCCTCCCTTCCTCTTTCTCTAAAATCAGTAAGCATGTCCTCAGGTGAGGATTAAAAATAACGATATTATTTTTAATAATAATATTTCCACCTCAAGATTTGTGAACATGCCCTGGCCGGTTTGGCTCAGCAGTAGAATGTTGGCCCGTGATCAATGAGTTGTGGGTTCGATTCTGGTCAAGGGCATGTACCTCGGTTGCAGTTCATCCCTGGCCCTGGTCGGGGTCGTGCAGGAGGCAACCAGTCGATGTGTCCCTCTCACGTCAATGTTTCTCTCTCTCTCCCTCCCACTCTATCTGAAGATAAATGGAAAAATATCCTCGGGTGAGGATAAAAAAAAAAAAAGATTTGTGAACCATGGATGGAATATAAGATCTAAATTCTGAAGTTGACTGCCATTTCCAAATCTGTGGTCCCCCAAATACAAGGACCTCCCCGTAAAAAATATTGCTGCGTGGACACAACCATCTCCCCATTCAGACGCACTCTCCGAATCCACGTCTCCAGAATGTCCTTCACAAGGGTTATCCCCACAGACACCACCCTCTGGCCTGTCTGCCCTCGTACTGTGTTTCCCTTTCAGCATGTGCTGGAACACTATCAATCCTAGAAAAGGGAAACATTTTTTTCTTCCCAGGAGGAAAAAAAGAAAAAGGTGTATTTTTAACTTGATATCTTAAAACAGAAGAAAGAAAACCTTTTCAAAGATATTGAGACATTTTAAGTATTGATCAGTCTTCCCTGGAGGACTGCTGGTACTCGGGAAGGGCTCTGAGTTCATTCACCCGGCACCAGGTACGGCCACGTGCTGACTGCCCCGGGGGAGGGGGCAGGGCGGGGGCGGGGACAGATGGGCCCCACCCTGCAGACTGGGCAGCTGCACAGCCCCGGCATGGACCGTGTCTAAGACTGAAGTGGACCCCACTTCTCTGTTATGAAATAAAATGTGTGGGCTTGTGATAGGTGTTCTCACTGCTGTTCCTGACTCATTTGCTGTTATGGTATTGACTTCGGACTGACGTCACCTGCTCACCAACGTGGGCCCACGACGGTCCACGGGATGGGTGAGTGTGTCCTGAAGCAGGGTGTGTTTTTTCTCACTACTAAATGTAAAAAAAGTGAGACGTGAGATTTCCTTCCAGGTGTTATCTTAAGGCATCATCTGCAAGAACTCAGAGAGATGTCAAACATTTTTAGAATGGCTTCTGAGCATTGTTTAATGTCAATACGGTTTTATTGTAAATACAATGTCAGGTGCTGACATCGTAAATTGCAATGACTGAAGGTACAACTCCAGCGCCATGGAAGCTTCGGGCTCTCCTCGCCAGCTTGCTCTGTTTGTGATTCGGCCTTGGCGTTTCGGAATCAACTTGTCTGCTACACCTGATAAACCAAATGGTATAGACCGGCTATTTTTGAAGTGGGAAATTTATAAGACATATGGTGACAGCATCTGGGATCATATCCACACCATTTCAGATGCCTTCATATTTGTTCTGAAAACTCAGTCCTAATCTTGAAATCCAAAGGCATATGGGTGCACCGTCTGGGTAGGTCCCATCAGCGCAGAATCGGACACTGTTCACTTAACAATACATCTTTTAAACAGATAACATGGCCATTTCTCAACTCCCATATTCCTCTCATATTGCTGGCTCTTTCTCATTCAACACATTTTCCAGGACCAGTGTAGGAATTACAGAAGCAGTGGTGAGCTGAATTCTCTTCTTTTCAGGTTAATCTAGACGTAGTCACAGAATTGTTTGCGCCCTGATATAAATCCGTGGTATTCACATGTATAATTTCATTTTGGGTGACAAGACCGAGCAAGCACTTCTGTTCTTCTTGTTATGAGTTCAGTTGTGTCCCCCTGAAATGAACATGCTGAAGTTCTAACCCCAAGTATCTCAGAAAGTGACCTTATTTGGAAATAAGGCAGCTGCAGACATAATTAGTTAAGATGAGGTCATTCTAGAGTAGAGTGGACCCCCAAGCCCACTCGATTGGTGACCTCACAGAAAGGGGAAATTTGAGCACAAACATTCACAGGGAGGACGCCCTGAGAAGGTGAAGGTAGAAATGAGGGTGATGCTTCCACATGCCAGGGACTCAGGAATTGCCAGGGAACTAACAAAAGGTGGGCGAGAGGCATGCACAGGCTCCCCCGTGGCCCTCAGAAGGACCCAACACCTCAGCTGCAGATTCTAGCCCGCACTGTGCCACAGTAAATGTGTATCATTTATGGCACCTGAGTACACAGCCCTAACAAACGGGCACACCTGTTTACCACACAGACGGCCGGCTTCTCCACCACCAGTTCTGTGAATTTGACCACATTTTTTAAACCTATTAATCTCTGTGTTAGTTGGGTTCCGTTAGCTTTTCTTGCAGCAATAGCCAGCTCTCCATCTCAGCCCCAGTCCTTACTGTTTATTTCTGGTTCACAGGACATGGTCACCAGGGGGCACTTGGAGGATCTGACCTATTAATAGATGTCCTAAATTGAGTCCCAGGCTGGCAAAGGTGACACCATGGAACATTGGCATCGACCCTGGTGTGGCTGGCTCTTAGTCCGCCCTGAACAGACACACGCCACTTCTGCTCACCTTTCACTGGCCAAGGCAAATCGACCGAGCTTGACCTTGCTAGAATGTGACCAAGTGGGGAAGTACCCAAAAGAGAGGAGACAGCACCAAATATCTACAAATGGTCGCAAGGGCCATCGGTCAGAATTGATACTATTATAAATCAAGATTCGTTCATTATAGTCTCCATATTTTCATTCAACAATGTTTATCCAGGCCCTACCGCAGGCGAAGTACCATCCCAGACGAGACAACACCGCTGCGTCCAGCTGATTTTCAGCTTATTGGAGGCGTCAATAAAAGAAGAACATAAACGTGTGATGAAGAAGAGTGATGCAGGGTAAGGATGCTGAGAGACCCTGTCTTGGGGGGGGCAGGGTCCTTTAGGCAGTGAGCGCATGTCCCCAAGAAATGTTTCTTTTCTTCCTCCAACACCTGACATCATTAGCATCCACAATGGAAGACTCAAAGCGAATGTTGTGACTATTAAATTATAAAACATAGAAAAAAGACTAAAATGCCCAAATCTGGCAGGGATGAGACAGCCAATAGAAGCACATATTCCTGCTGGCAGGGCAATTCCCTTCGAATGCAATTTGGCAACACATGTCATGATCCAGTAATTTCCTTCCTATGAATCTGTCTCCAAAACTAATATAATTTCATAATCTCAAAGAGGATTGTTGCAGTGTTATTCATATGATGTCAATAACCACGCGAATGCACAGCAACAGGGGACTGGGTCACGGCTTACCAAACCATAGACTGTTACGTGGTCATTAAAATGATAGTTATGCACATTATGTAGCAACAGAAAAAATGTGTGTGCTATAATTTCAAGTTAAAAAAGGATGCAAATTGTACCCTCTGATTGCTTTGATGCAAAAATCACATATGTAAATGCATACGATTAAAAGGAAATGTGGAGAAGTGAAATCTAGAATGTGCACATTCGTAGAAATTAAAAATATAGCTCAGCCCTGGCCAGTTTGGCTCAGCGGGAAGAACATCGGCCCACGGACCAAAGAGTCTTGGGTTCGATTCCAGTCAAGGGCACGTACCTCAGTTGTGGTTTGTCCCCTGCCCTGGTCAGGGTCATGCGAGAGGCAATCAGTTGATGTGTCCCTGTCACTTCGATGTTTCTCTCTCTCTCCCTCTCTCTTGCTCTCTCCCTCTCTCTCTCTCTCTCTCTCTCTCTCTCCCCCACTCTATCTGAAGATAAATAGAAAAGTATCCTCAGGTGAGGATTAAAAAATATATATATATTATATATATATATATATAAAATATATATATATATATTTCAGTGATGTCATTGCCTTTTTCAAATGTTTAACCAGTACTTCCATAGTTTTGTATAATGGATCCAAAGTTATAACTCAAAGGACCCCGAGCCCACTGTAGCTGAGAAGAGTCCAGTGAATGAGGGAGGGGGTGGGGGGAGACGTCGGGGAAGAAGAAATAAAGCTGGGAACAGGCTTCCAAGAACGGTTCAGTTCAGCCCACTTCCCTGCTCCACGTTGGGTAGCACACCTACCATCCACAGCCACTCCCCGGGGCCAGACCACAGTGCTGAGCCCACTGTCCAGGAGGGCACCCACACGGAAGGGTGTTTTTTTCCTTCCTAGTTCGTCTTTTCTCAGGGGTGGTTTTCCGTTGTGCGGTGACTCAGGGAACCAGCTCCTGCCTGTGGCCCTGGGTTCCCTTAGGCCCTGGGCGTCCTCTGCCTCCAGCCAGCAGGAGGGGAGACGGACAGAGAGGAAGAGATACTGAAGGCGTAAGGACTTTTTCAAAACTGAAGTCACAAGTGACCACCTCACCTCAGAGGAATGGGGGGTGGGGTGGGGGAACAGGAAGAGACAAACCGAAGAACTTCTGTGCATATATGCACAACCAATGGACACAGACAATAGTTCGGGGAAACAGGAGGGGAGGGGAGTGGGGGAAGGGAGTCAATAGGCGGAAAAGGGAGGCATCTGTAATACTTTCAACAATAAAAATAAAACAATAAAAATAAAATGTTACTATGTTTGGGTAAGGATGAAAAAAGGACCTCTGTAATTTTACCAGCAAATGTTAGCGCTTGGGGTCAAAGGAGACCAAAACCAACCGTGGAATTTCCGTGTGCTGTGTTTGCCCCCGAAACATGATCTTCCTCAGCGGCGGGGCCTCCTTAGCATGTGCGCTGTTAGTGCAAGTTCTGGGGCGCTTTGACCCTCCTCTGACGTCCAGTGGCGTGCAACACGAGCTCTGCGACTTCGTGCAAACACGTAGCTCGTCATTCGTGTGAGTTGGCATCAAAAATAATGCCAGTGAGACAGTTGCCTATCGGAAATGAGACGTGTTCTAGATGTTACATCAAATTGCTCCTTCTTCTAAAGTCAAATGAGATGAGTCCAGTTTCTTTAATGCCGCCTGTCTCTTCTGTAGCAAAAAGCTTAATTACTTAGGAAGACACAGGTTCCGGTAGTGAAGAAGGAGCCTCCTTAACACGCAGGCCTGGACATTGAGTGGAAGGCTACGATTTCCATGGCAGGAAAAGTACCTTTTGCCAACAGGGAAAGTCCCCATGGCGTTTATAAATTACGAGAAGGTGCCCTGGCCGGGTAGCTCAGTTGGTTAGAGCATCATACCCATACGCCAAGGTTGCAGGTTCGATCCCGGGTCGGCACACACAAGAAACAACCAATGAATGCACAAATAAGTGGAACAACAAATTGATATCTCTCTCTCTCTAAAAATCAACTTAAAACAATTAGAAGGAAAACTAGTTCTAGGAATGAGTCCTCAGTCTGGTAGCAAAAGGGGAAACAAAACAGGCAAAAGTGATTATCACTGCCCAGAGAGCTTTAAGCAGTAATTTATCCCAAAAGCTCCAAATATTTAAAATATTCAGCTCCTGGGGACAAGGAACTAAAAGTAATACACAGATGAGTATAACAGTTCCGTGGTCACCACCCTTTATAGTACTGACTTTCCGAACTGCTGTAATTTTATTTATCACAATAGCTCAGCGGAAAAGGGGCTGTTTGCTGAGTCTGGGGACCTCTGACTGTGACTTCGGGAGAACAGTTTACCACTCTGGGTGTCCATGACCTGAGAGGCGTCACAGGCTTCAAGCTGAATGACTAACCTCTCCTTGGCTCCGGTATGCTGAGCTGTTCGTTTCATCAGGGCAGGCTGGGGCTCTGATCCAATGACAGGAAGAGGAATGTGGTACCTCTTTCACGGGAGGGCTGGCCCAGCCCTCTGAGGTTCCCCAGACACTCCACATTTATGGTCCAGAAATGAGGGAGAAGAAAGATTTGCCATCCCTGAAGCAGGGGCCTTTCAAAAGCACACAACACTCAACCCGTACTCAACTTCAAAAGCAGGCGGAGCAGACGGAGATGAACGTGCAGTGTAGGGTATACAGTGAATCATATCGTCATAACTTTGTGTGGTGACAGATGGGTACTGGATTTACCAGGGTCATCACTTCGTAAGCTGCATAAAGATCTGATCACTATGTTGTACCCCTGAAACTAATAGAATATTGCACGTTAAGTATAATTAAATTTTTTTTAATATGAAAACAGAAATATCAAAACAACTTTATATAGTGACAGATGGTTATTGGACTTATTGGGGTGATCACAAGGTAAGTATATGAATCACTATTTTGTACACCTGAAACTAATAGAACATTGTGTCAGCTATAATTTAAAAAGTAAATTTAATTTTAAAAATTAATGAATTCATCGTGATTGTTTATATGAATGAATAAAAATAGAAAGCCCTCTGAACGTAAGAATCTTCAGTAACTCTGTTCACCTAACCCTGTTCTCATGTAGGCGAACTAACAACAATTTGGCACTGCATCCTGAGAAGGTTGCTGATCCCAAAAGGTACACTTGCATTAATTCCTCCTAAATCCTGACCACCCAACCCCAGCTATTCAATTGACAGGAATACTGATTAGGTAGTGTTCCTGAAACTCTCGAGAGAGACCAAATGAGTATAATAATGACATTGATCTCAACTTCTAGATGACATCTAAATCTCGCAGAAAGATTTTCCATGCAGCCTAGAATGGGCTGGATCCACTCAATGGATCTCAACTCTTCAGGTCAAAACAAAAAATGAAATTTGTTTTATTCATTTATTTTCTTGACATCGGTGGCAGTTTAAAACAAGTGAAGGGAAATTCGTTGGCTCAGCGCCATGGAGGACCGTGCTCTGGGTCCCCTCTCCTTGAATCTGGGTGAGCTTGTGACTCATTTGTAACTAACTGAATGTAATCAGTGTCTTCTTCACTGGCCCACCTGTGCTTGGTGCTTTGCGCTGCCATATAAGAAGTCCAGTGGCTCTTGGACCACGACCACTATGGTGAAGAGGCCACTGTAGGCACTTTGGCCGACAGCCGGGTGAGGTCCCAGCAAGCAGCCAGCAAGTCCCATTCACACGAGGGAGCCACACTGGACACCCATCCCTGAGGACCCCTCAGGTGACCGCAACCACTCCAGGCACCCCAAACAAGAATTGCCCAGACGAGTCCTCTTCAAATTCCTGACCCACAAAATTATGAGCAAAGAGAAAAATGTATAATCAAGGGGGCACAGTTAGTGGGCCCCTCCTCCTGCTTTTTCAGTTGAATCATCATTTTCTCTAAAAAGGTGCCCCAATTCTCCGAGACCAGAGTTGGTTCACAATTTAGGAACTCTGTAGGTCTCTGTCCTTGCCTTCCCATGGGAGCTCCCTGCGTCGTCACGGCAACCGCAGTCTGAGTATTAACTGTCCCAAGAGCTCCCTGCGGGCAGATGACTCGCGGCGCCTGTCTATTCTAGCATTTGACTGCGAAGCACCGACGTCGGGATCCGAAGTGTTGATTTCTGTTTGCTCAAGAGGGCATCCTGTCTGGTTTTCTTTAAACATAAAAAATAAAAAACCACTGATGTTTGATGAGAAAAGAATCAAAAAGCAGCAATGGGAGGTATAAGAAGGATGGAGAAGAGGTCGGGAAAAGGAAGATGACTTTCTCCTTTGTTGCTAGCAGCTCCCTGGCCGGGGGCCGGGTGATGGCTCTCGGAAACCAAGCCCAGGTGCGCGGAGGGAGGCGTCCCGGCTGCAGGGGGCGGCGGGGGCCACGGGCGTCGCGGGCCACGGGCGTCGCGGGCCGCCTCCCTCCCTCCTGGGCGCCGATCTGCGAAGCCGGCGGGCTTTGTTCCGCTCGCCAGCTCCTTCCTGACAGGTGGTAGTTAATTCTCCGGAGTATAGCGCTTGCTTTCTTCCCCCTAAATTTGGAGGGTGGTCCTTTTGTGTGCGTGGGCTTTGCACTCGCCCGCTCCCAGGCTTGCAGGGAGGGCCGCGCGGTCCTCGGCGACAGCGTGCGGGCTCCTTGCTGCGTGGCGCGCCGTGGGAGCGAGGACTGGAGAGCTGGGCCCCCGCGACGCTCAGCAGTGTCAGGAAGGCAGATCGGTGTCATTCCCGGCGGAGGACGCTCCGGCTCCTGTCTGAGCTCTGAATTCCGAGTGAGCGTCTCGGGTTGTCGCGTTATTAACCGCTCCTGCCAGAGCCGCGCTCCTCTCCTTCTGAAACTTTTATGCTCAGACTGTTATTTTGGTGCCTCGTACGCGTATCTTGAGTATAATTATCTATTTTATTTTTATTATTTTTTACCTGTTTTTCCCATCACCCTTTCGCTCCCCTGTGCCCTCCCCCACCTCCAAACCCCCTGCCCTCCAGGGATCACCAGAGTTTTCTGTGCCCATGACTTCTCTCTCTCTCTTTTTCTCAATCCCTTTGACCCGAAACACGCGACCCCCTGCACCCCCAGAGCTGCCAGCCTGCTCTCTGTCTGTGAGTCTATCCCTATTTTGCTTGGTAGTTCCATCTGTTCTTAGATTCCACATGTGAGTGAAATCACAGCATACCTGTCTGTCTCTGGCTGGCTTATTTCACTGACTATAAAGCTCTCCAGGTACATCCATGCTGCTGCAGCGGGTAAGAGTGTCTTTCTTTTTACGGCAGAGTAGTCCATCCTGGCATCAACATTCCCTTGTAACTGTGTGTGTGTGTGTGTGTGTGTGTGTGTGTGTGTGTGTGTGTGTCTGTGAACTGTTTTCTCCAGGTTTACAGATCACACATCAAATCCACTGTCTTTTCTCTCCACTCTCCGTGGGACCACGAGGTTGCAGTACCCCTCATTTGATCACTGACAGAGAAATTTAAAAAACTTTTTTTCTTTATTGATTTTAGAGAGAGAGAAAGGGAGAGGGAGAGAGAGATAGAAACATCGATGAGAGAGAACATCGATTGGCCGCCTCCTGCATGTCCCCCACTGGGGATGGGGTCCACAACCTGGGCATGTGCCCTGACTGGGAATCGAACCAGTAACCTCTTGGTGCATGGGTCAACGCTCCACCACTGAGCCACGCCGGCTGGGCTGACAGAGAAGTTTTAATGTATGGTGTTCTTTGGGGTGCGTGGGGTGGAGGGAGCTGCTCCTGGTTTGGGTGTAAAGGCGACCCTTGCCCATCTTCTCCAGGACGGGTGTTCAGGGCACTGTCTCGTGCCGAATGAGGACGGGCGATGCTGCTGCCTCCAGTGAAGGGCCACCTCGGGGTTAGAGGCAGGAAGAGTGACCAGGTCACCATGTTTGTGGAGCTTTGCTTCCTTTCCGTGACTATTCTGTAGCGTTCTGGAAAAATGGTTCAATAAAAACTGTTTCACTCCACTCGTGAAATAAATCATGTAGCCATGATTGGTTTCTTCTCAGTTGCAAAAAACAAAACAAAACAAAACAAAAAACACGGTAGGTACGCGTTGAACACCACACAGCCTGAGTTCAAGGGTTATATCACAAAACATTACTTATATCCATGCCTCATGAGTGATAACATCCTAAAATGTAAGATTTTTAAAATAAAAAAATATGGTGAATGGAATAATTTTTAAAATAATTTCAAAACATAAATCAGTATTTACTTGGACCAATAGATCTGAGTGTAACCATTTCTTTTCATCAATAATTATTTCTCTTTTAGTCCTTTCCAGTCTGTAGTGTATCCGAATATCTATAATCCATGGCTTATTTTTGTTTATAATGGTTAAAAATTAGACTTGCCTGGATTTAATAGTTTGTCATAACATAATTGAAGAATATTTGCTTTTTAAGATAAAGGTACTATGAACTAAACACCTATACCAGGAACACAGAATATGGTATCAAAATTCTAAACCCTAACCTCAGCCCCTGACATCATGTCCCTTCTTGTGAAGAAATCCCAGCTGTGTGTTCATGTTTCCAGGGTAATGATTTTCTGGCATTATCATTTAATGACACCCACTTGGTTGCCTCACCATTTCAAAAAGAAAAACTGAAATGCTACAACAATTTTGAATATAATGGTGCAAAGAAAAACTGCTCACCTAAAACCCAGAACTCTAACTAGCTGTTCTAATTGTGTATGTTAGCTTCCAATCCTTCTCTGGTTATCCCCACCTGTATTTTTACATAACATATATTCTATGGGCTCTATATGCTATACACTTCCCCATGTTTTTGAGTAATCTCCATAATTGTCATTTTCATGTAAGTATAACTTATCAAAGGAAACTAGTTATTTTGATAGCTAAGAGGTTTGTGTTTCATTTTCTTACACTTAAAACAAAGAAAGGTACAAAGTTAATTCCAATTAGATACCCAGTCGCCTATGCAGAGCTGTTGGGGTGATGAGGATTTGGGCAGATTAAAATGCTGAGCTGTCACCCTGGCTCGGTGGCTCGGTTGGGCATCATCCCGTAAGCCAAAGGGGTTTAATTCCTGGTCAGGGCACTTACCCAGGCTGCAGGTTAAATCCCCAGTCAGGCCAACCAATTGATACTTCTCTCTCTCCCCCGCCCCCCTCTAAAAATCAATAAAAACATATCCTCACTTGGGGATTAAAAAAAAAAAATGCTGAGTTGTCTGTGCTGAATTGGGACTTTTCTGCAATCAGTACCAAGAACTACAAATGCCACCTTCCTGTCTGCTCAGGTCCCTAAAAGTAAATATTGTCATATAAGCCCAGACCCTGGGAAGGAGATTCTATTACTTAAAGTCTCTTTACAATCTTTAAAAATCTATGAAAATGTTTGGAATACATTTTGAATTATGAGGACGACTATTAGGATGATTATTTTGTCAGTATTCACAGTATGAATCAGTGACGAAGAAACCAGATATATTTTCCTTGACTATGTTTCCTTAAAACATCAAGTGAAGGGTTGCTTTGCATGTTTTAGAATTATTAAAAATGTATCCATGCAAGAATGTACAGGTTTTTGTAACCGACTTTATTAACATTTCAAAATTAAAATAATTGCTTGTACTCTATTGACTATAAAATATAATGTTGGCCCTTTAAGCTAGTTCTAACTAGAATAGAAGCATCTTAAAATGAGCTCTTTAGGGTAGAGCTGTCTGGGAGACAATGAAATAAGATCAGTGTGAACCAGTGATCCCTACCGTCACTCCGTGAGTATCCACTGGACATTTTCTTCGTGTGTGGAAAGGCTATAACGAAGACCAAAACTTTCTAAATTCTTGCCCTCATGAAGCTTAAATATTCAAAGTAGGACTCTGGAAATCGAAGCCTGTTGGGAATATCAGCAACTGCATCACTCTGTTATTTATCACATGATTGAGGTGGAAAGGAAAAGAATGTAATAAATATTCAATTTCCTTGTTTGCTTGCACAAAGCACAGTCCTTCCCATTAAAGCCTGTCTGGAAAATTAAGAGCTTGGGGTGTGAATATGTAAATGGATGGCTCTGCTCCGTGGGGTTGCTAATGTTAATTTAACAAGCATTTCAGCTCTGTGGTGGTGCCCAGCTCCCGCAGAGATGTACACGCCTTTGCCAGAGTGATCAGCTCTAACCATGCGAGCACAGCCTGGCTCCTTTTCGGGCAGATGGTGTGTGTACCTGGTCTTCAGGTGTGTGTGGAAAGAGGCTGCTTTGCTAATGTGACACATACATGCTTTACAGTTTTACAAGTGTTCTCCCGCACGCATGCACACCAACACTCCAGCTCTGACCCAGGAGGCTCCCCGTCTGCACCCCGTCTTCTCCTTAGACACGGGCACCTTACGCCTTGAGGTCTGGGGACCAAAATATACCTTTGTTCCCTTTCCCTACTCAGGTCAAAAAAACACTGTTCTGTTTGCAGTGTTTCCTGCGATAAATGTGCTTCACTCACTTCCAGATACTTTAATTCCTCAGCAAAGGATGAACCTAATTATTAGCAATATTTTTTCTTAGCAGATTAGTAGCTTAAAGAGACAATCACATGAAAATCTTTAAGAAAATCAGTGTTGGGGAGCACCCTCATCCACTGAATCCATATTCTTATTTTTCTTCCTGCTGGTAGGCAAAGACATTCAATTGGAAATATATTGCAAAGCAGCAATGTAAGAATTACTGAGTAGATCATGTGAGACACAGTAGATGTGCTTGTTATACTAATGAATTCTTTTTTTTTTACTTTATATTTCATGCTGTACCTGTGTTTTTTCACGAAAGCATTTGTTGTATATCTATAGAACTCTAGACAGAAGTAAAATGAAGTATAAAATGCAGTTCCCGCAAGTAAGCTCAAATTTCAGCTGAAACAGGTACATACACAGCTACTTAAAATCAAACTGAAGTTGTTTTGCAACTTGGGTGGGTTGGGAACACCTAGGTGGGCACGGCTCCTTTGTCTGAGTCAGCAACGCCAGTGGACCCCGTTCTGGAGCGGGTGGGACAGACCTTGAAAATGCATCTTCTGAGATCTCCAGTATCTCTGGTGTCGCCCTCTCTGAACACTGGCAGTCCCATTGCGATTAAAATCATAGCCACCCGACGGCTCTTCTGCCTCTAAGTCCACCCAGTTCCGGGCTGAACCTGATCTCTCCACCTGGACACCGAAATAATCCCTCTAAATTACGTCTGATTCTTGCATATCTCCCCCATTTGAAAACGTCGATAAACCCCATCACTCTTGAACTCAGCTCAGCTCATTCCTGCCCGGCCCCCCTTAGGGTCCCCTCCTCCAGGAGAAAGAAGTCCTGGCAGCTGGTGGTTCTTTAAATGCTTCATCCTCCACCCTCAGTGACCTTCCCCCGGCAGACTCCACTCGTCCCTCAGACCTCAGATTAGATAGCTTGTCACCCAGAAGGATTCAGTTTAGGTATTCCTTCCCTTGTGGCTGCCCATCAGTACTGGCATCAACAGTGCACTTCTAACGTCCAGTTGTAGCTTCCTCTTTACCTGCCCGCCCGTCGCCATGAGCACCAGGGTGCACAGGAAGAAGTGACCCCTGGGAAGTGCAGCACAGTTGATGACCTATATGGCAGGCACTAGGTGTTTGGGGTGATGAGGGTACTTGGAATTCGGTCCTACAAGAAATTATTGAAAGAAAAGAATGAAAGAAAAATTCAGCCAGTTGAAAAAATTTTAAACTGTGGAAGCAGCATGTAGCAGACAACACGTTAAGAAGTGAACACATATCCATGGGCTCTCCTCCACTTCCCAGAGTCCCTTGCAGCTAGGTTATGATACATGCCTAATTCTGGCCATGGACCCAGTGAAGCGTGTCACTGCAAAGACGAAGCAATTAACAGGTGATGTTGGCCACATGTTCTACAAAGCACATGACAACACTCGGAAAGCCATTCTGACTCATATGAGAAAGAAATAAGCCCTCCGTGTGTTCAGCCGGTGAGCTTTCAGGGTTTACCTGACATGCTCACCAGAGTTAACGACCCTGAAGAGTGGGGGAAATCGTGACATGCTCCTGGATTTTGAGAACCCAGTCATGTGGAAAAGTAACAAGTCCTTGAGGAAAAGAATCCTAACCGGAACATAGAAAACATACAGAAACAAATATTTTCAAAACCCACACAAACCATTTGGTAACAGCGCTACGTAAAGAGGAATTTGACTGTCTTAAACAATAGGCCCTGCTGGAGTGTGTACACCCTGAGAACATCTCAGAAGGGAGGGGGAGCATCTGGCAGCCGATGGGGCCAGGACAGCCCCAGGGCTCAGGAAGAAGCCGTGGCTTTTGAGAAGAGGAATGCACCCCAGCCAGGCGGCCTGGCCACGCCTGTGACATTGCTTCTCACACCAGCTGGAACAGCAGGAATAACGTCCTGGCTGCCTCTCCGGGAAGCTGCTGTAACCGAGCAGTTCAGCGCTCATCTCCCAGCATCCTTCTAAACTGAGAGACGTCCTCAGGGTCCCAAATCACCCCTGGGAGCCCTGCACCGGCACCCACAGCTCCCGAGCTGCCCTTTCCGATCTGCACCCTTTCTCCTTTGGCATTTATGCCTTTACACCTGCATTGCTACCTCCGGGAGCCCCTTACCCACTACCTTGGTGGTCCCAGTTATGACCCTTGGCCCATAAGCAATATGACCTCTACCTCCCAGCCTCAAACTCAGGTTGACTTGAGCGCTACCTGTCAGAAACTAGAAACGAGATGGTTCAATGCTTCTGATTTGATCATTTGAATCTTTTGCAGCTGCCCTTCCAGGTAATATCTTGTTAGAAGGTAGGTTCACCTCTTACCCATTTTATTGGTTCTTAATTCAGTACTCTTCCAGATGGATGGACTCAGTAGGCACAGCAACATTCACTCAATTATCCAAAATGTATTTACTGAGCACCTACCACGTACCAGGTATACTGGAAGTCTATCTGCATAGAAGAAATGCAGAGTCCCCGCTTTCGTGGAACTTACATCTTAATGGGACTATGGAAGACAGGTGGGGAAACATGTAAATAGTATTGACGGGCAATGGGGAGGGCTGTACCCAGTGCTATAGCAGAATCTGACCCACTTCCGTGTGGTGGGTTATGACTAGTATCCCAGGTCAGGCTGATTTATGCAGGGAGATTAATCATTAAACTCTTCGCATCCTCCACAATCCATCTCACGAGCTGCCGTATTTCACCAGACGTTTCCACCCCACCCCCAAGAATGACCGTCGTGCTGGCTCGCAGCGCCAAGGACGGTGGTCTGGGTGGAAGACAAGAGGCACGATCGCTCTTGAAAGAGGAAAGCAGGACGTCTGCCAATGCCATGGCCGAGACCCAACATTCAAGGGACTTTCAGAAACGGAAGGACAAGCAGAGCTGCTCAGCCATGGTGGCTTATGGCAGAGAAGGACACAGATGGCCAAGACGACTGCAGGGGCAGCCCCATGCCACTGCCAGGCCAGCCCGAGCCCCACGCCGCGGGCAGCCACGAGCATGCCCACTGGAAGGCCGGCGGGGGGTCTCCTCTCCTTTTAAAGCTGGCATTTAAAACCACTCTGGCAGATGGAAGAAAGCTATGTAATCAAAGTTGACATTTTGTTTTACTCTTTGTGCTTGTTAATTCTATTATCAGCCAGTGGGGGATCGGTGTGGGATGGTAATCAGCCCGAGACGGCTTTTCTGTGTGGCTCGGAGCTCTGTGAAGAGGATACAGTTTCTAGGGGCCAAATAGATGTTAATGGTAGGCAACAATTAGTCACAGTGTCACTACCTGAAGAGGTTCGGGGGACATAAAAGGTAAAGGTGTTGTATGTGGAATGTAATGAACAAAATAAACTAACAAACAAAATAGAAATGGACTCACAGATACAGAGGACAGACTGACAGCTGTCAGAGGGGAGGGGGGTTGGGGGCTGTGTGAAAAAGGGGAAGGGATTAAGCAAAAAAAACCAAAACTCATAGACACAGACAAGAGTATGGTGATTACCAGAAGAAAGGGGGCTTGGGGGCGGGGGGAAGAAGAGGGTGAAGGGGGATAAATGGATACATGGTGATGGAAGGAGACTTGACTTGGGGTGGCGAACACACAATACTATGTACAGATGATGTATTATAGAACTGTACACCTGAAACCTATATAATTTTATTAACCAATGTCACCCCAATAAATTCAATAAAACTGAGACTTAGCGAAAATCAGTATTTTGCAAGGACTGAATCCCAAACTCGTAATCCCTTTACTTCAACTCATACCTCTGTAGGGTGAGAGCTTCAGTTCCATCTCTCCTGATACAAAGTCTTTAGGACCCTAGTACTTGAAATCTTTGGCTCTCACATGGACCAGAGTCCTGGGTGAAGAAGAGCAGAGTGGATGGAGTGGCCCACAGCTCCTCCTAGTGGCCAGAGCGGCCACCCACATTCACTGCCCCTTTAAAGTACTGTGAACTGTTGACACCAGGCGACCCCAGCTGTGGCTTGGGCATGAAACACCTGCAGTGAAACTCGTCCTGAGCTCTGAGGCTTCATTAAACGTCTGCCATCTCGTCTACCCCAGGGTACTTTAGCAACTGGAGAAGAGCATCGGGCGATTACAATGACAAAATTACCCCCAAATTAGTTCAGCAGATGTTGAGCACTCTCCGGGAGCTTTGTTTTCCAGTTTCCTCCTTGCACTGCACTGTAAACACCGATGCTTGTTATCTCGCTAATTACACAGCTGTCCAGCACCAAGGAAACTCCATTTTCCTTTCATTTCTGACACAGTGCATTTTGATGCATCCGCTGTAATGACTGGCTTCCTCCTCTTGCAAGAACAGAGTGCCCCAGCCATACAGCCAGTAATTCAAGAGAGAAGGCTACCCCCATCCTCCAACCCTGATTCTTTTTAGGGTTAATGTGCAAGGCATACCTTAATTACAGGAATTGGCAGCCTTGAAAAGTGGCTATTTTCAGACCTGTTTACAAGACTGAAATTTCAAACAGCCATCAAACCGGCTGGGGCTGATTGCATCTTTCTCTGGACCAGGACATCTTGCACAGAACATCCATCCGTAGCTGGTCCACCCGCCCTGTAACTGTCTGCCTTGCTACCCTGTTCCTAACTTACTTCTGCAGAACAGCTGAGGGTCGCCTGGATAAGACGTCGGAATACGTGCCACCATAATTGCATCCAATTCATTGGTTAACATTATCAGGACAATTCAGTGCTGAAAAGAAAGCACCAGAAACGTTGGCGGTGTGGCGACGCGTACCCGCGGCATTTTTGGAGCGGCAGCAGCACAGTGACCGCCTCGCTCTCCTGGTGCCTCCTCCTGAGACCCATCCAAAGCTCAGTGAAGGAATCACATGGCTGTTGCGTTTTTTAAAAGTGACTCATTATGTACACCAACTCTGCATTGTGCACTTAAAAGCTGTAGAAACTCACCTATCCAAACTGCAAGTAATTTTTAACCACGAGTTCATTCTCTTGTGTTTAAAATGCACATACATCTAGGACGGATGATGTCATATGCACTTGAAAAACAAGAAGTCAGTCTGAGGGGCCAGGGGGTCAAGGATGAGAACAGTGTGGCCCAAAGGACTGGAGGCCTCCTCTCAGCTCAAGGGGAGAAACTCTAAAACTGAGAACGTCAGTATCAGGGGTGGGTCTTGAAAACAATTTTTCTTCCTAAAGCAAGTTCTTTGAAAACAAAAGCAGCACATGTTTGCAGGGGGTGGTGGGTGTGTATTATGTGAACCATATATAGCCAATATGCCTTTACGTGTTGTTTTTCTCCAAAAGAACAATTATTAAACAGATCCAAAGAATTGCCCGAAGCAAAGAATAGACTAGAACACCCCATTGACAAACATTTACTGAAAACCTACTATGTGCAAATCACTGTTCTTCTCGGAGGAGCACGGGGATTTAGAAAGTTGGGCACCAACTACCCGCACCTTCCCGCTTGTTTAGAAAGTTCTCCCCATAAATGCTCTCCCCTCGCTCACGGCCTCTCACCGGTGCAGGCTCGGAGCCTTGGGGTGCAGTCACTGTAGCAGTGGCACAGGGCTCCACAGAGAGCTGCGTGCAATGGAGGGGCCTGTCCTAGCCGCCAGGAGCGTGTCCTGCACGCATGCACACATACCACACACACACGCACACACAACACACACATGCACACGCAGACACAAAACACATATAACAACACACATGCGCACACAACACACACCAGATTTTATGAGCTCATTCCCCAAACCCTCTCTCAGAACATTCAGATAAATTAGCTTCTCCATTGAGACTCTGTCTTGAAAAATATTTTAAGAATCTAGCCCAAACACAAGGCTCCTTGTTTTCTGCCAAACACAGAATGAGCATAACTTCAAGTCAATAGAGGCATGCATACTTTATAGGGGGAGTTTGTAAATAGCATGCATTTCCAACACAGTTATTGGGGTTACAGCAAGTAATAAATGCAGAGATAGGAAGCTTGCAGGAGAGACAGGGCTGGGAAGCCCCCACTGGCTCAAGTGGCAACAGCTGTGGGATCCAGACTACCAACTCCTCCCAAGGATGCGTGAAAACGAGCTTGAAATACCCATCTCTCCTCTCAGTGCAACTTTGCCAATGCGCCGCTGTCTCAATACTTCCACAAACCGAACACCCCACCGCAGAGCAGAGCAAGAATCCCAAATTCTTAGGAAACAAAGTGTATGATGCTCAAAAAAGCACATATGAGAAGATTTCCCTTGGGGATCTCAAGCTCTGTTGCAGTTGGTAGCAAGACTGAATGCAGAGATAGAATAAAGAATTTGATTGCTATTTTAGGCTCCTGAATCTCCAAAAGCAAACACATTTGTGGTTGGACTCACGGTTTTCTCTCAGGAGCCGTCTCCAGCGAAATGTGGGCAAATTTTACATAATCTAGAAGAAGGTCTGTGTGTCGCTTTATACACATCACTACAGATCTGGACAAAACCCTCCAGTCCAAGCTTCATAAAATCCAAATTCACAGTGACGGAGAAATGCCTAACGCAGACGGAAGGTAGAATTCTTAACTACTGTCCTCAATCGAGATAGCAATAAAAGTAACGTGAGAATTTGAAAACATAGTGGATTGTCCAGGTTTTTATTCTAATTCCTGTTCAACAGGGACTGAGAGTGCCTTGTGCGGCCCAAGGCTCCGAGGGCCTGCAATGCCCGCAGAGATGCCCTCACCGGGGGCACAGTCAACCCGAGACATCCCGGCTAGGCTAACAAGTCCTGCACCAGGAAGGACTTCCGGCGACAGGTAAAGAACTGGACCCTGTCAGTTCTAACCACAGACATCTTTGCATTTCATGATTTCCAACATTTTATTGACAACGTATTTCCACACGAACTATTTGATGGACTGTTACAAGAACAAATTCCGCAGAGAATGTAGATTCGGTGGGTTTCCACTCAGGGATGTGTGAGCCAGGCTCATCCAATCTGGCAGACAGGACAAAGCTCGAAGAGTGGAGAAGGCGAGAGGTCGTTATAGACCGAGCTGAGCAGGAACATGGGAGCTACAGCAGGTGCTTCTGACTGGAGAAGGCAGTTACTTCCCCAACGTGGTGTCGGGTGGGTCACCTGTGCCGAGCAAGCACGCTCTGATTGGTTGACGTAGGCCTCCCTTTTCTGGGAGAGTCAAGCATAAGAACTGAGTTACATTTTGGTTTGTTGATGTGGGGTTTGCCGTGAGTAACTCGTCTCGGGCTTGAATCTGGATACTACAGTGCCCTTCACAACAGTCTGTCAAAGCAGCGGTGATGGGACACCTCGCCTTGCTATGTCTCAGATTTGAGAGTCCTGTCGAAGAGCTTTGCAGTCCATCCGATGGTACTGAACACACACGGTGTCTGTTGTATGAAGATGGGCCACGCTCACGGTGGGGCCTACTGGCAGTGTGGAGGATGTCACTGGGGCACACGGAGGGGGAGTAGCAGCGGGTCTCCACCCTTTCTGTCCTAACTCCAGGCTGCTTTGGAAAGATCACAGGCGCCTGTGACCCTGAGTAGCCCCCGCTGCCCTCCCAACACTTCATTCCCCACCCGCGTCTTCTGTCTCCAGCCCAGACCGTTCCCATCCAGAACCAAGTTCCCGTACTTCGGTTTCTTAGCTCCCTCCATCTCACTAGGTCCACAGCGTTATCCTGATTCTCTGAGTTTTTCAACGTGAGCGATTCATTTCGTAAGCATTTTTCAACATTTCAAACAGTGAACTGAGAGAGCTCAGTGTTCAGTTTTGTTTGTCTTTCCACTGATGTTGACATAAGGTTATTACCCATAATGGGATTGTGCCGCCAGGGTTTCATTCCTTGTAAACCCAGGGACTAGGTTAGCTGATCTCCCTGGTGCCCTGCAGTTCCTAGGATTCTATGCTATGACTACAAACTACTTTATGCTTCTCAGATGAAAAGATTATAATGTTCACCGTAGCAGAATTTTGTGAACTTTTTTCTCCAAAAGGAATTACCTACCAGAAATTGTTTTCTAGTGTTCGTAGCCTTGACTTAGAGGAGAAAAACAAGGACCCCAAATAGAACTCTTCAGCTGGCATCAGGTGTTTCTAAAGGAACAGGCAAATCCTCTCACCTGCCAGAGAGAACGGCTGGCACAAGACCTTCGCGAGAAGGAGAGAAAGGAAAGGGCAGCCGCCGTGGAACTTCCACCTGGAAGCGGAGGTGGGCACTTGCAGCTCTCTGGTCCATCTAGTCCTTCAAAGTTCACTCAACGGAGTAAATCACGCCACCAAGCCATCTTGAGTTCTTTAGGTTTTTGTGGTGTAATAATTAACCAAAAAAAGTTCTTCCTCCAAAAAAGTACTGATTTAAGCACAATTTTCCCTTTCTTGTAACCTAAGAAGGAGGTGTTCTAATCTGACAGAAGTGCATAGAGCTTGAAACCCAAGAGAAAGGGTGTAAGAAAGCAAAGTAAGGAGAGTGGAAGGAGAAAATGTGGGTTATTCTAGGAAATACCCATATTTTAGAATAAAGAACTTCCAAAAGCTAAATTAAGTGTCTGCAATGATAATTTAGAAGAAATGGGGGAGAAAATCCGTCCTTCAAGAGTGGCTCTGGGAAAAGTGTGAGTTCTGAGATGGGGCTCGGGGACATCTCGGGATGCTGTCACCGCAGCGGCGGGAGAAAGGAATTCTATTCTGTCCACCAAGGCTCTGACTCACTGTAGATGGTGCTAGTTATCCACCCATCTCTAGCTTTCCCTTTTTCTTAGCAATGAGTCTCTGATCTTATTCTGTGTAAGCTGTGTATATAAATACTGTCCATTGAGTTCTAAGCAAAACAACTTATTTCAATCAGCACAGATCTCCTAATGGCCAGGTTAACTGTATGTTGGCTCTAAAGCAATGTTTTATTTATCCTGCAACTGTGGCTTCCTTAGCTTTCAAAACAAAATTCTGGTTTCTTTCCCCTAACATCTTAGCAGCTCCTTTCAAATCTGTACTACAACCGCTTCAGCTAAAATGTCAAAATCTCTAGTCTGGGCCGCAGCAGCAAAGCCCCAGCCAGTCTCCTAGCTTCTGATTCAGAGGTAACGCTTAGTTCTTTAGACACAGAATCACTGCGTTTTCTCTACTTGCTTTGAATTAGCACAGAATGTAAGAATGTGAGGCAGAGCGTTAGAGAATAATGATTATTACTGTGACTGTATTGTTCCCAGGAGATGCAGACAAGAGAACTTCGGGAACAGTGGGATGTAACACAATAAATAACCTTCAAACCCACGTATATATGGTCAATTAATTTTGGACAAAGGAGCCAAGAAGATACAATGGGGAAACGACAGTCTCTTCAATAAATGATGTTGGGAAAACTGGGCAGCCACATGCAAAAAAATGAAACTGGACCCCAATCTTCTACCATACACAAAACCACATCAAAACCAATTAAAGACTTCAATATAAGGCCTGAAACAGTAAATCTTTTAGAGAAAAACAGAGACGTAAGTTCCCTGACTCTGGTCTTGGCAACGATTTTTTGGATCAAAGCAAAATAAACCAGTGGGACTATATCAAACTAAAAAGCTTCTGCACAGCAAAGGAAACCATCAACAAAATGAAAAGGCAACCTATGGAACAGGAGAAAATATTTGCAAACCACATATCTGATAAGGGGTTAGTATCCAAAATATATGAGAAACTCATACCAACTACCTAATCTCAGTCAAATGCTGGTAATTGCTCACAATTCCTTTTAAAAATTCTAATTAAATCAAACAACTTTCCCTGGCCGGTTTGGCTCAGCAGTTAAAGTGTCGGCCAGCGGACCAAAGAATCGCGGGTTCGATTGTGGCCAAAGGCACGAACCTGGGTTGCAGTTCATCCTTGGCCCCGGTCGGGGTCATACAGGAGGCAACCAGTCAATGTGTCTCTCTTATATCGATGTTTCTCTCTCTTCCTCCTTCCCTCCTTCCCACTTTATCTGAAGATAAATGGAAAAATATCCTCAGGTGAGGATTAAAAAAAATCAAACAACTTATCTTGGGACCCCATTCCTCTCATTCACTATACTCCAGACACTTTGCTGTCTTTCACTTCTTCCAGTGCATCAAGCTTTCCCCCCACCTCAGGACCTTTGCACGTGCTATTTCACTCAGCCTTGAAGTGCTCCTCTTTGCCTTTTTGGTTACCTCTGATTTTCTGGGTGCTCCGTAGTCCTCCCTTGCTTACTCAGTCTAAAACTGGTGCTCCATCTTATTCTCTCTGTTAGTGGTCTCACTACGTCATGCACTTGTCACAGTTTGTAATTAGGCACTGTAATGGGTAACTGCCTCCCCTGAAAGAGGCCCTGTTGAAGTCCCAACCCCTGGGACCTCAGAATGTGCCCTTACTTTTAAAACAGGCTCTTCATAGAGGTAATCAAGTTAGAAGAGGTCGTTAGGGTGGGCCCTAATTCAGTAGGATGGTGTCCTCATGAGCAGAGGACATTTGGACACAGAGACAGACACCCAGCAGGAAGAGGATGTGGATCCCCGCGGGGAGACGCCACGGGGCTAGGCGATGCGTTCCAGCCGAGGCCCACCAGGGTGCCGGCGAGCACCAGTGGGGGAGAGGCAAGGAAGGGTTCTCCCGAGGACAGAGAGATGGCCTGCTGACACCCCATCTCAGACTGCTCGCCTCCAGAGCTGTGAGACCATACCTCTCTGTCGTCTTACGCCAGCCGGTTTGGGTACTTTATTACGGCGGTCCTAGAGGCTAGTGCACGCACTAATTGAGATTTGTTTATTATTTATATAGGACGTCTGTCTCCTCACGAGACTTCCCGCTTACTGAGGGCAGGCCACGTTTCTTCTTCTGCCATCGCTGTCTCCAGCAGCAGAATGGCAGCCGGCAATGTCAGCCGTGGGGCATTGGTGGCATTCGCGAACTAGCACATGAGTGGGTACCGGGAGGTGATCGTTCAATGCCCAGTTTCAAAAGATTTTACCATCTCAGGTTGCTCATATAAACCACTTAAAAGTGATAACAATTTAATCTTAGCATCAGTACTCATAATACTTTAAGTAGAGAGAGAAAATCTTTTATGCATAATTATCAAATGCCTCGTTTAACGAGCTCTGATTAGCTATTTAAATTGCATGTTCGGGGATGATTTCCCTTAAAGTGAGGAAGCATTGTTCTTCTGATCTTACCTAAAGATTGCCCTGTCACGTTTGAGAATGCGAAATACATCTCTTCAATCTCCATGACTTACATTAAGATGCATATAAACAGGAGCCGTGGAAGTTGAGTCTCGCCCTTTGGAACATACGTAATCCACACTCGCTAAGGGGACGGCAAACGCACACACAGCTGTCCCACTGGAAAGGCTCTCACTGCTCATAACCTACGGAGACACACACGCACACCTTCCAACCCGGGGGCCGTGACACACGCCAGGGGGCCCGAGCACCCGCACGCTCGCAGTGGCTTCCTGCCCCGGGGATGTCTAGTGCACATCTCTACACATGTTGTCACACCACACATGCACACACACCCGTGTACACAAATATGAACTCAAGTATGTATCTATGTCTGTTTATATTCACACACATGCATCCCGTGTGGAACCTTTCTCAGTATAGTATGTGCCGCAGGAACGAGGACCGGGCAGCTTGCCGTGGCTCAGGACAGCCTGACTCACGGATGGGCTAGAAGTGCGAGCGTTAGGGTAGGGGTGGGGGGCAAGGGAAAACCCATGCAAAATTTAACACTTTTTTCACTTTTTTTTTTTTTTGTCAAAGTAAGCAGCCAGAGTCAGCCATGTATAATTTATTCTCGTACCCCTCAATGACGTGGATTTGGCAGACTGATTCCCCCCTCCACAGGGGGGAATTGGGGCCTGGAATACTTAACTAACAAGCTCAGAATTTTAAATGTTAAAATGCCTTTTTTTTTTTTTACAGTATGCTCAGAATTTAATTCTACCGCTAACGACTCCAGGAGTTTATCCAAAGCCGTTATTAAACACTCAAGAACGTAATTTCCACATTTATAAGCTAGATGTCAGAACTGGGTTGCCAGAAGGCATCAGTTTCCAGACAGCTTTTGTTTCTCTCTGAAGTGGGCTGTCACCCCACACCTGGTGTTTTAAAGCTGGCCACTGGGAAACTTCTCTGGATTAGTTTATTACTGTGCTTGGGGGAAGGGGGCTGGGCAGAAGGAAACGGTGTTCTGGGGGGCAGTCACCGAGAGAAGGCATGTGCTGAATGAGAGGTACATGCATACTTTAGGGTAGGTCTTTCCTTTAAGTAAAAGTCAAACATGTTATTTTGTTGTGGTTACAAAGCTGTCTATGATGAGGTATCCAGCCATCATACTTCATATTACTAACCACCACCATCACGGCACACACTGGGACCAGTTCAAGACACCCACACCACAAGCTCAAGTGACACAGTGGGCAGCTGGCCCCACATGAGCAGAACAGGAACAATACGCCAGGAAGGGAAGGTCACCGGGGAGACAGCCCCCAGCTGCCGAGCAAAGGACGGTTGTAAGGTGGGACCTTGCCCCCAGGTGACCTTTCTCCCCAGCATATGGCGGGGTCATGCAGTTTAGACCCCCAACCTTTCATATCGCTGGTCAAGTGTTCCAAACCCGCGGGACCTTTCCTCCCCCGGCGTGGTCAGCCATGTGGTAGACCCATCAGAGGAGCGACAAGGGGGCGCAGAACAGCCTTGTATCTCCCCCTTATACAACCACTGCCTTAAGCATTACGCCCCAGGACAGCGAGGTTCTGGCCCGCAGGAAGTAATCTTAGTAACAAAGCCTTGGCTCTGTTGACCACAGAGATAGAGTTTTGGTCAAACTAGAGGTAACGTCTAGGCCTCAGCTGTGTTTCAGCTCCAGGCCCAGAAAAGCAGCAAGGCCACGTGGGTGATGCCACGGCTGACACCAGGACCAGCTGCAGTGACTAATGATCCCTGGCCTGGATGCCAACCAATCAGTGGAGGCCGTGACCCTGAGGAGACACAGCTGGAAAGCTGATGCATGCTCTATTGAGATCCTCCTGAGACCTCCAGATAAAAGTCCTTAAGAAGGACCCAGTGTGTCTCTCTCTGGCACATGCCACACCTTTCCACCTCCCCTGCCCTGAGGCGTGTTTTCTTTGCCTTTCCTTCTCCTACATTCCAAGGGCTCTTCTTTTGCCTCTGTAGTTTCTTGAGCCCATGCACCCCAGGCTGGCTCACTTCTTCCATGGCTCACTTCTTCTACCTCTGTGACTTTCTCAAAACTTTTGGTTGTATCTGAGTCTTGACTCTGAATTCTTTCTTGGCCAGAACTCAGGGACCACTGGGGAACTGGTGTGGTGAGATGATAAGACAGTCTCTCCAGCAGCTGGTGCTGGACAGGTGATGCGCTCAGGTAAGGGTGGAACTGCACCCTCGCCTCTCATCCTGTGCAGTAATCAACTCGACGTGGGTTCATCTGAAAG
Source organism: Tadarida brasiliensis (assembly GCA_030848825.1). NCBI lineage: Eukaryota > Metazoa > Chordata > Mammalia > Chiroptera > Molossidae > Tadarida > Tadarida brasiliensis. The sequence goes on along the minus strand of CM061275.1, from coordinate 4,273,695 downwards.
TGAAGCCTCAGAAGAAAGCACAGGGGTCAATTTGTGCAGCCTCACGTGTGGCAATGATCCTCAGACACACAACCAAAAGCTTGAGCATCACGGGGAGAGCTGGATACACTGATCATCGTCAAAATTAAAAACTTCTATGTTTCAAAGTACATTATTGAGAAAGTGAAAAGAAATATTTGCAAATCATAATCTGATAAGGGGTTTGGACCTAGGATATATAAATACCTCTTACAACTCAATAATAGAAAGACAAATAACCTAACTTTAAAAATGGACAAAGGAGCTGACATTTCTCCAAAGAATATACAAAATGGCCAAAAAGCACGTGTAAAGACGCAACAGGAAATGCAAATCAAAACAATGAAATACCACTTCATCCACCAGAATGGCTATAATAAAGGAAAAACAACAACAGAACATAACCATTGTTAATGGGGTTGTGGAGAAATCAGAACGTCTCACAGCGCTGGTAGGGATGGGAAACCAGGCAGCCCCCTTGGAACAGTCTGGTAGCTCCATAAATAGTTTAATATAGTTGTGATGTGACCTTGCAACTTCACTCCTTGGTACAGGCCCAGGAGAAATAAAACACGTTCACACAAACACGTATACACCAACTTTTCTAGCAGCATTATTCGTAAAAGCCAAAGTTGAAAACAAACCAGAGGTCTATCAATAAAAGGATAAACAAATATAATATATAAACAAAATGTGACATATCCATACAATGGAATATATTTTACCACAAACAAAAATAAAGTACTTGCAAATACTGCAACATAAATGAACGCTGAACATGTTGTTAAGCCAGTTACAAAAGATCGCGTGTTACACAACTCCATTAACATGAAATGTCTAAAGCGGGCAAGTGGAGACAGAAAGCAAAGCAGCAGTTAGGGAGTGATGGCCAAAAGGTACGGGGTGTTGTTTGGGGGTGATGAGCAGTGTACACGCAGAGAGGGGGGGTGTGGTCTGAACGTCCTCTGAGAGCCCAGTGAGGGTGCTGTCCTGTTTCAGCCGCTGCCCAAAGGTGGGGCAGGAGGGGCAGGAGGCAGGTGCGGCCTGAAGCTGTCAGCAAACATGGAAAATGGAGGCAGGGTCTTTACTGCATTTAAGAAAAATGTTTACTTTTGTATTTACGTATGTGCTTGCGTGTCTTTCATTTTGGTTAAGATTCTTTAAATGTCTCATTGTGTGTGTGTGTGTGTGTGTGTGTGTGTGTGTGTGACACTCATTTAAGGGCTAAAACACAAAAATAAAGTCATGCCTGTAATGTAACATGCATAACCCAATACCTCAAACTTTACTCAGTCTTGAGAAATTCTATTTCCAAAAATTAGCAACTATTCAATAATCAACATAACCAGTTTTTAAATACCGCCATAAGTGAATAGGAAATCACTTTGTGTGACCATTACTACTGGGGTGTGAGTCTGGGGCACGAGCGAGTGTAGGTCCCTTCTCTGTCACTGTGGATCATGAGCCCTACGAGTGTGTCTTACAAATGGCAGCATTTACTACATAAATGGAAGAATGAATCGGACAGACGCTGTGTATATCACAAAATAAAAGCTAGATGGGACTTGTGAAGACTGTGTGAAAATGCCTCCCCAAATTTACCAGCGGGAATACGACTGTGCAATGACTTCCAACTAACTCAATAATTTAAATCTATGTTGGTACCTTGGTACCTATTTTATAACTGTGGAAAACAATTTCTTAACTCTAAGGAAGCAACTTTTGAACAGTCATCATGAATGTTTAGTAATATTAAATAACTTTCATATTTACTCCAAACTCATGAGCGAACAGCAGGTGTCTGAGGGGCGGCTGCGCGGAAGGTGGCGCGCGGCCGGCTGGCTGCATCGGGGCACAAGCTCCCACAGAAGAACATGCCACCGCCAGCCATTTCATATTAAACTTTTTATTAAAATTGAGTCTTTACAATATATTTAAAATGACATGTTCCACAGACAAATATTTAAGAAAAAAAAATTTCTATATCTCATTATTGGCATACAAATTTAAGAACATAATTAAAACTAAGCTATACATATATCTCCCAATTTATATCAGTGATCTGGAATACCTGAGTTTCAACTTGTTGGTTTTCCAGATAGTGGGAAACATTTTTCATCCACTTTGTAAAGGACACGACCCATCCAGAAAGAATGACTTTGGCTAGTTGATGCTCTCTCCCACAGGTCACGCAGAAGTCTCCATGGGGTTAAGGTTTATCTTCAGAGGGTTCTTTGGTATAGAGGTCGGTCTGTGACATCAGGAAGGATTCCCAGGTAGCAAGGCACTGAGTAAGAAAAACACACACCACGAGATAAGCAGTAGTTATAGTCAGTGGTAAAGGATGAACAGTCCTTACCTATCTGTCCTACAGTAATTGCCTTGCTCCACTCTCCCACCAGCTTGCCAGAATACTTGTCATGTTCTACAAATTTTAATTCTTAATGAGGGAAACTATTGCTCAATAAAGGGAAGCATATAAAAGGCTAAAAGATTAGCATGGATTAGTTTGCTGAAATAATCTACTATAGCCTGGCTGGTGTGGCTCAGTGAATTATGCATCGTCCCATGGACTGAGAGGTCCCAGTTTGATTCCCGGTCAGGATGGGGGGGAGAGAGAAACATCCCAGTGAGTTAGAGGCATCAATTGGTTGCCTCCTGCACGTGTCCCAACTGAGGCTAGGGGGCTGAACCTGCAACCCAGGTGTGTGCCCTTGACCAGGAATTGAACCTGAGACCCTTCAGTGCCTGGGCTGCTGCTCTAACCACTAAGTAACATTAGCCAGGGCAGCAGCAACATTTCTTTTAAGTGGTGGAAGAAAAAACACTGTCAACCTAGAATTCTATGCTCAGCAAAAATATCCCTCAAAAATAAAGGCAGAATAAAGATATCTTCAGACTTCCAAAAGCTATAGAATTTATCACCAACAGACGAAACTAAATATTTTTATTTAAAAAAGTCTACAAGGCAGTAAAGAAATGAGACCACATAGAAAGAAGGATCCATGCAAAAGAATGAAGAGTACTAGGTATAGTAACTACATGGTTACACACATAACATTTTAGTGCTTCAATATATTTAAAATGTAATTGACTACCTAATTAATAATAGTAACAAGATCTGTGAAAGGTACAATATATGTATAAGTGAAATATATCACAAAAAGAGCATAAAGGCTAGGAGAAAGAAATGGAAAACTATAATCGCAGGTTCTTTTTTTTTTCTTATTTTTTTATCCTCACCCGAGGACATTTTCGCATTCATCTTCAGATAGAGCGGGAGGGAGAGGAGGGGGAAAGAGAGAGAAACATCAACGTGAGAGAGACACATCGAGTGGTCGCCACCCACACGACCCCAACCAGGGCCGAGGACAAACTGCAACCGAGGCACGTGCCCCTAGCGGGAATAGAACCCGGGTCTCTCTGGTCCGTGGGCCGACGCTCCAACCGCTGAGCCAAACTGGCCAGGGCTAATCGCAGGTTCTTAAATGACAGGTGAAGTACTATAATGTTACTTAAAGGCAAACTATAAGATACATCCAATAAGCCTGAAAGTAACCACTAAAATTTTAAAAAGTTATACCTAATAAACCTAGAAAAGATCTAAAATGAAATCATCCAAAATTGTTTATTAATCCAAATAAATTTGAATTTGGTGTTAAATAACTTTCCACAAAGAAAATTCCAGGCCCCACTGGCTTTACTAATGAGGTCTACCAAACATTTAGCTCTCTGCCCTCCTTTGGGCCTGTTTACATGGTCCCAGGATCAGGGCTCGGACTATGTGCGCCAATTAAGTTTCATCCTAGAACTAAAAGGGCAGGTTTCTAGGGGCTAATTGTGATCACATACAATTTACAATTGTGCCTTGCTCTGCTGGGCATGACAAAGTGTGGAAAAGCAAGAAACATAAAACTGTGCCTCTCCCCTCGGTCTTCAATAGTTATAATCATCATTACAAAGAATTTCCAAAGATTCATAAATAAATGGGACGTATTTACAATGACAGCTATTACTACCAGTAGTCGACATTTACCGAAACCTTACCACGTGCTAGGTACTGAGTTGAGGATTACCTATACTTTCTCTATGTATCAAGCAGCTTGGAAACGTATTTTCTATGTTGCTAATTTCAGGCTCAAGGGAAAGAAGTCATGTCTTAGAGATAAGTTGGTTGAGACTCCAGAAAAATATTTTTGAGTATGTTTCATTTATTTTAGTGACTTACTGGGGATGTTAAATTTTGCTTATTTCTGTTACACTCACTCACACACACACACACACACACACACACCCTCAACACCCAAACTGATCCATGATGTAGGCACTATTGTTTTCAGTGCTTTATAGGTGTGGACACTGAAATAAGTAAAAGTCTTCGAGGTCTCTCAGCAAGGTCACGAGTTACACCATCCACAGCCCGAGCTCTTAGCCACCACGCGGTAACACCAACGTAAAGTTTAACATCTTTCCAGGTGACGCTAAGCTGTTTACAGAAGAGCTCGTGGAAAACTTAGTTTCAACAAAGAGACTCACAGATGCGGAGAACAGACTGGCGGTTGCCAGAGGGCACAGGGTGGGGGCTGGGTGAAAAGGGGCGGGATTAAGAAGTACAAACAGCCACGGGCTGTAATATTGCATTGGCTGTGTATGGTGCGGTGGGTGCCGGAAACAGCAGCGGAACATTCTGTAAAGTATGTGATTGTCTAACCACTGTGCTGTCCGCCTGAAACTCATACAAAATAATACTGGATATAAACTGTCATTGTAAAATAAAACTTGACAAAAGAAAATTAGGTTTCATCCAAATTATCACATAAATCAAATGTACAAACTATTATCTATCTCTATGATAATAAAGTAAAATAACCATACATTTGCCTAAAATAACAATACCTGTTATTATAAAATGCTTTACCATGTATTTCTTTTAAAACCAGAAATTTCCATATTAAGGCAAAAATTGTTGTGTTTCTCGTTTTCCCCACTCATCTGAAAGTAATTTTATCCTCACCCGAGATATTTTTTCATTTTTTGTTTAGATAGAGTGGGAGGGAGAGAGAGGAAGAGAGAGAGAGAGAGAGAGAAACATCGACGTGAAAGGGACACATCGAGTGGCTGCCACCCGCACGACCAACCAGGGCCGGGGACAAACTGCAACCGAGGTACATGCCCTTAGCGGGAACCGAACCCGGGTCTCTCTGGACCGCAGGCGGACGCTCTAACTGCTGAGCCAAACCGGCCAGGGCAGAAAGTAATTTTAGACAGTACCGTGTTCACTGCATCTCTTAATAAATCACAAGTGAGAGCCGTGCCTGGGGGCCTCCCAGTGTTCTCACGCTGCCTCACACGAGCTTGGGCACAGATGCCACCACCTACATTTGAAGACACATTGAAGCCCAAATATGTAAACATCTCTACATGAAGCCAGTATCACTTCAAATAGATTACATTAGAAAAGTTGCAGACCGTGCCTAAGCGAGGGCGACGAGCTGTGCGACAGTTTAGTGATCACTTCTACCACCTGACCCTACGATTCAAAACAGTAATGAAACCTTCCAGGAGCTGCCTATTTTAAAATTATGAAAAGTCATCAATCTAAAAGACATTGGAGCCCTGGCCGGTTTGGCTCAGCGGTTAGAGCATCGGCCTGCGGTCCAGAGAGACCCAGGTTCAGTTCCCACTAGGGGCACGTACCTCCGTTGCAATCTGTCCCCTGTCCTGGTTGGTCGTGTGGGAGGCAGCCACTCGATGTGTCCCTTTCACGTCGATGTTTCTCTCTCTCTCTCTTCCTCTCTCTCCCTCCCACTCTATCTGAACAAAAAATGGAAAAATGTCCTCGGGTGAGGATAAGAAAAAAAAAAGAAATTAGAGATGGTGTTACTAGAGGAAACCAACTCTTATTATTTTGCACAGCTCAAATTATTCATAATTTCATTTTTGGAAAAGTCTAAATCCAGCTTCCAAGAATCATCTGCCAACTTATATAATTGTAGAAATATCAATAACTTAAAAATAGCAGGATTTGCATATTTTTTCCTAGAACTTACTTATCTCTCTCTCTCAAGAATATAAGTAATAAGTGTGCATTTGTAAATACTGCAAATACTTAACTGCAAGAGTGAACGCAGGACTCATTAGCTGGAAACGCCACCTTGTGGTCCGTTTGTTATTTTTGTTCTATTAGTCTAGCTCTCCAGCTCCAGAGCTGCTCAAGAGAGAAGGAGCCCTGGACATCACGTGTTCCACTTCTCGTTTTTGTACCTGGGAAACGGCTCCATAAGGGCTAATACACTGAAAATCTTTACAGGAAGAATTACTGCAAGAGCCAAAGTTTGCATGCGTACCTTTTCCACTCGTACTTTTTCTATGTTGTATCATCACTGTTTTTGACTAATAACAAGCCAGTTAGTTATATGAGTGTGTCCAGTTTTGTGCTAGACACTTCAAACATCAGGCGTCTCTGTCTGTTTAACCAAAGTCCAGGGAACTGAAACAAGGACCATGTTTACCTTTGGATTCCGGGACAATTATTGAGGCACAGCTGTGAGGTTTAAGTGCTTTATTATAAAGCATTTCACGTATTTTCTAATTTTATTTTCCGAAAGAGCTGTGAGGACTGTGTGTGGATGGGAGGCAAGGTAACAGGAGGAGTAGCAACACCTCTCTTTGACACATCAGATTCTTCTATTTTTTTCTTTATGGATTTTAGAGAGAGAGGAAGGGAGAGGGAGATAGAAACATCAGTGAGAGAGAACACAGACTGGCCGCCTCCTGCATGCCCTCCAATGGGGACTGAGCCCACAACCTGGGCATGTGCCCTGACCAGGAATCGAACTGGCGACCTTTTGGTGCATGGGTCAATGCTCAACCACTGAGCCACACTGGCCGGGCAACAGATCAGATTCTTAAATGATGACTTTACCTGAGGCAACTAACATCGCCTGAAATGACATGACCTCTGCCCTGGTCCTATAACCCCATGTTTTCATGTTGACACACTCAGAAAGGGCCATGCAGACATTTAACGATATTTTGATCTGAACACAGCAAACTGTTTTCCCATAATGGTGGACCTCGCTAGGAGAGAAGGTTATGGGCACTCTTTATTTCTGTATTTGTCAGAGTACTTAGCTCTGTTGTCGCTGTTCTTGTTTGTTCTTCGTGCTGATGAATTAATTTTTATAACCAGAAAAATAAGGCTACGGAACAAGAACATCCATCCATTAACTAATAAATAATTCTAAAATTAAGTGTGCAAAGGAATAAACTACATTACTTTAAGTATTAGGTTTACCTTACAACAAACTGCTGTATTGGGCAAAAATTAACATTATGTGCTCTTCTCATGATTGTGACATCAATATTAAACTTTTCAAAGACTATATTCTTTCAATTTGTAATACATACTAAGGATCATGTCCTTTCAAATTTCTTCACCATCATCATAATCATTGTCACTATCATCAGCATCAATAACAAAACAGATGCTCTTCAGTGCCTGCTAGGGAACAATTAGAAAACATCCATCCTTTTTATCCAATGTGTCATGATGTGTGACTTTAGCATCCTCCATATTATAGCAGGGAATCATTGTCTTTGGTTAGTTATTTGGATACCAAAAGACTTTGAAATGATTCACTCATGTTCAATTAGATCTGGGGTTCTATTGTTTTGTTATTCTCATTTTCAAAAAAGACTCAATACATTTATTCTTAATTATTGGTCCTACAGGACAAAATGGGAACGGCTTCATTTGATAAAATACCTATTTTATATTCGGGGTCAACTCTTTCCAGGTAAATTCATACACCCAACCACATTTCAATATGACAATAATTGGCTCAGGTGCAGACTTCTACCTTATATCCATAATCTGATTTTCCTCGGTCACTTTGATATTTAAATTTTAAGGTACAGACCAGCTATGACCATTTGTCTTCATAAAAGTCCAGAGGCAAGTGGTTATACTGTATTTCATCCATCACACTAGAAACAAACCCCTCTGGGAATTTATCTTGCAAATGTTGATGAAAAAGGAAATCTTTCTGTAAAGATGTGATTAAACTTACAAAGGGAATGGAAAGGTTCTGGAACATTTCGCTGTGCATCTGGGATATTCTGAAGTTAACAGACAACCGCAGGATGGGTCGGGGCACAGCACAGTCTGTGCCAACGAGGGAGCCTTGACTGAGGGCTTGGCCGTGCCTGGACTGACTGGCCAACCATTCAGAAGGTACCCACTCAGGAAAAAGCCAACCAAACAAATAACTGGAGCTCTGGGGGCTTCTGAAGTTATAATAAAGAAAACCAATGATTCCTGTAATTTCATATACCCAAGATGCTACACCTAGTATATATTCAGTACCATACAGAACTATAATCCACACCATGGCTGGTATGGCTCAGCTGGTTGGGTGTCGTCCCATGCACCAAAAGGCTGCCAGTTTGATTCCTGGTCAGGGCACATGCCTGGGTTGTGGGCTTGATCCTCAGTAGGGGGTGTGCAGGGGGCAATCGATGTTTCTCGCTCCCTCTCCCTTCCTCTCTCTCTAAAATCAATAAAAACATATTAAACAATGTTTGTAAAGAAATAGAATTCACTTGGAGGAAAGCATTAAAAACATACCACACTGATATCAAATGCTATGAAGGACAAAATTTGCGATTGGCAATATGGCACGTGATGCTAATTTCATTGTTTCTAAATAGTATTTTGTATGAACAGAATTCAGTCTATGAGAATGACAGAAATATGTATTTATGTGAGAGGTATCAAAGACAAATATTTCTGTTGGGAGTTCTCTAGAATGCCTATGAACATTTTCTCTTAAAAAAAATAAAAGTCCTAACTTAGAACAGTCTTGCAGGCCTTATTTACAAGAAAACACAGCAGGTGTACTTGTCATGTGATTTTTATACCCTAATATACTTATGTTTCATAATCATGATCACCGATAGTATACGGCATGCTCTAATTTTCAAGGCATTTTCTGAGGAATGATTTCAGCTGACTGTCACAACAGCCCGGTCATGCCAGTTCCAGGTCCATGGTAAAGGACAGGTAACGTTATTTCCGTGGGTTGAAACATTTAAATGGAATAAAGCCTGAGGTAGTAAATGTGCTTTATTTAACAGAAATATCTTAAATCATTTCAAAATCTGAAATTTATGAGAAATTCTCTTTAGATACTTGAATTTACTTAAGGTTGTTAATGTAGAATAAGAAATTAAGGGAGTTATAGAAAATGATCTTTCCAATCCCACGTATTTAAAAAAATCACGTGAGTACATCCACCAATCTCTGGCCACTGCCATGAAGCCCCAAATTGTTCACACCTGTCTCTGCTGCTGCACCTGACTCCTAACTAGTCTCCTGGCTCGTCTCCTAACTAGTCTCCTGGCTCGTCTTCTAACTAGTCTCCTGGCTCGTCTCCTAACTAGTCTCCTGGCTCATCTCCTAACTAGTCTTCTAGCTCGTCTCCTAACTAGTCTCCTGGCTCGTCTCCTAACTAGTCTCCTGGCTCATCTCCTAACTAGTCTTCTAGCTCGTCTCCTAACTAGTCTCCTGGCTCATCTCCTAACTAGTCTCCTGGCTCATCTTCTAACTAGTCTTCTAGCTCATCTTCTAACTAGTCTCCTGGCTCGTCTTCTAACTAGTCTCCTGGCTCATCTCCTAACTAGTCTCCTGGCTCATCTTCTAACTAGTCTTCTAGCTCATCTTCTAACTAGTCTCCTGGCTCATCTCCTAACTAGTCTCCTGGCAAGTCTCCTAACTAGTCTCCTGGCAAGTCTCCTAACTAGTCTCCTGGCTCGTCTCCTGACTCCTCTCCTAGCTAATCTCATCACATTCCACTCCGCTCCACTCGGACCCGCTGGCAGCCAGTGACCTTTCTAAAAGGCAGGTCTGAAAAACAGTCCCACCTGCTGAAAACCCTTCAGCGGCATTTCCCATTTCCCGTAGAACGGAAGATAAAAGACCAGACAGATAAGGCTCTTTCAGTCTTATGGGGTTCAGGACATGATATCCCCTAACTATGGCACATCGGCATATTAGATATTTTAAGTTGAAAAGGTTTGAGAGGAAGAGCAGCAAAGTCCCTTGGATCGGCCCCCAGCCCTTCCCCGGAAGCAGGTCCTCACACCCTCGTGGGAGAGGGGCCCTCCTGACAGCCAGAGGAAATGGTGGATTGCCTCTGAAGACAAAGGGACAGGGAGAAGACTCAAGCAAAGGGCCTTGCTCGGTTTACAGTTCAGTTTTCACCCTGGCCAGGGACCTGAGGAAGGTCGAGGAAGACCTTTTCCATCCCTCTGAGCCTCACTTTCCATCCAACTCAGCTCCTCCTCCACTCCTTCCTCCTCCAAAGAGAACCTCGGGTCTGCCGGTGTCCTGTCCCTTCCAGGCTTCTGAGCACCTATTTCTCCCCCACCTGCACCGGCCCCTCTCAGTCACCCGTCAGACGCCAGCTTAAGCCTGTCCTCTGGAGCACTTCCTCATGCCTTCTGTGCCGGGTTCGACGCCCCTGCGATGTCTGTCTGTCCTGGAACTTGTTATGTTTTATTACTATCTTTGGTTGCAATGGCTGTTTTCCTCGCTGTCTTTCTTACCCACTGTGCTCTCTCTGGGGCCCGGCAGTGTCTCGTGGCAGTAGGTGCTCGAGTATAACGCTTATTGAATGAAAAATATCTTATCAGCTAGGTTATCTTTCAAGATATATAATATTTTAGTTTATAGTACCTTTAAACTGACAATAGACTATAAAGCATAAAATAGTTTCCCTAACATATCAATTTCATCTATTCATTAATTCAGCCAGAGATAAGTTAAAAGATACATGTAACATATACCTTCCAGAAAATGTTTAGAATATGCTGGATAAAAAAAGTGATGGTGTAAAGTTCACTTAAATTAATAACTGCTTTGAGGAACTGTTAGTTTTTAAAATAATGATAATCAGCCCGGCCAGTGTGGCTCAGTGGCTGAGTGTCAACCCATGCACCAAGAAGTCACCAGTTCGATTCCTGGTCAGGGCACATGCCCAGGTTGTGGGCCCAATCCCCAGTGGGGGGCATGCAGGAGGCAGCCAGTGGATGTTCTCTCTCATGGATGTTTCCATCTCTCTCTCCCTCTCCTTTCCTCTCTTTCTAAAAATCAATAAAGAAAAAAATGTTTTATATAATGATAATCATTTGAAAAGGAAAATGATGACTAAGCTCTTTCCTGGACTAAAAGAAATAAAAACCTGAACTAAACTAAAAGCAAGCACACACAGCGCGCTCCTCCGCGGACGTTTTGAACAGCGAGAGGCGCCAAGGCCGGGCTTCCAGGAGCGGGCTGGCAGGAGCGGGCAGGGCACGGCTGCGTCTCCCTCGGGTCGCAGACCATTTACTACACAGCACAGGGAGGACAAGGAAGAGGGGAGAGTCCTCAGGAAGCAATCAAGTGCTCAAGGGATTCAAATCCCTCCAGATCAGGAACTCGAGGGGAAAGGAACCACACAGAACGGCGGTGGAGCTCTCAGCTCGAGCTGCAGGAGGAACACGCAGCCCCCGCCCTCGCCACCCGCACACTCGTCCCGGGTGGGGTCAGTGCCGCCCGTCCACTGGCACGTCCGTGGGCACCGAGCTACCGAGAGGCTCTGCAAGGTGACACTTGCTTCCTGCACACTCTCCCCACACAGGACAGAGAAGGCAAAGGGCAGCCAGCCTGGCGAAGGGGGCGCGCGGGGCGCAGTCACCTGCTCGTAGTACTGGACGTTCCGCGCCGCCGCGTGGGCGAAGGCGGCCGCGAGGTCGCTGTGCATGCTCCGCTTCCAGCGCTCCCAGTCGGCCTTGAGCGCGGTGTTGGCGCACTCCACCTTGTCCTCCAGCTTCCCCACCTCCTCCGTCAGCTGCGGGGACACAGACACACTGAGCCAAACAGCGTCAGAAGGACTCGTTCTGTTTGTTCTGAGAAGTCGCCACTCCTGACTGTGCAGGAACTAGCTCGAGCTGGCGGGACACGGGGTGCGGTGGGAGATGCTGGCGGGGTCTGCTGTCGCCATCAGTGAGCCCCCGACCTGGCTAACTCCTCCCACCTTCCGCTTCGGCTTCACCATTTATAAAAAGAGGAAATCGAACTGAAAGTTACCGCTAAATTCTTCTGCACTGACACTCTCACTACCACTACTGTTTGTGGTGATATTGTTTATGCTAAAATATGGTTTCATTCGCTTCAGCTTCCCATTCCTGGTGCTCCGTTTTCAGTTATTTTTTGCAGAATGCTCACCTAACTGGAAGGTCATAACCTCCATACAGATGATGTAGTCCAACCTCGAGGCCAAAGGCATCCATCTGTCAAATCTCACTCCCATGGCAGGTCACAGAGGCAGGCCTCTGTCTCCAGATGCCCGACACCTATCCGGTGCCCCCTACGAAGGCTCAGTGAGACATGTATACCTCCTCCCGCCTCACTACCAATCGATGTGATCCATCGATGTATGCACTGCTTTATATTTGACATATTTATAGAAATATTTACATACTTATATGCATTTTGTATCCATTTACATTTATTCATATACTTAGCATATATTTATTAAGTGTTTTTCTAGGACATAAAAAAAGGTGTGTACCCGCACCAGCACATACTGGGTTTAAGACTAATTATAAATTAGACCAACCCCAGTTTAAATCCCACTTCTGGCTATCACAAGCTATGTGACATTGGATAAGACTACCCAGTGAAGCCCTCGTCTCTTCATCTGCAAAATGAATATAGATAAAAATAACAATATCATATAGGGATTTTTATAAAAATTGCATGATATAATGAACATTAATTGATTCTGAACATAACTGAACAAATTGTCAGTGCCTGACAATTTGCCTACTAAATGTTATCTTTTATCACATCACCATCACCACCATCACCACCATGACCACCTCCACCACCACCTCCACCATCACCTGCACCACCATCACCACCATGACCACCTCCAACTCCACCTCCACCATCACCTGCACCACCATGACCACCTCCACCTCCATCTCCACCACCACCTCCACCACCATGACCACCATGACCACCTCCTTCATCATCACCATCATTATCATCAGTTGATAAAACTGAAGCTGATTCCCTATATTCCTCCAGCACTTTGACCTCTGGAAATAAGCCCCTCCTCCACCAGGGTCTAGGTCTTAAGTACATTTCTAGCACTATTTCTTAACCTAGTCTTGCCAGTGTGGAAGATGATGCACCTGCTTTAAGTATACATAATCAATTCTTGACATTTTTTGTGTGTGGTTGTATCTGAGGTTTTTTTTTTGTGTTTTTTTTTTTTTCTAGCTTTGTTCATTTCATCATTATCTCTGTTGGAAAGGGAGGAAAGAGACATTAGGTATCTCCCACACTGAATCAGCTCCCCGTGATTTCAATTCTAGGAAACTAATAGGAAATAAGCACAAAACACCTAAATCAAATTAAGAATGATCTGGACTATATATTTCCTAACAATTTAGAAAAGCACAATGTTATTAGACGTCCCTTCCCTTAGTTGACTCCAATTTCACCAAGTTCTTTGGTGCAGGACTATGCTTCCAGAGGGCGCTGTCCAGCCTCTGAACTTGCACCGTCAATAGAAGTTAAAAGTGGGAGCAGAAGATGACTTAGAAACTGCAGGCCAGAAAAGCCCCTCCAACCATACAGCAGGTGTCAGTAACTCTCAAAGCAGGAAATTCAACTCCTATTCTCTACTGGAAAATAGCACAGAAAAGGCTAAAAAGGATTAAGCTAGAATAATTCTTTTCACAAGCACTGGAGGCTATTTGGCCCTCTGTTGGTGGAAACAGAAGAAGCAAGCAACCCTTTTCCTCCCAGTAAAATGTTGTAATACCAGAATAAGTAATAAAAGATTGTAAGCTAGTGGAAAAAATGATTTATATTGAACAGCAAGGCTAATGGGTAATTTTTAGCCTCAGTTACATACAGCTAGAAATTAGCCACACAGTTAAATGAAAACCATTAATACTAAGAGCTCAGGCAAACAAAACTGGATCCCTCTCCAATCGCCAGTCCCTGCAAAAGTACCAGTAACAGCAGCCACAATAATGACCACTTATTAAGCCATATACTTCACATACATTATTTCATTTAATCTGCATAATAATACTGCAAATTTGGTGTTATTATCTTCCTTTTGCAAGCTGGGAAACTGGGAGGAAGGAATGAAAGAGACCACATAGCTTTCTGTGGCAGAGTGGAGAGAGGTTCAGTCCCAGGTCTGCGGGGTGGAAGGAAGCACGCCCCCTCCCGCACTGACTCAGCAGAGCCACGCCAACCTGCCTGTGGCTCTCCAGGCTGAACCGATTCAGCTCTTACCTCAAGGAGTTTGCACTCTTTGGAACACAGACATGCAAAAATAAAACCAAACCCAAAGGCCATCATGCAAAGCAGAATGCGATCTGTATCATAAGGGAGGAACATGAAAGTGGTCTCGAGAGCTACAGAGTGGAGGATTCACTCTGACTGCAGGAGGGGACGCCGTGACTGTGAGGTCAGTAGGCCGGGACTGGGACAAGGAAAACACCTGGGTGAGGGTAGGGCGTAAACAAAACCGCAGACCTTACCATCTCTGCTGCGGAGGGTGGCAGAGAACGGAGGAAAGGTGGGCTTGGAGGCTGGAGGCGGGCACGGAGGACCGGAAACCCAGCTGGAGGGGCTGACTGGCCACTAGAGGGGTAACTAATACCGAGCAGGCTCGGACCTGCAGGGAATGGGAAACCGTTTGTGGACCAGGGCAGAGCTAGACTTCAGACAGAACCCTCGTCAGACAGGTAGGGATGGTGGACAGGGACAGGAGGGGAGGAAGGAAACCAGTCACCCTGCCTCGGAGCCGTGGAGACACCATGAGAAGCGACGAAGAGGGTCTGGTTCACTCCCGCGCACGCTTCCAGCCCTCACTCAGCAGGCCTCTGGTCCGCGTTCAGAACCAAGGTGGGCATAAAGGAATGAGCTGGCCCTGAAGCACTCATGCTTATAAGGAGATAAAAATAAAACTGGACAAAGAAAAGGTGCTTTCGTTGTGCATAAAACAACTAGCAGGGGACAGTCCTAGCAGCAAGTGTACTTTGGAGTTTCTGGACAATTCCAGGTGGTCCGCTACGCTGGCACCTAGTGGTGAGCAGGGACGGGTGGAAGATGGCCAATGTTGCCGGGCCCTCAAGAGGTTTCCCCGCGGGTGCTTGGATTTTAACAGAAGCAAGGAGAATCACTGACGAAGCTTAAGGAAGGGGTGGGCGGGGGCACTTAGAACCATCAAACCCCCGATGCTGGGGTACTAAGAGGAGGCAGAACAGTATGTTGGGGGGCAGACTCAGGGGCTTGGGCAGCTGGCTCGGTGTGGGCCCTGGAGAAAAGTCTGCACTGCTGACCAGGTTGACCGGAGCGCAGCCATGGAGGGGGGACAGGGACTGGAGGCCTGAGGCCAGGAGAGCAAGAGTCCGCAGAGTGAGGCTCACTTTTCCTCTGCGTGCAACACACTCGCTTGCCTACTCTGCAGCAACAACTTTGGGAGGGCTCAGGGGTCAAGATGACATGTGAGCTCTGACACTTCCCACGTGACTGCGCCATGGCAGCTCGGGATTCGGGCAAGCTGGGAGGTGACACGGCCCTGAGTATGTGAAGTAATGAAAACTCAGAGCTCTCTGTCTGAGGAGGAGAAGCAAAACCATGAGGAGACCACCTGGGCGGTTTCCCTGCACAGACCAGTTGCTGGCGGTTCTGACCCGTTGGGCGAGACTGCTCTTCATCCTCCAGGTTTTTAACTTGATATTTTCATGCTTCGATTGCCCTAGAATTCCTTCCAGAACAAAAAAATAGTGATGTGGCTCCTTTGAAAACCGTTAGGCCACCCGTCCCTCTGAAGTACCAGCTGCCCACGGTATTAGTAAGTTGTTTTTCTCTTTTAAAATGTCATGATCACACACGCTTCCAGGCCAGGGACCTGCAGCCCGCTCTGAGGCCCCGCAGGGCGAGTGACCTTGCGAAGTCCAGTTCCGTGAGGGGAGCTGGGAGACAAGGAAGGAACCTGGGTCAGGGATGTGGAACAGGGCGTCAGCACGTCCGCTAGGGGGCGATGCTCTGAGACAGGGTCTCGCCAGTGTCCTGACCCAGGGCACGTGCAACGCCCGCTGGATCACCTGTGCCAGGGCAGGGAGGGTCCACATGGGAAATGAGGACCAGCCTCAGGAAACACGGAGACATGGTACTAGTGACTCCGAAGGCTCCCAACACTCGCCACAGGACCGAGTTTTGGTGGCTGGACTGGACAGCGTGGCCAGGCCAAAGAGCTGACGTAAGGCCACCCCATCATGCCTGTTTCCAAGGCGGATGGCCAAAGCCAAGTGCAGAAATTGCCTCTGTTTTAAGGAATTGAAACTTGCCGTGACAGTCCGTTTTCCCACTGTCGTCTAAGGGATGGCAGCATCCTGCCAATTATGGAATGAGAAAATCCTAAAACTAAAAAGGCAAATGGACATTTTCCCCTGACCCGGAAGGAACTTGAGGATCTCTTTCCTAGGAACTGAAAAACCTGTCCAGCAAACTTCAGACCCGGAATATTCCAAACGTTCTCTTAGGCCTTTAGTTTTTCTTATTTATCAGAGATTAGTGATTATTTTCCACAAAATGTATTCGTTCATTCAACAACTATTTGTTGAACACTTTGTGCCCCGCACCATGCCAGGCATGGTGCCCCTCTAAGAAACACTTCCCTTCTTTTCTCATTCAATTTTCTACATACTGATTCCATAGAAGTAAATCTTAACTTATCAGCAGTCCTCTCAATTCTGATACCATTTCATGACGAGACCGTAATGAGTGTTTTTTTAAACTGAGATTGCTGTGTCCGCATTAATACTCGGCAATGGCCTAGAGGATTGCTGAAGTCGTGAACAAGCATGACATCGTCTTGTTAGACAGCATAGAAACAATTTTTAAATGAACGTAAACACAAATATCTTACGGAGTAGTGATATTCACACAAAACTTCAAAATCTGACCTTATACTGGCAGTTGATGGGGCTCCCTCTGACTACTGGGGGTATGTCCCAACCTCCCTACATCAAAGAAAGTAGACGCTTTCAGTAACAAATGTTTGAACTCCGCAAGCCATGGAACATGATGATGTGTTAGAAGCAAATCTGCCTAACTAATGAACTATATATTGAACAGATAATTAATACACTTGGCACGAAAATTCTAGGGAAGTCTATTGCCATGATCACCGACAGCTCTGCCAAAGCATCGCTTTTAAAGACCACAGACGCGGAGGAGCTCCCCTCAGGCTCCTTCTGCAAAGTGGCTGCCGGGGAGCGCAGCACACCTCTGCCATCCCAGCTGCACCGCCGCCAGGGCCGCGCCTCGCTGGGAAAGAGCCCCTTCCGCTGACGATTCCATCACCCACCGTCCTCACTGGCCCTCCTCCTCACCCCTCACTGTACCTCTTTAAAAGTACAGCAGGGGGGCCACGTGGCAGCAGTTAGCATTTCAGACGCTCACACAGGACTGAGCCCAGCATCGGAACAGTGACTGGGGGTCTGCTCCCGACGCATCACGGAAAGTTTTCTCTGCAGTAAGAGAATGGCAGTCCCACCCAACTTAACCTAGCGTGTAGAAATTGATGAGGCTAGCGTGACCTGGATCCAAAAACTGGCGTTTCTGGTACGAGCAGTGGTAATTACAAATCATCTTCCGCCCAGCTTTATTGAAATATAACTGACAACACTGTGTGTGTTGGAAGCGTCCTGCATAATGACACTTTATTCCTATTCAGAAACATAGATGGGAAATCCTGAAAAATGGAGCGAGCCAAATCCAGCATGGGCCACGCTGACTTTACCCCAGGGATCCAAGGTTGGTTAAAAAAAAAAAACAACCTCAGTGTAAACCACCACATTCAGTACTTAATGGAGAAAAATCATACAATTATATTAGTAGATATAGAAAATCACTGAATGAAATCCAACACCCACTTATGACTCAACCTCTCATCATACAGGAGTCGATAAGAACTGCCTTAACCTGTGTGTGTGTGTGTGTGTGTGTGTGTGTGTGTGTGAAACATTACTAACGGAAAAACTGTGAAAGCACTTACTTTAGAATTTGGAATACTACAAGGATGTCCCATCACGAAGAACATTAAAATGTATTTTTTTAGCCAGCTCAATAAGAAGTCAAAGAAAGAAATGTAAAGTATAGTGATTGAATAAATGAGACAAAACTATATATACCCATAATAGGATTTTCTACATAATAAATCCCCCAAAATCTACAAATTGTTAAAATTAAAAATGATTTAGAAGATTTCTAGATATAACATAAATATGGTAAAGTGAATTACATTTCTATACTCTGTCCGAAAAAAAAAAAAGCTAGAAAACAAAAATTTAAAAGTATATAATTTATGATAGATACAAACAAAAAAATAAGATATTTAGGAATAAATTTATCAAAAGACATAGAAGACCTTTTTGGAAAAAAACATTTTAAAACTTTATTAAGAGATATCAAAGAAGACAAATAATTGGTGAGGTAGCTGAAAAAATTGTCTATTAAATCTTCTGGCTAATTCTCTTTAAAGCTTAAATACTGGTTCCTCAGATAATCTTTCTGAGAACAGCATTTCTGTACAAAATAGGTTCCTTTTGCTATTGCTATCTCAACCCTCGATTTCTTTCCTGAACATTTGTGAGAGCTAGTAATTATTTTACTCATTTGTCTGTGTCCTTTCCTGTTGGAACGTAAGCTCTGCTCTGAGGGCCACGTGGCCATCTTTGGACCTCATATCCCCAGTGCTTACGCTAAGTGAGAATTTGATAAATATTTGTGGAATGAATAAATCATTTTAGAAAAGTAAAATATTAGTCATAAATCTAGGCTTGTTTCCCTACTGCCTTTCCAAGGTTTATTTTTTTGACTTTTAAATATCACACAAATGTAATAGCTCAGTTGGTTAGAGTGTTATCTCGATAGATCAAGATTTCGGGTTCGATCTCTGGTCAGGGCACATACAAGAATCAACCAATGAATGTATAAATAAGTGGAACAACAAATTGACTTTTCTCTCTCTCTCAAATCCATAAATAATATAAATAAATAAATAAATATCACAGACACTTAAAATTAGCCTGTACCTAACCCTAACGGCACATATCACCAAAATTTTTTAGCAGAACAGTACAATTTGAGGACAATAGCTATTCTTACTGAAAATACATCTTCATTATTTTCTTTGTTAAATGGCTTCTCTATTATTTCCTTTTATGGGATAAAATCAACCATTCTATTTATTCAAATGCTAAAATTTTTCTCTTCATAATCAGAAAAACTGGGAAATTATCATTTTGAAAAGTTCTTGAAAATAATAGACCTAAATAAAAAGATTTAGATTGGCACTCCATCAGAAGACAATAGCAAATTCAAAAAATCCAATTCTAATCTGACAGCTACCTCTTCTTAGCAAGTATTAATTAAATTGCAGGGGAGAGGTAAGAGCTCTTAACAAGAAAATGATGTTATTTTCTGATTTATGAGAGAGGGAAGATGTGTCTGAGGAGAGGAGATGCTTGATTATCCAATGCTGCTCAGGCATCCGTGTGATTACTAAGTAACACCTTTTTTTATCGACTTCACAACACACACATTCCTTAAAAAGGAGAAACCTCTCGCCCTGAAACCCACAGTCGGTTTTGTAATTGAAATGTATCTTGTGCAGTAAAAACACAATTCGCCTTCTAAAAATGACAAATTGAGCCATAAAATACCACAAATGTCGTCAACATCACCTGTCAATTCAGGGCCTCCAACACCATGAATGTCCCTTAAAACAAGAGCAATCGTGACTTCCTTAACACTGGAGGCAACAGGAAGTTGACTGTTTAAACGACCCTATTTTAGGCAATGGCCTCCTTCGACTCCTCTGCATAATGGAGACACAAAAATACCACCTCTCGGACCAAAGAGCAGCCATTTCTTTCTGGGTGCTGCCATGAGTCCTTTTAACACAAACCCTTTACAAAAGAGTAATGTATCTCCTTTAAAAAAAAGTCAAGGTCTTTTAACCTTTTAGTTATGATCATTTCCTGTATTTGTTTCTAAAGAACACACTCCAAGCTGAGAAATATGCTGTATTTCCATTAGGCTGTACTGAGGTTAAAAATTATTTCAAAGCCCAAATCTGAACTGATTTCTTTTACAGAACTTCACGGGCTATATGATTTTCTGTCGTCAACTGTTTTTATCTTATTCATTGCTTAATCAAACAAATCTCACATAGCCCATTAAATCCTCACAATAGAGCTGTCTGGTAACTATTATTTTTCCCATTTCACTAACCAAAAAAGGTGAGGTTTACTGAGGTTGAAGTGACTTTTTTGTAACTTCTTCTTGGCACCCAGGTTCTCTAACTTGGACCCAAGCCCCCAGAAAGGCCTTCCTCTCCAAAGCCCAGGACTACATCAAATCAACGTGCACTTAGCTTTAGGGAAATGGCCCTGAGCCGGAGGGAACACTGCTTCTGGTCTCCGTGGAAACAGATTTTTTTGTTTTTAGAAGTACTATTGAGACCATTCATGCCTCAAACAAAATGTTTTATGACACCATTATATAGTCTCTAATATATTATTCTTTTGTACTTCTTTCCTCTTGACTTACCAACATTTTTACTGACACAAGCTCTAGATTTATACACAATAATTCATCTTCCAAATATTTTCCTTCAAAGTGAGCATGGTTTATGCATGTTCGTGGATGGAGGGTAATCCCTGATTAAGGTCCACGTTAAGTCACAGGGCACCCAGGCCCGCTGCAGGCCTCCCCGCCCCCCCGCCATGGCTCTGGGCATGATCAAATATTTACTGCGGCAGGGCCCGGGGGAGAGATGTGAGACAGACCTTCAGGACACATTTCTTATTAACAAAAGCCCTCATTTGAAAGGAAAAAAAAGGAAACCGAATCTATTTTGAGTTTCTCGACAGCACAGCTTTTTAAACTACTCTCTCTAGGGTAGGCAGGGCCCCCCAGCCAGACCGCACATCCCAGGTCACCACACGCAGTTCTTACATCCTGGGAAGAGGTGATGGGAATTGGAAGCGAGCCTTGGACCCATCCTGTTACTTCTGCAGCAGCCAGGACAGTGGGGAACGGCATCCGCAGTCTGCGGGGTCACGGCACCACGTCCACTGCGCCTCTCGCTGTGTCCCTCCGTCACCCCCAGCACACAGCTTGCTCCCCGACGTGCCCTTCCTACACCCTCCCAGTCCGCGGGGCTCACTCTGCAACAACCTCCCCTAGCGAATGTCACCGCACCAGTCTGGGGAGTGGCACGAGTCCCCTCGCCCTCAGATGCCCAGTTTTCCGGCTGCCAGTCGGCGTGGGTCTGTCCGAGGCCGTGGGTCCGACCAAGGCTGTGGGTCCATCTGAGGCTGTGGGTCCGTCTGTCTGAGGTTGTGGGTCTGTCCGAGGCCATGGGTCCGTCCAAGGCTGTGGGTCCATCTGTCTGAGGCCATGGATCCGTCCGAGGCCATGGGTCCGTCTGAGGCCGTGGGTCCGTCCGAGGCCATGGGTCCGTCCGAGGCCATGGGTCCGTCTGAGGCTGTGGGTCCGTCTGAGGCCGTGGGTCCGTCCGAGGCCATGGGTCCGTCTGAGGCTGTGGGTCCGCCCGAGGCCGTGGGTCCGCCCGAGGCCGTGGGTCCGTCTGAGGCTGTGGGTCCGTCTGAGGCTGTGGGTCCGTCTGTCTGAGGCTGTGGGTCCGTCCGAGGCCGTGGGTCTGTCCGAGGCTGTGGGTCCATCTGTCCCAGGCCGTAGGTCCGTCTATCTGAGGCCGTGGGTCCGTCTGAGGCCGTGGGTCTGTCTGAGGCCATGGGTCCATCTGTCCCAGGCCGTAGGTCCGTCTGTCCGAGGCCGTGGGTCCGTCTGAGGCCGTGGGTCTGTCTGAGGCCGTGGGTCCATCTGTCTGAGGCTGTGGGTCCGTCCGAGGCCATGGGTCCGTCCGAGGCCGTGGGTCCGTCCGAGGCCGTGGGTCCGTCTGAGGCCGTGGGTCCGTCTAAGGCCGTGGGTCCGTCCGAGGCCGTGGGTCCGTCTGAGGCCGTGGGTCCGTCTGAGGCCGTGGGTCCGCCCGAGGCCGTGGGTCCGCCCGAGGCCGTGGGTCCGTCTGAGGCTGTGCTCGCACAGATCCGCCAGTGGTGCGATTCCAGACAGCACAGACCGAAAACACGTTTCGGGGTGGCAAACATATGCTGCCACGTGTGTGTGCCGTTGAGGTGACGCGGAGTGTTCACCTCCAGCTCCCGTGTGTTCGTGGTTCCCTCTCTCCCCTCCTCGAGGTCACAGGGGGTCCGCAGGGACATGTGCGACGGCTCAGACCTTAGCAGACAGACAGGGGCGCACAGGGCGGCAGAGCAGGGAGGCACAAGGTGAAGTGGGCAATGGGGTCGCTCACTGGCAGAGAGGACAGGGCGCGGTGGTGGCCTGGGCGCTGAGCGGCTGATGGGGACAGTGCACTGAGGCCGGGACAGCTTCAGGTACAAAACCAAGACGTGCAAGGCTGAAACAGCTCAGGCTCAGGAGGAACGGCGTCCCAGTGCGGAGCCGTGCACGGGGCTTGTCTCCGGAGCCCTCGTGAAGGAAAAATATGACATAGTGTTGTCCACGCTTATGACGAAGGGACTTAGGGCGTTCTTCTGAAAAAGTCCCTCAGTACAGATCAGAGATACACAGCCAGGTGCAGTGAGTTAAAATAATTCTGTGGAGGCCAAATACAGCTTTTTGATAGTCGGTATAAATTCAGACACATTTTAAAGTATCGAGGGGGAAGTGGTCACTGTTATGCTCAAGCTAACTGCTTTCTATTTTTTTAAAAAACAGTGTGAAGGTGGACCAAGCAGGATTACGGATACCACTTCCAAACCCCGATCTAGTGGAACGAAACAGCCCACATTTACTTCAAAGGAAGTTCCTCTGATATCGCGTATAAAATTATTTACGATCCAACTCGGCTAGGCGCTGGGCTGAGTTTCCACGTGCTGATTTAGCGCCACGGGGCAGAGGTTACCCACACGTTTCTAGTTGAGGGCACTAACCAAGGGGAATGCAGGTTCCTTGCCTGAAACGACAAAGGCACACACACAGTGCTGGGGTTGAAATCACAGACTGCTCTGCTTGGGAGTGCCAGGGGCACAAAAATAAATGGCAGAGGGAAAAAGTAACATGGTCAAACTCTAAGCAGAGATCCCAGGCTCAACAGACTCTTCTTTATAGGGTGGGCGTGATTTCTGATTTGCCATTTAATCTACCATTCGTTGTTATCCTTTACACACTCACATAAATAGGAGCAAACGGGTATTTCCGCTGCCACTCAAACAGCGATGTCCCGAATGAGAGGCCTGCCCAGGAAGGAGCAGAGGGAGGGAGGTTGCAGGCACTGCCTGGTCCTTTGTTCTGGAGGGAGGCTGGCGAGGGTCTTCCGACTACAGCATCACTCGTCACCCCCCCCCCCCCGGGTGTGCGCCACTCCTACGTGCTGCTCCACGGAGCACGCGGCATGTATCCATGAGTCGCTGACCCAGAACCATCCCCACGCCCCTTCTCGTGACCTGGAAGAGCCCCGTCTTTTTCACGTGTTTGCATCAGGGCAGGTCGTGGCTGCTCCACGTCGATTCCGACAGTCACACCCCCACGTCAGGTAACTAGTTTGTGGATTTCTGACAGCTCTGGCCAGTGAGATGTGAGGAGAAGCTGGATGCTTTCTAGGGTAAACTGACAAAAAGAAATACACAAGAAAACAGCCCTTTCTTCCACTGGGACACGCCCTTCATGTCCTTCCCTGCTGTGTGAGTGCGTGTGTATGGACATGTCTGTACCTGCGTGTCTCTCTCTCTCACACACACACGATTGCAAAGAGAAAAAGGAAGCAGAGAGCCCAACGGTGCGGCTCAGTGGACTGAGCGTCCTCCCATGGACTGAGAGGTCCCGGTTCGATTCCCAGTCAGGGCACATGCCCAGGTTGTGGGCTCGATCCCCAGTAGGGGGCATGCGGGAGGCAGCTGATCGATGTTTCTAGCTCTCTCTCCCTTCCCCTCTCTCGAAAAATTCAATTAAAAAATATTTTTAAAAAAAGAAGCAGAGAGGGGAAAATAGATATTAGGAAATGAGGCATATAGAAAGAAATTAATTTGTAAAAAGGTCAGGAGAGAAAGGTAAGATAAAAATACCCGAGAAAATGCAGAGGCAACTTCTGTCCCCTGCCACACACACAGCAGGTACGTCAATGTGATCACTTCTTTACAGCTCAGAGAGAAGGCAGTGTTGCTCTGTGCAGCAGTTAGTATACGATCAAGAACACTCGAAGATTAATAACCATTATTTGAAGACAAGAGTAAAATACTGGTTCAAAAATAGCAAGTCACGCAGAGCGAGGACTGGCTGGAATAAATTTGGTATCTGTTTGTATCTAGTGAATGCAGCCCCATGCAAATCCAGGCTATAATGATCTTATGAAAATGCAAATTTATTTTTTGCTCACATAAATACCCTGCTAAACAGCTATGCATCATTTCCAGATCCGACTCTCAGATTCTGTGCACATATTGCAAAATGTCAAGTGTGTTCATATTCATTTATATCTGAATGCTGCTTTGAGTGGAAAACTATAAATCATCCATTCAAAAATAAAAATAAAAATAAAGTGGATCGGCGGCATTACTTAGCACCGCAGATGAACTTATTTATCTCACAGTTAGGCAGAGAAGTGAATAAGCATTTTCAAACAGAGGCTGACTCTGAAAACTTCTAATTAAACCGCAAAAACCACAAGTTCCTCCAAATAGCTGACTTTCCCTCCCGATCTCAGTTATTGTTCTGCCTTTATCTCCATAGTCGGAGACGCTCCAATTTGACTCAACGGTCAGAGTATCTTCTTCATGGAGCACATAGGACAGCTCTCAATTTCTCTGGAAATGCTCTATTATCTACACTTAGTCATGCCGTATCGAGCTGCTTTTATAAATGCCTCACACATGGAGAAGTGGTTAGAAAAGCTGAATGACCCTAAATAACATTTAGTTCATCTCAACGGTCCAGTTCTCTACCAGCTGCCGAGGCTGCAAATTCTCGTTCCTTCTCCCCAGAGCTTCCTGCGCGGACTCTTCATATTGAAATATGCCATGGGTCCGTCATGGGACCCTTTTTCCTCATCCTTGAGTGACCTCAGCAATTCTCATTGCTTTAAACACGATCTTCTAACAACTCCCAACATGTCTCCCGATGGATGCACGCCCGATCTCTGGGTTTTTATATGGACCTTCATATGCAGCGCCCTACTCCGCCCGAACACTTGGGTGTCTGACAGGCACCGCGACTTAGGGTCCAAGTCTGACTGCTTCCAAACCTGTTCTTTCCAGTCTTCCCCATCTCAGCGGATGCAGCGCTTACCTCCCAGTTGCTCATTCCCCAAGCCTCGTTATCATCTTTGACTCCCTGCCCCTCTCCCAATCCATAATCCGCCAAATGGCGAAGGGCTGTACCTTCAGAATGTACTCAGAACCGGAGCGCCTCCAGCACCGCCTCCCTGGCCCAAGCTGCGCCGGCGCCAGCCCTGACCTTCTCCATCCCCTCTCCATCCCCAGCACGTGCCACACACGTCATCTGTCTTTCCCGAGCCCAGTCACTGCTTCGGAACTTCACGTCACTCCTCTGCTCAACTGTTCTCTCTCGCTGAGACCAAACCCTGTACCTCTGAGACCCCGTGTGGCTGGGCCCTGGTCACCTCTCTGACCTCACCTCCCACAGTCCTCTGCTCGCTCACTCCATGCTGGCTGCTCTGGTCCCCTGGCTGGACCTGAACCGGGCAGGCATTTCTTGCCTGAAATGCTCTTCGCCCAGGTGGGTTGAAACCTCACCTCTTCCAGGTTTGACTTAATCGCCAGTTGGTAAGACCTTCCCTGACCCCTAACTGTAATTTCATTATTTTTGTTAATCCTCACCTGAGGATATTCTTCCACTGATTTTTAGACAGAGTGGAAGGGAGGGAGGGAGGAAGAGAGAGAGAAACATTGATGTGAGAGAGACACAATCTGCATGATCCCAGTGGGGACCAGGGATCGAACCTGCAACCCAGGTACGTCCCCTTGACTGGGAATCAAACCCGCGACCCTTTGGTCCGAGGGACGATGCTCTAACCAGTGAGCCACGCGGGCCAGGGCGCCCCACCCCTACAGCAGTGCTCCAGGACACTGTCACTGTATGACGATATGCTGTCTTGTGGTCTCCCACTAGGACGCGGGCCTCACAAGGGTCTGTCCCCTTGCCCACTGTCCCCCAAGCTCTGCAGCATCGTGTCCCTCCTGTGCTGGGTGCTAACAACATGTGCTCGAGGCTTCGGTTGACCCCCTCCCTTAACTGTCATCTATCACGGCGTGAAGTTGCTCGTCTCCCGAGTCTGCTCTTCCTTCCGCGCTCTCGTTCAGTGCGTCGAGCCACTGCCTGCCCTCCTTACAAGCCAGAGCCACTGAGAGCTTGAAACACGGCTGCCCCTCAATCACAGGGTCGACCCTCCACCCACATCCCTCTGAGCTCACTGCCCCGCAGCCTCTGCGCTCAGGCTCTCACTGGAACCCGCTGACAAAGGACAAGGTCCCCTCCTCTCTGAGGGCAGCTGCCTTCAGCACAACCCTCGCCTCTCCGCTCATCAGCCCGGCTGCCTCAGTTTACCACGCGTTCGGCGCTTCCCCTGCTCTTCATCACACCCGCTCTGCGTCAAGTATCTCTCCTGTGCCTCAAGGAAGAACTCCTTAGTATTTTACAGGACCCGCTGCGATATCAAAACAGCAGCAGCTAGCAACTCCTGAGTGATGCCCGCATCCAAATCATTTTCCTGCATTGTATTTTGTAATCTTTTAATAAGCCTACTGGAAAGGTACTGATAATTTCCCCAAATTATACATGATAAAACCAAAAGGTGAGGCTAAAAGAAGCTAGAAACATGTCCTGGGTCTCAGATTTAATCGACGGATGTGCTAGGATTTGATCCTACGTCTCTGTAAGTCCAAAGCCGAAATGACAAAACTCACTAAATGAACAGCGACGCTGACCTTCACATGAGTATCTGGGAAGTCTTTAGCGAGTTCAGGTCCTTCTGAAACCATGAATTTTACTGTTGTGACATAAGAACTACAAACCACAAGCCCGAAGAAGCAGCTACTTTGCACCTGTCCAGGCCATAAATCAAGGAATTCACTCTAAAACATTATTTCAGTCGGCAGGAAAACACATCAGTTTTTGTGGGCACATCTGAGTGAGGAGAACATCTAACAGTAATGGCAACACCGCCACCTGACAGCACACACCAAGTCACAGGCCAGGTACAGGCCCAGAGCCCGGCATTCGGATGCCGCCAAGCCACAGAGAGATAAGCTGCCACGTCCAGCGTGGCCGCTGCAGTTACATCCGGCCACGCTTCTACCCCACAGTGCACCTGCCCTGTCTTCGCCCTTCTGGGAGAGCTTCAGGTCGATGACCTGATTACGAGCTGCTTCGCCGGGTTCGCATGCGGCCTCCCACCCAAAGGCGATTTGATGGGGCCTCTGAAGGCAGCGCCAGCAGGTCTCCATAGAAATGGCCCCGGGGTGGTCTCCAAAGTGGCCCTGCTTGAGTTGCCATGGTAAACAACCAGGCTAGATTGCTATATTCAGTTCTCTGCCAGGGTCGCCATGGTGACTGCAAAGGATGGCTCCTTGGAAGGACCTCACAAGGGTGCGTTTCCATGGTGACCCTATCCTGCATATTTCTAAGCAACTTCCTCTCAGTTGTTCTGTGACCAGTCATGACAGGTTCATTTTGAAGGTTTCTCCGCAGACACCGTCCTATCACACAGGGATTCTGGAGCGAGGGCTGTGAACAGTGTACTGCTTGAAAATGTGCAGGCGCCGTTCACAAATCACCAAGCTGGTGCCACGCATTTTCGGAAGTATTGGTTTTGATGGCAACAAAAAAACACTTGTGATGTCTCTGCTCCAAACCCTAATTCATTAAAAGTATCTCACAGAATATAATGCAGAAAACTGAAGTTTCAAATTTCTCCAATCTCTCAACACAACAGCTCACTAGGTGAAAAAATAAAAAATAGTTTATAGCGGACCTGGCACACACAAACAGAACCAGAAATACAGATGGATCATTAGGTCACAACGAGAGATCAAGGAAATTCTTATAGAGCAAAAGACAAAATATCTGCAAGTCAAATGAAAAGAAGTGTGCTTTCATAGTTGAGTTCGGAAAGCCGAGCCGTATTTGCGCGAAAGCTATTTCTTCCTGTGATTTTACAATTGGAATCGTCCCAACTACTGTTCCTTTCCATTTTCCCATTTGAACTATGAATAGAAGCCCTTCTGAATAGATGCCTGGCTTTTAAGCCATTTTACTACTCGCCTGAAACTTTAAAATAATTTACTTTTTATAGTATTTAGTCAAGAGCAAAATTTTATCTAATCACTAGTTTCAATATCTTTAAAAATTATTTAACAAATAAAAAATTGTACAGTTCAAAAGATAGAATTACTATTTCTGTACATGTGCCACCCCTTTGTTCCTTCTAATTGACTCTTTATTTATTTTTTTTTTCTTTATTGATTTTAGAGAGAGAAGAAGGGAGAGGGAGAGAGAGATGGAAACATCGATGAGAGAGAACATCGACTGGCCGCCTCCTGCATGCCCCCCACTGGGGATCAGGCCCACAACCTGGGCATGTGCCCTGACCAGAAATTGAACCGGCAACCTCTTCGTGCATGGGTCAGCGCTCAACCACTGAGCCACACCAGCCGGGCTAATTGACTCTTTGAATAAAAATTACATACACACACACACACACACACACACACACACACACACACGCCCCTTACTGAATGGAAAAGGGTCATCTTGCGTTAGTTCTACTGCTTCGAAGTTCTCTGTTATTCTCTCTCACAGAGTCCATTCTCCTCCTCTGCCCACCACACCCACTCATACCCCATTCAGGAGAACGACCTTGACTTTGAAAACTAGACGTCATCCAGAAAGATGAGGATAATCCATAGCCACTTTTCAGTGACGTCCCAATGTTTTGCACAAAGGCTGATTTTGCAGCGACTTCTTTTTCGAGCCCTCAGTGCTATTACGGATCGCAGGCGTCACTGCAGTTTCTCTCATTCATTCATCCACAAAACGCTTACTGAGTCACTGCCCTCTACCCAGCAGGTGCTGGGGGCTGAGACACTTCAGGAGACAAAAATGTCCTGCCCTTAAGGTGCTTAGATTACAGACATGGAGAGAAAGAAAGAAAGATACCATAAAGAAAAGGAGTCGAGTGAGGCACAATTAAAGCAGTTTGGACGGGAGGGGGTTGGGGGAGGGGCTACAACACACAGGTTAACGGAGGTCTCAAGGATGCTCCTTCTCGTCTGCCATTAAGTGTACTCAATATTCATCTACTCCTTGAGTTAAACAAAGATTAAGAAAGTCTCTTTCACAGAGAACTCAATAGAAGTTAACCAAAGGGCTAATTGTCCCCTTTTAAATATTTTTAAAATTGATTTCAGAGAGAGAGAAACATTGATGAGAGACAAATATCAATCAGCTGCCTCCTGCACGCCCCCTACTGGAGATCGCGCCTGCAACCCAGGCATGTGCCCTGACTGGGAATAGAACCAGCAACCTTTTGGTTTGCGGGATGAGGCTCAATCCACTGAGCCACACGGGCCAGGGCTAATCTTTCTCCTTTTAAACTTGCTCTCTGAGAGGCAGCATGGTCTGAGGGAAGCAAATGAAGCCATCACCTCCAATCCCATCTGTGTTTCAAGAACTATATAAACTTGGCCTAGTTCCTCCAGCTTCTGAGCCTCTTGCTCCACTTTAAAATGAGAATAGGAATTCCAACCTGACAGTATTACTCTGAAAACAAAATATAAATACTAAATACTGTGTGTGAGAATATCACGCCTGGAATTATAATACAGAGTCTAGAACAAAGGAGTGTCCTTTGAGAGAGAACACTTCAGGAAAAAAATAGTGAGAAAAAAGACAGATGAGAAAAGTTGGGTGAATGTTGAAAGTTAATGAAGCCCAGTGATGGGTATTTGAGTCCATTATATCATTGGACCTCTTTTTATGTTTGAAAATTTCCATAAAAAGGTGCTTTAGGAAAAGGATTCAGCCCTGGCCGGTTTGGCTCAGCGGCAGAGCGTTGGCCTGCGGACCAATGAGTTGTGGGTTCGATTCCGGCCAAGGGCGCATACCTTGGTTGTGGTTTGTCCCCCGTCCTGGTCAGGGTCGTGCAGGAGGCAGCCAGTCGATGTGTCTCTCTCACATCGATGTTTGTCTCTCTCTCTTTCTCCCTCCCTTCCACTCTATCTGAAGATAAATAGAAAAATATCCTTGGGTGAGGATTAAAAATGAAAGGAAAGAAGAAAAGGATTCAACTCAAAAACACCGACACTTCTCCTCTGTAAAGGTGTCTACAATATCTAGAAAAAAGTGTATAAGAACACCAATGGCCCGGCCAGTGTGGCTCAGTGGTTGAGCATCGACCCATGCACCAAGAGGTTGCCAGTTCGATTCCTGGCCAGGGCACATGCCCAGGTTATGGGCCCAATCCCCAGTGGGGGGCATGCAGAAGGCAGCCAGTCCATGTTCTCTCTCATCAATGTTTCTATCTCTCTCCCTCTCCCTTCTCTCTCTCTAAATCAATAAAGAAAAAAAGAAAAGAACACCAACATGTTTTGTATAAATATCTTATAAAACTAGATAAGTGGAATTATATACTGAGTACTTGCTAACCTTCTAGAACAATGGTGGGTACTTCCTACCTTCTTCTAACCCTCCAATTTAAAAAAATTAACTTAATATTTTACTCATTTTGATACACAATATAAGACAGAAAGGCAGAAAGCATCCTTGTTAAGCCTGCAGGCTCACTGGGTACTCAGTGTATACTAGATTTTGGGGAGAAATTTTAGTATCGTTTGCTGAATGATAGCATGCTCCAGAGCTCTACATCGCTAAGAGATGCTATAGTCATATCATCTGAAAAACTTACCAGGTCAGTGTCTGCCTTTTTATGGGTCGCAGCCTCCAGTCTGGATTCCAGCTCCGCCTGTATTTGGTCTCTCCTTTTCATAACACCCTTTGTATAAAACACAAGAATTTAAAAATCTCTGTATCACAAAAATAGACATTTCAGAATATAAATAGTCATCATTCACTTGGGGATATAATGACTTGAAATTTTTTTTCAATCTCTAAAAACCACACTGAAAGTACGTATTCAGGAACATTTCCTCATAAACCCTTCAGTCTTCCCAGTGTGCGTCTTGCTGGTTTCAGTGTTTGAGCAGCAACCTTGATGGAGCACTCCAGGCAATTACAGTTCCTCCGAAAGAAGACACGGTCACTCAGCCAGTGACAGCGGGGAACCAGAACTAGAGAGTGCATTCACATCGTAAGATTTTATTTTAGCTTAAAACATATAAATGTTGCCCGGCTGGTGTAACTCAATGGATTGAGTGTCGTCCCATGGACTGAGAGGTCCCGGTTCGATTCCCGGTCAGGGCACATGCTCGGGTTGCGGGCTCGATCCTCGGTAGGGAGTGTGCAGGGGGCAGCCGATGGATGTGTCTCTCTCACATCGATGTTTCTATCTCTCTCCCTTCCTCTCTCTCTAAGAAAGTCAATAAAAACATATTTAAATATATATGTAAATGTTTATATATATAGATATTATATATCTCTATATACATAAATGTTAATCAATTAGCCCAGCTTTGGATGAGAAATCATGGCCCCTTCTCCGACTGACAGGAGTTTCATCTTGTCTTCCCGAATAACTATGATTTCTTGTTTCGGTGGCATTAAACTTAACACACCTTTGTGGGGGAATTTGAGTGCAGAGTTCATCTGTAACTTTTACGATGTTTGCTAGTCTTTTACAACGTCTTTCCCTGGCGACTTGCTTTCCTTCCAGGACATCCTGCGTAGGGCGCAGGGGCCCAGAGACTCCTGGTGTTTGCACTCACCCTTCACTGGCTGTCACAGCAGTAGTCAGATAACAAAAGGTCACGAACACAGTGGCCTCAACAGGTTAGTGGGGAAATGATCCGGCCAGGGAGAGTTAAAGGAAAGGAGATACGAGGGAAGGGACTTAACGAGACACAGGTCTCTTGGGTGTTTTCAGAGGTAGGGAAGAGCCCAGACACAAATCAGTTCCATGGAGGCCAGATGAGATGGCTCTCGGGTATCTGAGTGAGAAGCGAGAGACATTCGGGTAAAAAGCGTCCTGAACACTACTAAGTCTAGTTCTGTGCCTGTGAAACTGCCCTAAAAAATGAATAAAGAGCCCGGCTGGTGTGGCTCAGGGGCTGAGCATCGACCTATGCACCAAGAGGTCACCGGTTCAATCCCTGGTCAGGGGCATGCAGGAGGCGGCCAATTGATGTTCTCTCTCATCAATGTTTCTGTCTCTATCTCCCTCTCCCTTCCTCTCTAAAATCAAAAAAGAAAAAAAAGTTAAAAAGAAATAAATACGATTAAGATTCTTCCATTTTTAAAGAAATCAATGCAAAGTTCAACTAATAATCACAAATTCTTTTATATTTACTTCACTGTTTAATTGCCACTAATGTCAGGAACGCTTTCCCTTCCCAATGACACACACAGCGATTTAGTCCCATTTATTTAAGGTCTGTTTCCATAAATACAAAGTACTGTGCTTCATGTAGGTAGACACGTTAAGCAAGAGGTTGGTTGCTTCAGAATAAAAGTAGTAAAAATTACCCAAATGTAATCATGTTGTCAGGGCATATGCTTTCCATTATTTGAGCTCACACTGAAGAAAACCTTCCGATATAGAACAGAACCAGCCTGCAGCTGAAGTACTGCTGAGTATACCCCAGGAGTCTACCAAATAGCACAATCAAGGGAGGACCTACAAAATAATTCTTTCTGGCTGCTCTTATAATTTTTCCCCACCTTTAATGATGCATGATTGAAATTGCATAATTTCCATCTTGACATAATAAAAAGCAAAGCACTCTAATAAGGGAAAAGAATATGCTCCTTTAAATGACACAAATCAGCTCTCTTTGGACAGTCACACAAAGGAGATCGAAATGAAGTGAAGCGATGGGATGCAGCCAAGGGCACGGGAGACCAGGGGGAGGCTCCGGGGGGGAAACACGAGAGCACATGGAAGCGAGAAGGGTCTGTCCCCAGGAGGACCCCACCGCAGTGCAGGAGCGACAGAAACCTGAATAGCCAGACTCTTCAATGGCGCTGTGAAAGGCAAACCTGACTATGATAAACACGGCAGAGGCCGATCGCCTGTGGAAAGGCAAAGACAGCTTTGCTTACTAAGACAGAGGCAAAATAAAAAATAAAACCCCCAAATCAAGAGTGCGTGCAAACAGAAACCAGATGCCGCTCCCGTGATGAACGGGAGAAAGAGTGGCTGTGACTGCGTGTGCGCTGCCGCCCGAGACACCAGGCCTGGGGCAGCAGCCCGTGGGGTGCGGCGAGCAGAGGACCCCGAGGGCGACCAACAGGGGCTTTGCAGACAGCATCCCCACTCCCAGATATCTGCAAACCTTAGCTTGCCCGGAGGAGGTGAAATGAAAACGCGGCTCTCGGGGAAGAAAAGCCTTTTCCAGCAGTGGAAGGAAACGGCTTAATGCGCAGGCTCCCCTGGGAGCGTCCAGAGCAGAGCAAACCGAGATCCCAAGCGCTTTCTGCACAATGACACGAGCTATCGCCAGATCAACGTGCCACCGGCGGCGGCGGGGCGACTCTTTCATGAAAAGACATTTCAAATGCGATACAAATTTTTTAAGTAAAAATTTTAAAGGCTGGACAAACGACTCATATACTCTATCTAAACCTGGGCTGGGGGTGCTTCAAATCTGTGTATAATCTTATAAACCGCCGTCGTTACTGCCGTAGCCCTGCCTTTTATGAAAGTATCCTTCCACTCGTCACTTCCTGGGCGCGGTGGACACACGCGACCCGTGTGCAAAGCATTCTGCTGGGGCAGGAAGATGGGGTGCAAAGGCAGAAACAGAAACTGCTTTCTGAAGCTTCTCAGCTCAGGGACTAAGGGAAACGTACAATTAGGCGTTCTTACCATTAACATTTCGCCATAAAGCACGTACTCGTGCACGACAGGGAGCAGGGCCTCGGACAGGCCGGACAGACGCTTCTCCATGGCCCTACAGCAGCTGTCGATGCAGCTGGCCACGCCCCTCAGCGTATCGACCAGATCTTCTTCTGACTCCGACCACAGAACATGAATGGGGCCATATTCTCTCATTTCATCAAAATATTCTAAAAAAAAGTAAGTTCTTCAGTTTATAGACGTTTTACAAGCCCTGCTGACAGTAAGAGAGTGACTTCATGGTTTTGCACATGTTCTTATACACGAACAGAAGGAATGGACAGCATCCTTCAGCAGCTTGACCAGTCATCCCGGTCTGCTCAGGTCAGCCCCTGAGTGACTACTGTCCACGGGTAATCAACAATAGCATCCTTCTGCATCCTCAAGGGTGTCCTGGCTTGGATGATACGTCACATGGTCGCCATACCTTCATGGACCTCTGCCTACCAAACACTACACCTGGGCATCTCGCAGGCACCGTGACCTAAAGACAAGGCTCGTCCTCTCCCCTTCTCCTGACAACATGTCTTACTTAACAGTGATACTGCTACCTACCTACCTCACTTCCGTCGTCATCAGCACCTCTAACCTGCACCACTGCCAGGACTTTTACCGGTCGCCCTCTGCATTTCTGTCACAGTACAGAACCGGTGAAGTCTTTCAGGAGTTAGAAAGTCCTTACGATTAGTCCTCACCTTGCCTCTCTGATCCAACTCCTGGGATTCTCCCCCAAAGATATTTTACTATAAGCCAAAACAATTGCTCAGTTATGAATATCTCACGATCTCTCCTAATTCATACATGGCATGCATCCCTCTGCCTGGGCCTCTACCCTTTCCATCAACCAACAAACTACCTTAAACCCTTACGTTGTAGTGTAAATATATCTCTTCTGATTCTGTTCCAAAGGACTCGCAGGCGCTTTGCCCTCAATGAGCCTGCCATGATGTTATACTTCTATTCAAGCCGGTGGTCATGTTACACTTTCACCACCCACTCTATTAGGGCTGCTTGCGTAACCGACACTCCCCTAGGCCATGTGCTCCTTAAAGCAGGGGCCGAGTCTCATTTTTCTAAAGTCTCAAAGCCCGATACATAGTGTTCAGTAAATACGTTCACATCAATGACAGATTAAATGAATAACCAAAGGACTCTTCAATGCTTGATAAGCCATTTATTCAAAAATTTGGATTTCATTTTAAAATCTAAATACTTTTACATTTTTGCTTTCACACTATCAACTTTTAGTGACAGTTTTTCATGGTAGGAAATGTGTAAGCAGTGAGCATTTTCTCTTTGTCTGGCAGCCATATAAATAAAACTGAATTCTCCATATTTAATCATCTTCTGCTCCTTAGGGTTAGCTGTAATGTCATATTGCTCTAAATTAAAGGATTATAATTTCAAAAGTTTGTATGCTGAAGTAAACTGAAAAAAATATATAAAAAATTAAAACAGTGGAAATACTAGTGCTCACCTAATGAAGGTATCAGGTTTAATGACCACGAGGACCCTTCCAAATCCACACTCCTTATCTAGGCCTACCATGTATTTTAAAGGAAAGCTATACTAAGCTAATATTTCTAGACAATAAGAGATTCTCCATTATTTCTTTTCCCAATTTGTGTATATCTCAATGTGTGCTATTTAATCTGTTCAATATTCATTTTGATCAATTATAAGATAATATAGAGCTTCCCTTAACGTCTAAGCTGTGGTTACACAGCACCCAAATCACATTTGTTTCTCCCACGAGACTGCAAACTCGGACTTCGAGCCCGGGGGCACCTCGTCCCTCCTTTAGCCGCTGGCACAGGTGACCAATGCAGGGTCCACACAAACTTGCCCAATGAACCAGGAGAACCCAAAATAAACCAAATCAAGGAGGAGCTGAATGAAAAAATAAAGAGAGAGCCCACTGGCTGCGATCGCCAAGTTTTGGGTTTGAATAGGAATGAAATGCCCTCTATGGTTTAGGCTCCCAAAGCTACAAGGGAAGACATTCCACATACTGAGTGGACTCTTGACAGGTGGCCTTCACATTCTCAAGACAAGAGATCTCTCAGTTTTGGGTCCCTGGCAGTCACCCTCTGAAAATGAGAGCACAAATTTACAAAGTCTATCACAAAATCCAGTTTGCTGTCTCCAGGACTGAAATGACGGACAGGCAGAAGCCAGGAACCGGGCCTCCCTGGAGCAGAGACTCAAGAGCGGAAACCAGCTCTGGAGCCAGTGCCGAGGCAGGGAGACTGGACCTGGAACTGAGAAGGAGCCGAAGGTCAGGGTGGACCACTCTAAGAGGTAAAAACTCCGGGCAGCCCTAGTCCCCACAATATTGTGCGAGTCCCCCCCAGGAGCCTGGCTAGGTTCCCACAGTGTATGTCGGATAAAAACTCCTGCTGTCCGCAGGACTTGGGGAAATGGATGCGTGCTGAACAGCAAGGTCTGACCTCAGGGGAAACTGCTTACAGAGCCTGACCTGCCGGGGTGTCATCAGAGCCTAACTGACCTGCAGGGAGAGAGACCCCCAACTCCGGCCCACTCTGGTCATCCTGCCCCAG
Source organism: Tadarida brasiliensis (assembly GCA_030848825.1). NCBI lineage: Eukaryota > Metazoa > Chordata > Mammalia > Chiroptera > Molossidae > Tadarida > Tadarida brasiliensis. The sequence continues at coordinate 4,236,905 of CM061275.1, read as the reverse complement.
CTAAGGCGGGAGACAGAACTGAGAACCTTTTGTGCAGCTCAGTCCGGAGGCTCGGGCTCGCTCAAACACTGAGTCTGAGACCCAGTCCTAGGACTGAGGACGTGCCCTTCCCCACCTCACCCCCACGTGACTGCTGTCTACACAACTGCGTTGACCAGACACATCGTGCCGGCTACCAAAAAATTACAAGGCTTATAAAAGGCAAAAAACAGCATCTACGAGACAGAGCAGGCATCAGACGTGGCCGGATGTTGGAACCGCCAGGGTGGGCATTTAGAACAGCTGTGATGGGATGCTGAGGGCACGGTGGGGGAGGCGGGTGCAAGAGCAGACGGGCACGGGGGGCAGAGAGCCCGACACGCAGAACCAGAAGGAGGTGTTCACTTCACAGTCCTACCACACCGCGGCACGTGAAGTCAAACAGCTTTAAAATCACGTTCCAGTGACCATACGCACCCCTTTCTTCCTTGTAGATTCTCTGAGATATCTTGTCTATCAGGTTTATTTTCTGGCTGAAGGTCTCAATGAAGTCGTTCATCTCCGTGAACTCCTCGGGGCGGCTCTTCACGCCTCTCAGGGACAGCGCGACGGCTCGGACGGTCTGGCCCACCTTGCTGAGAAGCCCCGGCCCCTGCTTCTTGTGAGAGGACAGTTCCTAGAACAGAAAGACGACACGTCGGGGTCAGGCAGGCGCTGCTATCCCCGACCCAATAGGAAGGGGACGGCTGAGAAGGATGAACTAGGGCAATGGGAATGCTTCCTGTTCGTCCTTTTCAGGTGGCCTGCAGCACACGCGTTTTCTTGGGGTCCGGCTCTAGCTCTGGTCTCGGTCCCCTCGGGAGCTCCTCCTCAAAGTGAAACATGCACGTGTTTCCACAGCGCACGAGCTTCCCAGGACAGGTCACAGAGAGCCGTGCCGAGGAAGGAGCTGGCGCAGACGGGACAGAGGCGATGCGAGCCACCTTCACCGTGGGGACAGCGTGGGGAGTGACAGACAGGATTTCTCAGGGTCTCCATCACTCTCTGAACAACAAGTCTGGAACACTGCGTTAACTCTCTAGTTACAGTAAGAGCAAACACGTTACCAGGTTCCAGGCCCCATGGTCCATTTTATGTACACAGCTCACACTAGTATTGTGAGGTAGCTGTCTTGGTCCCCTCATTTTACAGAAGGCAATGGGGACACAGGAAGGGTAAGTCGCAGTCCAAGAGCAGTGTGCGGGGACAGGGCTCAGAGCCGGGGGGCAGTGTGACTTCAGAGGGTTCACCGCACAACACTACCCTGCTTTGTCTTCAGGAAGTGACCAGAATGGTCTGTTAGCAGGTACTCCCTGACCATAGCTCCTCCCACTGAGGGGGGTAACCCGGGCTACCCCCGCACTAGCTGCCTGTCTGTAGGGAAAGGTTTTTAATGACCTTAACTAGCTGTTTCAGTTAACCCAAGAGGCACAGGGACAGCCTTGAGTGATAGAAAACATTTCCCAGCAGGACCATCTCGTGTGCGGGTAAGGAGAGGGCCCTGCTCAGGCAGCACAGGGAGCCAGGAGGCTGCGAGTCGCTCGGCGTGTGGACACCCAGAGGCAGCACAGGCCACGACCGTCCAGCTGCCGCAGCCACCGCCGACCGCAGACGACGCTCCTAAGAGCTTCTGGGGTTGGGAGTCAGCCCGCCAGCTCACTTCACAAGAGTCACAAAGGGCTCCCAGACAGCAGGCTCTCTGTCAAGGCTGAGATGAGCCACTTTCTAGCTTCTATCACTGGCAACAACTGAGAGACTGAGTAAACTCAACACTGGTCAGTAATTGTTTAATATCGCTGGTGCTGTCCATGATCCTTCCTGATGAGTTACAGCTTCACAGGAGAAAAGAAAATGGAAGAGGAACATACACGGTTTCTGTGTTAGAAATGAGACCCACCCCCAATCAGTAATTGAAGGAAAAGTAAGAAATTGTATTATCTGTCTAGGTATCTATCCATCCATCCATCCATCCATCCATCCATTTAATAAAGACTTCTATCCTAACTTCAAAAGCCCTACCTTAAATAAATATCCATTACGGCTCAAAATAGTGTCAATAAGAGAAATATATTTGTACATGTTCAGTACTGGCTATATATGACATTTAAAAAAGCAGCTACCAAGAGAAATATGAGTATGCAATATATGAAGAAAGATACAAGATTTCTGTACTATTTATATGTAGATTTCACTCAGGGTTAAATCCAAAGGCTATGCCTCCAATGTTTAAACATTATTATTTCAAGGACCCTGCTGCCTGACTTATGAAGGTAAGTAAGGGGAAGGGTACAACCCTCTATACAAATAGACACTAAAGGATTAAATGAGTATAAATCAAAAGTCTTTACCCCGGCTTGTGCAGTGAGAAAAACTTTGAAGTCTTCATTAAACGTTAAAGTTGGATGATCAGCAATTCGGTTCAAAAACGTATTCAGCGCCTTCCTGCGCGTCTCGATGAAGTCGTCGTTAAAGCGTTCCACCATCCCCTTCACCATGAACTTCTCTGGCAGCGGCTGAGGCAAAACACGTTAACATGGTACCTGAGCTGCGGGTGGTGGAGGCCTGTACACATTCTACACGTTTCCACTTCACAAGACTATTTGAACATGTGATCATTTCTCACAAAGATAACTCTTAAAATTCACAACGCTAAAATCAAGCATGACACAATTTTAACATTACAACAGTTTTAAAAAAGCAAATCTGTACTTAGATGGGAAAGTTTAAAAACAAATGTTTCCAAGATAAAGGAGTTACACTGAGTGTAAAGGTCTGGAATTTGGTTTTCGGCATTTTAACGATTCACGAGCCGTCCTATGAAAAGCATGTCAGCTCACTGGGATAATCAGAGTGGGATGTGCTTCTTCAAGTCTTCCCTTCAACCAGAGGAAATCCTGATAACGTCTCCTGACTTCGAATTCACTGGAGTCAAATTCCCCACGAGATGTCTGCAGAAAAGGAGGAAGAAATATCAGCACATGCAATGTTAAGACAGAAGACATCGCCTACTGTGATTTTAGACATTCGAAAATAAATGGGTCTCTAAGAAACATTCACAAATTCTAATTATTCAGTGTTTGTCAGCCTGTACTTTTTTTTGCAGTCATCAATTCATGTAGCAGATGAAACAAAGCAATCTTTCCAGTATTTCCAGCAGGAAAGCAAGCATCATGCTCGAGTTTAAAATCCAAACTGAAAAATCTGTCTTAGCGCGCCCATCTGCCTTCCACCCGATGCAACTACTACTCCCTCTGGCACGACTTTCCTGCTAACGAGAAAGTGTGTTCTGAATTTAGGTTTCAAATATATGTCTTTTCTCGAGATGATCGGAATTCGGAATTTGAGGGAAGTCCCATTACTGCAATTTGGAAAAAGAACTTGAACATAACTGAGAAAAAAAATGTTTTCCTGGAATTTGCTCGAATGAATTGCTTTGCTAAAATTTGCTTTTAGTCTATGAAAATTCCAACATTTTATGGAGTGATTTTACCCACTGTTTTAAAAATGTTATTAATGGGGATTTGATGTGAAAAGAAAACGTTCCTGTCATTTCCCAAGGAATTTTATTCTGAGTATAGGCTTCATTTCCAGAAATTAAACGAATATATTAAAATATCTGTTCTCAACAAACCAAAAACCTATACCAGCACACATGACCAGAACCTGGGTACAGTATCAACCTCGCTTCTACTGCCGAATCCTAAGCCAGATACAAAACCAGACTAATGCATACTCACCTCTCGGAAGAAAACAGTCAGTCCCACCAATGCCTTATTTAACTGAATTTTTGCATATTAAAGATCGTACACAGTAATATTACGGTTGAGATTTTGCTGGAGTAGAGATGGAATAACGTTGCATACCTATTTCACACTCCCCAGAAATATGTCACCCACAGAGATAAACACAATTGTAGAATTAAGCAGGTCGCGTCATAAGCAACCTTAATTGTCATGAAATAAGGCTCATACAAGCTATACTTTCCAAGATTTATTCTTTCAAAATGCATGCTTAGAATATCGCACAATGCAGCTTAGTAAAACGTTCCCTTTTTAGTGGAAAAAGTGGAAGTGAAATGCAGAAGTCTAAAGAACTAAATGTTCACAAAACATTACAAAATCTTAACTATTATGCAAAACAGGACAGGTTATAGAAATGGTAAAAATAGCAAAACTAAATCTAGAAGAGATGCAGTTTGACGATATATAGGAGCTGGTGTGTGTACATACATATGCAAATATACAGATGCAAACATACATGCGCACACAAAACATAGTTTATAGAGTCACTCATTAAGCCCTGGCCATTTCAGCACCGCGGTTAGAGCGTTGGCCTACGGACCAGTGAGTCTCAGGTTCGATTCCTGTCAAGGGCACATACGTCCCCGGCCCTAGTCAGGGTTGTGCGGGAGGCAACCAGTTGATGTGTCTCTCTCATGTCAATGTTTCTCTCTTTCTTTCTCCCTCCCTCCCACTCTATCTGAACATAAACAGAAAAATATCCTCGGGTGAGGATTAAAATATATATATATTTATTGAGCCCAGCTGGTGTGCCTCACTGGTTGAGTGTTGACCCATGCACCAAGAGGTCGCTGGTTCAATTCCCGGTCAGGACACAGGCCCAGGTGTGGGCCCGATCCCCAGTGGGGGGCATGCAGGAGGCGGCCAATCGATGTTCTCTCTCATCGATGTTTCTATCTCTCTCTCTCTTTCTCCCTTCCTCTCTCTCTAAAATCAATAAAGAAAAAATATTTTAAAAAATATTTATTGAATACCTCCTTGTACCAGGCACATATGTAAAGGTTCACTACCAATTTCCAGTAAAAAAAAAAACTGGCATAACTAAAAATGAGAAAACTAAGACACTGGGCGGTTAAGATGGAGCTTTGCACGTCCTCAGGAATTTCTAGCACTTTGAGTAAACGTAGAGCCAGAGGAAGATGTAAATCAAGTGGCGGGATCGTGCGTTCTGGGCTCGTAACGTCAGGGACCTGGAAGAACCCTAGCTGACTGCGGTAACGGGTAAGAGCGCGAGTCAAGGGCAGGGCGTTCTTCCTTCCTGCGTCAGACTTTCCTCTGCCCCTGAAAGGTTGTGAGACGGACATATGAATATGACAAGGAAAACAAGTCTTATCAGCTGGGTTCAGATCACAGTTCATTTCCCCACAGCAGGGATAGAATCGTCGTCCCATCTAAAGTGGCCAGTTCGGGTCATTAGAAGACAGATAAATGCTGCACCACGGACTCGACAACCGGCCTCCAACTCAGAAGGCACGCGTGTTCTGAGAACTCCTTCGGAGCACAGACCACGCTTCTCATCCACAGTGCAGTGCTCCGTGCCAGCTATAGTGTAAATGGTGTTTGATTTTCACGTCTGACCACAAACGCTCGGGTACTTGGAGTTTAGGACTAACGGAGTCATGAGATCTACACCGCCAGATGCATTCACTAAACAAACTCTGACCTTTGGTCAAGGACGGTTGCTCTCAGCTCTGAGGATTTAGAAAACTGTTTTTGAATGAATCTTAGAATCAAGAACAGGCTTTAAGCCCACCTGCACACTGGTGGGCATTTCTGAGTTCGTCTTCACGATGAGCATGTGTGAGGAAAGACCCTCATTAAACTCACTGCTCACTTCTAAATGTACCAAGGAAAGACACACCCCTAGATCTCCAAAAGAGAAAGTATTTTTTCCCCGCAGTCCCCTCAGATATTCCAATCTGGAGAATAAAACGTAATTTCCCACAGGGCAACAGGTGCCAGGAGCATGGCTTCCTGACATACTCATTTACAGACATTCTTACGTATTCCTAAGTATGTCTATGTGCATCGATCCTTATAATCTATGAAACAAAAACTCAGGGAAGCCATTTCTGAACCTCGAAACTCGATGGGGTACCCCATGCTCAAAAATGCTGCATTCCTCTGCCCTAGCATCTATAACTATAATTCAATAACTAAGCCTGTCACTGACGCTCCAGGAAGGCGGAGGGTGTCCACTTGGGTTGCTGGTATTGAGTGAACGTACCAGCCCAGTGCCTGGGACATGGCCGGCACTAGCAAACCCCGCGGAGCACACGAGCGAGCGAGCCCGACATCAGAGGAGACGCCGTGGGATGAGATGATGCACCTGCTGAGTGGTGTGCATTTGTACCCACAGCACACAGCTGACGTCCAGGCATAGTCTAGATACCAGGGTGGGATAAGAATAATTAAAAGTAGAACAGCCCTGGCCGGTGTGGCTCAGCGGTTAGCGTGTCGGCCCGCGGACCAGAGAGTCCCGGGTTCGGTTCCAGCTAAGGGCACGGACTTCGGTTGCAGTTTGTCCCTGGCCCCAGTTGGGGTCGTGTGGGTGGCAACCACTCGATGTGTCTCTCTCTCTATTCCTCCCTCTCTCCCTCCTGCTCTATCTGAAAATAAATGCAAAAACGGTCTCGAGTGAGGATTAAAAAAAAAAAAGGAAAAAAAAAAAGTAGGACAAAGACACTGAATGTAGCAGAGTTAAACGGAAACATGGAGATGCGTAAAAAGTGAACAGGAAACGTGTAGTACGGACGCAAACTGTCTGGAACCCCAGCCCGGCGAATCTCGTGAGGAAGCCCTGGCAACTAAGCGCTGCCGCGTCCCGGCTCCCAGAACGGGGTACACCGTACCTCCAGATCCCGGATGGCTGTGGCCTTCAACGAGCGCCTGTGTCTAAAGGGAGAGCATCGCCTGGCGGTCAGTTTAGTGTCACTCACGGTCACGTTATCCCCATTGCTGCATTTGGAAGAGGAGGGACACAGGGACACCCACGAGAACTGTGAGCCACAATCAGAATGAAATGCATTGGGTGGCTTACAAAGTGTCTTTCTGAGAGAAACTAACGATGAGAAAATAACTGTTTCACAAATCCTTTGCTGGAAAGGATGATGATAATTATAACTGTAACAGCAGGAACGGGAGAACTCCGCCTGTACTCTCAGTACTACGTCTGTGCGAGACCTTCAGGATTCACAAAGACCCTGAGAATTTAGTGCTGTCATCTTATCTACAAACGAGGAAACTAAGCACAGAGAGGTGAAGTAAGTCGCCAAGACACGCAGCAAGGAAGGGGAGGGATCCAGATGCCACCCTGTGCCATCTGCTGTGGCTGGGGCACCAAGCATGTACTCACTCACTCACTCACTCACCAAAAAGTCAAATTGCTTTCTTTTCTAAAAACATTTTTTTCTTTATTGCTTTTAGAGAGAAAGGAAGGGAGAGGGAGAGAGAGATAGAAACATTGATGACAGAGAACATCGACTGGCTGCCTCCTGCATTCCCCCCACTGGGGATCGGGCCCACAACCTGGGCATGTGTCCTGACCAGGAATCAGCCAGTGACCTCTTGGTGCAGGGGTCAACGCTCAACCACTGAGCACACCAGCCGGGCTCAAATTCCTTTCTTAGTGTATCCAAATAATCCAATAAGGATTATGTTTGGAATCATGGGAAACTAAGATACAGTTACCTTCCTTGGGAAGCTCACATACTCTTGGGAATAAACACAAACAGGTAGTTATCTGCTCAGGTGCGGGCAGGTGACAATGGCCGAAGACCGGTGAGTCAGGCCCTGTGCTGTGTCACATGGATTACCTGCCCTGAATCAACTCTCACAGCAGCGCTCAGCCCCAGGGCCTACTACCGTTTCCATTTATAGGTGAAACACGGCTCAGAAGGACGGACTCCAGGCTTTCACTGTCTTTGCCATACTGACTCCAATGACTCGCCTTCTTGAAGAGCTCAGTTGGAGCAGTAGGAGGAAACAGAAGTTCTGTGCCTGCAGGGGCGAGGGGGCAGGGGCGGGCATCCTTCTGAGTGGTGTCTTTCAAAAAGAAACAGTCACTGTTCTGTCTGAGGGGGCAGGGCGTACCAGACCGAAGGAAGCGTCTGCAAAGCCAGGAGAGCAAGAAAGGCCCGGCCACTCGCAGCAGAGCAGCTCTCAGGTGGGAGCAGGGACGCCAACAGGGAGTAGGGATGAGCCTGTCCGGTGGGTGTGCACCAGCGGAGAGTGCTTTCTGTGCCGGACCAAGGCCTTTGCCTGTTGTGCAGGAAATGAGGGGCCAAGCGGGACCTGAAGGGTCTGAGCAAAGAGCTCAGATCGTGCATCCTGAGGGCGCACGCTGGCAGGACTGGGGAAGCTGCACTGGACGGGGTGACTGCGGAAGACGGTCCTAAACCGCGTCAGCTCCCAGCGATGCAGGGGGCACTTCATAGACAGAGTATCACAACTTAGCAATACAATCCCGAAAGGCTGCTGTGACACCCAGGTCTTTCTGAAATGGTTATACTAGCCCTGGCCTGGTAGCTCAGCTGGCTGGAGCATCATCCCAATACACCAAGGTTGGGGGTCAATCTCCAGTCGGGGCAACACAAGAATGAACCAACGAATGCATAAATAAGTGGAACCACAAATCGATGTTTCTCTCTCTCTCTCTTCCCTCCTCTCTCTCTAAAAATCAATCAATAAATAAAAATAAAAATAAAAAGCTTATACTATGGGGCTGTTTTATTTTGTCCAAGGTAAAGTCTTTCTGCGGAGCTTGTCCTGGGATTAGGGACAACTGGGCTCTTGATCTACTGCCCTGGAATGGCTGAAAAACGCAGTACCTTGTGTGCGTGATAAAGAGGCCACTTGCTTTTCTCTGAACAACAAGTACAAGTGTTTCCTTTAATGAAGACATGTGAGTCCAAAATATCACACTGTTTTTTTAACTCAATGTTCTCTCTATTAGCAAACTGAGGCTCTTTTTTTCCAAAGATATTTCTTTATAATGTTTGAAATGAAAACTTTAAATGTTCCTAGTTTAAGCAGCACAGCTCCTAAAACATGAGTGACCGTTACCCGAGTCATCTTGACGTTGGCTGTTGACGTAGAGCAAGGGAAGTGTAGGTAAGATGCCACATCTTACCCAAAATGGTTGAGGGAAAACCGCAAGTCATCCGGGCAAAGACTCCGTCATGCTGAGTCACAGCGAACAAGAAGCACTTCCAAAGTTCAAAGACGGTGACGGAACTCAGGAGAACGTCCATTCAGTATTTACCTTAGTGATGATCCTGTAGGTGATGAAGGTTTCGATGGTGGTGACATGGCTCTCGGGTTCATCGACCGTAATGAAGAGGTCCTTCAGATCTGGCTCATCCTCGAACTTGACCTGGTTGATCATTGATAAAGGGGATGTTGGCATCAAAGGGCTTAGGGAATTCATGTCCATCAGCGAGGCGTCCTGAGGAGTAAGACAGTCAGATATGAACATCTGCAGGGAAAAGAGTTAAAATCTTTTTCTTGGACACCACAATGATGAATGAAACATGTCAAGAACAAAAAGGGTAATTGGACTCTTGGTTCAATAGGGTATGGTGAACATTTATTTTTATCTCAGCTCCCTATGAAGTGAAGAAACAAAAAAATAAAAAACAAAACAAGACCAAAAGGCATAAAGCCTCAAGGTAGAAAGAAGAGACCAAGCAAAGTTGACTTTTTGGAAACTGGAAATCCGATTGTCTAGGGGTAACTGAAACATCAGTGCAGAGAAAGCTGAAAAGCAACCCTAGGAGAAAATGGTAAATTAGGGAGAAAGAGGCACATTTATGACCAAGAATCCCAGGGAGACTCAGAATCAGAGTCCCAGAAACCATGGACATAGAGTGGGGGTAGAGCTAAAACTGGAGGATTGGTTGAAAAGCTAGTAAAACAAACACAAAAAAGAGTTAGTGATCAGGTGACCTTTCTCCTCAACCGTGCAGAAAACTGCAAGTTTCCTTTCTGGAGTGTGTCTGAACTCGAGGGCCCAGGCAGGGTGGAGGGAGGCCCTAAGAAAATACAGACATCCAGGCCAAGTCCTACCTCCTAGACAGAAGGGTACCCAGGCCGCTCGCCTCATTGGCCCAGGAATGTTGGCAGGAAGCTGGTTGGAGGTTTCCTCTCTAGCTGATCACTCCAGGAAAGAACTGGTGGTGAGAACCCGCTACTGACCACCCCGGCTCCTCTGAGTCTCCCTGCAGGGAAGCCCACACCCGTACTGAACATCCACTCGACTTTATTGCGCGGCGTAGGAACTCCCAAACACCCGATATGTGAATAGCCTCTGATGTGAAAGATTCACAAACAAACAAAACTACAAGAAGAGAGATCAGAATGCTTAGAAATAGATGAACCCCTGAAGGGTATTATTGGGACCACTGGAGAAACGTGGACCGGTCTGGGCATTAGGATGTGGTACCGTGTCAACGTTCCCTTTCTGATTTGGATATTTGCACTGTGACTCCGGAGGCAAGTGTCCCTGTTTTCAGAAAACACACAGACCTACCCAGGAGCAATAAAACATGCCTCCAAGGTCCTCAATTTACAGAGAAAGAGACCAAGCAAGTTGTGAAAATGGTAATCATTGGGACGTCTCCCAACTTTTCTCCAAGTCTGAAATTATTTCCAAATGAAAAGTATATTTATCATTTTCAAGAGGCAAATCGTCCCACTGGGCTTCAGATAACACAAAGACAAATGAAGAGGGAGAAAGCAGCCCCTGGGCTCCAGCAGCGCTCACACCGGGCTCCTCGGATGCACGGCTGAGCTCCAGGCCAGGCTGCCCTCCTCGGTTCCAAATGACAAATACCTGGCTTTTAAATTCTGGTATCAAGTTGCCTACTAAGGACGATGAAGTCTTTATTTGTTTAGGCAATTAACTGTATGAGCAGAGACGCAGATTCCTATTTTACTCAATGGGCTATAATCTATTAATAGCATCATTTATTTGGATGTTCAGATTGTTCAAAACCTGCCTAGGGGAGCCCCTCGAGCTGGCACCTGTGTGTTTGTGTTGTGCCTTCACTATTTCTTGGGTGCTCTGCTTTCTGGCACAAAAAGACATTTCCGGCGAATCGCGTGTTTCCCGGCCCCGGCCCTGGAACCGGCCATTTCTCCAAGGAGCCCTGGCTTTCCCAGGAGACTGGGATTTAGAAACCAAGAATAAGTGCTAGGAAATAGATGTGTGATGTCCACACACACACACACACACACACACACACACACACACCTGGGCCTAGATATGTACAGAAGGACATACAAGTAGATATTAACACCACGGAGAGACAGGGCCTATTCCAGCCTTCCCCCTTCCCACACTTGTGGCTGTCCTCCAGCGAGGCCTGGCTCCTGTTATCCTGAACACATGTGCTGTGTGCTCAGTGCCCCTGCGTGCGGCCACACTCCCGGCCACCCCAGCTGCGTCCTCAGCCCTGAGCACTCACTCCCCACCACCCCCGCCCCTCCTCAGCCCAGTCCCACTGGCCACCTCTTGGATACATGGCCACCCCTCAGGCACCTTCAATAGTTTGTTTTTAAATAAAGGGAAAGGAAGGGCTACACGTTAATTTTTTTTAGTTAAATAAAGCAAAAAGGTAACACGCAGTGGATTTTAAATACAAGCCACGCCTCATCCATAGCACAGAGGAAACACGCTCAGTGGAACGTTGTTCTTCGGTGGCGACGTCTCCCCAGCTCTGCACTTCCTCTTTCACATACCTCCTTTTCTCCAAAAGTCAGAATATAGGTTTGTCAAGTGTTTGTTGTGATGAAAAGACCGAAGGTAACTGACAGAGGCCACGTCTGCAGCAGGGCCTATCCTAGCTTAGCAAGGGACCGGCCGGTCCCCACGAGGAGACTCTGAAAGGAGCCCGAGCCGGTGCTCGTCCTGCCGGGGCCACTGACTACGCTCAGGGTAACCTCGGACAATTCACTCGGCCTTTCCAGGGTAACTGAAGGAGCTGGACCTGACGATCTCCAAACTCTCTCTCTCGAGGCTAAAATAATACAACTTCCAAGTGCATTCAAGCAGTAAAATGTAGCACAATTCTGGTGTTTTAAAAATAGATAATTTTTGTAGTACTATAAATGAGGTCTGAAATCATAATATGGGCTTGTTTTCCCCTCAAATCAATTTAAATGCTTTCGAAGCATCAAAGTATCTCAAGGCCCCTCCCGCACAATGAGTGACATGAGCCACAATTCGGCATCTGGGCTAAGCCTTCAGTACAACATTAGCGATACTAGGGTCGGACACACTACATAAAGAGACAAGAACAATGGTTGTTTTTTTTTTGTTTTTTTTTTTTTTTACTAAGAAGGTTCAGGCTATGGTGATTACAAAAGACTCGTGACAGGAAAGACATTTAGGCATGACGTGGACCGAAAACACTGACCGAAAACACTGACGACCAGTTACATATGGGTTAATCAGACAAACAGAAACAGAGCCATGAAAGTCTTGCAACGAGAGTTTAGTGAACTAAGTTATGGTATGTCCCCGTGATGGGATACAATAAAGTGATCACGAGTAATGTTTTAGAGGAATGTATAGTAACTTGGAAAAGGGTTCAGTGTATTATTCAGAGAAAATAGTAGGTTATAAAATTTGTGTTCAAAGTAGATTCTAATGTACATAAGTGTATATGAGAGAGGGGAGCCAGAGGGTAGAGAAAAGGGGGGCCGGGGTTAAAGAGGGGAGGGGAGGGGGAGAGGGAGGAAGGGAGGGAGGACGTACTTGGTGTGGATGAACTTACAATTATACCAAAAAAAAAGTTTAAAATCATTCCAAGTGTTCTGATTGCTATTGAATTTCATATTTTCACATGAGTTTCTGTATTTCCAAATAGTCTAAAATAAACACGTATTTTTTAAAAATATTAAAAATGTTAGAGTCAACATTGCACGTCATGTTCAGAGGCAGTACAAACTACTGTAACAGATGGACAGAGCTGTCGAGGGCCATTTGGGCAGAAGACCCTGGAAGACATTAGATTTTTTTCTTAACTCATCAAAGTGGCACAGTTACATGGGAAATGTGAAAATCTGATGGAGGAACATGGAAAATAAATCACGGGATGCTCAGACCACAGAATGCTAAGCAGCCATGAAAAACTAGAGGGTCCACATAAATGTGCCATCAGCATGTACAAAAATCTCTCAATAACCACTCCATAGAAATGGTAGTTTCCAGGCTGGCAAATGCTGGGCTGATGGGCAGAGGCGCCTCGGCACCCTGCGCAGGCGCCCTCTCGGCTCACAACCCACTCCTTTACCTGCTCCACAATTCAGCATCCTTTCTCCTGCTTAACACGCATCCTTGGCAGGCAGCGTGGGAGAGATGTGCATGAATTGACAAAGGCTCACCAGTGCAATGAGTGCAGTGTGGTGTCATAAAAATATGCTTCACTATGGAGCAAAGGAAGAAAATTACAGGCTGAAATTTAGCAACATCCAAGATTTTAGTAGAAGGATTTAAATGACTATGAATCACTCAAAAACATTCTTAAAACCTCAATAAAACTGACTACCCAAAGTGTTTTAGATTCACTTAAAAAAAAAAGGAAAGAAAATATGCTGATAATACTAAAAGGATTTACATTTGGACGTGAATAAGGGAAGAAAATAAGAGTTTGAGAAGATCCAAAGAGGCACTTAACCACAAAAGAACTCCACTGAACCTTCTGTGGTTGGTGCTTCCAGAGAAATGAATCAAGATTTGTTTTTTCCAAGCAAAGGCCTCACTCCACACTGATGGGTGCCTGTCTCCTGCTAGTCCCCCTCTCTCCCACACCACAACCTCATTTACACATTCATTCATTCATCCTTAGCAATCGGATATATGCCCATTATCTTATGATCTTTTAGACAATGAAAATGGACCTTTTCGTTTTTTTCTTCAAGAGATTAAACCAAAAGGGTAATTATCTATGTGGTAAAGCTCTACTTCTTAAATAACATGAAATACCTTTCCTATAGCTAGCATAGTGAAAACACACAGAGACCACACACACACACACACACACACACACACACACTCAACAAGAAGGTCTTGGGATGGTTCCAGGCTGAGATATGAATAATGTGTGGTAGAGAATCCAAAATGTATGGGACGTTGTTGTCTTTTTATCTTCACTCCAACCCAGCACACCCACGGTAAGAGAAACCACTTAAGTGACTTTACTGAAAAAAAAAAAAAAAAGAGCATTGGAATTGTATTGGCTTGATATTGAAATTTACTGACAAAGTCACAAGGGTAAGTTTTCCTCGCTGTTACTTTTGGTTTACTGTGAGCATGTTTTCTGACTCGAATGGTGTCCTTCCAAAATCCATTAGCTGAAGTCCCCTGGCACCTAAGAACGTGACTTTACTTGGAGAAAGGGTCTTTACAGAGGTCATCAAGTTAACATGCGGTCATGGGGTAGGTCCTGATGCACTGAGGCTGGTGTCTTCATAAAGAAGGGATGTTGGGCACAGACATCTAGGGAGGGCGATGTGGAGACACGGGAAGGTGAGCATCTCAAGCCAAGGGAGAGGCCTGGGACACAGCCCCCTCACTGCCCGAGCAGGAACCAACTCTGCAGACGTCCTGACCTCACACTCCAGCTTCCAGAACGGGAGAAAACGAACCCCTGCTGTTTGAGACACCTAACCCGTGGCACTGTGTGACCATCCCGAGCAAGCCCACAGCATTTCCACACAGCTGTACACGGTAAACATTCAAGGAAGGAAGGAAGGATGATTAAAACAGCTCAGCCTTTTACAGGTTAACAACCAACTGCAGCGATTTCCAAGAGATGTTTGCGCCTCCCGCCTTTCCATGAAGTCAGGTGTTTTCAAAGTCCTACTATTTCAATAAATGAAACGCACGGCTGGAGTTTAAAACAAACAAGGGCTTGCCAGCGTTTGAATTCCCAGGAAATAAACACCAAAAGCCGCAGGTTAAAGGTGAAGGATGGTCTCTCTTAAAGGTGTCCGTCCTTAACAGCCCTCAGCAAATGCCACGCAGGACACCTCCGACCGTCCTAAACGACCGATCGAGAGCTCCAAATGGCACCTACCTCCTGCGCACGGCTATGTCCTTCCTACACGCAGAGGGGAACATCAGCGAGAAGCTGATGGACCGGAGTGCGGGCGTGGAAAGGCCACGCGGAGGGTCTGCTGAGGCCCGCCAAGTCGCACGCCCAGAGACACCTGGTGGCAAGCGCCTTCCAGCGGAAGGAGCGGAGGAGCCAGGCTGTTCGAGGGACACTCATCTTGATGGGCCTAAATTTAGACTCGGCAGCTGTGTTTTGGTTTACGACTCCTTCCAATCTGCCTGCTTATAATAATAATAAAAAACGAGAAAGGCCTTCTGCAGAACACCATGCCACGTGACTGGGGGAAGCCAGCCTGGGCTGGGTTCTGTAAAGGGGCACACGACACGTGTTTCACATTTTCCCGTGCTGTGTAGTATTTCTACCCTTGTGTGTGTATGTACAGACAATCATTTATTTACCCATTTTTATGTATCTAGGGTTTCCATTTTCCAACTGTGTTGCCTTGAGTGTACTTGGACTTGCTCAGGTTTGGTGTACTGTGAAGCTATATACTGACCACAGACATTTTCACATAGGTTTATTTGATATAATTTTCCCCTCTGGCAAAAAGAAAAAAAAAGTCTCTCGCCCAGCGGGTGTGGCTCAGTGGTTGGGCGTGGACTCATGCACCAAGAGGTCTCCGCTCGATTCCCGGTCAGGGCACATGCTGTGAATTATCTTCTGTAACCTTACCACGACCGGCACAGTACATTCTACTGCCCAGCAATGAAAACCAACTACACCTTCGTGCAGGAACATACGTAAACCTCATCAACTACACGTTGGCGCTGGGGGGAAGCAAAGCAGAGAAGAATTTACACGGGACGATATCATTTTTAAGCCCTAAAACATACAAGACCCAAATTCAAATAAATCCTTAAAACACCTTGCTTCAAGATACATATATAAACTTTTATGAGTCTGGCCGATGTGGCTCAGTGGTTGAGTGTCGACTCATGCACCAAGAGGCTGCCAGTTCGATTCCCAATCGGAGCACATGGCCAGGTTGTGGGCCCGGTCCCAGTGGGGGGCATGAAGGAGGCGGCCAATCGATGTTCTCTCTCATCGATGTTTCCATCTCTCTCTCTCTCTCTCTCCCTTCCTCTCTCTCTAAAATCAATAAAGAAAAAAAATGTTAATAGAAAAAAAACTTTCATGAAAACGAACAAATGATGAACAAAGTTCAGATTATTATTTTCCTTTAAGCAGACGAGAAATCATCTTGGGGAAGGCCACACAGGAACATCAAAATTTGGGTTCTGTTTTATATCCTGAGTTCAGTTGTGGGAACATGGATGCAAATTTTATTATTCTATTACTAGCAGTCTGCAGACACTTTCCAAAAAGGGCCAGATAGGAAATCTGGATCTCAGGGGCCACCTGGTCTGTGTCACCTTAGCCAGAGTAGTGTGAATGTAGTCAGAGGCAGTACATCAATGAATAGGCACGGTGAATGCCAATAAAACTTTATTTACAAAGCAGACCAAATCTGACCCACAGGCTGTTCACCCCTACTGTACACTATAGTTATATAATATAGAGACAGATATAATATACATACACTTTTGTACATATTCTTTTGTATGCATGAAAATATTCTACAATAGCCCCGGCCGGTTTGGCTCAGCAGGTTCGATTCCTGGTCAAGGGCACGCACCTGGGTTGCAGGTTTGATCCATGGCCCTAGTCAGGGTTGTGTGGGAGGAAACCAATAGATGTGTCTCTCTCACATCGCTGTTTCTCTCTCTCTCACTCCCTCCCTTCCAATTACAAAAAATCAATGGAAAAATATCCTCAGGTGAGGATTAAACACAAAAAAGAACATTTCCTGGTGTGCAAAAAAAATAAAATAAAATTCTGCAATAAAAACCATTTAGCCCTGGACAGTTTGGCTCAGCGGTTAGAGCGTCGGCCTGCGGACCAGAGAGTCCCGGGTTCGGTTCCCACTAAGGGCACGTAACTCAGTTGTAGTTTGTTCCTGGCCCCGGTTGGGGTTGTATGGATGGCGACCACTCAATGTGTCTCTCTCACACTGAGGTTTCTCTCTCTCACTTCCTCTCTCCCTCCCACTCTATCTGATGATAAATGCAAAAAAAAAATCATTTAAAAAATTTTAAAATCATAAAAATGGTATGATCAAATAGGGTAAGGATACATTCTTTTTTTTTTTTTTAATTCTCACCTGGGGA
This sequence comes from Tadarida brasiliensis, assembly GCA_030848825.1. NCBI lineage: Eukaryota > Metazoa > Chordata > Mammalia > Chiroptera > Molossidae > Tadarida > Tadarida brasiliensis. Next base: position 4,219,799 of record CM061275.1, on the reverse strand, counting down.
TATTTTTCTATTTATCTTCAGGTAGGGAGAGAGAGGGAAGGAGAGAGAAACATCGATATGAGAGGGACACATGGACTGGTTGCCTCCTATACGACCCGGACTAGGGCCGGAGACCAAACCGCAACCGAAGTACGTGCCCTTGGAATCGAACCCTTGACTCATCTGGTCTGCGGGCTGGCGCTCTACCACCGAGCCAAACCAGCCAGGGCAAAGATATAGTCTTGATTATTGAAAACTACATTACTTTTCTTCCCAGTTTTCCTCTTGACCACTGCTAGATAGGCAGGTGAGTCCGCTCCAGATTTCCGCATCCGCAGTTCTCTAGGGGCTTGTTCTTACCCTCAGACACACACGCACACACACACACACACACACACACACGCACACACGCACACACTCACACACACACACACACACACACTCACAAATGAACGCTTAATCACCCCCTGAGGGTGACTGCAGTGGAAGCCAGGACAGGAAAGAACAAGTAACCCTTTGGGGCGCAGGGAGGAGACGCAGCAGCAGCCACTGTGGCTTCAGCGGTGCCCGAGCGGCGCGAGCGGGAAGTCATCGCTGGAAGCAGAGCTCCCCGCGAGGAGGAACACGCTCCCGTGGGCGGATGACACGCAGACCAGCTCGGCAGGCAATAAGCCAGGAGTGCGGCCAGCGGGCGGCACACCGACCCGGCTGGAGGGGATGCTGGCGCGGTCATCACACCTGCTCCCTGCGCCACCTCGCTGTCTTCGCGGTGTCCCCAGGGACTGGTTGGACCTGAGATCCAGCCACACAGACACGCACGGGCATTTCTGAAGGGACTTAATATATACTTAGACTATATCGGGCAAACCAGGAACACGTTTCCCCCTCGCACTTCCCAGCAGCCTGGCAGACACGACAGGGACAGGGACAGGGACAGGAGTGACCCACTCAAAGGGAGCTGCACTCACATAAAGCCTGAAGAAAAGCCGGAATTCGCTCTCAACAGTCAGGAAAGCAATGCCCTCGTCATTTCAAACTAAAAGTGTCCCGCCTCCCTCACTGTGTCTTCAGGGTGCCTCCTTTGACCCCATGGGATGTTTTTCATAATTGTCATACGTTTAGTCTAAGTAGCTGTCTACATATCCCCACCCACACCATCAATATATGGCCGCAATATCCTCCCTCAAATAAGTATAAGGGCCTTAAATATAGAAACAAATATATTTTTGTGGTTCTCTGAAGGTCTCACTACAAACGCAGAATGGATGGGTATACACGTTGAAAACATGAATCTCACACACCACAGCAGCAAATACTGTTTTCTTCGAGCCTTCGCACCACGTCCTCGTATCATCTCTTTAACCTCCCAACAACCTGATGGCAGAGAGTGAGGTCCTCGTCGGTCTCAGACATGCACTGGGACAGGAGCGATGCCAGCTCTCCCCAAGTCACGAGTGTCTAAACTGGCAGAGCGACACTCCACCACCACTACCACCACTGCCACTTAAAGCACACCCAGGAAGCACCTGGAGTCAGAGCTTTTCTCCATCTAACAGACATCCGGAGGACGTCACCCACGTGTCTGGCCTTGGGCTGGGGATACAACAGTGGCCGTGTCTGACGTGGTTCCTGTTCGCATGAGCTTACACGCTAGTTACAGGGGAAGGTGACAGCTAAGCACAGGAAAATAATTCCAGCTATGACTAAGTGCTGGTAGACAAGGGGACACATTCCAGGGAAAGTGACGTGGGTTGCTGGGGTCAAGGGTTAAGGCAGGGAGCAGGAGCGATGCTGTGGACAGAGGTGTCAGGGCAGGAGTCCTCAGGGCACAGGGAAGGACCCAGCCACGGAAAACGCAGAGGGGAGGGGATCCTCATCAGGGAACCAACAGGCCTGAGGCAGGAAAGGACCCAGACTGTCGGAGGACCAGAAAGGAGGTGACGGCCAAAACACAGGTTGTAATAAAGGTGTAACCAACCAAACTCATTTTGAGATTCACCGCGTCAGAACTGTTAAGTATTCACATTTTTATCTTTCAGGTCTTGCAAAAAGGAGGGGAAGAACTCCACCATAAACAAAAGTTGCACCTCAAAGTCCAAGTGTAGGGCACTGGACGCACAGCTAGAGGTCTTTAAGGATCTGGATGGTCTCGAATTATTCACAAGCATTAGCCATTGGAGGTTATGAAATATGACTAATGCCTCTCCATTTATCTCAATTACACTTGAGCAATTTCTTACCTAGTGGAAAATGTGTTTTCATATTTAACACTATAGAAGAAAAATTGGTTTTCCTCATTCTGAAAGGTCCAACATGCCATTTGCCTATAACTTTGCCACAAAATCACTGTGAGAGATGGAATAATTGTTCCCAATGACCCCTCGTCTCCCAGTGAGAGGCTCATACCTCCTGGTCAATTACTAAGCAACTTTCAGTTCCTCCTATGAGGGTGCTCCCCACCCCAGGGGACCCAACCAGTGACTTGCTTTGGATAATGGCAGGTTTGGGAGCCACTGCCTACTTCCACAGGAATGACATGTCCCAGTGAGGGGTCGCTCCTTTAGTCTTGATCCCAAAAGAAAGATGATGTGAAGAGACACGAAGCCTGGAACAGCACAGCCCAGCCACAGCTGACAGGCACAAGAGGAAGAGGCGGCTGTATTGTAGGTCACCAAGGAGACCGGGAGGTTGTTAGTGCTGCAGCACAGGCTAGTGAGAGCCGATGAAAACACCACGTGACGTTCACTTAGATCAAATACATACACGTATATACACATGTATACGCATACACACACACGTGCATGTACACATACACACATTTAACCTTCTCAGAGTTAGTACAAATGAACAAATTAAGGATTGCTTCTCTAGTTTTGAGGATTCACACACCAAGAATTTGCCATTAGTTTTGGTCACACCTAATAAGGCTTTTATTTTCATTTTAGACAGAATTTAGACCCCTAAAGTATCATTTTAAATGATTAAGCTCTGTTTTTCATTTTAAAACATTATTTCTTATATCAAAAATTAAGTCCATGACAAAAAAATAATAAAATTACAACAAAAATGAGCCTAAAATATTATGCTAAATGAAAGAAACCAGGCACAAAAGACCATATGTTGTGCGATTCCATTTATATGAAATTTCCTGAAAAGCAAATATATAGACAGGAAATCGTAGATTTTAATGTTGTCTGTGGTTGGGAGTGAAAACAGAGATTAACTAGAAATGGCGTGATGAATTGAGGGGGTTACATATAAATGTTCTAAAACTGGTTTACAGTGATTCCATAATTCAGTAAATTTATTTTAAAAAATCATTCACGCCAAATAGGTGAATTTTATAGTATATAAATTATACCTCAAAAAAGTTCGTTAAAAAACAATAAAAAATAGTATGGCATACCAAAGCATTTCACAAAGTGGAAACATAAAATTATTTCAGGTTCAAGTTTAAAAACTACTGGTTTAACCTCCCGTTCTGTTTCACCGTAAGTATGCGCGACTGACTCTGAGTCACTGCTTGCTCGGGCCAACTACCTCCTCCCGACTAACACCACAGAGCACTGTGTCGCCCAGCACAACTGACACATGCAGCGTGGGAGCTGATCAAACATTCTGCTTAAAGCAGATAACTTTTCACTTGTTTATTGAGAAAACCTGAAAGTATACTCTTAAAGAGTAACTGTGAATGTTTATTTCAACTTCTAATCTTACATCCTCTTGGGAACAAGTGGGATATAGATAAGTCACTGTGGACAGCTACCACCACACAGCTACTGGGTGTCGCCTTCTGACACCCCCAGCCACTTGTGAGCCTGGAGCAGTCCATCAGTCACAATGATGCCAGAGCATCTATCAGAACGGCAAGGATCCCAAAATAAAACTGCACCCTTGCAACTCAGTCTCTTCTTTAGAGTATAGTTAAGTTCAAATCTGGAGTCTTTTGACATCATTTTTCCAAAATATTTGTAAGAATTTTCCCCACTGCCACTGACCATAATAAAGGCGATACTGTTGTCTGCATAAAAGAACTATAGCCCGGCCGGTGTGGCTCAGTGGTTGAGTGTCGGCCCATGCACCAAGAGGTCACCGGTTCGGTTCGATTCCAGGTCAGGGCACATGCCCAGGTTGTGGGCCTGATCCCCAGTGGGGGGCATGCAGGAGGTGGCCAATCAATGTTCTCTCTCATCGATGTTTCTATCTCTCTCTCCCTCTCCCTTCTTCTCTCTCTAAAATCGATAAAGAAAATAAAAAAGAACTACAGTTGCCCTTCGGATAGTTGCTCGTGGTTCGTTCCCCTTTTGGCTATGCAACATCCACTCCCCTTGGCAAACACAATGTTGGCTGTAGCTTCCTTGAGTGCCTCTCTTTCTGCGTCTGTGCTCCCAGCCCCCAATCTACTTGGGAAACTACCTAATATTCCTGCCGGATGGGTTCCACCGCCTTCAGCCACGCCCCTGCCTGAGATAGGTGCTATTAGCCCAGAGGGATATATTTTTTGGAGTACAAAATGTTCCTAAATAAATGTTGGGTTTTTTTATGCTTTGTGTTTATTCCTTCAAATACAATCCAGATAGAAGGTTTGTCCGGGTTGACACTCAACATAGCTCTGTCATCTAGCAATAACATTTACTCACCATTTATTGAGACCAATTTGTTTTCATTCTATCTAGCTTAGTATCCTGCCAGAAAAGACCAATACAATACAAACCGAATTTACTGAAAACAGATCAGTGACAAATTACAGTAATAATTGGGACTACACACAGGAAAAATGTCACAGGCCATATCATTCACTAATGTATTTATCCCATAAATACTTAGATTTCCTACTCTTCTACCTTCAAAGAGTTTAACCTGTTGGAGATAGACAAGCAACCAAGATTTTAGAGGAGAGAGATATCTATTTATAAGGTATTGATTTAATTCAGAATTAATTAATTCTGAGTTAATGTATTCAGAAATTATGAGACTCAAAACAGTATTAATGAGGAGCAGAGTGGATGAATTAATTCTAGTTGGAGATGAAGAAGCTCTAAGGGAAGGGGCAGCTCTATACTGAACCAGAGATGACAGGAAGGATATTGTTTTGTTGACCCAACAATAATTAAACAGAGGTAGGAAACTATGGAGCGAGTTCACGTCACGGCAAGCGGACCCACCCAGAGCAGTGCTTTCCAAATTGCAAGGTGCAAACTAGTCCGTGACCCCCCAGACTCCGCCCCACGGATGTGCAGTGGGTTCTAACCAGCTCCCAGGGTGTGAGGGGCGCCTGGGGCAGACTCTGCGTAGACAGGCTGCAGAGGAAGGGCGGTGAGGCGGGGCAGCTGGGGCAGACCAGGCACTGAGAGCCCTGAAAGGCACAATGTGACAACAGGGTGAGAGCTCTGTGCTCTAGAAACAGGTCGCTAGGGGCACACAGGACCGCCTAGAGGCAGATCTGAGGCGGGATGGAGGAGACCAGTGGTTCTCAGAGGAACCACACTGACTGCAGCAGGGGAAACAGGAGAAGGCGCGATTCCAGGGACAGCAAGAAGACAGCAAGACCGAGCTGGTGGGGACTGGTTAGAGATGCAGGGGGTGCGGAGAGTGACTGACAAGGATAAATAGAAGGGAACACTCAGTGTTTTATCCGGGACACCTAAGGAAGGGCCACCTCATTAGCAGAGAATCGAATGGGAAAGGTAACAGGCATGAGAAAGGAAGTGTGAGAATCAGGGAAAGGCAGAACACAGAGCCGTTGGGGATTCAGCTGAACGGTGAGTAGGACCATCTAACGAAGATTTTCCACTGCTCTTGCAGTTAAATCTAGAAGTTAAAATTGCATTTGTGACAGCCTTTTCCTAGCAGAAAGGGACAGTCCACCCGCCGCACCCTCCTCTCTTCTGGGACAGTTGGTCATCCAGCCTGTGTAGGACATTCTTAGTGACAGGAGTCATGGCCATACTGAGTGATCCTGGAACCTTCCATGAGAAAGCTCTTTCTGCAACTGACCTACAACTTGTTGCCACGTATTTTTGACCTAGTGGTTCCAGTTTTACCTTTAAAACTAGATTTGATCCACCGGGCTCATCGTAACTCTTCATAAAAGAGCCAAGTCTTCCCCAAGCACATCCAGAGATGGCAGTGAAACCCCTTTGTGTATTTCCCTCCCGAGGTCAAAGGTCTGGCAGCCGCATCACCTCTGTGCCAAGGGACGACAGCGCTGATGGTCCAAGCCCGCCTTCTGCTGAGCCCAGATAAGACCTCCGGCTCTGTCTCAAAACAGCATGCCAGGATCAATAACAGGGCACTGGCACCTGCAGACGAGATGACAGCCCTCTGCCACTTTCTGACAAAACCTGTCAATTCCCCTTTAAAAGACAGAGGGTGGGGGAACCGCAGAAGTGAAATGGACAGCTCCCATCTCAGTCCAATGAATACGCCCTGTGACCTTGAAAATGCCATGTCTGTTTAGACTCAAACTCACGTCTTTGTGCAAACGGGTCTTTCAGTCACTGAAAACCGCTAGGAATGTTTGCACAGAAAACGGTCCTACACCAGGTCTCCCAGACTTATTCTGAAATGTCTTTGTTTTAATTCTACTGAGAACTTGAGGGCTTTTTTTTTCCTGCCTCCCTCGCCCACTTGTCCTCTTCTGGGAGGAATATACGAGTACTGACCACATCAGAAGCCTGTGACAGCAGAGAGCAGCTCTGGTGGGAGGAATATAAATAGCCCCAGATCAGCCCTTTGCTCTGGTGGTTCCTTTTTTTAACCATCAAAATGGTAAGAGGCAGGATCAGTATGTAGGCCAGGGGCAGGGGGACACACGACCTGCCTGCTGTAACTGTGTGCTAGATGGTAAGTACACACACACACACACACACACAATACATATGCACATACACATTCATGCATGTACACACTATACACGTGTGCATTATATATGGGTGCATATGTGAGTGTACAATGTGTGTGTTTTATATATTTCAGCAGATCAAGGTAGGAAACCACTCATTCACTCAAGGATATTCCTTATTTGTTTCTGAACTCTGCCCAAACTTCTATGATTAGTTCCTGTATTAAACTGTCTTCGTTTAAATCACTGGAAAGAATTCTGATTCTTATCAGGGCCATGACCAATACAGGCGCACAATAGGAACTAAACAGAGATGGCTCGGAGAACAAATGTGAAAAATCAATACCCAAACTTCCAATATCTTCTAAGCATTTGGTAGAATTGTTGAATAGTACAGTTATGTCCCTCCACCACTACATTGAATGTTTGGATTGACAGAGACCCAACATATGTAGGAACGAGATATCTCAACAAGTATATCCTATTATTTCTTCAAAATGTTTTTTTTCCACAAAAATATGGGTGAGTCTTTCAAAAGCCATATTCAAATATACACGTTTATTGTTATATTTCTGATTTATCATAAAAACAATGTTAATTTTCCATTATTCTTATAAAACATGATCACTTTTTTTTCAAATGGTTTATAAACAAAATACTAAATTGTTCTGCAGCTTTGACAGCTTTGCTGGAGACTGAAATTAAGCCCACTGCAATACCTGCCAGAACTTCCTTTTTGTCCATTATTTTTAAAAAGAATATTTAGCCTGGCCGGTGTGGCTCAGTGGTTGAGCGTCAATCCATGCACCAAGAGGTCGCCGGTTCGATTCCTGGTCAGGGCACATGCCCAGGTTGTGGGCCAAATCCCAGTGGGGGCATGTAGGAGGCGGCCAATCGATGTTCTCTCTCATTGATGTTTCTATCTCTCTCTCCCTCTCCCTTCCTCTCTCTCTAAAATCAATAAAGAAAAAAAAATAAAAAGAATTTCAGCTATCTCTAGCTTTGGGGCACCATGTATGGATTCCATGACTCCTCCAAGATGACTAGTGGTAATGAGGGAATTACGTCTGTAAATCCCCTGAGATACTGCACGATACAGATCTTCCCTTATTTTATGGTCCTGAATACCTTCAAAAAGTCGAGAATAAGAGCTATCATTTACCGAGGACCAGATAAGCATCTCAGTGTTTCAATGTGACCTCTTTATCAATGCTGTTTCAATTACTGTTTCTTCTACACATTATATTCTGTAGCACAAAATAAAATCAACTTATTTTATTATAATATATTCTTCCCCCTCCAAAAGGGGAACTTTTTCCTTTAAATGTAGAGAACTTTGTCCCTTTTGTCTAATTCCATTTTTTTGCAAGCCTCCTCTCAGCTGGCCCAGTTCTAATACTATTCTTACACTACTGTTGTAATTTTTAACCTTTTTCTTTTCTTGAATCATCGGTTATGCGCTCCTACCTTCCAACACCTAGACTTGATCTTTTACGTCAATGTTCTGTGCCTTCCCTGTGATCCCCTGAGACTGGGCATCATTTTCTCCCACTGGAGGAGAAGAAAACCTGGAGCCACGCTTTGTTCAATGCACTGCCCATCTCTCCCTGACGCATGCGCCATGTAGCGTGCCTGCCCCATCTTCCACCTGGACACCAAGGCCATGGTAACAAACACTGAATCTCCATTTCTCTTTTGTTCCCAAAGAATTCTTAGCACAGCATTTACGTAAAAATACTTAATGTGTATTTGCCACGTACTTGTACTATACTGTGGGAGAAAAAGAGATAATAAATCAAAGGTCCTACTCTTTACCAGTTTCTGGACAGGGGCATGGTACAAATTCACAAATTATCGAAGGGAACAAGGGGCTACGACTGTAAAAATCGTAAACTGCTTATGCCAGTCGATGTGACATACTAACGAAACCTTAGCTGCTTCAGAAGGAAGTCCTGAGGCCGCCCTGGAGCAGGCTGGCCGATGGAGTTCTGCAGAAGAGCGAGCCAGAGAGAGCGAGGCCCAGCACAGAGGGCTTTCTCAAATGTGCTTCAAGAACTACTTGTGGTTAATGGTTGAAAAATTCACCTTACTGAAATACAAGCAGGCAGTTGATTTAAAATTTTTCCAAGTGTTCTTTTCAGACTTTAACCAGCATGATATCCTTACCTTACTGTGTGTGGCCAGTGTCTATGGAGGCGGCTCTCAACTTGCCCTCAGGTCTGCCACAGGTGGGTCTAAACTGACAGGTGGGGCGGAGCCAGGTATTTGGGGCTGGGGCGGGGGGCTTACATCCTTTTAAAATAATGCAAAAGCACAAATACCAAACTAGGTAGAAAGACAACTTTATTTTTAGAATGAAAAAGAAATCTCAACAACTGATTAGAGCCATGGAGATCTCAGAGATCTTTCCTCTGAGACAGCTGGAAATAATTTAGCAGAAAGGCTTACCCAGAAATGCTTCTGGGTTTTTTTTCTTCTTCCTTTTTTGTTTTTAACCCCTTCACCTTTTTCACTCCCAGATCGTGCTCTCCTCTGACAGCTGTCAGTCTGTTCTACGTAACTATGAGTCTGCTTCAATTTAGTTTGTTAGTTCATTTTGTTCGGTAGAGTCCACATATAAGTGAGATCTTATGGTACTTGTTTTCTCTGGCTGGCTTATCTCCCTTAGCATAATACTCTCAAGATCCATCCATGCTGTTGCAATAGGTAAGATTTCACTTGAAACCTGTACGGTTTTATTAACCAATGTCACCCTAATAAGTTCAATAAAAAAATAAAATAAAGAAACGCTGCAACCTGTCATTCCCTTCCCACCTAAAACACCTACAGCTCCCAGTAACTCAATAGTTCCAGAGACCTAAGCAAATGAGTATCTAAAGCTTAATTTCACTAACTTCACCTCGGATTCACCTCTGACATCAGGGGCTCATTAAAACAGGTTTTCTTAACAGAGGGCTGAGACACTTAGAATCTGGGACAAGAAGTCCTATGACAAGTTTTAAACGATCCCAGAGGACTGATACACAGTTGCCACTCCCATCACTCAGCCTGCTCCCAGGCTGGAAGTTGCACAATGCAGAACCACTCCTGGGTGTTCACAGACTAACAGTACCTTAGAAGGCAAGCAAAGAAGAGGCCGACTGTCCTCACTGGAAATTCCTCACTGAAAATGGAGTATGCGTGGAAGACAAAAGGCAGTGTTAACTTTTTACAAGTGAACCTAAATAATTCCATTGTTTTACAATTTAAACACATTGAAAGTCAAATGACTTTAGCAAGAACACAAGACTGAACTGGCTGAACATCTGGACTGCAATTCTGCCTGCTCTTTCATTTCATTTTAAGGGGGAAAAAGTTTTACATATTCCTCTTTGGGGTCAGAGTATAACTGTTCATTTCTGACTTCAGGAGCTCTCCCAGAATAAAGCCATGGTTAAATTTGTTGCTTTACCTAACACCTCAAGGTAACATTTACCTACTGCCCAGGCGACTCAGTGATGAATACAATGTTGTCATCTCAAGTCTTCTGCCGGCCAAGGTGAGAAACTGGGGTGACATTCAACGCCCCTCCCCTCCCCAAAGGCCTTTTCCTTTTGCAAACAGAAATTGCAACCACAGTCTGCACACACTAGTCCACCACGAACCCGAGTCAGTTTCTCTCCAACTACACTACACATTAGGGGACCTGGGGGCCTGGAGTCCCGGGAGCCAGGGGACAGAAGCCGTGGCTGTGGGTCTGGTGGCCGCAGCTTGCTGTCTGAGATCCTTGGCTCCTCAGCGGAGCTTCCTGTTGGACCACCAACCGGTTTCTCCGGGAGAGGGGACTCCCTGGCGCACCTATTCCCGCTGGGCTTGAGACTTACCTCCGGTGTCCCCCCACCCCGAATCCACAACCAGCTCAAATCCACAGCCAGAGACACGAAATCAAGAGTGACTTCTCTAGCTGTGGCCAGTTTGGCTCAGTAGGTAGAACGGCAGCCCGAGGACCGGAGGGTCTCAGGTTCGATTCCCCGTCAGGGACAGGTACTTGGGTTGCAGATTCTACCCGGCCCTGGTCAGGGCCCTGCGGGAGGCAACCAATAGGTATGTCTCTGTCACATCCATGTCTCTCTCTCCCCTTCCCTCCCTCCCACTCTATCTAAAAATCAGTGGAAAAATATGTGAGGATTAAAAAAAAAAAAAAAAAAAGAGTAACTTCTCTAGACTTGTGCGATGTTTCTTCCAGAGTGTGGGCTGGCTGCGCCCGAAGAAAAGCTGCTAGGGGCGGGGCACTTTGGGCCACCGCCTCCGGGTTTGGGCACTGTCCCCAGAAGTCAGCCCGGAGAATAAGAAGGAGATCAAAGGGGGTAAATCACAACTGGGCAAACTCCGCGCATACGGCCTGTCCGCAGGCGGTCAAAGTGCAGGCAGAGGGAGCGGCGGGGACCGGCGGGGACCCACCCACCTCCCGCCCGGGGCGGCGGGACCGGGGCGGGCGCCGCGCGCTCACCTTGCTGAACACCTCCAGGTCGTCCTCGTCCCCGTCCAGGTCCAGCGCCTCGGCCGGCAGCAGGGCGGAGGGGCTGTCCCCGCCGGGGGCGCCGGCAGGGAGGCCCGAGGAGCGCCGCCGAGCCGCGGAGAGCTCGCCCTCCATCCCGAGAGTGCGCGCCCGCCGCCCGCCGCCCGCTGCGCCCGCCGCCCGCCGCCCGGCCGGCCCCCGAGCGCCCATTGGCTCCCGCGCGGCCCGGCCCCCGGCCCCCGGCCCCGGCCGCGCAGACGCGGAACCGCCGCCGGCTCGTCCCACCTGGCCCGGGGCCGGCCGGGCGCGGGGCGGGACGCGGGGACGCGGGGACGCGGTCCCCGGGGCGGGGCGGGGCGGGAGGGCACCCAGGCGACGTCCCGGCAGCGCCCTGGCTCGGGCTGCCCAGCGGGGTTTCCGCGCGCGCGGGGGTCCCGGCGCGGCCACCCGTCCACTTGGCGGATCCAGGCGGGGCTGGAAGGCGACCCACCCGTCCGTCCCGCCCAGAGAAGAAGCCAGTGTTGTATTTCCTGTGTTTTAATGGTTGCCTTTCTTCTCCGTTGTGGTTTGGACTCTTTCTCTAAGGCTAATGCAAAAATAAAAATAAAAGACGTGAAACGCTCTTTTGGGATTGATTTTTGACCCAGTGACCGGATTGTGTGGTCATTTCACTGTCAAGACAGGGAAGTTGGATTGAAAAACAATTTTCAGCCACTTTCAAATGTAATTTTACTCCTGGAAGCCTTCCTGGAGTTCAGGAGCAAGAATCAAGGGGCAGGACGGGGCACCGCCGCCTGGAAACAATCTCCAGGCTTTGCTCTGCCATTGCAAAGCTGTGATTAGCTGTTCACTGCTTATTAGTTTTCAAAAGAAAACCCAAATTCCAAAAAGATTGGGAAAATGTAATGCAAATTGATATATTTTGGAACTATCCTCAGGTTTTATTCTTTACTCCCCTGGGCCCAGCTCTTTTTCCCAAAGGCCCTGGAAAGAATGGCTGAGAAGTTTGCACAGAGCCAGGGAGGAGGCTGATTCAGGCTTCATTTCTCAAATCTTTCCTGGCAAAATATTTACCCAATGTTTAACATTTTTAACTTTAAACAAATTAAAAGATATATGTAAGATAATTGAGGAAATAGTGAATTTTCCTATTTCCAATTAGAGGACAGGCCTCTTAACCATTCAAATGTACCTCTCATTGGTTTCAGTTCCCACGCACATTTCTTCAGTCAGGATGGTCTGCTGTGTGAATGTCCAGTCTCCTTCCTATGCTTTACCCTCCCTGTTCCCAAAATATCCATCTTTGTAATTAACTGCAATCCCATCTCTTTCAGGAAGACTTCACAAGTGACACATTCCTTTCTCAAATTAGCATTTAATTTTATTCCATCTTAAAGATTGTAGTTATTTCATGGAAATGCCTTACATTCTTTGGTAAACTATAACATTTTAAGTTTAGGGATCACATTATTGATTAATAAACCACATTATCCGATGTAGTCACTTAGAAAGCCTCTCTGCTAGAGTCTATAAGGAATACAAATTATTAAAAGACTATTTTTACCTCACTAAGGTCATTCTGGCTCATGAGGAAAATGCAGGGTTTTCTCACTGCAATCTGAACCAGGAAATTCTTAAGGATACTGTGACTCTCAGCATTGCCAGAAAGGACAGAGCTGGGCTCGGGAAATGGGCACAACAAACCAAGATGACAGCTTGGATCACAGCAAAACCACAATAGAACTAATGGGCACACACTGCTGCCCGCTACACCACCTCCACATACTGCCATTGTGTCACTGGAGTCCAGGTGCTGCCACCAGCATCAGTACCACAGCTGCCTCTGAGAATTGCCTCTGCTATTACTGCCACCAAATGCCCCACAGTCCTATTTCTCTGTGTTAATAGTTCTAGTTTAGAGCCCAGGAGGGTAGATCACCTTGGCATTGATGCTCACTTTGGGTTTTTTGCTCCTCTTTTTCTAGTTCGTTAAGGCTGAAGCTGAAGTAATTGATTAGGATCTTCATTCATTCCCAATATTAATGTTTAGTGGCATAAATTTCCCCCTAAGCACTGCTTTTGCTTATTCAACCTGTTTTAATTTTCATTCACATAAAAAATATTTCTTTCTTTTTTTTACCAATGGGTAATTTAGAGGGACGTTATTTACTTTTTGTGATGGTTAATTTTATTTGTCAACTTGGCTAGACTATGGTGACTAGTTACTTAGGCAAACATGAGTCTAGATGTTGCTGTAAAGATATTTTTAGATGTAATTAGCATTTATAATCAGTTGACTTAAACTAATATAAACAAATTATCCTCCATAATTTGGTGGATCTTATGCAATTACTTGAAGATCCTAAGAGCAAAGACTTAGGTATCCCAAAGAAGAAGGAATTCTACCTCCAGATTGCAACATAGATATTCTGCCTGAGTTTCCATCCTTCAGACTCAAGACTGTAACATCAACTCTTATCTGAATCTCTAGTCGGCTGGCTTGACCTCCAGATTTCAGATTTGTTCAGCTTTGCCCCCAGTCGCATCAGCCAATGAGCCAAATTCTTAAAATCTCTCTCTCCCTCTCTCTCTGATAGATCTCCTATCGATTCTCTTTCTTTGGGGTGTTTTTGACTAAAATAGTTTCCAAATATTTGGGGATTTTCCACAGATGTTTCTATTTTTGGATTTCTAATTAATTCCATTGTAGTCAGACAACATACTTTATATGATTTAAATCCTTTTAAATTTAGTGAGAATTGTTTTATTGCCCAGAATAAGACAATCTTGGCAGATGTTATGTATGCATTTGAAAAGTACGTATATTCTGCTGTTGCCAGGTAAAATGTTCCGGAAATGTCTTTTGGGTCTGGATAATTGATAGTGCTACTTGAGTCTCTATACCTTTGCTATTCAGCACTCCACTATACTGAATACTTCTTTTACCCATTTTGGAAGAGGGCAGCTGAAATCAGTCCCTGTAATTATGGATTTGTCAGTTTCTCACAATTCTGTTAAGTTTTACTTTATTATTTTCTTTCTTTTTTTTTTTTTTATCCTCACCTGAGGACATTTTTGCGTTTATCTTCAGATAGAGCGGGAGGGAGGGGGAGGAAGAGAGAGAGAAACATCGATGTGAGAGAGACACATCGAGTGGCTGCCACCCACATGACCTCAACTGGGGCCGGGGACAAACTGCAACCAAGGTACATGCCCTTATCGGGAACCGAACCCGGGACCTGGTCCACGGGCTGACACTCTAACTGCTGAGCCAAACCGGCCAGGGCTGCTTCATTATTTTCAATTTCTGTTAATGGGTACATAAATGTTTAGGAACATTATGTCTTATTTGAATTGACCCCTTTATCATTATGAATGACTTTTTTATGCATAATATTTTCATTAACCTGAAAGTTATCTTTTCTGATAGTAATACAGCCACTCCGGCTTTTGATTAGTAGTAGAATTTATTTCTATAAATTCCATCTTTTGCTGTTTTCTTCTCTCTATTGTAAATAGAATTTTTAAATTTTCAAATTTCAATTGCTCATTGCTGGTAATTAAGAATATATGTTGATCAGTATGCTGAAACAACCCTAAAAATGCTAATTAGTTCTAGAAGCTATTATGTAGACGTTTTTGGTTTTCCTACATACATAATCATATATTTGGATATTAGAATTATTTGTGTAGTTTAAAAGGTAAGAGACAGTATCAGGTCTTCAAAATAATTTAGATTTGGGAGTGAGAAGATTACCCTCTTTAAAAAAAAAAAAAAGTAAAATGCATGAGCTCATTTATTAAATTAAGTTTGCAGAAATAACCTTAAAATACGTCCATGTTAAAATAAATAGAACAGATTCTCAAAATGCTAATCATGATAAAACTGTTGCCTAACTGATGTTTTTAAACATATCTAAAGAAAATGTTAATAGATATGGAATTTAGAAAAGATAAGGCAAAAGGGCAAAGTGTTGACATTTATAGATCAGCAATTAAACCAGCAGCAAGATGAACGCCGCAGCTTCAGGGAAATGAGCAAGGTTTCTGCTGTAGACTGAATGACTCGTTATATCTACACTGGCCTGGGCCCAGTTCCCCCCACTGGTTTGACTTCTGAGGTCCCATCTGCACATTCACCAGCAATGAGTCTCTTTGGTGCTGCTTTTTGAAGAGCTCAAAGCGATGGCTTTAACAAGTTGGGAACCCATCATGGCCCAGAAGTCTGAGATTCATGGAACACACGATGGCAAAGTTCCAGTGTATCAACAATCGATATCTAACTGCCATTCGCTATCTTCAAAATGCAGCCCTTTATATCAACAGAATGGTCCAAGGCTCTGTTTATTGGAAAGCGATCCAAGACAGAGTGATTTAGAGAGAGAAGCTCAAGGAAAGATAAACAAAGTCAAGGAGAAATACAAAGGTGACTTATACAATTGACCCAAATCAGGAATCAAATTGATGTTAGGATGCGAGCTAATATTTACTAGCTGGTTAGAAAAAGATTCCCTTGCAAGAAGAAAGCAATGTTTGAAAGGCTATAAATCAGTGAAATGTCTATAGGCATTTAGAAAGGGATATGAAAAAAGAAAAAAAGAGTTGAAAGCCCTAGAGCTCGGGTTGAGAGGAGCAGACGCAGACACAGGCTAGGGGAGGCGGGGCGTCCAGCGCTGCAGCCACGCCCACCCAGGGCTCCCCTGTGCTCTCCTTACTCTGCTTCCTGTAATAAAAACATCAGAGGTGCTTTCCTGTTTTTTGTTTGTTTGTTTTACTTACATGCAAACAATATCATTACCACTGGTAATAATTTCTTTCATCTTTCACGAACAAATAAACTTCTCAGGTGTCCAATCAGATCCTGCACCCTGGGGGACATTCCCTGCAATTCCCTCACACCACCTTCCTCTGTGACTTTCTAAACACAGTTCTCATTTGCCTGCCATTTGGTTTTTATTTCTTGTAACAGTGAGATGGGAGGATGTGGGCGGTTCCCTTCGATCTCACTGTGAAGGATAGATCTGCTGATATAAGTGAGCCGGGGGGAAAAACAAATGAACACATTGAACTGATTCCACCTGTGTTATTTTCATTGACAATTCTCTGGTACTACAGTCGGGACATTCTGATGGAGACTTAGAAGAACAGGACTTTGCATTGCTTAGCTTACCACACAATTATCCCAGCTGGGGATCCAAAGGAAAACTGGCTGTTTGTACTTGGCTCAGTTTTCAGTAGATTTCAAATAGAAATACTGAAGCCCTGTGGGGAACGGTGAACTGTCATTGATTTTGGACTGAATTATCAACTCCGCCACTGAGATGGTAGATGCACCTCTAGGGGTGTACATGACCCTCAAAAATGGAAAGATTTCAACATTCCTCTAAGGCCCCTGAAAAACCTGCACACACAAAATCAGCTTGCCTCATTCAGCTTGCATTATTAGGGAAACTAAGTTAATTTATTTTCTCAGTTAGTCTTTAGAATACAAATTAAAAAAAAAATTAGTAAACAATATGCATCTCTTCTCTGACCTGGGCAGTTCTGCCCAAGATATGATTATGCAGCTTGTTTCTATAGTTACCATTTTTATGATTTTTTTTTTTTTGATCCTCACCCGAGGATATTTTTCCATTGATTTTTAGATAGAGTGGAAGGAAGGGAGGGAGGGAGAGAAAGAGAAAGAGAGAAAAACATCACTGTGAGAGAGACACAGCGATTGGTTGCCTCCTGCACGACCCTGATCGGTGCCAGGAATCCAACCTGAAACCCAGGTATGTTCCCCTGATTGGGAATCAAACCCAAGACCTTTTGGTCCTCGGGCTGACTCTCTAACTGCTGGGCCAAACCAGGGCTAATGACATTTTGACTTTATAAATCCTTTGTCAATCAATACTTAGAGGTTTGTTTGTTGGTTTTCACACCTTCTCAAGTTTGAAATTCTGCTGACAAATCTTAAACCTAAAATGTTTGCCAGGTGAAATGCTACCAAGTCCTTTTTTTTTTTTTTTTTTGGTTGGAATCTAAAAACATTTGCTGTGACACCCCCACCCCTAGAGCTAGAAGTATTGATTTTTTAATGGGTGTGCTTTTCTCAAATGGAGTCCATCTCTTAAATCCAACATCCGCTCCTTTGTGGAAGGAGAAGTTTCTTGTTTCCAAGTAATTACTGCTCCCCTTATTGCCACTGAGGATGCTGTAATATTTAAGAATCTATATATTGTTCCAAGGAAAGTTAAAGTTGGTCTTTCATGCTGAGAAGCAAAGAGACCTTTGGATGTTAATAATTGATAAGTTGTTTGTTATAAGTTATGACACAGACTTTTAAAAAAGAATTTTAAAACAGGATTTTGAGCTTTATTCTACTACGTAAGAAACATACTTGATATCTTTGGCGATCAGGCGGGTACGTCTCCCCACAATGGGGTGGATATGTCCACTATCATTTTTCTTCACTCTGTACAAATCCTCTCAGGATGTTACGGATTGCAGAGGCTGTCAGAAATTAAGCTTTTCTCTTCCACCTTTATGAAAAAGAGTAAAAGCATCCTGAGAGTGAGGCGGTCAGAATCCACCTAGCCGGAGTTCCAGTCACTTAGCTCGTTGGTCAGACAACCAGGAGGCATTCCCCAGCAATCTAGGGACATGGTGTAGAAGGTGATCAAAAGGCGAGCCTTCTCTGGAGTTGCCATAACCCTTGTCTTAGGCCAGGTGGGATTGAGACGTGTCTGGTCTCAGTCCCTTCTAGCTCCCTGGACGAGGTGCTCCTCCTTCCGTTTTGATATCTGCCCCCTCTAATGGCCTTGCTCATAGAGCTGGGCTACTAGCCAATATTCATTAATTTTAAAAAAGCTATCTGATACTTTATTAACTCAAGGACAGCTTGCTCTGGCTCTGCACAGCTGAGGAGGGGCAGTCCAACCAGAGAAAGCTGAGAACGAGCCTCTGGGGGAAACCAGGATCGCTCCGTGGGTCTGAAACAGCCCACAGGAGGCTCAGTCCGGGCGGGGGGCGGGCTGGAAGGCGGGCTCAGCAAAGGGCAAGGAAGGAGGGTTGTCAGGTGCAGTATAGAGTTGGGACTGGATTTTGAAGCTGGAGACCCCCTGAGTGACACTGAGCAGGAGAGGAACACAGTAATTTTTTGTTTTTGTTTTGTCATTTAGTGAAAATTCACTCAGGAAGTCTGTGATTGATTTTTTTTAGGGAAAGAGAGAAACATGACTTGTTGTTCCACTTATTTATGCATTCATTAGTTGCTTTTTGTATGTGCCCTGATGGGGGATCGAACCCGACACCTTGGTGTATGGGGCGACGCTCTAACACACTGAGCTCCCCAGCCAGGGCCTGTATGGCTCTATCATCAGTCAGTATCTGTGCAGCAGCCCATGTCAATTCTACCCGAGGGTGATGCTCTCAGACATGGTTTCTGCGGTCAATGTCATGGCCCTGAGGGTATTCATATCTGTGGGCACATGAATAAAAAGTTGGTGTTGCAGACTTCAAAGAGCTCTGCCTTGTAACAGTGGGATGTTCGGCAAGACAGGCTAGGAACAGTTCGATAGTCAGCAAGATAAGTTAGGATACCCTCCTATTGAATATTAGAATATAACAAACACTTGGTTTGATAGTTGTCATTTGCTATCTTAATTTTTGTACCTCTGAAAAGATCTTTGTAACACATGAAAAATCATCTCCACTATTTTCCCCAAAACACCTTAAATGGTGATCAGAAAAAAAGTAGCATTATTTATGTTCCCCCTGAGCTTTATTTAAGATTTGTGGAGTGGTTAAGTCAGATGTCTGATTAATTCAGCCCCTTAGGAGTAGATTCTTTTATCCACTCATGTTATCATTTCTATTTTGAGTGTGGAGACATGCACCCTGCATTGTGTTCATAAAGTCAGATGTGTGTTTACAGCCGGGAACATCGACCAACTCACCCGGTCCTTCTTTACAAGATTGATTTTTCTCGATGCAAGAGTTCATGGCCACTTCCATAGAAGCAAGGTCTTTGACATTTTTAAAATTGGCAGTGAATGTGACATCACACTGCCTTAAGAATGCTTTATGGCACATGCAAGTTGATAGGTGAATTGGAAGCCAGTATTATGTTGAAGAATGGATTTTTATAATCCCTGTCAAGAGCTTGATTTTAACCTGCACTATTTTAAATTATGAAAGGTTAGCTGTTTTTTTAATGGAGAAATTAAATGTGAAAACATTTTTATTTATTTTTCACAAGGAGATGACCGCGTAAAGAGCACCATTTAATAGTGGAAGAAACGACAGATTTCTGGTAGGGAAGAGTGAACGTATAGATTCTGGACAAATGCAATGTCACTAGTGAACTTGTAAGAAGAGTCCCCATGAGGCAGCATGCGATTGAACTGCACACAGGTGAGCTTCCCGTGGGAGGCTGCAGGCCTGCGTGCAAGCCCATACTGCTGAAGCCAACCAATACCCAGCCTTCGCAAGCAGTTACATGTACACACACGCATTCAAAAACTGGTCTGAGGTCAGAGAAGAAATGTTATTATTTCAAGGTCACTAAACAGAATAACTTAAGGGGAACTTTTATTTCAAGCCTTCGTGGCATGTTGCTGGGCAGGACTTGGACCTCTGCTTCCCTTCAGATGGTTGATTCCGATCACTCGTCCATCCCGTAGCCTTGGAATAATGAATGTGACTTTCGTAAGAGGAGACCAACAAAAGACGGAAGAGGAGCCCTCAGGACCGGGCACTATGGCACATGGTAGACGCTCCATACATGCCTGTGTGCGCGTGAATACATCTGAGAATGAAAGAATACGCACCGGGGGGAGGAAAGGGAACAGGTTGTGGAAGGGAACAGCCACGAGGATGGTGGAAGGTGTGTTTTGAGAAGCAGGAAGAGGGCACCTGAGCATCATGTTGGCTGCAGTGACTCCTGGCATCCAGTGAAATACTGCAAAGTAGCCCTATAGGATGGGGAGCCCCCGACATGAAGAGGTTTTAGGGGCTCACGTGGGAGTCTCCAATGTGGACAGCTACCCCCCCCCCTTCTTCTCAGGAGCTTCCTGGTGTGTCAGAGTCTCCACATTCCCCAGGAGGAAGACTGCTCGTGTTTCTCACGTGCGTGGCCTTTCGAAGTCAAACAGATTGGGGTTTAAATCTGGGCTCTGTTACTACATCGCTGAGTGATTTGTCTCTAGCAAATAACTTTACCATTCAGAGCGCAACAGGAGACTCTTGGGCAGTGGCCTGTGATATTGACAGGCCACACGGTAGGCACTCAATAAACACGTATGTAAAATAAGCAGTTATGTCTGGCCAGTGTGGCTCAGTGGCTGAGCGTTGACCCTGCACCAAGAGGTTGCCGGTTCGATTCCCGGTCAAGGCACATGCCCAGGTTGTGGGCCAAACCCCCAGTGGGGTCATGCAGGAGGCAGCCAATCAATGTTCTCGCCCATCGATGTTTCTGTCTCTCTCTCCCGCTCTCTCTCTAAAACCAAAAAATAAAATAAAAAATAATACAATAAGCAGTTATTTTTATATAACTAAAAGTATTCATTGAAAATAGGATTTCTACATGCTACAGGTAGAACTCTCCCTTGCATATTCTGATTTAGTTTTATTTTAGTTCAGGTGGGTCTGGGCTATTTTCTCAACTGATGAAAAATTTTCCAACTTTTGCTGACCACATACACAATTAACCTATGTCATTCTTTGCTGGTCTATAGATCTAGGAGATTTATATGTAATGTTAATTGTGATTATCTGCTGAAATAAAAAAAATATTAGTTAAAAAAATCTGCTCATATTGCTGATAAGAGTGTTTCAATCTTGGAGATGGATTTACTTGTAAACTATTTCACAAAGAGGAGTTATCAACCCAAATGAAGATGCTGCGGGCGGTGCAGGTAAGCACCCAGCCCCCCCAGCGAAGGCTGTGTGATGGGTTCCCATTTTGGCTCTCCCGAATGTCCCCGCTTCACCCCTCGTATGGCTCGTTCTTTATCCTTGAGGTTAGTATTCCATAATGAAATAACGGGATGCAAGACCCCTGCCTCAGGCTAAGACAACACCCAAGTGGAAATGTCTAGTAAGCAACTGGATAGATAAGTCTAAAGATTAGAAAAGAGGTCTACAAGTAGAAACTGGAGTGTTGGCATAGTAGTAAAATGTAAAGCCATCAAACTGACTCCGAACCCCAAGAGAAGGAGTGTAGCTGAAGAAGATGTGTGAGGACCGAGAGTCAGGACACTCCACTGTCCCATTTACAAGACTAAGAAACACGGCCAAGGAGGGTAAGAGGGAAGAGTCAGTAAGGTTAGAGGAAAACCAGGAGACTGTGTGGTACCCTACCCTGAAACCCAGGAGAAGAACGTACTTCAGGAGAGCACGAGGGACTGTGCCAGCCACTGCTGGGGAGTCAAGTAGAGTGAAGATTGAGTTTGGGCCATTTTGTTTGTCAACATGGTGGTCACTGTGTTCTTGGAAAGAGTTTTTTGCTGGGTTCTGGGGCAAAATTCAGATTGGATGAGTTCAAGACAGGATGAGAAGATTGGAAGTTGTTTCATTAAGTATAGATAACTCTTCCAAAGCATTTTTCTCTCTACTCTTATTCCATTGGTGACTATAAGCAATTTAAATGCATTAAATAACATCTACATATTGAAACTGCCCAAACACGTATATCCAGCCCAGACTTCTCACCTTATTCATAAAATTATATGTCCAAATACTTTCTCAACATCTCAATTTGGATTTCTAATAGATAACATAAAATTAAAATATCCAAAACAGACTCCTGAACTCTATCATCTCCTAAAAATCCTTCTTCCCCTTTAATCTTCGAATATCTCAGTTAAAAGGCATTTCATTCTTCCAGGTTTTAGGTTCAAAAATCTTAGAGTCTCTCTTTCCACACATATAACATTAAATTTGTTAGTAAACTCTGTGGAATTTACTTTTAAAAAGCATATCTAAAATTGTACCCATTTTTCCATTGTCACTGTATGGGTCCAAACCACCACCATCATCTTTTACCTAGACTTTTACAACAGTCTCCTCCCTGGCCTTCCTGTTTTATTTCTTTCCTCCACCCCGTGTCTCCAGGGATAGTAGAGCAGCTAGAGGTCATATTCTGGAGAAGTAACCACACTCTAGCCTCTCCTCTGCTCAGAACCTGCTAATGACTTCCCCATCAGAATAAAAAGTCCAAGTCCATTCGATGACTCAAAAGCCCATATTCCTTCAGACCCTTCTCACTTTTCTGTCCTGGCTGTTTCTCCAAGTCTGGAAAATTCTGGCTTGGGGGCTTTTGCCTTGGTTGTTCCCTGTCTGGAATACTCTTCCACCAGATAACCAAAAGAACCATCGCCTGACTTCAGTCAAGTCTTCCCCCAATGCGACCTTCTCATTGAGGTCTACTGATGTTGCACCCTCAGTCCTGGCTTTCTCCATTCCTCTTATCCTGTTTTTCTTTTGTCTATAGTACTTACCACTTGCTAACACACTTATAATTTATTTATTATGTTGATGGTCTTCTTCAAGTAGAACGCAAGTTCTTTGGGCAGAGATTTTTATCTGGGTTATTCTTTGTTGTGTTTTGAATACCTAGAATACTGCTTGACACAGTAAATACTCAAAGTATATTTGTTAAATGAATAAAAATTATTACTGATACATCTGCATATATATACACACACACGTATTTGTCATACACACACACACACACACACACACACACACATATATTTGTCAGGTAGGAAATGTTGGTAAATTTTAAAAAATAAGCTTGATATCATTCACATTGGAATCGAGCTCCTTTGAGTCACCAGCTTACTTTAGAACTAATGGATGCAATATTTGCATCGAGGACATAACATTTTTGATGTAAATGTTCAAAGGTGCTTACAAGTTCTGTTCCAGCATGGTGGAATGCTCTTACTCATGGGGAGATCCAGAGACAAGGCCACACCAAGAACAAGAGGAAAAGCAAGGTTTAAGATGGGGATATTTGGGGTCATTTGCTGAGAGAACACAGAAGAGAGGTACGTGGGTATGAGTTTGTTATTCAGAGCCAGGTTGCCCAATGTGACCCTCTTCCAAGCTTCTCACACTTCCCTTAGATTACCAATGTGAGCCTTCTGTTTCATTGAAGCTTATGGTGAGGAGAACATTGGGCTCGGATTAACCTAACATCTCCTTTTCCCTTGAAATCCAGTGAAAACATTTTTATCACTTATGAGAAATATATTTTTACATTCAGGTGAAAAATAGAGAGCAAAAAATTAAATAAGCCTTTTACTATGGGAATTCTAAACTAGGTTTCAACCTATCATTGCCAAAGAACACTTTCTTCCATTTTTTAAGACAAAATATGTTATTTCCAAAGACATGCTTTATTTCTCCTCAGAGATGTTCTGAAACTCAGCAGAGAAAAACTAGGTTGATAGCACATGACTTAAAAATGCAACAACAAAAAGGTCCCTAATACAATGTCAAAAGAAAACCTAAGAAAGTGTGCCACCCTGGATTTTTAGCTTCGGTGAGAGGGACAAATGATGACTTTAACACCCAAGAAATCTTTCCTTAAAAAGAAATTGATGTTTTCAGATTTGGAGAAAAATTTAAAAATGTTATGTAAAAAACAATATAAAACTGCAGGTGGGTGACTGGCAAAAACAACCTAGAATTTGAGATCAATAACCCTGGGAAGAAAAATAGCCCTTCTTTAGACCCAAGGACAGGAGGAAACAACAGGCTGAAGGCTGGGTTTCCCTTCTGCAAAGTCTTCAGTGCTTTGGATTTGCTTAACAAGACAGATTGATTTGCATTTCCTTATATTTCTTTTTCTTTCTTGGCTTTCCCCAGAGAGTACAGTTGGGGCCATTTTTCCTTATATGTTAATTTGTTTTTTGAAACGTGAGCTCATTTTTCTAGCTGAAGGGATGGAACAGTGCCCACTACGCAGTGAAAATGAAGCTTTCGACCCTGAATCTGAGTCCCTGAGTTATCACCATATCCAAATGAGCTGAGCGGCTAAATTTCTGAACATTTTCATCCTTATGACTAGTTCACAAATTTTTCCTCTGTGATTCTTCTTTCTTCTTTCTTTTTTTTCCAGTTGATTCTCTGTAATTTTATCAAATGTTTTTTATTTGTCTTTTGGGGAATGTGGGTTTGACATAAGTACGGATACCTGGAACATTTACACCAACATCACCGAGAGACTTCCGGTCAGGATGGCGGGTAGGTGACCACGGTCTCACTCCTCCCACAACCACATCAAAGTGACAGCTAAACTACAGAACCACCATCCTTCAGAACCACCTGACATCGAGCTGAAAGGAAGTCCTACAACTACGACATTAAAGCAGCCACATGGAGACGGGTAGGAGGGCGGAGGAGGACGGGTTGGTCCCACACCCACGTGTGGCGGATAACAATCAGGAGGACACCTCAGCTGGGAAGGTCCTCCCTGAGGACTGAGGGGTCCCTGTCCCACACCAGGCACCCAGCTCAAGGGTTCCAGTGCCAGGAAGAGAACCCCCATCACTTCTGGCTGGAAAACCAGCGGGAACTGAGGCTGAGGGAGGCTGAGGCTTCTGGAGCCCCAGGCAGCTCCTCTTAAAGGGCCCGTGCACGGACTTACTCGGACTCCCACCCTCCAGGCTCCAGTGTGGGGGAGGAAGCTTGAAAGGCTCCAGAGGCATATGGGGAAGAACTGAGTTGCCTGGAATTGGGGAGAGGACTGGAGAGGCATCTTTCTCCCAGACAGACGTGCTGGCGGAGGCTGTTGTTCCTTTGCTGAGCCTTTCCCTAGGGCAGGCAGATGGGCACCATATCTGGGACTCCAGCAACCTGGCTCACACTGTTGGCCCCACCCTGGTGATTCCCTGAGGCCCCGCCCCACCCAACTTTCAGGCCCAACCAAGCTGTTCCCAGTGGCTTTACCATAGGATTGGCCTGTCTTGGCTCCTGATTCAGATTTTCCTAAATTCTCTCAAACAAGCACCATCTGGCCTCAGCAAGCCCTGTTCCTCTCACTAAGTGGCCCCAGGCCTGGCACTAGAAGCAGCCAGACTTGGTTCACAGGTTGGCTTTGCCTGGGCACCTCCAAGCCCAGCACAAGAAGCAGCCATCTGCAGATTGCTTTATATTTTACCTGGTGGTCCTGGTGGAACACAGGCAGTGGCTGACCTTACCCCAGAGCCAGCACACCCAGTGGACAGCTTCAGACCACAATGAAGCACCACCACCCAACCACCTCCACAAGTGACACACTCAAGGAGTGGACTCAGTGGGTACCAGAGCCCTGCTGAAGTAAGTCTTGCTCTGTGTGTTGGGCCCCTACATAGCTGATCCTCCAAGGTAGTCAGAGGTCAGTGGTCAGTGGGCATAGCCAGTCCTTGCTGCTGACCAGCCTGAGTAAATCCCTTCCATTGATGTGCCAACAGCAATCAAGACTCAATTACAACAGAAGGGTGTACAGTACACGTGGGGGTGCACCTCGAGGTCCCAGCTCAGGTGATCAGGGAGGCTGTGCCACTGGACCCTACAAGACAGGACATCTACTACAATAGGCCACCCTACGAAGCCTAGGAGACATAGCAACTCTACCTAATACATAGAAACAAACACAAGGAGGCAGCCAAAATGAGGAGACAAAGAAACATGTCCCAAATGAAAGAATAGAACAAAACTCCAGGAAAAGAACTAAACGAAATGGAGATAAGCAATCAATCAGATGCAGAGTTCAAAACACTGGTTATAAGGATGCTCAAGGAACTTAGTGAGGACCTCAAGAGCATAAAAAAGGACCCGTCAGAAATGAAGGAAACACTAACTGAAATAAACAATAATTTACAGGGAATCAATAGTAGAGTAGGTGAAGCCAAAAAGCAAACCATCGATTTGAAATATAAGGAAGCAGAAAACGCCCAATCAGAACAGCAAAAAGAAAAAGGAATTAAAAAAAAAAAGGAGGATAGTATAAGGAGCCTCTGGGACAACTTCAAGTGAACCAACATTTACATCATGGAGCAAGAAATTGAAAACCTATTAAAAAAATTTTTTTTCTTTATTGATTTAAGTGAGAGGGGAAGGAAGAAGGAGAGAGAGATAGAAACATCAATGAGAGAGAACATCGAATGGCCACCTCCTGCATGCCCCTCACTGGGATTGGGCCCACAACTTGGGCATGTGCCCTGACCAGGAATTGAACCAGCGACCTCTTGGTGCATGGGTTGACGCTCAACCACTGAGCCACACCAGCTGGGCTGAAAACCTATTTGAAAAAATAATGACAGAAAAATTCCTTAACTTGATGAAGGAAACTGACATACAAGTCCAGGAAGCACAGAGAGTCCCAAACAAGATGAACCCCAAGAGGCCCACACCAAGACACATCATCATCAAAATGCAAAAGATTAAAGACAAAGAGAGAATCTTAAAAGCAGCAAAAGAAAAGCAGTTCGTTACCTACAAAAGAGCTCCCATAAGATTATTAGCTGATTTCTCAAAAGAAACTTTGCAGGCCAGAAAGGAGTGGCAAGAAATAGCCAAAGTGATGAAAAACAATGACCTACAACCAAGATTACTCTATCCTGCAAAGCTGTCATTTAAGAATCGATGGACATATCAAGAGTTTCCCAGACAAGAAAAAGCTAAAGGAGTTCATCACCACCAAATCAGCATAATATGAAATGTTGATGGGTCTTCTTGAGGAAGAAGATAAAATATATGAGCAATAAAATGGCAATTAATACATATCTATCAACAATTGAATCTACCAACCAAATGAACAAGTAGAACAGAAACAGACTCATAGATATAGAGAATGTTTTATTGGTCGCCAGATGGGAGGGGGTTGGGGGGATAGGTGAAAAAAGTGAAGGGATTAAGAAGTACAAATGGTTGTTAGACTGAGAAACCTAAAGGAAGAGGGTGGGGGGAAGGTTGGGAAGAGATAAACTGAGGCAATACCTCAGTGACACAGAGGGTGGGCACACACTTCAAATACTGACAGAGAGGGGCCTTCCTTTATGACCAAAAGAGCCCTTCATCAGAGAGCCAGGGACGCCCGAGCTGACTCTGGCTGGAGCGGCACCCAGCACACCAAAATGCGGGGTGCGTCCTGGGTGAGGGTCCTGCAGAGGCCCGGGGCAATGTTTGGGGCACGTGTGGGAGGCGGCCCATTGATGTTTTCTTTCTCTCTCCCTTCCCCTCTCTAAAAATCAATTAAACATTTTTTTTTTTTTTTTTTTTTAGAAAGGAAGGGATGAATTTATTTTGCTGGTCATTCCCCCTCAGGCCTCCCACACTGGGCCCCAGACACAGCACCAACCCCAGAAAGTAGAAAAGAGGGAAACGAAAGGCCTGGCTTTCAGATTAGTGGGCCATGAACCGGGACCCAGAGAGCCAGAGAGTACTGAGGTCGCAGGAAGAAGGGAACCCTACAGCGTGAAGTGGTGTATGAACTCCTGGGCTCACATCCCACACGCCACATGCAGGATCCGACCCACAACCGCACACCTGGCTAGGGAACATCGGGCGGTCGAGACCACGTCTCAGGTCCCAGCCTGGCCGCTGAGTTCATTGTGCAAAAGACTGTTACGGGAACCACAGTCCACAGAGACGGGATGGAAACTGTAGCCTGAACCTAAGTATGCTGATTGCTAGCAAAAGAAAACTAACCAAAAAAGTCAACTATCCACATAGGGTTAAAATAAGACCCAGAATCCCATGACCTAATACTCGGAATGCCCAGGATACAACGCAGAGGAGAAGCAGGCACGGCAGCTCGCAGGGCCGACAGGGCACACGCCCCGAACGATCGGAGGCCGTAGAGAAGCTGCTGTAACGGGGCCGGAGGACTCAGCTGAACCATGAAACAAACGGGAAGGTGGAAAGGCTGGGCAAAGAAAGATAAGCTACAAAGGACATTAGTAGGAGATTTTAGAAATGAAAAATTTAATAACCAAAATAAAAATGACAGAGGAAAGGTTTAGTGACCTTGAATACAGATCATTTAAAATGATCCATTCTGGACAATATCAGTAAAAAGGTTAAAAAAATAAATAAGCAGAGCCTTGGGGATTGGTGAGACAATACTGAAAACTCTAGCATTTTTACCAACAAAGTCAGAGAAGCAGAGGACAAAGGATGCGACAGCCTGCTGGTATGGCTCAGGTGGTTGGCTCAGGCGGTTGGAGTGCTGTCCTGTGCACGGAAGGGTCGCGGTTGGATTCCCAGTCAGGGCACAGGCCCAGGTTGCCAGCTCCATCCCCAGTTGGGGTGCGTATGAGGGGCAGCAGATTGATGTTTCTAGCATTGATGTCTCTTTCTCTCGTTCCCCTTCTCCCTTCCTCTCTCTCTGAAACCAATAAAAAAGCATATCTTTGGGTGAGGATTTAAAAAATTTAAAAAAGGAATGTACATGCCTAGCTCTCAGAATCTAGGCGCCCTCAGGAATATCACAGGCGAAATGATATCATTTACTGTATTCTCTAAGCGAGAACAGAGACATGGTTTTGAATCAGTGAGTGAACGGATGGATGAGAAGGCGTACTCACCTTTATTAATGAATATGAATGTGCTTTAACAGGGAGTTTGCATTTGATTGCAGTGAGCATCAGTAGAGAAAAAAAGAGAACATGGCAGCCGCCCTATTTGTAATTTAAAATGTTTCAGCTTCTCCTACTTTAATTAAATAAGTATGTAGGACACGAGGACCAATTTAGGCTCATTGCTGTGTTAGGCACATGGATAACACATGAGAACTAGAATATTAACTTACTGAAGGTATAGTTTTCCTCTGAACTTGGAGTAACTGAATACATGAAAGGGGCATCGCATGGATTTCTGAATTTGCTACCATTTGTCACAGTGTTGGTTTATACCTTGAATTAATAATTTATCATAGTTTTTTCCAATTAAAGATACTTTCAACCTCACTGGCATAAGAATCTATCACACAGGTAATTGCTATTCCTTACTTCCTCTTCTTGTATTTTTTAAAAAGAACCTAATGGCCCAATTTATTATAGTTTTCCTGTATGAAAATTACCATCCTGGGTTGTAGGTCTGCTTCTAGATCTTTTGTATGAGAGTTTGTTTAGAAGGTGCCCACCTTTCCCCCGTCAGATAGCTCCTGGGTGCCTGTCCTCTGTTACACAGCCACTCCTGTAGGTAGTGTTCCGTCCTCGCAGAAGCGTGGCATTGCCGTCCAGCGCTGGGCAGGTGTGCCCGAGAACGTTGGCAGAGCAGACACAGTGCCGTGTGGGAAAGTCCTAAGTGGAACCAGAGATTTCTGAGACTCTGTTCTCATCAACTGAGGAATACATTTTGAGTATGGAGCACAGCAAGACGAAAACGGTAGACGTATAAGGATTTGGTGTAAAACTCCATAGCAAATTTCCAAATCAGTCTCAGAATAGGACTGCTATCCTTCCAGAACAACTGGGCCCTGCGTATGAGAATAAAACTTCTCTATCATGCACAACTGCTCACCTGGCAACAAACAAAACTTACGAACTTTTTCACTCTTTCTCGGGGCGATGGACGGCACCACAGCTATGGTTTTAGGAGCAGACCCTGTCACGGTGAAGAACTCTGTGACCTGCTGCGGGTCTAGATAGCAGTCTGCTCACAGGTGTTCCTAAAATCTTGGAAGCAACACACGATTTCTGACCCCAGTTCAGGCCAGGGCCTGTGCCTCTCATCTCCCCAAGTCTAGGAGAAACGGGTGAGAAAGAGCCGAGGGTGAAGGAATTGAGACCTCAGCTTCAATAATAGGCTATTGTTTTGCAAAAGGCGTGTCTGTCTGCAGTGAGGGTGGAGGTGGAGGGTAGGGAGGTAGAAATGCTACTTAAAGTCTGCAAAGAAAGGCAGGAATCCACCCTCTGCTATTCAAATAGGTTACTTAAGAAGTCAATTTTCCAACGAATGGCTACTGCCCTGAGGGAGTGTTTTCTAAGTGGACTAGTCTTTAACTCAGCACAGTGGAAGCCTGGAAGGCTCTCTCCCTGGGCTTGGAAGAGACTGATACCACCTAAGACACCAGGGGCTTTTCTGTTTCATGGTAAAAAGTATCTGGTGTCAGGAGAAGGGGGTGGTCGCATGTGCGGTTGCTAATTCCCTCCAAGGACTTCAGCTCATAGTAACTGTATTCGTGGGCAGATGGGAGGAGAAGCAAAAGGGACCAAGAGATGAGGATAACTCAGCGGGGACACTGGGAAGCTCTTGTCCTGAGTCCCCTTGAGTATCTGGGAAGTGGCTAGCTTGAAGAGGACTGAGGACGAGCATGGGTTTTAGCTTTCTCAAGGCGCCTTGTTTCCTGTGTGTACACAAGGACCCGGAAGCATGAGAGTCTATCTGGAGTTGTGAAAGGGATGAGGGGCTCTTCAGGGAGACTCGAGGGCAATCGATCCAGGCCGGGGCTGACTGCACAGCCAGACCACAGTGCCTGCATGAGATCAGGCCACGCCAGCCAGTCAGGACCACTGGGCTTCTGCTGAGACTGGCTCCACTCTAGATGCCTCCAGGCCACAATGACAGACAGACGGACACGCTGGCTGGGGTGCAGTGCACAGGTAGACAGGGACACTGTGTCTGCAAACATCCTATCCAAGAACCAAAGACACCTGTACCGTCAGGTGGCAAACATTCCAACATCATCTTGAAGAAGAACTCTTGGGTTGGAGATAGAGCTCCAGAGGTAAGAAATGCCAAGTAATATGTAATCAAAGGAACATGTTACATTACAGGACTAGGTAAGTTTAAGGTGCTTCATATGTTAGCATCGTAGAACTACCTAAATGTGTCACCCAACTACACATGTGTGAGTTAGCATATATATGAATATATGTTGTTATGTGTGTTTTGAGACTATTCTCTTGAAAGGTTATAAGGAAATATTTGCCAAGTGGATAGGTCAAACACTGTCGTGAAAATTGGAGGACTTTAGAGAGAAAGTATACTATTAATAATCGCCCCAGCACAAGAGACACGAACCAGGGCCGTTCCGTGCCATGAGACAGCCCTCCACAGCCAGCTGGATTCTGTTAAGAGGAGAGTCTTTCTTCGAGTCAGGGATGGAGGGCTCAGGGAGAAAAACCTCTGCCTCAATGGACATGTCCGTTTACAAAAGTAATTCTTTCTTGAGCCTATTTTAGCTGAGAGAGTTTACACAGGTAAGAGAATAAACAGAATTGTTCTGTTTAAGAAATAAACAGAAATCCGGTGGATGTAAGTTGGCTAAAGAGTGGCGACAAGAAGAGTCCTGAGACAGACAGAGACACCTGAGAGGCGAGCGGAAGTTTAGTGCCTGAGGACTGGGCTGGGTGGGAGGCCACGTGGCCGGTAGAAATGTCCAGTCACCGCCGTTGCGGATCTTAAACGTCCGCTGAATTTAATGTGCTGCCGTCTGTATCCATATCCCAGATGCCAACACCTTTGTCATCCACACTGTTCTTTGGTTACAGTTTAGGGAGTGGGAGGGAGGGAATGAAGGCACAGGACTACTGCAGAGAGGGTGAAGCCTGAGAAGTGAGACCTGGTAGACAGGGAGAATTTCCTAGAAGCAAGACACCGGAGAAAGAAGCAGCCTGGAGCGTGGGGATCTGGGAGCTGTTCCCGGTGCAGTGAGTGGGGCAGGTTTCCACCAGTAAGATCAGACTTCCAGGAAGTCCACCAAAACATTCAAGAAGAGGTTTTCCCCTAAGCCTGGAAACAGGAATAACGAGGCTGGAGAAATCCAGGTTACAGACATGTCACACTCTTTTATCCAATTCAAACATAATTTCGGCCATCAGTCAGCCACATTTATTCATTAGCCATTCCAAACAGGTTGTTGTACTCGGTGCTACAAATGTCTTGAACTCATAAAATTAGTTAATTCCACAGGAAAAAATAAAATAAGAAAAAAATTCACATTAGCATTTTTCTACGGTTATTGAAATATCTTTCCCTTCTCATGGGTGAACTATAAATAAAAAATACCAATTCTCCACCCTCACATTGTTTTTATTATTATTAAAGGAACTGGCACTTGCAGACGGTGGCATAGACTTAGACCCACTTGTTACTTAACGTTGATGAAATGCCTTCAGCTCCCTGGAGAAAATGAGCTGAATATGTATAAAATAACAATAAAATAATATGATGCCCAAGGATAAGCCGTGTTCCCAGGTTTGCACGCTGTGAGCACCACGGGCGTTTTCCAGCACAGGTTGTTTATAAATGAGAACCCCAGCTGTGAGGGAGGGACTCCGCAGGAAAGGAGTAAGGGAGGATAATCATCCCGACGATAATAGGAGGCAGTTTCCACAGGGATCGGGCGAGCTGCCTTCTCTCTAGGAGCAAACTGCTCAGTCAGAGCTCCTGTGAAGTTCCAGGTGGTAAATCACCTCCTTCCAGGTACTAAGTGATACCTCGATGCCTTGGAAAAATTAATGGGTGAGTGGTTTACTCTGAGAGCATTTTATTCCCTCTGATCAACATGGGATGCTGCCCAATTAAGTTCTGGAGGGCAGAATCTGCTCTAGAAAGAGCAGTTTAAAGGTTTAGAGTTATCGAAGCAATATAAACACGATCCCCGAGGTCTAGTAAAGCCAGGACTTCTCTCCATGGCTAAGAGTTTCATTATCAGCAGAGTTATAACATTTCCCTCGGTAGTCAAATGAAGGGGGGAAAGGGTGGGAGCTACCCTTACCATATAAAATGCATTATTTTTTTTGACGTTTATTTATTTATAGTCTGCCGACTATCTCTTGGTCTCTTCTAGAACAAGCCAAGTCATCTGGCCTACCTCCCAGTGTTACAGACGATTCAGAATATTGCCACATCAAGTAAATAAATGTTACTGTTTCCTCTAGGAATATGTTTTCTATGTTTAATGGATTATATATTTATTGAGAGTACATAGAATTCAAATAGGCCGGAGGCATTATTGGATTTTGAACTTATTTTTTTTAAATAGAGAAGGCCAAAATGGCATTTTGTGAGCTTTATCTAATTATTTCTCAAGCTCTGTTCTACAGTCAGTTAAATCAAATTAACAAGATTAAATAATGAATTTTTGAGAACGGTTTTCTTTAAAGAATCTGATATTATTGTGGTTAGTTAAACAAAATGGATATACATTTTTTATATAGTAAAAATGCTTAAAGTGTCTTTGAATCTAGTATAAGTACAAATTATCAAGTATATATTCTAGCAGTAATTATTTTAGGTTGACCCACTAAGACATGTTAATGTTATCACATTTATAAAGCATTAATATTTTCTGAGAAATTGTGAATCTTTTAGTCCAATGTTTTACTTGTTTATCAAAGGCATCCATGAACTAGGGAGGAATGACCTATTATTCAATTTTTAAAAGGCCGAGGTTCTAGGGCCAGAAGTCCCTACGAAACTGCGTGTGCCCTCCGTCTCCCTCCTGCGATGCGCCTCTCTCCACAGTGGTCGCAGTGCACGAAACATGAAAACCCAGCCGCGAGTTTTAGATATGGAAACGAGATGGAAGTAAATATAAGTGCATACATTTTTTACTAAAACGACGACTGAGAAATAAATTCGACTGCTTAGATCTACCACCTGTCATAGCCCCTTAACAGCTGGATTGCCACTCCTGTGAACTTCTGATTTCTCACCTGTAAGGTGGGGAAAATGATCACACCTACCGCACGCCGTTGTCCCAATGATTAAGATATTACACTTAATTAAAAGTACTTAGCAGATTGCCTAGTAATAACTATCCTCTATAAAGGTTAGATATTATTATCACATTATTATTGTCATCATAATCACCATTTTGGTTTTGTGACCAGCACTGGGCAATGTTGTGGAGGGTGTAAATGACAGAGAACACCTGGTTTTTGCTATTTGAGAAAATCATTTGTAATGTAGGAGAATACATTAATAAAATAAGCAGGAAATGATGGTATATCATTATAAATAAAATAATGTGGTATAGATCACAAATACCACTGGTGATATATTCAAGAGGTTTCTCAGACTCAGAATCCTGTTCTCATTTTTGTCATCGAGCACATCTTATCAAAATATATTAATTCTTTTAACAAGCACGTCCGTAAGTACCTACAATGGACCAGAGACTTCTGTTGGTAGTAGACAAAACTGATGCAGTTCTTCCCTACCTGGAGCTTACCACCTGGTGAGACAGACATCGAACAAACAACCATACATAAATAAATAGACTTTGATTAGTGTTCAGGGAAATGGACAGCGTGATATTTAGATTACAGGGTCACTCAAGTCCTCGTGGAAGAAATGACATATACAGTGAGACCTGGAGAAAAATTGAGTTTGCCCAAGGGATGTGTCTAGAAAGAAAGGGTTCCAAGTAGTAACGGGACTGGTGGGTTTAAAGAACGAAGAGAACCCTGGCCGGTTTGGCTCAGCAGTTAGAGCGTTGGTCTGCGGACCAAGGGTCAAAGTTGGAGTCCGGCCAAGGGCATGTACCTGGTCATCCCAGCCCTAGTCAGAGTCCTGCGGGAGGCAACCAATCCAATGATGTGTGTGTCTCTCTCCCCCTCCCTTCCACTCTATCTAAAAATCAATGGAAAAATGTATCCTCAGGTGAGTATTAACAAAAAAACAAAACCAAAAAACAATTAAAGAACGAAGAGAAGGTATTGAACATAAAATTCTGCTTTCCAGTTCCTTGCTGTAGGATTGGAGAAGACGCATTTATAGTAAACAAGGGCAGCCCACGCAGAGTGTGATCCATGCGCGCTCCCAGGCTGGGAGTGGCGGGGATGGATGGCTGCCTCACGGCGCTCCACTGTTTGAACCACCCACTGCCCGGGTGGGGAGATGCGTGGGTACATGGGGCGCGGGAGGCGGTGGGGGCAGGGCATTCTGGTCCCGGGAGCGGCGGTAGCACAGCCCAGGGGATCCAAGCGGACTGACCCTTCGGGAGCTGAGGCCGGGAACGCTGCACGGCCGGAGCCGGAGACCCGCGGCCAAACCGTTTGGGCACACTGTGGGGCCCGGGTTCTGGCCGGCCGGCCCGCGGAGCTGCCGCACGGGTTCCAGCAGCGAAGTGCGTGGCCGCTTCCGACTGCTGAACCCTGTTCGGCATCAGACCTTCTAGGGTGCGGCTCGGGGATCGTGATTGTCCTGGGCATGGCATCAGACCTTCTAGGGTGCGGCTCGGGGGTCGTGATTGTCCTGGGCATGCCCGTCTGCTGGACCACTAGACCTTGACTCACTCTTGCTGTTGTTCAAAGCAGTCTTAGCGTTCTGATACTTAAAAATAAAGAAGAGAAGCCCTCCCGCAGAGGGGCACGGGCTTCCTGGGGTGTTGGGAATGTTCTAGGTTGTGATTGTGGTTGGATACACAACAGTGCACGTTTGTTAAAATGTAACCGCAGCCAAATGTACCCTGGTGGGTGGAGGAATTTTTTGCTTATAAATTATATCTCAATGAAAGTTTAAAAAAATATTTTCATCTATTTTTTAGAGAGAGAGGAAGGTAGAGAGATAGAAACATCTGTGTGAGAGAGAAACGTCAATGGGCTGCCCCCTGCACGCCCCCTACTGGGGATGGAGCCCGCAACCCGGCGTGTGCCCTGACCGGGAATCCAACGGGACCTCTCAGTCTAGGGAACAGATGTTCAATCCACTGAGCGACACCCGCCGGCGGGCAAAACTGTTGTCTTTAAAGGTCAGTGGCCTTGGTAAACAGCAAGGTGGTGTAGCCCAGAGAAAGGAGTGCCACTGGTATGGGGTCTCAGACCGCAAAGGGATGAATGAGCCCTAGGGCGGGAACAACAGATCCTTGAGAAGTATGGAGATGATTCCGAGGAGAGGGGGGCTCGGAGTCAGGGCAGGGACCTGAGGAGGAGAATGAATGACCGAAACTTCTCCAGATCAGATGTCCCGGGGAGGAGGTGAAGCCAGTAGAGGACAGAATGAAGACTAAGGAAGAGAAGTAATCACAAGGGCAGTTGAGCGAATGGGGTCAGAGGAACAACCGGCAGGGTTGGTCTCACGAAGAAGTTCCGCTCTTCTTCAGTGAGAGAAACAGAAGCCACAGTGTGATGTGCTCTTCAGTGGGATCTACGCGGTCCTTTGTCCCATAACGCAGGCAACCACGTCCACGCTTCACTTTGTTCTCCTGGACTCGCTCTGTTCTGCCTGATACTGACCGTAGCCCTTCCCTTGCTCCCACGAAAACCCACTGGTAACGAGCTTTTCATGGCATTTCTACCAGCTGCCTTGTGTTGGATCATGGGCGATGTCACATCTGACTGTCATGAATTTCTCCTGACAACCTTGTGCGGCTTTTCCGAATCGGAGACCAGCTTTTCAGACTGCTCACTGGCACAGACTTGCTGCATCCTCGGACCTTGGGCTGGGTAACCTTAAGGCAGTCACAGCAGTAGACAATGAGAGATGGTCTCAAATCCCTACCTGGCCCAAACTGAGGCTTCTTGTCAGGGCTATTCAGCCCCTTTGAAGAACTGGAATGCCTTTAGCTTTCTGCCCTTCCCCTCTCGCTCAGACTGGAAGCGATCCTGAGCTCTTGTCGCTGTTCCATTTCCGTTTCCAAAGGCACTGTTAGAAAATGGCTTCGAAGACGACAGAAGCTGGACCCAGACTGCAGGGCATTCTTTTACTCTCTCCCACGCCTTCATTTTATCCCAGACCCTCTGGAACCCTGGCTCTTAACTTCTAAGAAACGTGTAGAATCATTTGAGAAGATAGTGTCTCAAATTCTCCATCATCCTGTTACACCAAAACCAAGGGGTAGAGATGGTGAACGATCAACCTCTTTCTTACTCTCTACCTGACCATGTGATGCATTCCCACGTCCTCCAGGCAGTTCTGAGGATGCCCAGCCTCAGTGCGGGCTGGCCTTGCGTGAACACTGGCCCCTCGATCCCGTGACCCTCTGCGTTCCTCACCTTCCCATACAAAACTTCCCAGCAACCACGACTTACAAATACATGGTTCTTGAGAAAAACAGTGTGTCTGTATTCCCAGAAAATGAAATGCCGTTATTTTTTGAATAATTCCAAGTAAATTACACGTGAGAGGCAGAGAAAATTATATTCACCAAAATTTCTTCCAGGAACACTGAATTTGTCCTGAAGAAAACCTTTGCATAAGCCTACTTGAGACTTGGGTGTAGTCTCCGAAGTTCAGTCCCAGAGACCCCTTGGTGTGTAGAGGGTCACTCATCCAGAGACCGGGGTGGCAGCCCTGTGGTTATAGAAATGGGTAAGAACGAGGAGGAGGGAGGGAAGGAGGCCAGAACGGATGAAACAGGCCAGAGTGTGGTCCAGGTACACGCAGTGCCGTTGTCTAATGTGAGCTCTTTTTGCAACTCTAGCCAATAGGAAACGTTTTAAAAATGATGAATTGTAAGATATAAAGACTTTTTTTTTTTTTTGTGGGAGAAAATGTTCTGAAGAGGTAGGTTCCAACATCCAGAGTCTTGGTTCAAACAGACACAGCCATGACATAATAGGTACAATACATGGACTGTGTGTTCAGTTTTGAAAAATGGACTCGTCAGGAATATTGGGAAATGTATTACATTTTGAAACTTATTATACACTGCTATTCAGGGGCGCTATCTTGCAGTGGACAGGCCTGGATTTGAATCTAGACTTTACTTCTGATCAGTTATGGGCCTTTTTGAACTTCTGTGTGTGGGATTTTTAAACAAACAGCATGCATGTAGAGTTCATTCCCACATAAACCTTCAATAAACAATACTTGAGATGATGATGGTGAATGAGAAGAAGAGGAGGAAGAAGAAGAAGAAGAAGAAGGAGAAGGAGAAGGAGAAGGAGAAGGAGAAGGAAAAGGAGAAGGAGAAGGAGAAGGAGAAGAAGAAGAGGAAAAGAAAGAAAAAAAAAGAAAGAGGAGGAAGAAGGACGAAGAAGAAGAAGAAGAAGAAGAAGAAGAAGAGGAGGAAGAAGGAGAAGAAGATGAAGAAGAAGAAGGCACCCTGGCCGGTGTGGCCCAGTTGCTTGAGCATCACCCCGTGCACTGAGAGGTCACCGGTTCAGCTCCCGGTCAGGGCACAAGATCAGGTTGTGGGTTTGGTCCCCAGTTGAGGTATGTGCAGGAAGTAGCTGATCGATGTTTCTCACATTGATGTTTCTCTCTCTCTCCCTCTCCCCTCCTCTCCCTCTAAAATCAATAAAAACATAAAAGAAAAATATTTTTTTAAAAAAAAGAAGGAGGAGGCACTGAGCCAGCAGCTGACAGGCTCTGAAGTTGTAGCCACACACTAGCACAATGATTATTAGCATTAACTTAGCACTATATTACTTAAATATGAAGCAACGGATTTTATGTTGACATTTATTCATACAAAGAAAAAGATAAAAGTGAGTATGAGTATGAGTGAACAAAGATGTGTTTTTCCACATCTTTAAATTAGCAAACTTAATGGCATTAGAAATAAAACTCAGATTAGCAGCACTGTGTCCACGTCCAGAAAGATTATCTTGGAGTCATTAGGAAACTGAGATCAGAAGATAATGTGAACCATAAACTACTTCTCTTAAAATAGCTTTGCTTATAATGAACATTGACACGGGTGTTCCCGTAAATACAAGCTTGGACTATCGCCAACATCAGGCCATCCTAATTCTGTGACTCAAGGACACGTCAGGCAAACCTTGCAAAGGGACTCTTGACCCTCCAGAAAAATATAAATATGGATTGTTCTCTGGACTGGCACACATATCAAACCCCAGGATTCTTTGGAGGATGTGTTTTTATAAAATATCAAGAGAGGAAAAGTTTTCTCTTTTAAAGAATCCTTCCCATCAGACTCCATTCCTCAACGAATCTACAGTTAACATAAAAGGTCAACGAAGCAGCCCTCACATCTCTGCAAAGATCTTCGTTAGTTACTGAAATCGGTCAGAGAAGCAAATGTCTGAAATGTTTCACTATTAAGGTGCATGTTTGGTGGCATCGTTCTAAAGAGACCAGGCAGTGGCTGGATGGTGGCCGGTTAGGGGCATCGAGCACTAATCTGTTACAGAGCCCCGTGAATAAGATTTTCTTCCCCTCTGTTTTTCTCCTAGTGAGGCCATCCCTTAGCTGTTTCTTAAGGCACTTATCGATTCAAAGAGGCTACATAGTACTTCCTCCATCATTACTGATTTAGTATGTATTTTCCTTATTTCCATTCTTAGATGCCTCCTTCAGAAATATACATTCATTATATTTTAGGTGTAAATAATTAGGTGTAACTGTGAAAATAAAGGTGCAAATTCTTTCTTGTTTTCTTGACAAATGTAGTTTCTAGTATATTCAGATTTCTACTGTATCGTTTCTTTCCTGTTTTTGCTACATTCCAGCTTTCCCCTCTATTTTTGTTTGAAAATTCTAACACAGAATTTCACGCCAGAATTTTTTTTTTCTCCCGAAAGCTGAAAGAAATCATTTCAAGTTTCGAGACTGTGAAAATCGACTGTGCCTCACTGTTTCCTGAGTGACTTGTAATGCTTTTTGCCAGGCAGATTCCAGGGCCAGTGAGTTTCTGTTCAGAACGTACAGATGGTACTTAGAGCGGGCTAGCCAGTAGGGTGTTTTTTCAAGAATGTCAAGATCAAAAACTGTAATTAAAGGTTATTTTGGGAAAAGCCAGCATCCCCATCAAACTCCACAGGGGGAAAAAAAGAAGAAGAAACAATTTCGTGACAAATGGCAGACAAAAATGTTATAACCCAATATGTCATTTGAAAACAATCGCGTTTCTCATCTTTCCATTGTGGAACCTTGGCCTTCAACGCAATGGCTGAGGTCACAGGGTTTAATGCTGACTTTTCCTGAGGACCAGAGGTTACTTCACAGCCACACAGACATCTTCCCTGCCACCACTTCCTGCAGCCTGTCCTTGCTACTTGATCTCTTTATGCCAAAGCCTCCTAGCATCTAATCACCACGAGGTCGTGGCCACATGGTGGTAAGTCTGGGATGAAATTTTTACCTTAACAACATGCACCTGAAGGTGTTATGCACAGAGGGGAGAGCACAGAACTAATGAATATCTACAGTTTCATTTCCACGCCTCACTGCTTGTCACAGGGAAATAAACACCAGGGTGAAGTAATAAAGGAGTTAAAGGGGTGGCTAGTGGGTTAAAGAAGAGAATTAATATCCATGATTAAAACCGCATGTATCATTGCCAAGGGCTGTGACAGTGTCAGTTTGCATGACTGTATCTGTTTCAATGCCAGAGAAGAAACATTGAAAATTTAATAATCATCGCTCTGTTTTCTTGTGTAAAACAAAGTCCTCACTCCAAAGTCTTGCTAACAATAAATGAATTCCATGGATACCTCTTTTAGAAAATAATCAATTTTAATTATTTTAGGTACTAACTGGTAAGTAGTTTTTCAATCTCTTTTTTATTTAAAAACTATGTCAACCTGCCCTGGCCGGGTGGCTCAGTAGATTGAGCATTGTCCTGTACACCAAAAGGTCACCAGTTTGGTTCCTGGTCAGGGCAATGCCCAGGTTTCGGGTTCAATCCTCGGCCGGGCGTGTACAAGAGGCAACCCATCGATGTTTCTCTCTCTCTCTCCCCCCGTTCCTCTCTCTCTAAAATCAATGAAAACATATTAAAAAATAAAATATAAAAGTAAAAGCTACGTCAACTGACCTAACGTTGCAGAGCTGCATGTTCATCATTTTTTCACTAATTCTGTAAATTCTAGGTAACAATTCTGCGACCACAGAGTATTTAATTAGTCCTTGAATTAATATTTGTAGTTCAAATTTATATTTCTTGATAATGAGGATAAATTTATAATATCCTGTTGCTAGGAAAAATGGAAAAGCTTTTTTCAGTATTATTTATTTATAGGTTTAAAGTTTTGTGTGACTAATGTATAACCTTAACTTGCAACATGCAAAATGTTCACACAACAGGCAACTTATTGGGATAAATGAACAATATGTGATTCATTTGTACTAAGAATACATCTGGCTTTTATGCTAACTACTATAGAGCACACTGAAAAAGTACCCTTAGTATTTATATTCCCTACTTTTCATAAGTTCTGCTTTTTATTAGGTATTTGAAATGAAAAAGTAAGCTTCCAAACAAAGACTAGTGTGCAACCATGGAATAATATTTCTGAAAACCATTTAACACGTAGTGCTACTTCTCTGAGAATTCTTGTTTGTTTGTTTTTTTAAATGTTTTTAAAAAACATTGAATCTACCACAAACCAAAACTATCAAATATGAAGCTTTTTTAAATATAATGTGTTGTTGGATAGGGAAGGCCTAAGATAGGCTAATTTTCTAGCTATTAAACCAATAAAACACACACACACACACACACACACACACACACGCACACACACACACACGCACAGAGCCTTTGTCCAGATTCCTGCTCAGCGTATGCTTCTGTGAGAACATTCGATGCTGTGCTACGAGGAGGTGAGTACTGTACCCTTTGTTTTGCTCAGAATCGAGGAACTGAGTACTTGGTCAGCACACAACAAATAATAAGTCAAAATGACCAGTCCCGAATCCACGCTGAGATGGGGGGATGGAAGTGGTCCCAGAGGCCAGTGTTCCACGAGTTAATTCCATTAGTGGAGAGCTGTGATTCCGGATTTTTATGTTGTGAAATAATTCAAATTATTCTATTTTTAACTTCCTGATGGGCCGAGGAGATTTTCACACGGAAGATTACAGCCGAGGCTTTCACCACGCTGAAAAACAAGCTTCATGGAGGATCCACACTAGACCCAACTGGACGGGAAATGTAGGGTGTTGCCATGGCAATCCCATTCGCGGGACTTTCCTCCGTTGGCGTCTCTGACATTACACTCTGAAAAGCACCGTATGAAAAGGTGTGGTTGTGAAGACAGACGTGCAGCCGAGAGGCTGGGCCCTGCTCATCTTTCTGCTCCCGGAGAGAGCGTGTTGTCACGTATTAGTGATGTGCCCGCTGCAGACAGGGGCTACCTGAGGAGGTGCCAGTCTGAGATCTCATTGGAACCCTGGGGTGTATTTCCTTTTGCTGTAAGTGGAAAATTGGCGATTCCAGAACCATGAGCAAAATGAGAGTGTGGAGAGGGTGCTTAGACCGATCTGGAAGGTGATGAGGCCTTGGCTCCCGGGAGAACAGACTTGCTTTGTTGTGGTGGGGGTGGTTGTATTGTTTTGTTTTATTTTAGCAAAGGTTTGATATGTTAAAATTTCATTTAAATCTAGGCATCAAGAGCAAATGAATCCCAGATCTAAATTAAATTAATTCATTCGGTGTCATTTCTTTATAGATAGACCTTCCTTCCTTTTAAAAAATTTTTTTTCCTTTATTGATTTTTAGAGAGAGAGAAAGGGAGAGGGAGAGAGAGATACAAACATCGATGAGAGAGAACATCAATTGGTCGCCACCTGCACGCCCCCCACTGGGGATCAGGCCCACAACCTGGGCATGTGCCCTGACCGGGAATCAAACCTAACCGGCGACCTCTTGGTGCATGGGTTGACGCTCAACCACTGAGCCACATCGGCCGGGCTAGACCTTCCTTTCAGAGGTTGTAATCAACCCAACTGTTCACAACAACAACCTCAATTAGAATCGAATTGCAGGCATCATGTCAAGCATTTTTTTCTTGAGTACTATCCCTGAACTCTTCACAAACACCCCTAGCAGGTAGATACTATTATCACCCCCCTTTTGCACACAAAGAAAGGGGCACTCAGAGAGAAATGTAACTGGGTCAGTCATCTAGAAGAAAGGGAATCTGGAAGTTAAGCCCAGAACCAGTCTTCCTGTGTGAACAAACAGAACTGTGCCAAAATTTGATGGGAGAGGAGGGTTCCAAAGCAATTTACTAATAAGCAGAAAAATATGTAGTTTTGACATTACCATGAAAATACACTTCTCTAAATTACAAAATACAACCAATCAGGTAAGAAGACTTAGGGAGGTGATATACCAGAATCTCAAGCTTTGAAAAGAATCCATTTGGAGTACATCAACATGGATTTCGTTCTTAAACTCATCTATAATTAGAAGTGTTCCCAGCACTGATGGGATTTTCCAAGGTCTGTGACTCAAAAATGAGTCAGATGACTCACCGCCGTCAAGTCCTCAGATTCCGGGGGTGTCAGCGGCCAGTGTCCTGTTATGGTATCAGGAATGTATTTTACCTCTTTTGAGTTCAAATCTGCTGAATAGTATTTACAAGAGGGACAGATATTGAGAGTAATTATCCAGAGAAAGTTGATGTTTTCCTATCAATCAAGTAAATTCCATTCACCTCCAGTGAAAAATGGGCTTCTACAGTGTTGGCCTTTACTCGTTACTAAAAACACCCGTGGAAAAGGATAGTGAAGTCTCAGGCGCCATTACTTCCCCTTCATTGTGCATCCGCCCATGAAGACCTGTAAAAGGGACCTGCTCTCTGGGATGTGTCACAAATACCCTTCTTCTCTAGGTGGGTGGTCTCTCAGTTTCTGGACTGTTCATTTGATAAATGAGCATGCACCTCTCTGTGACATGTCTATGATCGGATTGAACTGTCATTTAAAAATCTTGCACTGCCATTTAATTTCTCACTTATGCATGCTTTATCTCTTCCACTGAACTGTAAGTTTTGGGAAGGTCACCGAACATGAGTCCCATTTCCTATCCCGGCGCTGTGCCTTTCAGAGTCTCTGGTAGGTGCTCAATAAATATTGATGGATTGGATAAGATTCAGCTGAAAACACCCAACCTGGGCCTTGCCTCTCAGCTGCCAGTTCGATTCCATGACTTGCAAATTTAATTTTGAATGAGTGCAAAGTACTCACTTATTCTGCAAAACGAAAAACTGTGCATATTAGAAAGAATCGATCTTCTTCAGGTGACATCAAAATTTCAGATTTCCATTCTCCCTGAAAGGCCCACATAGTTTGCACACTTCTATTACATTAATTTTCAAGTATTATAACTTTAAAAATTCAGTATTTCAAATAAATACACCCCGCAAATACATTTTACATTATGGCACTTCTACTTACGATGGTCTTACACTGCAGATAATGCGTGAATTTTACCTGTGAATTATAAACCGATCAATGTAAATGTTGTACCTTGAAACACCAAAACCTCCTTATTTTGAATTAATATTCAATAAAAGTGACATCCAGAAGGCAGATGGAGTTTTTACTTAATTTGTTTGTATCACACAGGTAAAAAGGTAAAAGCAAAGTCACACAGTATTAGGGTAGAGCTAAGTATTTTCTATTTAGTGAG
The DNA here is from genome assembly GCA_030848825.1 of Tadarida brasiliensis. Lineage (NCBI taxonomy): Eukaryota > Metazoa > Chordata > Mammalia > Chiroptera > Molossidae > Tadarida > Tadarida brasiliensis. The sequence continues at coordinate 4,175,225 of CM061275.1, read as the reverse complement.
AAAAAAATACCCAAAGAAATGGTCAAATGCACTAAACCTTTGCATGACTTCAATTTGGCAAATTACTTTGATAATGAAATATTTTCTTAGTGATGTGGAGGAACATCTGGGCAAGAACTTCCAGTCTAACATGTCAACACGGCCTGTGGCAAAGTCCATGTGTCACCGTCACGTGAGGTCTCATCCGGCCTCACCGTCTGCTACAGGAAAAGCCGTCCTGTGTCCCATCAAAGGGTAAGAAATTCAGCAGCATCTATTTTGACGGTACTGCCCTCACATTGTCAAACCAAATGATAAAATACTGTTAAAGATATCAAACTGGCAAAACAGAATTCATTTAGAGGCACTAAAATATGAGACTAGAACCAGAGACTTGAAAAATAGAAACTTTATACTTACCAGTAGCCTTAAAGTGCCTTTTTTCTTTCTTTCTCTGACACAAGAGCTTTAAAACAACAGCCAGCCTCTGAGTAGTTTCACACAAGGGCAAGGGTCTGGGCCTGGAGGTGCTAACAGCCACCTAACCGATAAGCAAACGCACATGACAGCCGTCGTACTGTGGTTTCCAAACTACTGTGCGTATTTATTTTGATGAAATGCTGAAGAGCTTAACCTTTGTATCTTTTTAAGCAAATGCAGGTTTTCCACATTTGTCAATAAAAAAAATTCAGGGAGCCCAGGCCAGTTTGGCTCAGCAGTTGGAGCTTCGGCCCGCGGACCAGTGAGTCGAGGGTTCGATTCTGGTCAAGGGCATGTACATTGGTTGCAGTTTGTCCCTGGCCCTGGTCAGGGTCCTGCGGGGGGCAACAGGTCGATGTGTCCCTCTCACATCGATGTCTCTCTCTCTCTCTCTCTCTCTCTCTGCCTCTCTCCCTCCCTCCCACTCTATCTGAAGATAAATAGAAAAAAAATTCAGGGAATCAGCAAAATTATAGAATATATTGCAACGTCCACTATGTATCTCCCAGGATTTGATTGTTTGGAGAAAAATGAAAGCTGAGTGGCTTTGCTAAAACAGAAATGTTAATACTCAAAATGAAGGACATTTCATGCTTCTTGAAAAAAAATGATGGGCTTTGGAAAACTTCTGTTTCTTTCTCTTTTTTTTTTTATTAATTTATTTTTGTTACAGGTGTTTCTCCTTTTCCCCCCGTTGTCACCCTCCTCCCCCACCCTCCCTGCCCCGTCCCCAGTTTTGTTGTCCATGTCCATTGGTTATGAGTACATGCGTACAAGTTCTGTGGTTCATCGCTCCCCTCCCCCACCCCCTCTTCTGGCAATTGTCAGTCTGTACCCTACTTCCACATCTCTGGGACTACCCTGTTCCTCAGACTGTTATGTTTATTATATTCCAGAAATAAGTGAGATCATATGATATTTGTCTTTCTCTGCTTGGCTGGTTTCACTTAGGATAATAGTTTCCAGGTCCTCCCATGTCGTCTCAAAGGATAAGAGATCTTTCTTTCTTACAGCTGCATAGTACTCCATTGTGTATATGTACCACAGCTTTTTTATCCATTTGTCTACTGATGGACACTTGGGCTGTTTCCAGATCTTAGCTATTGTAAATAGCGCTGCTATGAACATGGGGATACATATATTCTTTCTGTTTGGTGTTTCAGGCTTCTTAGGGTATATTCCTAGGAGTGGGATCACTGGGTCAAATGGTAATTCAATTTTTAATTTTTTGAGGTAACACCATAGTGTTTTCCATAGTGGCTGCACCAATCTGCATTCCCACCAGCAGTGTACTAGAGTCCCCTTTTCTCCACACCCTCGCCAGCACTTGTTTTTTGATGCTTTGTTGATGACAGCTATTCTGACAGGTGTGAGGTGATACCTCATTGTTGTTTTAATTTGCATCTCTCTGATGATTAGTGATGTTGAGCATTTCTTCATATGTCTCTTGGCCATTTGTATGTCCTGTTTGGACAGGTGTCTATTTAGTTCCTCTGCCCATTTTTTAATTGGGTTTTTTGTCTTCCTTTTGTTGAGCTGTATGAGCACTCTATATATTTTGGAAATTAATCCCTTATCTGATATATCATTGGCAATTATGCTCTCCCATACAGTGGGTTGCCTTTCCACTTTGATGGTTGTTTCTTTTGCTGTGCAGAAGCTTTTGAGTTTGATGTAGTCCCATGTGTTCATTTTTTCCTTTGTTTCTGTTGCCTTAGGTGATGTATCAGTGAAGATTCTGCTGCGTATGATGTCCGAAATTTTGTTGCCTACATTTTCTTCTAGGATTTTTATGGATTCATGAGTCACATTTAAGTCTTTTATCCATTTTGAGTTTATTCTTGTGTATGGTGTAAGATGGTGGTCTAGTTTCATTTTTTTGCATGTAGCTGTCCAATTTTCCCAACACCATTAAAGAGGCTGTCTTTGCTCCATTGTGTGCTCTTGCCACCTTTGTCGAATATTAATTGAGCATAATGGAAAACTTCTGTTTCAAAAGGGATACGTTGTCTATATAAATGGACAAAGAGGGTCACTGGAAAATGGCAAGACTTTGGAGATAAGACAACAGAATCCCAGACACGGCCTCTGTGGTTGGTGATGCAGCAACTGTTCATTTAGGTTAAAAGACTAGAATTCTCCTCAGTAATCTTTCAGCTTCACCTTCCTCTTCTGAATCGCTTTGCATAACGTAACATCCACCTTTTATTGTAATTTGGTTATTTTCTTTTGTTCTTCTTTGCTATCTTAAAAACGAAAAATTATCTGAAGATGAGTTTTCTTTCTGTAGGCATAAAAAGTTTTCCCATCCTGTACTCTTCTGGGGGGAAAAAGAATCGAAATGATGGCCTGGATTACAAATAATTATTTAAATTGCTTTGGTTTCAGGAACTTGAAGAAGACAGCATCTTTCCATTTCCTACTAGCTTGTTTGGATGGGCCGGTCTGCCTGTCTAGCATCCACTAGATGACACTGTTGTATAAGCACAACTATGAGAGGCCTCAGCTGTGACAATCACCCATTTATCACATATATATATTTAGATACTGTCAATGTCTCTCTTTCAAAATGAAACTGGCTTAGCATTTTTAATTGGATATGGCTGCTAACTACAACTTCATATAATTAGAGTAAAGTTACCCTCAAAGGTTAAAATGTAGGAAAGAAAAAAAAAGATATCTATTTCACAGCATTTATATTTTTACAATGGAAAGATCTTTCAGAATTTGGAGTTTTCCAGTTAAAATAGCCTTCATTATGGATCTTCCATTGTGCCGTTTTAAATTGAGTGACAATAATTGTGCTGATAATGTTGGTTTTCAAGTAGTGCCTGTCAGGGATGTTTTCTCCTCTCTTTCTTCCCCGTGTCCTCCGGTCCTGTCTGTTCAATCCTCTTCTTCTTCCCGTTGATTCTGGGCTGAGCGCAGGGCCTAAGTCAGGAGAGAGCCCACGGTCCGAGAGCCTCTGAGCCACACTGCTGTCCAGCTGGGGGACTTCAGCCTCAGAAACAGCGCTGTAAATGGTCACGACGCTCTAGGGTGGGTAGACATGTGACTACCTGGAATTGTACACAATTCTCTGGACATAGAAATTTTCCTGGAAAATGCACTTTGAAGATATCACATAGATGACTGCGACGGCCCTGATGTTGGCATCCCTTCTTACCAACGTCTTCACATGTGGGTGCTCGAAGTCACTGCTGCATGGCGCTTGTTCGCTGATTGAATGGAACGAAACGGTGCAGGGGGAGCATTGTGCTCCCGACGCCCATCGCCTGCACCAGCCTCGCGCTGCTCACCTGCGGATCTCAGAGGAGGAGCCAGGCCCCAAAGGGAATCACTCAGAGCCCGGGTGGCAGAGAAGTGCTTTACGGCACGTGGCATGTCTCAGAGGGAAGCGACTGACGTCACCTTGTTTTTCTTCTCCTTCGTCTCCTTTTTTTAAGCCAGGCATGCTGGAGCTAGGAAGGCAGGAGGTCAGACACCCTGAGCTGCGGAGGTCACCAGGGCACCCGCAGGGGGCTGCAGGCCTCTGAGCTGAGCTGGCAGGAGGCTGCCTCTGACCCTGCAAAACCAGCCGATGCCAGCACATCTCCCACGGTCTCAAAGGGACCCATGTCCCAAAACGTGTTTTCAAAGACATGGGCATCATGCTTGAACATCCTCTGAACAGGTGGATGGTGGGAACTGGAGTTAGGAACCTCACGTAATTAATTTTCTTCACTTTCTTTTTTTCACTTCTCTGTGCTTTCTTCTTCTTCTCCTTCTCCTTTTCCTCCCTCCTCTGCCCTTCCTCCTCCTTCTTCTTTTTTCCCTGTAACCTTAACTGAAACTATGTTATAGATTGAAGCACGTGTACGAGCCAGCCCCTTCGCACCCCGGGCGCATTGCACAACCTCACCGAGCCCTGGCTGCCCCGCACATAATTCTGCGTCGGTTATTATGAAGAGTAAGCGAGATGATCATAATTGTGAAGTGGATGGCTCAGTTGACATACAGCAGGTGCTCAGAAAGTGCTAACCCATAGAAAGCTTTCTTTAAAAAAAAAGTGCCTTCAGGAAGGGGGTGTTACAGAAGAATCCAGTTCAATGGTGGGCCACGAAGAGATGTTGCTTCAGGTCCAGGTAGAATGGAGGGAGTGAAGAAGGAGCAGAAGAAACTAGCAAGTTTCATCAGGCTGGAGAGAAGAGGATCTGGAAGTGGTGTTACAAGTAAAACTGAGAAAAAAAAGGAATAATATTATGACAGGGGAATTACCATCTCTTGAGTGACTGCTGTGTGCTGGGCACTTTCTATATGTTCTCTCATTTAATTCTCAACGCCTCTGTAAAGAGTTTTATTGGCTTCTACTGTTTCTAGTGGAGGAAACTGAGGCTCACAGACTGTAAGGATCAAGTCCAAGGTCCCCTTGGCCCCTAGTGGGGAAGCCTGTGAATTCACCCTCTCTCCCAGCACTTCACAGATGGAGCAAGTGGGACTCAGAGGCCCGCCTTCCTGCAACCCACACTGGTAAATGTGGTGTTTGGAATTTTTATTTGAGCATTCATGATGTATTTTCCTCTAGGAGTAAAGTTTATAGTGCTGGGTACGTATTTAGGCATTTTAAAAAAATCAAATGATTATTTAATTCAAAATGTAGCCAACTGATAGGTTACAGGGCCTGCAGAGTATGGAACTCCAAGGAGCACAGGGAACAATTCCTTCGTAATTCCAAGTGAGCACGTTCCAGGCACACCACTCTTACCCCTTGACCACCCACCACGCAGCTGCTGCCCCAGCCTCACCGTGGACACAGTCGACACGTGTGAGGAGGAAGCTGAGGCATGGCTTTCCCGAAATCTTTAGGGAATGTTATAGCGCCCATCACTGTACATCGCGATCTGTCAGGCGGTGACCATGTGGGGTGGAAATGAATGTATGTCCTGGCAGACCTCTCTGTGCACAAGACCCAGAGGTCCAGTGAAGTGTGCAGGTGCAACAGATGTAGTCCCAACAGCAGCGCAGTGTCTCCTGAGACTGGAGGCGGCCCTGGCTTGGCATTGCCCTCTTTCCCAGCATGCATAAACAAGCCAGAAATATGAAACCTGGATCGCTTGCCATTAAATTACTGTCACGTTTAGTCAAAGACAACGAGACCTCGGTGGTTGTTTATAACACTGGACCTGCACTGCCCTCCCTCACACACACGCATCTCGGGGCCATACCCCGAGTCTCTGATGTGCCCACTCGCTTAGCTACGGGCAGGGGACACGATGAGGATTTTCACAGAGACGCCTCCTTTCCTGAGGCTCCTACAGGGACGCCCCACCGTGTCCTTCCTGAGAGATCCGAACCAGAGTCACCCGTGATGACCGCACAGCGGCCTGAAGGACTTATCACTTGTTCTTAATCCACTGTTCAGCAACATTGCAGGAGATGAAAAAGCTAATTGATATTTGCTACCTTTAAATGTTTTTTTCCCCAATCTCCAGCTAAATATCTTCGGTAATCCACCTCCTTGCCTCCAGACTCTGCTAACATCTTCCCATGTATCCTACAGTCTCCTTTCCTTCAGACATTACCTATCATCTACAGTCGTGTACTTTTCTGATGACGACTTTTATGTAGCCCTCTCTGAGGGACCCAAGGCACAGCATGTGTCGGGCATTTGCAATGAGCAGGATGGTGGGGATCCCTAACAGATGTGGGTCTGTTCCCAGGTGCCCATGGTCTTCTGCTTGGGTTCCCTTAAGAATTAAAATGATGATTTGGGACTGGTGACAGGATTTCAGGGCACTGAACCCGGGCTGACTGTTGCCCAGGACACGGAAGGGCGCAGCTGCAGCTGCTGCAGTGTCCATGCAGGCTTCCAGCACCTTCTCTTCAGACAGGCCTGGGCGTCCGTGGCTCTGCCTTTGGTTAAGAAAAGGGGCTCTGTGTTTAGAGGTACGTTTCTAGGGCCCAGTTATACCGCAGGACACTCAATGGGTTATGGGTTCCATCTCTTTGTTCAGACTGACATCATTCCGTGACATCGTCAGAGAATTCCTAGTACACGTGAAGGGGAAATTCTTTATTTTCAGCAAAATGCTGAAGATTTAGAAGCAGCACAAGTGTCCAGAGGAGGAAGCCAGATGATTCACCACAGAGAGATGGGCACCAAGGGTCTTCGTCCCCAAGACACACGGGTGCTGCATGTTCGTTTGTTTGTTTTTATCCTCACCCGAGGACATTTTTGCATTTCTCTTCAGATAGAGCAGGAGGGAGAGAGAGGGAGGAAGAGAGAGAGAGAAACATCGATGGGAGAGAGACACATTGAGTGGTTGCCACCCACACAACCCCAACCGGGCCCAGGACAAACTGCAACTGAGGTACATGCCCTTAGCGGGAACCAAACCAGGGACCTCTGGTCCGCAGGCCGACGCTCTAACCGCTGAGCCACACCAGCCAGGGCGGGTGCTATGTGTTTTAAGACATTAAAACATTTTAGAAACTAAAGCTTTTTTTTGGTCTTTCATACACATTGGCTAATTCCTTGATAACAGGATGGTTTCATCTGAACAGGAAGAAAATAGTTAGGAAGCTTTTTTCTTAATTTATCAGCAGAAGATGTATAGGACTATAAACTGCTCTTATTAAACTAGCATCATGGAATGACCAGGCTCAATGTTGATCATAAGGGCTAAATCATCAGAAAAATAAGTACAGTTACCTGATCCCTACTTAGCCCGGAGAGCCTGATTTCTCAGAGCAAACCCACTGGTACACACACACACACACACACACACACACACATCTGTCATCTCTTCTCGGAATACAATTCAGTCGTCTGCCTCGTGATTCACTCAGCTTCTGAGGCTTGGCCACTTCATTTGGAGAATGGAAGTGCTATTATTTTGAAGTCACTCTGAGCAAGAAGAGGTGATAGAAATATGTGAACATGCTTTTTTTTCTTAATCCTCACTGGAGGATATGTTTTAGAGAGTGTGGAATGGAGGGAGGGAGGGGGAGAGGGAGAAAGAGGGGGGGAGAGAGAGAGAAACATCAATGTGAGAGACACATATCAATTGATTGCTCCCTGAACTTGCCCTGACCAGGGTCAAGGATAGAACTTGCAACCCGGGGACACGTCCTTGACTGGGAATCAAACCATGACCCTTCTGTGCACAGCCGACACTCTAACTACTGAGCCACAGCAGCCAGGGCAGTGATTTTTAACAGGGGAAGCAGTAACAAGTATAGGATATTACTGTCATTTTCAGAGCTTTGCATATGTCCAGGACAAACTGTGCTGAGAACACAAACACAAAAAACAATCTCTGAGACACCCCTGGGAATCAGAAGTAGTGCAACTCAGTAGTTTATTTTCTAATCCAAAGGGCTGCTGTTCCGTTCACATTTTCTTGTTTGACACGGACAAGTAAGGTTTGGTTTCTACATAAGAAATGATGTAGCGACTCAGGAATGCACCCCAGCAAGTAGCTGCCTGCTGAGGCAGGGGTTCCCCGCAGAGGCGGGGCCAGCGTCGCTCCGTGAAGCACAGGGGTGGTGCAATTCCTTACCCCAAAGAAGCAATCTCTTGCATGTAGCTTCCAAATTCCCCAGCACTGATTATGGAAGAGGCTTTCTTTTCTCCATTGTATGTTCTTGCCTCCTTTGTCAAAACTTATTTGTTCACAGACATGTGGGTTTATTTCTGGGCTCTCAGTTCTGTCCCATTGGTCTGTGTGTCTGTTTTTCTGCCCAAACCATGCTATTTTGGTTACTGTCGCTTTGTGGTGTGATTTGAAGTCAGGGAGAGTGATACCTTTGGCTTTGTTCTTTTTTCGACTGCTTTGGATATTTGAGGTCTTTTGTGGTTCTATACAAATTGGACACACATAATGTGGTCCATATATACAATGGAATACTACTCAGCCATAAGAAAAAATTAAACACTGCCATTTGCTACAACATGGATGGCTCTTGAGAATATCATGCTAAGAGAAAGAAATCAGAAAAAGTCAAGAATGTATGATTGCACTCATATGTGGGATATAAAACTAAAAGCAATGAATGAACAAACAAGAAGAACAAACAAAAACTCATAGCCACAGACAACAGTATGTTGGTTACCAGAGGGAAGGGGGTGTGGGGGGGAGTAAAGGGTAAGGGAGCCAAATACATGGTGACAGAAAGAGATGTGAGTTTGGGTGGTGGGCACACAATGCAATGTGCAGATGACGTTATCATAGAACTGTACACTTGAAACCTGTATAATTTTATTAACCAATGTCACCCCAATAAATTTAATTAAAGAAAGAAGCAATCTTTGACATTTCCTAGTCCTTCCCTCCTTTCCTTAATAACTGTCTCTATCGAATCCAGCGCACATGACGTCTCTTGTTTGTCTGGTTTTCTGTCTCTCGCTAGCATTGGATGCCCACCACGGCAGAGAGCTTAGTTCATGTCGCGCACCAGCGTATTTCCCGCACTTAAACTGAGACGGCACATCGTAGGATACCATTCACTTTTGTAACATATGAAGACTGGATGAGTCTTGTAAAAATGAATTCTTACACAGAACTGCATTATATCAGCGAGGTAAAAGTCAGGGTTTCCTGACAGTTTAAACTTTCATTGCTCAGCAGAAAATATTTAATTACTTACCCCGAACCCTGAAGTCACTGTGGACCCCCTGAGTTTTCTTGGGCAACAATTTGAAAATCACTAATCTCAGGAATAATGTTTCATAAGAGATGACGTGACCCCAGAGTTCAGATCTGTTTCAAGTGGAATTTCCCCCTAGGGCTGTGTGGAAAGCAAGAACACTCCTTGAAAGCCACACAAATGCTTGTATTGATCCCCTCAGAGGACTGGCCCACAGTGTGACTCTGGGCAAGTCACCAGGCCTCTTGCTGCCTTGGGGTTCTTTCTGTAAAATGGGGTTGTTCATAGTCACCATCTCCTCCCCCCAGAGATGCTGGCAAGATTGATGAATGGTTGTTGCTAAGGCTCTAAAGTAAAAGATCTTTTGGAAAAAGGCTGTAGGTAAGAAAAGATAATAGCATAATTTATTCGACCCTACTCAGTAAATGCTCTGAGAGAGACAAGAAACAGTACCCCAAAACTCCCAGTGGAGAGTGTCAGTTACGATTCCGTCTCTGCTGGGACTGAGGGTGCTGAGCCCAGGGTCAGGCCAGTCCTTTCTGGAGCCTGGCTTGCAGAAAGGAGCTGAGGGAGGGGAGCAGGGCGGGCAGGGTGCGCCCAGGTGCAGCGAAGTGGGGAGGGCAGAGGGAAAACGGACACACGTGAGCTCGCGGAGAGCAGGGTTCCTGTGCGTGTGAGCCAACAGCTGTCTGAATGGCAGCTGGCCCTCCAGGTGTGCAGTGCGGGGGGGGGGGCAGCATCCTCGTCCCACTGCCAGATGTGGAAACTAGCCCAGGAGTCTCTCCAGCCCAGGGGCAACAGTCCTCCACTCTGGCTGTCTTATCCACACAGACCTTCATCACTGTGCGAAGACAGGGCTATTTTCAGGGGTGAAGGGCAGCACCTCGGGGCGAATCCCTGGGATGGACACACCCCACTCCAGGTCAGCTGTCTAGACGTGCAGCTGGACCGATTTCAGGGCTGTTCTAGGCACAGCTGTCTTTGCTCCCATGTCTTCCTTCATCCCGCTTCAGACTAGTTCTGGATGTTCATCCTGAGCCATCGACCTCAGCTGAGCTCACCTGTCCAGGCTCGGAGCTCACGGCCCAGGCTCGGAGCTCACGGCCCAGGCTCGGAGCTCACCGCCCAGGCTCGGAGCTCACCGCCCAGGCTCGGAGCTCACCTGCCCAGGCTCGGAGCTCACCGCCCAGGCTCGGAGCTCACGGCCCAGGCTCGGACCTCACGGCCCAGGCTCGGAGCTCACCTGCCCAGGCTCGGAGCTCACCGCCCAGGCTCGGAGCTCACGGCCCAGGCTCGGAGCTCACCGCCCAGGCTCGGAGCTCACGGCCCAGGCTCGGAGCTCACGGCCCAGGCTCGGAGCTCACCGCCCAGGCTCGGAGCTCACGGCCCAGGCTCGGAGCTCACCTGCCCAGGCTCGGAGCTCACCTGCCCAGGCTCGGAGCTCACCGCCCAGGCTCAGAGCTCACCTGCCCAGGCTCGGAGCTCACCGCCCAGGCTCAGAGCTCACCTGCCCAGGCTCGGAGCTCACCGCCCAGGCTCGGAGCTCACGGCCCAGGCTCGGAGCTCACGGCCCAGGCTCGGAGCTCACCTGCCCAGGCTCAGAGCTCACCTGCCCAGGCTCGGAGCTCACCGCCCAGGCTCGGAGCTCACGGCCCAGGCTCGGAGCTCACCGCCCAGGCTCGGAGCTCACCTGCCCAGGCTCGGAGCTCACGGCCCAGGCTCGGAGCTCACGGCCCAGGCTCGGAGCTCACCTGCCCAGGCTCGGAGCTCACGGCCCAGGCTCGGAGCTCACCTGCCCAGGCTCGGAGCTCACGGCCCAGGCTCGGAGCTCACCTGCCCAGGCTCGGAGCTCACGGCCCAGGCTCGGAGCTCACCGCCCAGGCTCGGAGCTCACCTGCCCAGGCTCGGGGCTCACCGCCCAGGCTCGGAGCTCACGGCCCAGGCTCGGAGCTCACGGCCCAGGCTCGGAGCTCACCTGCCCAGGCTCGGAGCTCACCTGCCCAGGCTCCACCGCTCCCTCTCGCCCTGGGCTGATCTCCCAGCCTTACGCTTTCAGTGTAGCTTTCAAAGTCCTTCATTCTCTGAACCCAGCTCACAATCCATTCCTTCAGCTCACAGCCTTGGCCTCGCTCTGAACACATCTGGTTTCTCCTTGTTCTCAGAACTCAGCCCACCTTCTTCTATTCCCACGCCTTCTCCCTCACCGATATAAATACAGAACAACGGAACTCTATTCATCCTTCAACCCGATGGCAACTGACTCTGTCCAGATGCCCTCGGACTTCCCTCCGCTCCTTCAGCACCCCCTCCCCCACCCCCCAGAAGCCTCTGTCACTGCGTTTTTTCCCCACGTGGGGCACTTGCAGTGGGCTTGGGTCCAGGTGCTGGGTTCACAATTTGCCCTCATCTATTAGTTGCAATTTGGGACAAGTAAGTCACTTTCTTTGAGCCTCAATTTCTTAACCTGTATGTGGGAATAAAACACATTAAAATGAAAGAAGGCTGTGAAAGCCCCGGCCTTGCACCTGGCACAGACGGGGGAGCTGACAGATCTTCACCGAGGGGTGAAGGAATGAAGACCGTGGTGGGGGCCCAGAGGAGCCGCCCCTTCTCGCCTTTCACCCACGGCACAGGCACACCTCCTGGGGCAGCTCCGGGACGGCGGTCTGCAGTGGGTGCCGTGGAGTGGGTGGCGGCCGTGGTGCGGGCTGCGCGTGCAGGAGAGCGGGCGGTGTGCCCTGCGCCTGCTCACCAGGACTGTCCTCTGGGCAGAATAACAGGTGTGTTCACGTCGAGCCCCAGTGTCTGCACCCTGCCCGCCTCATTGCCGTTCCTCTGTGGACTCCCTGTCACCGGACAAAGCGGACGTCTGGCTCGGAAGTCCTTGGAAGGCGTGGTCCGATCCGGGCGCCCCGGAGGAAGCGGGCACGGAGCCCTGGCGCTCCGAGGGCATCTCAGAAGCGCAGGAGCGCCTCGGAGTCTCTCCCTGACGGGCTCCGAGGCCGGGAGCGGGGTGCTGGACTCCTCGGGCGCCAGGTCTGAAATGCATTTGCAGCTCATCACAGACAGTCTTGTTTCAAACTCCTGTTTCAGGGCAGAGATGTCTTCGGACCCGGAGCAGCCCCTCCTCCACGTCTGCGGTTTTTTTTTGGGGGGGGGCGACAAAAGGGAAGCCAGACGTGTGCCCTACTTATGGGTTATTTTGCTCCTAGGATGAGGCCCTCGCCAGGAGGCTGAACCCCAGCCCCCGGCGTGCGGAGGGCCCCGCCGACACGGAGCGAACCTTCGCAGATGGCCCGCGGCTTAAGGGGGTTTGTCCACCCTATGAGCCGGTGTGCCCTTTTCGCAAGTCACAGATTCAGAGAAAACAGGAGGGTAGCTGTGGGCAACCCTGTCCTGGAGTTTCTCCGACAACTGAGTTTGACAGCTGAGAAGAAGGAAGAGAAGAGAAGTCTCCTGGCTGGTGTCACTCGCGCAACGTGGGCCGGTGGAGGATGAGCGGACGTATTGAACTAACACACCAAGTTGTGAGCACAGGAAAACGGGAGAAAGCAAACACACATTCCCTCTCCCTAAAGGCCTTTTATGGGAGGGGGAAATGTGTCCCTGGGGGTCCACTTCCCTTCCCTCCTGGAAGCGGAGAGCTCTGGCTGCACCCCACGTGACCGTCCCGTAGTGTGACTTCAACCACCAGAGGCACCTGCTTAGACCACAGAGATTACTGGGTTAAGAAACGGACATGGAAATTAAATTGTATTACTTTTGGGTGGAACACATGGAGAAAATAATCCCATCACTCTTTCACACGTGAACCACATTTCTCAGCTGTAGAAACAAAACAAGGACAAAAACAACATCCCCCCCTTTCTCTGCATCCCTGCCCTGGGTTCTATTTTAGGAACCAGAAGGAGCGAACCCCAGGGAACAGAAATCCAAACACTCCGGGTTGAAGGGAAACAACCGTGCGACTCAACTCCAACTTCGTATGTAAACTCACAGCATATGATAATGCGGTTGTACTGCATATTCAATTTTGATATGTAACCTTTGAAATAAATTGGAATATTCTTTCCTGCTACTCTTGGCACACACCGAGTGATCATAAACAATAATCTCCTAAAGGTCACTTGCTCAATAAGGCACAGCTTTCGGCAAGAAGCCTTCAGCGGCGCTCAGAAATATTTTCCCATTTCTTGGAGACTCTTAATTTATCTCCCTGCCTCTTTGAGAACAACGCAGATTTTCTCACACCACGCAGACTTGCAGGACTTCTGGAACGTGTATTGTTTTCCTCCTTTTCTTATACTTTTCTCTGTTTTTCAACTTAATTGGCTGATGGAGAGCAGGCAGAGTTGGCTGGGGAGGGACAGGGATGGGAGTTAAGTTATTCTGCCCGAAATGAATGGGCTATTTCAAAGAAAATGATTATTTGATTTCAATTTCTCTCTGCTCAAATTAATTTATGGGAATAGACGTGGCTAAAACAAGGAGGCAGACAGACATGCATGTCATGCTTCCTTTGACAGAACTTGCTCATTTACGGAACGCATTTCAGGAATCCCCCAGGAGCCTACCAGTGCCTTCCCACCGCAACTTCAGGGCGTCTCACGGAAGCTAAGACTGTTTCCTTAAATCCGAGCTCGCATCGTGTCAGTGTGCATGTTACTCTCATCACCAGCAGGACAGCCCCGACCAACATTCTTCTACCAGCAGGTAATGACTCAGTATACGCCAATTCCACCAGACAGCACAGGTGACTGTCTCTCTTACAAGACAGTGACACAGGAAGGGACTTCCTGGCCACAAACCTATCTGAAGACTGTTGACCTGGGTCATGCCCATAGTGACAGGTCACCCAGAAAGCAGTCTGGGAGCTGTAGTCAAGACAGAAGGTCACACCAAACCTTCTGTCCAGAGGATCTGCCTGTACCTCCAACTGAATGCCCATCCATTTCACATCTTTGCAAATTTTAATCAAATAATGAGAATAGGACACTTTCGGAATAAAATTAGTAAAATAAAACTTTTTATTATTTTCACTGCCCTGTTCTAAAATGATTTGAAGCCACCCAAGAAGCCTAACTGTCATTTCAAAGTACTAAATGCCAGGCTCTTCTTTATAATCCTTCTGCTCGAGTCTGTCTCCTGGATGTCACAGTCACTTAGCAATGATTGTGGTTCTCTCTCCACCTCTCTCTTCCCCTCTCCTTTAGAATATGAATGAAATACCTTTGGTTTTAAAATAAGGAAGAATTGCTTTGGTTTCCAGTTTGGGGCATGGTGAGAAAATGACAGAATTGATGACACTGGAATTGGACCGTGAGGTAGGAGCAGACGTCAGGTGATACTGGACAGGAGGGACATCCAGGTGGGGAGCCCTGGAGAGCTCATGGAAGGAAGCTTCCTTTTAGCCTAAGTCAACCTTTGCATCATTACAGCATCAAAAACGGATTCCGACTGGAGCTGTCCCAGTGGACTTCTGGAAAAGGTAGCACCTTGGGAGATGTTTCTTTACAACCTCACATTCTCTAACAATTAGAAATGGAAATATTATAGAGGAAACAGAAACTTTATCCAGAACACAGTGCTGAAATTTAAAAAGGAAAATCAGCGGTGAATTTGGATGAAACTAACCAATGTTGTCAAAATATAGATTTCACTGCTCAGTGAATCTTTTTCTCCTCCAGCAGATGATAGAAGAAGACAAATGGGATGGTAGCCTGGCTGGACCTGACTCTGGGAAGGAGGCGAGCAATTGTAACCTCTGGTGAAGGAGAGTACGACTCGGCTGTGGCTGCTTCCCAGAGCCTCCTCCTCCGTTAATGAAGAGAAGTCAGAGTTAATCTATGGTCAGCATCTTTAGTTTATTTTCGTGGACTAAAGGGTGCAGTTATTTCTTTTCCGGACCATTTCAACTTCAAACGTAGGCACCAAATACCCACTCAAAGCCTACCAATCCAAGCTAATTCACTTTGATGTTAAATATTTCAATATAGGAATGCGTGTGTTTGAGACTTGTCATGGTGCTGATCTACGATAGGGCAGATGCACCGAGTGAAAATTCAGAACTGAACACACTTCAGGGGCTGTGCGAACACCTTACAGCGGGTCTCCCTACTGGTTCACATGTTTTTGCCGTTTCTCTCTTTATTATGCTACTTCAGTGGTCTAGCACCTATAGGAATGTATCTGGAAAATGTGACTTGAGTTTACGAATCCTGTAAGAATTGGCATTTATCTTTGTCAAGAGGATAAGTGAATGCAGCAAGGTTTCTGAGAAATATCCTAATTAATCCAGCTCACCACGTTTTTGTATTCCGAAAATCCCAGCAACTAAAATTCAGTTCTGGTGGTAAGAAGAAGAAAGAGAGCAGAGGTGTCCCTGAGGAGGAAAAAGGAAGGAATTAAAATTTAAAAAGTGAATGGAAATGAAGGAAGGAGCCAAAATAGGACACTTCTGCATAAACATCACCCTTCTCTCCGCTTCCCTTCCAACAACCCCTGACCTCTGCCTTCCTGGAGGTCCAACCTGCTGTCAGGGAACACGCTACTGTTCCCGAAAGCCTGGGAACTTCCACCAGGTTGTCTTCAGCTCGGCCAGCTTGTCAGTGGGCGTCAGCATCTGGCTGCCTCACCTGCCACACGGCGCAGTCAGTCCCTCAAGGCTGCGGACTGGGGTCCTTCCACATGCGAACTGCGTCTCATGTCCTTGGTTGAGCAGAGGCCCTTATGCTGAGACTCTGGGCTTGAGACGTGTTCGGAGAGCCTGCCCAGATGCTGGGTGCGGGTGCGTATCCCAGACGCCCCTGTCCGCATTGGCATGCAGCCAGGACACTAGCCTGCAGGACTCCGAGCCCACGCACTGTGTTTGTAAACAGCTCTCAGTGTCAGCTGAATACCTTCTCCTTCGACCAAAGGTGGGTGGCTGGCCTCTCGGAAATGACCTCAGTCCAATTCCATAGCTTCTCATGGCCGTTTTTCAAAAGCTGCGTTTGTAAGCATGTGTTTTTTAAAATATTATTTTTCCTTTGTATTGAATTCATTGGGGTGACACTGGTTAACAAAATTATACAGGTTTCAGGTGCACGATTCCACAGCTCACCATCTGCACACTGCATGTGTGTGCACCACCCAAGTCAAGTCCATCACCATCTGTGCCCCCCTTCTGGCAATCACCCCACTGATGTCCATGTCCATGAGCACATCTGAGGTGTGATACTTCCCACTGGGATCACTCAGCACATGCGTGTCTGTGGGTGTTGGAGGGGTGACCGTCAGGGAGCAGGTAACCCACTTCGCGAAAGGATCCGACAGATACCAAGCACGATATTTGTGAACGCTGAAAGGGACAGGCTGGCCATGGCCCTGATGTATACTTTCCTTTGAACATTTAAAAATGTCTAAAACATGTATCACTTGAAAATTAAGTTTAAGCCTGTAACTATGATTATGAAATAACCATGACTATGAAATAACCATCTCTAAGAGCGAAATAAAACGTGTGATCATTTAATGACAACACATGGCGATTATACTCTACATTTTCCCTATTATTCTGAGTGACTTTGCTTTGAAGTGTTATGTGTGCCTTCGTAAGTGCACATAGGATGCATTTCAGGGATTAGGTAGCTGCTGAAGGAAATGGTGCCTCCTGGAAAATTATTTCCTACACGAGTAAAGTGTGGAAGATTTAAGGTCCTGTGAAAATCATCTTAGAGAAATATCAAACCTATGTTGCTGCAGAATTTGGAAAGAAATGAAAGCATGGCTATCTCGCGGCTTGACATGAACGACGGAATCTGAGTAGCATAATTTAGCATTTATGATCGATTTTCTTCTAGGAACCAAGCTTTCGAGCCTTCCCAAGTTCATCCAGTGCCGCTTTCATAGGCTCTTGTGTGGGTAAATTATCTTCTTCCGAATTCCTTAGAATGGAGAGCATAGAATTAAACTATATCAGTTTGGTAATAACTCTCCATCAGCCAGATCACAGTCATTCATAACTAATACAGTGACTCCCGCAGCCCAGAATAAGAATGGAATCCCTCAAATAAGACATTTGGACTGTTACAGAAAACAAAAATATAGATTGGCCCTGGATATTTCTTTACTTAATCTGTCTAAATCAATTAGACATTTGAATTGTGGTATTGTATTTCCAGGAAGCTTCATTGCTTTCTATTATCCTCATGACAAAAATAAACAATTCCTCTTGAAATCGTAAAGAAAAATGCCTCCCACCGAGTTGATGTTGTGTGCTGCTCTACGCAAGAACATATGCGTAATAAAAAATGAGAGATTATGGATCAAATAATGATGTTGGAGCCACTTACATAAACAATAGAGAGCACTTTGGATGAGCTCCAGATATCATCACTATTGTTTAATTCCAGCCCCCGTTATGCATCTGCCTAGGCAAGTGTCAAAGATGATAATCTCAGCAGACAGATGTAAAACGCACAGCTAAGATCACGAAGCTCCATTCCTCTGTTTACACATACTGCTCAACCACTCTTTTCCAGCTGACTGACCCAAAAGAGCATTTAAATCGTCCAGTAGCTCCCTTGCAGATTCGGTGGGTGGACGCCCATTTCTCTGCACGTATTAGGTCCTTCTGTACCGATGCAGGAACACGGAAACCAGGAGGCTGCGTGAATATGTTTGCTCTCTAATGAATCTGTTCTTCACATCTTGCTCTTTTGCCTTTCACACACAATTATGGGCTTTTAAAGCAAGGGAGCGCCTTTGTGGAAGTCAGAAAATGCCAATTAAAAGAAATGGACAGGAGCTGAGTGCCAAATCACTCATCCTGGGAGAGAGGGAGACAAAGGGGGCTGTGCCTCTCAGCCCTGCCTCTGCTGTCATCCACACAATAGGATTCTCAGCGAGGAGACTGGGAGAGTGACCAAGTTCAGGACTCTCTTCAGCACAGAACCGTTTACCAGAGGAAGTTTTCATGGATGAGACTAGTCCAGAGGGGGAGGGAAAAAAAAGAAAAAGGAAATGGTAGCCAGAAATGTTCATCGCCCAATGGATTCCTGAAGTAAAGGTCATTTGGAAAACTGATCTGTTGGTGGAGAGAAAGGCTGTCCTCTTTTGTTAAGTCACAGATCGGAAGACAAAACTTGGCTCATTTATTTTCCTACTTAGAAAGCATTGCACCCTAAGTAGGACTGAACAGAGGGGCCTCTCCATCACTGACAGTTAATAATTAAATCAAACATTATATTCGGCAATAGAACATATGCATCAGCTTCTTTCAAATTGCATTTCCTTCCTGTTAGGTCCATTAGTGTAAACCAGACTGCCTCTCAAAACCCTCACTGCCCTGTCTTTCAGCGCGGGAGCCGGGATGGATAATGTGGTACATATTATGGGCAATTACGCAGAACTCCCCAGCGATAGAGTTTAGAGTTACAGAACGAAACAGCTGGAACTGCAGAGCTGTAAGCTAATCATTAAAAAGGAAATAGTTTAAAAAAATAAATAACCCAGAGAAAGAAAAAAAAAAAAAGGAAAGCATGAGAGGTTCCCTAAAACCATTGTTCTCAGAGAAGCTGTCTGGATGTAGAAGCATCTCCAGGGTTCACGGTGCCAAACTATCTAAATCCAAACATGTTATTTTTTCTAAATGTATTTTGCTAGGTCTTTTAAATCATGGTCCACAAAGCATGCAACGAGCGGCCAGCAAACGCGAGGTGCGGGGCGCCGGCCTCGTCCTCACTGGCTGCGTCCACGCAGCTCTCCACGTTAGCCCGTGTGCTCAAGCTGGTCTGCCCTGAACTCATGTGTGGTGCTAGGAGATGAGTTTCCTATTTCCTAAATGAGCCACAGTCATACTCTTCTCATCTCGTTCGTTTATGCTTGGGCTCGGTGCACTGGGCTCGTGCAACAGAGATCAGAAATGACATAACGCATCTTACTATTTGGTTTGGGGACGGCGACTGGAGTGTTCTGCTTGAGAAACCAGACACAAACGTTAGACGTATACCTGAGGGAAAAGTTTCATATTCAAAGGGGAAATACGTATTCTGATTTCTTTCACAGTTTGAGGAAAGAGAGTAATAATGGGTGTTGAAGGCAGAAATGTTGCTTCATTTGGTTTTAAGTAAAATGCAGTTCAGCTTGCACCAATGGGGTGTTCAGAAATTTTTTCAGTGAAATGACTTTATAACTTGAGAAATAGTGGAACAATCTGCAGAGTAACTACTGTGAAATGACAGAAAAATGGGTGCAATTGCCAACTTTGAATACAGCCACCAAACTATTTTCAAATTTGTCGCTGAAGTATTCTACAAAACCCTGAGGACTGTTGAAGGCGGCAGTCTGTGCCACTGATGGAGGGCTGTTCTCTTTGTCCAGAGAGAGATGGGTCACACAGCCACAGCCAGGTTTCTGCGGCTACTCCGTGCTGCCACAAGGCCTCCGTGGCCAATATTTATCCCAGGGACGATGAGTGCCGCGCAGGGAGCCGGGCGGAATGTGCTCCCAGTGGAGGCCCTGCACACTCACCGCCTCCCGTCCCAGAGCACCGGTCCCGCTGCTGCTACCACCCCTCCGGTCACAGCTCTATTGTGATCGAGTGGAAGGAGGGGCACAGAGACGTTAACAAGACAAAACGTTAAAGTCAAAGGAAGACTGTGCCTCCTCATTATAAAAAGTAAATGCTCATTTGAACAGTAAAACCCTCATTTGTTTTTATTATCGAAGCTATTGGTGACTGTACAGTGACTGAATGTGCTCTGGACTCCCAAATCCGTTTGTCATGTGACACACACAGTTGGAGAGATTTAATTGGAGGTTACGTTTTCGTATGTCCCTGTTTTTTATAAGGAGGGACATTAAACACAGAGAGGACAGAGCTAATAGAAGTGGTGCGTACTGGGCAGAGGGACAGAGAGACCAGCAACTGAGCGTAGAGACATTTCTCACTTCGTTTTATTTCTACATAAGTGTACCCGGAGCGGGGGAAAAGCGTTACTTGTCTTTCATTTCTGATACAGGAAATATCCAGGAAAGGGTCCTTATTCTTCATATGTAATAACTGTTTCTCGTCTCCATATGCTTTGCATTTCTCTTTAGACAAAATAATAGCCCTTAGAGCATACTCTGCCAGAGAGTGAGGACATGCCTTATAAATATTGCTGATCTAACCCTCTAACCACACGGTGCTGTAGGTACTGTTACTGTCCTCGTTTTTCAGGTGAAGGAACCAAACCAGAAAACAACCCTAACTGGCTGGTTATACAACTTTCCCGCACGGTGGGGCTGAGATCTGAACCTAGGCAGTGGGTTCCAGACCTGAGCTCGTGAATGTTACGGTAG
The DNA here is from genome assembly GCA_030848825.1 of Tadarida brasiliensis. Taxonomy (NCBI): domain Eukaryota; kingdom Metazoa; phylum Chordata; class Mammalia; order Chiroptera; family Molossidae; genus Tadarida; species Tadarida brasiliensis. The sequence goes on along the minus strand of CM061275.1, from coordinate 4,154,813 downwards.
ATGTCTTTGAAGACAGATGCATTTCAGTGGTCAGGTCTCGGGACTCTCTTCTCTATGGGTGCAGAAATGACTCAACAGCAATGAACTGTGTGTCTGTGTCCAGAACACATCACCATGATTCTGTGATATTACTTTGATTACTAGTAAAAGCCTATAAAATTCTCACATTTACCTTAGGCCCAATTCACCCAAAAAGGGGCAGAGCCTGTCCTGCTAATACTGTGCTACATCAGTTCGCTGATCTGTTAAGTAACATATTTTGCTCCATTCTAACAGCTATTCTCCAGAAGGCTTCAGACCCTTGGCTGGCGCGGCCGTGAAAGCATCTGGGAAATTCCCTCTAATGACCTAGTGACTATGAGGTATAACGACGCCCCCTCACTTCAGAGCAGCCTACCACATGTATAAATTAACTCCACGTTAAGGTCGCTTCAAATTTGTTATGCTATGGTCCTTCTCTAACATGGTAATCGCATGTAGAAGTAGTGTTCTTTACTGAAAATATCAAAAGAAAATATGGCAAAATTACTGTATGATTTTGAGTTGGGAGAGCTTCTTCCAAGGGAGTCTCCCTCTTGTAACTCATAAAGAATAGGATAGATATTCTCGAATACCTCACAGTTCTTAAAGCTTTCTTTTATAATTTTTTTTCCCTTTATTGATATTTTTAGAGAGAGAGACAGAAACATCAATGAGAGAGAACATCGACTGGCCGCCTCCTGCATGTCCCCCACTGGGGATCGGGCCCATAACCTGGGCATGTGCCCTGACTGGGAATCAAACCAGGGACCTCTTGGTGTGTGGATCGACACTCAACCACTGAGCCACACTGGCCGGGCTACCTCATAGTTTTTAAATGTGTGACAAAGATACTATGAATTTTAGCCTAGCCACTATGGCTCAGTGGCTTGAGGGTACCTCCATGGACTGAGAGGTCCCGGTTCAATTCCTGGTCAGGACACATGCCTGGGTTGCAGGCTTGACCCTCAGTAGGGGGCGTGCAGGAGGTGGCCAATCAGTGTTTCTCTCTAACATCGATGTCTCTATCTTTCTCTCCCTTCCTCTCTCTCTCTAAAAAAAAAAAAAAAAAAAAAAAAAAAAAAAAGATACTATGAATTTTAAGAATAGACCAGGTTATAATCTAGGAAAACATTTGCCACCCCTAAGACATGGAAAGTGCTGACAGATATCAGCAGAGAGAAGGTACTTTTTACATTGAGATGTTATCTTAATGCACTATGTATACTAGCATCTCTCCACCTCCGCATAAATCCGCTGGGATCTTGTTAAAATGCAGGCTGTATTTCAGGGGTGGGGCCTGAGATTGCCCCATGGATGCGATGCCGCTGGCTTGTGCATCTCCCTCACAGCACACTGGTCCAGACCGTCCCAGGTCATGCAACAAATAAGCAAGCTAGGGGACTTCAAACACAATTTTGAAGACAGTTGTTATGTTTTTATTCATGGAAATTGTTTGGAGTGGGTTATTTAAAGGAATACCTTTCTTTCACCTTGGATTAGAAAGCAGGGAGTGAGCCCTGGATGGTTTGGCTCAGCGGTTGGAGCATTGGCCTGTGGACCAGAGAGTCCCGGGTTCAGTTCCTGCTAGGGGCACGTACCAAAAAAAAGAAAAGAAAAGAAAGCAGGGAGTGAAATGTTAGAGAAGGCAGGGACTGTCAGAAGGGGCCCACGCCTCAAGGCCGGGAAGTGGCATGGGGCTGCCCGAGCCCACGGGCCTAGTCAGCAGACGTGAACCCTCAGCCTGAGGCTGCCGGACGTGTGGATGGAGACGGAGAGCGGGCAGTGTGCACAGACCCTGCTATCAAGAATCTTGGCTGGAGGGGAGAAGGGGAGGGAAGGAAGGAGGCCCTGGACAAGAAGCCTGAGAGAAGTAACGGCTAAACATTCAGGAGAAAGAATTGCTGAAGAAGCAAGATGCCTGAAGAGATAAAAGCACGTAAGAAGTGATTGGTCTTGCATAGGATCGCATGCACCTCAGAAGACCCAAGAAAGAAAAATCAGAGCCTGTACATAAAAATGAGCATTGTCTTTTTCAAAACTGTCTCTTTGAAATGTTATAAAAAGTATCACAATTTTGGGTCAGTTGCTTAAAATGTTTTAGGAATGTGCCTCTCTTAAGTACACCCTCAGAGACAGGTGGATTTAACACACACATCCCACACACACTCACGCATACACATACACGAGAAATACAAACTTGTTTGCAAAAAGATTTGTGTAAGAATTTTTTAAAAGTTCTCATTGCAGAAAAACATTGTGCTGTGTGGTGGTGGATGTTCACTAAACTGACACGAAAATCATTTTGCAACATAGACACATATCAAGTCATTATGTTGTACACCTAAAACGAAATCAATGTTACATGCAAATCACATCTAGTAAAAATAAATGAAAATGTTTTAACAATTTTATTTATAATAAACCAAACCAGGAAACAATTTAAGTGTCCATTAACAGGAGATACAGTTGCACAGTGGAGTACTATGCAGCAATGGAAAAGAACGAAATATTGATAACATTCAATCACACGAAAGAGTCTCACAGAACTGTAGAGCTGAAGAGGCCTGGTGTGAGAGAGTACACTGGGATGATCCCAGCACTGAAGGTCAGAACAGACAGAACTAACCTGCAGGGATAGAAAACAGAACAGTGGTTGCTTCTGGTAGGTTGGGGGTGGAGTGACTGCCGGGTCATGAGGAGACTTTCTGGGATGATGGAAACGACCTGTATCTTGATTTTTTGTGTGGCTGCATGGGTAGGCACATTTGTCAAAACTCATCAAAGATCAGTGCATTTTGCTCTATGCAAATTTTATCTCGGATTTTTAAAGAGTAATCTTGTGATAAATCTTTGTAAAGAAAACAACCTGTTGGTAAGCAACGCCCACCTCGTGTCTGTATGTTACTGATTCATTTTGAAACTGAACGTTTGCTTGAAGTAAGGGGCACCAACCAGATGAGTCTGGGTGAGCCCTAATGAGCACGGATTTTCAAACTCTCCTTCTGATTTTTCGAGTCCGTCCTCAGGACGGATTTGACTCATTCATTTGTGTACTCCTTCATACAATCATTTTGCCAGATGAGAAAGACCCTAACCTCACCCGGAGACTGCCATTTCCAGCAAACTGGTAATCACACGTGTTGACGGCTGGGTTCTAAGCTATGATTTCTAACAACTGCTTCAAGATATTAAACTATTGGCCAGTCTTTCCAGGCAGGACAAGCGTGACCAGGACCTGGAGCCTTTGAGCTGCGGTGGAAATGGACTGTTTTCGATAAGCATGTGCCACCGACAGCCTCACTCACCCAGCAGACGAGCTCCCGGTGGCCGGCCGCGTGCCCGGCCCCAGGTAGCTGGCAGGTGAGGAGCTGGGCCGCGCCCCTTGCGGGAACAGCCCATCTGTGGGCTCCGTGCAGAGCCTGCCAGAAGCGGCGGCCGGCGGTGCCAACAGTGTCGGTGTTTGATGGCTCCGTTCGTCTCCCACCACGCGAGCTCCTGAAACTTGGCGCCCGCCCAGCTGCTCTATTGATCTGAAATTTGGCCAGCAAGCAAAATCTTTTGTTTGTTTTGGGGATTATTTTTATTCTCTGGCTCCAGACAGGGCGCACAGGGGGTGGAGACTTCAGAGGAGCGAGGATATCTGCTCCTCGGTGCCTCCGGAGGCCCGTCCTCCGGTGCCTCGCAAGAACCGTGCTCAGAGCTGGGCCCGGAACTGGCGTTTGCATTGTGTTGATGGCAAGCGCAGCTTGTGGGGCGCCATCTGTCGGGGCCCACGGTCCTCTCCAGTTCAGGGATCAGGGCTCTGGGCTCCTCTTCCAGAGTGAGCACCTGCCACACAGCAGCCCCGAGTTCACAGAAGGCTGGTTTTGCAGAGGCGCTGAGTAGCTCCCTGCTGTCATGTGAGGACTGGAACCACTCCAGGCCTTGATTTATTCAAGCTCCCTGGAGTTTAAATGCCTCTACACCTATGTTTCCCAAACTAGGTGCCCCGGGCACCCTACGAACTCCGAATGATAAAAGCCATTGTTCAGAAAAGGAGTTTTGTGGTTGATTATTTTTTGGGGAAAAAGCTACATATCACATTCATTTATTAAAGATTTATAATTTGCTAATCCATTTAAAAGCTCTGAAAAGGCCTCAGGGTTGGGTGGGGGGAGGACCTGTTTCCTCTCTTTAAACCAGCACTCCCCACGTTTCTTGTCCCATTGAAGAGGTTTTGCAACCTATGTCTGAGATCGGAATACAAGAATTTCCATGGAAAACCTTTCAGAAGAGGTACTGAATGAAACATATATTACGGTATGAATGATTAACATCAGGCCTTCCCCGGAGGCAGATTTTGATGAGACAGGATGTGTGCGTGTGTGTGTGTGTGTGTTTGGTGGACGGGCAGTGTGAAGGTCAGCTGCCCAGATGGTCCACATCCTCCCCTGTGGCTGTGGAGTCAGAGCTAGGTGGCAGCTGTCCGGGAAAGGGGGCGTTCTCCAGCCTCCCTCATGGCTGGATACGGCCACGTGAATAACATTTGCCAATAGAATTGGAGCAAAATTGATGCATACAGCTTCTGGTTGAGGTTTCTACTGTAGAATAAAGATACACCAAGGCCCCCAGTGCCACAGCATAGATACTTGTTCCTAAGCCAATGTTTAGGACACAGCCATTTGATAAACAGGAACAAACACTATACTGTTATGTGAATGAGACAAAAAACTTCTACTACACTGAGAAATATTTTAGGTCCTATTTGCTACATCACTTCCGCCTCATCTCACTGACACTGTTAGCATCCTGGACTGGGTTCAGGAGAGGGCTACTCAGTTTAGGTGGGACCAGGGCACACTTTTTCTTCCTGCCTGGATCTCCTTCACGTTAACCACAACAATCGGCACAGGTAAGCATGTTCTGTTAAAAGGGAGCTGAAAATTTTTCATAAGAAATCACTTCCATATGACTCCCAACTTTTACATCCATTTTTCCTTAGGGAAAATGGATTGCTCTCGGAGGTGAGTGGTTTAAGGAAAATATGGTTTGCAGAGAAATTAAAACACATTTGTCTAACATTTGCAAGAATGTGTTGCTAGTTTTCCTAACAAAACCAATCATTCTTCATCATTTGTTACGTGCTCGGCAGTGGCTCTTGACACAATTATTGTCTCATCTAATTCTTATAACAACCTGGAGAGGTATTACCTTCCTATTTTTCAGATGAGAAAACTGAGGCTCAGAGAAGTTATATGATTTACTCAAAGTCACACAGGAATCCGTAGAAAAGCTAGACGTCAGCAGATCTGACTTCTCGGCACTGAGATAACAGAGGATCGATCATATGCTCTAACATCCCGTTTTTCAAAGGGCATCCTATCATCCACAATGTAAGAGTACACTTTTTATTTGAAATAGGAACAACATAACATCTTTGCAGATGGTGACCTAGAATTTGTAAACATGTTCAGCCATGCTAACGCCATAATGAGTGTATGGAGGGTGCCATCAGGGTGTGGGAACATTTTCAGGACATCTGGGGCCCATCAGCATGAAACCATTTAACAGAGTGCAAACAATTTAACACTGAGAGCCTCTCAATTATCTGCTTGCAAATAAGTAAATGATAAAGTATAAATCTTTACCCTGTGAGCGAGGCTGAACGCTTCTGGGTTGCCTCCTCCAATTTGGCGTCGTTCGTTGGTGAAGGTTCAAAAACTGCACACAAAATGTAACATTTATCTGTGCAAAATACAAATCAGACAAATACGTCACAGACGTGGACACCTGCATTGCAGTCACAAAGAAGAGTGCTGGAGGTGACCCGCCAGGATGGATGACTCATGTTCTGGGAACACTCACTTGCATCTGACTCATACCTGGGGCCCGCGTACTTGCCACCGTTACGGGCTTTCTAGTATCGTGAAAAAGGTTAGGCTTTGGAAGCTTTATAACTTTCTAATAAATGATATACTGCTTTAGAATTTGCAACAGTTTTAACCCAGAGGATTTTTCTTTTCTGAGGATTAGGCGTCCTGCTGAATATACGTATAATCTGTCTCTTCTTACCACTGTCCAGTGCACCGCGGTGAAACCGATTTTACTTCCCGCTGTGCACCCCACAAAAAACATCCTCACACATGTCCACCTCCGTGCTGGGCGAGGGTTTCTCTGGGACAAAGAGCATGTGTCCTTCCAGAAACGTTGCTAAATCATGACATTGTGCTTTCCTGAATGGCTGAACGTTTGCAATCACACAGGCTGTTCATGAGACTTCTCTTCTGCCCCTTCCCTGTCAGCACTTGGTGTGATCTGGGTTACTACTGTTTGCCACTCAGATACACAGTCATGTGTTGCTTTAATTTGCAATCCTCAGATGACTAGTAAGTCTGACCACCTCTTCATATACCTCTTAGTCATGTTCATTTTATTTGTGTTTCTTTCTTCATAGTTTAAAAAATATCTCCAGAAAGTATTGTCTATTCCTTCCTTCAAGAGTGTTGCTTCACTCTCCTGTTCTTGAGTGTGGGCCGGACTTCTAAGGAATAGAATACGGCCGAAGTAGTGGTGTCACTTGATGCGGTGGCTTGTTACTCTCTGTGCTGTTCATGTTACTCTCTCCCTCTGCCATGTCATAATATCTAATAGAACGAGTGTCCAGGCCTTTTTGAACGTTAATCTGAGTGTTTGCAGATTCTTACTCTCTGTGTTTATTTTGGAATGAGTTTGTTAACTCTTTTACCAATACCAGCTTAAACCGGATTTGCAAAAATAGAAATACCATGATTTTTCTTCTCACAAAGAAATAGAAATTTGTGAAAAATGTTCACATCTTTTTTAATCCCTAGTAAATATAATATTCAAACAACATTTAGCCATAACTTCTAATACTTTCAGTTCTCTACCTGTGGGTAGACTCTTCCACTTTCCCAGGGATTCACAGCCTTCAGCTGGCCTGAGCACGGACAGCAGAGTGAGGCCACGGTTCTGTACATCTCCACACAGCTGCCCCAGCGACGGGAGAATTTCAGTTGTTTTTTCCTACAAAGTTTCCTGGAGCAATTGAATGGCGGTATCTACTCACAAAAATTCTTAGTCTCAGTCTCCCCAAGCCTTCCCCTGTTACTCTATTCTGTTAGAAGTGAACGACTATAAAAGCAGATTTAAGGAAGAACCCTGATGTGACTGGACCGGAGGCTGGTGAGGGCCTCTGTTCATGCGGCTCGATGCACCTTGCGTCTGTCACAGGACAGGGTCGAGCCAAGAGCGGGGACTGTAACACCAGTGTCGTCTCTTCCAATGACAAGAAGACAATATCGTACTACATCGTGGGATTAGAGGGATTACTGGTCCCAGTTGGTGATTTTTCTTAGAAACAGTCCATACAGGTGTTTATTTCGGATCATTTGGAAAATTAAAATGATATGAAACACTATCTGTCAGTTTGTTTTCACGCAGAATAGTGCATAAATTTAAAGTAATTAAGTTGCTAGATCAAACCTCCCCTGAAATGAGTTATTCTGATACCTCTCAGTTATGAGAACAAAGTCCTTGTTTCATTCAAGCCATTTTGGGACGGGCTTTATGCTCCTTGCCACTTTACGAGGCTTGTTAGCATATGATACAAAGCTCACGTTAGGTTAAAAGTTTAAAGCTAGGCCTTCCAAAACTTCTAGATTGGTTGTATAATGAATAGAAGCTAAATTTCATCTGAAGTATTTTGTGCTTCTAAATATATCTCAAGTTCCTATAGTCTCACTAGTAATAGGAAAGTGACCCCACGGCTGTGGCTGCAAGTGTCAGAGGTAAGCGGTTGAGAGCAGGTCCCTGGGAGGCCGGCACCTACCGCTGTACAGGAAACCAGGTGAGGAAATGATTTCTCCAGCATTTTCAAAGGTAATAGACATATTTTGCTCTGCTACATGTGGAAAGGAGCATAGAACACCACATAAACATTTTCTTGCAATTCTTTGTATGATTATTATTTAAAATGCAGTGCCAGAAAGCTCCCAGTACTGACAGTGCTTGGAGATGAAAATGTTCTTTGTAAAGCAATTTCCACTATTATCCATCCACACCAATTTAATGTATTCAGTTGTTTAAAACAGCCATTTTTACATTCAGTTAAATGTAATATTACAGTTCATATCATTTTCTTTTCGCAGGAAAGTGATTCTATGAATCTAAATCTAAAATCAGGAGAACAAATGTAGTATTTTTACACGAAAACATTACGGAATAACAAATCAGGCAAATGATTTAACTGGGCCAATTAATTTTTTATGCAAATCAATCAATTATTTGATGACTCTGACTAGTCAATTTAGTTAAAATATTAATCCAGACTGTTTTACAGAAATCTTTCTTTTGACTGACTTTTACTTATTCAACAACACTTAACCAACTGAAAAGTGACATTGTAATACCTGACGGCGAGATAACAACATCATTCAGAGACCTGGAACCTGACCCTCTTATCATTTTACTCCCAGTTCTCCCGAGGGTTCCAATAGTATCCTATGTTGATCTCTATTACAGCTCTTATAACAAGTGATAACATGTATTGAGTCTCAGCCGTGTGACAGGTACAGCTCTTGTCCTCTGTCATCGCGTGTGATCTTCAACAAATCTAGGAGACAATTTTGTTGGTGGTGGTGTTCTGATTGTTTAACAAATAAAGATACTGAGGCTCAGTGAGTTAATGAATTTACCCACAGTAAGTTGGTTAATAAATAACAAAGACAGAGGAGATATGACAGAGAGACAAGAAGAGAACCAAAAATAGTGTTTGGTCTCAGAACTCAAAAGAAAAGATAATTCCAAGGAGGAGAGGATGGACAAGAAAATCGGGCAAGAAAAGTGATAGCTACGACAGAGCAATAATTATCATTGCTATTATGGTTTTAGTCTAGCTGGTGTTGGTGGCAGAATTTAAATTGTATTATAAAAAGTCAGTGTACAAAGAGTAGTCAAGATTCAAACCTGAATCTGTTTGGTTTTATAAGTTCGTAATTTTTCTTCCACACTCATAGTTCTCAGACAGTAGTAGATAGAAGAAGCATCTATATAATTCTTGTGAGTGCAGGGTCCTATCTCAAACAGCGCATCTCTGGAGTGAGGCCTTGCATTTCTAGAAGCATCACCCCAGGTGATTCCAATGAATTGCCAATGGACCCCACTTTTAGAAACATTGCCCTGTCACAGCACCTCTCCTAGGGAGCTTCTGGAGGCCAGGACCTCACTGGGTTTTCAGCAGAGAGCACAGAGCTTGAGTCGCAGTGAAAGCAATGTTGACTATCACTTGAACATATGCATCTTACATGGGCATGGCCCTAATTTCCATAACTCAAGCACCCCGCTGTGTTTTGAATTTGCACAATGATTCTAAACAGTGTCCTTTATGTTCCCCAGTGAAATCCTGGAGAGGGAAGCCATGGTATGAATCTTTGCCTCATCAACAGTCTCCTGAATTATTTCAACTTATAAATATTTTCATTGACTTTTTTTTTATTGGGGACATACTGTTACAGATGTTCCCCCACCCCAGACCTTCATTACATTATTGTCTGTGTACATATATGCATATATGTATATATGCTCTTTGGTTAATCTCTGCCAGTCCCCCTGCCTGCCCTCTGAGCTCTGTCAGTCTGTCCCGTGCATCCATGCCTCTGGTCCTATCTTGTTCATCAGTTGTTATAAGCAACCACTTGACGGGCTTTAACCTTCCTTAAAACAACCTGGACTAGCTCTCATCAATTAAATCTTTTTCTAGTTCTTGTGATTCTTGTTATTATTTCAAAAATCGTATGTACGTACTACTGAAAATTTGAAAAATTTGAAAATTTTAAGTGAGATGCAAATACATTTCTCTAATTATTCCACAGCAGATGACATATTCATATACTTCATTTCAATCTTATATTTATAATTATATATACATGTTTATAATGATTAAAATTCATGAGATTTTGTAACCTCCTTTGAACTTAATTTTAAATCATTAATAATTTTTGTCTCATTAATTTTTCTAAAAACTGCATGTTAAATAGCCATATGTAGCATTAAAATGAATGTATATATTACACTTTTTGGTATTTTTAGGATATTTCAGTGGTTTGGTAATATAAACAATGTTGGGAGAAATTCTGGTATTCCGATCTTTGTTCACATTTTTTATTATTCCCTTTGGCATACATTTGTAGAAGTAAGATTGCTAGCTCAGGATACAAATCCATTCAAGCCTTTTGCAAAATTGTCATCAAAAATGTTTTACAATTTATATGCCTCAAGGGGGTGCACAAGAATATGTTTCCAGGACCCTCACCAACACTGGATTTTATTACTTTTCAAAATTTGATCTCTTTGATGGTGACAAATAATTTTAATTAATGTCTTAGCTTGATTACCAGGAAGCTGAATTATTTATTGTCAGTTTATTGTTTGTTCATTTTTATTTTATTGCAAAATGCTTCTTATGTCCTCTTTGTTGGGCAGGACTAGTCCTTTCTCAGCACTCCAGCAGGGTCGGAAAGAATGGCGCCCCCATCTGGTGGAGGTTCCAACATTGCTTCCCGACTCCCTCACGGTGGGAGGCGCTGTACCGCCTCTGCTGCCCTCTGGTGGCAGGGCCGCCCTTACTTTTGGGGAGGACTGAATGAGAAGAAGAAAGTAACAGGCTCATTTCAGTACCTGGCACATAGTAAACATCCAAAAAGAAATGATAAAAAATATCATTTTTATATCAGGCAAACATAACCCTTAAAGCACCTGACAAGCAAAATGATCATCCAAATAAAAGTTTATAAACAGGAAAATATCAACATAGCCCGATGCTTCCTGTGCAGTCGAAAGAAGAGAATGTACATGGCTACCCCTTGAAATCTAGAAAGCTCCATACAGGAATCACTAGAACTTGAATCGTTTCTATAATCTGTTGAGTGACTGGTGATCAGCGAAGCATGTGCCCTTATTTTTCCAATTTGAAGAGAAAAAAAAATGAAGCAAGAAAAAGTTAAAACTTGCCCAAGATTGCAAAGCTAGCACGTGGTAGAGCCACGATCCCAAATATGGGACTGGTGTGGCCCAGAGCTCCAGCTTGGACCACATGGCAGGAGCCCCAAGGTCTGTAACAGAGACAGATACACCCATTTGGCATCTGGGGCAGGAGTTCTGAACTCATTTTTGTTTGAGGAGAGGTCAAGTGCTGCGTTGGGAATCCTACAGAAACCCTGGACTCTCTGTAAGAATGGCTGAGGCTCGCCCTGCTGGTTTGGCTCAGTGGTAGCACGCAGGCCTGAGGACCAATGAGTCGTGGGTTCGACTCCGGCCAAGGGCATGTACCTCGGTTGCGGTTCATTCCCTTTCCCCATCCACATTTGTGAAAGTGTCTTGCTGATGTAATTTGCATTAGAAATTGCTGGGTTCTAGATTCTGAAATGTTTCAATGAACAAAGCATAACATCACCTTATTACATATAATCTAATGTATAGTTCCACCAACATAGACATTTATACTTATCTTACAGAATGAGATGGTGTCTCCCCCCACCCCATTCTCTAGAATGATTTACATAAGACTGAAAATACATATTATCTTGTTTATTTTATTGTTGACACTACTGCAGGTGTCCCCCATACCCCCCTCCATTTGGCAAAACTTGTATGTAAATTCTTTGGGACCTCATATTTATTTTAAAATTTAAATTACAAATTGAGCATTTTTTTATGGTTACAGGAATCAATAGATGTTGTATTTCTTCTTGAGTTCATTTGGCAAATTGTATTTTCTCAGGAGTTCTTATATTTTGTCTCATGAAGTTATTTGTTAAATAACACATTTTCTTCTTAAAAAAATTTTTCCCCCTTTTATTGCTTTTAGAGAGAAGAGAAGGGAGAGGGAGAGGGAGATAGAAACATTGATGAGAGAGAACATCGACTGTCCGCCTCCTGCACGCCCCCAATGGGGATCGGGCCCACAACCGGGGCCTGTGCCCTGACCGGGAATCGAACCGGGACCTCTCAGTCCATGGGACGATGCTCAATCCGCTGAGCCACATCGGCTGGGCAATCTTTTTCAAATTTTAAACTGTTCTTTTTCCTTATGTTTTAAGTGTGAATCTAATCCTATAACTCCCAGTTTGCTGACTTATTTTTTAAACTCTGACTTTTAAATGGAATATTTAGTCTCTTTAATGGGTTTGTTCCTATGGTTTTCTTTGTGGTTTCTGTTTGTTTTGTATTTTTTTTTTATCCCTCATTTACTGTCTTTTTAAAAACGGTTTGAGGGTTTCTTGCTCGCCCTGTCTTACCCCCTCCTGTGAAGATGTACACTCTATTTGTGCTCTTCGTCGGTTGCTCTATAGAGGCCGAACTCCAAGTGCCAGAGTCACCGTGAGAACGAGTGGGCTCGGTGGGCTCTCCCGCCAGCAGCTGCCGCCACCGTTCCTTGCCATGGACACCAGCTCCCTTCTGATCATTCCTGCGACCCTCACGATCCTGTGTGAGACACTGTCATTTCATTTCACGGGCGAGGAAAGTAGGTCCATGGTGATGTAAAACACTGAAGAAATAACACAACACAACACCGAACTTTCACACAATTTATACAGATGCAGAAGATGACGACTGACCGTAGAAAATGAGGGCTTGACCAGTTTTCTAACAGAGGGTTACATCAGAGGAGAGTTGTACTTTTTTTTTGTCCTCACCAGCTAGGACATTTTTGCATTTATCTTCAGATAGAGCGGGAGAAAGAGAGGGAGGAAGAGAGAGAGAAACATTGACGTGAGAGAGACACATGGACTGGCTGCCACCCACACGACCTCCACCGGGGCCGGGGACAAACTGCAACCGAGGTACGTGCCCTTAGCGGGAACCGAACCCGGGACTCTCTCATCCGCCGGCCGACGCTCTAACCGCTGAGCCAAAGCGGCCGGGGTGAGAGTTGTACTTTTGATCAATGCATTTTAAAACATACTTTAAAACTCATTTTATAATTTAAAATAATCAGAATTGTAAGCATTTGATAACTGTCTTGTCACTGTTTAAATCACTTAAAACTATTCATCAAAATTTTGTATCCCTTTACTCTTTTATTTGCTACTTGACGGTGTGGGAGCATTGTTCCTGACAGTTTCATGCTAGGGAGGTGGGTTCTGCTAAGAATTTGCTCATCACTGAAGCCTCACTGCAATGAATATTTCTTAAAGTCATGACTGGTTAAAAAAAAACCCTATGATTATTTGGTTTAACTGCCTTTTAAAACAACCAACATCTTAAAGGTTATCCTAATCAAAATCTCAAAAAGCTGCTCAAATCAACAGTGAAACTTGACATACCTAGTGGCATTTGATCCTGGAAGGGCTCCAGATCAAACAAACGAATGCTGAAGGTTTGAATATGGATATTACTTAGGAAGTCACATAAGCCCATCTTTTTATTTTTAAAAATAAAACAGAATGCCCATATATGCAAATTGTAAAGCACATTCTAAAGAACCATATGCCAAGAATAGATTTTAAAAAATAATAAGAAGAGAAGAAATAACCCAATCTTTCCACAGAGAGCAGTGCACCAGAAAAGAAACATCTGTATTGGAAAAAACAAAGACCCTCAAATGAGCGTAGGTGTTCCCAATGAGGGGTTCATAGGAAATAAGCAGAGACATTAAGCACAACTGGGTTAACTGCAGAAAAATAAGTTAAAGTGGATGAGAGCATTTTTTCAGATATTTTTGAGAAAATGACAATTAGCAAAAGGTAAAATATATACCTCTAATGAATAGGCAGTGGCATGAAGGAAGTAAGCACCCTAATGGTTACTGTTCCAAATCAAGAACGAGATACTGTGGGTCACTGAGAAATACACAGACTCTTCAAAAAGGGTGCTTGGGCCCTGGCCGGCTTGGCTCAGCGGTTACAGCGTCGGCCCTCGGACTGAGGGGTCTCAGGTTTGAGTCCTGGTCAAGGGCAGGTACCTGGGTTGCAGGTTTGATCTCCAGCCCTGGCTGGGGTTGTGCAGGAGGCAGCCAATCGATGAGTCTCTCTCACATCAATGCTTCTCTCTCTCTGTCTCTCTCCCTCCAACTTTCTCTGAAAATCAATGGAAAAATATCTTCAGGTGAGGATTAACTGAAAAAAAAAAAAAAAAGAAAATAAAGGAAAAAAAGAAAGAAAGAAACAAAAACAAAAAACAAAAAGGGTGCTTGGCAAAAGGTACATAAAGGAAATGTTGAGAGAACTTGAACATGACAAATTTCTAAAGCTGAAGCTGCAGATTCTGAAGACTCCAGAAAGAACTTACAATCATCTTCATCGAGTCCCTTAAAATTATCCTTAATGAGTCCTTAAGAACAAGACAAGTTTGAGAAGAATTAAACAGGAAAAACAGGACAGGAACTCTGAATCTGAGTGCAGAGCGGAGACCGTGAGCCTGGGCGTGGCAGGTGAGGTCTGCTAAGGAGTGATGCTGGGAGGCTACACCTCCTGCCTCATTCAAATTCTTAAAAGTAGGAAGCATTGTATCTTTTAAATAGATTTATAAAGTTCTAGGTGAACGTTTCTCTCTGGGATAATAATAAAGTTGTAGCTAGGACAGATGCCAGATTTTCCAACTCAGTTGTTCTAATGAGAAATAATAATAAAAGGAATACTTTGTGAAGTACGAAGAACTTGCACTCTTTTGTCCATCCTGTTCTGTCCACACGTGTGGATGAGCTCAAGAAATAACACCCACGCTCCTTCGGGAAGGCACAGAATCCAGTCACTCTCCCCATAGTCATTGTCCGAGCGAAAAGGCTGGCTCCCCACTCTGTTTGCTAAGAGGGAGGTGGGGATGCACCCAGAAGACAAGGAGGTGAGAAATAATGTTTTAAGAGACTTTTATACAGCTTACATTCTAAATATCTCATATAATAAAATTCAAAACAATAAGCTATTAATAACCTGTGTTCACACAACCTTATAAATAAGGCAGGGTACTTTAAGAATCTTAAATCACTAATGTTTTTTACGTTTGTGTTCTTCCCCCCATATGAACAGTCTGCACTGGTCTGCATTAATTAAATTTAAGTAGGATTTCTGAGCGGGGATCATCAAGTCTGCGCCCTGATTTAAATCCGCAGTAAAACATTTCTCCATTAAGTCTGTGCTTCCGTGTCATATTTCAGACACTAGTTGTCTCTTAATTAAATCCATGATGGTCCACCAACACAGACTATTAAAATAACTATCCTTTGCTCTTGACATATTTATGAGACAGACTCAGAAGACTATAGACTGATACTTGAACTACTCACTAGAAATGCTAATAAGATTATGATGAAGGTAAGATTAGAATATTCCTCTCCTTTCTCTTCTCTTCTTTCTAGAGATTTATTTTTATAATCGCTTCACTTCTATTTCAGGTTCAGACTTCTCCCCCAGATCATCCGAAAGCTCTTTCATTATGGAATAACTGCAAATTAATAGTCAATGGAAACCTTGCAAAGTGTTTATTTATATTACATGATGTTCATATAAAAAGTTTCCTCTGAGTTTAGCCTCTTCACAGCTGCAAGGAACTATGTTCATCTAGACATATGTTTGCCAAGCCTTAGTGTTCAGAGTGAGGAGCATTTCCAAGGACTGACAAGGGAAGCCAGCAGTGAGAACGCAGGGACCTTTCAATGGGGTGAAACAAGTCCACTATGTCAACCGCAGAGATACTGAATTTTCAATCTGCTCGCCACCAAGAAGATGGTCTCTTCAGGGTGAAGAGAGTTTCGAGTTCATTTTGTTTGCTTTCAGCAGCTTGGATGTACACTTCGGTTTTTGTCTCATTTTTCTTAGAAACGTTTTTTTATTGTTTTTGCAATGGAGAGGTTGGGTCTTCAGCAGGGAGAACGCTGACAGATGAGGGAGCTGCTCGAGGCTGGAAGCTGTGTGTGGCAGAGTGTGGCAGAAACACCACAAGGCCGCAGCCAAAGCAGGTGCAGGAGGAGCTCACAGCCTCCGAGTCAATGCCTTCAGTAGATGCTCTGCAGCTTTTCTTATTTTTTAAATTTTATTTATTGATTTGTAGAGGGGGCAGCGAGAGGGGGGGGGGAGAGAGAGAGGGAAACATGGATTTGTTGTTCCCCTTATCATTGGTTGGTTCTTACATGTGTCCTTGACTGGGGAGCAAACCCACAGCCACGATGCAGCAGGATGACACTAACCCACCGAGAACCCAGCCAGGGCCATGCTCTGCAGCTTTAAATAATAATACTATGTTTTATTTAAAAAAATTTTTTGATCTAAAACTAAATCAATAAAAAGGTATTTTATTTTAAAAAATGTTTTTATTGATTTTTAAAGAGAGAGGAAGAAAGAGAGAGATAGAAATGTCAATGTGAGAGAGAAACATTGATTGGCTGCCTCCTGCACGCCCCCTACTGGGGATCAAGCCCGAAACCCAGGCATGTGCCCTGACCGGGAATCAAACTGGGACCTCTCAGTCCATGGGACGACGCTCAATCCACTGAGCCACACCAGCCGGGCCAAAACATATATATATATATATATATATATATATATATATATATATATATATATATACACACACACACATATATATATATATATAATATTATGCAATTCATCATTCAGCTCTGTCTCTCTCTCTTTTAGCAGAAGTTTTAAGAAGTACTGGAAAGTGAGAGATTAACTTATAATATAGTTTTCTTGTAGCACTGGTCTGTGATGAACAATGCAAATAGAAAATAAATTCTAATGTCAAGAATAGCAGCTACAGTCAGGCAGCTCCGCTAAACACATTACATCTAATAAAATCACCCTCACGTACTCCTGACACTAGTAGTAATTAAAATAGCTTGTTTCCAAAAAATTGGTCCTATACATGAATACTTATTGGCAATTATTTTTTAGTTCTTCAAACCAAAGATAACATAATTTGATTCTCACACAATTTTCCTGTAAACGCAGTTCATATTGGGTTTTATATGCAGCTTAAGACTGTTAATTGCCATTTTGAGCCTCACAGTAAAATAGAGTTCAATATGTCACTTTTCTGAAGCACAGAGAAATGTTTGAGAAATGCTTGTCTTAGCCTAATGAACTGTGAATAATTTACATCCTGAATCCTATTTTTCAATCTAAGTGGTTCTGACTTTTCCTGAAGCTTGTGAAGCCTGGTCAACTTGTGACATTCGTCTGATTTTTAAAATCTACAGCCACGTCGATGAGTGGAGAGCTTCCCAGAGACGGCTTTGTTGTGGCTTTCATTCTCCCGAGGCCACTTCTGCCCTCACCGCGCCGGACAACACCTCGGCGGCTGAGGGTTTCGTTCTCCATGTTTGTGAGAGAATAGCATCTGACTTAAAGTGGTTTCAAGGTCCCTGCCTCCTGGCAGGCACGCGTGGTGACCTCCTGAATCACAGACCTAGCTGTTCCGTCGGGAAGAAACAGGAGCTGTCGGAGGGGGCAAATGCTTGCCATTCCTGAAACAATCACAGACGTGAGATGTGATTCCAGCTGGTTCTGACACCAAGTGCTTAGCAGAACCACATGGAAAACCAAGACAGGGAACTACACAAACCAAGGCCGCCGGGAACACCAGCCTCCGGACCGGGTGGGCAGGGGCGCTGCAGACGTCCCACCTGCCCGGGTCCGAGAGTGGGCTCATGTCATAGTCACTGCCCACTTGCTCAAGGTCCTTTTTTCTTGGCAAAAGGAATGATTTATTTTAAAAGGATATATTTTAAGAATATTTGAGAGTATGCAAGGCAAAAAGAAATATAGAGACAATCTGGTCTTCTTACTCATTTTGTGACAGGGTCACTAGGGTCCAGAGAGAAATCAAGTAGCATGTACAGCCCCATAGCCACGCAGCAGAATGCATCCTAACAGAACAAAGGAACTTACGATGTTGCTCATGTGAGGGGCACGAGGAGATGCGGGAAGCACCAGCGAAGGGACCACAGACAGTCCTTCCCGAGGCTTTGTCACCCTGCGGCTGCCAACGGAAGCGACCTCGGCACGAAGCACAGTCCAGCCAATGCTGTGCTCTCCTGATCCTCAGGGTAAATGTTGAAAACATATACGCAGTGAAAAATGAAGGGGGGTGGGTAAAAAAGCAAACGTTTTCTTCGCACGTTGAATCTACTCAAAGACTGCAAGTCCGCAAAGTTAAAGGGCGGAACGGAATCCCGCTGTGTGTGTAGTTCAGCAGACATCGTTCCCGGGTAAACTGTGAATTAGACTACGTCGGAAGAATCACCAGGAAAGCCAGAAGGTGGGTGTCATCCACCCTAAAAGGTTGCGGTAGGGAAGCTAAGACAGATGACACAGGAAGTCACATTTGGCAGTGAATGGGCAATGGGGAGACAGGCCGGGAGACCAACCCAGAGACGGGACCAGAGAAACTGCAGGTGTTGTGGGAATCGACACCAGGTACAAACGAGCAAAGTATATGACCACTGGCTGGCAATTACTTTGCTGCAAAGAGCTAGACAGTAAATATTTTGGGCTTTGAGGGTTATATTGTCACCATCATAACAACTCCATTCTGCCAGCCAGAGACACTATATAAACAAACGAGCACAGCTGTGTTCCAATAACACTGATTCACCAAAAAAAAAAAAAAAAAAAAAAAGGAACCAGGTGAATTTGACCTGCAGGCTCTCATGTGTCTATGCTTGTTCTGGATAGAAAGGTAGATGCAGATGGATGATAGGTAGAGGGATAGACGAGAGGTAGATAGATACATAGATATTGACATCAGTCTTTTTCCCTCCATAAACACGATACCCATTTCTGGGATTGTATCTAAAAAAACTCTGAAAATGACAGGGAAGTGTAGGCTCCTATTAAAAATAAAGAATGCACCTTTGCTCCCCAAATCCTCCACGTCACAGTCAGCACAACTTTAAAAACTAAATCAGATCGTGCCTTCCGAGGATGAGACCCTCCCATGGCTTCCCGTGACAAGTAGAATCCAGCCAGGGTTTTGACCATGCCTACCTCTCTGAGGTCACCTCTTTCCCTTCTCTCTTGTATTCACTGCACTCAAGCTACACTGGCCTTGTGAATTTTCAATGCTGAGGTTGCCACCAATGTCACTGGACTCGCTGTCTGTCCGCGGGAAGCCCG
This sequence comes from Tadarida brasiliensis, assembly GCA_030848825.1. NCBI lineage: Eukaryota > Metazoa > Chordata > Mammalia > Chiroptera > Molossidae > Tadarida > Tadarida brasiliensis. The sequence continues at coordinate 4,135,680 of CM061275.1, read as the reverse complement.
TCTGGGGAAGTTGGATGACAATATCCATGTCATCCAAGACCCTTTCCCTTTCTTCACAACACACTGTCAATGTCGGAAATTACACTGTGCATCTACTTGTTTACTTTCTGTCTCCTTCACTGGAATAAAACTGCCATGACAAAAAGGAATGTACCTGTGGGACTCCCCGCTAGGGACTCGCAAGAGTGACTGGCTCATGGTAGATGCTCATTCAACAGTTTTTTATTTTATTGATTTTTTAGAGAGAGAATAAGGGAGAGAGAGAGAGAAACATCTATGTAAGAGAGAAACATCCATCGGCTGCCTCCTGCACGCCCCCTACTGGGGACTGAGCCTGCAACCCGGGCATGTGCCCTGACCGGGAATAGAACCGGGACCTCTCAGTCCATGGGACGATGCTCAATCCACACCAGCTGAGCCTCATTTAATATTTTTGAATGAGTGAACCCAATGGGACTTTTTCATATACTTGCTTTTGTGATGCTCAGAACAGCCCGATGATAATTAATGTCATTGCCAGATAACAAAACAAGGTCTCAGAGTAGTTATGTGGTTTGCCCCCATGTACTGAGCTAACAAATGATATCATGGTAAAGTTAACGTCAAAGTTTGCCTCTAAACCCAGTTTACTGAACATGCACTATCTATCAAAAACTACCGAAATGTTACAAACACTGGTTCTTCCTGGCTGGAATGTGGCGGTGCCGTGGGGGACTCAGGTGAGACCCCTGCGCCGTAAGCACTGCTATCGCCTGCACCTGGTAGTAAGAAAGCAGGTCTGCAGAGGGTGAATAACTGTCCAGAGGCTCACACACAGCCAGGGGCAGAGCTGGAGTCAACCCAGGTGTTGGGGCTCCAGAGCCCTCGTTCTTACCCAATGCCTTGTGCTGTATTTATAAGGCACAGCACTCAAGTCTCTTAGATCTGATCAATCACACACATGTATTTGTGTCCTACTGGTGCTATCACCAATGGTCTCAAATTAGTGACTTCAAACAACGCACGTTTATTTTATGACTCTTCTGGAAATCAGAGTTCTGGAATGGGCCTCACGGGACTCACACCAAGGGGGCGGCAAGGCTAGCTCCTTTGCCTTTCCCAGCACCTGGAGACTCGGTGTCTTCCTTGGCGTGTGGCCACCTGCTTCATCTTCAAAACCAGTGGGTAGTATCTTCTATTTCCGACTCTGCTTCCATCACCACGTGGCTGCCCTCTGACGGACCTCGTACACGCTCTACGAGGTTATATTAGGCCTGTCTTCACAACACAGGTAGCCTGCCCTTCTCAGCAGCCTTCACTTCATCAACTCAACAGCATCTGCAAAGCGCCACCTACCTCATGAGGTAACATTCGCAGGTTCTGGGGACCAGGATGGAGATCTTTGGAAGGCTACCACAAACAACACCCGGCCAGCTGCTCAGCAGCAAGTATTTTAACCCCTTACGAACTGTAAGTGGAATGAAAGTGAACGAGCAACATTGCTGTTGCTCACATGTCAACTCAGCACGTCTACTCTGACCCCTTGTTCTAAGCTGCACCCCCATACTCATTCCTTGCACCCTATTTCCAGCCTGCTCTCGTTTCCCCCACAGCACCGCCACATTCACAACTATAAATGTTACTGTCTCCCACTAGAACATAAACTGGAAGGAAAGGGTTCTGATGGCTTTGCTCACAGAGGGACCCCATAGTCCATGAATAAAACAGTGTCTAGTACATAGTCTGGCACAGACTCGGCACGCAACAATCGTCTGATAAATAACAAATACATGAAAATGATCAGGGCACAGGTCAATCAGAGAAAGTAGAAAGATGTTGAAGGAGTAATAACTTGGCTTGACTTAGTTTCTAATTGGATATTTAAAATATATTTTACATGGACTATTTTGCTGGAATTATATGGTCTCATTATGGAACTCTTTGTGATGACAAAACCCGCAATCTAATTTTATAATACCTCCCAGGGAGAGAATAGTGCCTGGAATGTAGTAGGCACTCAATAAAATGTGCTGAATAAATGACTGGATCACAGAGTCAGATGCACACAAGCCAACTTCTTTGTCCTGCTCATAGCTTATCTTTAAGTATGCTAAAAATTATACCATTGACTATATCAGAATTCTAACAGTATATTCCAAAACTGTACTTAAATATATAGATCCTCCAAAGTTTACAATGCTAAGTGTGTGTGTGTGAGAGAGAGAGAGACAGAGAGAGAGAGAGAGAGAGAATGAATTGGAACATCACTGTAATAAAATGGGTTTTTTAAACTAAAAATTCAATTAGAATTTAGTTCAGAATTATTTTGATAGAACTAAATGACAGCCTGGAGCCCATCCACTTAGTTTTAGGACTTAGACTGTCAGTGACTTTGTTATAAGCAATACAGTGTAAGAATGACTACTGGTGGCCCTGTCAGGGGCTCAGTTGGTTGGAGGGTTGTCCTGATACACCAAGGTTGTGGGTTCAATCCCTGGTCAGGGCACATACAAGAATCAGCCAATGAATACATGTATAAGTGGAACCACAAGTCAATGTCTCTCTCAAAAATCAATAAAGCAACACAACACAAAACAAAAAACTACTGGTCCCTTTAACCACGTCATGGTCAAGATCAGCCTTGAGCCTGACAGACTGATGGGTCAATGAGATGAGGAATCAGGCTGAACTAGATTGCTGTATGCAAATTATCTAAAAGTCTGAAACGAGGCAGAACGTATTTAGTTGAGGTCATCTCAATATTTTTTTTTTTAGCTATTTTATAGTTTCCAATTTTGTCAGCCACTGAAATATGAACAGGTTGCAGATTTAATTTTGACCTCTGTCACTATAGCAACCTTAATCATCTGAAGAACATATACATGATCACAGAGGCACTAGCATTTGCATTTAACTTTCATATGTAAGAGCATTCTAGGCTAAATAGGATGGAGTGGTTTGAGAGTTAACGGGTCCAATTTCCTCTACACTCGTTCTCTTCGGCCTCTCGTGTGGGTGAGCCTCTGTGACTAACTGATGAATCACTCCTTGCCTTTGAAAGTTCTCCTTAATCCTAACTTAAACACCTATTCAAAGACCTCTTGTTTTCTTTTCTTTGGCTTTTAAAATGTGAGCCCCTTTTGTGGACAACAGTCTTGCTTCCGTTCGAATTTACAGGACCACGTCATAGATTAAGTATGGCACATAACTCTTTTGAAACTGTCCTTTAAAAAGCAAAGATCCTAACTTTCCAGAAAGCCTTTTACGACTGATGTGAAATGGCTAGCCGCCGGGGTAGGAGCCTCAAAAGGCTCCCTGTCAGAGTGCCAAACCATAGCTGGAACTGCCCCCCCACGCCCGGAGTGGGATGGAGACTGCCTTACATTTTCCTCGCTTGGCCGCGTCTTCGTTTCACATCAGATAAGTGTCCCTTCTACTTAAATAAACTGCATATGTCTTTCTCCCCCTTCCCTCCTCTGTCTTTTTAAAATTGAAACCAACACGAAGTTGGAATTGTGAATGTCTTACTGGACTTTTTTTAAAGGAGAAGTTGAGTTGGCAGTGATGCTGAAATTTATCGGCCCACTCCAGTCGACACACAACATCTACAGACGGGCTGACACTTCACTTTATTTTTGTTCTTCAGAGCTGGACTCCTGCTTGAGTAGGAGGTGTGGGAATTAATTATTCTCCTCCCATGTGTACCCTCCTCTTGTGGCGTTCGGCTCACACCAGCACACCATGGGATTGTGTAACCAGAATTCTGCCCCAGGATGTCTCAGGAAGTGGGTAACGTCACCACGTCCAACTTGGTGACTGGCTCGTGGTAGTCGTGTGACTCATGGGGGTCTCCCCCCTCCAGTATTAAGATAGGGCAAGAGAGGTTGTGTTAGTTGTATTTATAAAGGGGTAGAGTTCAAAATGAAGAAAGAGATCACAGAGATTTCCAGCCATAGAGACCTTAAAGGTCATGTAGTCAATGTCTTCACTGCCAGTGAGACAAGGACTCCGGAGAGGCTGAGATGGCCGTCGGGGGCCCCAGGCAGTAGCGGGCAAGGCTCTCCCTCTGCTGCTGCTCGCCCTCTCATCGCCCAGGAAGACAAAGCCCGTCTGCAGCACTGACGTAGACTCGTGACTGTGGGACGTACAGCGTGAGTGCTAGACTTCAGTTCGGAAACCGACACATCACTCTGCACTTGGGGTCAGCTACGGCCGCTCATCGTCTTCAGCATCACGTTCAAACCTTGGCATGGTTGCTCCTTCAGTCTGCCTCTTGACTGACCAGTTTCCTGTGTTAGGACAAGCTGGCAGGCACCCTCATTAGAGTTTCATTAACTATGCCAGGTTCCAGCGCACACCTCCTCGCAAGCACTGTTTCTTCCCTCCGCCCGGAGTTCTCCGGCTAATGGCATTGTCCTCCATGAGCAGAGGCAGAGCCACTTTCTTTTAAAAACATTTTTTTTCTTTATTAATTTTAGAGAGAGAGGAAGGGAGAGGGAGAGAGAAACATCAAAAGAGAACATCGATTGGCCACCACCTGCATGCCCCCCACTGGGGATCTGGCCCACAACCTGGGCATGTGCCCTGAGTGGGGATTGAACCCGCGACCTCTTGGTGAATGGGTTGATGCTCAACCACTGAGCCACACCGGCCGGGCCTGAATCACTTTCTTTGGAAGCATTTCCTCAGTCTCTTGAGGCCATTAGGGACTCTCCTCTGTGCTTTTCCCATTGCATCTGCTTTGCACACCTCTTTCTCACCCCCAGAGCACTCTACTGTAAGCACAGATCTTCTGGAATCTCCCATTAATATAAGCACCATGATTGCAGAGACGGTAAGTTTTCCATTTCTCTATTCCCAGTGCCCAGCATGGTGTCTGACCTGGTAGGCATGCCATGTTTCTTGAATGAAATGAATGGAAATAAATATGCGTTGAACTGATGATCAAACGTACACTGCCCTGCATTGTATCTTCACTTCCACCTCTGAGCTCACACCGCCACTACCTAGACTCCCAGCATCGTTTCTCTTTCAGACACATGCCATTCTAGTAATGCAATAATTCCCAGCAACTGTTTCCTTGCTTTGCCTTCCAGCTCTAATTCCCAGGGCTCAGAACACAGACCAGGCCTGCGCAGCACCAAGGGAAGCAGGGGCTGGGCTGTCTGACCAGTCGCTGGGCCAGCGCAGATAACCAGCCAAGCGACTCCCTTCCTGCAGCGGGGTCTAGGTGACTTTGCACCTCATGTTTATTTTTCTTTAAGAAACATGAAGTACATGGAAATTGTGTTCATATCCAGACTGAGTTCACTTCTTGGCACGTTTCTGTGGATCACATTAATGAGATGGATGTTGAACTTCCACTTTGCTTTGTGTCTGCATGGTGAGAGCCTTTCTTCCGAAATATCACCGCTGGGGAGAAGGTTTGAAATGTGCCTCAACGAAAGGAGTGTTGTTACAATACTGGGGGGGGGGGGGGGGGAGGCAAGAACAAGGAAGCCACTGGATTTTAAATAAACCAACTGGGCCCTGGCCGGTTTGGCTCAGCGGTTAGCGTGTCGGCCCACGGACCAGAGAGTCCAGGGTTCGGTTCCCACTAAGGGCACGTACCTCGGTTGCAGTTTGTCCCCGGCCCCTGTTGGGGTCATGTGGGTGGCAACCACTCGATGTTTCTCTCTCTCTCTTCCTCCCTCTCTCCCGCCCGCTCTATCTGAAGATACATGCAAAAATGTCCTAGGGTGAGGATAAAAAAATAAAAAATAAAAAATAAATAAACCAACTGGGTTTACCTCAAATTGTCTGGTACAAGTCATGAAACCACAAATAATATTGAAACATTCTGCTGGGCTAATCAGATGAACTGTGAAAAACTTTTGCATATATATCATTTTGTTTTTAAAAAGGAAGTAAAATTTTAGGCTATATTCTAAGTCTACTAATTTCTAGAATTAGAAAACTTTGCTAATGGGAATATAGCAGACCTAAGTAGAGTTTCTCATGTTAGTAGCTTTAAATGCACAGTTCTTCTATAAACGGTCACATAAAATTTCAATTTGTAATAATATTTTCAGATAACTGGTTAACATTTCTAAACTATTGCAATGCAGTGCTATGTAATGATTCATTTTCCTACTCAGAATGACAAATGCTTAGTACACAGAAAAGTAAAAGTGTAAACTATTATATAATTTTTGTGTGAGAAATAACATATGAGGGATTGATTACAAAAATAACACTAAACATTCCTTTCTGCTTAGAAAAAAATAGATTAAAAAAATGCTTCTAGCTGGTGAGAATAGACACAAGAGTGTGTACATTGTGTATGTCTGTAGAACCAAGAACCAACCATAGCACCAAGAAAAAGTAAAACAAATGTTATGCAGAGTATTTTCTGGCCTTTTCAAGAGATCTATTCTCCGGCAACTCCTCAGACAGGTATTGCTTTCCTTTGGCGCCATGGTGCTGCGTGGCGCTAAGAGATGGGAGAGCAGACCGAGGCCACACACGCTGCCCTCCCCAGGAGGCCAGGAGGCCCGCCGCCCAGGACCTTCTGTGGACTGGGAAATCCTTCCACCTTGAAGCAGTCCTTAACCACTAAAATAAAGCAACCAGCCCAGGCCGGTTTGGCTCAGCGGTTAGAGCATCGGCCCGCAGACCAAAGACTTGCAGGTTCGATTCCAGACAAGGGCATGGACTTCGGTTGCGGTTCGGTCCCCTGCCCTGGTCGGGGTCGTGTGGGAGGCACAATCGATGTGTCTCTTTCACATTGATGTTTCTCTCTCCCCCCAACTCTATCTGAAGATAAATAGAAAAATATCCTCAGGTGAGGATTATAAAAAACAATAAAAATAAGGCAACCAGGTGTCTCCTACTCTTCTCATGGGACCCTGGGCAAGAAGCAAACTCTCCAGACTCATTTTCATCACAGGGACCAGCAGAGTGCTTCTGAGCCAACAGCTAACAATTGCTGGAGACTCACTGATATCTGATACTCAAGGTCAAGGCACTAACATCCCGTCACCAAATTTCAAGTGTATTTTTCTACAGAATTTTTCCAAATTCACCCTGCAGCTCACCAACAGAACATTATGGAAAGAAGAGCATGGTACTTTGTGGGATGGGGAGAAGACAAGGCTACGGCCTGCATCTGCTGGGAGCAATGGTGTGGACTGTATGAAAGTCACCATATTATTCTCATTACCAAATGAGATAACGTGCAATATTCTCGGTAAACTATTAAGGTGCTAGCTTCACATATTAAAAATTAGTCATTTAGATCGCCTCCCATAATTTTTGTTTCTTACTATTTTCTCGCACTTTTCTACACTATTCTTAAAATAAGCTTAGTTTCTCCAAGAATGTCTAGTGAGTACAGACAATTTTCTTTTTCTTCCTTTACCTTTCCCCACGGTACCTAGAGAACTTCTATTCCTCCAGCATTTCTTGGCGAATTAAAAGTAGCTCAGCAGACATTATGGAGATTCACTGATATCTGGAAGCCATCTGATCCGCACTAAAAACAGCCTTCCTAGTTTGCTCCTTCCAGATACCTACAGCAAACCTGGTCTGGTTGCTTCGTGACGACATTTCATTCCGTGACTCATTCAATAAGCAGGAAGTGTTCCTACGAGAAGAATGAGCGTTCATGGTTACAACAAAGATTAGAGCTGGGCAGCAGCAAACCTACGGCACATGCTAACATTACAGAATCTCCACCAAATGTCTTCTTGTTATTTTTTGGCGTTGCCATCGTTATTTAGAGGTATCCTCCCTCCAAGACACCACCCTGCAATGAACTGTGTGGTTTGTGCTGGTACGATCACTGCTTGATATTCTAACAGCTGAAATGGCCCACCTGCTCCCAAGTCTGCATCTGCACTCTCAGCTTTCAGGGAGGGGTCTTTCTCAGCCAGCAGGAGCATGAGGCTTTGCCGCTAGAGTAACAGCAGTATCATGTCAAAGAGGGAAATAGGCTTCATTGTACCTGTGATTTGATGTAATGGTTGTTAGGCACGGATCCAGAGAGACATTTCACAGAGCTCGGAGAAATTCCGCGCCGGCCATGGGCCCTGACCCTGTCGTACAGCAGCGTCTCCAAGCTATGGGGGAAGATGCTATTGAAAGATGTCTGATTCCGAGAACCATCACAGCTGTCGCTGGGGTTTATTCTGTCCACTGGCTGATATGCGTATCATAAAACCACAACCCTTCGATCGACTCATGTTCGGACCTTGACTGTTCCCGCTTTATACAAGGAAGAGTTAGAAAATAAACACTTGTAGCCGTCTCAGCTTAATGCTTTCAGCAATTGTGTTGGCTACACAGCCAATCAAACATTCCCCTCCCCGCTTCCCTCCCTCTCTACTCTTCCATTAAAACAAACACACAAAATCGGATAAAGCCTCAGATCAGAGATCTTTGTGGTCACACGGCTAATGCTCGGAACCTGGAAACTGGACCGAAGCTGGGGTTCAGCTAGTGGAGGTACGCACATCAGAACAAGCTCGTGAGCTGACAGCCCAAAGGAAGCCCAAGTCAGGACAGCCTGGCAGGGGTCATGCTCCTTGCACAAGTGCTCGGAAACAGTGCCCGCTAAGTGCCAATGCCGTGCTGTTGGTGTCTGTGGCTATTAGGAAGGTCGTCACAGCGCTGCAGGATGAGAAACCCTGGAGCAGTGGTTCTCAGCCTCCCTCATGCCGCGACCCTTTAATGCAGTTCCTCATGTTGTGGTGACCCCCAACCATAAAATTATTTTCATTGCTACTTCATAACTGTAATTTTGCTACTGTTTTGAATCGCCATCGGAAATCTGTGTTTTCCGATGGTCTTAGGCAACCCCTGTGAAAGGGTCGCTTGACCCCCAAAGGGGTCGCGACCCACAGGTTGAGAACCGCTGCCCTACAGAGAGAGAACGGGAATCTTTTTTCAAATGATCTGCTACGCTGTCCAGCCCATCTGAGAAACTGTCTCAGTGACACAGCTTTTGGTACCTGGCTTCTCCGTGTCGTAAGGGTCATTAGTAAAGGGCCAGGACTGTGGCTCCTCATGTCGCTGCAGCTACGCTGAGCCACGCAGGGTCCTCCCCTCCCCCCGGAGCCCAGTCAGCACAGGGCTATACAGTGGGATTAAACACAGTAGATGATACGGCATGACAAGAAGTTCGCTTAGAGCTGTCAGGCAAGGTGGCCTCTGGTGCCCTTGCCGGCCCCTGACCACGCTCACCGTGTTTAAATGAGGGAAATGATCGGCTTTGAGACCCTTCCCTGGACTGCCCTCTGACAGTCACCCTGATCCGACTGCCCTGAGCTCAGTCACCCTGGGGGTTCGCTCCGGCTTCCTCAGCCGTCTGGGGCCTGGGCGCTGTCTTGGAGCAGCCCCAGCTGTGCCCCTCCGTCTACTGCGCGGACCCTGCGGCAGCACAGACCTCGCGTGGGGAAAGGTGAACCCCTGACCTCCCGAAGCTCCCCGTCTCCATGCCAACCGCTTACGGCTGCCCTGGAGACTCTCACACGTAGATGCACAGGAGATGGGACAATGAGGACTTCCAAGGACAGCTCCTGTGTCAGTGGGTATGAAGGAGGGAAGTGATAATTCCACAATGACTGGCAATTAGAGTGGAGTCTACAGCAAGATACAATACTAGTAGGGAAGGGAAGATCTGTTAATTTTTTAAAAAGACTCCTCAGAGGCTAAACATGATTCCCTGTTTGGCCCAAACAAAACCATCACAGAAGGTAAACTATTGTTGGATATGAAAATATTAAAAAGCTACTCAGCAAGAAAGTACTAACGACAAAGAATTCTTCACCAGCAAAGGGAAAATGACATCCTTAGAGCCAGAGTTCGACTAGGGAGGAGCCCGAGAACAGGAGGCGGGGCAGGGGGCCTGCTGGAGTGGTGACAACACCTCTGGGGAGCAGGGACTGCTGGCCTGTGCCTGTGGCCCCCCTGCCCTCCCCCCCAGGACTCTTTCTTTGAAGCATATTCACAGTGTAGTTTGGGAGGACTTGAAACCGTTGTGATCATTTTTTTTTTGCTTCTATAATCTTTGTAGCTTTTTCTCTATGCTTTTACTAAGGTTTCAATTGGATACACTGTTTCTAATATGCTTAAAATGTGTAACAGAAGTTAGTGTCCTGGAGGAAGGAAGTCAGTCTCCCGCTGGGCAGGAGTGACCCAGCAGGTCGGTGCAGAGAAGTGGCCCAGTGGAAAGGTAACCGGGCCTAGGTCCACATCTCCCAAATGGACAGCCTTGTTCAGAGACTGAAGACTAGTTCCTGGAAGGATGGCCTAGACCAAGTCATTTATATGAACTGTAAAGATAATTTTGTTTTTAAGAAGATGGTATCTTCTGAATGTCTCCATGCAACCAGACTAAGTCCATAAAATTAGTGCTGAAGACAATAATAATAACATTGTGACTGCGGGAGAAATTCCAGAACCCAGAACACACTCCTCAGAGAAGGAGGGGATATCCTGCCACCTCTTGACTGAACTTGGACCCTTAATTGCCGCCCCACTGAGGCCTCATTGAAATTGCTGGTTTTTGATTCTAACAATCATCCTAGAATGTTGAATTAGAAGTTTTCCTTTCATATTTCTTTCCATTATTCTTTTGTTTGAGAATTTATTCTCTTTTTTTCTGAAATACTTCAATGACCATCTACTCACCCTCCATCCCCCCAGTTTCTTGCATGGCCCCCGAGATTAAACAAAGCCCCCTTCCCAGGCTGCAGACGTTCAACGGCTCTCGTCAGCCACGGCCGCCTACAGCCACGGCCCTTCCATGACATCAGCCAGATCCTTCCTGCCCAGAGAGGTACATTTCTATAATCATCTAATCATACTGGGTGCAATATTTCTTTTATTACAGCAATTTCCTTTCAGAGCTTATGTTCTGGACTCTACAGTTGTATCCTTGGTGGCATGTCTGGGTCTGACTCATCCCCAGTTCCCATCAGGCCCCTGGAATAATGCCGAGGCACAGGAGCACAGCGCATTGTTCATGAACACTTGTAGAATAAACCAATGAAGAATCCTGGCCCCCTAGAAAGAGCACTGAAAATCTCAGGTCCTTCAGCCAGTGCAAGCTATACATAGTGGGCTTAGCCAAATGTATTCAGCAACTTGGAACTTTATGATCTCATACCTGGAGGTTCTATTGTGCTCCTGAAGGGACCACGTTATAGTCAATACACCCGGGCTGTTGTCCTGGCTGGGTGGCCAAACATTGACCCCCAAAGCCCAGTAAATCACCGTCTTATCTTTTTGATCTATGGAATGGGGTAATGCCAGCCTCATGTAGGCTGTGGCATGGCTGGTTGAGACACTCTGTATGGAAATGCTATTAAAAGTACCAAGAACTATCTCAACACGAGTGTTGTTGTCTTATTTTACAGATGCCACATACTAGCTTGATTATTTGCTTCTCTGTTTCTTCTACATTTTTACATGTGTAAATATATGGACAAATAAAAAAAAAAGAAAGAAAGAAAAACTACTTAAAAGTATCTAGACCAAATATTTTCAGTATTTTTTTACTATGCTTCTAAATATTTAATAGATTATTAGTAGATGCAAACACAGAAGACACTATTTCACATTTGCATGTTAATGAAAAAAACATGAATTATACATTATTTGCTGTGTGGAGTAATGGGAACAGTATTCATTTTTTATAGCTCTGAAAACTTAGGTTGTCTCCTGAAACGCACATCAAATCCCTCTGTAACAGAGCCAGAAAGATCTGCAAGCTTTTTAAAACCATCTCCAGCGAAATGAGATAGATTTGTTTGTGCCGCTTTGCAACACGCTGGTGTGAAAGTTCATTTTAGACAAAATAGTTTTAATAATGTCATTGCTAATGGATATTTGGTTGTCACTAAAAAAAGGGGGGGGGTTTAATATGAATGTTGCATTTTAATAAACGGCAGAGAAAGCAAGTGGCCCTGAGTCAGCAGGAAGTGGTTACACACCGGAGAACGGCCTGATTGTGTTCCTTCGTGCCGAACCCTGCCCAGCCCAGAGCCGGTCCAAGAAGAAACAACCGGCTTTATTCATGTGATTAGGCTTCCTGCAGCTCAACAGTGAGATTCACACATTCCCCTATTATTTCCTGACCTTGTGCCAAAACTCCCACTTACAGTAATAATTAGAATTAGCGTTGCCAGTGCACGCCTCCCTCTCCCCAACAAACAGTACAAAATGTGGCGCTTCCAAACGATCCAGCTAATGAAGGTTTTCCAGACTCTGATTGATACAGCTCAATCTCCCCCCCCCTCCCCCATCGCGCGAGTACATCTCCATCCTGCTGCCCGGTCGCTCCGAGCACCCTGGCTGGGACTGCGGATCCTGCACTTCTGAAAGGGGCCACTGTTTCTTTCTGCCTCTCATTCGGTTCTAAGAAATTCATTCTGTTTTCCTGGTCGAGCATGAACGTGAAGCTGTCTCCCAGTGCTGTCATTCCAGGTAGCGTGCATTTTTTGTCTAGTAAAGTGGGAGACTGTAATTACGTCAAATATTTCATCACAAATGCTGGCATTAGCACCCAGTGCGGACGAGGCGCCCACTGTTAGCGAGCGTGTGCTCGGAGAGCCGTGTGGAAGGGCCCGTGCCCACCGCCCATCTGAACTGCCCCGGGCTTCTTGCCGCGCTCAGCCCACGTCACGGAGGAGGCGTGTCACAGCTCCGCGTTCGGGGACTGCTGTGGCACTGTGCTGATGGCCATGCACGGAGGCCTGACACACCCAGGGAGTTCACCCTTAGGATAGGACCCAATGGGGAATCAAAGAGCAATCACACGGTGTGAAAAACACGCAGGATAAAAATAATCAAAACTTAAGAAATACATATAACAGAAGAAATCTAATTGCTAAGCTAAGCATGATCTCAGTTCCTGGTGAGAGACCGAGCTGAGGATGGAGCCCCAGAACCCAGACTGCGCCCGGTGGTGCTGTCCGCCTGCCGGCTGGGGACGGCGCACAAGGGCCGTCCTTCTCACATCCGAAAGGAGAACCTCGGCTTCTTGGGTCCCCTCCCTGTCTGCTGTCGTGAACAAATGAACGGCGATGGGTCTTAAAAACTCCACATGGCTACATGTTGGGGATTTCTGAGTTCATGGGAAGATCCCCTGCGGTCAGTCTGTCCCTTCTTTGTTGTGCTTTCCAGAGCGGCCTCGGCGGCTTCACACAGCACTGGGTCCCCCGGCTCCCGGCATGGCCGGCGATGTCTCCACAAGCGGGGCTCTGCCATCCCCTCTGTCCAGTCACGGCCTGGGAACAGGCCAGGGTCCTGCCCAGTCCCAGGCCTCTGCCTGCAGGACCCTCCGAGTGGAAGGCCCTCCCCCAGATCCCTACGTTCCTGGCTCCTCTTCGCCCGGTCACCTGTCACCTCTCCAGCTGGCCTTTTCCAACCTCTAGCAAAAGCATCTTTTCACACTCACCCAGTCTTTTCACAATCTGACATCAGCTGCCTCACTGATGTGTCTGCCTGTTTGCTGTGGGGTCCCCACAGGACGTGTACTTCCTAGAACAGGCCCATGGCCTGCCATGGTCACGCTTTAAAGTTGGCACCCAGGAAAGTGCTCGGCCATAGCAGGGACTAGACAACACTGCCCTAATACAATGGCTCCTGAACTCTCTGTCCCCCGGCGGGCCAGGGTCCCTACGCTCTTCTCTCTCAAGATCGAAAACAATAGTTACAGTAACAATAAGTGAGCACTACTATGTAAAGTATTTCACACACTTGATCATATTGAAATCTCTAGACCTTTTCACTTGAGAGTGGACTGGGAATTAGAGATGGAAAGCTTGTTGAGGATCTCTCAGTAAGAGGGGGGCTCATGCCCAAGTGCACCCTGGTCCTCCACTGCGCTCCGGCTGGCACGGCCCTGCCTGGCAGAGCCACACCCTGCACACGGCCTCCTGCTGTTGCTCGACTCACCGGCTCTCTCCCCTGGCATCCCCGACCCTGGCATCGATGCACTGGCCGAATAATCAGAGAAATGAATGTGGTGGGCCTGGCTCACGTCCGCCCGTGAAGGGATGCATCTTATCGGAGCCTTCTGAATACAAGCTCTTTGACAAGGGAACAAGCCAGACCGATGGCCAGAATCGCAGCCTATGTGTGGGGAGCGCAGACTTCGTGCCAGCCTCATGAAGCGTCATGACAGCTCTGTGAAATATGTGCTGTGGTTTTGCTCATTTTTCTGAATGGGGAAACCGAGGCATGGTGGAGTTAAAGAACCTGCCCCAGGTCACACTGTGCGCCGGTGGCAGAGCCGAGACTTGTGCTCATCTCTGTGCTTCGTTGCTGTTAAATCAACGGGCCGGCGGGGCAGGGCCGGGGCTGGTTTACCTGGCCGGTGTACAAGCCTCACCTTTCAGAACAACTCGTTTTCCAAGGAACACCTGGTGTAAGAGGAGCCCCGAGATGAATCACTTTCCACTTTTGGCAATGTTTGGTAGAGCTTTCACCTCGTGATTATGTTTAATATTAGAATTATAAAAAAGGAGCATCGTCTTGGATGCATAATCTATTTTTCATTTGATACAGATGAGCCATCAAGCTAACCATATCATTAATCACTTTACTGTCTCCATCACCATCGCTTGCTCCGCATTGTTTCTGTCTCTGTCAGAGAGGAACATGAAATAAAAACTGTGTCATAAGAAATCATCCAAAGAATTCACTGGCATTTTCAGTTTCCATTTCAAGTTTTTTTGCTGTTGTTGCCTTTGTGAAGACCTCAAGTCACAGAGATTGTAGCTAGAAATACAATTTCATCAAGCCACAGTAGCTTGAATAAGCGAGGATTTTAAAAGGAAGAAGAAAGTTGTACAAAACTCCTAAAGGGCAGGCAGTTCCACTGAGTTACTTCATGAAAATAGACATTCTTTTAGGAAAATCACCCAAAAGGAAGGAAAAAATGTGACAGTTAGAGATGTGTGCATCAGGCATTTTAGTAATTAACCACCGAGTTTCCAGATGATAAGGCAGAAAACAAGTGATGTCTTGGACAAATTGCCCTCTGGAAAGAAAGGGAAAAAAAGGATTTTGAGTTTGACATTACAACCTCATACCAGCCCGTTTTCTTCCCCTGCTGGTCCAAGGAGTCCCAAGCACCCTCTGTAAATCATCAGTTCCCATCCGTTTATTATCTCTCAGCCCAGTGCACGATGCTATCTGTTACACATGGATACCGGCAGTAACACCCGGGGCTCGGCAGGGACAGCGCCCCGGGCTCCCGCGCCCAGGCTCGACCTGCGGCGGAGTTTGCGCTCATGCTGCAGCCACCGCCGTCCGCAGTGAGAACAAAGGTGTCCTCGCTCGTATGCGTCCTCTACACCGGACCCGTGCGCGACGTGTCACCCCGGGCCATATGAATCAAGTTTTTGGCTGCCTTGGAGTAGCAGAAGGTTGAAGCCTTTTTTTTTCTTTGCTATTAGCATGGCAATTCAGTGGGACTTTGGTAACGCATTAAAGGCTGTCTGTACACACAGGAGCACCGCGCTGTTCAGCCGGGAGCTGACATGCAGCGAATCTCACTTCCCTTCCCGAGTGCTACCCAGGAGTTGGCTGTTCTTGCGGAGGAGGGAGTCGGACTGTGTGGAACAAAATGAAGAACTTGAGATGCATGATGTGTCGCCGTGGTTCTCGGCACAGGCTGCGACACTCGCCTGGAGAGCTTCCAAACAGGCAGACTCGGGGGCCCATCCGCCAGGAAGCCGACGCGACCCGTCTGGCAGGCCCAGGCTAGTTTCTTCAGAGCCTCTCAGGTATTTCCAGTTCGTCCGTGGGGTTGAAGGAATGGCGAGGGGCAGAAACTTCAGAGCCAGGGCATCTGAGCGTCTGGGGCCACCCTCAGCAAGTCCTCCGTCTTCCAGAGTCTTTGTGGTTTCATCCATCATCCAGTTGTCATGACGATTAATTAAACCATGTGAGTGGTGCTACCTTGATGAGCATAAACTATTAGAAAAATATACAGTGAAAAAGAAATGAAAATAATCTCTGAAATCGAAGAATCCCGAGGTCTACTGTAGATTCCAAGGTGAGTTGCGGGCCCAGGGCACCGCGGGCCTCTGCCGCTCTCCGCCCGATTTCCTGACCGGCAGAGCCGAACCACGTTCCACCGGTTGCAGGAACAAACGGAGAAAAATAGTCCTAGCTTGTGGAAGTGTGAGGACTAAAAACGGCATATATTTAAGGTACGATTTCAGCTCATTCTGTTGTGTTGGCTTTTGGTCCCTTTCGAAGCCATTCTGAGACTCCACTGAGTGAATTTATGCAAGAGCCCAGGATGACTAGGGGCAGTCCCCTTATCTGCGAAGCCACTTTCTGTGGCTGTGATTACCCGCAGTCAATTGTGGTCCAAAAATATGAAACAAAAATTCCAGAAATAGACAAACCATGACTTTAAATGGAGCCCTGTTCTGAGCAGCAGAACAAAATCGCACACCCTGCTCTGTCCCACTCGGGACATGATTCGCCCGCATCCAGCGTCTCCACGCTGTAGTCTCCCTGACCGTTAACTAGTCCCTCTGGGATCAGACAGACTGTCGAGGTATTGCCGTGCGTGTGTTCAAGTCGACCTCCTTTGACCTAGTAATGGCCCCGAGCTCGAGAGGAGGACGGGAAGTCGCATGTGCCAGAGAGAGGCTGGGGAGTGCTTTCTGGAAGTGAACAGGTGAGCATGCAGAGGAAAACCAGGGTCGAGGGCTCAGTACCACCCGGATTTCGGGCGTCCGGTGGGGGTCTTGGAATGTATTCCCCACGGAGAAGGGGGGGCTGCTGTCATTTCTGATCATCATGTTGTCATTACTGTGTTCTTATTATGCTCAATTTCTTCAATGTAAAATGAGAGTAATGAACTAAATCATTCAAAAATGTCCTCCAAGCACTAAAAATCTGTGATAAGCGAGCATTGTACAACCTTGTTATTCTTTTGATTGTCGGTGAGTGTGTGTGAGTTTGAGTGTGTGCGTGTGAGTTTCACACACATGAATGGGAGGAAGGCCCCAGCTGCCTAGTGTCCATCACTCTGCCCCTGCAGGGCCCTGGGAGAATTCTAACAAGTTCCGGACGAGCACCCCTTTCCAGTCCGGCAGCACAGGAGACTTTCCTCCGCTGGTCCACTCCCTGCGGCGGGGCGAGATCTAGGTTTCTTCCAACCCAGGAGGCCAAGGAGGCAAGTCCACTGACTGCGCTCCCTCCAGAAGAGCCCACCGAGGCCAGCTCAGTGCTGACCCCCGGACTCTCGGAGGGACAGAGGCCAGCCACCTCTTCAGGTCACTTGACTCTAAGCTCTCCTCCATACCTGCCTTCATTTGTTTTTATTTTTCTCTTAACTTTTCTCCATTTTTCTAGTCCTCACACTTTCCAATCAACATTTCAGTCAACATCCAGAGCTATCTTTCTTAAATAAGTATCTGATCAAGTGATCCTTTGGCAACAAGCCCTTCCATGAATTCTCAATGCCCCCCGGGGAAGGCT
This sequence comes from Tadarida brasiliensis, assembly GCA_030848825.1. Lineage (NCBI taxonomy): Eukaryota > Metazoa > Chordata > Mammalia > Chiroptera > Molossidae > Tadarida > Tadarida brasiliensis. The sequence goes on along the minus strand of CM061275.1, from coordinate 4,118,211 downwards.
GGAAGTCCCCAGATAACATGCAAGGCCTCCATGATCCGGACTCGACATCCACTTGTCATATCTTGCTCCATCGTTGTCCTAAACCTTGGATTTTAGCCACGTTAGAACAACTGTACTTCCCCAACATGCCCAGGGTGCTGTGCCGCATCACACCTTCTTCCTCTGTACCTGCTCCTGCCATGCTCGGCACCTGCCCCTCCCCCAGCCTGCTGGCTTATGCCTTCTTGTGCTGTAAGACATGGATCATCTTTGCCAAGAAAGAGAGCCATACCCAGCTATATGAACTCAAAACCCTTACTGAACCACTAATATGAAGTTTCCCTTTGGGGCTTCTTTTCCTGCAAGATGGTAAATAACTCTGAGAACGGAGACACCAGAGATGACATACCTTTGATTTTCTGGTACCCAATGCAGAATGGCGTGGAGCTGCTTAATGAATGTTTACTGAATGAACACACCATCTGGGTGGTAACTGTACACGCTTCTGCTTAATATAGTGAATTTTAGTGTCGGAGAGACCAAGTTACTCAATTCACCATTGTTATTATCACATTAGAAGTAAAACAGAAATCTACGGATTCTTTCATAGGTAGATGACTCAACTAGAGGTCTCCTTTCGGCCTTCTGGAACTCTTCCTCCTGAGCGCGAACGTTGACTGTGCTCTGTCCACACTGAGGCAGGTGCTGAGCTGAACCTATTAATCCTCACGACTACCCGACGGGCCAGGGACCATCTGCACCTGTGACACAGGCGAGGCACCACAGCGCGGGAAGAGTAACTCCACCACGATAATATTTGGGAGTCAGAGCAGGGATTTCGTCACAGACCCCAGAGCCCACAGCCTGGGTACCGCTCAGCACTCCACCCTGCAGCCAGGTGACGAACGCACCAGGAAAAGCAGGTATCAGAGATGCGGGTTCTAATTCCTGCTGGTTTTCATCAAGCTAGGAACCTTGTCTTGGTCGCTGGGACTCAGTCTCCCCACCTACAAAAAAAGGGAGCTTAATCTGATGTTCACTATTGTTCCTTCTGATTTATATTTTGCTAATTCTATCATGTGTCAACCTGAGCTCTGTACACTCAGTGGAAAAGGGAATCATTGTGTATCTCTGACAGCCAAAAATCCATTGGCAAAAAGTGAAATTAAAAAAAAAAAAAAAAAAAAAGAGCCACGCACCAGAGAAGTGACCAGGGATATATAGGGCTGCCGACCATCTACTAGGAACCCAAGTGACCCAAGTCCATGTCAGTGAATTCACCTTCACTGCTTAAACCCGTTCATCATGGAAACAGTTTATAAAGTTACTGTTCATCTTTGGTAGGCCCTCTTGGGTTTTTACTCTTCACTTCTTGCCAGATAAACAAACAAAGTTACTTTCCAGAGCTGCTAGGCATGTCCCTCAGGTGTCTGAGCTGCAGAGGAAAGCTACTTTGTAGCTCATTTCTCTGAAGGTGAGCTCCCCCCAACCATGCTAAGGAAGATACTAAACACATTTTATCTCAGGGATGAATAAATATGACTTGGAGGAAAAATATGACTCCAAGAGAAAGCAGCTTTTGTTATCCAGTAGTTTCATCCCAATCGCCCTAGCGATGAGATGGCAGTTGTAAATAGTACCCAAACAAGTGTGTGTGTGTGTGTGTGTGTGTGTGTGTGTGTGAGCGTGCACGAAGAAATTAAGTGTTTACAGGAAAAGGTCCCTTTCCAGTGGAGATCTCTTAAATTTGTGGTTCATTAGAGGTCAGAAGCCCTGGCTTTACACCATGGTCTTCGGTGCAGGCTCGGCTCCTAACTAACTACACGTCCCACAAGCCTCATCTCTCCGAGACTCTGTCCCGTTATCCATAAAAGGAGTAGTTGGACAGTAACGACCACTTAAGTTCCTTGTCGTTCTAATATCCTCTGATTCTGATTTTCACTGAGGCTGTAGAATGCGGATTTACTCTGCTCACCCAGACAGTGCCACAAAAGTCTCTTTTGTTTAAATCAATTTCATAGAGCTCAGAATTTCATTCTCAATGAAAAGACATGGAAAAAAACAACCACCTCTTACTCCCCTCAGTGGAGTTGAAGGATGAGACCCGGAGCGCAGGCGTTTCTCTTGGGGAAGAGGCCGTGTGCCCGCCCGGCTGGAAACTCCGCCCCTGGGTCGCAGAGCACCAACTCTGAGGGAGTCATCGCCTCCCTACACTTCGTCCCAGTTAGGTTTGAATGAAGAAATTGCAAAGCAAACCCGGAAAGACTATTTTTGTTAGAAGTCAACAAATTACTATAACTAAATAAATGGTTGTCTGGACTCTGAATCAACTTTATTTCTTGTTGATTTTTTTCTTTGCTCTTTTGGAAAAAAAAACAACAGAAAACTCATTTCTAGCTCATTCATTCTTATTATTCCATACATTAGAAGTCAACTGGTAATTCATACAAATTAAATTAGCGATTTTGCATTTAATTTACTGATGACAAACTCTAGGATTCAGCAGTTTTGCTCTGATAACCTTTAAAATGTATTAATTCCATGTGTGATTTACATAGGGTTTTATTCCCACCGCACGGCTTCATTCTCCACAGAAGGAATGCCCCATGGCTTTTCAATTTGTTACCTAATCAGCACAATATATTCCTCCTTTTCTTCCTTTTATAGTGGCTCCTAAATTCGAGACTTCAATATTTCAAGAAATTGCACCAAGAAATCTCACATGGTTTTCCTATTTTTGTGAACCTTTAAGGGACTAAGCAGAGAAAATCATTCCACTGAACAGGGGGTTGCTCACAAACACAGTGGTCTTAAGATAATTGCATTCAAATGAAATTTTTTTCAAATCACAATACATGGACATTACAAAAATACCCCCACAAATCCACCTAAAGCTCCTAATATCAATATATCAAAATCTCTGGGTACTACACCAATGGCAGATATTGGAGTTCTGAAAGTAACTTTCCTAAGGTGATTCTGCTGAGGCGAGCTGGTAGACAAGAGCTGCCCCCTACTCCCCAAATGCCCCACTCTGGCTCGGAGGCAGGAAGGACATTCTCTCCAGGCTTACTTTTCTCTGTTGTCATCTCCAGGCCAGAGGACCCCAGATAGAATGGGGGTGATTCCAAAGTTCAGAAAACTTGAGCTTGGCTTGTTAGACAGACCTCCACTTTTTGCAAAAACTATTATAACCACACACTTTATATCTAGTTAGACCTATGGTGAAAAAAACAAAACAAAACAAAAAAACCCCCCAAAAAATGACTGAATGAACAAACCAACCAACCAGAAACCCTCCTTCAGAATTCCAGATGGCTTTGGAAATGTTTGTCATGGCTGAAGGCAGTGACATCTAACCATGAATTGAAAGTGCAAATTTTTCCAAACTCAATTCAACAAAAGTGCTTATCTCGGGGAGAAAAGATGGCGATCAGGATCAGGAACTACCAAAGTGCCCACCACAGACATGGTGACCCCGCCAGTGTGGGGACCTTCAGCTGAACCTGGATGGTTGACAACAGAGCATGAGAGTTTGGGAAGAAATTGAAGTGTACTCGATGTTTTATACTGAGCAAGTGGAAAGAGGTCCGACCATTCGAGTAGAAATAGCCACTTTCTAATATGCTTCAGAAGCTCAACAGAAAGAGCCCTGCAGGCCCTGACTGGGTCGCTCAGTTGCTTGGCGCGCCACTCCCGTTCTCCAAGGCTGCGGGTTTGATCCCCCGTCAGGGCACATACAAGAATCAGCCAATGAATGCGGAAATAAGTGGAACAACAAATCCATGCCTCTCTCTTCTCCTTCTCCTTCCCCTTCTTCCTTTTCTTCTTCTCTTATTCCCTCCTCCCACTCCCCTCCTCTCCCTCCCTTCCTCTCCCTCCCTCATCCTTCTCTCTAAAAATCAATAAATTAAAAACAAAAACAAAAACAAAACAGAAGAACCCTGCAGGGGAACTCCTCTTTGAGGGCTGTCCGGGAAGCCTGCCTTGATACAGAGTGCAAACAGGAGCCACCAGCGCTGGAGAGCCAGCCGGCAGTCCAGGGCCCGACCCACCCCCACGGTCATCCTTTCAGGCACCTCCTTCCGGTCACGCTGCATTTGTCATGTCTGTGCTTTCTCGTGTTTGGGTTCTGACACGGAATCCGCGAGGTAAGCATATATGCCGTATACATATTCTCTTCATGACGAAACACGGCATATAACATAAACTATAAAACAGGACCTATATATTACTAAGTTTATTTTTTCATGTAAGTAGGATTCTTATCGAATACAGCTGCGTAGGTGAATGTTTACATTTTCTTTGTATACTGCTTTATAAACAATCTGGTACCTTTTCCGGAATGTTTATTTTATTTTGAAAGAGGCCCAGGCTTTATTTATTTGCTGATATTCTGTGACACTTAAACCAAACTCAGTCGTTCTTTCTTTCTTTCTTTTTTTTTTTTTTTTTTTTTTTTGTAATTCACATTTTCTGGTTTGGTTGCTTTTCTGAGTGAATGTTAGAAATCAGGCTTTTTCATTTCCCACTGTCCAAATAAACTCTCTTGATTGATTACTATCCGTTCCTCATTTTTTCATTCTGTATTTTGTGTTCTTACATTTCCATTCTGATTCCATAGAGAATCAAATTGCAATTTAGACTTAGGTTAACTAGAATCTGTACTTCGTGAGGGCAATGACTGTGTCCCCAGGTCCTCCGTTATCCCCACTGTTTCTCCAGTTTCTAGGACAGTGTCTGTTACAGGGTAGGCAGTCAAAAACTGTTTCTGAAGGAATTAATTATTAAAAGCACTGTCAGGCTCGGCTGACCCCGAGTCTTCCCAGAGGCCCGCACCAGGGTAAGCAGGGGAGGTCTGCCCAGCGCCATGAAAGCCGGCTAATGAATCCCGTCCCCAGAGGGAGCTGGAGGTCAGTCGGCTTCAGCTCTGGCTTTCCCAGGGTGGGGTGTGCTCGTGCGGGGTCTCAGCCTCCTCCTGGACGTCCCATCCTGCGGCTGTCACATGGACCTGGTGCCCATTAATTTCTAAGATGTGGCAATGCACGAGCTGTAGCCGGTAAGTTCACCCCTCATAATGTGTATAGAAAGAAAAATCTGAAAAGCAAGACCACTTCTTCTGGAACCACGTAAGTGACTTTTCAAGGGTTACTGAGAAAGCAAACAATACCAGCGAAGCGCCGTATCTGCGAAGGGAATTCAGGTCAGCCGCTAACCCAGGTCATTGTTAAAGACTGCACCTACGTTCTCAGCCCCAGTGATCTGGATATTTATTTCACTGAAAAAAAATAATATATGCATGAATTGAATTGTATAACAGCATTTGTTATTTGTTATTTGTTTTATATATATATAAAACTTTTATATATATATATAAATATATATACTATTTATAAACTTTTATAAATATATATATATTTATATATATATATATAAAACTCATGATGAGCATTTGAAATATTTGCTTTTTAAAGTTACATATTCTGATATACTATCCAATTACTCAATACAGAAAAAGATATCTGACACCGAAGTATTTGTATTCTATTGAAACTCTTTCTTATGCAGTGTGTATGTATTTACTAGAGACTCTCTAGCCTCTGGGATGTCTAACGTGCTAAATTTTGGATATGTCTCTATGAGCCTGCGATTTGTTTGCTATGGTAATTGAAGTCAAAGTTTAAATTAAATGCATGGGAAAGAAACATGTTTCTCTATTATGGGGACTCAGACTATGGTTCACAATGAGAAGGCTGCACACTGTTTCAGGCCGCGCCTCCGGCGTCCACGCAGCCTGGGCGACCTCCTCCGCGGTGTGTCCTTCCGCGGTGTCCTCACTGCCAACACTCAGAGAATCTTTTACTAAGTTAATTCCAGAAGTCAAATCAGGAGAGTTCTTGAGTGTACGTATTCACTAGACAAAACTCTGGTTGAAACCAGCACAACCTATTCTTGCTGTAACACAAAAAGGTTTCTAAGAGTTAGACGTTAAGACACCTGGCCAGCTGTTCCAGACGAGTCGAATGACCATCAGCCTGTTTGGGACCCGGAGCAACGGGAACCACAGGCCCCTTTATGGGCAATTTCAACGCTCTGACCTCCGAAGTCATTATAGAACTCTGAGCCAAAATAAGTATGTTCGAGAAAGATTACAGCCGAGAGAACAGCGGGGGCCCGTCTGTACCGTGTTTCAGGGCACGCAATGTAATGCAGAAGATATTAGAAGAGTGAGGTAAGTGCCAACATAAAACAAAAATCATGGAGCTTCGCTGGGGCTGTGTTTCAGGAGTAGAGTAAAGGCTGTTTCCTTGTGTGAAGAACTCCTACTCATCCTTCAAGGACCCACTTGCTAACCTTGGCTAGTTACTTAGCCTTGCTGTTGAGTGGGGAGGACAGTGTCTTCCTACTAGGGCTGTTCGAGGACTTAAACCATGTCACGTGTTAGAATAGCACCTGGCATGTGGTACCTGTTTCCTAATTTTATTATTCCATTCATCTGGAGCAGGGGATCAGCACACTTTGTTGTGAAGGGTGAGACTCAGTATTTTAGTCTTTGTAGGCCATGTGGTCCCTGTTGCAATTACTAGACTGTTCTGTTGTGGTGCAAACCAGCCACAGACGATCCCTAAACCGATGGGCACACTCATGTCCTTGCAGAGCAGGCCGTGGGTGGAGCTGGCCCCCATCTAGAGTTAAACTCTGCAGCCATCCTCTGTGACCCCCACACTGTGACCACCCCTTCCGGTAAATACTGATGACTGCACTCATCCCCTTTCATGTTACATTTCCTATTTAAAGACACTTCTGATGGGTCACTACTGCTTACACACTAGTAATTCTAACACCACCTAATATTTACAGTGTCTCATTTTTACAGCACTTCATATAAATATGTATAGTGACATTTTAATTACAGTCGTCCATGTCCACAAGAGCATCGGGACGTGAGTTCATAAAACTTTCCCCCGCCACTCGATTCTTTTCTTTCCCAGACTCCACTTTTCTTCTATGCATTACCTTTCCACTGCTCCCGTGGTCCCTTGCAAGCCCCCTGGGCTGCAATTTACCTGGACAGTTAGCTATTCCCTGTCTTTTATTTATTTATTAGAGAGAGAGAGGAAGGGAGAGGGAGAGAGAGAAATGTTGATGTGAGAAAGAAACATGGATGGTTTGTGTTCTGTACCCACCTTGACTGGGGATTGAACCTGCAACCTTCCAGTGCATGGGATGATGCTCCAACCAACTGGGCCCCACCAGCCGGGCCCTGCCTTTAATCTTGATGGGTTTCTGCATGTTCCTCCTTTATGAGGCTAGATTTTCAGCCCCCTCTCTCCTTGCCAGCCGATGGTATATTTATAGAATTAGAAATTCAGGAAAATCCAGCTGCGTACAAGGAACTGCCCTAGAGGTCGTCTCTACTGGGCTCCTGTGACAACTCTGAATGTACATGTGTGGGTGTACATGCGAGTTTGTGTTTATATAACTCGTTTGCATCTCTGTACTCACTTCGAAAGCATATCGCTTCTAGGTCCAGTGCTTGGGAAACGAGGAACCAGTGGGGCCGAGACCCAATCTGGTGTCGTGGGTCTTGATTCTGCCCTGACTGCGTTGTCGGCGAGTGACAGGTGGCCCGGCTCTCCGACAAGGGCTGCGACCAGACGGGAGGTTTGTCTTTAAGGACAAAAGGTAGCAGCTCAGAAGTGAGAAGCCTTCTCTGGCTGTTGCCTTGCTCTTCCATCCTCAGCCTTCTGGTGTCTTCCTTGCTGCTGAACCAGTACCAGACATGTCAATGAGCTGCGGGCCAGCCCGGGTCAGGGATGAACTCCTTCCCCTCTGGCAGACTACTAGCATTTTTGGAGTTTCCAGCCTCTGGGGGTTGAAGTTAAGAAAGAGTATGTCACCCACACAATTCCTAGGATGAGTGGGTGAGGAAGTCCACTCAGGAACTCAGCTTCACAGAGATTCCGGGAATGGGGAACAGGAGCAGAAAGACAGCGGGGCTTTGGCTGGCCTGGAAGAGGGCCGTGTGGCTGGCAGGGAGGAGGCCGAGGAGGGGACCGCCGCGACAATCCCCACAACGTGGGGCATCTGGCTCCGACGTCTCAGGTGAGACGGGGACCGGAGTCGTTCCTCTGCAGCCTCCACGTCACAGAGCGAATTCCACAGAGCGGGGTGCGGAGCAGATGGCGCTCGAACCTCCAGCGCGGGGCCCTCGTGTTCCCCCAGACACGCAGGCTGGGGTCTGCACGGCGCCGCCCACGGCGCGCAGGCCTGTGTGTCCGCAGCCCCGGAGTCCCCGATGCCAGGACGCTCTGAGATGGTCAGCGGGGCGGCCAAAACGCCCACAGCATAAGTTATAGGGCAGATACTGCTGAGAGAATCTCCGTTTTGGTTCAAAGTCTTGCTAGTTATATTCCTTTTCCTTCTTCAAGTGGCTGCACTTTGTGTGAATAGCCCATTATTCTTTTCCTAAACACACCGAAATGAAATCATAGCATGTCGCCATTACGCACAATCTTTACTACTAGGGTCTCGGACCATCTTCAGACCAAACAAGACAGTGGAGGAGGGAAGGCTGAGAAGGAGTGGGCCGGCCTAGACCAGGTCCTGCTGCCTCATCGGCCGAAGGCCCATCCCCTCGGGGCAGCCGTCTGACCCAAGCGAGGCCAAACGGTCTGGCTTAGAATGTGAAGCCTGAGTACAGGGCAGGTGGACAGGAAGGACGGTGGCCTTCACTCCAGCCACCAGCAGCAGGCCACACGCGGCCCGCTTTGCTAGGAAACTATTGCCACCTTCTCAGCATTGCAGACACTGGGAACACCGAAGGGCCCACCCCCTCCCAGGCCTGGTTTCCAGCCTTTCCCAAGGGTCCGTGAGCTTCCAGTAGTCCTCCAGAATACCCCCTTTGCTTAGTCAGCCAGAATCCGTTTCTCCTGCTGCAACCAAGGAAGCCAGTTGGGATCTAAGTTGGAGGTCAGACACTGCCACGGATTTACCACACTATCAGGGAAGCTGTGTGTGTGTTCGTGTGAGTCTGTGTGTACGTGATGAGGAGAAAAACGGGCACTGTGATCCTTTCATCGGGCAGTGGGAAAACTAACACAGAGGTGAATTTTTTTTCATGCTATTGTCTACTCAGGAGGCTAGCTCGTTCTATACATTTCCATGCTTCCCCACAAATTACAAGGAAAAGCGTCATGGGAGATGTTCTCTACTATGTGAATGTCTCTTGTCCCCTGAAATTCCACCGAGGTGTTCCTGGTTCTTACTGTGCCGTGCAGTGGCGGTCACTTGCAATAAAGCTGCAGTGTGTTGCCCACCACTGAGGCCTTACCGCTCTGTCGACATTCACCTGCACTTCAACACCTGCCTTCCTGTTCCCGTCTTCCAAACACCTCCCCAGTGGTGGAGAGTCGGTGTGGTCATCAGACCCACACTTTGCAGGCCACACGGACTCTTCACAGGTCCAAGCCCAAAGCACAAAAGCATATGAAATGCCAAACGTCTGTCCCTTCCCGCAATTTGCTCCCTCCGTCTCCTCTTCCCTGCCAGTCTGATGAGAGACGGCACCTACTTTAAATGGCATTTTTTTCTTCCTGGAAGAAGAGATGGCTCAAAGAAGGAAAACAGGAACTCAAGATTCCTTTTAATGTTGCCACTAATTGCTGTGCAACTCAATACTTCTAGAAAACGGGAGTGAAATATGAAACATAACGGCACATGTCCAGCTGTGGCAGGCGTGGCGAGGACCGCTCGGCGAGTCCGCCCGTCCTCCGTGGACAGTGGAAAACGGAGGCGGGAGGAGCTAACCGGAAAGGATGTCTATAAAAATCAAACAAATCTCTGTTAGCATAAAAAACAGCTTATAAAATCACCCTAATATAGTTTGTAGAAATATGCGATAAATAAATGCTTCTTCGGGAGTTTCTTGGACAGTATCGGCAAGGCTGTGTGCTTGTCAAAGCGTCCTGTAGCCACTTCCAGGCAGCCGGTGGGTCGTCCTCACTGCCGCCCCACGCTGGACTTCGACACGAACAGTCTTTACTGCCAGTCTGCAGTCCTTAGCACGGAGCACGAGGTTTTCTCATGCTCATATGTGGAAAGTAACAATTCAAAAATAATGACCTTAAGTATATAAGAAGTGATTGCTATACATAGATAATATTCTTCTAACACAGAAGTTTCTTCACCATGTTCCGCATTAACTTCTGAACGTCGTTGGAAGTGTTATGATACCCAAACTCCAGGGATCCCTAAACTCGAGCCTGTGTGAGTAGTGGTAGAAGACACAAGCAATGGGGAAGAAAACGGTCACCGAACGTGGGCAGAGGGGCGACCCCTTGTCGGGTCACAGCTCGTGTAGGAAACATGGGACCGGCTGCCCCGGGGAGAGGAAGCGTCCTGTGCTGACAGGGGCTGCAGTCAGCAGCAGGGAAGACGAGCTCAGGGCAAACCGCACAGGCCACGCGCTTCCCGCTGCTCCTCTCGTGACTGTGATCAGGGACACACCGTGGGCGTTTGTTACTCGGGCTCCACCATTCCCATTTGGAAGTTCTTGAAAACGAATCTCACTGCATGTTTACAGATGGGAAGCAAAAACGAACAGCACTGTATTCTTATTTTGGAAATTTTAATTTACACACATGTACACACACATGCACACGCACACACACATACACGCACACAGCACCTGGGCTCTGGTGAGCAATACAAGCCCTCTCGCACGCATGCTTTGTCCGCCCCCCCATTCCTTGTTCTCCCTTTCTTCTATGTTAATAAGACGTTAGCTGAACACATTCCTCTAACACCTTTTAAATTAGCTGTGCCAGTAAATTCAATTTAAAAAAAGTAAAAAAAAAGAAAAAAGAAAAAATTTGCAGTGGCCATGTGACCACCCTCTCTTCTTTCCCTCTCTTACTCTCTGATTCTCCCTCCACACCTGAATGCAGTATAATTAATAAATACGTATAAAGTCGGGGGGAATGAGGGGGCAAGGCAACGGATGAAAGATAAAATGAGAGTTCTTGGGGGAAAACCAGCAGCCCCCTACTGTGTCTTGCGATGACTCCTGCACACTCAGTGAGTCCGACACCTTTGATACACAGCACCGTTCTCAAATTACCTTTTCTGGTTAGTCTTGGTTGCCAAGTTAAATTGTAAATTAATTACGCTAGTAAACCATTACACAGGTAACTTCTGTGTTTTTTAAAACATCTGGAAAATCAATACTAAAAAGCAGTTGCTGCTACATGCAAAAGAATAAAAACTAGACCACCAACTTACACCATACACAAGAATAAACTCAAAATGGATAAAAGACTTAAATGTGACTCGTGAATCCATAAAAATCCTTGAAGAAAATGTAACAACAAAATTTCAGACATCACACGCAGCAGAATTTTCACTGATATAATGCCTAAGGCAAGAGAAACAAAGGAAAAAATTAATACATGGGACTATATCAAACTGAAAAGCTTCTGCACAGCGAAAGAAACAAGCATCAAAATGGAAAGGGAACCCACTAGATGGGAGAGCATAATTGCCAATGATACATCAGATAAGGGGTTAATTTCCAAAATATATAGAGTGCTTATACAACTCAACAAAAGGAAGACAAAGAACCCAATTAAAAAATGGGCAGAGGACCTAGACAGACACCTCTCCAAACAGGATATACAAATGGCCAAGAGACAAATGAAAAAATGCTCAACGTCACTAATCATCAGAGAGATGCAAATTAAAATGACTATGAGGTATCACCTCACACCTGCCAGAATGGCTGCCATCAACAAATCCTCAAACAACAAGTGCTGGCGAGGGTGTAGAGAAAAGGGGACTCTAGTACACTGCTGGTGGGAATGCAGACTGGTGCAGCCACTGTGGAAAACAATATGGTGTTTCCTCAAAAAATTAAAAATTGAACTGCCATTTGACCCAGTGATCCCACTTCTAGGAATATACCCTAAGAAGCCTGAAACACCAATCAGAAAGAATACATGTAACCCTATGTTCATAGCAGCGCTATTTACAATAGCTAAGATCTGGAAACAGTCCAAGTGTCCATCAATAGATGAGTGGATAAAAACGCTGTGGTACATATACACAATGGAGTACTATGCAGCTGTAAGAAAGAAAGATCTCTTATCCTTTGAGATGACATGGAGGGACCTGGAGAATATTATGCTAAGTGAAATAAGCCAGTCAGAGAAAGACAAATACCACATGATCTCACTTATTTGTGAAATATAATGAACAAAATAAGCTGATGAACAAAATAGACCCAGAGACATAGAAAGGAGTACAGTTCAGACTGACAAACCTCAGACGAGGGGGTGGGAGGGAGGGATGAGATGAACCAAAGAACTTATATGCATGTATGCATAACCAATGGACATGGACAACAATGCTTGGTGGGGGGGGGCACGATAGGGAGGAGGGTATCTGGGGAGAAAAAGGAGAAACATCTGTAACAAAAATTAATTAATTAATTTTAAAAATCAATTAAAAAAATAAAAAGCACATGCTGAACCTGTACTTGGTGGTTGATTGGTCCTATCAATGAGCCAAGAGAAAGGCGAATAGATTTGTGGTTAAAAAAGGAGAAATGTATTAAAGAAGCCAGAGCTCAGGAAGACTGTGTTTTAGAAAAGCAAACACCTGCCTGTTCCCTGGCCTTTCCTACTTTCCAGTAGTCAGGATTTAACCCACCGGGAGCTGATTCTCCGGACTGGCTGCGCGGTGTCGTGTGACCCCCGGAAGGGCGCGAGCCAATCAGGTGTGGATGAAGCAATACAACCAGACAGGGACGAAAAGGGGCAGTTCAGAGACCCCAGGATGGTGCACAACCTTTGCAGCTAATGTAACATGGCAGGGAATACGAACACTACGCCTCTGTTCCGTGTGTCTGTGTTTCCCGAGGGGTTTCCCTCGCAGTCACCATCTCTGACTTGTGTCCATGCAAAGGGGTGTGATTTATCTGAGCCATGAACCTGGGTGAAGGAACTGGGCAGAGGCTCAGGCTGAGAGCATGTCCCCTGGTCTGCTTGGTCTATGCAGTCAGCTTGGTGGTGGAGGCCCTGCCCCGGAGACCCTGAGGCCTGCAGGTGGCTGGTGCTGACTGTGACCCAGTGGGGGTGGCAGCCTGGTCCTGAGGTTGAGTACTGGGGGGGGGGGGTCTGTGGTTGCCCTGGAACTGAACTTCACTCTCAAGGATAGCTGTAGTAAAGAGGGTAAGTTCATTTCTACCTGCCTTCCCCTCAGTCTACCTCAGAGCATTTGACTGGGTAAAAGAGAGTTGATCTATTAGCGCACTAAAAATTCAACAGAAAGAATGAAGAAAACAACATCACTGTCTCTGTAGACTGGCTCTTTGCTACGATTTAAGAGAAAATTATAAATGGTCATCTTATTATTATTGTGGCTTATACTTTATTAAGACAAGATTGTATCCCAGGAATGTGTTAATCACTTTGTGATTAATATTCATTTAGTATTCATTTAACCCTACAACAGAATGGAGGGGTCTGCAGACAGGCAAAGGGAGACTCATTTCTAAAGATTCATTCATTCATTCATTCAACATCTATTTACTGCCTACCTATCCTATGCCAGTACTGAATGAAAAGTTAGGTAGGATTTACCCTCATGGAATATGGAGTTTAATGGGGAGAATACAGTCACCAGTTATTCACATGACGAAACGTGGAACTGCATCTGTGGCCAGTGGCACCGTGACACGGTGTGCGATATTTGCATTGAAAACAGTGAGTAAACGGGGCTGAGGCACGAGTGAGAAGTAATTAAAGGAAGGTGAGCACATTGTGCTTGGCTGGGTGGGAGTGGCAGGGGAGGACAGAATTCCAGAGGTGACAGCACGCACAAAGGCCCTGTGGTAGAAGGCAGTGTGGGGAGTGCCTGAGACCCTTTAACACGGCCTGTCTGGACGGAGTCAGGAGGACTGAGGAGGTGCAGGGCCAGACTGCAGATTCTGTTTCTAGGCTCATGATGGCATTTTCCCTTTATTCTAAAAGCAATCAAAAGCAAACATCAAGTGGTTTATAAATAGGTTGTGATACAATGTTACTTGTTTCAACTATCATTTGGAGAGTAGAGAAGAGAAAAATCAGAATGGATGCTTTTTATCAGTCAAGAGACTTTGTCAGCATCCAGGTGAGACAGCTGGTGACTGTAGCAGAAAAAATGTGGATAAACTTGGATAATATGTAACTGATAGAATAGATGACCTATGAGGGAAACCAAGGTGTCAAGGATGGCACTTAAGTGTCAGGATAGGGTGTCGATCCAGAGTCAACAAGCTGGTGCATCTATTTACAAATTCAGACTCTTTCCATTATAAGATAACCTTAAACATTCTCCTTCAGGACAGCTTCCCTCAGAGAGAGATAGTCCAGTAATCTGCACGACCAGGTTTACAAGGAGACATTCTCTCCTGCTTATTTGTAATAAATGTCTACCTTTTAAAATCATAACCAGAGCATTTTCCTTTAAGAATCTTCCAAAATGTGTGTTACTGAGATAGACGTCAATGCAAAATTGCCCTGAGATACCATCAGACACCTTGTCAAAATCATACAATTACTCTGTTTCAGATATATCCCTTCCTGTGGTAATTAAATACTTCTATGAGGACGAGATATATTTTGTAGAGTCGGCAGACGGAACTATTTAATGTGACCATTGTTTTGAATATTTGGTGAGATTGTTCACATCGACCCAAGCGCCGGTAGCTTATTAGTGCCCGTGGAAGGTAAGAAGACAATGGAAGGTGTAGTTACCCAACGGCTGGTTCTGATTTAGTCGATCCTATTTTTGTCTCTTTTTTCCTCAACTGCAGATCCCAAAGACAGATATAACTTCACCAAAATACCTATTGTGCTTTGCAGCTGTGTGATGGACGCTTTCTTAGTTATGGATTCACAAACGCCCTGTCTTAGCTAACAAGGCTTTTTTCCTTAAATGAGGCAGAATAGTTCAGTGAAAGCCCCTTAATTTGAGCATGAGAGCTCCATTCCAATTAAGCCTGAAGAATCAAAGAAAAGAGAGTTGATTTCATTTTTTTTTTTCTGAAGTAAAGAGTAGGCAGCACACTAAGAGATGTGGCATCTGCTAATCACATATTCTGATTTAGATCTTAGGTCAAATGTGAAAAAAGCATGGGATGAGAAAGTAAAACTGACACCCAATATAGGAATGTACTAAGTCAACAGGACAGACGCTGGACAATGCATGTGCTGTTTACCGCAACATTACAAATGTTGCCCTGGCCGGGCTGCTCAGTGGGTTACAGCACCTTCCCGACATGATACACCAAGGCTGTGGGTTTGTGAGTTGGGTCCCTGGTCAGGGCACATACAAGATACAACCAATGAATGTATAAATAAGTGGAACAACAAATTAAAGTCTCTCTCTCTCTCTCTCTCTCTCTCTCTCTCTTCCTCTATATCTCAAATCAATAAATAAAATTTTTAAAATGGCAAATGTTCAAAAGCCATCAATGTAACCATTTACTTATTGGCAACAATGTGTACAATTACCATCACTTGTATTAATGTTTCTTCTGGCCCTGCTGATAACGAAAGCCACCATTCCTAGAAACAATGTTACCATTTGAGAAGCGGAGGCTATACCCAATTAATCTCTGCTACCACCTGTATTGCTGGCTTAGTCCTACTGAGTTAATTACTACTTGGTCTAATTAGACAAGGACATTACTCAAGGTGGGCTGGGATATGCTGGGGAAATATATTTACCCCGAGATCTCAGCCACCTTACACAAAAAACATGTATATCTGGTCACGCTGTATGTACATCTCTGGTTGGGGGTGGGGGGGCAGAGGCCACAGAGGGACTCGGGCTGACTTTGAAGCAGTTATCTTGTAACGCTGCAACCTCAACAAGGGCTTTCCAGGGTCCACCCCTGAGTTCCCCACAACTTCGTCATTTCCACTCTCAACCAGAGCTCAACTCATCATCCAGCTTCGACCTCCCTTCAAGGGATGCGTTGTAAGAAACGATTTCACGAGAGCAGTGTTATGAAGGTGCAGCATTAGAAAGGTACTCTGTCTAGGACGGAGAGGGGTGCGATGGGCATGGTTCCTACAGAAGATCGATGTCGAGGGCAGAAGAAAGTGAAGTAGTTAAGGAAAGAAAGAAGAATAACACTCTGAGGTCCCATTCCCATGCAAGCAAGCTAAAGAAACGGATCGACCAAGATGACCTTGAAAGAATAAAGAAAGCAATGCAAACTAAACGTAACGTCTGAGAGCCTGGTGTTTCTGCGGCATTCTGACTGCTCTCGCCGAGTCACCAGGTAATCTGAACAGAGGAATCACAGGTCTGCAGGAAACCCAAGGTGGTTCCAAACCAAGGAGTTCTAAACTGAGTGAACTAAAGACAGTACCAAGGAGATGCAATCATCTGGGAATTTGTTAAGGATTTGAAAACAGAGAAGATGTATATTAAAAAGAGAGGATCTGATTAGACCATCTCATGGATGTGTGTCTCTCAAAGAGCAGGAATGAACGGCAGTGACCCTCAGAGCTGTGTTATCACAGCGCTTGGGAGTTTGAGGGAAAAATGAAGGGAGCCCTGGTTGGTTTGGCTCAGCAGTTAGAGTGTTGGCCCGAAGACCAAAGAGTCTCGGATTTGATTCCCAGCCAAGGACACATACCTCGGTTTCAGGTTTGAACTCGGGCCCTTGTCGGGGTCGTGCAGGAGGCAATCAATTGATGTGTCTCTCTCACATCGATGTTTCTCTCTCTCTCTCTCCCTCCCTCCTAATCTAAAAAAAAAAAAAAAAAATCAATGGAAAAATATCCTCACATGAGGATAAAAAAAATAAAGAGAAAGTACTGAATGTAGAGAACTCAGGAGAAACAAGGGTATGACAACCTATATCTCTATATAAATGGTGCAAAATATTTTTCTCTATTTGACTTTTCACCACCATAATAGTGGACATCGTGATCATTTAAATGGATTCAAAGCTCTATAACAAGTACTGAGCATGCATCATAATTCTGTATTCACAGCGTATTATCATCCAGTTCATTATGACAAAGTCTGGCTTACATATGGCAAGTAACTCACCCAAATCAATCAGCTCATAAACTGGACTGCATCCAGGTTTATCTGAAATCCGACTGCTAGTGAAATCTTTCCCCTCAACATCTCTTGTTCTATTTTTATATTACCCCATTTCCTTTCTTTCCCAACTTTTTCCCATCTATACATGCTACACCCTACAGTTCCCAAAGCACCCTCCCCCCCCCCCCCAATAAATCAACCCGAGGGAAACGCCCTGATGAACTGTGGAGTGAAATGTTCAGGTCCCAGTTTTTCCTAACTCAAACCCAACTGTACATTTCCTGAGGTTTTCCAGGGAAATGAAGCAAAGAATGAAGGGAGGACACAAAGGTCTCTGTGTTTAATTTAGACGCCAAATGGTGTCTTCACGGTTACTAAACAACCAGTCAAAAAACAAAAAGGACAACGTATCCCTTAAGTAGAATGGCTGGGGCTGCACAGTCCCCACAAGCCACCAATTCTGGGAAGAGAAGTAGATCATCCTGAGATTTAATTGTAAAGAAATTATCCTTTTTTTCGAGTCTTGTCCAGGCTTGCATATTTTCAGACATTTGACTTGTATTTTAACTTTTCATCTCATAAATTAAGCTCTGTGGAAAATATTTCATTTCACTCTGTTGTTTATTATGATAAAACATATTATTACCCAGAGTATCTCAGCCACTTGGAGTCTCCTGGATATTACTTTACAATGACTGAAAATGACTTACAGACTTAGTTGAAATCCTTCCAATTTGTGCTTTTTTCCCTTTGCTCATTTTTTGAAACTTAAACTCAATAGTAGCATGGACAAGCAGGAGGGCACGTGCCGTGGACAGAGGCCGATGATGGCAGAGACGCCGCCGGTGTTGCGTGAGCCGGGAGCCAGCACGGGGTTCGGAAGCCCCAAGGAGGAACAGAGATTTCACAAGCAGGCTACAGTTTTATCGACCTCCATCCCAAGTCCAATATCTTTGTTGGAAAGAGCGGAACTAGCCCTTATAAAAGAAAATCTCTCCAAGTCAGGACTCCCAGCTGCCTTGTTTTCCCCAACTAGGTTATGTGTGAGGCATAAAGGGGATTCTCAGACCTTCGGGGACACAGGTTGCTAGGGTGACTGCTGAAGGGAGCGAGCCCGAGACGAGGGGAGATCAATACGGCAAGGGCGGCGCTGGGGGCTCCCGTCAGAAATATTACATCGTCCTACGAGAACGCTTCCTCTGAAGCTCAGAGATCTAATTGATTTTCCTGGTTTTCTCTCTCAGCTGTGGTTACCTAACACACAGACACCCCTTTTCAGATCACACACTTATTCTCTCTCTCTCTCTCTTTCTCTCTCTCTCTCTCTCTCTCTCCCTCTCTCTGTATTTCTCCAAGACAGACATGAGATGAGTAAAAATTCACAACCAGAAAGAGCTGTCCCTTCCGGTGATCGCAGTCTATGCCTCCCCTGATCTCAGACGTGGCCGAACATTCATCTTGTCTCTTATTTCTTTTCCATTACCCCTTCAAGTAGAAGGTAAATGCCCTTAAGCTTCAAACCAAAACCTCCTCGCTCTACACAAAGCCATTCCCAACAACATAAATAATAATAAACTGAAACGAAAACACCCCAGCGCTGTTGTGAAAATGCATTTTCCCGTCTGTGCAGAGTTCCTGAGGAGGAGGAGGGAAAGAAGAAAGGGAATGAGGAGGAGGCATACCAGTGTCCCCAAATCCCGCACCAGCCGTGAGACGTGTGAATTCTGTCCGGAGGAACTCGGCCCTCGGCCAGCCTTCCACACTCGGGGCTGGGAAGTGTAGTTCCTGGGTGGGCCGCTGCATTTCAGCACCACACTGACAGTGGTACAGACTATCCCGGGAACAGGGAAACTGATTCCAGTGAGCAGTCGACTATCAACATTAGTAAATATTAACGCCATATAATAGGCGATAAACGTGCAAGGAAATCTGCGACGTCATGCTGTTTGACTGGCTTACTCTTCCTGGTTGATTAAACAAAAGGCTTGTTTACTGTATGCTGGTCACGGGGCTATTCTAGGTATTGGAGATACCGCAATGAATAAAATAGACAAAGGCCCACCGTCGTGAGGTTGCACCTTGGTAAAGGCAGGTCAGACACTAAGCACCTTCTACAGTAAACTCTGAACTGTAACGAGAAGTGGCACGTGCCATGGAGAGAATGAGGGGTGGGGACAGAACATGGGGAAGTGACTTCAGTAGATGGCCAGGCAGGAGCACTGAAAAGGCGCTATTTGAAGAGACGTGAGGATACTTAGGAAGAGAGCCGCGCCATCCAGGTGGGGCACCTCGGGTAGGTGGCGCTGCGGGTGGCGGGCCAGAAGCAGGAGGTCTCACACAGCCAGAGCCCAGTCGGTACAGGGGCCGCAGGGGAGAAGTCCGTGACTGCAGGGTCTCATGCCTCCATAAGGGCTTTGGCTCTGGCTCCAGGGTAAAAAGTTCCTTGGGAGGTTTTGAGCAGAAAAGTGGCATGTTCTGCCTTACGTTTCACCAGACTCGCTCTGGCTGCAGAATGGAAACTGAACGAAGCAAGACGCGGTGCGAGCCTGCAGAGCGGGCGGGAGGATGTCAGAACCACCGGGAGGGTGGTGGAACTCGACCAGGTCGCCAGCATAGGGGCGAGAGTGGCTGGATTCCAGACACCTGTTAAAAGTGAGCCCGGATTATGCAGCTCTAAGAAAGAGATCTCTTACCCTTTGAGACAACGTGGAGGGACCTGGAGAGTATTATGCTAAGCAAAACAAGACAATCAGATAAAGACAAATACCACATGATTTTACTTATGTGTGGAACATAATGAACAAAATAAGCTGTTGACCAAAAGAGATCCAGAGTCATGGACGTAGGGAACAGACTGACGCACCGCAGAGGGAGGGTGGGTGGGAGGGGTGGGAAGAGAGAAACCAAGGAACTTATATGCACATATGCACAACCAATCAACACGGACACTAGACTGGGGAAGCAGGAGGCGGGTGGGAGCGGGAAGGAGGAGGCCAATGGGGAAAAAGGGGGGACATACTTTCAATGATAAAAAAAAAAAAAGTGAGCCCGAATGATTGCTGAGGCTTCAGACACGGGATGAAGGAGGCAGGAGAGTCAGGCCGCACAGGTTTTGGGCCTCAGCGGCTGAAGCGCAGGGGAAGCTATGTATCACTGGTTTGAGGGCTGACACAAAAAGTGCTGTTTTGAACGTATTAAGTTGAGAAGCTTATTAATCATCGAAGTGAAGATGTGGGTTAACAAGCTGGATATGAATCTGAAGTTCAGGGGAGAACAACTGGAGATCAAATGTGGGGACTTTGAAGTTATGGAAGGTGTTGACAACTGCAAGACTAGATCAGAGGGCCGGGGAGAGTGCTGGAGGAGGCGGTCTCAGGGCCACGCAGGGGCGCATCAATGTGACCAGATGGGGCAGGTGAGAGGTGTGTCTTTTCTACCCCATTCTGCATATCTGGAAAAGTGGACGTGGACTCAACTAAGGTTGCTAATAACATCATAATGGTTAGCTCAACCTTGAAAAGAGTCCTAAGAACAACTATAGCTAAGAACAATTAATAAATTATATGCATTATTCTAGCAAACCTGTAAGTGCTAACACGTACAATTGATTATACATAGTATTTTCTTGGACTCCCTATCATTAAAGGCACGGATGAAACTGAGTTCTGACAAACTGTGATCTTCAGTGGACTTGCTGTTGAGTCATCCTTATGCAGAGCAGCAGGGAGCTCCCCACACCAGCCCCCACCAGCACACTGCGGAGTCTCACCAGGCGGGACTCACGCGGCCGTCACTTCTATGATGCTATAATCTGGATCAGGAAAGAGAAGATTTTCCAGGAAGAGATACGAGAATTAAATCACTGTCTGTAAAACTGAGTGGATCCCAATCTAAAAACTTCAAGCTTAAAGAATTTGATTAACTATCGAGCTCATCAAATTCCATCTTCCCTTCCTAAACACGACATATCTCTTGTGGCTTCCTCTGTACCTCTAATTAATGGGACTTTAAGGCAGTAAGGCTCATGTGGAAAACACTGTGGAAATTAAATCACAAGCAAGGACACTCATGATGACTAAACAAATTTTAAAAAAGAGGCCTGGAAAGGGATGTAATAATAATAGTAGTAGTATTATGGTGCTTTATAATGCTTTCTACGTGCTAGGCACTTTTCTATTGGGAAGAGTGTTATTATTATTAAAGCTAAGACTTACACAGTGTTCTCTGTATCAGTTACTTTTCTTAGCACTTTGTAGCTGTTTAATGTGA
This sequence comes from Tadarida brasiliensis, assembly GCA_030848825.1. Lineage (NCBI taxonomy): Eukaryota > Metazoa > Chordata > Mammalia > Chiroptera > Molossidae > Tadarida > Tadarida brasiliensis. Next base: position 4,096,857 of record CM061275.1, on the reverse strand, counting down.
TCTTCACAATGATGACTCCACACCGTAGGCCTGATTGTAATCTGCGTTCACAGAAGGAGAAACGCAGTGGGAAAGAGTTTTCGCAAGCTGCCTCAGGCCGCACGGTGGGAAGAAGCCAGCCCTGGACCCAGGCCTGCTGCCGGCTTTTGCCCATCCTGCTCGGCTGCCCCCATGCACCCTCCTCCTCAGACGCTTCATTATTCCATTCATTGCCCATTTTCAGTGCTATTCTTTGACCTATTTCTTCCTGTTGATTAACACAAACAATATCTTGAAAGAGTTCTAGCACTTTTGTCATTCGCTGTCACAACAGATGGACCATTGGCCATGATTCATTAACTTCATTCACTCATTCAATTAAAAAAAACCTGAATATCCAATTTGTGGCAGAAATTAAATTAGGTACTAGGTGTTGTCAGTCAAAAGAGTAAGAAGGGGTGTTGGGCATGTAAACTTGATTGGAATTTAGGTGCATAGGCGCTGCCTGGGTCCTGTGGGAGCAGAGGGGGCAGGGTGCATGTCCCCAGCCCCGGCCTCAGGAGGGGGTGGAAGGCAGCGGGAAGTAAAGGCGGAGACAGTGGTGTGAGCAAAGACACTGAAGCACAAACGAGGACGGGGAATTGGAAAAATTCCAAACTGTTCAGCTTTCTTTGTATTTCAAACTCATTGCGTATCCAAGACGTGCCTTACACTGTGCTAAATATCGGGATATGAAGAAGAGTAAGACGGTGTCCTCATCCTCACGAAATGCACACCAAGCCACGGGTAACCTCTTCGAAGGGACGTGGTGCCTTTCGGCATAAACTTCTCAGGATCTTTTCAATTGTCCTTGTTTAAACTTTTCTCTTTTTAAATCCTCACCCGAGAATAGTTTTCCATTTTATCTTCAGATAGAGTGGGAAGGGGCGGGGAGAGAGAGAGAGAGAGAAACATCGACATGAGAGGGACACATCGACTGGTTGCCTCCCACACGACCCTGACCAGGGCCAGGGACTAAACTGCAACCGAGGCACGTGCCCTTGGTCTGAATTGAACCCACGACTCTTTGGTCCGCGGGCCGATGCTCTGACCACTGAGCCAATCCGGCCAGGGCATCAGTTGCCCTTGTTTAATTCTAGGTTCTCAGGAACAGCAGAAATCAGTAGGTGTCACACTGGGGGTGGGGTCCTCATTTGAAGGTATTCCCTTTCCTGCTCGGTGGTCTTCCCGGCCCGAGGACACAGGGACTTCACGCGCAGGGCCTGTGAGCGGGGTGGGCACTGGATCCATCCTAAGGGCACAGGGACACTCTAAAGAATTCAAGTCTGGGCCCGACAGGAGATGGAAATGTCCCACGCTTTGTACATCTTCACGGGCTGCTCCTTCAGTTGTAATGTCTCTTTTAAAAAGAGTTTAAATTCTGCAAAATGGATATCTGACTCTTGACACAGTAAACTTCACATGGCAATTTACTGTGCAGCAGAGGCCTGGGTGGGAAGGATGAAGGGAAGGCAAAGGAGGCCTGTCCCCCCCCCCCCCCTGCGCCCGTGCTGCGTGAATGTGAACACGGGTGTCCGGAGCCGAGGGCAGCAGCCCGGTGCCGCCGCCTGTGCTCGGCCCACTGGAGGCGCGCCGTGGCCCCTTCTTCACGGGCTCTCTGAGCCCTCCCCACGCCTCTGCCCAGATCCTGTCACAGTGCCCTGCTCGCCACAGTAAATCAGGGACTTCCACGCTAAGTCGCACGATAAGCCCTGCTATATTGAACAGTAAATCATGGAATTCCTCAATAAAGTTACACGCTAAACCTCCCGGCTTCTTTATTTATTTATTTTCTTCAAGGTATTATCTCCCGGCAGGGGACGAAGGTCAGCAACAGGGCTCCGCTCACCTGCCTCCCTCTCATCCCTTCCCCTGTGCCACCTGGGGAAGGCTGGCATCGAACTTGACAGCAACCCCAGAACATCTCGGAAGGGAAATCCGCCTGAATGACGGGGTGGGGTGGGGTGGGGGGTGCGGTGGGGGGTGCGGCGAGGGGTGCAGTGAGCGCCGCCGGGAGGGGCAGAGCAGAGACCTGGAGCCTGTACCCCGTTTGTTCAGGAGGAATCACCGGAACGTAGGTCCTAAGAGCATCAGTAAGCACTGTGTAGTGATAATTTAATTATTACAAACTATTATATGATCAAGATGAAGTTGTACTCCGTAAAGCTATTGTGAACATTACTGAATGCATTCTTGCAGGTACCCAGACCTTTATCCAAGGAGGTGGGGTGCTAGGAGCTGGGAGAAAGAGCCCTCACTGTCTGTCACTCGCCCCACCTCCTCCCAGGACACAGAGTGGTCACAGGAGTGACACTGTGCTCCTCATGTGGTCTACTGACCACACACCAGCAGCAGGGAAGGTGAGCGTCCAGAACCTAGGGACTAGCAAGGCCTTCATCACCGGAGTCTGCTCACCTTCGCCGCAAGGTTTCCTCTTGTTTTGTCTCATAATTCACACGACAAACACGACCGCCTAAAATGAAAACAGCATACTGAGATGAAAATGGCAAACTGGTGCACGCGGAACCTCAGCGAGTCTCCAACACAATGATCAATTTTAAAAATTAGGTATTACATCTGGATTCTCAGAAAAGGTTTGCAAGCAGAGTAATGGGCTGGCCACTCACATCACTGAGCTTCATTACAGAACAGCCCACAGTGCATTTGAAAGTCTACTATTATCATAAATAATTAAACCCAAACAGCGCTGGTCAAAATAAATAACAAGAGGACATTTTGTACTTTAATAATCTTGTTTTGGCTGAGGGTTTTCAGAGATTTTTTTTTTTTTTTTTTGGTTTGTTTCGTTTGATTCTTATTTACTGAAATACTAATTCCCTCAAATTGGTAACCACATTTTTTTTCTCTTAGTTGTCAATTAAGTTTAATAAGGACATATTGTGTAGACAAAGGATCTTATGTAAAATACTGCCAGTGCAGCAGTAAAAGAAGGAACCTTAATAGGAAATGCAAGTTTGACAAATTCAATTTTAAGCATATTTTAGCTAGCATGTGTGTGTATTTTTTTCCTATTATTTATCAATATGCCTTGAAAACGCAGTGAATTTAAGTCAAGGTCTTAAGGCTTATAACTAAGCTTTAAAAAGCTTATATAGTATTTTTCTTCTAGAAAGAAAAAAAAATAATGTGCTTAATTTCAATGATCCATATATAGAAAACAGCAGTTAGAACATGAACCAGGGCAAAGATCCAGCATTAATATTACATGTCTCTCTGCTTTTCCGGATGGAGAGATGGATGGATGGTGGATGGACGGATGCACGGAAGCGTAGGCAGGAAGACAGACAGATGCTCATAGTTCATAAATGAAAATAATACACGAGAAAGGAACATGTGCCACTTTCTGGGCACTTAATGGGTCAAGATGTGAGCCATGTGTATTTAATATATAATCGTTCATCTTTATAACTACACATCAGTTAAATTTTTGCATATGGTCAAACTGAGTCTCAGGGAGATTAAGCAATTTTTTCTAAGCTCACATGGCAAATGAAAATCAGAGCGAGGATTGGAGTTAGATTTCTCTAGGTACAAAGCCAGTGTCTTTCCCCACACCACACTTCGCATCAGGTGGGAGAAAGAGATCCCGTGGTGTCTTTCTCTGAACATCAGCTCCTCTCAGAGATGAGCCAGGACCTGTCTGGTCCCAGAGCTTGTGGGGAGACGAGATCATTTGCTTTCCTTCATGGGCTGGGCTGGTTGCTACAAATTATGTCCAAAGGAGCTACTATTTAACAGTTTCCTCCCAACAGGAAGCTGGTGGTGTGTGAGGGAAACAAATAAGCAAAAAAAAAAAAAAGAAAGTGCAGCAAGAAGAGCAACGCGTCTTATGCGATCTCCTAGTTGGGAACAGACTTCTGGTTAAAGTATGCTTTACATTTTTTTCTTTCTTTTTGGTGTGTGTTTAGAGTATTTAGCTGACCTGTGTTGAGTTTCAGAGGTTTTGCTATCCCTGTGTCTCGGGGTGAGAATACAGAGGAGAAGGTGAGACACGAAACCCGTGGAAACTGCTTCTTCAGATTTCCACGGACGGAGTCGTGTCCTCACCCACACTCACGGCAGACTTTTCCCTGCGTGCAATGCTAGTTCAACGACAGCCATCACGAGGACACCCCTGGGCCTGGCCCAGAACTCAGCCGGGTGTTCCTTCAGGCTCATAGCCGTCCTGGAATCAGGAAAAGGAGGCTGGTAGATATCCTTTTTATTTTAAATCTAATTATTGTCCTCATTGCAACCTCATAATCTGAGTGTGAGCCCCACAGCCTCCCATGTTGTCTGGCTACCAGGAGTCCTTACACTGCTTCCAGACCTTGGCAATGGGCGGAGTCCTTTCTGCCAGGATGGGTAATAGCAGGTGACAGGGGGACAGGACCCTTGTCTTCCCCAACGTTAGGAATGAGGTCCCAGGAGCAGCATTTGGTGGTCTGTGCTTTAAAATAAGCCTGTCTCAGAGAACATGTTGTGGCATTAGGTGTATTGAAGAATCTTCCCTGACGATGGCAGGTCCCCTTTAATGATGAGTATGGACCTGGTGCTAGCAGGGGAAGACAGAGGGGGTCTGGAGATGCTGAGATCTGGTGCAGAGGCAGACAGGGCCACCAGGGCACGTACACCTGCATATGTAGTCGACAAGAGCAGGGCACACAGCCTCTTTCTGGTGCTGTATGTGGGTGATGCCGAGTACAGACCACGAGGCTGACAGGTGGCACCGCTGGTGAACCACGATTTGCATTCACCTTGCTGGGGATTAGTCTAGCAGAGAGCAAGTCGTGCAACCCAGGCCAGAGCCCTTCCCGAAGCCCTTTTGATTTGGACCCGGAAGAGAAGAGAACTTCACGTATGTTCTAGGAGCTGGAAGGATGTCTCTGGAACTACCAGTGACCACATTCCCCATATATCAACCAATTACTTTTTAAAAAAAAGCTACCATGGGAGAGACTAAAGCTGTTATGATCAAATAGGGATGAGAGGAAAGAAAAGAATGGAATAGGAGAGAGCAAGAATAATGGATAGATGATAAATAGAAAGGTAGATAGATAGATAGATAGATAGATAGATAGATAGATGATAGATAGATGATAGATAGAAAGAACAACATTTTCCGAATCCCTTCGTTTTGTCATGGCTAAAGCATGAATCATCTCGGACTTCTTGGTTACATGACTCAATGCATCCTTTTTTCCTGCTTAATTAATTTAAGTCAGTTCTCTGGCACTAACAACAAAACAGAGCGGCCGACTAGCGTGCAGGTGGTTTTAGTCGCGTGCCAGGGAAAATGCATCTCTCACCCAATCTGCTAGGTGTCCGGGTGCTGAGGGTCAGGGTGAATGACAGGACACTGTAAGTTTTAATTTATAAAATAGCACTGTTAAGACAAGACCTTGAGAAAATATAGAATCCAGCTTCCTGATTTCGCAGGCGGGAGAAAGGGAGGCATAGAAAGCCGAAGTGACTTGCCTGCAGTGTAACTTAAATAGCAGAACTGAAAATCAACGTAAGGAGCATAGCCAGGACTCCACTCAATCCATGTTCTTTTCCGTTGTGTTTTCCAGCGTTGTCCTCATTTTTAATTTCTGCACGGAGAAGCAGGCAGGATGTGCACTGTGTATTGGGAGGCGGTTATGCTGGCGGAGAGATATTGGACTTGGAGCTGGGGCTTGCGTTCGCGTCCCAGGTCTGCCGTTTCTGTAGGCAAGTTACTTAACCTCCCTGAACCCATGTTCTCCAGCTCGGAAAATGAGGCTAATAACATTCACCCCACAGACTTCAGATGATGTCTGTAAACGCACTTCGCAAACTGTACCACACGATTCAAGAGACATTCTAAAAAGTACTCTCTGTCCTCATAAATATGCTTTATTCTCCTATTTTGTAAAATGAAGGTTTTGTAACTCATTTCAGGGGCAGTTACCCCTTTATCCATACAGGGTAAGGCCCTTCTGTTTCGCAGTAACAGCTCCCCGTGACGCGCGCCTGGGAAGTGCGGCTGCCGGGTGGCCACCGGGCGCGCTCAGCTCAGAGCCCGAGCGCTGCAGGAGGCTGGCAAGAACCAGGGCCAGGGCTGGCCGGCCAGTCCCCCCATCGCGCTCCTGAGCGGATTCTCTTCCTCAGCCGCCCCAGCGCACTGGTTGAGGCTTGATTTTTCTAAAGAACAAAAAGAGTCATTTTTATTGAATGCTTTCCTACTATGAAATCAGCACGCTACTTCTCCTTTTAAGATCCTCGCCGGGAGCATGGGTGCGAGCTGCCAACCTGAATCCCTCAGAAAACGTTCATTCATGTATCTCAAACGATAGAGGAGAAGTTCAGGACATGTGTATGTGGAGAGGAAGCACATTTCACTAGAGTTTCCATATTCCGTTGCCTTTTCTGGAGTAGATTGTTTCCCTCGACACCAAGAACCTCAGAATTGACCTTGTAACTTGCTTTGACCAATGACATTTGAGCAGAAGGGACACAGGACAGTTTCAAGCAGAGGCTTGGAGAACCAGCCAGTGAATCTGCCCTCTTTCTTCTTCCGTTGGCCACGATGCTAACAAGATCCAAGGTCGGGGGTGCTCCTTCAGACTGAATCCTAGAATGAAGAGACCCAGCACTCCATGACGATAAGACACAACTGAGAACACACCTTTGTGAATGTGATGTTTTTGTTACTGAAGCATGACTTGGCCTAAGCTTGCTGGCACAGTGTGTGATCGCTAACACACCGAAATACCACCCACCAGGGATGGTTCCTTCTTAGTGCCAATGGGCAGGGACAGGAAACCCAGCCAAGAGGCACGTGAAAACACATGCCCTAAGGAAGCTACCTGTCTGTCACTCTTCATTCTTCAGCCGATTTTTAAATTAGATAAAGTTCAAAGATTTTTAATGATGGTCCTAAATATTTTACACTTTCCAATCATGGAATAAAGGTATCCAACTCCTGCTAAATTGAGAACTCGAATACCAATCCATATTTTTTAAAGTGAAAAATAAATCACAATTACACCATGGCACCATTGGCTTTTGCTCTGTTTTACCAGAAAGAGGAGCAGAAATCGCCCTTCTGAATTCCCCCTTGGTAAAGCCCTCCCTTCCTCTCTCTTTACAGGTACACTCTGCGATTTCACGTGGCCATCACGACCTTCCTCGTTTCACTCACCAAACAGCAGGCAGAAGCTAATGGACAGTAGATTCAAAGTCCAATTTGAATAGTTATCCACTTCACATAGACACCTGGGCAATGCACCTGTCGTTCAAAAAGCAAGAGATGAACGTGCCAGCCCTCCCTTCGTAAGTCAGAAAACTGACTTAAAACATAAAGTACATGCCCTGACCGATTTGGCTCAGCGGTTAGAGCGTCAGCCTGTGCACTGAAGGGTCACGGGTTTGATTCCCGGTCAAGGGAACATACCTGGGCTGCAGGTTGAGTCCCTGGCCCCAGTTGGGGTCGTGCGGGAGACAACCAATCGATGTGTCTCTCTCACATCGGTGTTTTTTTTCTCTCTCTCTCCCTCCTTCCCTTCCACTCTGTCTAAATATCAATGGGAAAATATCCTTGAGTGAGGATTAACAAAAATAAATAAATAAATAAATAAAACAAAGTACAAAGTTCACCTCAAATGCCCTTTAAATTGTCTATCTACAAGAAAATTCTGAAATCACAATCATGAGGAATATGTGAAACCATTTCCCACATAACCTAATTTATTTCTTCATCTCTGTCCAGCGGCTGAATACCAGCTCTCCACACTGAGGCCTGGGGTACACAATGTCGCACCTCTCATTCTAACCGCTGCATCGATAACTACCAAGGAAAAAACACAGAATCATTACGGACGAAGCTGCGCCAACCCTCCGAACCTCCTTTGTTGTATTTATATCTTAAGAAATTGCATCTTTAGTTGCGAATTAAAAAAAATGAGTTGTTGGGCTCCCTTAATAATTGATGTTGAAACGAACAACTTTCAAGTACGACGCGTTCCATGTAACGTTAAACAGCGTTGTATTTACTGTAATTCCCCTTCACCCTCATGTCACCCTTGAATCTTTAAGGCTTTAATCACACCCTTTCCGCTGTCCCCAGTGGCTCCCTCCACGGAGCCCACGCCCCTGGGGGAGGCGGGCACTGCCTGCGGCGGGTTCGTCAGTGCTGGTTAATTATTAAGGACGAGGAAATGCAGCTTCTGGAAAACTGTATCTGTTCCCAGCAGGGCACGTTACCTTTCATCTCCACTGACACAGGCAAGTGCAGTCATAAAAGGGAGATAATGCGTTTCAGGAACGTGGCCCTGTAGAAAATTAAAGGATTTCCTCTAGAACGAACGAGCCTAATTACCGATAACGTCCGCATCTGCCTCTCCGTAGCTCTGGCCTCTGATAGAGCGGAGCGGGGAAGCGATGGGCGAGGCCCAGGACCGTGAAGCGGCCTGGCTGGGCAGAGGCAGGAAGGTGGGGAAAGTCAGACTCACCCCGGGGCTCTGTCTCCCGGACGCGGATGAGAGGGCGGGGGGCTCTCTAAGAGTGTGCTGTCTGCGATGTCATGTCCTGGCAGCTGTGTTTCAGCTGTCACTCACCGTGGGGCCTTGAGACATTATTCCACCGGAGACTTAACTTCCTCACCTTTCGCATGGGTTATTTGGGGGATTTGTTTAAGATCTTTTATGTAAAGCTCTTAGAATAATGCTTGGAACCAAAAACTCATGCACTAAATATTACCAAGCAGTTACGTAATCACCACTGTAGAGCATCAGACGCTATTATCTCCACTCTCATCATCTCTCAACACAAACAGCTCGTGTGGAGAGGACACAAAATGTGAACTTGGGTCTCTCGGGCTACAAAAACCAAGCCAGGATTATGTCTTGGATGTGTAAAACGGACCATCCCACACCCTCTCTGCAAAAAACAACCACACACAGATAAGTGAATGCAGATCGACTCCCCTTCTCCATAGGCACAGTATGTTCCAACTTCGTGTTTACAGAAACTCAGTGGGAAAGAGGGCTGGACGGCCAGGTCAAGAGGGAAGTCTCAGCAAGCGGCCCCTCCCGGGGGCCTGACTTTCCACATCCTCAAAGGCATGGTCTGTGTTGCTCAAAAAGTGAGGCCTCATCCAGGTGTCAAAAGCTACCCTCATCATCCAAACAAGAAGCTAGAGTAGACACAACCACACCAACGATGACTGTGCACAGCCTGAAAGCGCCCTGACACATTTTTAGAATTCACTGAGTTTCACAGCGTGTCTGTGGAGGAGGGGATCTTATTTGAGCCCAACTCCTTGGGACCAGAAATTGATAAGAATCCCCAGAATAATCCTGAGGTAAAATGTTCCTAACCATTGTTGGTTCATAAACCTCTTGGAACATCTGTTGAATCCTATGGATATTCTACAGAGAAAAAAATGCACACAGGTACTTAGGTTAAGAACCCTTGTATGGATTCTGCTTTTGACTCAGTGAATTTTAAGAGTTTAAAGTCTAAGTGAGATTCTTTGAAACCTAAATCCAAGACAGCAACAAGCCAGAGCAAGTCTTTTTATACCATCCCCAGCCCCTGAGGCTTCCCTGAAGATCAGGGTGGGTCTGCTGAGCTCAGCCACCCCCAGCCAGCAGCCGAGGGACCACTGGGTGGCTGGGGGTGTCCCAGCACAGAAATGCTCAGAGTGGGTGACTCCATCCGCTTCCCTGGGATACCTGGCGGTCACCCCTTAGACGCTGCATCTTTTCAGCCCTCCACGTGTGCGGGCAGATGAATTAGTACTAATATATCTACATAAAGTAGATCATAACATGAATTTTTTATTCACCTGAGATTAAATATATAAAGGCATTTTTATAAATCATAAGGCACTATATGCAAGCCACTGTTAAATTTCCATAAACTTTTTATTTCAAAAGAGAGATGGAAAAAAAAAGACAAGGAAATTAACATTTTTCATTATTTCATGTAATTCTTCTAGCAGCCCTCAATGATACCTCAGTTTTACACTTAAGGAAATACACTTCATAAATGTTTAAAAGCTTCCCCTTAATATCCTAAAAATGTTTACCACACTCCTCCATGAGGCAGAGATTAAATAAACTACTGAGGGATGAAGCTGGGGCGGAATATGCCTTCACGAAGACATTCCCTGCGTGGATTCCTCGCGGGCTCCGCCGGTGTGGGTGCAGCCGGGGCACCTCCTCGGGGCAGGGGACACCCCAGCAGGCCAGGGCCTGCGCCACACAGCAGGTCCAGCCTTAGTTGTGAAAATCCTGCCCTGTAGCCGCACACACAGCTGCGTTCAAATCCCGCTTCGACCTCTTGCTGTGCGTAACCTCGGAGGGTTCATGTCTCGGAGCCCCATTTGCTTTCCCGCTTCCGGCGAGGCCTGCTCGGCGGAGGTCAGACACCTGGCAGGCCACCTGCCCGTCCATTGGTCCCGCCATTTATCACGTGTTTGCCACCCCGCTACCAATCCCCTTACTGTTTGGTTGCCACCCCGCTACCAATCCCCTTACTGTTTGGGCACAGATTCGGGGGTCGGGGGGTCGAAGGAAGCCAGGAGGAGGGGCTACTCTGTCTTTCTTGCGTTTCTCTCCTCTTTCTGGAGCTTAGCCCGTCTGTCCTGCCACGCGGACCGCGCCTTTCTCCCGGTGGCAGGTTCCTGCTCCGCACGGAGGGGACGGAGCGGACACACGGGAGGCCGGCGCCCTGTGCCAGTGCTCAGGGAGACCCCGGCGGGCCCCGCCATCCAGCTGGGGTGCGCACTGGGCACCCACGCAGTGGCACCGGCAGGTGCGGGTGCAGATGCAGCAGGCCAGGCAGCCGGCGCAGCCCACGAAGGCACAGCAACCTCAAGAACCCGACGCCACTCCGAAGGACACAGTGCTGGAGAGGTGAGGTCCGGGAAGGGGGCCGATTCTCAGGAGGCTGGCGTCCAGGCAGGTGCGGGCACGGCCGAGCTGCAGGTCCACACGGAGGGATCCGCGACGGATGTCTTCGCGGACTCTCCAGCTGGGAGCCTGTCCGGACAGCGGGACACCGGCGTTCGCTCCACGTTGGGCGCGAAGGGAGTGTGAGCCGCGGGCCGCCCTCGGTTTGCTAGGCCCTCGGTTTGCTGCAACCACGGGCAAGGCCCGGGGCCCCAAATGGCAGGCATCCCTTCTCTCAGCGGCTTTGAGGCGGGACGCCTGAAATCAAGGTGGCAGCAGGCCTTGCTGGCCTGCGAAGGCTCCGGGAGAAGCCTTTGTCTTCCCAGCTCCAGGGGGCTCCCAGCACCCCTGCTGTTCCCAGGCTTGTAGTAGTCACAACCACCTCTGAGCCCATTCCCACGCGGCCTTCCCTCCCACGTCTGTGTCTGCGTTTCCCTCTTACAAAGTTACCATTCGTGGGGTCCGAGCCCACACTAGTCCAGTCTGACTTCACCTTAACTTGGTTCCATTGGCAAAGACTCAATTTCCAAATCAGGTCACATTTGTTGGTTCTGGCAGACATAAATTTGGGGGGAGGGGACCCTATTCCACCCAGTGCAACTCTTGCATCGCATTTATGAGGGTGTCCTCAGGGGTGGATGGCCCCGAAGACCCAAGGAAACAAGCACGCCAGCTGTGCGCGACCCCCAGGAGCCAGAGGCCGCCAGAGCACCCAGACCAGATCGAGTCAAAGTCTGTCCGACAGTTTAAGACAATCTCAGCCTTCCCTGTCCATCCTCCTGCCGGACCCAGGAGACCCGAGGGAATAGGAGAAGCCCTTGGAATAGGAGAAGAAGAGAAAGACAGCTGACTAAAGTCACCCTCCTCACTCTAAGGGAGGAAGGGGCAGTTTTGAATTAAATAGGAATTAAGGTTATAAATGACACTGGACTAAATGTGAATAACAGTGACTGACAAGTCATGGAGTCTTCTCAGCTGTCACAAGAGAACAAAAGGTGAGATTTAACATTGTAAAATAATGTAATTGGAAAATAAAATTCACATCTACACCCTGAAATATGATCAGAGGCGCTCCTCCGATTACAGGCCTTTGGGCGCCGTCTCATTCGGCTGACGTTGCGGTGGAGGCGTGGTCGGGGGCCTTAACTGGACCCCCCAGAAAGACGAAGACACCCCAACGTCTGCCGCCTCTGTGCCGCAGGCCCTACCTGTAGCTACAGAGAGACTTTGTTTCCCAATGAAAAGAAGGAGGGCGCTCGTGTTCAGGAAGCCGAAGCCCCGCAGGACCCGGCCACACTGACCTCTTTCCACGTCTGCCTTCACCATTTGCAAAGGAATTTAAGTTTTACACATTAATACTCTCTTTCTCCTCAAAGTGCGCTCTTTTTCCGATTCAGTTCTGACAGTTTCTGGCAGAGACCCGTCAACCTTGTTAAAAACACTGGGTGCCGCCCTGGCCAGTTTGGCTCAGCGGTTAGAGCGTCGGCCTGCAGTCCAGAGAGACCCGGGTTCGGTTCCCGCTAAGGGCACGTACCTCGGTTGCAGTTTGTCCCCGGCCCTGGTTGGTCGTGCGGGTGGCAGCCACTTGATGTGTCCCTTTCACGTCGATGTTTCTCTATCTCTCTCTTCCTCTCTCTCCCTCCCACTCTATCTGAACCAAAAATGAAAAAATGTTCTTGGGTGAGGATAAAAAAAACAAAAAACAAAAACACTGGGTGCCACTTTTCTGATGGCACCCCCGCCACCCCCTCAAAGCTCAGCCACATTCCCTGAAGACATCACTGTGTGCAGAAAAGGGTGCTGAGTGCCGAACAAGAAAACCGAACAGTGGAAGAAAGAAAATGCTGGAGATGATCCAAATGAGGACACGTGGCTGAGCCCCGGCCTCAGTCCCCGGCCATCCCAGCAGGCTCTCCAAGCGCCGTTTCACCGGGGGCTGGCACGGGCTCCATTCTGCGTCTCCAGTACTACCACACCAGCTGGACCGACTGACTTCACGCGAGCTCAGTCGGAGCCCACAGGCTGCATGAAAATACATGAAGGAATATGTCTAAGACGGCAGACAGGACCAAATGCACGGCAAGAATGATACTGTGCATTGCTCATTACAGCGTGATTATCATGTGTATGTAACGGATGGGTTGTTAAGGCACAGTGGGTTATTTGAAGTTTACAAGTTTGTTATGGATTGATTTATTCATGAAATGCTTTGTTTCTATGACAACTTTATTGGTTTGCCTGTGGTCTAAATACATATAGGCATGCCAGGCATTCCACAGTACAAAACAAATTACACACTGCCCCGAATCACTTGCTGCCTTTAGGGAGTGTAGCGAAAGGATTTCCAGCCAGGGCAGACGTCGCTGCACACAGGGCCAGCATTAGAGAGAGCCCGCAATACAGAGGAAAAAGGCTTTTTAAAAAGAACAGCGTACACATCTCCAACAGCCTCCAACTCTGTAATGTAAGGGAAGATGGAAATGAGCAAGGAAATGCTCAACACGAGATAAGAGGGATCGGCTGCCCACCATGCACGAGGTTTTTATTTAAAAGAAAACACTGATCAAAGACCCTTATTCCCTGCTATAAATAATAGCTCTTGAAGGATACCATTAATATTCACAACAGTTGTGTGACTACAAAAGCAGCCGAGAATTGTTGTTTAGAGAAAATAATAATGGGTTTTTGGAAGATAAAAGGAAAAGGTGGAAGAGAAAAAAGAGAAAGAAGAAGAAAGATATTTACTGTGGACCAAGGACAATCGGGAGGGAGTGGGTCTGCGTTTTCCTGTGAAGCCTAAGTCAGGGAGATCATGCCTGGCAACTCCCCGACCTGGTGCGAGCCGGAGAAGAGGGCAGAATCCGACGGCGCTGTTCACGCGCCCCAGAAACGCATTCCCGTGCACACGTGGGAGGGAAATGGAAACTAGGAAGGTTCTTGCGAATAAAACTCTCGTTCCTCACAGATTCAAAGAATGCTATGTTATGTAATGAAAGTAGTCTTATATATATAGTGAGATAGTGTGAATTTAGATTAAAAAATATACAGGAAGTAAGATGCATTTTCTCCAAATCATTATTTTGTATTTTTGTAAAAGCTACTTCAAATTTTCTGGCCTTGTTTTGATTTCCACAGACATGCTTGGTGTGCATCTAAATGTGGGAGAAGGATGCTGAGCTCTATGACTGCCCACGCAACCTTCCCTGGGAATCAGTTTCTCTCTGTCCCCCTGCTACAGGGCCAGACTAGACCACCATATGTCCACCACGTGACTCGGCAACCACGGCCACCACAGATTGTGGAGCTGAACATCTGACCCAGGGGAACCAATCTACTCATGTGCCTGCAACTAATTAGCAGCTTTCAATAAATCACATACTCAGAAAATAATGGGGAGGGCGACACACTGTAAAACAAAAGGTCACAGCAAGTGAGATATGGGGCAGCCATTCTCAGCAATGGGGCACCACTGCCACTGTCCAGAGGAAACACCTGCACCAGAGGACAGAGACCACACAGGCCACTGCAGAGATGAGGGGCGTGGAAAAGGGGACGCCTCGCCTGATGCCTCTGGTTCCCAAAAACTTAGTGACAGCTTATTTCTCTGAGGGTACCAAGCTTTTCCAGTAAATTGTTTCCTTGAGCTAACTTGAGGCAATTTCTTTTCCCTGCAACTAAAAGAGCCTTGGTTAGACTGTATAATCTCATTGTGTCATTCCTAACAGTGGTTCATTCACTTTTTCCATAGGAATATGCTCCTTGTGGAGAGCGATACCAACTACTGATAGCATGGGGTTTGGGATTCTGGTAACTACCATGAAATAAACAGCTGCAACTGTGCAGACATTATCAGTGCATTGCTTAGTTGTAACTAGCTGACTACCTTGATGGCTCGGTTGGTCTAAACATCAACCGGTGGTCAAATTTCCAACCATTTGAGTCACTGATCTTTCTGGCAACAAAGCAATGCTGTATACGTGCTACATATTACATGGGGCATAACAGTCTTATTTATTGTCTGAGTCAATGAAATTGGTAGATGATACACCTAAAGGCCACGTCTTCCTAAAAAATCAGAACATGTGTACATTTATATTGTAGTTTACACAGGGTGTACTGTATGATTGAATCAGGAATATGTCAACAGACAATAACTGAATGCTCTGCGCCTGCAGTTTGGACCCCCAGGTGTTTGCATCACCATGAGGCTCTCACACGTCAGTCTCAGGCAGCGACCTCTCCCGTGAACTGTTAGGAACAGCCGCTAACATACCGTGTTTTTCTTACATTCAAACCTCAAACCTGAAAAGAAATCAGTAAGCATATTACTGACTGAATACCATCAAAATCAGATTCACAATTTGACTAAAAAACACAGACAAAAAATGTGAGTCAACTTCCAGGTGAACTCAACACTGAAATTTTCTTGGGAAAATGAAGGTGCTATGGTCGACCAGTTACCTACTTAATTCTTTTAGCAAAGATTGTGTGAGGTTCTGCAATGTGTACGCACTTTCCGACCGTACATCACCCTTCCTCCGGGGAGCCAGACAATAAATAAGTCAATAAGTCAATCCGTCCGGACAAACGGTGTAAGTGCTCTGTGGGAAGCCCTGTGGGTCTGGGATAGGTAAAATACATAGAGGGGAGAGGACTTGCTTTACATAGACTAGTTAGAGTGATCTAAAGCTGAGACCTCAAGGGTGAGAGGAGTTAGTGATGGGCAAGGGTTTGGAGGGGAGACAAACACTCTAAACCAGAGGGAAACGGTAGGCAAAGAATAAATAGATAAAAAGATCTTGGGCAAGAAGCAGCTTGGTATGTTTGCGAAACGACAACAGCAGTATTCACAGCTAACACGTCGAAGGGCTTTACCCCTATCACGGAAAGTAGACCAGCGTGGCTGCCACACGGAAGTTCTTAATATATGTTCACTGGGTCAATGGATTTTAAGAATAACTGTCTACATCCTATAAAAGCCTAATTACTCATCCATGCGATGCCAAATATAGGCTTGGGAAGGGACCTGGCATGTGAATATTAAAATAAAGGTAGGTGGCCCTGGCCGGTTTAGCTCAGTGGTTAGACATCAGCCTGTGGACCAAAGAGTCTTGGGTTCGATTCCGGTGAAGGGCATGTACTTTGGTTGTGGTTTGGTCCCTGGCCCTGGTCGGGTCATGTGGGTGGCAACCAATTGATGTGTCTCTCTCACATTGATGTTTATCTCTTTCTCTGTCTCTCCCCCTCCCACTCTATCTGAAGATAAATGGAAAAATATCCTCGGGTGAGGATTAAAAATAAAATAAAGGTAGGTTGTTAACTAGACTTACTGTGGTGATCATTTTGCAACATATACAAACATTGAGTTATTACATTGTATACCTGGAACTAATAAAATGTTATATTGTCAATTATACCTTGATAAAAACATAAGAAAAAGATACTCAGATTACACTGATATGCACCCCTGCTATTTATATAAATACCCCTGCTCTAAGCAATGAGTCTATTTTCAAGGGGCAGCCTCTGGAGTGTATATTCACAATTATAACAGGGACAACTGTCCACATGAAAGACCGCTGCATGGCACAGCTCCAGGGGGCCCCGTTCGCATCCTTCTCTCTGTCGATGGGGTCCCCTGGAACTCTGCAATGCAGCGGCCTGGCTGATTAAGCCATACTTCCACAGAGGTCACTGGGTACAAAGTGAGGATGTGTCTGGCTTACATAAATGCGCTTACCTCCGAAGATAAAAAGGAAAAGAGAAGAAAGTTGAATCTCCTTAGAAGAGGCTCACAGAGAATCCTTCTGGGGAACACATACCATATGAACATTTTATCTCAACACTTTAGTGCCCGAACCATTTTGCTAATTTGACATGGGAAGCGCTAATAAGATAAAAAGCTCAGGCGCCCTTATCCCATTAGCACTTTCTCTTCGGTTTTGCTGACCCACATTCTGACCTGATCTCTCCCATATTCCCATGGCTTTCATTGTACTGATTAAAACCTCCATCCTTTTGAAAAGATGTTGGGGAATTGACTGGATTTAACTAAAATTTCCAGCTTAAATTACTGTGCGACTTTTTGCTGAGCAGAACCCATTTAGCACAGGCTCAGTGGCCAAGCCGGGACAGGCGACCGGTGCAGGAAGGATGTAAACAGAGGAACCAGTTAATAGGCAATTAAAGCTCCAAAGCTCCTTATCTGCGCTCACAAGCCCAAGGAAGAAAGCAGCCAGTTGAAATCGCTGCTTGTGTTGCTTGGCATTTTCAGAGTTCTGTTTTTGTTTTTTGGATTCAGGCGTGTTCATTCAGAACTCCCATTTTTCACCCCCCTAGCCTCATCTGAATGATTTCAGGATTTCTCTGATTAGAAACACCGGGATTTCTCTTTATTAGAAACAGGCCAGTTGATTTGAGAGAAGAATGGTTCAGGGATGTGGTTGTCCTCATCACTCAGCGACACGGAGCCTTCCCGGCTGTTCCCGGCCAGGGCGCCCGGCCAGGCTGCCGTCACTTCCTGCTGGATGACCACAGCCCCTACTTCTTGGCCTTTGTTTCCTGTATGTTCTCGCACTGTTTGGATCACTCCTGCCAAGCCGACTCTCCTGCACCCTGGGGACCGTGTCGATGTATTCCTTGGATCCCAAACAAGCTTCTCTGGTGTGTGCTCCAACTTCAGACTCTGTCACCTTCAAGGCTCATTTCTTCTACTAGCACCGCGTTTTCTGCCTCTCCCTTCAACTTAGGCATAGGTTCCTTAGCACCCAGCCTTTCCTCTCTCCTGTTCCCCAGCTGATGGGATCTATGGAGGTAGGAGGCCTGCTCCCTTGTTCTCTCTGCCTGGTGGAGCCCAGGAGCCCTAGACCACCTCGCACTGCGTTCACCTCCCACACGCAGGAGCTTGGGTAACTGGCTCGCGGTCATCTTTCTGGTTCTAGCAGATGCCAGGGAAGAACCAGGTCTCCGGATGCTCCCCTAGGGCTCCTCCTCCTCCCCACCAGTGGTCCCTAACGTTTCCAAGCACGAGGACCCATTCTTGACATGACTGTTTTTGGAAAGAGACTTCTGGTTAGAGATGGTAGCTTGAGAACATTTGTTTATTTTCTTCCTAATATAAATCCACCTAAAACTATTGTAAAGGCTACAAAGATATAAATCCGTTATACCTTGAGGTGAGAAAGAAGGTATGAGTAAATGGCAGGATTTCAGCAAATTCTGGAAAATGGAGAGTAGGGTGGATCGAAGAATCAGAGCAGAAAAAAATCTAGCCTAGGGCTGTGGGTCTCTATACATTTTTGAATATTTTAAACAAACACTATATATATCATGTTGGAATTTTGAGTTTTTTCCACGGTGGTGACTGTGTCCATCTTAATCAATAGCTTATAATGAGCAGATAGATTTCTCTGTACAGTAACTTACAAGTAAGAAGACAAGGACGTAGACCAAACTCTACTTGTTCGATTTAAGAACTAAGGTGTTTTGCAGTCAGAGGAAGAGGTAATAAAGGCAGACCGCTTGAAGAAACAGCTCCGTGAGCCAGACTTGAAGAAACATGATTTTTAGGGATAAGCTCCTATTTTAGTACATGCTTCCTCCTTGTATGAGACCATTCTCAGTGGAAGTGAAAACTAGCAGCGTGGGCCCGAGCCAGCCATGGGCACAGCGGTGAGTGTTACACTGTCAGAAGGTACCACTGTTCTGCAGATTTTGGAAATACTTTGCTGCTGTTCTTTTAATCAGTCAAGATAGGCTATCGCAACAAAACAGCAAAATAAAGATTTCTCCTCCACGCACAGATCCAGCGTGGGCCTGTGGACCGGAGCTGGAGAGTACTGACAGGCGCCACGCAGCAGAGATCAGGGATCCAGGCTGTTGGAGTCTCCATCTCAACACGCACATCTGTGTTGGCACCCGGCAGGAGGGCTCTTCCAGGAACTGACACAGAATGCTCCCACCCAGGGGCATTCTAGAAAGTGTACACCAGCCAGGTCTTTGAGGCGGAAAGCACTGATTTTCAGTGTTTGCAAATGTCTGAGTCACTACTCCCACCGTGACTGACGTCCAAAGCTCATCTCAATGAACATGGAGAAATGGAGACCCTCCTACAGTGCTTTCAGCACACAGAGACAAGAGACAGGGACACCCTCAAGAACATACAGGGCGGGAAAAGGGAGTGAATAGTTAGGAAGGGATGCTTTTTGAATATTTATTATCCTTGTTAAAATTTCATGTATTTCTTTGTTTCTATAATTTAGTTGTTGATAATGGCTACTTGCAATGACTGGCCAGAGAGGCAGTCTGAGCAGCTCCAGGACCCCCTGGACCCTTTTTCACTGAATCAGACGATGCAATTCCGGTCTGCACGCTCAGTGACCACGTCATGGGAACCAATTCGAAATCATAGTTATTTTTCAAAATTCTAGTGAGGAACTGAAGACGGATTGATTGGACTTAGGCAGAAGAGTAGATCATTTAGGATTCCCTGTGGGGGGCCAGTGCCCTAACACTGACCTATAAGCTACCTGAGGACCAGGAGCTAATTGATTCATCCTCGAACTCATAGTTTCTAGTGCAGTACCTGGTACACACAGGTTCTCAACACATATCTGCACCAATGAACAAACGTCAAGAGCAGATATTATTTTCTTACATGTAATCTATTGGTTCTCTCTGCGTGAAGAGGCTGAAATATGCTGATGAAGATGCTACAGTCTTAGATGATCGAATTAATGAAGGAGCAATTTCTTTTATATACATGTTTTTAATGATCTTAGAGAGAGAGGAAGGGAGAGAGAAAGAGAGAGAGGGAAACATCGATGGGCTGCCTCCTGCACGCCCCCTACTGGGGATTGAGCCTGCAACCCGGGCATGTGCCCTGACTGGGAATCAAACTGGCGACCTCTCGATGCCTGGGACGACGCTCAACCAACGGAGCCACGCCAGCCAGGGCATGAAGGAGCAACTTCTCTGTCCTTTTGACTGTGAAAAAATGAACCCTTATGATGATCAATTTCAGGCATGCTTCCTGTCCTCCTGTGATCGTAAAATATGGATGCCTCACCACCCAACCTAAGCACAGACGGCCTGCATGCAGATGCTGGCTAAGGGGCCACGGGATCGAGTGTGCTCTGTCTGCTCCCAGCCCTGCTGCCTTCCTTCCCCATGCACTGTCTAAAGTTGTCACAACTCAGTGACAGAAAGACCTTTGGCTAACATCTGGGGTTTTCTTCAATCACTGTCACCATTTCAAGGCTCTGAAATTTGACCCCAATTCACTGAAATGATATCTTAGTGAAATGGTGTGTTCTTCTTTAATTACCCGTTTCTCTTCTGGATGCAACCATTTCTGCCTGTGCACCCAGCAGGGCTCAAGTCACAGTCACAGAGGGTCGATGTCTTCCCACAAAATTACAGCAGTGAATAATGTACAAATTAGCTGCTCAAATGAGTGATTTAACATGGAATCTGCAGCCCAGGCCACTGTGCACCCCACCTCCAACCCTGTCACTTTCTCTGAAAAAGGCTCCAATTGTCTCAGAAGAGTGCCATGTCTTTACATATGGGATAAAACCTACAGTGGAAGGCACACTTTTCATGGATGGAGCGGTCTGGGAGGAAGGAACCAGGATGTTATCACTGCTTCCTTGCCTTTCCCCACACGGCTGGCCAGCAACAGGGCTTGGACTCTTGCTCCTGAGTCTAGCTCGGCTGGGCTGCGTGCTCTGGCCACCCCGCCCAACAGCAGGTGGACAGCCCTGCCAATGCGGGTTGTTACCAGACTAGGAAATCGCCCTGCGGCTCCCACGCCTTTTGTGCCCAGGGACGCACAGCGCTTTGATGGCTCTGAACTGTTGACCAAACCAATACCTGCCACAGTTTTTTGGTCTAACATCTTCTGCTAGGACTCTAGCTTCTGGAAATCAAGCCGATCCATCCTAGGGGAGAAGTCCGGCTCTGGCTCCTGTTCTCAGCCTGGCCTTTGTTTCTGGTATCTGCAGCCGTTCAGGCGCTGAGGTGAGGCTGACACCCTCCATCCATCAGAACCCTACCTGTTGCGCCTCCCTGCTCAGACTGGCTTCCGCTGGAGAACATCTGCAGCCGAGACTTTTTAAAGTTCACTGTTAGCCTTGTGCCTGTCGGACTATTGGAACCTAGAAGGGTTTATCGATCTGCTGGGCGGTTTTTAAGTTCCTGATGGGATGAGGATCAACTTTCTCCATCCACTCCCTTGGCACTCCGGTCAGCCCAGCCCTGTCACAGTGAAAGTCAGCACCACGGGCTTTTGGTCATGACCCAGCTGCCAACTGTACAACCTAAGGCAATTTCCACAGACTTCCGGGGCTCCCATTTCGCCTCCACATAAGCACTGCATTCCCAGCGGGGTCTGTCCCATCTCTGCAGTTCTCTGATTTTGTGATTAAGCACCAAAGGTTAGGGTTAGCCAGAAGAACAGACCTGTTAGCGGAGAGTTTGTTTAAGCAGCTGTTCCTTAGAGGTGAGCAGAGACGTCAAACGAGGTGTCCTTGCAGTCTGTGCAGTCAAATACGCCTGAGCATGACCTGAAATTTTTAGAAACACAACCACAGACGTGATATCGCTGTCCTTTGTTTTTGGAGAGAGTGTTATGAATGACAGTGGATGGGAAGCTAGAACCATCTTATCAAACACCCAGGAAGGATAACCATCTTTGCAGAGCTTATCACTGGAGGTAACTTTGCCACCAGTACGAACTACTTCTGCTTCTCTAACTGACCATCAAGTAAATCTGTCTAAAGCTACTATTTGCAACAGCCCAAAGCTACTACATGATTAGAGATAGTTTTTTAATGTGTCCCAAAGTGACTTTAAAACATTTTTATTAGAGCTGTTACATTAATCTTATTAATAATGGCATTAACATTACTACTATTCAACTGTCCTGTTCCTGGTCATTGATAATTTCAAGCATAACTAAAGCATAGGTTTAAGCCTAAATAAGTAAGATAATTATTTGAGATGTACCAGCTTCAAAGATACTACTGAACAAAATTATCTAGAAAGTGTTAGGAATGATTTAGAAAATTGTCAAAACAGAGGTGCTCAGTGCCCAGCTCTCAAAGAATTGGCAACAATTCTTCCATTTTCAGAGACCTACAAATCATTAAAATAATTTTACCTTTGTCTCTTTTACTCATATGAACAGAGAAGGCATATCCATCAGTTTAGCTTTGCTAACTCAATCTTCCTATCGACCGTTTTTAGCAATGAGGACACGGAGTCTTGGACAGGTTAAGGAATTTGCTTCAAGTCACACAGCAAAAAATGCTAGTTTTTATTCTGATAGAAGTCTACCTAATTCCAAGTTTTAATTTACAAGCATGCTGTAATTTTGTCGTTCATTCTTTTGCTTACTCAATTATAGTCCCATTCAATTACAGGGACTACACTAGGTTACGGGAATACAAAGATAAGCAGGACAGAATCCCTGCCCTTCAGGAGATAAGAGCCCAGAGGAGGAGACATTCAGCAAAAACAATTTCCAGCACAGTGTGGTAAGGGCGAAGCAAGAGGCAAGCTCCGTGGGAAGAGAGCCTAACTCAGACAGGAGGGATGAAGGGTGCACCAGCCGCCTTCAGAGGGTGAGAAGATGTTAATGTTCCTGGAGAAATGCATGGATGGCCTTTCTCCTTCGCTAGTGGGAGCAGGGTTCTTGGGGTACCACTGGAATAAGCATTTCCAGAGGCCCCATGGGAGGATGAGATGTGGTAGCAAGCCTTATTTTCATGGAGTTACATCCCATGGTTTCCAAAGTCCCATTTCCCTTAATCCAGTCCTGGAAGATGTGCAGCTGGGGATTCAGTAGAGCTAGAAGCAAAGCCAGTGTCCAGAGTTTCCGTTCCATGGTGGAGCTGGGTCTGGTACTGCACTGGGCTAGCTGCAGTCCATCAGTCCATTGTGTGGGGTCCACATGGCCATGAGCCAAGTGGGCAAATGCGGGGGAGTCAAGAGAGCTCGCCCTCTGCAGCAAGAGAGCCAGGAGCCAAGAGGGCAAGAGGATTAAATATCCCAAATCCTCCCGTGCTTGCAGGGGCCACGCCTACTCTGGCCAATGACCTGTTCCCAGGTATGACTGACAGGTAAGTACCTTCCCTACGTCACCCAGACCTTCCTGGGCATGTGTCTGTTCTCCCCTGTGGAGTCCCCACCTGGGGAGTGTTAAACTGCAGCCTCCTGGCAAAGCTGCACAAATGGCATGCCTGTACTATCTGGCCTTCCCTTCGCTCCTTTCCAGTTATTCCTAAGAAGGTTACTTGCAACGGTATCGTTAGCAAGGAAGGAAGACAAGGAGCACGGGTCATGGAGGCCACACAGACCACGGCACCCCCATCAGCTCTGCATTAGAGACCAGTGGGTAGAGGCTGGGAAAATGACTTCTATCAATCCCAAAAGCATGGTAAGTTGGATGTTATTTGGAAAACATGACAAAAGCTACCTTTCCATCACCTTCAAGGACGTTAAAGTTTACCCTCTGGCGTCTTATGTCCCAGAACTCTTAGTGTCCTGGTGCTGGTCAAGGCGGGGCCTCCTTTTGAGACCAATGGTTTAGAGTTGAAAGGAAAAGGAATTAAATATTTTATACATAGGAAAAATAAGCTTTTAAGGGCAAAAATGGTTCACCCCTTTGCAGGCCAGAAATGAACAAGTCAGGACAGCTGTTGACAGGTTACGTTGTGTTTGGGAGATGGGCCCAATGACAAAGCTCTGAGCGTGGACACTGCCCAGTGCCCGCTGGCTGGAAAGGCAGGGACACAAACCACGGCCCTGTCCACTTCCAGCTCTGCAGCGACTTGTGGCACCAACACGTCGACTGCAAACATGAAGACTGGCTTTCTCTCCTCTGCGGAACTGCGTTTCTGCCTTCGGCGTTTGCCTGTGTCTGGTATCGACACCAACTAATCATCGAAGAAAATTTACTTTATGTGACTTCTTGGTCACGAATGCAGGCAGCACTGACACATGCAAACGGTTGAGCACCATTTTGAATCATCTGGTTGATTCTGGAACGAGCCGCATCGCCATTCACATCGTACAAAAGCGATGGTGGGAAAATCGCTGGCTCCTCAGCACGAGCGGAGGCTGTGGCCCCAAACTGCAGGGTCCCGCCCTCTCGGCGTGCCCTCGGGAGGGGGGCGAGCGGACCAGTGCCACTTGAGCAATGTTCTGGGGAAGTAGTGAAAACGATCACTTCTATTAAAGAGCCACCTTTGAAGTCACACATTTAACTATCCTGTGCGTGAAGTTGGAAAGCACATCCAATGCATACCCACCTGGGGTCACTGTCCCACGAAAAGGCATTCGTGCACTTATTTGCCACCTGAACTAGATGATCTATCCACAGAATGTAATTTTAATTGAAAAAAACATTTGTGGACAAACTGTGTTTTTTTCAGACTTGGTACGTGGCAATCGGCTTATCAAAACGAACTCAGTGAGCTGTCACTTCAAGGACAATCCCAATTGTTCTATACAACAGAGTCGGGGTTCCAGTGAAGTTCGGAAAACTTATATTCACTCAATGAGCTTGCCGGCTTCCTCATACATAGAGACTCTGACACACACAGTAGTGATAGCGACAAATGTGATACCTTGAGATTGCACCATGAAATGTGGCAATATGTGGAAGATCTATATAACTCAGTGAACTAGTATTTTCCAAATGAATGCATAATGTTTAAAGTCACTCATGGGTAAAAGAGCCAATTGCAGTACGAGAAAGATCAATGCATTTTAATGTGACGGAATAAAAACGTTCATTGATATGTTTTCAGATTCCACAATGCAACTAACCTTTAAAGAACATTTTGGTGTAGTGAGAGGTTTTTAAATTAGTACCTTTTTCTATTAAAACGTAAAACTTGAGGAAAAGTTTGAGTATGGTATCAAAACAAAATCTGAAAAGACATAAAATACACCTCCTTTTCAAACTACCTACCATGCAGAAGCTGGACCTTCTGCCTGGGATTCATCTAAAACAGATTCCAACAGAGTGAATGCAGGGGACAGGGAACCCAGCTGTAAAGCAGCCGAGACCTGACAGAGGCTAGCGAGAATGTCAGACCATGCTGCTCTTGTCATTCCTTGCTTTGGGAAACACAGTTATTTTTCATTAAAATGTTGTTATCACGTATGATGGGCTTGTTATTTTAAAATGACTTAATTAATAAATATATTTTTAATTTCTCAGTTTTAATGTCTCCTATGGTAAATATGCAAAGCATGCCCAGAAGAACAAAGTGGCCTGGGGTCTCCGGATCATCTGAAGAGGAGGACCCCTGAGACACCACCGTTTAACCACCGCGTGTCCACTGTTCTGTAGGGGCGTCATGGCTGGGTTTTTCATCAAGAACAGTTTGTGGGAGACAGAGCAGCATCAAGGGTCCCTCACTAGGAGGTCCTTGCAGCATCCAGTTTACCGATGATGCTACATTAGTCTGGTGTCAGTGGAGACTGAGAGCAATACAGAGATTTGAACACTATCAACTGATCCCTCTAAGACATGGGGAAGAACTGGGTATGGATTGATAAGGGGAACATAGGTGTGAAAGACAAAAAGTCAAGGAATACTCCCAGGTTTCTGATTTTGTAAGAGAATGGATCATCTCCCAGTCGATGACCCATCAACAGTAAGGATGGGGAATGAGAGATTATGCTTTTTTTTGTCATGTTGAGTTTGCATTTCTGGGTATAGTCAGCTAAATTGTATGCAGTTCCCCCCCAAATTCATTTCAAATTACAACTCACTTGGAAACGATCTCGGGTTAACAGACAGAGCGAAGCAACTCGTAATTCTGAAGATGATCTTATGAGAGAGAAAATATTTGAGCAGCGAGGCTGGGAAGTGGCAAAACTGTAGTGGTTGGACTTGCCCACCCGCACACGCTGTCCCCTCACTGACGGGTGCGTGCCTTTGTCAGGGGCGCACCCCTTGCCGGTGGGGAGCATGCCCTTCCTAAGCTGCTAGATGTTTCCCTGGTGCAGGGCCCCGGATATGCTAAGGGTGGGATGACGTCATCTTTAGTAATACATTTTGTTAAGCTGACAAATGAAAAAGCAGTTGAAATGCACATTGCTAGTAACTTTTCTTGGATACCGTTCACACTATAGAAACTATTTTATTTTTATTATTTTTTAAAATATGTTTTTATTGATTTTTTAGGGAGAGAGAGATAGAAACATTGATGTGAGAGAGAAACATTGATCAGCTGCCTCCTGCACGCCTCCCCCCTCCCCACCCCACTGGGGATGGAGCCCGAAACCTGGGCATGTGCCCTGACCGGGAATAGAACTGGGACCTCTCAGTCCATGGGACTACACTCAGTCCACTGAGCCACACTGCCCGGCTATGTAAACTATTTAAAAACACACACATATTATTGATATATGACTATGGTCATCAGCCGCCCTTGGCATCACAAGGGTAGCGTCCCAAAACACTGATGAGGTTTTAATCTGTAGTCTACATTTTTGTATAATGACTTCAAACTTTACACCAGGTCATGTTTCGTTTATCCCGAGAACAACCCCACAACTTGGTCTCTACCTTATGTGCCCACCGACTAGCTGAAACTTAGAAGCCAACCAGCAATGCATCCCACCTCAGTAGAGACAAAGCGAGACAGGCGTGGAACCAGCAGCCTGCTTGGTGCCTTCCAGACATTCCCGACGTGGAGAGAATGGAGGAACAAAGGCTAATGCACCCCGTCATCTGCAGGAACTGCTCTCCACCCACACCCCTGCGCGCGTGGGTTTGTACACAGGCGCTGGGAGCAGGAACCTTCCCCATCAGGGGCCGCGTGCTTCAAGGCAGCGCAGCCTCCATCCATCGTCCTTTCCAGCAGCGCTGTCTGCTTTTCGGCCAGCATCTGACTGCAGATCAATGGGAGAAAGCTTTCTGAAGGTGCTTTCAGGTCCCGTGGCAAGAGCGCCGATCAGAAAGCTGCCATGAGCTGCAGACCCACTTGACAAATTAGGAACTCTTCTGGTGCTCCATAAACCGCTGTCACGTCGGCTACAGACACTAATTAGGGATGCACTGCTCGGACGGCAGAGTGGCCAGTGCATTAAATACCACTTTTGCTCGCTGCAATTATCTTACACATTGACTTACGCTTTGTAGTAAGTCAGAGATTAAAATGCATCAACCGTTATTAAAATATTCATAAGGTAAACATGAGCTAACTGTCAAAGAGCTCCTTTTTCCTGTTGCCCTTTGACCCTTCCAGTTCTTATATTTCAACGCTTTCGCACACAATGTTTTTTAAACAGTTTTCAGTTGTCTGGACGGAATGGCAGCCCTTATGATAGCCGACCATGAGCATCGATCAATCAACGTTGCCTCCTGAGGACGAGGGGTGTAAGGGATGCTGCCTCTGGGTTTTATGGGGCAATTAGCATCGGCCGGCACTGCGACCGGAGTCCCAACCCAACACAGTTTTGTGCTTTCTCAGTGTAACCCCAGTGATGGGAGTTATTAACGAACAAACATTTAAAAAACCCATCATGTTGATTTTTGAAAAACTAAAGTTGTTTTTTTTTTTAATGGCATTTCCATTTTGGTAGAAGGATAAGTCTGCATTTGAAAAAATATCTAGCAATAACTGACAGAAGTGATGTTTTTAACATAAGAAAGGAGTGGGAAAAATGTCAGGATTTTGGTGCTGGTTATCTCTAGAGTTCCAAGGAAGCTTTTTTTACTTCGACTTCGAGTGTGTGTGTGTGTGTGTGTGTGTGTGTGTGTGTATTTATGATGGGAAGATATATTTAAAATCTTCTCAAAAATGCAAAAGTGAGATAGAAACTTCAACTTATTTATGATACATTTTTGAGATGGCATATAAAGCATTATTTTAAAGTGCACATGGGCTTCCAAAATAAATCAGTGACTCTCGCTGGCCTCCCCGCAGTAGCCCGAGCAGCCCCGGGTGCACTGTGGTGTGTTGCTGTCCAGCCATGGGTGTCCACAAATAGATGGTCATGAAATAACAATTCGATCACAATCTGAATATCAAGCCGAGGTAACACACACAAATTCTTCCAAAAGTAAAAAATAAGAGTCAAAATAAGAGATATTAAAAAAAACACACCCTGGAGTCGTAAACTAAATAGACTTCCACAATCACTTTAAAACCCTTTTGTGTGGTTCCCATGCCTTCCCAAGAAGCAACTAAGTCACGTGTTTTAAATGCCTAAAAATCCAACGTTACTTAATTTCATGGAAACAAGCTCTGGGATCCAAGTCCCTCTGTTTTCTTCCCACTTCAGTTTATATCAGGGAGGCAGCATATGGCGCGGAGAGCGGGTGGCCCGGGAGTCACCTCTGCAGAGATGGTTTCAATGGCAACACTGACACCCAGCCTAGATAATGGACGCAGTCATTCCCATCGCTTCTCTGCTTCCAAGGGGGCAGAAAGCATTAAAGAGACGGTGCTCAGAATTCAAATCCACATTCTGTCCTCCCTACGGAGACGAGGGGAGGGAGCAGGGCCATTAAGGAAGGAGGAGCACACTCAGGCTCCACTGGGACTCAGAGGACCCTGGCGAGCAGGGCTGGGTACCAACGCAGGCCAGCGCCCCAGAGCACTGACGTTCTCCAGTGAGGGGCACCACATGGGAACAAAGCAGTCGGCATTTAAGAGATGAACATTCCACATTCCAAACTAACAATGAAGGGGCCGGAATAAATGTAAGACTATAATGATTACGATTGCGATCGTTCATACGTAAGTCTGGCTGTGTCTCAGAATGACATTTGGGAGCACGATGACAACTGTCTGCCCTGTGCTGGGCAGTGCTGGCGAAGCTCGAGGTCCCTGGTATTGCTCGGATGGGGGCTGGAACAACGCACACGGAGCAGACTGACCGGCCCGCCAAGGCCCAGCCCTCTTCGGGCACCGACGGCAACGTGAGAGGCATCAGCTTCAGCACGGGAGAGTTTCAATCCGTGTTTTCTTAGCTAGACACGCGAGAGGCTAACTGTGCGCAAGACATCGGAGAGCACATGACCTGCACCTTTGAGAAAAATGAAACCTGCAAGCAAGGAGACGTCCAATCTGCTTTCCGACAATTTTGCCATCTGATATTTTTTTTAGAAAAAGGTTATTTCCTTTTAATACAAGGTGCTGTATAAATAGTATTTATACATCAGGCTAAGGGTGAAACTATAAAATGTTTCGGAGAGCAAAATCACCTCTACAGATGAGTTAGACATCTTGTAACCTCACTGTCTAAGATCAGTTACTCTCTGTACTCGCTGGAACTATGTTGCAGTGTGTACAGCCTGTGGCTACAAAGCAACGGTATTGGTTCTGATTTACATCAATACCAGTTTGGATGCAGTCAGTCCACTTCCCATCTTCGAACCCATCTATTCCTTACCATCAGTCCGTTGTTACCATTCATTCTTTCCCTCAAGTCTGACCAGGGACCTGCTGAAGTCTGGATACTCTGCCCTGCAGAATCGTATTGTCCGCACACCCAGTCATCGCCGCCAAGAGAAATGTGCTGAGCTAACGTGGCTGTCTCCAGTCTTTATCTCGGCCTCGCCGGGTCAGTGCACTGCTTGCTGAGAAGTTATTTATTGTTTATGTTTGTTTGTTTATTCTGGGGTCTGCTGGCCACTGATAATGGATTTAGGTCTGCTCATGTGAACAGCCTTTGTTTTTATATGAAACGCTTCACCATTAAACTGATACCTCCCCATATGCTGGCAGTGAAATGTGCTGAGTCAGAATCGTATCGTGTTTCCGTTCAGAAGGTCCTTCGCTCTAATCTAGCCTGAGTGTGGGATGATTCCCAGGCTTGGCTGCAGGGGCTGGCTGTCTTCGTTTACGGGTTATCCCCCACTCTCGCACGAGTGACAGGAAGCACAGTGGCGGAAGAGCCACAGGTCAGGGTTTGAATTGGCCTCTTGCCACCTGAATGACTTGAAGCTTGTTACTTAAGCATGACGAGTCCTCCTTTCTCAATGTTTTTTTCAAACAGAGCTACAATATATACCTATTTGAATACAAATATACACAACGCATACAAATAGAACGCAATATATTCTAGTTGACTATGGAGTTTTTAGATTTAGTGTGTGTGCAAGTGTGTACATAAACACATACACATTAAATAGAAAAATATACTGCTTAAAACTACATAGCTTCTTTCTACTTCATTCTTCCCAAAGTCTCTTTCACTTCAGTTTCAATAAATAAGTCCTCATTGTTCATAGAGGATTACATCTTGATTTAGGATTTCCATCTATCGCTAACTATGACTTTGAGAACATAAAATTAATAAGGTTCATCAAATGTTTATCACACTCAACTTTGACAAAAACACCTATCTGACCTCAGATTAATAAGACCTTCCCATCAAATCTGACTGATTACTTTCCACTGTGTTTTCTTTGAAGCAAAGCTTCACTGATTTGCATGAGGTTCACCAGTGAGTCACAGAATCTCCCAATGACAGTGACCTTAATCCCTTAAGAAGAGAGAATTATATTTCTCTCCCACCCAAAGTCAGAAGGAGGCCACGAAGAGCTGTCCCATGTTTCTGGGATTCAGGCTTCTTCTCACTTCCTGCTGTGGGCCAGGTACCCACGGCGCAGGATGGACTCGGAATCACATCCTCGTTCCAAGCATCACAGTGGAGAAAAGGGCCCAGAAGGGGCCACCAACCATGCCAGTGTGGCCTTCCATTATAATGCCAAGTATTTCTCAAGCAACTACTATGTGTCAGACCTTATTCCAGGTTCTGGTGATACAAGAAAGAAAACATAAAAATATCTGCCCTCATGAAGCTTCTTTTACAGATTTAACCAGAGGTTTCCACCTAACATTTCTCCAGCTAAGACTCCATAGAAAATAAAAGAAAAAAACATATAGGAGGAAATCAAGAAGTCTCTGTTACAAAATTCATAATAAAGTAGAAATTAATATTTTCACCTTTGAGGTTATTTTAAAGATCTGTGGTAGGTTTCTTTGAAAATCCAGACTATTTTAATAATGCATTTATACTTTTGAAATACGTGGTCACAATCAGGACAAATGAAATTTATTCAAAATAAAAAGAATTGTTAACAGGAAAAACATCACCCACACTCAACTGGAAATTGAAAGTGCAAACGTATTTAGATGCATTTTAGGAGAATGAAGATAGATTGGCAGCCCCCTAACAAAAGAGAACACACTAAAGCAAATTGTAAATGGATATAAAAAATAATTCAAACTTATTAAAATAGGGACTTTTAGGTAAATACAGTGTGACAGAATCCCCCATGCTTGAGATGAGTTTCTAGTAATTTCTGAAATATTGTGTCTAAACATCCATTTGCTTCCAATGCTTCCGATGCGAGGCTCATCCCCTCTTCCTCCGCCCTTCTCTCTTCCTTCTCTCTCTCTCTCTCCAAACTTTCAAAATAAATTTAAAGCATCTGTCAAATTCAGTAGATTCCTGAAATAAATTCCCACTTCACAAGGCATGAGTACCTTGGAGACTTTCTTTGGTAATTTACCTAACCTTACTTTATATAGCTCTCACCAGAATGGAATATATTGGGCGAGGAGACTTAGAAAACGAAAAGAAAATAAAGACACTTATTTTCCTCTTTTCTGAGTCCTAATTTAAATTTTAAAAGCTAACAGCCTGCCTGCACAATTCCATGGTGTGGTGGGAAATTACTGGCCAGGCAGTGAGGGAGACCTTTCCGTTGCTGGGGAGCTGCTGTCTCCACCCCGCCCCAGGGACAGCACAGACCCTCCTTGATCCCCATCCTCTAAGTGAAGGCGTTGGAGATGTTGAGCACTATTGTGGCTTATAATTCTACAATTCTGTTATTCTAATTCAATATCTGCCTTGGAAATATATTCTTTAATAAGGAACAATTTGTATGTGTGTGTGAGAGAGGAGCGATCCCAGTCAAGCTACCGATGACATTCCGTGGGGAGTGACCAGACTCTCCAGGCCGTCACCAGCTCGGTCCGCCCGGCAGGCACAGAAAGGTCAGGTGCGTCTTATGATACAGAAGAGCAACAATGACACATTTATAAATCAGGAAGCGGACTTGATAGCAGGAGATAGATAATTCACCGTATAAAATTTGCATGTATTATTCTTTTTGTTCTAGAAAATAGTAGACATTTAATGCCTTATTTGGAATTATTACCGCTGCTGATTTAATGCATAAGGAACGAGATCTTTGTAACCTAAGTGTAGTATATAAAGGAAACACTTTTTTTTTTTTTTTTGGAAAGCTCAGTGGAATTAATCTGTTGGGGTTTTTTGTCTCTTGACTATTTTTAAAAATTATTATGCCAGCCCTGGCCGGTTTGGCTCAGCGGTTAGAGCGTCGGCCTGCGGTCCAGAGACCTGGGTTCCGTTCCCGCTGAGGGCATGTACTTTGGTTGCAGTTTGTCCCCGGCCCTGGTTGGTCGTGCGGGTGGCAGCCACTCGATGTGTCACTTTCACATCGATGTTTCTCTCTCTCTCTCTTCCTCTCTCTCCCTCCCACTCAATCTGAACAAAAAATGAAAAAAATGTCCTCGGGTGAGGATAAAAAAAAAAAATTATTATGCCAAAGAAAGTATGCCTGAGAATCTTCATTATCATTTCACAATTTAATGTTTTACAGGTGTGTGTCTCACAGTGCCTAGCAGAGTGTATAACACAGTAAATATTAATAAGAACTGGCTAACACAGTGATTTCCAAAAACCATTCACTTCTCCCTTTAATATATGATGGATTATTTTTGTACCAGCAATCAAAGGAGTTAGTGAAAACGTTCATCAGCGACACACCAAATATTTCTCAAGTTGATGGATTTAAATTGTTTCAGCATCGAAAAGACACACCTATACGTAATACCTGGTTTGCTGAAGAGAAAGGATAATGTTTCTATTTCTGGTTGGGGCCCAGGGTGGGCAGAACAGGGGATTTGTCAGATCTTACGCTCAGAATCAGGAACTGCGAGTGATGGTCAGAAATTTTAATTTATTTATTCTGCCTGATCAAAAATATTTTCATGAACTCTGAACTGAATATTAACTTCTCAGTATACTAGTGACATGTATTTCAGACCAAGAGAGTTGCCACAATGTAAAAGGAGTCACACAGAAGAATGTTGCCCGGTATGGCTACAAACACCATCGTGGGGACATTTCTCAACACTGCGTCAATAAAGCGAAATGCAGGTGAAGTGTAGCAGCAGGAAAGGATATAAGCAAACCACTCTACTTCCAAATGCTATATGCAAACTAGAAAAGCCAAGAGTGTTCACTGAGAATGACCAGAAGTTAGAGAAGGCAGTGCAATGGCCGGCTATAAAACAACAGAGAGCTTTTCTAACCCTGCAATCAACCATAAGAAATAATAAAACATGAACAGAACAACAAAAATGTAAAGGAGTTAAGGGAAATACTAATATTTAGGAAAATTTTTAGAACTGAGAAAAATATTATCACTCATAAATAAAACTAGAATAAATGCTGAAATATGTTAATGGAAAAACCAGTTACTCATGGAAAAAATGTCTGTTTTTCCCAAATGCATTTATAACTTCAAAACAATTCATACTGTTAGGGAAGTTCTACATTCTACTTTTATATTTTTAGTCATTAATCTTAAATTTGTAAAAAAAAATATACATATACATATCTACATATATACACATATACATAGTTAATGTTGTTAAAGATCACATTAATCCTCTACCCACCTCCCTATAACAAAATCCCCCTCACCGCCATCTTTCATGTCATTATTGTCTATAATTTAGATCTTTCTTGTCTTTTGATTGTCATCATTGGTTATTATCAAACCGGTTATCGTCATTATGATTTACATCGTCAATTCCCGTTTAGACTTCCCCACGTGTTGACCAGTTCTTCACTCACCATCACCTCTTGTCTCACTTCTTCCTCTGGGTTCAAGTTGCTCCCTAATGAAGAACATACTTATCATTGTCCTAGTAAGTCCTGTGAGTGGCACTTTGCCGTTCTTTCCTTATAATGTCACTTTGAATTCATTCTTTAGGGATAGATTATTATTTTAGACTCCTTTGTTGACAGGTTTTTCCCCATTAGCACTCTGAGGTTGTAACTCCACTGTTTTCCAGCTTGTGTGACTGACGTTGAGGGTCTATTTTTAGCCTAATGGTCGGGCCTTTGTAATTAATTCACAATTTTCTGATAGTTATCAAAATTTCTCTTTTTCTTTGGCATTATAAAATGTAGGTATGAATTACAATTTTATTGTTATTCCTGGAAATCATGCATTTTAGGCTTGGAGAGATATGACTTTTATCAGTTCTGGACAATTCTGAGTCATTCTCTTCCACTGGAAATCCTAACACAGGGCACGCCCTGTCCCACCCCCCCACATGTGCTCCCGGTTGCATTGACCGCCCCGACCCCCGACTGCTCTTTCCTCCACTTTGCCCTCACACTTCGGGGATCTCTAATCTGTTTTTTGAATCATCCATATAGTTTTAAACTCCAATGACTATGTTTTTCTATTTTTAGAATTTGTGTTTGATACCTTACAGGATTTGTCCTTTTGTTTTCTGTGACATTTCATCACATTATTAATTTTAAATACACTATTCTATAGTCTTTTGATTAGTTCTTCCATTTTCTTAGTCGTTGCAGGTGTCAGTTAATTCTCCTGTTTGTCTAAATCTTATTCATGGTGGACTGTTTCATCCCGTGTTTTGTATTTTTCTGATATTAGCTCATCTTATGCAAAGCGTGTTGTTATTATGAGAACCCCATGCATCTCGTTTCCTGACTTCTCTCTCCAGAGAGCTCGGCCTGTGCTTCCGGCAGACACCAGGGATGCATCAGTGACCAGACACCAATTTCCATGTGCATTTCTTAGCATGGGGTTTCCTAAAATAGATGAATAGTGTAAAGTTGGACTCCGATTAATCCGAGATACAGGCCTTGGATTTTGAACACGTAGAGATGCCTTGTACAAGCCAGAGTCAAAAACAGAGGCTAGCTCAATGACAGTGCTCACCAGCCGCCGTCCGCGGAGGCTGGAGGTCAAGCTGGGATGCGACGCTGAGTCCACACCGCGTCTCCCTGGCGCTGCCACGTCCCTGGCGGCCGCCCTGCTCGCCACCCCGCGAAGCTCGCTCTGGCCCAGGGTGTCCCTGGCTTGCATGCTTGAGGGGCTCAGTCACGTGTTCCATTTTACTTATTTAATCCCGACTATAAAGGTGAAGGGTTTGCAAAGCTAACACAGTCAACCATTTTATGAAACAGAAATCGGAGACTCAACCAATTAAATAAGGACACAGGTGGAGGGCATTAATGGTAACTCACTAATGAACAGTAGAAATGGAAAGTTGTATCTCATCATTAAACAAATAAAGACAAAATAAGATGCTATTTTTTACTCATCAAAAATAGAACAGACACTTATATGGTACATTTTCTGAACAACATTTGACCATATACATTGGATGCTTAAAATATGAATATCCTTATAACCAACTCTTTCATTATTTCTATTTCTAGTATTTTTTTCCTTAAGGAAACAATAGGTTATCTATAAAATTTTCATTGGAATATTATTCATGATAGCATTAAAAAATCTTTAAATAACCAATTGTGAAGAAATAGCAAAATAAATAAATCATGGTACATGTAAATAATGGAGGAATAGTGATTATTAAAAATAAAATTATGGCAGAATATTGACATGAGGAAATATTTATGGTAGAGTGTTTTTTATTTTATTTTTTTAAATCCTCACCCGAGGATATTTTTCCATTTATCTTCAGACAGAGTGAGAGAGAGGGAGGGAAGGTGGGGGGGAGAGAGAGAGAGAAACATCGACATGAGAGAGACACATAGACTGGTTGCCTCCTGTGTGACCATGACTAGGGCTGGGGAGGAACCACAACAGAAGGAATCGAACCCGGGACTCTCCCGTCCCCGGGCCGCCGCTCTGACCACTGAGCCAAACCGGCCAGGGCTCAGCTAGAGTGCTAAGTGTGAAAAAGCAGGTACTATAAAGTACGTACGTAAATGTGTAAAACATATGTAGACATAATATCATGTGAAAAGAAGATGAAGTTTATACACAGAAATACTAACTGGATTTCCCAGTGGCTGTGTGAGTGAGTGACAAACGCAGAAATGAAAATGCTGTTGCTGAAGCACTGTCCAGTCTGAACGTGCAGCAGCTTAAACCCACACACACCCATCAGGCTCTGGTGACACCGCCTGTATTTCAGGGACCTCCCCTCACCACACACACTGTGAGTTAACACAAGCAGGTCCTGGCAGGCAGCTCAGTGGGTTAGAGCATTGTCTCAGCACGCCAAGGTTGTGGGCGTGATCCCCGGGCAGGGCACACACGACAATCAACCAATGAATGCATGAATAAGTGGAACAACAAATCAATATTCTCTCTCTCTCTCAAAATCATTCAATAAAAAATGCAGGCATTGCTTTATCTAATTTTTATGGTCTTAAAGCTCATAATAAATGCTCAATGAAGGCATATGTAACTTAGTAAAAAATAAATAAAATTAATGAGTAAAAAGTTTTTAGAATGATGATGTTATAGCCAAATTTCTATAGGCTAGTGATAATTAAAAAAAAAAAAAAACCAGAATGAAATGAATCACTATATTAAAATTCACTACTATGGTATTCTAAAAAGTGGATCAGATATTTCAGAAATGGATTATTTTAAATAAAAAATATTTTGGAATGCAGCCGTTAACTGTATGCATAGGCTTAGATTTGTACAGGCCATGGTTAATGAAACCCGTAGAAATAAAATATCTGAATGCAGGAAGAATTTGGGTTCATCAGCAATGCCGCCCTAAGCCGCCCCACGTGACCCATTCCCACCACGGAGCGGAGCTGCGCTGCGTCTGCGGCCAGCTGTGTAGTTTGTTGTAAATCCTCACCTGAGGATATTTTCTGCATTGATTTTTAGGGCGAGTGGAAGGGAGGGAGGCAGTGGGAGAGAGAGAGAAACACTGATGTGAGAGAGACACATTGATTAGTTGCCTCCTGTACGCACCCCGACTGGGGCCAGGGGTCGAACCTGCAACCTAGGTCCTTGACTAGGAATCAAACCTGAGACCCTTTGGGGCGAGGGCCTACACTCTAACCACTGAGCCACACTGGCCAGGGCTGCAGTTTGTTTTTGGAAACAACACCGGAGAAGACTGGGAGCATCAATGCATTCAGTGCCCCACTTTCTTTCCCAGCCTTACTAAGCTCTGTCAGAAGTGGGTATCAAAGGGGCCTCTGAGCCCTGGCCAGTGTAGCTCAGTTGGTTGGGCATTGTCCCGAGCAATGAAAGGTCACCAGTTTGATTCCCCATCAGGGCATATGCCCGGGTTGTGGGCTCGATCCCCAGTAGAGGGCGTGCAGGAGGCAGCTGATCCATGTTTCTCTCTCCCTCTCCCTTCCTCTCTCTCTAAAAT
Organism: Tadarida brasiliensis; assembly: GCA_030848825.1. Taxonomy (NCBI): domain Eukaryota; kingdom Metazoa; phylum Chordata; class Mammalia; order Chiroptera; family Molossidae; genus Tadarida; species Tadarida brasiliensis. The sequence continues at coordinate 4,059,437 of CM061275.1, read as the reverse complement.
CAATAAAACATTTAAAAAGGGGGGGGGGGCTCTGAATAATCTCTGCTAAAAGTGATTAGTGTCGGCTAATCACTACAGTGCTGGCTCCAAATGTAAATACAACCATATAAACAACCCAGACAAAGATCTAAAACAAGGTAGAAAAATACTAAGGAGCAAATTCTGCACTGTGTACGTGGAAGGTGTAGAGCTGTGGAAAGGAAGTCCCCTCTGCTCTGCTGGGGTAGAGTGCTGTCCACTTAGAAGTCAGACAAGTTATATCGATGCATGCTAGTACAATACTGCCCTCGTATTTTAAAAACGAAATCAATATTCAACAATATAGCACTTAGGAACTGTGAAGGGTAAGCTTTGGGATTTAAAAGGCAGGAGTGACCTTGAAGGAAACACAGAACTTGACTAGGATTTTATGTTTACGTTACCCCAAAGCCCTTTTTAGTATCCTAGAGAACAAATCCATACTTCAGCCCCAAATGCTCCAATAATATAAAGATAATTATCCTATTGGAATCTGGTGTGAAATTCTGTTGTCAGAAGGGTGTGTAGTTTTAATCAAGTCAAAATCTCTGATTTGGGGATTTAATAGCAGGGATGTTAATTTCTTCAGATTAGTACTCATCATAAAAACCCTATTTCCATATGAGCTTGTCTTCCCTTCATAAAATCATATCCCGAGACAGCCAGAATCCTTTGAGAGCACAGTCAGACCCGCTCGTGGCACAGATAAAACACTCTTAGAGCAGCGTTCATTACGGGGCCAGACAGAGCACAGAAAGCAGCAACAGGGAGCTTCCCCCTAAAAGCTTTTAATACAGCCCTTTCCAAGACCCATTAAATCGGCCCAGCACTAAAGCCTCCGGCCACCCCCATCTATTGATCCATCTCTGGGAGCCCTCCCCAGTCCCACTAAAGTCTAAGCTCATTTATCTGTGATGAATAGTCCGCCGAAAAGTCCCTGGTACAAAAGCAGTGAGTCAGAACTCAAACTCGAAGCAGGGCAGCAGTCAGCTGTGGTCTGTATGCTCCTGAGACGCCCGTGCCCACAGGGACATTTTATAACCCTCTCTCCCGCCATTTGACTTATGCAACCAGGCTCCAGGAATAGGGAACAGTTTTGAACACATACCATGCACTAGGATGTGCATTTTCAACATTCCTTTTCATTGAATCCTTATGATAGCGTGGTGGGCCACTTATCCCCATTTTGTAGATGAGAGAAATGAGGCTCAGAGAGTTTAAGTAACTTTCCAGAATCTCAAAGCCAACACAGGGCAGCGTCACTGTTGGAAAACGCCTTCAGTGAATCCTGCATTCACTCAGCGCCGGTTTCGGTTCTGGGCTGTGTTCCCAGCACCAGACCCTGTGGTGACCGATAGGGACCTGACACCTGTGCTCAGGTGCTTCCAGCGCCATGAAAGCAGAAATCGTACCCAAGTCAATTCAGAGTGAATTGTAAATTGTAATAATTACTATGAAGAACAAGTCGGTTAAGAATATTATTCTATTTGCAGCACGAATAACTCTGCAAACCCCTTTGTTTCACATTTATTTGGCACCTTTGGATTATATGTTCAGTAAAGTACACACATGAAAAGATGTTTTTCATTTTCTTTCTCATCAACAGGATGACTCAGAGTATTCTTCACTCAGACAAGCAGAAGTTTCTTGGAATTGATTATCCTTTATCCACAGGATAATACATATCATGGATCACACAGTCGCAGCTATTCTTCTGATCTCTGTACCCTTTCCAGTTTAGTAATTTGTGTTTCCCAAAGTACCAGAGTGTGACGATAAATTTATATGATCACTCTACTTACACAATATTTAGAGCTGTTGTAAATGTGTTCTGGAGAGAGCAGTGCTGACGGAAAGCAACCGCTGTGTCCTACATTCTGCTGGAAATTTCTTGTTTCCTTTTCCTTTTTTAGTTGTGGTGCTTTATTTATTTATTGATCTCTTGTTCTGTTACAGTTGACAGTCAGTGTGACTCTGTGTCAGTTTCAGGGGTACAGCGCGGTGGTTAGGCCATCACGTACTTCACACGGCGTTCCTCCCGAGCCGACGACCCTAGAGCCCGCGTGTGTGCCCCCAGGAGCCTTCTGCAGGGCCCCTTCCTGGAGCCAGGCTGCTCTGCTCGCCTGGCTGAGCACAGGGGAGGCCGAACAGGCTCAAGGCCACAGACCTGTGCAAGCCCCGCGCTCCGCGTCTCGGAGCTCACACGGATCGGCACACACACGCGCACACCACACCCCACGGAAGAGCCACGTGGCAGCTTTTCTCTCTGCAGCACACACAAACAACACGGCGCTCTGCCTCCTGACGGACGGCGTGGCAGGGGGATGGGCACGGAGCGGTCTGACACCAGCACACAGCCTCGCGGGCTCCTGCCCGGCCCAGGCCCCGCTCCGCACCCCACGCAGGCGCCCCGCCACTCCCAGGCTCCGTGCACCGGCCGGCTTCAGCGCAGCGGGGAGAGCAGACGGACACCGGGAGCAAAGATGAACGAGACACACCGCAGCTCCGAGGAGCTGGGTCGTCAGACGAACAGTCCAGAGCTTCCGCAGGGCGCCCCCACCCGAGGCTCCTGCGGGGAGACGCTTCCGAGCACGGCGGGAGAAGCCAGCAAAGGTCTCGGAGGCCCCTTCAAATCACCTGCACGACCCTAGGGTGCGAGTCACTTCATCCTTGTCCTCCGCCTACAAGCTCTTGTATCCATCTGGCATTCTAAGCCCATGACCTATGGTATTTTTTTTCACGATGAAAATATGGGACCTAAAAAGTAGGCTCAAAATTACAAAGGAAATGCTACAAAATCAAACTCATATATGAATAATTGTACGTCTAAAGAAGGTACCACTGTGTCAAATAATATACACACATATTACATGCTATCATATATACTTTATACAGTATTATGTATAGCTTATATAGTATATATACATTACACAGCATTATATGATATATGATATAACATATTACACTTAGAACCATGTTATTCTTAGAAGCAGACCTTGAACATGCTATCCTCTCTCTCATCTGCGATGTCTCGGTTAACTTCTAGTCATCACTGAAAAGCTGGTTCAGAGATCCCTCCTCCAACACTTGCTAAGCATCAGGGCAGAGGCCGCCTGGGCCTGGCTCTCGCTACATTTTGTTTATACCTCATGTCTGTGGCCGCATATTGCTGTATGTATTGACACCAGCCATTTCCAAACTGTTTTGATTATACATCGCTACCAAAAAAAAAAAACAAAAAACAAAAAACAAAAAAAAACAAATAGTGGCATGTATATTCAATATATATTGTTTTTATAATTATGAATTATATACATTTACTTTTACTATTGAACTAATATGTGCATTGTATACATATACATGACCATAGAAACTGAAGGGATATAATAAAAATAAAAGTAAACATTAGAATAAAGTATTTTAGTCTATTTTATCTTTAATGTCACAAAACCCTCAATTTTACTGTGTCATTGAAATTTAGTAAAATCATTATGATCGTAATATGGTAAAATATACTTCCTTTTAAAAGTTTGCTTTCAATCTTTATGATACAAAGATACCATCCTGAATTCAGTTCATTTTGATACTAGGTTTCAATGGATGTCATAGCTGAAATGAATACTTCATTAAGTTACCCAAGTTCAAAAACCCTGATACTCATTTATATTTTAACTTTTTGTTAGTTTGTCCCCTCCCTCCAAAGGGCGGGGTGCAGACACAGGATCCCAGGTGTAGAAGCTTAAGTTAATCCAGCTTTTCCATTCACAACATGCTGTCGACGTCAAGCCATTCACAGCCTCTCCCTTGTTTTATTTATCTATTCCCGTTTATCACTAAACCCTTGTCTCGTGCTCCTATCAATCTTCCCAAAGTAACATGTCGATGTTTATCTTTTGATGTTCTCATGTTCTCGGAGGAGTGAATTACTGTTTCATGTGCATGTTTTTTGAACTTTTATGAATACTTCTGGTTTATATATCTCTATTTCCCACTCTTCCCATTAAAAATTATATTTTTAAGAGCTACTCATGCTGCCAAATGTATACGTAATTTTTTTCTTCTAATTGTTGCAAAATATCCAAAACATTTTTATTTATCTACTTTCTCAGTGACGGACATCACTTTGTTCCTAACTGCCTATTATCACTAATAACATGGCAACAAACACTGTAGAATATATCTTGTTAGAGTTTGGTAGGGACACATACCAACATACCAGAGGTGGAAATGTTGGATCCATGGGTAAGAATGGCGAGTAGTCCTATTCTCCATTTTGGGGTAGGGGGTATGGTGGGGTAGGGGTGGTGGGGGGTAAATTTGTCCAGGAATCTTCTTCCATCCTTGCTGTGAACCAATTTTCCTTGTAAACCAGTAGGAATGCATTGTATTTTAAAACTCACAGAAACTCTTCATTTGACATATTTGTATTTGTTAACATGGTAGAAAATTTTACTATAAAATTTTACTATAAAATTTTCTAAGTATGTAAATATGAGAAGTTTTATAAGTAGCAGCCTTTTTTCCCCCAACAAAATCTTGTAATTACAGAAATAGTTTTAAACAAAATAGTCACGAGGATGTAAAGTACAGCATAGGGAATACAGTCAATAACATTGTAATAACTATGTATGGGGCCAACTGGGTACTGGAAATATCAGGGGGACACTGTAAAGTACATGATTATCTAACACTATGCTGTATACCTGAAACTAATACAAAATAATATTGAAAGCAAACTGTAATTGAAAAAAAATTTTTAATTAAAAAGGAAATAGTTTTAAACATCCATTTTTCAAAATGTTCTGTTGCCTAAGTTTCTGATGAAAAACAATTATTTTCTTGCTTATTATTAAAAAGTGAGCCTCACGAAGAAGGGAAAAGTGCAGGTATGCATTCAGTATCTGCTAAGTAGCACACTAAAAGTGGCAACCAGCACATATTAACGCTCAATAAATTAAACAAAATTTCCCTTTCATTAAAAAAATTATATAGCTTTTATTTATTTTACTTCTCTTTTTAAAAATTTATCTTTATTGTTAAAAGTACTGCAAATGTCCCCCTTGTTGGAGGTGTGCACTTCAGGTTTAAAGCGCTGTCCCACTACAGGCAGTAAGCCTGACCACGCTGTGCCCGCCTCTCTAGAAGCACCGATGGAGAGTCACCAGGACATAGCATATTCCCTATGCTATGTCAGATGGCGGCGCGTTTTCAAACCTTTGTCACAGACTGCCAGAGAGACTTCCAGAGGTCGGCTCTCTCACGGGCTCAGATGGGCTTTGACAGGAGCTGGAGAGCAGGCAACCTGAATGACAGGGTCTGATGAGCGCCACCAAGCACTGCCAGGGCATCTGACACAACCTTCCTCCTTCTCTGACCTCAGGTTTGCAGGTGGGACAGGAAGTCCTGCCCTGGGCATCAGAGACGTGGGTTCTGGCTGAGGTGTTACTGTCTGCTCTACCTATTTCACTGATGCCTGTGAAGGTCCACTGAGATAATGAGCACTCTGTGTGGCTGTCTCAGAACAGGACACATGTCCGGCACTGCTAACCCAACAACAACATTCGTCCAGGGAGATCCAGAACCAGGAGACATTGATCTTGACCTCAAATGACAGCAGCAAGAGAATCTCCCTGGAGAATGCTCTTAGGGATGGAATCCGTGTTCTCAGGACCCCGTGCGTCACTTCTTGCTTTAACTTTTAGGAGATACAGTATTTAAAGAAATGTGAGCACATGCTCAGTTGTGTGCTGGGTGTGGGTCTGTTAGTGATTTTCTTGTAGCGCCCATGGGCAACTGGATATTAAAAGACAACTTTTCTGATATCTAGGAGCAAACTGAGCCTGGCGTTCTCCAAACACCTCCCAGGTTCCTGGCAGTAAACACTGTGCATTGCATCATTTTAAAATCACTTTGTACACTGAGTACATTAAGAAGTTACCGACTCTGAGCAGGAGTATTATTCTCACTAATTACATCCATTCTCAAGTGGAATCACCGTTATCATCAGTCTTCTCTGTACGTTGAGCCCTTTTTCTCCTTACAGCAGCAAACAGAAGAGCATGTCAGAATGATTTGTCCGAAAAAAGTGAGGTCAAAGCAGCAGAAGACGTGCCTGTGGTGGCGAGGCGGGTGGAGCTGGGACGGGCGGGGCCCCGGCAGGCGTAATTCTGAGCAGCCTGGCTGTGCTAAGTTGGTCAGAACACGGACATTATTTACGGTCATTTTCTGGGTGTCTGTCCATTTGACAGGGTGTCAGAGTGTATTCCATTTCGGTCAAAACTTGACATCAAAGAATTAATAGCACTGAGTCAGGGCAGAGGCAATTTATGCACTGATGCGTTTCCACGGGTTTCTCTTCCTGTTAAATCAGCTGCCCCCCCACCCCCAACCCAAAGTCCTGCCTGCATTCGTCCCGTCCTGTCACACGATCCTGTGCTCAGACAACCCCTGAAATCCACAGCGTTTCCCCGTCACCAACTGCACATCAGGCCGGCTGCAACGTCTCTGCTCTTTTCCTCCGATGTTTTAATGGGCAAACTTGAGGAACATGTTCCCCAGTTTCAAACCCTCAGCACTGACAGCCCCGCACTCCCGGGGATGTGACTCGCGCACAGCACTCGCAGCCCAAGCATCCTCCGCTGGGCTGTCAGCCCAGTCTCCACTCTCGGGAACCGCGTCCCTTATTAGAGCACATTTCCCCTCAAAATACCGAGGAGAAGACAAAGTTCCCGGCGACCTCTTAGAAACACACTGAATTAACTCCTGCATTTAAAAGTCGTTCCTGGGTCTGAGTCACTGAACCGAGCCCGCACCTCGGGACGATGCTGGCACAGCAGCTCCCAGCATTTTCTCCGGGGTGAGGACGGCACTGCCAGGCAGCTGGGGTAGGCAGTGAGGCACACCCTCGCAGGGACAGTCCCCTTAACCTGAGACTGACCCGCCGGTGCAGCTGCGACAGACTTTTCAACAGTATTTAAAAGCCACCATGCGCTAAGTATTTTATTAATTTGACTTAGAAAAACGAGTCAGCACCATGGTCAGAGATCTCTGCTGCGTTGACGCTCCTACACAAGAGCCACGTGTCAAATTCATCAACTTGGGTACCTTGGCGATTTTGTATCATTCCTGCAGATACATTATATATCTTGACACCTCTTCATGGAAATATTTATTGGAGCAAAATCCCTTTTAAAAAATATGTCACATTACTTATTTCTGCGTGTTTTTCCACCAGAACACATTAGTCTACCTTTTAAGAAAATAGTGATTATTGCCCACCCAGTGTGGTGCAGTGGATTGAGCATCGTCCCACGGACTGAGAACTCCTGGTTCGATTCCCCGTCAGGGCACACGCCCAGCTGTGGGCTCAGTCCCCAGTAGGGGGCGTGCAGGAGGCAGCCGATCAATGTATCTCTCGCACATTGATGTTTCTATATCTCTCTCCCTTCCTCTCTATTTAAAAAATCAATAAAAACATATTTTTAAAAAAGAAAATAATGATTATTAAAAATTGGCACTGTGCCAAGTGCCAAGGTCAACTGCAGACAAAAATCATTCAATTTCTGGAAATGAAGCAACCTCAGTTTAAAGAAATGGGGCTGACTAGGAGTACTAGTAAACATCCTGACTTAAAGACTTGAAGTCATTTCCTCTTTGAAAATATTAAGTCTTTACTTGGTAATAGCCCCTGCCCGTTCAGTTGTTGATAGTCCAACAGGAAACAGTAGACAGAAGACAATGGAATAGACAAAAGAACCCTAAAAAGAAAGTTCTGTCTAGCACAGCAAGCAAATCTCAACTCTGTACGTCACTCCATAAGGGTGAGAAATTCCTGATAAAACTGTCCAAGAGGCAGGCAGTGAATCATCCATCCATCCATTTCATACCCCACCAACCACCCTCCGTGTAGTCTGAAGTCCCACCCGGTCCCGCCACTTTAAAAATTACTGTATCCACCACTTCTCAACTTTTTTTTTGGGGGGGGGTGGTATGGTGAATAGTTTTAATTTATCCTAAGGGAATTATCATAAATATTCAGAGTTAATCATTAGGAATTTCAATGCAATGCTGTTGTTTACAATAGCAAAAATATAAACACAAATTTCAAAAACAGGAGTTGGTTATACAATGGTATATTCAAGAAACAAAATCATATAACATAATATGCTGTAGAATAATATTACATGCCATGGAAAGATATTGAAAATACAGTAAACTGAAAAAAATGATCAAATAATATACACACATAAGTACATGTAAGCTTAAAATACTACATCAAGTATTAAAAACTACTAGAGATGATAGAATTATGAATAATATCCCTCTTTTTGTTCAGTAGTCATTTTAACTATCAAAAATGAATCTGTAAAGAAAAATATAATTTAAAAAAATGTACAGTTTCCTTAAGGGCTTACACTAGTCAACCAACACAAATATCAAGTTTTTAAAAAAAATTTTTTTTCTTTATTGATTTTTGAGAGAGAGGAAGGGAGAGGGAGAAAGAGATAGAAACATTGATGAGAGAGAACATCGACTGGCCGCCTCCTGCACGCCCCCACTGGGGATCAGGCCCACAACCTGGGCATGTGGCCTGACTGGGAATCGAACCGGCGACCTCTTGGTACATGGGTCAAAACTCAACCATTGAGCCACACCATCTGGGCCAAATATCAAGGTTTTAAAAGCCAAGCGTAGTATTATAAAGTTACTTGTATCCCTTTTATTTTTTATTTTTTGGTATGTGCCCCTAGCAGGAACCAAACCCGGGACTCTCTGGTCCGCAGGCCAACGCTCCAACCGCTGAGCCAAACTGGCCAGGGCGATTTTGATAAGGGATTTATGAAAACACAACAGCTTAAAGTAGAGAAAAAAATCTCTAATAGAAACATTTCTGGCTTCGTGGTCGCTTGGGGAGAATCTTTAAAAGGAGCTTCCAGGAACCTCTCCAAAGATCTTTCTCACAGCCCAGCCTGGGTCATGAGCCTTATCCAATGTCTGAGTTTCGTAAAGAATGGAAGCAGAGTTTCGGAAGTGTGACGGGGACATGTGCTGGCCACATGGAAGCAGGCAGTACACTTGGAGACCTTTTTACAGATTGGAAACATTACAGACCCCAAATCGGGCTTGTTTTTTTTTTTTTTTTTAGCCATAAGAAATCATCCCGCTTAATAATCACAACCACCTAAATGTTGTGCTTATGAACTCCTTTGCTTTCATTTACTCATATGTAACAGTATGGAGGAGAGGAGACACGGTCACTTCACTAGTTGGCATCAGCTCTATGCTTCGGGAAAAAGCTGCTATAATCAGGAACCCAGTGACGGAAGCTTGGAAGAACACCACAGCAGAGGAGGAACCAGGATTCAAGGCAATTTAATGTCTCGTGGTGGGGTGGGACCTGCGTGGGGAAGAAACAATGCTATATACTGCCAGACTTTAGAAAGGCCGTCTTGTATTAATCCATGTGCCTCGTGTGAGGTGTGAGGTACAAAGATTAACAAGCTAGCAGCCCTGCCCCAGAGGGCTGTCCAGGCGTCCTAATCTATAATGTAATCTGTAAACTGTTCGTCAAACTGCGATAAGTTACTGGAAACATAAAAATCCTAATGATGAATGAAATTAGAAAGCCATGCCATCTGAGAAAGCTACCCGCCCTTCTTGCATTTGGTAAAGCACACTGCCCCTTTGAGGTTGCCAGTATGCTGAGAACAGAGTGTGGAGCCTAGGAATGAGGGGTGTTCAATAACAGCACCCTAAACTCTAGAGAAGCATGGACTTCCCCTTGGGGTCTGCCCTGCTCATAATCCAATGATTCTCTCTGTCTCTCTGCACTTCATCAGATTTGGGCCATAAAACACAGCTGTTAGTCATTTATTTTGCCACAGATTTTTTAAACCTACATGCTACTTATACTTTAAAATAAGTTTTATTTAAATCAGTATAAATTGATCCACTTTTTGAAACTTTATTCTGGACAGTAAGATCCATGAAATCATGACTTCAATGTGAAAATTCCATTTTTTCTAATGTAATTAAAATAAACAGGAGTATGAAGATAAAAACTGAATCGGCAGTCCGCTGAGAAGCCAGATCTCGCCCGATCAGTGACAATATGGCTTGGGCGCTGAGATGAGAGCCCTGGTGTCACCCTGCCTACGTTCAAATCCCAGCTCCCCCATCACTAGGCTGTGGACCTGGATAACCTCTCTGTGCCTCGGTTTCCCCATCTGTACTCATGTACTAGGTTTGCTGTGAGGAATTAATGATTTAACATATTAAAAGCATTTAGGACAAACTTTCAAGGAGGATCTGAAGCAGAATAAAAATCTTATCCAATTCCAAATAAAATGAATAAATAAAACCATTTTCTTACCCACTGGGAAAAAGAAAGTATTTAGGACCAAAAAAAATTTATAAATGCCAGCTGGTATCAGCTATTATTATAATCACAAATTGGGAGTGTTCCAGGGGCCAGGAACAACTTACCATCCTCGAGGGTTTTATTTATTTACAACCCAAAAGGTAACACCCTGAAAAGATCTGGGTTCTTTGACATATTCAGTGAATGTGTGGCGTGCCTGTCTTCTGTAAGACCCCAGCCCAGCAAGGGACAGAGCTGAGCACGGCTCCGGCAGTGCTGGTCGGCGGCGAGGTGGCCGAGCGCTGGCTGCCTGTCTGACTGCACCTAGTGAACGAGACGGGCTTCAGATGAGCAGGGCTCTGCTTCTGTGCAGAGGTGGCCAAACAAAGCTTCCTGTTCTCTTACTGATTTAAAAAGGAGACATAAACTCTACTGCTGAACAAAACTATCTAGGGGAAATCATAAGCTGACATCACAAAGAGGAACCCCTGCAATGCCAATGTCTATGTGACCCTCACCTTCGTGTGTTCCTCCATCCGCAGTCACAGCTGGGGGTGTCACGCAGCTTATTCCGGCCTAAGGCCAAACTCCAAATGCATTTGTGTTCGTAAACATCATTGACTGACTGAGTCACTCAGACTCCAAAGTATAATTTTCTGAGTGTGAACATCAGGGTTTAGACGCAATAAAAGATAATCTCAAATCATTTGTATTTGAAAGTAATTGTATAGACTATGTGTGTGACTATATGGTCAAGCCTTCTGAAGAAAAAAGAGGCTAACTGGTTAGGTAGAAATTCTATTTCTGGTATGTTATTCCTGTTTGCTAACAGCTGTCCTGATTCCGGATAACCATAGGACACACACACACACACACACACACACACGCAGAGTTAACAAAGGTGCCATATGTGCTGTTACCTGCATACACCACATCTTCCTCCTGGCACAGGGCAGGCGCTGATGTCTGTGCCGTGAATGAGTCATGAATGAATGAATGGAAGACACTGTTAAAGTTATGCTTAGCTATTCCAATTAATTCATTCAGCACTATCCATTGAGCACCTACTGCGCATGAGTTTTTCTGGGTGCTGGGAATACACTGGGAGATCTCTAAGTTCAATGTACTCCAAAAAAGAGAGGAAAAGTCAAGATTTACAAAAGCAGGTGAGTGCTGAAGAGGCCGTTGACTGGACCTGTTGGAAGTGGGGAGAAAGCGGGGTAGTTGGCTAAGTCCAATTTCTTCTGGAGGTGGTGAGGTGTCTGCTGCCCAGACCACAGGAGTCACCCGAGAGGCGAGCTGGGAAGAGCATGCCTCCCAGCTACTTAGAATTCCAGCTGTCGATGATACAGACTAAATTACTTGGCTGGTCAGCCTTTCCAGTGGTATGATGTGCTACTGAATTTTTGCAGGCAAAGTTGTTTCATCCTAAGTTAGATTGCTGACTTATCTTCCAACGGGAAATGAGAGGACTAACTCGCTTGATACATAATTAAAGGACATGAATCGAGGCTAGAAATGCACCCCTTCAAGAAGAAGGTAATTTTTGTTTTGTTTACATGCGCAGTGGTCTGTGCCTCGTTTCAGATATGAATGGATTTAGGGAGGAGTTTTGTTCACGGAAGAGTATGTTTAAGACAACAGTCGCTTGAAATTTACTCATGATGTTAAAATTGTGGCGAATGTGGCAGAAATGATTCAGGGTGGCTGAGACCTGTTTGTCGTGAATTGCTGATTAGTATAATTATTAACATTCAGAGAATTGCAAAGCAGGAGATTTTCAGACTTGACTGCTTTTCATTCACATGACAGAACCAAATTAAAACAAAATAGCACACCACAGGGTAAGTAACAAACTGTTCTATAAAATGTTTCAGGAACAGTCTATTGGGGAACTATAGAAACTGTCCAGCAGTGCAGACTTCCATTTTGTTCCATTTCTATAAAATATTTTTTAGAAACTTCAGAGACAGTGCTCTGTAAAGAGCAACATCTACAAAGGCTGTGGGTGAGGTTCCCTCCAGATCACAGTGCAGGAACCGCCTTCAAGGTATGGCCTTTCTACCAGCCGCCAAATATCCTGTATTAAACATAATGTAAATCCCCTTTATTGCTCACACCAAAGCTGAGAATTGTACTCCAAAGAAATCAATACATATTCTAAGCAGAAGAAAATTCACAGAAATACCTAGGCATGTTGGAGATTACAAAGGATTTTTCCTTATGCCTATTGGAAAAAAGAAGAGTACATTCAACCAAAAAGAAACCTCAGACAAATACTTTGAAATTGCTTTCTATCTGCAATCCAATTCAAAATTACTAACTGAAATTAATACCCGTCCTTGAGCCGGAAGTTGAATCAGACTCTGAACGGAAGTAGGATTTGGAGTAGTTTTAATTTAAATCAAAATGTAAACTCAAATCAGTATTTTTCTCTGTCCTTGAAATTACTTAGGCTGGAAAAGCAGCAGCTGATGAGGCTGACACCATCCATACCGTGTCTGTGTGGCTGTGAAAACAGAGATGCGGTTTTTGGAAATTACAGCCCTTACAGTATAAGACTGAGTGAGACACACCAAAATGAGCGTCCATGACTTCTTAAAATGCCTCGGGCCACCATGTACAGAAAGAGTATGAATTTCAGTGTCTAAGCATTCATTCAGGGCACATTAATAACAGTATAGCTTTTGGACATACTGAATAAAGCTTCATCATAGGCTGAAAAACAGCATACCTAAGCATGTTAATTCTACATTTTAAAGTTGATAAGGCATTTTTTCATCGATTCATTCATTCGAGTAGCTCCTGTGTGTGACATACTGAGCTCAGCACCAGCAATTCCAAAGATGAGACAGCTGATCCCTGTCTTCAAGGAGTTTTGATCTAGGAAATACTTAATTAACATCCTTTTTTTTTATGGTAATCGTCTCCTTATGAGTTAAATGGGTCAGATAATAACAGACTAATTCCATGAACCATTTCAATGTAGTTTTTCATAGCTTCACAACTACAGGCCATGATGGGCATAGAGACTGTTCAGATGATAATTAGAATCAGAAAACAGAACGTTTGGACAGTAGTAAAGGAACCAAAAATAACTTACGTTTGAGTCAATAAATATATTTAATAATAGTTCCAGTGTAAAAAAAAACACCAGAGAAGAGGTATTTGAGGGATTCAGAGAAGAATTTAGGAAGAACCATGAACAAAGACGACACATTTAGTCAGAACCGGAGCTGAAACAACTCTTAGCCACATCTGTCTAAAGCCTTTATCATGTTTTCTAATGCAGAGCAAAGGTGAAAACCAAATAATTGTTTTGAATTTATTGTAACTTGTCATAAAATAATATATATAGTTCTCACTCTGTAGCAGGGGTTCACCCGTTCTCAGCTGAACATCTCCACTCCCTTTATAAAACCCCAAGTTTAGGAAACACTCCAGGTGTTGTAGCAAAGAAATAGCTGGCTCCTGTGGGATCACGGCCTCCTGTGGGATCACGGCCTCCTGTGGGATCACTGGCTCCTGTGGGATCACGGCCTCCTGTGGGATCACTGGCTCCTGTGGGATCACTGTCTCCTGTGGGATCACGGCCTCCTGTGGGATCACGGCTTCCTGTGGGATCACTGGCTCCTGTGGGATCACTGGCTCCAAGCTTCTGGTGCCCAGGGCAAGCCTTTCTTACAGACTGATGCTGTCATGACGTTATTTTGTGTGGGAAGAGCATGTTATTTCTTAATGCTTGGCTTACAGTGTTGGTATCATCAAGCATCTCATTTAGTTCTGCTTGTGGATGTCCTTGGAAGATGTCCTCTCTGGTCAGCAAGCGCCTAACCATCTGCTACATGCACCCCGAGAGGAAAGAGGCGAGCTACGGACACCCCGAGAGTAAACTATGTTCCTAAACTACTTTAGGTTTCTCTAGATGTTCTTACTTCAATAGCATCACTCCACTCATTTCACTGGTTTTCAAATCCACCTTCGTTCAATTGCATCTGAGCCTCTCAGCTTCCATCAAGCACAGGTGAACTTCACCCTCCCTTTGTGGGAAGTCACATGCTAACGTCACTGCCCGCTGCCCTTGCTATCACCTTTTACTCCTTCACCTGGGAGATGAGACCCTGCAGGAGACCACTGAGTCCTCAGGTTTGGCTCCCCCTGCCCAGTATAATTAACCGAAACAGAGTCATACATTCACCCTGTGATGAATGTCTTCACATGTAATTTGATTTTTTTTCTTATTCTTTTTAGTTTTGGTGTTCTAAAACATCACTTTTCTGAGAAAAAAAAAATCTTTTACACTCTTCTCTATTGTCCATCTTTTTTGCCTTTCTACTTGCAGTCTTCATAGCTTCTTCCTAACTACTGTCCAGTTCACTAATGCTCTCTTTAGCTGTATCAGGCAGCCACTAAAGCTGTCCACCGAGTTCTTCATTTTGGCTATTGTATTTTATTTATGGAATTTGTTTCATTCTTTTTCAAATCTTATACTTTAGTCTACACAGTTTCAGTTTCCTGTAAGACTTTTCAAAGATGGGTTGTTTTTTACTATTAATCTGATAGTTTATCATTTTAATCTGTGTTTGATATTCTAATCTATCATGTTTCTACATGTATGTGTCTTATGCAGCTGTAAAAAAGAAGGATCTCCTACCCTTTGAGACAGTGTGGAGGGACCTGGAGAGTATTATGCTAAGAGAAGTAAGCCAGTCAGAGAAAGACAAGTATCACATGATGTCTTATATGTGGAATTCAATGAATAAAATAAACTGACACACAAAATAGAAACAGACGTGTGAATATATGGAACAGACTGACAAACCTTGGAGGGAAGGGGGGTAGGGGGACAGGAAGAGATAAACCAAAGAACATATATGCATATATGCATAACCCATTAGTGTAGTGAAGGCGGGGCAGGGTGGAGGGGATCAATGAAGGAAAAAAGGGGGGACATCTGTAATACCTTCAACAATGAAGATAAACATTTAAAAAAGTCAATATATAAAAAAAGTATTATAATGTATATTTTATATTTATATAATTTTTAGAACCTAACATAAATTAAATATAAATTATATAATATTTTGTTTTATAAATGGTTTCATAAAATAATACATTTTATATAATGTTTATATATAAATAAGTACCATAAACCGAATAACATCAAAATATTAAATACTTAGATATTTAATGGTGTAATCTGAAGTTAATGTGATAAAATGTGTACAAGATTTGTATACTTAAAACTACAAAATACTGACTAGAGAAATCAGACCTAAATAAATGGAGAGATATACCATATTCATGGATCATAAAACTCAGTATTCTTCAGATTTCATTTATATCTGATGGGGTCTGCAGATTCAATAGAATCTCACTCAAAATCTCTAACAATCATTTTTGTAGAAATCAACAAGCTGATTCTAAAATTTAGATGAAAAACTGAAGGACCCAGAATAACAGAAGCAATTTTGCAAAAAAAATATATAGATTTCTTGACTTCTAGAATTAATATAAAACTGTGAAATACTGTCATGCAGAACAATGGAACAGAATATAATATAATATAATATATATATGACATTTATTTTATTTTTTAAAAAGCTAAAAATCTTTTTTTCTTTACAAAAAAAATAAGATAATGCCAAAGTCATTTCTTTTTATTTGATTAAGAGAGGTGTACCAGATTGCTAGGTCTGCCATAACAAAGTACTGCAGACTGGGGGGTCAGAAATTCATTTCTCACAGTTCAGGAGTATATGCCATTTATTTTTGAGCAAAATGGCCAATGTAGGTCAATGAATGAAGAACAGACTTAAAAAAGTGGTGCTTCAACAATTGTACATACATTAAAAAAAAAGAAACTAGGTCCTCATGCCATATTTGTAAATTTACTTAAAATGGATCCTAGACCTTGCTGTAAAACCCAAACTTTGGAAAGGAAACCTAGGGGGAGGTCTTTGTGATTTGGGGTTAGGCAAAATTTAGATAGGACAGAAAATCACAACCCATAAACAACTGAGAACTGAACATCTTCAAAATTTAAATCTGTGCTCTTCAAAAGACACTATTAAGAAAATAAAAAGGTAAGCTGCAGACTAGGAGAAAAATATTTTCAAAATGCCTATTTGAACAATAGCTTGTATCCATAATACATGAAGAACTCTCATGACTTAATAAAACAAACAACTCTATTGAAAAGCTGGCCACAGGTTTGAACAGACCCTTCATCACAGAGATTCTGACGGTGTATAATCACACGAAAGACACTCAACCAGCTCCCACATCCCTTTCACAAAGCAACCTGCTGTTTCCCAAAGGTATCTCCTTTATCTTCTTCCAAACCCCAGGTCATGGCCTTATCTTGGGGACAGAGATCGATGGCCCCTAGAGCGCTGAGATCCTCTAGCCTGAGCTGTCCCCTTTAAGCACCCACTCAGTTTCCCATACTTAATCGACTGCCCTCCCCCACATCCCTCCTTCCCGACCATTAGACAGTCAGCTTCAAAAAAATGACATTCTCTCTCTTTGCTCACCATTGTACACCAGTATGTAGTACAGTATTTAGAACATAATAGGTGTTCAATAACTATTTTATGACTGAATGAACAAGTTAAAAGTAGACTAAATATCCAAGATCTGGGTGAAGTCTTACCTAGCTCTGCCAATCATTTGACCAATCTAAGTTTTATTTCCTCATCCATAAGTCATCATAATAACACATTATTCAAAAAATTACTATAAAGATTATATGAAAGGTAATACACATAGAAGTCACTTCTGGTCCGTGTATATGCCATATAAATGTAAGCCTTCTTTTCTTTCCTTTCTTTAAATCATTAATGATAACCTTGGCATATATTTGATCATAATATGTATTCTCTAAACTTGAAAGGAAAAAGGAAAAAGAGACGGTGGCTTGTCAAGAGCAGTGTGCTTCAAGGGGTGGTCGGGCAGTGTGTTCCCGAAGTAAAAAGGGCAAGGCTTCAGGAAGCTTTCAAGTTTTCAACCCCGTTCATTATTATTCGCTCACTAGCACCAAAATAAGTTGAACTGTGGCACAGTTCATAAGTGCAAAATATTTCATTTGTGGCTGGAATAAATGAGACACATAATCTCATCAGATGTATATTCATAGACACTCCCCACTCTGCCATCTGCGGGTCTGCACATACGTCAGTGTAACTGAATTCTAGCAGGACATCCAGCTCTCAAGGACATTCTGTGAATTTGTGACAGGATTGTGGGGCACTTGCTGGGGAGGTGAAATAATGAACGAGTTGAATTTTCCCTCTATCTGGGAGATTCATCTATGACAGATGTAATAGTGATAATAACATGATCATAATTACACTATTATGCCATATTATTATGACAGTTAAGGTTATAATTGAATGTCACACCCTTTTAATTCAATAAGTTATCACTACATTAGAAATCTTTTCCTTAAAGGTTTACCTCTAGCCAAGATTTTCTTTCTCTTGACAGTATGAAAATGATGTGCTCAGATAAAAAATCACCCCACGGCCTGAGCGACACACCACGAATTAGATCTGGGTTCCGCAGATGTGACTCGGAGAGGTCGTGGGCAACGCCCTTACATAGTCACCCACGTACCACGTGTGTCGTTTTTCTGTCTCCCAAACATTGTTCACTACTTTTTACCAAGGGGGATTTTTTTTTTTTTTTTTTTAGTTTTCCTCCATCAGTTATTTACCTTTTGCATTCCCTCTTTTGACACCACCCACTGACCTCTCTCCACGCCCAGCTGGAGCTAAAGGGGGAGCACATGGCCCAGGACACAGGACCAGACCGGAAGACAGGCGGAGGAAAGCAGCGCGTGTGATCATGCTGGCAGCTTGCCAAGTCTCTACTATTTTGATGTGATTTCCCCAAGATTGCTGCTGCCGTGCCATTCTGAATCCATGGCAACCCTTCCGAGCAAGCTCCCTCTTCGTGAGAGGCCCGAACCCCAGGTTCACAGGTGGCACGGCAGGTGAGCGCCAGCTCTCCAGTGACAGAAAACCCACGCCCAGCTTCGGTGTGGTCGTCAGTCCCCCAGACCAGTTCTGAGATGTAACGTGCCAGGATCACCTGCTGACCTGGTGGAAATGCAGATTCTAACTGAGCAGGTCCTCGTGGGCTGAGACTGTCTTCCTAATGAGCTGCTGGTTCCCGGGTGTCCTCTGAGTAACGAGGCCGTGCGCATCCTCTGGTCCCTAAACAGAACTTCACGGCCGCTAACGGCCCGCCTCTTTCCCACTCCTCCTCCATTCCTACATTTTCTACTCTGCTGACATTAAAAGTGTAAAAACAGAATTCAACCCAGCATCAACCAGACCACATAGAATACAAATGCAATACTTCAAGGAGTATTTCTTTGATTCTACACTTTCTCTAACTCTAGGAAAGACGAGCATGGCTGGATGCACAGTGGCGCGTGATTCCACAGAACGTGTGAATTCCAATTATAGCTCTTAACAGCCAGGCGAATCTGCGGACAAGTTATTCAGACTCACATCAGTCTTCTCATCCATAGGACCGAGATAATAACATCTCCGGCATGGGATTCCTGTGAAGTCTAAATAACATAAAGTAGTCTCTGGCACACTGTAAGTTCTTGATAAATGTTGGAAAATGGTGATTAGATATATACTCAGCTCAATGGGACTACTCCATGTTAAACAAAATTATTTTTAAGTTGGAAATTAGTGTGTTAAAATGTGTCAAAGTTTAAGCAAATGCTTTTTTTTAGAAAAGAAAAAAATCAAGGCGTTATTAGCTGTTATAAACTTGGCGAAATCTATTTTTAGATTTTTAATTTCATTTGAGATGAATGATTCTGTATTATAAAGTGGCTGTGTGGCAGATATTTCTAATCAGCTTTCACCGCCTTTGAAATACATTTGTTAATTGGAAACAAAGTAAGTGGCTTAAAATTTCTGTTAATGCAGCGACTCTAGTTAATATTTTCTAAATGGTGCCTGCAAATAAATATGCATGCATAAAAAAATACTTGATAAGTAGCTAAATTTGAAAACATACGCCACCACCCAGAAATCACTAGTGCGTCAAGATACATTGATGCATTAATAGAATGGTTTCTAGTAATTTGCCGCTAATCGGTTTTAAGGAATGAATGACAGCAGGGTATTTTTAAAGAATGGCGTGCTATTGCTTCAGACAGGCCTTGACCTCGGGATCCACCTGCCTTAATGGGGGAAGCCAGCTTTTATTTTGAAATGCATTGTATCTCTGCCTTTGACAACAATAAAATGGAAAGATTAGGCAAGTGCATGATGAGTTAATACAAGAAAAGGCATCCGGCTTTCCCCAAACCGTTCATGCTAGGAAACAAATGACGACCTCCCATCCTCGGGACAGTCACACCAGGCTCTGGAGACATCCGCCACCCTCCTGCAGAGTTTAATTCACATTCTGAGATGAGCAGCTCTGGTCCCTTTCACAGTCACTACTGTCTTTAGAATGAAAACTCCACCTAAATTTCCTGCCGTGTCGTAGATGTGGGTATGAAGCTGTGTCAGGAGGTTCAGGACTGGGAAAGTGAGCGATCGCAGCGATGAGAAGAGCATGTTGTCTGAGAGCATCTTCTCCAGGTGGAAAGAGGCCGCATCCCAGAGTTGAGAGCAGAGTGTTCAGCCTAATATTTAATTTTATCTCCTCCACGTAACTCCAGTTTCTTGTTTTCCTCTCTCCCTTCTACTGTTTTTAAAGTTCCTCCCTCCCTCTCTAGTAGATAGATCTGTAGGTCTATATATATCTGTAAGATATATATCCAAGTCACATAGATAAATAGACATTCTCATCTTCTCTCTCCCTCTTTCTCTCAGCCCCTCTTCCCACCTCCCAATACTGTTTATGAGTGAAAATAGAGAAGTACATTATATACTCATCAGAAATCATCCACAGGAATTTTATCTTTGAAAAGTACTATTAAGGTTGATTTTTTTTTTTAAAACGGTATCTTCTTTAGGCTCATGGCATATGACAGAAAATAGCATTTTCAGAAAACTTTCCACAATCTCCAATATGCACACACACACACACACTTGCTGTAAAATGCAGCCAACTCTTGATTTTTCTGTAAACAGGAAATCAGGAAATATGCACAATTCATTGAAATCTATAGGTAATTTTAAAAATCCTGTCTGGCCTGGCTGATGTGGCTCAGTGGTTGACCGTCATCCCATGCACTGAGAGGTCCCAGTTCGAGTCCCAGTCAGGGCACATGCTCAGCCTGTGGGCTTGATCCCCAGTGAGGGGCATGCAGGGGGCGATCGATGTTTCTCTCTCACATCAATGTTTCTATCTCTCTCTCTAAAAAATCAATAAAATATATTTTACAAAAATCGTATCTGATCCAATTGGTTCAACATTTTATTTAAATTTTCATCAGAATTACTCACAAGTAGCAAAAAATTCATTTGAAGTCTGAAAGCTTTGATCATGTTCTGTCCTTTTTACAAATACTGAAATGCCTTCCCAAAAAAATCAGCAAAGAATTAGGGGAAATGCTAAATTTAGACCCAGATAATATAGATATAACATATTTGACCCCAAATTAAAAATGAGATGTATGTTAACGGCTATGAAGCAAGTCATAACATGATTACATGATTATACACACACACACTTACACATGCACATACAGTGACAGTGTTATTATGTACCAACTGATGTCTTCTGCCAGCAATAGCATTCCATACATTCTTTCCTGGGAAAACCCTACACTTCCTTTAAGACAGCTCAGATGATGTAGCTCTCGCCTGTGAAATCCCCAAGACTTCAGGATGACAAACTTAAAAAATAAAAATAAAAACATCGTTTAGAATGATAATCTACCTACATACTTATTTCTGTTTCCCTTCATAACATCCATGTTTGAATGGTAGGGGTAGGTACACACACCCCCCCCACACACACAGTAGGGTATCCCCCAAAAATTATACTTATAAAGCCAATGTTTATTAAAATACATTTCATTTTCAAAATGTAGTAGAATCTAAACACTCAGTATAAATTTTTTGGGACATCCTGTGTGTGTGTGTATATTTATATATATTCTTAAAATTTTACAAATTTCTTTCCATTGTAAGAATTCCATGTGCCAAAGATCTCATAAGCAAACTGCTGAAAATAATGAATCAAGTTCATAATAATTTATAAGTACACAAAGCCTATCAGCGCCAATGGTTACAACTTAAAGCAACTGATGCCACTATTTGAGTGTGTATGTGTGTATGGCAAAAATACCCACACATATACTTCTGTAAGTTCTCAACATCTGTCAAAGCAAATTGGGGCAAAATGTATACTTCAGGAGTCATAATAAAAGTGAGTGAGCCTTGTCCGGCTGGTGGCTCAGTGGTTGAGCGTTGACCCATGCACCAAGAGGTCGTCAGTTCGATTCCCAGTCAGGGCACATGCCCAGGTTGTGGGCCTGATCCCCAGTGGGGGGCGTGCAGGAGGCAGCTAATCGATGTTCTCTCTCACTGATGTTTCTGTCTCTCTCTCCCTCTCCCTTCCTCTCTCTCTAAACTCAAAAAAGTAAAAAAAAAAAAAAGTGAGTGGGCCCTCTTCAACCCCCCGGGACGTATGGGGAAGAACGTGAATGGTGTGAAAGAACTGCAACCCACACTAACTTTATTACACAAGGACCTACGTGTCTTTTACCTAAGATTAGTGATACACCATGATTATTCTCTTCCTAGGAAATTACTAAATGAAACAGTTCAGTATCACAACAGGGGCACTGCTGCTCTCCGTGGGCATAGTTTTAGGTAAAGCCATTGCTTCCTGCTCCTGTGACGCCTCCCATTGTCTTTTCACTGACACTGTCTCTAGCTAAAGTCCTCTTCATTATTTCCACTTGTAAACAAGAATTCCCCCCGTGATGTGGACCAGAAATTTGAATTCTAAAAATTCAAAACAGTAAGTCATTTTACATTCTTGGCCACAAAAATCGCTGCTTATTACTTTATTTGTGATTCTATCTTTGCTAATGCACGCTGTATAGGGAAATCACAATGCGACATCCCAGCTTTAATTTCAAGAAATGCAGGCAGCAATTTCAGTTAGTCTTTCTTACAGACTAGTGTCTTTTGATATATTGAAAGGATGAGAGAAGCTGTTACAATGATAATGGAAGAACCTTATACATTTTCATTGACATCAAGTTGCCACTGGCATCCTCGAATTGACAAGGTAATGGCTTTCACAGGTACCTCCACTGACACCGTAACATCAGAAGCAAGCAAACACAATGGAAGCGTCTCCTACAACGTCTACTGGTATTTAAAAAAGAAGAAAAGTAAATGCACAGGACTGTGCTAATACAATGTTCCAACGACCCATAGATTCACCTGGTTGATGATGGACTCCCGTTGTAGACCTCACCTTTCACAGCCCAAACTGGGGGGCGTGAGAGAACTGGAGGTGATGAGAGGGATGGCCATTGTGATAGATACGAAAACAAACTTGGTCTGGACCCACCATTTATAAAGTACAATGTATGACTGTTCAAAACCGGGAACAGACCGTGGCAATGAGAAAACGGTCAAGGAACTCACAGCAGTCTGGGTGTAGGTGATGGCTTTATGGCTAACACAGAGGCTGCACATCGGCTGTGTCATCAGACAGGGAACATGCAGGGTCTGGAAAGTGCAGCAGGGTTCTGTGGTTTGCTCTAACTTTGTGCTGGACCTAATATGAGAAATAAAGAATTACAATCTTGACACAGACACTTACTTGGCATCAAAGTATAACTTGAAGCAGAAGCTGACACAACAGATTGTCATTATCTCTGTGAGTGAGTACTGCGACAGGGCATTAATAAGACACAAGCCGATATTTTTAGTGTGACTAGAAGTACCTTGAGCAGCAAGAGATTTCTTTCCTCCCATGTATTTTGAGATTCCCCGATTCAGTGTACGTCCTCTATCAAAGGAGTTGGGACTGGTCTTATCTGTGACCTTAGTTAAAATTATGGTTATCTAAACAATAATTTTTCACTCTATAAACTTGAGTGCATTCTATGTTTCAAAGACATGCCAGGCACTGGAGACATGATCCAGAGGGACATGGCCCCTGTCCTGTAGACCTTACTTTTCTATGGGAAAGACAGAGCCCTACAGAGTCCAGATACACAGTTTACATATAATCTTCACTCAGACTCACTGATCCAGTCCTTGGTTTCATGAGATCAATAATGCCTTGTGTTGTTGACTCTCTCTTCTCCCCAACCTTGCTCTCCCTGCCCCTCCCTTTTGATTCCTGGAATTGACTCCCTAATAAAATAATAACACACGGGCCACCTGCTGCTGGACTTGCTTCCTGGGGAACCCAGGTTAAGACACCTCATTTCCCCCTTAAAATACATGTGAAGCATCTTTTTCTATTACTGTCAATTCTTCTGTACATAATGGAAATTCAATCAGATCATAGCTTTGTCTTCCTTATTGCTTTATACTCAGTACCTAGAGAAGTGTGAGACGTATAGCAGGTGTTTGATATATTTCTACTGAATAGAACAGTTTATCACTGCTGTATTTTTGCTGGATTATACATCCCTCAACCTGTTTACCAAGACTACGACTGGATATTCAGGCTGTTCTTGATTCTACCTATTTTAATCTGCCAGGTGTGTGCACAAAATCTTGGCTCACACATTATCTGCACATTCTTATTTAGTGGCTTCTCTGGGTCAAAGGTAGGCACAATTTTAGGGCTGTGTTATGTGCATTTGAATAAGAATTATGGCATTCTTTTATTTTAATGTGTTGGCAATTCTTCTAGCAGACCAGGATAGTTTCATAACCTCCCCAGAGGAAAAGGCATAACCTCTGCTCACCTGTTTCACCAGTTTAAAAACCACAGGTTTTTACGAGACGGCACTGAGGGGCTGATCAATAGGTTCAAGCCAGCAAGTGTGAAAAGAAACATTTAAACCTTAAAAATCCTTGCTGCTGAAAAAATAATAAAATATATATATATTTGATAATAGGATCCCTCTCCCCACAACCCCTCCCAATAGTAATGTACTTTTCATGCCACAGAACTCAGGACCAAACAAACTGCACACCTTATCCAAGGCTCTAAGCTCAAAATACTCAGCCTGACATTTTTCACTGCAAACCACAGGCAAAGTGATTCCGGGGTGTTTTTCCTGATAGTGAAAGCAGCCTGGAAAGTCTTTGCAAAGACTCCTTCACGGACCAGCTGTGGTCCAGAGATCAGCGGGAGGCTTATTTGAAGCAGAATCCATGGGGACAGAGAAAGACTTTCTATTTGTCAAAGACTTGAAGTACCTCATTTCCAATGAACTGGACTATCTCTTCATAAATTGTGGGCAACAACGGAATGAGGTTAACTCTGCCTTTGCTGCGGAATAGCGCCAGCTGATGTGGGAGTGATGGAGACAACAGAGCACCGCGTTGCAGAAACCAAAAAACGTCCGTTGTTTGGAGAACTCATCGGTCCGTCCTCAGCGTGGGAAGGACGAGCCGCACCAGCAGCCGTCTGCTGCAAGGAGCCGACCGACGCCCTGCGCCGCGCTGGGTGCTGCTGCCCCGTGCCGGGCTGGAGGCCGCCTTGGCTTAGCACCCAGCTTACATTCTGACACACTCAGACTGACAGATCCCAGACAGGCAGCTACCCACCATTAGCACACTACTTTACATCAAAGCAACGCCACTGATGTGTAACAGTTTTTTTAAAAGGCTCTTTCTCTTTCTCTTGAAACCTTTTTGGTGACCTCGAAAGTTCTTTGTAATATGTGATAAATGTGTTTAAATATATATGTGCACAGCTCTTTAAAAGTCTGAATTAAACTTGTGTCTTTTAAGGGGGCAGCAGAGTCCGTTGCTGATGAAGAATGAAGTCACCAGGTAGCCCAGCGCGGGGCTGTGGGGTGGGTCAGGCCTCCGGGCGCGGCGTGGACCGTGGCGCCACCCACTGCACGCCCTCGGTGCCTCTCTGCTTCCACAACCCTGGGGAAACCCCCGGCCCTGAACAAAATACGGATTGAAAGGAAGATGCGCACAGTGCGGCGAAGGACAAACCCTCCCTCTCGAGTACAATGCGTCAACGTGCATTTTCAGTTCTGGGTCTGCGAAGAGAGAAACCGGTGCCCAACCCCAGTCTATAAATTTCCGTGTGTCTATTGACATAATAATATGTAGACGTCCTTGGCCAGATAAAAAGACAAAAAGAGAACTGCCCGCCTGCCTGCACAGCCATAAAGCACCGCCAGCCCTCTCGGAGACCTCTCGCTAATCAAAACAGTCCTTCAAGGCTGAGCGATGGTCGAGAAAGTAAGACAACATAACCAGGAGAAGGAAACCAAACTCCACAGTTTTGGCGTACATCAGCTGAAATGTAATTTCTTACCAATACACAAAAAACCGAAGTTGTAATAAAATGTTTCTGAGGATGCTTATTTAAGAAAAGAAAGCAGGCCCCAATTATGGAATAAAACATTGCCAGGGCAACAAAAGCTACAGCATCCACTACAAACTTGCTCTTTGTTTCGTTTTCAAACACAGCCACAGCCGTACCTTTTCTATATTAAACTATGACAGATTCTGTTCTTTTAAAAGCCGTCCTGTCTTTTCTTATGGCTGCAAGAACCTGGAGCCAGCTAATGCCCAGTAAGTGATCCACTGATGCATTTTCAACCTTAATAGGCAGCAAACAGCATCTCCGAATACTCTATGCGAGTTCTCCATCTCACTTTGAAGGCCACTGTCTGCGCTCATTTCAACTGAAATTTAATTTTTAAGTGCAATGGAAAATTTCTATGAAAGTTAGACCTGAATCGTTCGTGACCGGGCCCTGTTAGAAGAACTCTCTGAGGGGAGAACTGCCTGAAAGATCAGCCCTCTCTTTGGAAAACCGGCTCCATCTATGGAGCGTTTCGGCAGCATAAAAGAGAGGGCTGTCATGTTCTCCAAGCCACCCTGCTTCCACAATCACGAGTGATCTTTGGTTTCTAAATCAATACATCTCTTAGGCACATTTTCTTGAAAATGTCAATTGTATGTATTTAGATTTAACAAGTACTTTATTCTGGCTCTTTTAATGTCTTCTGATGGCTGGAGACTGTTCTGACGCCACAGGGAGAGGCACAGAGACAAATATTAGACACCACCCCACACCAGTCATGTCGGCACACAGCTGAGTGAGGACCTCAGTTCCTGCAGGACAGACAGGGGACGTGTGTTCAGTTGGCATTTTGGCCCTTAGCTGGAACACAAGCACGTTTTAGAATTACAAGGTTACTTAATTGAAAGTAGATTTTGAAATTATGGTAGTTGTTAAATACTAGGAGCTAAATTTGCACTTGTACACGCAAAGCTGTTATTTGGAGCTGAATCGGGCAGGCAGTTGAACAAGCAACAGGAAATGTTTAAAATCACCAAGATCATTATTCAGTGAAATGAAAATACCCAAGCCAGAGGCTTCCGCATGACACGGGAATTTGCAAGTGAAACCAGCATCATCGTCAGAAACACACTGGCACAGGTCAGACCACTGGAGACCCTGGGCCCACCTAGGGAGGGGCAGGGGCCTGGCAGCCCCAGCCCGGGGGAGGGAGGGCACGTGTGCGGGGATTGCAGACGTTATTGTATAATGTCAACAAACAACTGACATTTCCAAGAGAATGTGTCGTGTGAGAGAGCGGTCAGCCCAGGGGAAGGGACTGTGTGCCCACCCCGCCGTGTGCACTCAGTGCACGTGTGTGTGAATCCTGTTCCCAGGACCGCGTTTGGTCCTGCAGATGGGGTGGGAACAGACACAGGGTGTGAGATCACTAGCTGTGAATAGACAGCAGCAAACAAGAAGCATGCTAGAGTCAGGGGAGGTGGAATCACGTCCAAGTCTCAATCCCCCAAACCTGGGCCTCCATTACTTGAGATGGTCCAAAGGACTCCGCAGACCTCACTCCGGATCCTGAGATGGGGAGGCTATCCTGGGTGATCTGGGGAAGCCCAATGAGTAGTCCCTAGAGAGGAAGGCAGGAGGGTCAGGGTCAGAGAAAGAGACGTGACCTTGGAAGCAGAGGTCGGAGAGGAGAGGAAAAGTGAGCTGTCGGCTCTGAAAGCTGAAGAAGCCACAAGACGGAGTGGCAAAGGCGAAGGAGTGGTTCTCGCCGGCGCCTCCAGGAGAGTTCGCCCTGGAGCACCCTCACCTTCTCACCGGGGGACCTCGGATCCCCGGAACGGCGCGGACTTGCGGAGTGTGTCGCTGCAGCAGCAGATCAACACAGATGCGCGACGGCGATGTGGAGGCGGCAGCTTGCGTTCCGAGAAACAGCGACCCGTGCCTGCCTTCTCTGCACGGCGCTGGCTGGGACCGGCCACTCGGCTGCTGAGCGGCTTTCTCCCGCCCTCCACTTCTCAGAGCATTGACTTCAGAGGACTTGCTATCGTGAAGTCTTTCTCTGTCCCTTGGAGATGTTATTCTTCTCCTAGACTCCTACCAGTTTACAATCACAAATGTCCTTCTCAGAGACCTGGGAGCACCGCCTGCAAGGACAGCAGTCTCTGGGAGGGGAGGAGCCAACTCCATAAGCATCAACCGACACACATGGATGCCCAACCCTGTGGACGACCTCGTCCCTAATGTCCTTCAGTCCTTCTCCACTGTGCTCCACAGAACTGTCTTCTGTTCTTGACTTGCCTGTGTCCCCTCTGCGGTCAGTTATCCAATTTTATGTTTGTCTTTTCTTCCAGTCATTGACTTTGCTCCACACTGGAAATGCTTGGCTTCGTCTGTGGTGATGGGGTGACAGTATGGCTGCAACCAGGTTTCCCTCCACAGCTGTCCCAGGTCCCCCCCCAACAGGAGTCTCCCTTAAAACGGAAAAGCAGATGGCAAGCCCCGCGAAGGTTCTGGGGTGAGTCCAACCAGACAGGACTGCGGCACTGGAGAACCTGAGTATGTTTCTGTTCCGGGAGGAGTGCCTTTCCTTCATACCTCACTAGAAGATGCAGAATCACTTCAGTCTTGTGCTGCTCCTCCACCTACAGACTCTTCTCCACCTGGCAGCACTTCTGCAGAGAAGCAATCACCAGCACCATGGTCTGTGAATAGCCACACGAGGAGGCAGTGGTGCCCGACTCCCTGGCCGCCCCAGCCTGGCTCCTTCTGTTGAGTCGGAGCCAAAGCAGCAGCCTGGAGCCTCTCCGGTGCTCCATCTGGTAACTGACCTGCTGCTGGCTTTGGCCAGTGCATCCCTCTCCTCGTTTTTCTTCATTACTCTCCATTCAGCCCTTTAAAGGATTTCCTTACCACCCTCAAGCACAGCCTACTTCCCTTCCCCTCTTCCAGCTCTCTCTCTGTCCCAGCAGGAAGCCCTGCAGAGGGGAGGGACAAGGACTTAAAAGCGGGGGTGGGTCCTGGTAAAATCATTTGAATGGGCATGTATTAAGTGAACCATTAAGCAAGGCAAACCAAGCCAGTGCCAGGGTGGTTGAAAGGATATTAATTTTACTGGTATTTCTAAGATAGAAGCAACTGGTTTTGTCACTCATATCTGACAGAAGAGTGAGACAGGGGAGAACTGAAAGAGAAAAGGACTGAATGCATGGCACAGGGCCAAACAATGAACACGTACAGTGGTCTGGCTTGTCCTTGAACTTTGGCCTCACACCTCTTGGTGGATTCTCTAAGGCTGCTTCACCATGACATGCTTTTCACTTCTTAAGAGTAACTATCTAGCCCTGGCTGGTTTGGCTCAGCGGTTAGAGCGTCGGCCCTCAGTCCAGAGAGGCCTGGGTTCGGTTCCCGCTAAGGGCACGTACCTCGGTCGCAGTTGGTCCCCTGCCCTAGTTGGGGTCGTGTGGGAGGTGGCCACTTGATGTGTCCCATTCACACTGATGTTTCTCTCTCTTCCTCTCTCTCCTTCCCACTCTATCTGAGCAAAAAATGTCCTCTGGTGAGGATAAAAAAAAAAAAAAAGAGTAACTATCTAGATTCAATCACAAGTTAGTAGCTTATGCTTAGCCTTCTTGCCTTCAAGACTCAACAAATGCAACAGTATTTTCCTTGTTAAAGAAATAAATCCTTTGAGTCTCACAGCAAATTTCCTGCGGGGTTGGAAACCCTCCCTGCTTCGCCCAGTCCCACAGACCAGGAGCAGGGCCCTAGCACTCCGGGAGTCGACCTCTGTCAGCCTGCAAGAAAGATGGGGAATCCTGGCTTGTCAACTCTCAGTTGGATTTTATGCCTCTTTATACGTTGAGAAAAAGCAACTGGGCTTTCAGAGGTCAGAAGGAGTCGGGAAGAGCATGAAATCTCCGCAAGTGCGTGAGGTCACCTGCGTGATCACAGAGGAGAAATGAGAAAACAGGCAGAAGACTCTCTACGGAAAAGACAGGAACAGATGAAAGCAAAGCAAGTCTGAAGAGATGAAAGGGTAGGTAAAAGAGGTGAACAGTGGGTTTGTTTAAGGAAATTAAGATAGTAAGGAAGCACCTACCAATGGGGTCAGTGTTGTAATGGTGATACGAGAGGATACAAGATCTGAACCTCCCACTGGGGACACTGACATCTTTTCTCTTTTCCGAACGTCCAGTCCTACTTAGCCTCTCTCCCTTCTGCGCCCTACCACTTAGACTCCCCTTAACACATGCATGGATATGCAGTCCCTTTTCAATGCATTCATCTGAACTGTAAACTTCTTAAGAGCAGAGATTAAATAACAGTAATTTCTCCAGTCCCCTTCTGAGTGCCGAGCGGAGTGCC
The DNA here is from genome assembly GCA_030848825.1 of Tadarida brasiliensis. NCBI lineage: Eukaryota > Metazoa > Chordata > Mammalia > Chiroptera > Molossidae > Tadarida > Tadarida brasiliensis. The sequence continues at coordinate 4,029,292 of CM061275.1, read as the reverse complement.
ATGTGCCCAGCGAGATCCTGACATGCACTGGTGTCCAGTTCTGGCTGAGACGCTGCCAAGGAGCAGTGGCATACATGGCAATGCCTTGTACGTGGCGACGTCCATCTCTAACGCAGTAATATAACCCAGTTACTTATTTTAGTACTGAACTGCTTCATTTGAGAGACACACAAAAAGCAGAAAATAAATCCTGACCCTGAGATTGCTCGTTGCACACTTAGCTGACCCTTGTACAAAGAATCCTTGTTCCGTTTCACTTTTAGTCTCTTCCATCTCATTAGATCGATGCCTCTTGGAGGTCACAGAATGATATTAATTTACTAAGCACTATTTTAAAAAGTAATAATGTATTTTACAGCATTATTATTATTATTGTTAATCCTCACCTAAGGACATTTTTCCATTGATTTTTGGTAGAGTGGGAGGGAGGGAGAGAGAGAGAGAGAAACATCGATGTAAGAGAGACACGTTGATTGGCTGTCTCCCACATGACTCAGGCTGGGACTGGGGATTGAACCTGCAATCCAGGTACATGCCCTTGACCAGGAATTGAACCCAGGACCCTTTGGTCCTCAGGCTGATGCTCTTAACTGCTGAGTCAAACCAACTGGGGCTACAGCATTATTTTTTATTAGAATTTTCAACTTGCCTGGCTGGTGTGGCTCAGTGGTTGAGCATCAATCCATGCACCAAGAGGTCGCCGGTTTGATTCCCAGTCAGGGCACATGCCCAGGTTGTGGGCCCAGTCCCCAGTAGTGGGTGTGCAGGAGGTGGCCAATCGATGTTCTCTCTCATCGATGTTTCTATCTCTCTCTCCCTTCCCCTCTAAAATCAATAAAGAAAAATTATTAAAAAAAAAAGAACTTCCAACTCAAATAGGCATTTATTTTAGAGCCTACTATACATCTTCGTGCTGTTGTTACGATGGAGAAACAGAAGATATGGTGGAATCTGTTCCTTAAAATTTCAGTGAGAAGAAAACAAGACATCTATAGAAACACAAAAAAAGTTCAATGTCATCATCAAGTGCAAAAAGCACCAGAATGACTCCTCCACCAGGATTACACAAAATGTAGGCTTCATGGTGAGCCCACGAAAGCAGAAATTCATGGCATGGTGACATCTGAGCTGATCAACATCATCGAATAAATGGAAAAGAATGGTTAGCAGGCTCTGGGGCTTCGACTGGGGCAGATGGAGAAGGAGAAGCTTGGGCAGGAAACAGCCTGCGCCGAGGCTGTGGGTTCCCACCCGGCTGCAGTGACTCGGGGTGCTGGACAAACAATGGGAGACGGGAGGATGGACAGAGGCCAGAATATAACGGACTTTTAATATTGACCTGTTTGAAATGTTATGTAAAAAATCAAATAGTCCCAACCTACCAGCATGAATACTGTCCCTGGTCTGACACGAGGAATGCTCCCAGGGCTCCTTCCTTAAACGTCTTTCCACCCACATTCGCTGCCCAATCTCAGGGCTGTAACCTTTATACTGACCACTCCCGACACGGCACCTCCAGCCCAGCTCTCCTAAACGGCAGATTCACCTATCCGACCACCGACTTCACATCTCAACGAGGAGATCTAATGGGAATGCCAAACTCACGAGGTCCTAAACAGAACTTCTGGTTTCCCTCCATGATGTGCTCCTCTCCAACCATGTGCATCGTAGTGACAGCTAACGCCACACTTCCTGTTCACTCAGGCTGAGAACTCTGAGTTATCCCGGATCCATCCTTTCTCTAGAGCCCCTACCTCAAATGACAGGTACCTTCAACTCAAGTATTCCTGAGCATTAGATGTTCTGCACACAACAAGCTAACCAGGCGTCTGTTTCACTGGAAAAAAATATGTAACAAATTGTGTCAAATCAAAAGCCCCCAACTAAATTTCTAAAGTGTACCTTTAATGTAAAAAAAAAAAAAAAAAGTTATGTTGTAAAATGCTTTACAACATTTCATGGTAAGTGGCAGGGATCAGAAAGAAATGCAGGCCTACACTTACAATACACATGAGACGATTCCCCAGAAACCAGGTGCAGCGGACACCCCACTGGAACCCTGAGCTAATCCGAGGCGACGGCGATCCCCACTGCTTTCTCGTAAGCACCAGGAGCGAGCCACGATTCCTGAAGTGTCTGACACACAGGAGATACTGAGTAAATAAATACTTATTAAATGAATAAATCAATGAATACATGTACTGGTTTGATGTCTATTCCACTTAAAATAGAACCATGAAGAGTGACCTGTGACTCTGTCCCCTGGGAGCATACTCTCCTCTCCAGCTGTCCACGCTTCCTGTGGTGCAAACTCAATATGGGAGATCTTTTCCTAAGAAACGCAAAGCTGGTGGTTTTTACACAAAACAAGGCTGTCACTCTTATGCTAGCCTGGAAGGATTTATCTGGCACCCTAATTTAGATTCCCATTTCAAACGCTACCCCAATATATGCCCACTTTTAAGTAGGTAAATGGTTATGGTTTCATATAAAGGAATTCTTACAAGTTCCATTTTCTGTGACACATTTCAGTAAAGGAAAGTGTGATTTCCATGAGACAGTGTTATTTTTCAAATTCTCAGTCCTGTGGTTTAAGCTCCAGTATATTACGTACACGGAAGTCACATCCTCCACTCCACATCTCAGCTTCAGAACTGAAAGTCCTTTCATTTTTAGCGGTCATGTAGTCCCCATCAAACAGCTGCACAAAGCTATTTGCTCGTCTTTATGGAGCACAAAAGCCCAACCTGTTCGCTCTCTGAAAGTAATGCTGAATGAAATTGACTGGATGGGTACTAAACGACTGTAGTCCAAGCAAGACCGCCTTGCTTAACTGGCAGCTTCTATTTGGACACACACGCACACACACACACACACACACACACACACACACAGAAAGGATGGAGTTTGAAATATCTAGGTATAATTGTCACAGATTTTAAAAGAATCACAATTTTCTTCACCTGGACTAGGTTTACCTTGAGTGTTTAATCCCTCCCGTAGCAGAGGTTCATTAACCTTCCTGGACTTTGCACAGTAATAAGCACAAATCACTGCTCTTCCCCCTCCGAGGCCTACAATTTTTAAAACGTAATAGGATATTTTTATAACCAAAGACACTGAGAAAGACAGAACAGCCCACGTAAACAAGAAAAACGACCCTAAGTACATTATGGTGTTATTCTATAAAATGTTGTCATCTTAATAAAAGAAACATTTAAGCTGTACTGCCTAGGCAACTGTGCTTTTATTTCACGGCAGCAGAAGTCTGAACTGCTACTGTGCATGTGTCCAGGGAAGGTTCGTCTCTGAGACGTCATTTCCAGAGCCAGATTAAAGCAGCCAACAGAGGGAGTAAGCCAGGTGCATTCATTTAAAGATACACGTAAACGGATGTGAGCATTTGCCCAATTTTGTGGACATCTTTCTGGCGCCTTATAAGTCTTCTCCCTTTGTGTTTGAATAGAAATACATGTGAATTCTGAAAATTCCACTTTATAAAAAAAGAATAAAAAAACAGCTTCTTAAAAATGTTTATAGACTTTTCTGTCTCCTGATGTTAGCTGAAAATAATTGAAAAGATATATCCCATTCATTCAGTTTGAGGAAAAGACTTGGAGATACTTAATTTTAATAAAAAGTGATAATGGCCCCGCCAGTGTGGCTCAGTGGATTGAGCATCGTCCCATGGACTGGGAGGTCCCGGTTCGATTCCCAGTCAGGGCACATGCCTGGGTTGCAGGCTCGATCCCCAGTAGGGGGCGTGCAGGAAGCAGCCAATTGATGTTTCTCTATCACATTGATGTTTCTGTCTCTCACTCCCTTCCTCTCTCTCTAAAAAATCAATAAAAACATATTTTTAAAAAAGTGATAAAGAATACATTGTATAATTCTAATTTATATAAACACAAACCACTGCAATTTGTCTTTTGCAATTCTCCCAGTACCTCAATGGTGTAATTGCTTCGTTACTAATACTTAGTCTTCATTTTTTTAGTAAAATTTTTCTTTGCAACATCCAACCTATAGTAAATATTCTAATCTGAAAATATTAGGTTATAAGGAATAGAGATCATGAAAGTTAACTTGGGATGATAGGTAAAGAGGGTTGTCATAGCAACAATAAAAAAATCCCTAATATTTAATATTTACTCCTCTCCAACTTGAACTTGCACAAGATTGTGTATCGCTGCAATACTGACACTGGGCTCAATGCTACATGACCCTTGAGCTAAGGATCTAACCAACAACCAACAGAAGTTTCCATCTCTCAGTTCTACTTCTCATAAAAGAGAATCTGATTGGTTGCTGGTCGAGTGGCCAACCCTTTTACTACCCAATCACATGACAGTAATGACATGGTATATCAGGTTTCCCTTAGCGGGGCTCTGTGAAGATCAGATTCTCTAGAACACATTCCTAAAAACGGGCAAAACAGCTTTGGCCTGGAGGCGTGGCCGGATGGAGGCGTGGCCGGATGGAGGCGTGGCCGGATGGAGGCGTGGCCGGATGGAGGCGTGGCCGGATGGAGGCGTGGCCGGATGGAGGCGTGGCCGGATGGAGCGCCGTCCTCTACACCAGGACTGTGGGTTCGACTCCCAGCTGGGGCACCTTTGGGAGGCAGCTGACCGATTCTCTCTCTCTCCCTCCCTTCCTCTCTAAAAATCAGTGAAAAACATATCCTCTGGTGAAGATTTAAAAAAATGGGCAAGACGTGTTATTCTAGTATATCCGAGTATTAATCACGTGGAATGCCCATGACATAGCCTTATACAACAGCTGTTTCGGTTTTACAGATAGATCTTAATCTGGAACAGTCGTGGTCAAACTGTTGGGATCTGACACAAATTTATGAAATGTACATATAGATTAACATGTTATCTTAAAGCATATTTTGATACAAATATAAAATATGAGCTTTAAATGGAGAAAATAACATTTTTATATAAATTGAAGTTTATTATTTTCTCTACATATTCACGATCAGAGACCACTTTTACTTAATTTTAAGGATTAGTTTACAAACTCCATATATCCTACTTACTATGTTTCGAGCGCTATTCTAAATGCTTTTCAGATATTAACTAGTTTAATTCTCATAACTACCCTGAGAGAAAGGTTCCGTTATTATTCACAGTTTGCATACGTGGGAATGGATGTATAGAGGTTAGATAATGTGCCCAATGTCACAGAGCTAGTAAATCAGTGACACCAAAATTTTAATCCAGGCATCGCCATAACTGCTGTTCCACTGTTCCCGTTGAGAATCCTCTATCTCTAGTCACAGTGACTCAGTCCAGGTGCCTCCACTGCCTTTGCCAACCATCTCTCCATAATTTACATTTTCTTTTCAAGATTGTACTTTATTTTACACTCTCTTCTACTCGCTGTTTCTCACAAAAACACCAATCCCTCCTTGTCCCATGAGAAGTAAGGGTCTCCCACAGTGGTGACAAAGCGATGGCTGAAAATCCTCAAGGAAGTCATTGTAACTACAGACACAGAGACACTCCTTGGTGGACTGTCCTTGGCGTGTGGATTAAGAAGAAGCCCAGTGGGCAAGGCCATGGTCAGCATCTCCTAGACCTTCCTGACCAGGCCGTCTCTAGGGCAACTGAATGTGAGTAAGTCAAGGTACTTCCTTCTGTCCAGCAAAGGTGAGCCTGACACGTTACACATAATGGGATGACCAACTAATACGATTCTGCTTTTTACTTTACATTCACAGTAGGAAATACGTCAGTATAGCTTTAAAAATGGTTAAATGATACAACAAGGCCCCCGTTAATCACCAGAAGAGTGCTGGCAGTGTGTCTTTCATGTTGATTCTTTCCTCTGTCTTCATGCTCTGACTGCTGCCTTCTGTTCCTGACATGCGTTCTTTGCTCTTGTGAATTGTAAGACTAAATCGCTTTGAGAAAAGAACATGGTCATCTGTCGTGATCCAAGTTTTCGTGTGAAAAGGAATTGACAGCACTTCCCAAAGCTGAGTAACAAGTGCTTGACCTGCTGGACTCACCTCCCAGCCTTTGTACTGGGGACAGCTGGTAGTGCCCGGTGTGGCCTGCCCACCGCAGAAGAGACTGAGCGCAGTTCTCCCATCTCACAGCCTCCACTTGCTCGCACGCTGTCTGCAGTCTCTCATTTCCTCGGTACACCTTTTCACCTTCCCCAACTAAAAAGGAAAACATCTCTCATGGCTTCTATATGACCCTAGTTTGTTTCGTAAAGACCCTGAGAATGAGGCATGAACCACTTCCTGGTGGTTCCTTAAATAATTTTTATGGCTTTTCACTCAAAGGCATTGGCTCCGACTCCTTCCCTTGAGTAACTTTTATGCTTCTTGACCTGTGAAGGGAAAGGAAGACCTCGAAGTTGTAGAATTATGTGAAACAGCAATCGAGGGAAGGAACCATTATCAGACTCCTCAAAGTTCATGGACTTCACGAGTTTTCATTTAGCCTATGTGAATGGAGGTGAGCTTCTCAGGCGGACAGAGGGCACCCGCTAATCTACCGGGACAGAAATGTCACGAAGTTTCGCTCCTGCCCAAAGGGAGATGCCTCCTCTGGGACTTCGGAAAGATGCAGAGCACATCTCCGAGGGGACGGAGACAAGCCAGAGGCTGCCACTCCGACAGCTTTCAGGACGTGGCCCCGGTTTCCCATCTCCCCTGCCTCCCCGGCACGGTCCCAACAGTCCCGGCGCTCAGATCCCCGACTCTGACAGGAGACAGTCCACGAAGCCTGGTCCCCAGGTGCCAGGCACAGCTCAGGGAAAGTTGCCTTTGATATGTACACAACTTGGCACGGTGAGAGAAGCAACACGGCATTGGCCCCTCCACTCCACGCCAACATAATGCAACAATAAACAACAAACAGAAATGAGGCGTGGGGAGCCCACGGGGAAGGATGCTGTCAGGAAGCAATGCTCTGGTTGGTGGGAAAAACGGACGAAGGAAAAGAAAGTGCTGTGACGGAATGAAGACAATGAAAATGTGCTCCCTCCCTAAGCAAAGTGGTTGAGACTTAAGGGATAAAGAGCCACAAACTGAAAAGCATCCAAAGCCAGTCCCCAGACATCTGAGCTCCTGTCTCAGAAGCCCAAAGTGCAGTCCTTGGGGATGGCCGGGGAGAAGCTGAACATTTCTCCCGATGCCGACATCTCGGTGGTAAGACTTGCCCCATGCACACCTAGTTTACAATAACAAAGTCTCCTTCACTTACTCATCCAACAAACACTTAGAGTTTCCAATCCACACAAGGCTGTGTGTGGGTGACACTGGAAGATGCAAAGGGAGGACACCTGCTGCGTCCTCGGGGCTCGTCCCCTTTCGTAGGCAAACTAACCTACAGAACAGTCACAGGAAAAGGCGGCTGTGCTGAGGAGCCCTGAAGACGAAAGGAGTCAAGCTGACTTCCACAGATGCTGGCAGTACTGTGCCGAGACGTCACACAGAATTCGGGTTTGCTTACCTTGCAGAATGAGATAGCGTTTAGCCACGGCTTGCCTCTACGGAGGCAGAAGGGCGGGGCTGCCTGGCCCCTCCGGAACAGTGAGGAAGGCTGGAGCTCAGAACTGGGGACAGAGGCAGAACACCGAACCTCTCAGAGCATGGAGACCAGCACTCCTCTGTGCCCGTTTCAACTACTGAGTGCATGCTGTTTTATGTACGTTAGAAGTTTTAATGTGGTAGAAATACACAGATAAATAGGTAAATAAAATCCTATTCTGATGGTCTCAAGGAAAGAAAAGATGATCCCAACCCATCAGGTTTCTGTGAAACTAATTAGCAGTGACAATGCATATCCATCCAATGACATCCTTGTTACACGGGTAAAAGAACAGGAAATGTGAAGTGCTATCTCAAGCACATGCCCTTTTACTAATTTAAAAACTATTTCATCCTGAAACTTTTCGAACACATACAAGAGAAAAAGTTATAATGATTCTCCATGTAACCCTAAGGTTTGTTCCATTTGATGGAGCTGGGTTTTTTTTTTTTTTTTAATCTATGCTTAAGTCCTAGTTCTCCTTTTATTTCACTCATATATTTCAGTGCATAAGTTTTTATAAATGTGACATTTTTCCTTAACAATTATGGCACCATTATCACACCTAAGAAATTAATGATAACTCACTGTCATCATTCAACGAACACTTCATAATTAAACTTCCCTGAATGTCTCAAAAAATGTCCTTCTCAGCACCAGTGTACCTGAGTCAGGATTCAAACCAGATGTGCCCATTCCGTTAGGCTGATCTAAGATAATGCAGCCCTTGTACTTCATACCTGCTTCCCCACAGCACTGCTTTGTTATAGAAACTTGCTTATTTATCTTGTAGAGTAACTCACATTTTGGAGTTATCAATCCTTTTGTGGTGATGGTATTTATATTTTTATTTTCCATTTTCTTTGCAATTGGAAGTTAGCTCTGGAGGCTTCATTAAGTGCAGGGTCAACGTCTACTGTGGCGAGAATGTTCCCTCAGTGGTGGCGTTCCTGAGGAGACACATACTGGCTGGACCCAAATACGAGTGACACTTAGCTGATCAGTGATGCAGGTGGAGACGCTGAACTCTCCCTGTGAAGTCCCCAGCAACCTTTCACCTAATTGTTTATTCCACTGGAGAACACGGTTTCAAACAATTACTTCATTGGAGGCTACAGATTTATGATGTTAGAATTCTTTCCACCTTTATTAGCTGGCTCTTCTGCAAAAAACAAACAACAACACATACACACACACACACACACACACACACACACACACCCAGAAAAAACTAATTCTGACCTGGAGCTATTTGCTTACTTAAAATACAGTTTCTACAGCAAAGCTAGGGCAATGCTTAATTATTTCCCTTTAATTGCTGATTATCAGAATGCGAAGTTGATACTGCTCACTTCTTAAAAACAGAATCACTTAATATTGCCCAGACAGAAAAAATAGAAGTATTTCCAGAACAATACCTAAACGAGGAGACTTGAGCGTGACCACTTCCCTTTCTGCATTTAACACCCTTAAAGGTAAAAGTCATGTCTGTCAAACGTAACTGGAACCAGAGTTAGTGGAGTTACAGGAGAAATAATCTCTGAATAAAATGAACCCATTTTACAGAGAGGATTTTGTCACTGGCCAGCAGTCGCCCCTGAATCACCAGTGTTCTGCATCTCCCCACTCTGGACGTGTGTGACCACATGCTTCTTTGAAGGGCTCGGCCTCTGGCCCCGCCCGCTCAGGAGGACCCCAGAGGCAAGGGAGTCGTTGGACGGTATGCTTTCCCTTTCTTCTCCTCTGCTGCAGGGACTGTGAGAAAATGTAAATTTGTATAATACATGTGTGGGAATTCAGAGCGCGTGCTCCATGCCAAGAAGGGGCGTTGTTCATTGGTGCCTCTCTCCAGAGAGCACAAAGGTGGCCACACGGCAGGAAGACACACGGGGTGGCTGCAGGGAAGGAGTCGGGGACCACGCCTCAGTTATGTTTCTTCCAAAGAGCGTCACTGATAATTAGCACAGCTCGGCGCCACCTCCGCCACCCCTCGCACACAGAAAAAGTCTACACAAAATAAAAATCCAATCTGAAGAGCAAGACCATAAATTTCTCCTCTGAAGGATAAGCAATTTCATCTAGGTACGAAACAGCTACAACTATTTTTTAAAATCGCGAATATTAATGTGTTGTGAAAAAAGCATGAACTCCACGAACAGATGGATCATACACGAGGGGATTAAACAGCCTCGGAAGGCTCTCCAAAGAGCCATTAAAAATTGTCAAAGAATCAGAAAATTCCATAGTAAATGACCCAAATGACTTTGAGAGATGAAAAATAAGGAAGCTGAAATAGCAAAATAATAATAGTACTTGCAACTTACATAATAGCTTTCTTGAGAGAATTCTAAAACACTTTCAGAACATTAATCCAATAATTTTTGTCATTAGTCGACACAGCGCCACGGGGGCCTTTTATGTTGTTTCTCACTGAGCACTTGGGGAAACCAAGGCGCAGAAGACGAAGAGGATGTGACTTCGATGCATTGCCCCCACGAAGCAGAGTCAATGCTCGGAGAGAATTCTCAGACAGAAAGTGCACTCCCATTCTCCGTTATAACATTACCAGATGGCATTGACTCCAAGTTCATCTGTTAGTAAAGAGAACTAATATAAAAATATTACCCACAGTTATCTAAAACCTGGGGAATTCATGAATTCAGAAACAAGCGTACCTAAAAGCAAGCTCTGGAGTGAACGCACACTCCACATTGGGAAAAGCAATTTTTAAAGTAGAAAGATAAAGAGTTGTGTCTACACAGACTTTTGGTAAAGAATTATATACACGCGTCCACACTGCGCTGAGGAGCACAGCTGAACACAATCGCGGACACAGTAGCATTCTAACCGGAAGCCGACTAACGACGGAGGACCCACCAGGTGACCGAGACGGAATTTGAGGCAGAATCACAGCCTTCTGTGAGCAATTCACAGCTTCTTTGACACACACTCGGTATAAACAGCAAAGCACAGAGAGTCACAAGCTGCTGCTGATGGCAGTACACCAGGTAAGGAATGCAGGGGAGAAGGGCGGACCCCAGAGAGGTGAGGCTGGGGAGCAGGAACCACAGCAACTCCAAAGACAATGCACAGGACAGCAACTGCCCCAGGGGAAGAGCTCGGCCCTCCTGTTTGCAAAGAATGGCAGCTGGGTGACAGAAAGCATGCTGCTGAATCTTCTTCCGAGATAAATTCCTGAGAAAGTATTGTTTCTTCTGTGAGACTCATGAACACCACGAGCCAGACACTGAAAACACTGGCTAAGTTTGGCATGAGACATGCTGTGTATCTGCAAAGCTGTGTGTGTGCCAAGTTGTGTGTGTGCATAAAAATGGTGTGTGTGCAGATGTTTGTGTGAAGTTGTGTGTGTAAAATGGTGTGTGTGAAGACAGTTGTGTGTGTGAAGACAGTTGTGTGTGTGAAGATGGTTTGTGTGTGAAGTTGTGTGTGTGTAACATTGCTTGTATGTATGTGCGTGAAGTGTATGTGTCAAGACAGTTGTGTGTATATTTGTGAAGTTGCATGTGTGAAGGTGATTGTATGTGTAGGTTATGTGTGTGAAGTGTGTGTGTGTGAAGACGGTTGTGTGTGTGTGAAGTTGTGTGAGTGAGGACTGTTGTGTGTGTGTGAAGTTGTGTGTGTGTGAAGTTGTGTGTGTGTGAGGGCTGTTGTGTGTGTGAAGTTGTGTGCGTGAGGACTGTTGTGTGTGTGAAGTTGTGTGTGTGAGGACTGTTGTGTGTGTGAGGGCTGTTGTGTGTGTGAAGTTGTGTGTGTGAGGACTGTTGTGTGTGTGAGGGCTGTTGTGTGTGTAAAGTTGTGTGTGTGAGGGCTGTTGTGTGTGTGAGGGCTGTTGTGTTGTGAGGACTGTTGTGTGTGTGTGAGGGCTGTTGTGTTGTGAGGACTGTTGTGTGTGTGTGAGGGCTGTTGTGTGTGTGTGTGTGTGAGGACTGTTGTGTGTGAGGACTGTTGTGTGTGTGTGTGTGTGAGGACTGTTGTCTGCGTGTGTGCGCATACTGAAGTGTGGTGAGAAGTGGAGGAAGGAGGGTGACAAGCTGATTATTCACCAGTGGGACTTTGCTACTACTTCTCACACCGAAACAGCTGGGGCACCACTATGCCCCCCAAAAAGGACAGAAAATACATTCCTGAGAGAACTGGATACATTTTAAATAAGGACAGAGATGATCATCATGGGTAAACTGTTAGGCCTCATTACAGTTATTTAAAGTTTGGTATTGTTTTATTTTTAATTCCACACTGAAAATGTCACAACCTTTGGAAGGCTGAGGATGTTTGAGGGTCTAGACCTGGGTTCAGAAGGCCCTTCAGAAACAAGACTGTTCCTTAGAAGGGAAAGCATCCCAGAACTCTGGCAGTCACCCCGACATGACATCCCCGGAGCGGGAACATGGGGGTGGTCACGGATCACACCTCGGAAAGGACGCAGCTCCACGAGTTCAGGCTTGGTGCCGTCAGTCCATCGAGTCGGGATTCTTTCTTCTAACTTTTCCTGGGGCATGGGCGGGGGACATGGGGTGCTCCCTGCAGGCACTGGGTCTGGGAGTCACGAGTTCCTTCTTTCTAATTCTGCAGAATTAGCTTCTTTCTGCAGGGAAGCCGGAGCCCAGTCGGACTGCCGGCCTCAACTGCATCCTGGCCTGGCCGTACTCCACGGATGACAGGGTTAGTGACAGACGAAGTAACACCCTCCAGTCTTCAGGCGTGAACGCGAGACGTGCAGGTGCTACGTTCAAGGCCGACTGCATTATGAAAAAACAAAACGCTCAGACACATCTGGGTATGCTGTAAAGGTGGAACTGTAAGTCAGCACATAAGGGATGGCTCAGTCAAGTTAGAAAGTTTCTGAAAATTTGGAAAAGCAGATTCTCTGTGGACTATTATATTATAATGCAGTTCAGATGATTTTAAGGAAAATAAAAAGACAGAAAACTCTCTCTCTCTCTCTCTCTCTCACACACACACACACACACACACACACACCTGTGCCCAGGTTGTAATGAGCACCCAGTGGCTGTCGGCAGTGTAGGTCCCTCGTCCCGCCCTGGTGAGTTGGCCGGAGTCGAGGCAAAACCATCTGTCTGGACATCAGCAACTGGACAGCATATTCCTTTTGGTTGGAGAGAAAACTCTAAGTCAAAATTCTGACGTGACTTTAGAACATAGTTTCGACACTGTGGGCTAAAGGAACAGGCACGTGTCCCTGTAGTGCACTCGGGGGCCTGGCCCGGGTCCCCAGGGTCCCTGCCCACACCGGCTGTCCTCCAGAGGGCCGTGTGCAGAGGTCACCCCGGAAGCCTACTCCCTCGCCGTGCAGGGGACGAACTCAAACTCTGAGGGGCAGCTTAGCAGACCTGCCGTGGAGGTCGCTCCTGGGTTGGCGGCTTCTCTTCTCTCTCCTGCTGCCCCATTTCCTTAGTGAATTCCGAGGAAAAATAAGGAAGACACCCTAGCTCACACTTCTGTGCCCTCACTGAAAGCCAAATACACTGAATAATTAAAATCTCTCTTCTCATTGAAATAAACAAAGAGTTGAAGCCAGTCCTTGCCCGGGTCTGCTGCAGGCGAACCTGACAGACACCTTACTTCGGAATGAGCTTCTGAGGGGAGTGACCGGAGGGAGCAGAGGAGACTCGCGAGCCCAGCCTGGGGGAAGGGTCAGCAGCTCAGGCCCGTGTCCACGCCGACTCCGCAGTGTCGTTCTCTGTGCCACACTCCAGCCACCTGTGTGCAGGCCGAGCGGGCAGAGGCGACTGAACGGCAGGAAAGACTAGAGGGGGTTCTCTTTCCCTTCCAGAACCCCTGTCGGGGGTAATCCAGCCGATGTGGGGGTGCCAACAAACAGTTCCATCCTGAAGAGAGGGCCAAGGGTCAGGTGAGAGACACACATGCAAACAGGATGCTAAAGGACAGGACCTGACCCAGGGACTAGAAGCCAAGGGCAGAGCCAAGGCCGCTCAGCCGAACACTGCGGCACTCTGGAGTTCATGACTTAGCACAGGTGGTTGTACCTGCACTTTACTAACTGCCCCTGAAGGGGAGGGCCCATTTACAGGGAGACAGGGCTCACGACAGGCGCTCCTGGTAGGACACGTGCTGTTGGGCCCTCCCTGTGCAGAGGCCTGCCTGGACCGGGAGACAGCCCACCTGGCCTCGCTTCCTCTGGGCTGCAGGGACCTTCTACCTACACTCCCTGGTGTACAAAGGGGATCTCAAGAGACTCCATGTAAACAGTCCTGGATGCTGGGCAGGCTCAGGCGGTCTGTGCTCCTGGGAAGTCAGGGGAGCAGGAAGGTCCCGGGTGAGAGAATTAAGCCAGTTGTCATTAGTCAATTATTAGGCAGCTTGATGGGTGGACTAGCCACGTCAACTTTAGGATTACAAGAGGCCAATACAGTGTCTTTAAACATTAAAAAAAAAATCCTCACCCGAGGATTCGTTATTGATTTTACAGAGACAGGAAGGGAGGGAGAGGAAGAGAGACAGAGAGAGAGAAACACCGATTTGTTGTTCCACTTACTTACGTATTCATTGATTGATTCTTGTATGCGTCCTGACCAGGAATCAAACCCACAACCTTTTGGTGTATGGGATGATGCTCCAACTAACTGAGCCACCCGGCCAGGGCATGTCTTTTCGATTTTTTGACAACAGTCCATAGCAGTAAACTCATCTGGATTATGAATCAGTGAACACAGTGACACACACACACACACAATAACCAAATAAATGTTTCATAAATCTAATATTTCTTATTTTGCATGTACAAGCTGATATTTTCTATTTTACCCTATTTTACTAAAAATGTCCTGGTCAAAATCCATTAATTTGATATTATGAGCCACTCATAATTTGAAAAATGTTGCTTTGCCACCCACATGATACATTCCATCTGGGCATCGCTGGTCGCAGGGAAGGGCTTCTGGCTGACAGATGGACACAGAAGTCAAGGGTATTGGACAGTATCTTCCCAAACTGGCACGCGCGCTGGAAGTCAGGTCTGAGAAGGTGGTGTCTGAGATCACGGTAGCACAACAGGTGCTAGGACCCTCCAGCAGGCATCCTTGTGGACAGGATGTGTCATTTTTTAAAACCCTCCTTCATCGTGTCTCCCTCTCGCTAGCCTTTCTCGGGTTTCTTATCCCCCAAATACCTTTCTATTTCATCAGACCTTCACTGGTTCTGAAATACTGCCAGCCTTCCTCAGTGTGTTCCTGGTATTGTAGGGGGAAGGGCGGGTGCTGTCGGAACGGACAGGAATGGGACAATGTGTCAGTTCAGAGTTGGGAAGGGAAATTTTCCAAAAAAAAATAATTTAAAAAATAATCCTTTTCTTCACTAAAAATTCTTGTTAGGTATCTTAGTGTCTTTTATCTTGTGATTAAAAAAACCCTACAACATTATTTGTAATAAGGAATTACTATAACCACTTATAAAAATAAGTAATCACGTGGTTATCATATTCTAGGAACCAATTTGGAAGTCTCATATTGAACTTATCTCGATTCGATGGCAGCCAAATCAATTAATGCACTTCTGTCATCACTGTTTCTGACATTATGTTTGGGGTCTTTCTTCTCCATACAATGACAGCATTACAGCCAGCCATCCTTATGGCCTTTTGCATCAATTATTTAAAATCAAAGAGCCATTCATTCATGTATCTGGGCATCTGTAAGAGTATCGTTTTAAAAGGCAAAGCGTGAGAGAAAATTTGTCAATACGATTGCTGGACCTTTCTAGACATTGTGATTTATACAGAATCATTGCAGTTCTATTTAGAGAGCTGTGATCTCATCGGCTGGGAATGAGAGGGTTGAATTATTCATGTTTTCCTGGTCAATACACACACGCAAACGCACGCACACCCACGCATGCACAGACGCACACCCACACACATGCATGCACACATGCGCGCGCACACACACGCGCACGCACGCACACACACATGCATGCACATGCACACATACGCACACACACGCATGCACACACATGCATGCACACACATGCACGCGCACACACACGCACATACGCGCACACATGCACATGCGCACAAGAAGTGCGTCAGCTTTAGGGTGCTGAGTCTGGTTGCTTGTGGAGTGATTCGGAGCCCGGCTGCGACAAGCGCCTTCTCTGCACACGGACACCAGCAGAGCTCACAAGCCGGAGCGTGTGCACGGCCCGAGCTGCAGCGGACCCCACCCCGCCTGCGTGCACCGGCGGCGCCCGGCCGTGCTGCGGGGCTTCCGCTGTTCCGAGAAAGCCATCGCTGCCCATGTCCTGAACAAATGAGCCGATCACAATGCAAGGAGACTGCAGTGGGGTGAAAGGCCTCCATGGTGTCAGGCGGGTCTTCCCGGTTCGTAGGGAATGAAAGAGGAAAGATCATTTGAAGACTGATAATAGGGAGATGGAAAGATGCGAGAGTATGTTCAGAAATGCCATTGAACCTTGAATTTGAAAGAAAACTTGTTACCACTGGTTGGATATTAGCTGGGGTGAAATGGGTCCGAAATACCCCAAAGCTTTGAGTTGCTCTTTGGTTAGAAAAAAGGAACTCCAGTCAAATCCTCAGAGTCAAGGCTGTAAGGGGAGGTTAGGTAGATCTCTGGATTTCATCTGATTTTACAATTATTTACCAAAATTCACTGGACTAAAAAATCGACAATCTGAGGGAAATTTTAGATCAAATAAATATGAAGACTTTAGTTATTGTGAGACAATAGATATGAAAGCGAACCATGTACAGATTTTATCCTTGTTATTTTACTAGATGAAAAATGAACATTATAATTGTTTGTAAGTATACTCCCTTATGCTAAGGGGATAACCTCCAAGTGTACAATGCAACCAAATAAGCTGGTGAGTCCAAGCGGACATCTGGACGAGGCCAGTATTTTCATACGTTCCTGTGTCTCCGGAACAAATGGCATGATGTCGGTCCCTGAGCAAGTGAAAGGGTCAACAGCGGTCAGGACCCGCACCCCATCCAGCTCACTGGTTTTACTATTGCCACATGTGACCTTTCCCTCGTATCCCAGTGCTTCTGACAGAGAACGCAGGTCCCAAAGGACACAGTGCCGGGACGCAGCTACCCACACAGCCAGCCACTCAGTCAGGAGCAACCACAGGAAAGCACCGAGCCGCCCCACTGGGCACCGGGCTGGGCACTGCGCGTCCTTTCTGGGCTCACAGACCCAGAGGGCGACTGCCCCAGGTGCGGGCTAGGACAGTGCAGGGTGCTCTGTGTGCACGTGGCAGGGACACCAAGCCCAGACCCTGCTGCTAGAAAGGCTTTCTTGTAGAAAGTGACTGGATTGAAAAGTCCACAGGAACCTCTCCTGGGAAGAACAGGGAACAGGGAAATCACTGCCTGAGAGGAAGGGAGACAGACCCCAGCGAGAAGTTCAAGGACTCAGAGACTTCAGTGGAACCTGAGAGGAGTGCCTGTCTGTCTCATCCCAAAGGGATGACTGAGGAAACTAGGAAGGGGTCCGGGGACGGGGAATGGGGGACGGGGAATGGGGGACGGGGAATGGATATCAGACCTGCAGAGTTCTCTGTCCTCCGCCCCAGAGGGTGTCTCACGACTTGGAACGGAAATAGCCCTTGGACTAGCACACTGCCTTCTCTGCCACTGCTTCCCCAACGATGGGAAATTGTTCAAATACCAATATTCATGCCCAACTGGTGTGGCTCAGTGGACTGAGCATCGTCCTGTGCACCAGGCGGCCACCTGGTCAGGGCATGTGCCAGGCTGCAGGCTCGATCCCCAGTGGGGACCGTGCCTGAGGCAGCCGATTGATGTTTCTCTCTCATCAATGTTTCTATCTCGCTCTCCCTCTCCCTTTCTCTCTAAAATCAATAAAAAATATTTTAAAAAATACCAATACTCATAACCAATAGCTAAGATACACCGGAAGTTTACAATGTGCCAGGCACTAAGCATTTTACATATACTATCTACTTGAACCCTAACACAAGCCCTGTAACCATCCTCATCTTCAGAGGAGATGGGGATTACACATTTTCTCAAGGTCATGCATTGGCTGTTACTTGACTCCAGATCTCTGTAACTGGTAGGTAAGAGCTTCTTACCACTTTCCATTGCCTTCCTATGAAGAAGTACCCGGTGGTTACTATTATCATCATCATTAGTATTAGGTGAGTTGCCATCTCTCTCCCCATAATTCATTTGTGAAAGCTTATCAAGTACTTCTATTCAAAAACGCTAATTTAGAAGACACTGGCATTTGCCAAAATCGTCTGTATACTGCCTCTTGGGAAACTTGCTACCACTGTAGAGTAAACAACAACAACTGTCTCGTCTGAGCGAGGACGGACACACACTGTAGCCTTCGTTAGTCATTAAATGTTCTACAACACTGCTGGTCAGTGCGCTCAGCACCGCCACAACGCCCTGGGGCTCCGCACAGCGGGCGTCCGCAGCTCTCAGGGAGGCTGCCAAGTGTCCTTGCCTGGGTCACGGCTGCATTTGCTCGTTCTGTGACAATATGCACTGTGCTTCTCCGGGCAACTGCACTTTAATCCCTGTGGCAAATCATGGAGAAATATGGTGATATTCAGTGCAGTAGAAGAAACTGAGATGATTCAAATTAGATTTTTTTGGTCATTCCTCAAGAAAACAAAATAGTTACTTGCCTGGTCATTAAATATTGGCAAAGGAAAAGCTGAGCGAATGCCATTCCCTAACCTGTGCACTCTTCATGATTCAAGGTGACAATTACACATACCCAATAAAAGCAAGATGGCATGAGTAAATGTTAGCAAAGGAGCAAAATCTCTCATCTCTTCCAGAGAGTCTGTATATAAGCCAGTAACTACTTTTGAGATATTATTAGCTTCTCAAAGTGCCAATACTTTCATTTAATTTACTCCTGAATGGCCAGCTGGTCAGCTTATAGAACTGTAAAGTAATGTATTGTTACTGGAGTTTAACAGACAGGTTGCATTTCAATCCCCATCATCCACGTCACTGCATCAGCAAAGAGAAGAGAATACGCTCCTGCCCTTATGTCAATCCAACTAATAAGAAATTGAAGAACCTGAATTAAACAATTTGCAACCTGTCAAAACTTAACAAGATCAAGCATTTAGACCAAACTCAAAGTTTGGGGGAATTTATTATTATAACATTTTAAATAAGTAAAAATTGGTCCCGAAAAAGAAAAGAAAATGATGCCCCCTTTCCATAGGGAATCCTGGATGGGAAGCATTCCATTGATAAACTCCCCTTGAAGGGATGCCATAGAAAAAGAAGAAGTACATTCTTAGAGCAAATTCGTATCCCTACAGTCACGTGGTTAAAAATAAAAATAACCCCCCTGAAAACCTGTGTAAGCACTGGCTAGTGTAAGAGCTAAGGAATGATTGGCCAAACAGAAGCCCCCACGATGGAGGAAGTGATCAAACACTGAGGAATCTGACTGAAAATAGGAAGATGTCCCAATCACAGAAGATGGAAGTCGGGACTCCTGACCTTTCCATTTGCGGATGGAGACGTCCTTCTCCACAGGCAATAGCTACCATGGTTAAACAAGTGTCACGATGTTTTCAAGCATCTCAAGACAATTGTAACTTCAGGGAAGGATTCCTCGTGCACTGTTATGAGAAGAACGCCTACTTTTTCCCTCTGAGTCTAACCCATTGAAATTTAACGTTCTTTCTTCCCTCATTTACAGTATTTTCTTATTAGAAGAAAATGCTATTTCCAATAGGCCCTTCCAGGGGAAAATGTGGGTTCACAATGTGTAAGACCACACTAACATATATAGTAAGTGTGCTATTCTTACAGGAAGTTTCCCACGCAACTTGGGCTCTGTCAACAGGCCACCAAAAAAAAAAAAAGACAGCCTAGTGTTAATTAAGCTTAAAAATTCCCTTTCCATTTTAAGACTAATTAGCATATAGCACTTTCATCAAGTTTACGGAACATTTATACTAGGGAATCAGCTTTACTGAAAACTGCTGCATGGCATACAAAACCCCTCCCCATAACCCCACAAATGCAATACAAGGATTTAATTAGTTGTTATCTAATAGAAGAAACTTAGAATGCTTTAATTCCTATCAGCTCTCTTCTATTTCATGTTATTGATGTCTAGTATTTTAGTTCTATTCTGTGTGTAAATTCCCCCCCGGTTAGTCATCATGCTGTAGAGTTTATCAGGGTCGCTCCCTCCACTGTGCTGAGAATTAACTGTAAGGCAGCTGGGGAGAAGCAGTAAGTGTTGAAACAGGAAGCTACTGCACAGTTCCAGATCAGAGCTGATGATGGCATGGACCAGGAGGAAAGCAAGAGAGGAGGTCAAGTGGACTTGGAGTTGAGATACATTTCCCAGGCAGAGCCGACAGGTTGCACCCTCAGCAGGAAGAGAGTACATTTGTACTCTGGTAGGTCGGTAGATGCCGTCAAGAGAGCTATGCCTGATTCTTCTCATTGCTTTCATTTTCTTATTGAAAACTGTCAGCCGAGGCAAAGGAAGAAGTTTGAGGACATTCGAGAAAGTATGAAATTGTCCTCCAGAAAGTGAGAGAGCAAGTGACTGGGGAAATGTTGTAGGATTTGATGGACACGACTCAGGCGCCTTTTAGGTGAGTGGTCATGAATCTGATGTGAGCGCAGTCGGCAGGACATTTCTGTCCAGCTGCACTCACTAGGTATGCAGAACTTGGGGGGTGAGGACAACGGATTAGTCATGACTGGGTATGGCCACGGGTGTACAACGAAGCAAGAGGACCATGAAAGATAAGGATGATGCCAAAGGACTGAGTCTACACATCTGTTATGAAATTCAGCATACACAGGGGGAGCATGAGGTCTAGAATTTGTAAGAGGTAAATGGAGAAGTCGAGGACCAAGAGCACAGGAGTGTTGGAGAGGGAGGTAGAGAGACAGAGATCGAGAAACTGAAATCTTCAGGGAACAACAGGCACAGCTATTGAGTGCTTACAATGAACCATGTACTAATCTATACAGATAC
The DNA here is from genome assembly GCA_030848825.1 of Tadarida brasiliensis. Classification (NCBI taxonomy): domain Eukaryota; kingdom Metazoa; phylum Chordata; class Mammalia; order Chiroptera; family Molossidae; genus Tadarida; species Tadarida brasiliensis. The sequence continues at coordinate 4,008,717 of CM061275.1, read as the reverse complement.
CGACTCTTAAACCTCACGCAATTCTGTGAGCTACTATTGTTATCATCATTTTTGAACTAAGAAATTTTGGTGCAAGCAACTTATGTAATCCACTGGAAGTCACAGAGCTAATAAGGTGAACTCACACTTGATCTGAAGCTGTCTACATCCCCTAATTATACTCTTACCCACTCTGCTATGCTTTGGGGAGCGAGTGAGGAATGACTCATGTGTTGTGTTAGACTGCCGAAGGGGTGCAGCAGGTGGAATATGTGATGACATGGGATATAAAACTGAGTGCATTTAGGACTGTGGGGAGAGGACTGGTCTGTGTCACTGAAGAACAATCAACTAGTGTCTGACTCCCGGAAAATTCAAAAGGGAGAGAAAGGAGAAAATGAGTTAGGGAGATGCATCTATGTTAGTCAGAATGTTCTCCTCGATTTTTACAGGGCAATTATGTGTAAGTGTTTCTTGCGTATCAAATGATGTCTACATGCCAGTTCTATTCCTGGTCAAGGGCACATGGCGGGCTGTGGGCTTGGGGGATGCAGGAGGCAGCAGATGGGTGATGCTCTGCTCTCCCGGGATGTTTCTCTCATACCGATGTTTCTCTCCCTCCCTCCCTTTCCCTTCCCCTCTCTCTAAAAACCAATAAACTATTCTTTAAAAAAAGGTGCATATTCAAAATATATAAAATCTACAAATCAATAAAGAAAAGTAAAAGAAGCCCAACAGAAAAAATAATGAACAAAAGAAATAAGCAGGCTGTTGGCAGAAAATGAAAACAATGGTCATGAACATAAAAACATGGCTAGTCCACTAATCACGGATCAAATACAATTTAAAGCAAGATGTATTTTTACACATTTATAACTGACATAACATTTTCTCTCAATTAAAGTTTTATTTATTTTTTGTTAACCCTCACCCGAGAATATTTTCCCATTGATTTTTAGAGAGAGTGGAATGGAGGGAGGGAGAAACATCAATGTGAGAGAGACACATCGATTGGTTGCCTCCCACACCACCCCGACCATGGCTGGGGCTCAAATCTGCAACCCAGGTACATGCCCTTGACTGGGAAGCAAACCCGATACCCTTTGGTCCGAGGGCTGACCCTCTAACAGCTGAGCCAAACCAGCCAGGGCTCAGTTAAAATTTTTTTAACTTGACATTATTGCAGGTGTCTCTCTTTTCCCCACCCTTTGCCCACCTCCACACCCCCCCCCGCCTTCCCCACACCACTGTCAGTGACCATGGGGTGTGCACATATGTTCTTTAGCTCATCTCTTCACCTTCTTTATCCACACACCTCCCCACGCCCCCTCGGGCACTGGCCAGTCTGCTCCATGCATCCATGCTTCTGGTTGCATTTTGTTCATCAGTTGAAAATATGAAATTGGAGATCCACTAAGCACACAATTTTATGTATAACTCAAGAAAAACTTTCTCACAGATGTACAATGGTACATGTGTTCATGCCAGAAAATGTTAACATTGCTCGTGGTTAAATACCCTTGCAGATACAGTGTGAAATCTTGAACAAGAGTCATATCCTTGTATTTCAGAGTAACAGTCACTGTGGAGTCAGAGGAAGGGAGGAGGGAAAGGGAGGGGTACATCAAAATTTATAAATGTTTCTACAATTTTTTCATTATTTAAAAAATTCTGAAGTAAATCTGGCAAAATGTTGAGATTTGTTAAAGTTGGATGAGAGGCAGGGGCTACATTATATTTTCCTATCGATATTTGTCAAAGAAAGAACGAACATACAGAATTGGATTTGAATGTCCCATGTAAAGTCAACCTAACCTTTGGGCCACAGGTACAAAGCATAACGCTTGCACCCCGGGCAGTTTATATAATATCAATATGAAAAAAGAAAGAAAACATTTCATTGCCAATCATATTTATATTATATTTCAACCTTTAATATATTTTTCAAAGTTTACATATGTATGACATGCCCATAATGGATAGTGACTGGGACACGTGCCACGTGGGGGATGCCGCAGCTGACCGATCGGATGGCGCGAAGCGCCTGGAGTCGCTGCTCTGCGTGGTTCTTCAGCTTTGGGGACACGTGCACCCCGCGGGGGCACCCTGAACAGGCAGCTCCCCGGGGGAGCATGAACTGAACTGCCCTGTTTCAGTTCAGTTACTCCGGGGGTAGGCCCCGCGTCCACATCTGGGGCAAGCAGGCCAGATGATTCTGGGGCGGGTTTCCAAGGGTCCCTTGGGAAAACGGCTCTAGAACAATGCTCTCACCAACACACAGCACAAGTGACGAGGTAGCAGCCTCATGTCCTTGCATTTCTGCAGGAGAGTAAGCTTCATGCTTTCTGCGTGATCTCGGTGACAGAACGTTACGTTAGGCCACCTAATTTCCATTTCTACTGACATCGACAGAAAAGGATATGGCTTTTAAGGTAATTTCCAGACAAAGAGGTGGTTTGTTTTCTTCTTTGTTTTTTAATCCACTGAGGAAAAACACTGAGTGGGACTTTCTACCCAGTGTGTGTTCTTTTCAACTATGCCCCATGGTCAGAGGTGCAGCTGGCATGATCCTTGCTCTCTCTGTACTGCAGACCCCAGGAACTCCTCTCTGTCGTCCCGTGTTGGGAGGCACGTCCTCACGCCATGTTACGGGCAGGGACCCAGAGTAACAAGCAACAAGGACGAGCAAGAAGGAACACGCATCTCAGCTGACCTGCCACCGAAGACCTCACACCACTGCACGCTCCCCCGATGCTCCCACGGGGTGAATGTGAGCTCTGCTGTGTGGAAAGGAGCAGGAATGTAGAATCCCTGCAGGAACAGGTGTGATACGCCAGGTTCACTGTACAGCCTGCTACTTTTCAAACTGTTGGAGATGCACGTTTGGATCCCAAATCAGAGCTAGTTACTGCGGATGGAGTCAAGATCTGGGGGACGAGGCCTTTCTCTCGTCAAGTCAGCCTGCCCAGAATCAGACGGTTTGCTGACCCTGATTTGCAGGGCCCAGCCTCCTGTGTGGGGTGTCCCCATCCTGTACTTTTGAATCTTCACTGCGGGACCCCTGAACGGGACTGGATCTACGCTTTGAGCTTCTAATTCTCACCAGAGGGGAATTCTGAGAACAGGACATGTTTATTACCAGGCATGATGGAGCTCTTAATTGGACAGGGTTTAAAAGCATTTATAAAGGCTTCACTAGCGAGTATTCTGCTAAAGGCTGGAGAGATCATGGTAAACAATGCATGATTTTAAAGAGTTTCTTCCAGACTATTGGTCATGATGAGTTAGAAAGATTATCAGCCAGGATCCCGAATCCCGAATTCTTGATCTACCCCTGCCTAAGGCAGTGACCCAGAGGGGGATGGTGACACGCAGCTCAGGCTGTTACTATGGATTGTGTTGTTTATAATATACTACTGGTTAACATCACTGACTTGATGCTGGTATCTGACTCCAGGTATGAGAACGATCACATGTTAAAACTGACCCTGAGAGGGGAAAATACATGTAAATATACATACATGTATGTTAATAGGAGAGAGCTATAACAACGCCCTTACTCTTATAGTGCTTGTCCTGTGACTAAGACCTGAACTAGAAGCAGTTATTCTTGACTGCTTTTTCCTATTCCCATAGACATAAAATAGATCATTTTGGCATCTGTGTTAAAAAGAAAAAAGAATATTCTCTTGTCTTGGATGAGATACAAGTCAAGGAATTTTGTGATTACACATTTAAAAAATATATATTTCTCTGTACAAAAGAAAGATCCCTGTCCAACAGAGCACGTTCTAAGAACTCAAATTCAATAAAATAATTTTTGAGAGAAATGCAGAATGCGGAGTACTTAAATTTATCATCATACGATCTTGACACTGTGGAATGAAGCTGGGACTTTATGGACAGCATTGCCCTTAATCAAGCAAGCGAGGACCTGTCTGCACAAACGTGACTACAAAGCTCCTTGGTCTTGAGTGGAGAGAAACTGTCGCCACCATCCAGCACGCATGCATTTTTTTTTTCAAATGTCACATACATGATAAGACAAGCAATGTTCTTTTTTTAAAACTTAAGTTCTTGGTCCCTTTCACTGAATTTCATGATATTATCACGGCTGTTTTGGATTTGATCATTGGGAGAGAAGTTTCTACTGGCAAAGAAATATGGAGTTTTAGAGCTAGGTCATTATGCTTTGTTTAAGCTTAGTTTTAAATATGAGCTCTTTCTGGAGAAAAATGAATTTATTTTATCTAAAATATGCATCTTACATGCCAGAAAAGAAAGCAAAGGCAGCAAAAAGTCAAAATGTATTGTACCTGAGAAAAATTACATCTATGCACTTAGTTGGATATGTATATGTATTCTATGAGTCACTTTCTAATGGATTACTTATTTTGCAATAACAGTGACTGTTCATTAAGACTGGCCAGGAGAAAAAATGAAGACCAAAGCAGCGAAAGGCTTTAAAGTTTACAAGATGACCTCACTGATCCAGGGAGCCACCTGCTGCGTGTGGTGAACAGTGACCGGTCCTGGAGACAGAATTCCACTGCTTCCCTGGCTGGCTTCCCACTTCTGCCCACCGTGGGCATGGCCGTCTCCCGTCGGGCTGCACCCTTCCCGCGGAGGGACCACCTCACACTCACCCGCAACACCCGCAATAACACTTAGAAGTGTGATTTGTTGAAAAGTTTATGAATACTGTTGCTTGTTGCATAAAATATTTAAATTTATCAAGTAGGAAACAAAGTAAGACCAACGTTGCTGGGATATTGAAAGCAGCACAGTATAAAATGAACCCCTCTGATCAATCATTATCAGCAATATCTACATTTATGATATAAAAAATAAAATGAAAGTGTAATATCCAGTTAAAAATTATCCCCGAAGATACTCTCAGCCATAATTTGGATTTCCTTTGGTGAAGCAAACACAGTTTTTTGCTGCTGGCTTTATAACCATGTAAATCAATGGCAGTAAAAAATGCCATTTGGAAGTTATAGTTTGGCTCTTTGGGCTTGTAAAGATCTGAATCTCCTTCTAGTCTTATTCAAAATGATGTTGCTGAATGCTGCCTGGCGGATGCCAATTTTGCCTGTGTAAAAGCATATTTTAAAAAACTAAATATTAAATTGTTAAATCACAAGTTGGGAATTTAAATCTTGCTGCTTCCACAGACTTGCCAGGATGCCTTCTTAAGTACTGATGACCACATCTGCTCCTATTATGCGACAAATGGATGTTCAAGACTATCCGAGTGGGACACTTTAAGAGACGCTTTTCATGTAAAGAAAACGACCTACTGCTCAATATTATTGTGGACAGAGAACATGCGGAACAGTGAGGGGGTTCGACAACCCCAGATCTTTATGAAAAGTAGCTACTGTTTCTTAAAACGCCCTGTGCTATACATTGTGTTGAATGTTTTATATCACTGTCCATTATCATATGCATCACTACACAATCCCCAGAGATAATGATAATCATAATTTTTTTTTTTTGGTTAATCCTCACCCGAAGATATTTTTTTCCAGATTTATTTTAGAGAAAGTGAAAGGGAGGGAGGGAGGGAGGGAGAGAAACATCAATATGAAAGGAACACATCAATTGGTTGCCTCCCGCAGGATCGAACCTGCAACCCAGGCACGCGCCCTTGACCAGGAACCAAACCCGAGACCCTTAGGTGTTCAGGTGATGCTCTAACCGCTGAGCCCCATGGGCCAGGGCCAGAGATAATAATTAAACACCATTTCACAGATACGAAAATTATAATTCAAAGATGTAGCATAAATAAGCCAAGACCGAGGGGCAGATTAGGGATTTGACACCAACCGTTTTGCTCTTACCCTTCCCAGGTAAAAGCCAAATTGATGGTCGTTTTCTTCTGAAATAACTAGAAAAAGCAGATTGTAAGAAAAGGAACAGACAAAAGATTGAACACTCTAGATGATGTAATGCATGGAAATGCAAGCAAGGGTTCAGTTACGAATGCTGAAACCACACCAAATACAAAGACAGCACACGCTGTATCTGCGGAAACCGCCCGTCGGGTCCCTGCTGCACACAGAGGCTGCCTTCCAGAAGGCATCAGGAAAAGACATCTCTTTTCATGTGAAGTCAAAATCAAAGCAAACCCATTATTACTGATTGTACCTGTCAGTCAGATTGGACTTTTCAAATTTTTAGTTTGAGGTTGATACATAAAGATAAATAGCATTTAAAATGTGTTCAGTGATGTGAGCTCCTTAAAGTGACATGAAGAAAATAAAAGGAACATTTCCTAATGTGTATTCATTGAAAACTTATTTCTTTGTATTTACTCCTCCAGATAGCTAATGAATACTTACATGTTCTTACTAGGTTTTCTTTAATCGGATGTACTTGGCAAGAACTAACAACTGAAAAGAATACCAAGAAGGAAGAAGAAATGAGGAGGTACTTAGGTCTGAAGTTTCTGTATTTTTAAACCCTAATGAATGTACATCCTGTAGGTGTAATGTTTTCCATCATTTAAAGAAAAAAAATAATAAAAAGCATTTTTCTGTGCTTTTAACTATTTGTGACAATATAGCATACTTGAAATTTCTTGATTATGGACACTTAATTCAACATGAAAATTTTATGTACAATTTCTTTTCACCAGTTTTCACCATAGCTTCCTGATAAAAAATATTAAAATGGGCAGACTTTGATTCTACTGAATACAACTTCCCCAATCTGTGAATTTACAATGATCTAAAAGCAAAGGACTCTGACAGTCTGCATTTCCTTGTTTACTAGCGAACTCTCTAATTAACGCGCCGACTAGAATGATCAGTGGCCAGTTAATGGAAAAGGGCTCCATCCTGGGCATAATGTTTATCAGTTATGAATGGCCACTGGTGTTCATTAGAAAAAGTACTGTGGTCAGTAACAGATTTCAGTATGGGCTTGAGAGGAAGGAATCCCTGCAGGAGAAACTGCCAATTTGCATACAGTTGCTGAAGAATGAAAAGGCTGCAGGGTGGGGACTTAGAAAATGTGTACATACTCAGTACCCCCAAAAAGGTGAGCTAAAGCAGTCCTTTCTGTGTCAGCTTCAAACACGTATGGTAAAAGCAAGGGGGAATCTGTAATATTTTATAAAACATTAGCATTAGTGAGGATATCATTGAGGCATTATGCACAAGAAACTAAGAAAAACATCACTTTGTTTGAAAAACACGTCAAATTTATTGTTTTTATAATCTCAAGTGGAATATCAACCAGGAGCATGGGATAATACTACCATCACTATTGCTACTATCTCAAATAAAATTACATACAGCAACCATCAGCCGAACTCTTACATAACCTTTACACCGAGGACGCAGATCTCTTGGGGTACAATTACAAATACATTTTCTGTCTCCCAATATTTCCATCTCAAACTCATTTTATGGAAATAGTTCCTTTCCTGTCTATATGAAAAACCCACAGAAGTCCCTGTAGTGTTTCTGATCACTCTAAGATGATAAAATCATTTCAAAAAATTAATTATTAGTATGTTTTAATTTTCAATTAACTTTCACATAGGTTCTAGGAAGTTCTCAATTCCTTAGGACAGTTTGATAGGAAATTGTGTGCAAGAATTATTTCTAATATCTCTAAATTTGTTTTACATTTCCTAGGGTCTCTATATCCTGGCTCCAATTTAACTTTTTAGAATTTCCTCTATTAAGTTCACCTGACCAAAGGCACAGGCCTTTATCACCTGTTTGAATTGTCTCTATCCGTGACTTCTGATCCCATGCTAACACCAAGAGAGAGAAAAAGTAATTTATCGTTGAATATATAGTAACAGAAGGAGATTTAACTTTGGGTGGTAACCAAACAAAGCAATATACTGATGATGTATTATAGCATTGTACACTCAAAACTTATACAATTTTATTAACCAATGTCACCCCAATAAATTTAATTTAAAAAGGAATTTATCAAACGTCAAATTTAGTTCATTTTGCAATGCAGAGATCATTAAACATGACTGGAGTGGCATTTTTACTGCAGGTTTGTATTTCAGTGGCCTTTCACCATTAAGATATGGTCTCACTTAAAATGCAGTGTAGTCCTGGCCAGTGTGGCTAAGTCATTAGAGCGTCAGCCCATGCACTGCAGGGTCATGGGCTCAAGTCAGGGTCAAAGGCACATACCTGGGTTGTGGGTTTGATCCCCACTATGATCAAGGTGCATGTGGGAAGCAGCCAATCAATGTGTCTCTCTTACATCGATGTTTCTCTCTCTCTTTTTCTCTCTCCTCTTCCTCCCTCCCTTCCACTCTCTCTAAAAAAAAAATCAATGGAAAAAATATCCTTGGGTGAGGATTAACAACAACAACAAAATAAATAACTAAAATGCACTGTAAGATTTGCTTGTCCATGTGAGTGGGCAGACTTTCCTGGGAGCACTTTTCAGACCGCAGGGGAAGAAGGCAATGCCCACGCGAAGAGGTTGTGTTTCAGGGTTACTTACATGGCAGATGCCCACGCGAAGAGGTTGTGTTTCAGGGTTACTTACATGGCAGGGATTTGCATGGGGGGGTATCAGACAGACAGACGCTATGCAGTGGGGAATCTCAAAAGCCTGATTGTGGATTTCCCACATGTCTTTGAGGACTGGGTGGGTTCTTCACTGAGACCTCAGACAAGACTATACAGTACCTACGGAGTGGCTGCTATGAAACTGAAAGTTACATGGAGATATGGAAATCATGCAGAGATGGAAAAAAAATATCCTGTTTCGGATCTGCCCAAGCAGTGACAAGTCCCTGGGCACCTCTGGCACTCAGCCGAGACACCACGAGACTATGCTGTAGGACTCAAAGATGCACCCTAAATTGAGGGCCAAGCCCTAGGACAGAGAAAAAATATAGACACATTCTAACAAAGCATAAAACTAGGCCTAATGAGGTCAATAATACCCAATGGTAACTGTCTGCCAGAACAGAATTAAACAGCATTTAGAGAATAATAACATGATTATTGTTATTATTGTCTCCCACCAATGCATCCTCAACAATGATCAATATACATCTGAAACTTGCTAGACATGTGAAGAATTGGGAAAACATCCCGAGTCAAGGGGTGGGGAACACAGTCAATAAAAACAGATCCAGGTCCTGGCCGGTATGGCTCAGCAGTAGAGCGTCAGCCCGCAGACCAATGAGTCTTGGGTTCGATTCCGGTCAAGGGCATGTACCTCGGTTGTAGTTCGTCCCTGACCCTGGTCAGGGTCGTGCGGGAGGCAACCAGTCGATGTGTCCCTTTCACGCTGATGTTTTTCTCTCTCTCCCTTTCTCTCCCTCCTACTCTATCTGAAGCTAAATAGAAAAATATCCTCAGGTGAGGATTAAAAAAATACATAAAATAAAAATAGACCCAGAAGATGACCCAGAAGTTGAAATTCATAAACAAGGACTTTAAAACTGCTTTTGTAAATATAACCCAGATCTTATAAGAAAAAAGACACACGAAGATTGGAAAAATGACAGAGTGAACGGAGGCCACACAGACCATCTCCCAGGACCAAACTGGAATTACAACTAAAATAAAGACAAGCCACCTGGAAAAACCAACTGAAGAGCAGCTGGAGAGAACCCTTATAACCAGGGACGTAAAGAGGACACCATACCAAGCCTGGGCTGCAGAGATGTGAGAGGGCTGGTTGGTTGCCCACAGGCAGCAGCTGAGGGCTGCCTTAGCTGTGAGCAGTTCCCTCTGAGAAGTCGGGGTTAAAGCCCCAAGCTGGCTCCCTAGAACAAAGTGGCAGAACAGGGAAAGGCGCCCACATGACACCTGGCTGAGAAAATCACCAGAGCATAGGGTTTGTCTGGCAGAGAGAGGTGCAGGGAACACCGGCACTTCCCTGAAGGGCCAGGGCACTAATTACAGATATAGCCACTCACCTTGGGCTCCAGCACAGGGAGGGGAGACTGGACTGGAGTAGTGTGAGGAGAGTTGGGGGTTCGTGGCAGTGGGGAGAGAGCTGGGAAGGAGACCATCAGAAGCTCTATGCTGAGTTATTTCTCCACACAGGACAGTAGCCATTTTCCTCAAAGAGCCCCTTCCCCTCCCTTGGGAATACCACCCGGCCAGACAAATGCAACCTGAGGCTCATTAATAGCCAGAGACGACCTACCAGCCAGTGGGCAGAGAAAAGCCTCAGAAAGCTTTGAGCTTTGGACCTGGCTCTCAGCACTGGGGGTCGTGGCTCTGAGGACTGAGCTGTGAAGGCTGAGGCCTGGATCCCTGCACTGAGCCAATAGCCCACACTGTAGAAACCACTGTTTTCTCAAAGCAACTTTAGCTCAAGGGAAAGCAATTGCCCCACCCGCAAATTTCTAGAATCACAGTCTCAGAAAACTGAACCAGGAAGAGACAGAAAACTTGAACAGACCAATAACAACTAAGGAAATGGAAGATGTAATCAATAAACTCCCAGCCAACAAAAGCCCGGTCTAGACAGCTTTACAGGAGAGTCTTACCGAACATTCAAAGAAGAATTAACATCCATTACCCATTCTCCTCAAACTATTCCAAAAAATTCAAGAAGAAGGAAGACTTCCAAACTCTTTTTATGAGGTCAGCATAATCTTAATTCCAAAACCAGAAAAAGACACTACAAGGAAAGAAAACTATAGGCCAATATCCCTGATAAATACAGATGCCAAAATCCTTAACAAAATATTAGCAAATCAGATCCAGCAATACATTAAAAAAATTATTCACCATTACCAAGTGGGATTCATCTCAGGGATGCAAGGCTGGTACAATATTCACAAATCAATAAATGTGATACATCACAAAAACAAAATGAAAGATAAAAACCATATAATAATATCAATAGATGCTGGAAAAGGATTTGACAAAAACCCAGCACCCATTTCTGATAAAAATGCTCAGCAAAGTGGGAATAGAGGGATCATATCTCAACATAATAAAGGCCATATATGAAAAACCTATAACCAACATCATACACAGTGGGCAAAAACTAAAAGCATTTCCCTTAAGAAGAGGAATAAGACAGGGACGCCCACTTTTACCACTCTTATTTAACATAGTACTAGAAGTCTTAGCCACAGCAATTAGACAAGAAGAAAAAAATAAAAGGGATCCAAACTGGAAAGGAGGAAGTGAAACTGTTGTTTTTTGAAGATGACATGATATTGTACATAGAAAACCCTAAAGACTCCATCAAAAATTTACTAGATTTAATAAATGAATTTGACAACAGAGCTCCCATAAGACTGTCAGCTGATTTCTCAAAAGAAACTCTGCAGGCCAGAAAGGAGTGGCAACAAATATTTAAAGTGATGAAAAGCAAGGACCTACAACCAAGATTACTCTATCCTGCAAAGCTATTATTTAGAATTGATGGCCATATAAAGAGTTTCCCAGACAAGAAAAAGCTAATGGAGTTCCTCACCACCAAAACAGTATTATATGAAATGTTGACGGGTCTTCTTGAAGAGGAAGAAGAACAAAAATATGAACAATAAAATGGCAATTAATACATATCTATCAACAATTGAATCTATAAACAAAATGAGCAAGCAGAACAGAAAGAGACTCACAGACACAGAGAACATTTTGTTGGTTGCCAGATGAGAGGGGGGTTGCGGGGATGGGTGAAAAAGGTGAAGGGATTAAGAAGTACAAATTGGTTGTTAGACTAACAGACCTCAAAGGGAAGGGGGGTGGGGTGGGAAGAGAGAAACCAAAGAACTTATATGCATATATGCATAACCGAAAGACACAGTCAATAGTGTGGGGAAGGCAGGAGGGGGATGGGTGTGCGGAGGAGGGGATCAAGGGGGGAAAAAAGGAGGGACATCTGTAATACATTCAACAATAAAGATAAGTTTAAAAAGAAAATAAAATTAATGAATTTGGCAAAGTAGCAGTATACAAAATTAACATCCATAAATTGATGGCATTCTTATACACCAATAACGGATACTCAGAAAAAGAAACTTAAAAAAGCAATCCCATTTACCATTGCAACAACAACAACAAAATACCTAGGAATAAACTTAACCCAGGAGGTAAAAGAAAACTACAGGACATTGAAAAAAGAAATAGAGGAAGGTATACAACAGTGGAAACATATACCATGTTCATGGATTGGAAAAATCAACATCATTAAAATGTCCACCCTACCCAAAACAATCTACAGATTCAGTGCAATCCCTATTAAAGTAACAACGGCATATTTCACAGATCTAGAACAAATACTCCAAAAGTTTATATGGAACCATAAAAGACCCCGAATAGCCATAGCAATCTTGAAAAAGAAGAACAAAGTGGATCACAACACCAGATATCAGGTTATACTACAAAGCCACTGTAATCAAAACAGCCTGGTACTGGCATAAGAACAGGCATACAGATCAATGGAATAGAACAGAGAACCCAGATATTGACCGAAGACAGTAAGCACAATTAATATTCAACAAAGGAGGCAAGAATATACAATGGAGTAAAGACAGACTCTTCAATAAACTAGACAACAAACTTACACCATATGCAAGAATAAACTCAAAATGGATAAAAGACTTAAATGTAACCCGTGAAACCATAAAAATCCTAGAAGAAAATGTAGGCAGAAAAATTTCAGACATCATATGTAGCGGAATTTTCACTGATACATCATCTAAGGAAAGAGAAATAAAGGAAAAAATTAATAAACGGGACTACATCAAACTAAAAAGCTTCTGCATGGCAAAGAAACCAGAATCAAAATGATTCTGGGAGAACATAGTTGCCAATGATACATTAGATAAGAAGTTAATATCCAAAATATATAGAGTACTCATACAACAAAAGGAAGACAATCCAATTTAAAAATGGGCAGAGGACCTGAATAGACACTTCTCGAAACAGGACATACAAATGGCCAGGAGACATATGAAAAAATGCTCAACATGTCTAATCATCAGAGAGATGCAAATTAAAATGACTCTGAGGTATCACCTCACACCTGCCAGAATGGTGGCCATCAATAAATCCTCAAACAACAAGTGCTGGCGAGGGTGTGGAGAAAAGGGGGCTCTACTACACTGCTGGTGGGAATGCAGACTGGTGCAGCCACTGTGGAAAACAGTATGGTGTTTCTTCAAAAAAATAAAAAATGGAACTGTCATTTGACCCAATGATCCCACTTCTAGGAATATATCCCAAGAAACCTGAAACACCAATCAGAAAGAATATATGTACCACTGTGTTCATAGCAGCACTATTTACAATCGATAAGATCTGGAAACAGCCCAAGTGTCCATCAATAGATGAGTGTATAAAAAAGCTGTGGTACATTTACAAAGTGGAAATACTATGCAGCTGTAAGAAAGAAAGATCTCTTACCCTTTGAGACGACATGGAGGGACCTGGAAAGTATTATGCTAAGCAAAATAAGCCAGTCAGAGAAAGACAAGTACCACATAATCTCACTTATTTGTGGAACATAATGAACAAAATAAGCTGTCAACCAAAAGAGACCCAGAGTCATGGAAGTAGGGAACAGACTAACAAACCTCAGAGGGATGGAGAGTGGGAGGGGTGGGAAGAGATAAACCAAAGAACTTATATGCATATATGCACAACCAATCGGCACAGACATTAGGTTGGGGAAAGCAGGAGGGGGGTGGGAGCAGGAAGGAGGGGGTCAATGGGGAAAAAGAAGGGACATCTGTATTACTTTCAACAATAAAAAATAAAAAATAAATAAAAAATTTTAAAAAGACACATATGAGTAAACAGCTCAGTAATATAAGCAGAGAAATGGAAACTATGGGGGAAATCAGTAGAAATTCCAGAATTCAAAGTACAATATCAGAAATGAAAAATAAAATCACTAGATAGTCTTGACAGCATATTGGACATTGCAGAAATGATCAGTAATTTTTAAGATAGATTAAAATAAATTACCCAATCTGAAAATCATGGTGGAAAAAGATGAGAATGAAAACAGAGTTTCGGTGACTTGTGGGACAATAATAATCAGTGAACCCAGAGCTGCAACATTCAAAGGAAACCACACTGAGATGCATGTTTCACTGTCAACTGATGGAGCCAAAGAGGAAAAGAAATCATAACAGCAGCTGGAGAAGAAAGACATAATGCAGAAGAATAATGATAAATCTAATAGGTGATTTCTTATCAGAAATAATGGAGCCCAAAATATAATAAAGTGACATCATAAAATTATTGCAAGCAAACCAGATAAATATTCTGCAAATATGTGGAAGAAATAAAGGCGTTTCAGAGAGACAAAAGCTTAGAGTATTTGTTTCCAGGAGATCTACACCACAAAAAATACTGGCGAAAGAAAAGGAAGTGATTCAGTATGAAAATCTGTATTTATAAGAAGGAATAACATGAGATGATAAATATGCAGGTAAATATTTAAAAACCTATTTCTTTTTTTTTTTAAGACAAGTTATTGTATAAAGCAAAAACAATAAGATTTTATGGTGAGGTTTATAATGTATATAGAATTATATATGACTACTGTAACACAATGGATGAAAATAAATAAAATATATTATTATTAAGTATTTATATTTTACAGTAACTGCTATACTTATTTTAAGCATGCTGTAGTAAGTTAAGATGCATATTTTAATGCTTAGAGTAGTCAATGGTTAAAAAGTAAAAAAAAAGAAAAAAGGAAAAAGTATTCAATTCATACCAAAAACAGCAGGAAAAAAAAATAGAGGAGAAAAAAAGAATGAAAATGATAGACTTAAACCCAACCACATTAATAATTACAATAAATGTAAATGAACTAAACAATTCAACTGTCAAAGATTTTCAGACTGGACAAAAAGCAACTCTGTGTTTTCTACACAAGATATACTTTAAACCAACATTTGTCCCATGTGGAGTATTCTGTAATGCATTTATATCTTAAATATAAAAGGCATAATAATCTTATTACGTGGAGAACTTAAAACTGAGTTGGGAGCGGGGTTAGAGGAACATGCCATTTAGAAACACACGAAAAACATGACACCATTCAGATTTTTTCTGAATACAAGACGTGAATAGTTTCTGCAATTCTCTAATGATAAACAATGTGAAGCATTTTTTCATATGGTTTTTGTGACCACCAGCATGTCTTCTTTGGTGCTGTGTTTATTTAGAACTTTACTCATTTTTTAAACTCAATTGCGTGCTTTGTTATTGTGGAGTTTTAAGGGTTCCTTGTAATAACTGGTGTTTTGTCCTTAATAATCTTGTGGTGCCCACTGGGCCATTCACAGTAGTGACAGCCAGGCGTTCTCCAGTTACATGTCGTTGGAGTTTTGCATTAACTGTTGGAGAAGGTGCACCGACCACCAAGAACCTTTCAGTAACACTAGTGTACACACTACTGATCATTCCATTGCCAGTCGCCCCATCGTGAACCACCAAACACACTCCCTGGAACCTCTGAATCATTTCTCACCTCTCACTACGGGAAGATAGTTGAGTCGACCTAATTTTGGCTGAACTGGCCCCTGAGTAGCCAAACAGCCCTGGAAGAAAAGCAGAGGAGAATTCATGGCTTGTGTCTGACAGTGACACTCATGGGAGTTTTTCTTTTCTTGAAGAAGAAAAAGAATTCAAGAAAGGAAAAGCTTCCCAAGTGGGGTGGAAGGCTCTTCACCAAGGAGCTCTCCAGCCACACACAATCCGCATTCTGATGATTTCACAGTGTACAAGTCCCCCAGCGAGACTGCAAGGCGCGTCCCTTTCTGTCTGCATTCTCACACATCACTCTTTCGAACTGCTCAAGGCGAGGTGGAAGGGCACAGCAGTCGTTTTTCCGAAACTCTGCTTCGCTTTGGGGTCTGGGAGAGCCGGGAACTTGCGAGGCCTCTTCCACAGGTGTCCGGGCGGGCCGGGAAGCTGGGAGGGGTCTGGGCTGGCAGCCAGGCTGCCTGGCTCTCACCGGCTCTGTGACACTCGCGTCGCTGTAGCCTTGAGAAAACTCCTGGACTTCCTCGTATCTCAGTCTTTCCTCTAACATGGAGATAATACTGGTCTGTACTTCACAGAGACGACACAGGAGTGAGTGAGTTAATACTGTCACAGGAACAGATGTTGCTCTGTCCTGACTGAGGAGGGCTGTGCCAGTCACCCCAGACTCAGGAGCAAAGCCACCCGCTGAACTTCTCTAGGACACTTGAGATGTTCGATTTGAGGCTCACTCGGTCGCAGAGGCGCGAGTCAGTAGCACCAGCCTAGAAGTGCGGTTTGTGCTGTAGGAGGGAGTTACTGGTAGTGTCCCTTTAAAAGTGTATTCCCTGGCAATTATGCTCTCCCATAGAGTGGGTTCCCTATTTGTTTTGATGGTTGTTTCTTTTGCTGTGCAGAAGCTTTTGAGTTTGATGTAGTCCCATGTGTTCATTTTTTCCTTTGTTTCTGTTGCCTTAGGTGATGTATCAGTGAAGATTCTACTGCGTATGATGTCCGAAATTTTGTTGCCTACATTTTCTTCTAGGATTTTTATGGATTCATGAGTCACATTTAAGTCTTTTATCCACTTTGAGTTTATTCTTGTGTGTGGTGTAAGTTGGTGGTCTAGTTTCATTTTTTTGCATGTAGCTGTCCACTTTTCCCAACACCATTTATTAAAGAGGCTATCTTTACTCCATTGTATGCGCTTGCCACCTTTGTCAAATATTAATTGAGCATAATGTCTTGGGTCAATTTCCGGATTCTCTGTTCTGTTCCATTGATCTATATGCCTGTTCTTGTGCCAGTACCAGGCTGTTTTGATTACAGTGGCTTTGTAGTATAAGCTGATATCCGGTATTGTGATCCCACCTACTTTGTCCTTCTTTTTCAAGATTGCTGTGGCTATTCGGGGTCTTTTTTGGTTCCATATGAACTTTTGAAATATTTGTTCTAGTTCTGTGAAATATGTCACTGGTATTTTGATGGGGATTGCATTGAATCTATAGATTGCTTTGGGTAATACGGATATTTTAATGATGTTAATTCTTCCAATCCATGAACAAGGTATGTGCTTGCCAATGATACATCAGATAAGGGGTTAATTTCCAAA
This sequence comes from Tadarida brasiliensis, assembly GCA_030848825.1. Taxonomy (NCBI): domain Eukaryota; kingdom Metazoa; phylum Chordata; class Mammalia; order Chiroptera; family Molossidae; genus Tadarida; species Tadarida brasiliensis. The sequence continues at coordinate 3,991,671 of CM061275.1, read as the reverse complement.
ATATACAGAGTGCTCATACAACTCAACAAAAGGAAGACAAAGAACCCAATTAAAAAATGGGCAGAGGAACTAAATAGACACCTCTCCAAAAAGGACATACAAATGGCTAAGAGACATATGAAGAAATGCTCAACATCATTAATCATCAGAGAGATGCAAATTAAAACAACAATGAGGTATCACCTCACACCTGTCAGAATGGCCGCCATCAACAAATCATCAAACAACAAGTGTTGGCGAGGGTGTGGAGAAAAGGGGACTCTAGCACAGTGCTGGTGGGAATGCAGACTGGTGCAGCCACTGTGGAAAACACTATGGTGTTACCTCAAAAAATTAAAAATTGAATTGCCATTTGACCCAGTGATCCCACTTCTAGGAATATACCCTAAGAAGCCTGAAACACCAATCAGAAAAAATACATGTACCCCCATGTTCATAGCAGCACTATTTACAATAGCTAAGATCTGGAAACAGCCCAAGTGTCCATCAGTGGATGAATGGATAAAAAAGCTGTGGTACATATACACAATGGAGTACTATGCAGCTGTAAGAAAGAAAGATCTCTTATCCTTTGAGACGACATGGAGGGACCTCGAGAGTATTATCCTAAGCGAAACAAGCCAAGCAGAGAAAGACAAATATCACATGATCCCACTTATTTGTGGAATATAATGAACATAACAGTCTGAGGAACAGGGTAGACCCAGAGATGTGGAAGTAGGGTATAAACTGACACCCCTCAGAAGAGGGGGTGGGGGGGAGGGAAGAGATAAACCACAGAACTTATGCACATGTATGCATAACTGATGGACATGGACAACAAAGCTGGGGACAGGGTGGGGGGATGGGGAGGAGGGTGTCAATGGGGAAAAAAGGAGAAACATCTGTAACAAAAATAAATTAATAAAAATAAATAAATAAATAAAAAATAAAAGTGTATTCCCTGGACTCGGTCTGCCACTGACGGGCTAACTTAGAAGGCGTGAAACTGTCACTAGTTGGTTGGCTTTCAGAGGCATGTTAAATAAAACAAATTGTCATCTATTGATTAAATAAGCTGAAAATCAGTTCTGGTATCTATTTGTTGCCATGGTTAAACTGTCATTATTTTCCTGACAAGCCCGAGGAATTATTTCTTTGTAACTTAGGTGCCATGCACATAGGAAGCGCTCAGCGCACGTGAGCTATGATAATGTGCGAATTTTAGCCTAATTTGGTTGACAAGCAGTCGTTGGGGAGAATACATCTTCAGCACACGTTCACTTCTGGGTCACGGGTGCCTAGCTGCACGGGTGGAGAGTGAAGGGTTCGGGCCCGGCCTCCAGCACCTTCCACCACTGCAATCAGTGCAGGACTCGTGTCCTCGTACACGCAGAGCCGATGAATGGGCAGAGAGGAGACGGAACGCCGGCCTGGGATGCAGGGGTACGGATCAGAACATGTCATATCTAATGGCTATGTGACGTCCTCTGTGCACTTCAGGAGAGAGCAGGGAAGCCCCTTCCTCGGGACAGTCTCCACACACGTGTCGTTCCAAACTCGTCCAAGGGAAGAGTTCTCTGGAGCTGGACCCCAAGCGACCGCCACAGAGCAGACAGGGTGTCCAAAGGTGCTGTCTGTATTAATATGTACCTAGAGTGTATGTATGTAGTATTCAATTGTATTACTGTGTGTATTTATTACTTAATATTTACTGTAAACTTCATTCTACGAATCACACACAAATAGAGACTTTTTCTTTTTTGTTTACCATTTTGCAAGACCGCATGATATAACCTTCACGGGTTACAAAGGGGAGAACCAGGCCCTGGCTGGTGTGGCTCAGTGGTATATTCCCATGCACCGAAAGGTCACTGGTTCGATTCCCGGGCAGGGCACAGGCCTGGGTTGCGGGCTGGATCCCCAGTGGGGCGTGCAGAGGCAGCTGATCATTGTTTCTCTCTCACATCGATGTTTCTCTCTCCCTCTCCCTTTCTCTGTCTCTGAAAAGCAGTTTTTGAGAATCTGGAGATGTATGGGATTTTTTTCTTGTTATATTGTGAGGAAACCTACGCATGACATGTTTTCTTTGGAAGAACATCCCTTGAAGAATTTCTTTAGAAACTGGGAGCGTCCATATTGTTTTGCACGATAACGTATGTGCTTAATTACAGTGTGGCATCGCATGTTTTTAGTCATCCAAATGAATTCAACAAGACTAAAACAGAGAAATATCTTGACTCTGCAGTACCAGGCCGTTCTAAATAACTTCCCCACGAACACGCGTGTATGTGTTGAGTGAAAATGACAGCCTGAGGTGATGGGCCGTAACAAGGATGCAGTCAGGTGCTGTCGGGACGTTTCGCGCTCGCGCCGGTGTCACCGCCGACGGACCAGGGCGCATCACGCACCTGCACCCCTTACAGAAAGTGAGGGGTGCTGCAGGCAGGCTTCTTCAGGGTGGTAAACGACATTTTAAAAAACTGACTTTGTTCCACTGGCTTTGCGTGAACTCTTAGGGATCATCCGTGTTGCTCACCAGCAAGGTGGTACTTAATAAGACAATATAATTTTTCTGCCCAAAATCAAAATCTTTTTGTGGTGTTATATTTAAATTCTGCTAATGTTACAGATTAGTTTTAGCTTACCCCTAAGGAGGAGACAGTCTGAGGAGATGGTACCTAATCGGTCAAGAAGAATTTCTTTCATTTCAGGAGAAGCCAGACTGCATACGTGTCTCAGCGCGGTTCCAAAGCCTGGCTCCGGGGGGGCACTGCGATTCCGAGTGTCACCGCACGAGCTGGGCTGACAGAAAGGGTAAAAGGGCAGACGTCTCTACTGACCACAGGGATAATAACATGGCTGTGTATACACCGACATCTCCCCTTAATCTAGCAATATTAATCAAATATATAAAAAATTGTTTTGGAGAAAATCCAGTAATTTGGCAAAACATTCCACCCTAATTTCATTTCAGGAATTATCTTTAAATTAGCAAACTGCAGCAAGGTATTAGGCTTTATCTCTTAATCTAAATATCTGAATTCTAGCTTCTAACCCTATTTCACTCTCTATTCTCTTTGCTACCTTTCTTGGCTAAATGCTGAACACCTAAACAGTTTGTGATTGTTGCAGAATGAAAATTGATTTAATGTTCAACTTGAACACATTAGCAAAATGACTAGGCCTCGTTAGAATTTTAGATCTAATTTTAAAGGGTACAATCCAACCCTTCTGCCAGTAAGTATTCACAGTTGCTGAAACATCTTAGCACCGAACTGCATGTGCTACACAACCCCTCATTTCTTCAGCTGGAGAACACAGAGCAGGAACAGACACGCGGAGGGGGCGCTCTGCCACCGGCAAGGCAGCACATCCCGAGTCGCCAGAGGGATGTCGAGTGCCACCCTTTCCACACGCGGGCCAGGCAGGCAACGGCACTCAACAGGAAGGTACGAGGCAGCGTTCAGAGTGCGGCTGCCTCCAGCTGGTCCACTTTCTGAGACTCCGGTTCTTCTCGAACAATCAGAGCCGCTTTTACATAGTCTCTGCGATTCCTTTCAGCTCGACCAGTGGGTCGACGGGCGGGGCCTGGACTGGAGGAGCTGTGTTGTGAAGGCTGGGCTTTGGCAGGTGAGAAGCAGCACCCGGAAAGGGGCGTGGACGCCGAAGAGCTGTGGGCAGGACACACGGCAGCCTGGGTTCGAGGGGCCTGAACGTTCTCCAGGCCGCACAGAAACGCCGAGCAGGGCAGTGGTACAGCTCTGTCTCGCCGACGGGAATCCCAGGCACCACTGGTCCGAGACCAGAAAGCCCAGGAGATCGATGAAGAGGCAACTGCCTTTGTCGGGCTATAAAGACCTGGACAGAAGCGAGAACTGAGCAGGAGGCACCAACATCAGAACGTGTTTAAGGAAGAACATGTAGGGCTTGGTTGACGGGGAGGTGCTGAAACAGAAGAAAGAGACAATGTGCCTCCAAGTGGTTTGGTTTGTTTCTGGGTTTTAGGTGCACAAAAAGGGCCAGAGGACCGAAATGAGGAAAATGAGCGGGGAGGCGGGGAGGGCAGGGAGCCGCCGAAGCTCAAGGGCCTTCCCTTAGCCCACACTCCAGCCTCACGGTCCACGCCCTGAGAGGTGGCTTGGGAAAGCTAATCCGGAGTAGCAGGGGGAACTATGAGCTCTGAGTGCAAGGCCAAGCCAGGACATGTAATGTCTTCAGCACACTTCTCCTTACACACTGAAAAGAGGTCCTTCTATTTTTCCTTGAAACACAGAAGAAGCATTTTTCCAGTATAAAACTGCTTTTAACAATTACACTGGTAAAGTTCATTAATTTAAATCATTCTTTCATGAGCATTTTCGCTGTTAAAAAAAAGAATATCAAGTTAAAACTTGGCTCACAGCTAACTACTTACTTTATATAGCACATATTTTGTTCAGCTAAAATAAATCTACATAATTAAGTTTACTAGCAACTTGTGCCATTATATTTTGTCAAAATCAAGAGGTGACATGCAATTAAACTTACTTGGCTTTGTAACTTTTCCTGTTAAAATGGGTCTTTTAAACATGTCACTGGCAACTCTTCTCAGAAGCAGGATTTTGATCCTGTAGAAGCAAACGCAGACTTGAGAAAATGGTATTTGTTAGCACAGAATCTTATTACTTGGTCGTAATGAGACTCAGTCAATGTTTACTAGGCAGAATTTATTCAATGTATGAACTTGAATGCAATTATATTCTCTACTGATGACACGTAAATGATCCCCTTACCCGAAGAGGCCTCTGACTTAGAGCTTTTATTAGCATAAATGAGCTAAATCTTAACACTTGTAATGAACCTATTATTCCAACTTTTCACATGGATGTCCCAAAGCAAGATTTCTGTAGGGGAGTGAGTGTGTTCTGCTAGGACCGACTCAGCTGAACAGAACAGGTGTTGTGACCTCGATGTATGCCTCTGTTTCCATGTAACACCTGAGCACAGCTCTGAATACACAGTTGGTGCTCGGTATTTAATTTCTGAATTGAGAAGTTCTGGGATTTGTTTCTTTGGCATTGCTTCTTTCTTGTAAATTGATTGGGGGGGGGAGTGGGGGGAAGGAAAGAGAGAGAGAGACAGAGAGAGAGGTTTGCTTTTCCACTTATTTATGCTTTCATTGGTTGATTCCTGCACGTGCCCTGACCAGGGACGGACCCGTGACCTTGGCCATCAGGACGACACTCTAGCCCACAGAGGCAGGGCTGGCGTGCATCCATCCACACCCAGGGCCAAGCAGCGAGTGCACAGTAGGTAAGCAGGTACCAAAGAAACATTTTTGAATAAATGAATGAATGAACAAGCTTTTCTTCCAAGGTCCATCTTTCTATCCTAGGCCTGTAATGACCCCTTAAGCCCGAGGGAATGACTCTAATGGTGGATTCCAAGTCATGTAATTCTGAGAGTTCTAAAGCATCTTTGGCATGTTCGTAAGACTCCTGTTAGTTACCACTCCATCTCTACACAGGGCAGTGCTCGAATGGAGGATTTAACTCCAACCTTGGAATCCAAGTACCCTCCAGAGGTCTGACGCACCACTTCCCAGCCCTTTCCAAAGAGCCCATCCATGCTAGAGTCACAAAGTGGCTGAAACAGGGCCTGGGGACAGACCTTACCCTCCACCTGTCTCCTATTTCCCACCTGCTAACCGGTTTCCGTCCTCCCAGGATGGCACTCCAGAAGATTACTGGTTTATCCAGGGTCCTCGAATGAGCTCTGACCTTCAAAACCAATGAGAACACCAACAATGCTTGAGAGGGGCGGAGGAGGCTGAAATGTGTGACTGCAGGAGGGCCTGCGACCGCCAGAGGGCAGTGGAGAACACGCCCCTGAATGCACCCCTAGGCTGCTGAAGGGTTGAGGAACACCGCCCTTCTTCCGCCTTCCAGGCCCTGTCTCGGTGAGGAAGGGTGTTATTTTGGAGGGAGAATCAAAGTACCCAGAATCCGTGCTGGATGACAGAGCAGACAAATTTAAAAGGTGCACACTAGCCCTGGCCGGTTTGGCTCAGTAGTTAGAGCGCCGGTTCGAGGACCGAAGGGTCTCAGGTTCGATTCCTGGTCAAGGGCATGTACCTGGGTTGCAGGTTTGATCCCCAGACCCCGACTGGGGTTATGTGGGAGGCAACCAATCGATGTCTCTCTAATATTGATGTTTTTCTCTTCCTCCCTCCCTCTCTTCCACTTTATCTAAAAAATCAATAGAAAAATATCGTCAGGCGAGGATTAACAAATTAATTAATTAATTAAATTAAGTAAAAAAATAAAAGGCGCACACTAGAGTCTATTCACGTCTGTCTTTGGGCACAAACCTTCAGGAACAGTCACATCAGAAGAAGGAAGAGATGTAATGAACTGAAAAAGCCACACCTCTGGAGAAACAACAAAATAACTGCCCAAAAGGGGCTTCTCCTACCCAGGGGATGCTCGACCATCAGTGGACAGCAAGCCAGCACTGCGCATCAGACTTGCCATTTATGCTGTTAATACAAAACACAAGGAAGACTATTTTTAATATGTTTTATTACACTTCCGGGTACTGACACTCACACCAGGGCGGAATGTCAGCAGCTTCGTGTCACGTGCGAGATGCCAGGCGGCCGTACATTTGTTAACACTCGGCACACTATGGTCTACCACATTTTAAAGGGATTTGTGGTTTACACTGTCTTCTATAACGGATGTCCACTGACTTGAAATAAGATGGAAAGAGTATGTAAAAGTCTTTATCCTACTATATATGTACACTGGTTACTTTGAGGTAGTGTATTTTTAAAAATTGTAAAAAATAAAGGTTATTTATTTATATACTTATCTAAATTTATTTAGCACATCTATCTATATTCATCACTCCATCCTTCTCAATCCATCCACATGTATCCATCTGTCTATCTATCATCTACCCACTTATCTATCCTCTATGTATGTATGTATGTATCCATCTATCATCTATCATCCATCCATCTTCTATCTATCCATGTTCTTTGAAAATGCAAGAGTCAAGGACCCACTCACATGTCTGCGGGTGGATGCTACAGAAAACAACAGCACAAGCCTCTTCCGCCCTGGGGCCTCGGGCCGCCCTTCCCAACCAAAGGATGGAGCCTTTCCCTGCGTCAGGGTGGTGGCAGCGTCCGCGACAGGAAATGCGATGTTAAGACAGAAGGCGCAATCTCTTCACTCGGGAAAGTCAGAGTACTTCAAGGGCTGGAGCTGTGGTTGAGTGGGGACGGAGAAGGAGGAGACATCTCATGGGTGAGACGGTGCGGATGTTTGTGCTGGGGATCCTGGTGGTGGCATTTAAAATAAGAAATAACTATTTCATCCAGCCACTCCTCAATCGACTCGCCCACAAGTCCTCACTTAGCTGGGCCCTGAAATGTGGAAATGAAGACGATACATCCTCAGCTTCATGATGTTCATGATCAATGAGGCTCATTCAGCCAAATAAAAGTATTTTAATATCAAGATATATCTACTACTTCAAAACCAAACTTAAAAGGTGAAAAAATAACAGTGAATCTTTCTCCGTGCCCGTTTCTTTATGAGAGAGATTATGCACAACGTGATGCGTCATTCGTGTTCGACTGCTTGGAGACAGGAGCCTGCAATCCGTACTCGTCATTCAGGAAACACACACTACACCACACAACAGTGAATCATGGAAATGTTATTGAAAATATTTAGGTTTACATAAAACGGTTAAATTTATGTAAAATATTATATAAAACAAGGAAATGGCAGAAACGCATTTTAAAACACAGACCGCAAGAACACCAAGTATCAGCTCATAAAAACAATCCCTGCCACTTCTAATATTATGAATACACAGCTAAACTGCCATGTACATTTTAATATATGTTTGGTCCTTAAACCAATAGTTTAAAATGTATTTGTCCAAAAGTCATGCTTTTCCTAGCACAATTTATCTAAAGTAAATGAAACAACCATGTTTGACATTTAATCGAGAGAAAATCAAAATGTCTTTATGTGTTGACTATTACTGAAGTGCATTAAAATGCACTTTATAATAGAATCTTTTGAAAGTACTGATCTGACATAAAATATTTTAAAATGACTTCTTTGTCATCTACCAAAAAACAGGGGAGGAATTAGACATTCATAAGGAAGGTAAAAGCAGGTGAAGGAAGGAGGGAAGAAGGGAGGGAGGGAGGGAGGGAGGGAGGGGGGAGGGAAGGAAAAAAGGAAGAAGGGAGGGAGGGAGGGAGGGGGGAGGGAGGGAAGAAAGAGGGAAGGAAGGAAGGAGGGAAGGAACGAAGGAGGGAAGAAGGAAGGAGGGAGGGAGGGAAGAAGGAAGGAGGGAGGGAGGAAAGAGGGAAGGAAGGAGGGAGGGAGGGAAGGAAGAAAGGAAGAATGGGAGGAGGAAGGGAGGGGAGGATAGAGGAAGGGAGGAGGGAAGGAACGAAGGAGGGAAGAAGGAAGGAGGGAAGAAGGAAGGAGGGAGGGAGGGAAGGAAGGAGGGAGGGAGGGAGGGGAGGGAGGGGAGGGAGGGAGGAAAGAGGGAAGGAAGGAAGGAGGGAAGGAACGAAGGAGGGAAGAAGGAAGGAGGGAGGGAGGGAAGGAGAGAGGAAGGGAGGAGGGAAGGGAGGGGAGGAAGGAAGGAAAAAGACTCAGAATCACTGCCGCACTGTTAGGAAGTCACACCTGAGTCTCACGTTTACTGAGCACTTTCCAGAAGCCGAGTGCCGCAGCACAGACCTTCACCTAGAGCAGTGGCTCTGTCTTTCTGTCAGACAGATGGCCAACGTTTTAGTGACAGCCCTCTGGGAGCCGGCTCCTCCGCTCTGCCACTGTCCTGTGAAGCAGCCGCAGACTGTTCGTCAACAAATGGGTGTGGCTGTGTTCCAATAAAACGTCACTGATGGACAGGAAATGAGAATTTCTCACATCACAACATTCTCTTCCAGATTCCCCCAACCATTTAGTAACGTAAAACACAGTTAGCGGGCAGGCCACACGCGCGCAGGCTCAGGTGAATCCGACCTGCAGACACGGCCGTCCCCTCCGTGCTACGCTGTAGCTGCTGTCGGGGTGAAGACACTTTCTAATCACCTGTCACATGGAATAAGGCTCTCCCTCCAGATGTTTATTTGCATGAGGTACTGAGAGGGCCTGGCAGGGGAATCTCTCCCGAGGTAAAGGAAAAGAGCTGGGCCGACAAGCTTGGCCTGAAGGTGGAGGGAGTTTATGTCAACGTGCTGTTTGTTCAACATAACTTGGCCTCCAAGGTCTACCTCCATGAACTTGTGTCTGAGTTCTCGGGAAGAGTTTAATATTTAAAGGAGCCTCCCCCACTCTGAGAAGCCCACAGGACCTCAGAGTGGGAGCCTGCTGCCCGGGACTACTCAGAGGGGGCTGGGCCCTGACCTCCGCGCCACCAGACCCCTCTCAGTAAGGACTCCAGAATGGCAGTGCTGTTGTTGAGGACCAGTGACCACAGCAGCTCAGCCCGGCTGGTGTGGCTCAGTGGTTGAGCATCATCCAGTGCATCGCAGGGTCTCGGGTTCGATTCCCAGTCAGGGCACATGCCCAGGTTGTGGGCTCAATCCCCAGTGGGGGGCATGCAGGAGGCGGCCGATCGATGTTTTCCTCTCACATCGATGTTTCTAGCTCTCCCTCTCCCTTCCTCTATTAAAAAAAAATCTTAAAAAACAAACGTATCCTCGGGTGAGGATTAAAAACAAAAGAACAGAAAACCAGCAGCCCACCGTGGGTAGGACGCAAAACAAAGAGGAGACGGTGGAACAGGAAAGAACGAGCCACAGAAAGCCTGTTTGTTGAGGTAACGGGGGGCAGGACTGGGGGTACAGGCACTTAGGCATGAGGGTGGCCCGAAGGGCACCTTCCCGGGACGGTGGGCAGGGGACGCCTGGGTCCTGGCGGTGAGGCACTAAACGAGCGAATGCAGCAGCAAAGCCGCCATTACCAGAATCACCCTGTTTCCACCCAAGCTCGCTGAAGGAAATGTGGCTTCTCACTTGATCTCCCCAGTCCCCAGAGGACAGCGTTCTCATCTCTCCTGCAAAGTGGCACAGGTCGGAGGGGAGGCACTGCCCACGTCTCTCTCATCCATACTCCTGTTTGGATACATTTTACAAGGATTGTTATGTGTGTGTCTGCTCCAAGAATGTGCTTGGCTTTTTATTTTGTTTTCTCTTTTTAATCTAGTTTAATTGAGAAAGTAACAATCTACTAACCTGAATAAATGATCGAAGTCCCAATAATTACGGAAAAGAAACTCTGTTGAAGATGGACCTCAGTCTCCACGTGACAATGTTTTAGAGAACGGGGTTTTCGGTGACTACGCCCTCACAACTCGTACTTTCTCAGTGAAAGCAGGATCTCCACCCGCGTCAATGACCGCGTTTCACAGCTCCCCGCTGGGGGGAGTCCCACTGATCCCGACCTCACGTCACGCAGCCATCTCTGAAGCTGTGCCTTGGGCTTTCGTGAGCACAGCAAGAAGGAAAGGTTCAGAGAATCGTTTTTTAAGAATTACTGCAGTTGTGGAAGTAATTTCAGAAACGTGCCCACGTCTCCAGTGGACGCACCGCCTTTGGCTCGCAGAGCGGGCTCCCGAGGCCCAGGCCCAGCAGACCCTCGTGGGGTGCAGAGCCCCCCGCCTCTCCTGCCCACGGCGCTCTTCACCAGGTTGCTACTGTTGCAGCCACGGTATCTCTGCCCACCCCACCTGATTCTTCGCTTCCCACATCCGAACACAAATTTTTAAATTCCAACGATGTGAACAAAAAATTAAGAAAATTCTTGAGGAATAAAATAATGTGGGTTTACAGCAAGCCCACTCTTTCCACGGAGGAGACCATTCATGTTCATGGATTGGGGGCTGGCGGCCATTAGAATGGATCAGTGTTTGATCACTGGACCCTCTGTGACAGCCTCAAGCTCTCTGACATTGTGGCTAACACACAATCATGTGATTACAAACTGCTTTCTCCGGAACACACTTTCAACCAGAAAACACCTAACTTATTAAGTTGCATTCGGCCGACTTGGTATTCCACATCCTCCCTGCGTTCAGCTGGAAGCAGTCGCAAACAGCAAAGGATAATACTTCCCGTGTTACGTGTTGCCAGGCAATCGGGGCGAAATAATTAACACGGAAAGTGGACTGCCAGTATGCGGCTGAATGGCTCTGGAAAGAGTTCAGAAATGACAAACATTCTTCGCCGTCCCTTCTGGGACACGTGCTCTGAAATAACAGTTTGAAAGGACCACTGCCAACCCCAGTTTCAAAGAGTCTGACAGCACTACAGATTTCATTCTAAAAATCTGACTTGGTTTTCACTTAAAGGAGAATTTGTCTGTGCACACTGGGTCCCTGTGTCCTGACCTCTGCCGCCTCTGTCGGAGTCCCGCCGCCCCAGGAAGCTGGCCCGAGCGCTAGACCTCTCTGGAAGTGCAGTGGACGTGCAGGCAAAGGGAGCGTGGGTTTGGGAAGAGCTGCGCCAGGCAGGCCAGGGGAGCGCAGGAGTCCGGAATGCCCCATCGCAGTGTCTACCTCTTCAAATGAAAACCAGCTGGAAAGCCAACCAACGCAGTAAACACCTTCCCACAAAGAACCTCGACCAGAAGCAGCGAACACGGGGTGCAACAGGGTAACTACGCTCTAGGAACCGAGCTGAGCGCACTGCCCTGCAGGTCAGTGGAGATGCGAGAGCATTCGGGAGGTGCAGGACCCGTGTTAGGAGCTGGAGAGTGTTGTAAGGACGCAGCAGGCCACGCTCTCACATAATTTGAATCTGGTGGGAAACACAGCGATGGAAGCGGTTCTGTCGGAGCAACGAGGCGAATGCTAAAATAGAAATCTAGAGAGGATGCAGCACGGGGAGAGACGAGGACTCGAGCTAATTCAGTCTCAGACATGCCAGTACCAGGAAGGACCACAGCGGCCATCTGTACAATCACTTCCAACACGGAACAGCACTGAGAAAGCACCACGAACTCTCCTTTAACCATTTCAGCTTAGAAAACCTGGGTTGAAAGTCTGGTTCCATTTACTCCTTCATTCGTTCATTCACTCACTCAGTATTTAATGAAATCTTGTTATGGATGCTAGGCCTGAGATATGAAATAAACAAGACAGCCAAGGCCCTTCCCTGACTTCATAGACAGAAATTATTTTGGTGTGAACACAGATGTTTGTGAACAATCACACATATGTTGGGGGTCATGCAAGAGGGGGTGCAGCTTTATGGTGGCCCATTTTCACTGCATGTTTCGTCACGCCTCCCTGCCTCTCTGGACCCTACTCCTTGGCATAGCGTGAGGGAGGTGGAGAAATCCACCTCCAAGGTCCCTTCCAACACTAAAGATACTGCAATTTCTAGAGACAGGGTGCTAGCTGCTCTGTAAGGGAATCTGATCTACTTGGAAGTGACTGCGCTCTTTTAACCACTTGGTGTAGTGGCAAGAGTATGTACTGCTCGCTGCAGCCCAAAGGTTATGCTGTAAATCGTATCACCACTACTTACGAGCATGTAACCTTGGGGTAAGGTGTAGTTTCTCCGAGACGATTTACAAAGAGGCGATGTATGTCAAACAAGTGGCAGTGTGGCACACAGGAGCAAAATGCTGCTAGTCCCCCTCCTCTGCCTTTCTCCCCGTCAGAACCAAAATCGCTCTCTGAAACTTGACATTTACTGAATTTATTGAACACGTATTAAATGCCTATTAATTTGCCAAACATAATGCTAGGTGATAGAAATACACTGGAGAACAAGAGAGTCAATCATTTCCTGCCCTTGTAAAAGAAATCTGATCTCTCTCTGGCTTTTGTCTTTTCCAAGGGAAAGCCCTTGGCCCCGACCTGCTCCTCTGGGGTGCTCAGGTCTTGGACTCCGAGCCACCCGTGGAAGCTGCCCACAGATCATCTATGCTCCTAGGCAGCTCTTCCCTGCAAGCATCAGAAGCCTTATACCTATTTGGAAAAAATATCAAGGCAACCCTGCTCCTATTCTATCACAATTAAAACTTGGCTAGTTTTTGCAACCTGATAACTTAAAACTGAACCTAACTGGATGAAGCTCCCGCTCTTTGAAAACTTCAGTCATTTGAGTGTATCTTCTTTCGATGATGGACAACTCAAACAGCCTTGTCTCCCTGAGAAAATTTTTAAAAACTGTCCAAACACTTCTCATTTTCAAGTCCTCACAGGGCTCACACCTTCTCTCTAGTGTCCGCCTTTGAAACTTATCTGCCCAAACAGATGCAGTTATTGGAGTCCCACTTGTCCATCCCCGATCAGCCTTTTCAGTTATGGCACTAATTTCCTGAGATTCCCAGTGAAAATATGTGTCCTGATTGTCTCTCTCAAGCTACCTCCAATCGCTGAGTGGATTTTTTTTTGCTCTGAGATTCAACAATTAGGAGTCCCTCTTGCTGAAATAGCTAAGGTTGTGGACTCTCTATTTGAGAATCTCAAGTCTTCCTGGTTACCTGAAATCCATTCATCATGTCCCTCTCACGCCTTGCTTTCTGTTTTTGTTTTATTGTATGTTTGTTTTTAAGAATATCTGTGTTGGGTCTGTTGGCTACCTCTTGAGCCCTCTTCTTCAGACAACACTTGTTCCCACTGCTCGTGGGTTAACAGACAGAGTTGCTTCCGCGTGTCCCTGTGGGCCAGGCAATCAGTGAGCTGCACTGATCAATGAGCCCTGATGAAGTGTGATCAGTAAATTCTCTTATCACCATGGTAACTGGTATAGTCCTTAGACAGTGCCCTATCTTGGTACCTTGGGGAGGGAGCTTGATGACACATCACTATGATCTCCCTCTACATTAACCTCGTTGTTTGACTCACAGTCTTTGGGGACACTCTTCAACCTACTGCAAATCCGTAAAGCTGCACACAGCTATAGCTCTGCATCTCATCTGCGAGGATGTCGAAAGAAAATATACCAGATGTTTGAAGTCAATGTAGGTGATGTCCAAATTTATAATTTTAATAATCCTTAAAAAAAAAAAAAAGGAAGTGGTTTAGCCGAATTGGGTCTCTTCTCCGAAGGGCTCACAGAAAATTGGTTTAATTTATATCAGGGTTTTCAGTTTCTGGTTTAATCTTGACATAAGACAGGCTTTCCGTGATTTGATTTACAGCTTTTCTTTCTCTATTTTCCCTGAAATAATCAATACAGTTATCCCATTTTCCAATTTTGCGGAGAAGCTGGTTTTCCATGTCACTGTCCACGTTGGTGACCTGACCCAATTGAATTTCTACTGAGACAGTCCTAGCCACTGAAATTCTCCATTCCAAGCTCTCAGAATTACAATCATTTACAAAAGAATTGGTTAGGCTTAGCTGTACGTTCCTTTCTGGTTTATGTGTGTATGTGGCGGGGGTGGGGCACTGACTGGCTTTTAATTCATAAATCCAATAAGCTTCCATGTCTCCAACCCATTGTTTCTTAAATGAGTAGCAACCTCCCAAACCCGTATCTGTTTCTGAGACAGTGACCTTATCCAGACTCTTTCTTACAGGCGTATCTCTTCTGGATGATAAGCACCCCGCACGTCGGGGAGCTCCTGTTCTGCATGCACGATGATGCAGGTGATCTACCTCGCCAAGGCTAATGGCTTATCTACTCTGAGCCATAGATGGGCACTGGCAGGTTTTCAGCTTTCCACTCAACGTTTTTGCAACTTCAGGCAGACTCAGAATCAGAATGCACTGTTTGCATTTTACTTGATCATTCTGCAGGGCCATGCGATTTCATGTCACAGCCAAACCAAGTGACTAATGGAACTCTTGCGTTTATTAGCCACATATAACTGCCGTGTTCCGGGGCTTCACCCACCCATGGTGGATCCACAGATTACATTAACAGTGCCGCATGGGCTGGTGCCGGATCCCGGAGTTAGCCCTCACAGCTGTGTCTATGGGTCTGGGGATGAATGCCAAAATGGCATCAGTCCTCTTGCTGTTCCTTGTCTGTGGCACTCTTGCCCTCGGGAGTCACCCTGCCCATGATGGAGAGTCTCTGGTATTATCTGTGAGAAACCGAATTTCTGCAATATTTTTGCCCAGTGCTTCCCGATGCTTAAGAAGAAACCCTGCAGTACTCTAACGGGACTGAACATGCTGAGTCGTCGTCACTCCGCACTGCAGCGGTGCCGGCGGTGCCTCCCATTTAACTGACAGCTGCGGGCTCGGCTCCAGAACCCGGGCCCAGAATGGGGAGAGCACCACTCAGACTCGTACATCTCTCCAGACTCTGAACCACCCCTCCACCAACCAAAGCTCCTGCACAGAAACAACTTTTTAAACATTCTTCGTGACCCGTGCCTATCGATGTGCCCGGTGGGCGGTGCCAGCCCACAGGACCATTTAGATGCAACTCATTTTCTGTTCGGTCAGGACACCCTGGGTAAGTGAATGGAGAGCGCTCTGAGCCAGAAGGACAGTGGAGACGACCACGAAAGGGAAATCACCTACCTGCCCTCCCTTTCTTCTCTCCTCAGACAGGAGGAAGCTGCTTCCTTCCAGAAACAGTGAAGGGTTCGTGATGCTGTGTCTGCTCGAAGACAAGGTCACAGCTGGGACCATCACTCAGACATCTCTCAGGACTGAGTCACTATTCAGAGCGGGCCTGTTTCCTCACTCCTAATGAATCCTGGCAGGAGGACTGCAGGAACCCATCCAGCGGAGGAGAGGGCTGCACTCGTGTTATCTGCCCAAGAGCAAATCACTCTCCATAGAGCCTAAATTCCATAATTTTGGATGATGTATGCTTGAGTGTTTTGTGAGTGGGCCCTGAAAATCAGAATCCAATTTGGAAACACTGGTAAGAACCCTGCAAATGACTATTGTGTTACTAAGCACACATTTGTATCCTTTCAAGCAATCTCCTTGACAAAGGATGGCGTATGCTGGGTAAAGCGGTAACTGGCGAAATGACAAACACCAAGGCTTCAACCACTCGGGATTACGTTAGATCTCTGAAATGGTGAATTTCATAGAACAGGGTGGTGGACATTGCTACAAACTATACCTTAGGGAAGCAGGGTAACGTTCTCACCATCAAGTTAGGCCCTTGTTTTCGGAACAGAGGACCGACGATCATACACGCCAGAACGCTTGGAGACGTGAGTCCTTCAAAGCAGGTGCCTGTGTGCTCAAGGATAGCCAAGTGAAATGACAACCACACACTCATTTATACGAGTGAAAACAATGAGAGGCAGGTACCCTAGTGCGCCTGGGGTGGGGTCCTGCCCACTCCTACCCTTTTAGGGTATTAAAAAAAGAGAAAGATTGTGTAAGCCCAAATAAGTACACCTGCAGCCATTTCAGGGTGGAGGCCATGCGCCAAGCCCTGCCACACCTGTTTGCAACTTCTAAATTAAATTCATTCATATTTATTTCTTCTGAACCAGAGACATTGCCTGAAAAACAGGTTACATTCACTTATTGACACCTGTGAGGCAGAATTCATATTATATTCCTTTTTGTAAGACTGTTTTGGGAAAACGAAAAAAAAGAAATTAATTAAATAGAAATATTTATAGTTAATCTATAATACCGGGTCATTTATTCTTTTTAATCAAATACAAATTCCTTCATTATGTGTCTATGCAAAAATTCTAGTCATTGATAAATTCAGATGTCTAGGTTTGCCTTGTCCAGAAAATGCAAATAGGAACTATAGATAACGCAGTTTGCTAGCAAGTAAGTGTTGGTTTGAGCTGCTAAATTGAAATTCAGCATTCCATTAAGACAGTCACAGCAAGTCAATGGTTGCCTTCCAAATATTTTTTAAAAGCTGAAAAGGGTGAGGACTGTGTTAATGTACTTCCTCATTTGCACATTTCACAGATTTTAAGTAGCTCTTGCCTGTTTAAATAAATACAGAGAAGGGATGTGCTCCAGGAATACAGTTATTTGATTTTGCAAATAATGTAAGATTCAGATACTGTTTTTCTATCTTAAAGTTAAGCCTCTTAGAAAATAGTTAAGAATAATGAAATGGTTCAGACGGCAGGATGAATTTTCAAGAAATAAGTGAATCTACCATAAATATTCATAATCATGTTAGCTTCACTTTTTAAACAATTTCCAAGATGTTAGCTTGCTACAGTGTAACTGCTGGTCAAATCAGGGGCATAGAGGTTAGGCTGTGCTTCCTTCATTAATGATTTGGCTCAATGCACACAGCAGTATAATGTATTTTATGAGTGAGGGAAATTATATCGGTTTGAGAGGTCTCATGTAACAGTCAGTCATATCCTGTCCAAATATAATTTTGAAAACAATCAGAGCCATTATGGCTCATACAGAAAGAAAGATAAAGACAGATAGCTGTATATGGGTTTTTAATAAGTAATTCACCCTGGGTCTTGAAACATCAGATTGCCAAGTAATGTTATTAATGTATAAGCATGTTGGTAAAATCGTGTGTTCTTTCCACTGGTTGACTTTAGGATAAGTTTCCAATGCAAATATTGTGTAAATGTATTGAATCCAAGTTATGCAAATCAAGAAATAAGTCATCTTTCAAGACTTTTACTAGATTATTTACATGCCACGGAGCATTCTTCTGGCAACAGCCTCCTGACTATTTATACCTAACATTTTCCACTGGTGAAATTATGCATCTTTCGTTGAATGCTGGATATTAATTGTTGAACATATTGATCCCCGCTCAGTCTTTGAGGTTAGTGTCTTGTGAAACTTATTTGAGCCTTCCGTAATGAAACTGTGTGGGACGCGACTATTGATGCTATTGAATTGGGTTGTGCAGGGGTGTGTGTGTTCACAAATGAGAACGTACCGCGCAGACGAAATGCAATGTGCTCCATGCAGAAGGCTTTCCCATCGATCCTGCTGTGGGCAGATTTCAGAGGCCTTCCATCTGGCCTGCTCTCTGCTCACGCCCCCACGCCTCCCCACCACCTGGTGACGCCCAGAGACGCAGCGTTCTCCTCCTCTGACATCACCATTCCCACCGCGAACCTTCACACGGCGGTCTCACACAGCGCCCCTCCATGTCACCCTCAAACATGAGCCACTACACAGGTTACTTTTCTATGCATCCCTGTACATGTCTGCTTTCCTCACGAACTGCAAGCACCTCTAAGGGCTCTGTGCTCTCTGCCTTCGATACTCTGCCTCCACCGTTCCCACCTAGCATGGTCCTGCGTCCACAGTAGTCACAATGAGGTGATATTTACTGAGCGCTCCTTGTGTGCCAGGTGTCCTTCTAAGGAATTATTATTATTATTATTTAATCCTCACCTGAGGAGGATATCTTTCCATTGATCTTTAGAGAAAGAGGAAGGAAGAGAGAGAGAAACATTGACGCTAGAGAGAAACATCAGTTGGTTGCCTCAGATGGTTCAAGTCTCAGCCCAGCTCTCACTGAAATTGGGACCCTGTTAGTGCTGCTGCTATCCCACGCTGCAGCTGAGGACGAGAAACCAGAGGTAAGCAACCCAGGCCCAGTCAAGACCAAGGGCTGGCCGCACTTGACAACACCTTCCAACGCAGATTATTCCCCCTGGAGCTGGGCCTCTGCCCCAGGCGGAACCCCCAGTGTCTCAGGGGCACGGCCACCTGCAGGTCGCAGGCTCTTTAGGAAGGTTCCTCCTTGACAGAGCAGAATTCCTTACCCCCTGCTTCTCCCCATTAATTCCAGTTCCACTCTGTCAGGTGATGTCCAAGTCGTATGTGGTGGGAATGCGAACCCGGACCCCCCCCAACTTCGTCAGAAATACAGCGAAATTAACACTGGTGGGAATGCGAACCCGTACCCCCCCCCCAACTTTGTCAGAAATACAGCGAAATTAACACTGGTGGGAATGCAAACCCGGACCCCCCCCAACTTCGTCAGAAATACAGCGAAATTAACACTGGTGGGAATGCAAACCCGGACCCCCCCAACTTCGTCAGAAATACAGCGAAATTAACACTATTTACTTTCCACTTTGTGATTTAATACTGAATGACTGCCTCCATGGATGCTTATCTTTACCAGAATGAACATCCCTCTTGCTTCAACCACACTTCCTTGGGCGTCTGACTCCCACAACATATTCCGTAACTATTTTCTATTTACTGACCCCTGGATGACTTCTCCCTGGGCTTCTCTGGCCCCGGAGCTCTCCAACCTAGGGACCTCCCTGCCTCCGGCTACTGGCTGCTGTGTTTAGCCCCATGTATTATCCGAGTCTCTCGTTTGATCATTTCCCAGACTGAACTGTACACTAAAAGATGAGTTTTACATTGGGAAATTCTCTAATATTACTTTTGGGTAGTATCACAAAACATAAACCCTGGTGGCGATAGTTAAAAGTTTTACAGTTTAACTGTTTAGTTTCCCTATATAAATATATGGCACCCATAGGAATACATACATATGCATGTAAGTAGAGTTTAAAGATACGACCACAGGGTGCAAAACTGGCTTTCTGTTCAACAGTGTTTTCCATATATACCTGTCAACCTGACGAATCCCTAGGTGGCTGTATTAACCACTGGCCACCTCAGTAATCTGAATTTTGTTCCTGTACTGAACGCTGCCCTTTTCCCCTTCTTTTCTCCTAGTATCATCCATTCTCTTTACCAACGATCATGGCATCCTTTCTACCCTCTTCTTCAGCCAGTTTCTCTTTAATTAATCTGAGGATTTCATTCCGTATAGTTTTCCACGTGATTATTTTTCAACTTACTCTATGCCCTTTCTATCTGAAACCTATCATTATAAATTCATTCTTTTGATTGTGAAGGCTTTTCATTTTCAAGTGTATTTTACCAAAATGAAAGTTTTCCAGGGAGAGGAAACTCCTTTTAAAATCACACCAGCTGTGCATGAGGCCCTAAGATAAGGGATGAAGAACCCAGAAAAAGGAAAGACAAATACTGCCAAATTCACACCTCTGCCTACGGTTCCATTATCATTCCAGAACGATTAAAACATCCAAGTGGCAATCCCCTTCCACCTGCATCTGCAGTGAATCCTGCTAACATTACAACAGAACGGATTTAACAAGAGCTCTACCTACCTTGGCTCCTCGCAAAGGAACACAGCTCTTCAAGTTCTAAGCGGACTCGCTCCACGGATCCCGAGACTGGAACCAGAATTAGGTCTTAGTGTCTTGGCAAAATGTGGAATTTATTGGGACTGGGGAGCATAAACAGAAGCAGCAACGTTTTAGAAAATCATTCCATTTAGTTTTCTATCTAGGAAGTGGAAGAGCACATGAGCTGTGTGTTCTGCACGGCAGATTCAAGGCTGGGTTCAGAATCCCCAGCCACCCACCGTGCACAGCGCAGGCTGTGGACACAGACGCAGCCTCCATGCACTAAGTGCTGTTGATTTTGGGGGGTTTAGTTTGTTTTGTTGTTTGTTTTTACAGTGCTCTCGATCATGGATTATATGGTCCAAGGGAGGAGAAAATATCTACACCAACATGTTATTTATACTAGTAAAACGCTCTCTTGAAAATAAAATTTCAAATATGGTCGCAGCCCACAGAGGATTCCAGCTTGGAAAGCATGGTGGGCAGGCGGGGGAGAAACAAGGGCCGGACCTCTCTGTCAGAGCCGTGGATTCCAAAGGAGACACCCTCCGGGAATGGAGGCTGAGGAGACGCGTGCAGTTCCAGGGACACACAAACGGGAAGAGAACACGAACAGTGTCAGAAAGAAGAGACTCACAAACGCCTCATGTACCTCTTGGAGGTACTTAATTCATTATGCAAATGTGGATAACAGACATATATGACCTTAAAGGGTCTGGTGGAGCTGGGAGAGTGAGCACGGGACTCTCTCCCCCTTCCGTGTGGTCGGGTGTCCATGAAGGGCAGAGATCGCACCTGCCCGTGCCCAGCGTGGTCCTGGGAAGTCTGGCCCCCCGCGCCTGACTCTGCGGCTGTGCACTGGTGGTGCTCTTTGGGTGTTACTGGCTCCATCTTTTCATGAGATCCAACTTCCCTTTCCAGACTGTCACAATTTCTCCCATTCTTTAACTTTCTGGATCTATCCTTCTGTTACAAGTAAACTTCTATTACCATAACAACAGCTTTACAAAGCAAAAATTCACTTCAGAGTTCCTAAACCAACATATTCTCTAACAAAAAATAATTTCTTTCATGTTGCATAAGAAATTCTAGAATTTTTAGAGGATTATAAATACATGTAACCACTGATATTAACACAACAGTGGTGCTGTACGCTCAGGCATAAAGAGGGGAAGTGCAACGAGGATCCCACCATCACGGCTCCAGGTATCACTGGGTTTCTCATTCTCCAGAGCAGGGAACTCTCACTGCTGTTTAGAAGGACTAACACGGAGTCCACAGACTTGGGAAGGAATGGGCCTGGATTTGCTACATTATGAAACTCCATAAAAATAGCTCCTCATAGTCTGTTAATGTTTCCTTCTTGTATCATTCCTTATTTTCCCTTAAACCAATGAATTCTTCCTCATATCACTAAACAATCTCTCTCCTTTAAAAAAATTTTTTAAATCCTCACCTGAGGATATTTTTCTTGTTTATTTTATTTTATATTTATTTTTGTTACAGATGTTTCTCCTTTTCCCCTATGGACACCCTCCTCCCGATCCTGCTCCCCCTCCCCCAGCATTGTCGTCTATGTCCATTGGTTACCCATATAAGTTTTCTGGTTTACCTCTTCCCTCTCCTCCATCCCCCTCTTCTGCGGTTTATCAGTCTGTACCCTACTTCTATGTTTCTGGGTCTACTTTGTTCATTATATTCCACAAATAAGTGAGATCATGTGATACCTGTCCTTCTCTGATTGGCTTATTTTGCTTAGTATAATACTCTCCAGGTCTCTCCATGTCGTCTCAAAGGATAAGAGATATTTCTTTCTTACAGCTATCCACTCATCTATTGATGGACACTTGGGCTGTTTCCAGATCATAGCTATTGTAAATAGTGCTGCTATGAACACAGGGGTACATTGATTCTTTCTGATTGGTGTTTCAGGCTTCTTAGGGTACATTCCTAGAAGTGGGATCACTGGGTCAAATGGCAAATCAATTTTTAATTTTATGAGGAAACACCATAGTGTTTTCCATAGTGACTGCACCAGTCTGCATTCCCACCAGCACTGTGCTAGAGTCCCCTTTTCTCCACACCCTCACCAGCACTTGTTGTTTGATGATTTGTTGATGGCAGCCATTCTGGCAGATGTGAGGTGATACCTCAGAGTTGTTTTAATTTGCATCTCTCTAATGATTAGTGACATTGGGCATTTTTTCATATGTCTCCTGGCCATTTGTATGTCCTGTTTGGAGAGGTGTCTATTTAGATCCACTGCCCATCTTTTAATTGGACTCTTTGTCTTCCTTTTGTTGAGTTGTATGAGTACTCTATATATTTTGGCGTTTAATCCCTTATCTGATGTATCGTTGGCAATTATGCTCTCCCATATAGTGAGTGTCCTTTCCACTTTGATGCTTGTTTCTTTTGCTGTGCAGAAGCTCTTTAGCTTGTGTAGTCCCATTTATTAATTTTTACCTTTGTTTCTCTTGCCTTAGGTGTTGTATCAGTGAAAGTTCTGCTGCATGTGATGTCTGAAACTTTGTTGCCTACATTTTCTTCTAGGATTTTTATGGATTCACGAGTCACATTTAAGTCTTTTATCCATTCTGAGCTTATTCTTGTGTACGGTGTAAACTGGTGGTCTAGCTTCCCTTTTCTTTCTTTCTTTTTTTTTTTTTTTGCATGTAGCTGTCCAGTTTTCCCAACACTATTTACTAAAGAGGCTATCTTTACTCCATTGTATGCTCTTGCCACCTTTGTCAAATATTAATTGAGCATAATGTCTGGAGTCAATTTCTGGGTTCTCTGTTCTGTTCCATTGATCTATATGCCTGTTCTTGTGCCAGTACCAGGCTGTTTTGATTACAATGGCTTTGCTGTATAACCTGATATCCAGTATTGTGATCCTTCCTACTTTGTTCTTCTTTTCCAAGATTGGTTTCATATAAACTTTTGAAGTGTTTGTTCTAGTTCTGTGAAATATGTCATTGGTATTTTAATGGGGATTGCATTGAATCTATAGATTGTTTGGGTAGTATGGGTATTTTAATGATGTTAATTCTTCCAATCCAGGAACAAGGTATATGTTTCCACTTTTTTATATCTTCCTCTATTTCTTTTTGCAATGTCCTGTAGTTTTCTGAGAACAGGTGCTTTACATCTTTGGTTAAGGTTATTCTTAGGTATCTTAATTTTTTTGTTGCAAGGGTAAACGGGATTGTTTTTTCAGTTTCTCTTTCTGTTTGTTCATTATTGATGTATAAAAATGCCAATGACTTCTGGATGTTGATTTTGTATCCTACTACTTTGCTGAATTCATTTATTAAATCTAATAGTATTTTGATGGAGTCTTTAGGGTTTTCTATGAACAATATCATGACATTTGTGAATAATGAGTTTCACTTCTTCCTTTCCAGTTTGGATCCCTTTTATTTTTTCTTCTTGTCCAACTGCTGTGGCTAAGACTTCCAGTACTATGTTAAATAAGAGTGGTGAAAGTGGACATCCCTGTCTTGTTCCTGTTCTTAAGGGAAACGCTTTTAGTTTTTGCCCACTGAGTATGATGTTGGCTGTAGGTTTGTCATAAATGGCCTTTATTATGTTGAGATATGATCCTTCTATTCCCACTTTGCTGAGAAAGTTTTTATCAAAAATGGATGCTGGATTTTGTCAGATGCTTTTTCAGTGTCTATTGATATGATCACATGATTTTTATATTTCATTTTATTTATGTGGTGTAATACATTTATCAATTTATGAATATTGTACCAGCCTTGCATCTCTGGGATAAATTCCACTTGATTCTGGTGTGTAATTTTTTAAATATATTGCTGGATTTGATTTACTAAGATTTTGTTGAGGATTTTGGCATCTATGTTCATCAGGGATATTGGCCTGTAATTTTCTTTCTTTGCAGTGTCTTTATCTGGTTTTGGAATTAGGGTTATACTGGCCTCATAAAAAGAGCTTGGAAGTCTTCCTTCCTCTTGAATTTTTTTGAATAGTTTAAGGAGAATAGGTGATAGTTCTTTGAATGTTTGATAAAACTCCCCTGGGTAGCCATCTGGACCAGGGTTTTGGTTTGCTGGGATTTTACTGATTACTTCTATTTCCTTAATTGTTATTGGTCTGTTTAGGTTTTCTGACTTTTCCCAGTTGAGTTTTGGAATAGTATATGATTCTAAGAATTTGTCCATTTCACCTAGGTTGTTGAATTTGTTGGCATATAATTGTTCATAGTATTTTCTTACAATCCTTTGTATTTCTGTGGTGTCCGTAGTTACTTCACATCTTTCATTTGCGATTGTATTAATTTAGGTTCTCTTTGTTTCTTGGTGAGTCTGGCTAAAGTTTTATCAATCTTGTTTATCTTTTCAAAGACCCAGTTCTTGATTTCATTGATCTTTTTTATTGATTTTTTTAGTCTCTATGTCATTTATTTCTGCTCTGATTTTTATTATTTCCTTCCTTCTACTAACTCTGGGTTTTTCTTTTTGTTCTCCTTCTAAATCTTTAAGTTGTTGGGTTAGATAGTTAATTAGAAATTTTCTTCTTTCTTGAGGTAGGCCTGTATTGCTATGAATTTCCCTCTCAAGACTGCTTTTGCTGTGTCCCATAGATTTTGTATTGATGTGTGTTCATTTTCATTAGTTTCCAGGAAGTTTTTGATTTCTTTCTTGATCTCATTGGTAACCCATTCATTGTTTAATAACATGCTATTTAGCCTCCATGTGTTTGAATGTTTTTGAGTGTTTTTATTGTAATTGATTTCTAGTTTCATGCCATTGTGATATGAGAAGATGCTTGACATGATTTCAATCTTCTTGAATTTTTAGAGACTTACTTTGTGTCCTAACATGTGGTCTATCTTCGAGAATGTCCCCTGTGCACTTGAGAAGAATGTATATTCTGCAGCTTTGGGGTGAATGTTCTGTAAATATCAATTAAGTCCAACTGATCTAGTTCGTCATTTAAGGACTCTGTTTCCTTGTTAATTTTTTGTCTAGAAGATCTATCCAGTTGTGTCAGTGGGGTGTTAAAGTCACCCACTGTGATCGTATTGCTATTGATCTCTTCCTTGAAGTCCTCCAGAAGTTTTAAAATATATTTTGGTGCTCCTATATTTGGTGCATATATGTTTACCAGGGTTATATCCTCTTGTTGAATTGATCCCTTTAATATTACGTAGTGACCTTCTTTGTCTATAATTATGGCCTTTGTTTTGAAGTCTATCTTATCAGATATGAGTATTGCTACATTAGCTTTTATTCATTTCCATTTGCCTGGAAATTTTTCCCCCATAGCTTCACTTTCATCCTGTGTGAGTTTTTTGATCTGAGGTAGGTCTCTTGTAGACAGCATATATATATATGTTTTCTTATCCAATCAGCTATCCTATGTCTTTTGATTGGAGCATTTAAGCCATTTACATTTAAATTATTATTGATAGATACTTATTAGTTGCCATTTTTATTTTATGCCTGTGTCCCCCCCCCCCCCTCTCTTTCTCTCTCTATTCCTTCTTTTTCTTATAACAGTCCCTTTAGCATTTCTTGCAGTGCTGGTTTGGTGGTGGTAAATTCCTGTAGCTTTTTTTTTTGTCTGTGAAGCTCTTCATTTCACCTTCAATTTTGAATGATAGCCTTGCTGGATAGAGTAGTCTGGGATTCAGACACTTGCCTTTCATTACTTTGTATACTTCATGCCACTCCCTTCTGGCCTACAGTGTTTCTATTGAGAAATCAGTTGACAGTCTAATGGGGGCTCCCTTGTAGGTAATTTTTTGTCTCTCTTGCTTCCTTTAAGAGTCTTTGTCTTTAATGTTTGCCATTTTAATTATGATGTGTCTAGCTGTGGGTTTTTTGGGGTTCATCTTGGTTGGGACTCTCTGTGTTTCCTAGACTTGTGTGACTTTTTCCTTCACTAAATTAGGAAGTTTGCTGCCATTATTTCTTCAAACAGGTTCTCTATTCCTTTCTCTGATTCTTCTCCTTCTGGTACCCCTATGATTCTAATGTTGTTACGTTTTGTATTGTCCCAAAGCTCCCTTAAACTCTCCTCCTGCTTTTTAATTTTTTCCCCCTTTTGTTGCTCTATTTGGGTGTTTTTTTCTACCTTTTCTTCTAACTTGCTGATTCTGTCTTCAACTTCTTCTAATCTACTGTTGAGACCTTCTAAGGCAGTGGTTCTCAACCTTCCTAATGCTGTGACCCTTTAATACAGTTCCTCATGCTGTGGTGACCCCCAACCATAAAATTATTTTCGTTGCTACTTCATAACTGTAATTTTGCTACTGTTATGTCTTAGGTGACCCCTGTGAAAGGGTCATTCGACCCCCAAAGGGGTCACGACCCACAGGTTGAGAACCGCTGTCTAAGGTATCAGCTATGTCATTCTTTATTTCCACTTGATTTTTATTCAAAGCTCCTACCTTTTTTTAGGCTGATGTAGTTCCCACTGAGCTCTTTATAATTCTCATTAAGTTGCTTGTAGTTCTTACAACATTGTTTGAGCACCCTTAAAATCATTGCTTTGAATTCCTTATCTGACAAGTTGCTTGCTTCTGTTCCACTTAGTTCCTTTTCTGGTGATTCTTCCTTTTCTTTCATTTGGGTATTGTTTCTTTGTCTCACCATTTTAGCAGTCTGGTAGTTCTAGGCCTGGTGAGGGATGTTGGGATGTGTAGGCAGGTCGATGTGTATCAAATAAGGCTCCTGTGCCTCCCAGACTGCTTTGGTGCTTGATGTGTCTTGCCTGCTGTGGGTCCTGGAGGGTTGACAATTGGTGGCTGGTATTTGTCTGTCATGGTAGGCGCTGCTGGGGTGCGTGGATCCAGCTGGTGCACTGCTGGGGTGTGTTGCTGCCTTGTGAGGTTTAGCTCCTGATCAGTTGCTGCTGATGCTGCTGGGGGTGAGTGTCAGCTCCTGGTTTGTGCTGCTACTGCTGCTGCTGTTGCCAAGGGGTGCTCTCAGCTCCCAATCCTTTGCTGCTCTGGGGGAGGGGCTTCATTCCAAATCTGCTGCTGTAGTTGTCAGGGGTGGGTCTCGGCTGCCCGAGCCTCGCTGCTGCTTAGGCTGGGGCACCACTCCTGATCAGCCTCTGCTGCTGCTGCTGGGGGTGTGTCTCAGCTCCCGAGCTTCAGCTGCTGTTGGGGGTGGGACTCCACTCCTGCCCAGTCACTGTTGCTGTGGGGGAAGGTGCTGAGCTCCCAAGCTGGCACAAATGCTGATAGAGATGGTGCTCAGCTCCAATCAAGCTGCTTCTGTGGGGTAAGATGCTCAGATTCCAGCTGGTTGCTGCTTCCCTGAGCAGGTACCTTGACAGCACCGCTACTGTGCGCTGGTCCATATTGACACAGTGAGGTCCACTGGTCCAACGGTGCAGGGCACACTGGTGGACTCAGGTTGCTCGGCCCTATCCATTCCCTGCTGCCTCCTTACAGAGAAGACTAGGGATCTTCCAAGATGGCGTGGACTTCTGGCCACGCAGGGAGAAGTGCCCTGAAAATCTGCTTACAGCAGTAGCCAGCTGCTCCCCAACCACAGCACACAAACCCTCTGCCCCATGTTTCTGCACTGCTCGTGGTTGCTCATCCACACTCACGACCACTCACACTCTCTCTTACACTTGCTCACACTCTCACACACTCACCCTTGCTCTGGTCCTGCCCTCCACCATCTTTTTCTCCTAAATTCAGAAAAAAACGTTTCCATCCCTTCACTTTCAACTTATGTGAGTCTTTTGCTGTGAGGTGTGTCTCTAGTAAACAACATATTATATGAGTTATGTTTTTTATCCATTCAACTACTCTGTGTCTTTTGACTGGAGCATTTAATCCATTTACATTTAAGGTTATTATTGATATGTACTTATTTATTGCCATTTTTGTCCATTATGGTTATGTTTCTCTTCCTATTTCTTCTAGTATTACAGCAGTGCTGATAACATTTCTTGGAGTGCTGGTTTTGTGCTAATATATTGTCTTAGCTTTTTTTTTTTTTTGGCTAGGAAGCTCTTTATTTCACCTTCTATTTTGAATGATAGTCCTGCTGGATAGAGTAGTCTTGGATTCAGGTCCTTGTTTTTCATGACCTTGATTACTTCATGCCATTCTCTTCTGGCTTGTAGTGTTTCTGTTGAGAAGTCAGCTGTTAGCCTTAAGGGGGTTCCTTTGTAGGTAACCTGTTGCTTATCTCTTGCTGCCTTTAGGTTTCCCTCTGTCTTTAATTTTTGGCATTTTAATTATTATGTATTGGTGTGGGTCTCTTTGGGTTCTTCTTAGTTGGGGCTCTCTGTGCTTCTTGAACTAGTATGCCTTTTTCCTTCACCAAGCTAGGGAAGTTTTCTGTCACATTTTTTCAAATATATTCTCTAACCTTCACTCATTTTCTTCTTCTTCTGGCACTCCTATGTTGCAGATGTTGTTATGTTTCATATTGTCTCACAGTTCTCTTAGGCTTTCTTCCTGTTTTTAAATTGTTTTTTCTTTTTGGTTTTCTGATTGGGTGATTTTTTCTACCCTGTCTTCTAATTCACTGATCCAGTCCTCGGCTTCCTCTACTCTGCTGGTTATTCCTCCAATGTGCACTTTATTTATCCTATGCCATTCTTCATTTCCCATTGGTTGGTTTTCAATGTTTCTATGTCTTTACTCATGCTGTTGAGCTTCCTCATGATGATTATTCTGAACTCTACCTCTGATATCTTGCACAATTCAATTTCATTTATTTATTCTCCTGTAGAATTCTCTTGTTCTTTCATTTGGGATTTCTTTGTTACACCATTTTGGCTGTCTCAGTGGGTTTTAGAGCCTGTCAAATATTCCCTGTGGGTGTTGTTGTTCTACTGGTTGTGGTTCCCTCTACTGGGTTTGGATGAGTGTGGGAGGATCCACGTTAAACATCACTGTCAAATCTTACTTTCCTGGGTAGATTTGCAAGCCAAGGAAAGGTTCAGTTATCCTCTAGCTTTTTGCTTGGAGGCTATTAATCTCAGTCACTTGATGAGCCTCGAATTATAGCCCTCAGCTGAATGAAAAACCCCTCAGATGTAAAAGGATTTCCAGCGGGTGGGGTACTTGCTTGCTATCAGACTCTAGATGTTAATGAGCCTCAATTTGCATTTCTCTGGCCTGGCCTGGTGGTGTTGAATTCCTGAGGGAGAGGCCACTGCTTCTTCCAGGGGCTCTGGGAAGGGGCTCTTTGAGCAATATGGCTACTGTCCTGTGAGGGAGCGATTCAGCACAAAATTCCCAGTGTCCTCCCCTCCAGTTCTTTTCTGAGCCAGGAGCCCCAGATTCTCTCCACACAGTTCCAGTCCAGTTTGCCCTCCCTCTGCCAGAGCCC
The DNA here is from genome assembly GCA_030848825.1 of Tadarida brasiliensis. NCBI lineage: Eukaryota > Metazoa > Chordata > Mammalia > Chiroptera > Molossidae > Tadarida > Tadarida brasiliensis. Next base: position 3,962,264 of record CM061275.1, on the reverse strand, counting down.
AAGGTGAGTGGTTGTAGCTGATTTAGTACTTTTTAAAAGCCCTGCTTTCTCAGTGGGAAGCACTCACAACTATTACAGCCCTCTGCTGCTGTCCATGGGCTCCCAGTCCGCCCTCACGTGCCTCTGCAGTTCCTACCAGACTCGATTTGGTGTGCTCTTTCTGTCCCTGGTTATAAGGGTACTCTCCAGGTGCTTTTCAGTTGGTTTTCCCCAAAGACTTGTCTTTATTTTAGTTGTAATTCCAGTTTGGTCCTGGGAGACAGTCTGTGTAGCTTCCATTCACTCTGCCACCATTTTTCCTCTCTCCCTGAGGATATTTTTCCATTGATTTTTTTTTTTAGATACAGTGGAAGGGAGGGAGGAAGAGAAACATCGATATGAGAGAGGCACATGGATTGGCTGCCTCCCACACGACTCCTACTGGAGTCGGAGACCAATCTGCAATTGAGGTACGAGACCTTGACTGGGAATTGAACTTGCAACTCTTGGGTCCATGGGCCAAAACTCTAACCACTGAACCAAACTGGCCAGGACTGAACAATCTCTCTCTCTCTCTCTCTCTCTCTCTCTCTCTCTCTCTCTCTCTCTCTCTGCCAAAACTCTAACCACTGAACCAAACTGGCCAGGACTGAACAATGTCTCTCTCTCTTTCTCCCTCTCTCTCTTTCTCTCTCTCTCTCTCTTTCACACACACACACACACACACACACACACACACACTCACACACAGGTCTACTGAGAGTTTGACACCTCCTATGAACAAATGAAGTACTGCTTTCTTGTAAGGTTCACCACACAGGAGAGCAAAGAGCAGTTATTACTTATACCTTTAGATACACACTACTCATGGGTACTCCAGTATAGCACACAGAGAGTGGTGTCATAGTTGACATATTGAATGGTACTTGGGGTAACTCACCTGCCTACACTACAAACTATGGAATCTTAGAATTTGAAGGTACCATTAATATAATCAAATCCAAACTTATCATTTAAAGATAGAAAAATTGAAGCCCATAAAAGCTATAGGACACAAATAAGGTGATAATATTTCATTATAGATTGTAGAGAGATTCAAATTCTGCCAGACTGCATTAACAGAGGATTAATGGCATGCCCTTGAGTTGTCTCTTATGGATGGCTCAGCCCAAGAGGGGCTATTGTTTTGGATTCTCAGCACTATTATTCTTTGTATCGGGTTAATATATCTTCCAAACTGTGGTCCCTGGAGCAAGAAACCCCCAAATCACTATAATGACACCACCACTAAGTAATGTACACCAAGTTATGCCCAGCTGACTTTGTATATGTGGAAACTGCGAGAAGAATAATTGGGATATTATTATCAGCATGTCTCAAAGAGATTGTGTGGGGTGTATAGTTGTAAACATTATACAGAGCCTTTACAGTCCCAGAGTTGGTACTGGCACTTTATTTATATTTCAAATACTTTATTGTCATAAGTATGGTATTAGAAGAGTATGTAACCTTTTCTATACTTCTGCTTGGGTAAGAGAAAGAATATGCAAATGTTTTGAGCATAGTGTAATTTTTTTTTTTATCCTCACCCGAGGACATTTTTGCATTTATCTTCAGACAGAGTAGGAGAGAGGGAGGAAGAGGGAGAGAGAAACATTGATGTGAGAGAGACACACCAAGTGGTTGCCACCCACACGACCCCAACCAGGTCCGGGGAAAAACTGCAACCGAGGTACGTGCCCTTAGCAGGAACTGAACCTGGAACTCCCGGTCCATGGGCCGACACTGTAACTACTGAGCCAAACTGGCCAGGGCAAGCATAGTATAATTTTTTATAAAGAAAATGAAATGAACACATCAATTGCGAAATATAAATTCCAACTGTTTATTCTGCATAAATTTTAAAATTTTTATCTTACCAATATAAAAATAATATAGAACCTGAGAGAAGCTGAACAGGTGTCACCAGGGTTTCAAGTTCAGGAGAAGAAAACGTGGCCTTAAAGCAGGCAGATGGTTCAGAACCCTGGACAGCTGCCCAGTTGCTGGGGCTGCTCCTTCCTCTGCCACCCACCCCATCCCCCACCCCCGCCAATGTGGTTCTCCTGGCTGAACAAATACTTAGCAGCCTGCAGTCCATTAGATTGCTATAGATGGCACCTGAGTGGTCCCAGGAGAGACAAGACCAGCTGTCAAATGTATGTTAACTTGAAAAGAGATTTTGAAAAGCAATCATCAGGACATTTGTATTCTATTTTATTTCCACCGTCATAATGCTTTATATGATAGCTTAAAGAAAAGAGAGCTTGGCTGCATTTCCAGAAGAGTGTAACAATGGCATATGTGTGTGTGTGTGTGTGTGTGTGTGTGTGTGTGTGTATTTAATTGAGACTTCTACTTTTCACAAACAGAACTCCTAATAGAAATAATAAAATAGTTCCTTGTCTTTTTATTTCCTCTGCAAGGTCTCTGTGAGGGGCATTTAAGAACAAACATCGTTGAATTGCAAGGTGTGAAATATTCAGATCCATTTGTTTACATTGCAGAACACAGACAATGTTTAGAAATACCTACACCATCCTTTCAGGAGCACATGGGAAACCACTTCCATGTGCCAGCTGGTTCTGGTGGTGCAGATTACATCCACGACAGAACCTGAACCTTGCAAGAAACAAGAGATTGCAGCAATCTCAGGCAATGTCCATAAACCCTGTGCAAAATTCATCAACTAAAGGTAGGCCAGGAGCTATGCTTTTTTCTATCTGTTTTAAAAAAAATCTCCTACATTTAAGTAACAAATACAGAACAGAATACAAGTGAGCTTCTAAAGTTCCAGGTTCGATCACAGTAGCACTGTTACTTTAGTCAACCTGTCCCTTATCTCTGCATATCTGGATGTGCCAGGAAAAAAAGTCACTGAACATAAGCTTCGTAAACAGAAAAATTACTGTTATATTTCTATGCCATGTGACCATTTTTACAATGAAGGCTCCTTTTGGTTAGCTAAATATACTATTTTAGTACAATAATACTGGATGTGCAGTTCTCCCTGCTAATATATTTTTAAACAAAATGACTTTATTTTAGGATAAAAGATCAGTATGATTTCTTTACATTTTATTAACTTTCTGGAAATTTGGCAGCTCGTTTACTGCAGGTAAAATAATAAAAAGATGAGGAGGTTGTGGGTTTTCTGCAGCCTTTGGGGTACAGACTGGTACAAACTGGATCCTCTCCCAGTTTCTCTGCCCCCGTCTAGTTCTAGCCTCCTCAGCAATAACCCATCCACGCTGGATCAGAACCAGCTGGAACGGGGGCAAATCTGCAGCGTGCACTCCAGACCGACGACTCTAACCTGGGAGCGGAAAAGCCCGTCTGCAGGACCAGCTTTGGTTATAGCTCACTTGGGAACGGGCTTCTACAAGAAAACCTTGAACTAGTGTTTCTCTAGCCAAAGGGGACATTGCATTCTCGAAACAGTGATTCTTTTTTTTTTTTTTTTTTTACCAGTTATGTCAGGAATAGCTTGATTTCTGTAACTGTGGGCCTTTCATCCAGTCATGCCACAGAGGTAAACTGAGGCAGCTTTGTGTCACCTTTGCACTGTTATGTTGTGTTCATGAGAAATGATGAACTATGCTGTAACCTGTGAATCTCTTTCAGACCGAGATGAGCGACAGGTCAGAGGAGAAAAGGTAGATGTTTCCTAAACAGCAGACGGCTTCGTCTTCCTTCTCTGCTCCACTGGGATAAGGACAGTGAGAGCTTATGTCTGAGTCTCTATGCCTTGCATACATACTCCTACTTCTCCTGTTTGATGACAGCTGTCCGGTGTGCTAATGGGGTGGCCTGGAAACCATTCTGTAGATGAGAAAACCAAGCACAAACGAGGCTTCATGTACTGGCCAAGGTCACCAACTGGTGGCATATCAGTGAGTACGGGCACTCAGAAGGAGAGAGATGCCCTGTGTGCACTCCCTCACATGCCACCTGCCATTTCCTGAAACGCGTGGTCTGTGGGCAACCCCTGTCTCGTAACTTTGATTATATGCATATGTTTTGAAGGGAGAACTACTGAGAAAATATTCATAATGTGAACTAGTGTAACAATAAAAAAATATAATGTAATTGAGTGCTGGGACCTCCCAGACCTGCTGTGAATCACACAGCAGTGAATACTACATTTATTTTGGGCTAGCTGGCATATGGTGTTAGTGAGAACAAGGATGTAGGTCTGATTTCTCAGTTGGGCCAGTGGATGTAATTCAGGAATAAGCACATTCCAGAGCTGCAGGACAACCCTCATCAGCCAATTTAAAGATATGTAACGACAAAGGAATTTAGGGGAGAGCATATTGTTAGCCTGCTGAAGGGGACAGAAGTCAGTCATTTTACAGATCAACTTATAATTACCAATATTCTCTTTTATTTTCTCTAGAAGTTTATCGATTACTTCAGCCTGCAAGTATTGGAATAATATTATGATGTGAATTTAAGCACTTGAATATTTACTTCTTTTTTCAATTTATTTTTAGAGAGAGAGAGAAAAGGAGAGGGAGAGAGAGAGAGAGAAACATTGATGTGAGAGCGAAACATCAATCAGCTGCCTCCTGCACGCCCCCTACCGGGGATCAAGCCTGCAACCCAGGCATGTACCAGGGCTAGGAATCAAACCGGCAACCTTTGGTGCATGGGATGATGCTCAACCAACTAAGCCACACCAGCCAGGGCTATTTCTACTTCTTGAATGCCAAGTTGCATGACTGAGTGACACCGCTAAATTCACACTGATCTTTCTCTCAGTGAATGTGTATCAGAATCCGAACGGTGAAATGAATCACGGATTTTATAGCTTGTTTCCCATATCACATTCTGGTGTTTTTTGTTTTTTAATTATTTTTATTAATTTGTTTTTGTTACAGATGTTTCTCATTTTTTCCCTCATTGACAGTCTCCTCTCCATCCCCCCCCCGCCCCATCCCCAGCTTTCTTGACTATGTCCATTGGTTATGCATACATGCATATAAGTTCTATTCCCATATCACATTTTGTATGTTTCTTGAAAATCTACAGTTAAGTCAGACAACATTATAGACAGAAATCTCTCTAATCATGCACAATTAATGGTGGAAAATTTGGAAAGAAGAAACTCTCACTAATTCTTGACCTAATATTAATCTAAGTTTTTTGGTTACATTGTGGTAATTCATTTATTCTTTTACACCCATCAATGATCTCATTCACAGTTTTGCTCTGAGCCACACAGACCCATAGATCTCTTGCAAACTATTCTGTACTTGGCTTGAAAAAATGCCTCAAATAAAAGGGAAGACTGAGGACACATTTTTACACCTAACATATCAACCAGAAAGGTCGGGAAAAACAGTTCTGGACACTGGGACCGCGGGCCTCCTATCACTTTGTAGGTTGTGCTTTATTTCTGGTCCTTGGGCAAGAAAGCCTTCTTCAAGCCAGCGATTCTTACACTTACTTATGGAATTCTCCTGCTGCCGGGTTATCAAGGAACCTCCAATCTTTCCAGCAACGCCCTCGCATGAATACACAGGCTTTCTGCTCTCTAGAATTAGAAACCAATTTCTAAGGTTCTGAGTATGTCACTGTGCTTTGAGGAAATCTGTACTCAGATTAATAGGCCCTGCAGGAAAACCAACCTTTGTAACTGGTATCCTTGGCACCAAAATCAAATGTCTAAATCCTTTCTGCTTTGGGAATGACTGTCTATCCAGGGAAAACCCCAGATGCTGCCTTTACAAGAATTACCAGGGACTCGTCAGCTGGCAGTATCGAGTGGAATAAAAGAGAAGAGAATCAAAGTTTTTTTAAAAATGCTGACCACCTTGCTCCATATTCTCAGAGAAGCTGGTAGCGTTCTTTATTTCTAAATTTGGCTAATATTAACTTATAACTTTATAATTTTGAAAGACAGAATTCATAGAAAAATGTTTTCTGAGTAAGGAACAGTTGCCTTCCACAAAATAAAAATAGAAATGTTGCTTTGGGTTAGCAAATAAAGCTCCTTATTCATAAGAGTCTTACACTCTTTGGAAGCATCGCAGGAACATTCCCGGTTTCTGTCTTAGAATAATGTTTGTTTTTTCCTTTTTGATACCTCGTGCCGTGGCTTCATGACATAACGGGATGCTTGGTTGGTGTGTTACTATCCCAGTGCAAACGCAGTCAACCATGAATTCAAAGGACAGAAACTACAAAGGACCACAAAGTGTATTACTGGTTAATAAATACGTCCTGAGTGGTAATTCAAGTTTTATTTTGTCACTTTATTAATGATAGTGCTTACACTACGGGGTATTATGTTACGTAAAAGGAATCGTGCCCCCAGTGCCCACGGCGAAGGCTGCAATTCCACCGGGCATCCCAGCAACCGCAGACCACCTGCGCAGAGCCTGCCTCGCTTGTCCGTTAGCTCCAGAACCCAGAAGGGAACAGCACCCTGACTGTACATATACGGGGGGCACCACCATGTGTATTTGTATCAGCCAGGTATACTAGATGGACATAATTGAAGTGGGACTGTGTAATGAAATGATCAATCGTAGCCTTATAAAGAGAATGGCCACACATCCCTTCGGAGCTCCGGATCCCTTCCCACTGCTGTCCATCAAAGAAATGGGAATGCTAGAGAGAAAGAAAATAGGTATTCTGCCCAAAGGAGAGGAGCAGAGGAATCCTTTGCATAAGGTAGCATCTACCCGACTGCTGGAGCCTGCAGTGCTCCGTGCCGCTGGGGAAGCCCGGGCTTCTCTGGGGTCTCTGCAAGCCTGCTGGAGGCAAGGCAGGGGGCTGCCAGGGAGTGTCCTCGCTCACTTCCGGGGACCTGGGACATGTGACCCCTTGTCACAGTTTCACTGCATCGGAACCTAGACCGTGGGGCAGAAGCACTAGCAAGGACTGCAAAAAGACAACACAATGTTCTTAGTGTGCACACCGCCTGTGTTCACACAGGAGTCAGGGAAATGCTCCGATGCCTCCGTGCCGAGCGCTTCATGTGACTGAATCCTGCACCACTGTTCATGCCATTTGCCTGGGTTCGGTGCCCACCTCAGCCTTTCACTCGTTCCAGGACCGTGGGCGAGTCCCTGGGACTCACTGCAGCCTGGTTTCATCCTCTGCCCAGTGTTACAAAATACTTCCTGTGAGCTGATGACAGACAGTGTGTCTATAACGGTGCTTGGCGTGCTAAGTAGCCCTATGGAAAGATTGTGAGTTTGACTCCATTGTCAGTGGGTCACTTAGCCTCCACTCTGAGACCACCGGCGTCATCCAAGGTGACTTCCGTCAGCTTCTCATCCCGACACAGGCAAACTCATTGTCAGGGTCACCTCCCACCCTCATGACCACCGTTCCCACTTCTCCCAGCCCCTCTCGCCTCCCCCCTTCTCTCCTCGGTACTCAAACCTCTTCCCCAGCTCTGCCCATAGCTTATAGAAAGTCTCAAGATTCTCATAGAATAAAAGCTCTCCCCTGTCATATACTCCTGGCTTTCCTGATTCTCACCCCAACTACTCAAAGGCTTCTCCTCCCCTGCTGACTCTCTCAGCTTCTCACTGGAAGTTACCTTCTATCGCCACCACGTCACTGAGCGCGCTCCCCAGGCTCCCGATGGGCCAGACGCAGTGGGCATCCTACGACCACTGTCTTCTGAGCTTCCGTGTGTCTGCCACTGTCCGGACCCTGCGTGCTCTCCTCTCTGCTCTTCCGTGTCTGCAACTGCCAAAGCTCTGTGGCCGTCCTGAGGCCCCTCCAATGACACCTTCTCAGTGTTCCCTCCTGGGCTCCTCTCCACCTGCCATTTACATGTCGCTGCCCCAGGGCTTGGCTGTGCTTCCAGCCCCCTGGCCTCTCACCCCGCCCGGCTCCTGCCTGTTCCCCAAATTCCACATTTCTGCTTGCAGCTGCGGGCCATGCAACACCTTCCAACACCACTTTTATTTCCTGACGAAGTCAGCAGCGGCTAGGGACGGGGAGCGGAGAGCCGGCCGAACCGGAGTCGGGGAGAGGTGGCAGCCGAACTGTCTGGGCGCAGTGCGGGCAAACGAGAAAACGGCGAAGGAAGCACCCGGCAGACGCACGGACCAAGCCCGTGACTGTGCCACCTTCATCCGCAGCTCCACGAGCGTGTCTGACTTGGGGACATCACGCTTAAAAAGGACAAACAGAAGAAACATGCACTTAAAATTATTTACTGGATTCTACATGAAGAATCAGACTAGGCAGTGGGAATACAGAGAGGACTGACTGGTGAACTTCAGGAGTCCACTCCAGTGGGAAAGATAAGAGTTGTGCTGTGACATCAGTGTGACAGACGCACCTACAGAACAAAGGGGGTGTCGCCAAGGCTGCCGGGACTAGTGACGAATGATATTCACCAAGAGATGAAGCAGCGTGGTCGCCCCAGGCAGGGTACATGGCCTTCAGGGAGACTGAGGTGACAGACGGGTCCTGAGTGTACGGTCAAGGAGACAAGGTTCCCCAGGATGAGGGCAGAGGGAAGAGTGGGGTCTGATGGAGAAAGGCTGGTCTTGCCCAGCCGGTGCGGCGCAGTTGGTTGATGCATCAAACGTTAAGTCCTGAAGCCAAACGTCCCCCAGAAATCATCTGCCCCAAACGCATCACTTTGAAAGCCAACAAGCACCCACAAAGCCATGACTTCAGGGCGGAACCCAGAACTGCTGGCCAGAGGTCTTCCCTCACCTTGACTCGCACGTGTCCCAGCCGGGTCCCCATAGCCCCGGCTGGCGCGGCAGGCCTCGGCTCTGCAGCAGGGGCTCTTCAAACCGCTTTTTCTTCAGCAGTGAAAGCTGAGCTGTGACATTTGGCAGGTTTCCTTGCTAACATTTGGCAATAATTGTTTATCAAATGCTAACAAGGAACGCTGCCGAATGTGGCGGCGCTGGCAGAACCGTCCACAACGCAGCACAGAGGCCAGAGCCCGCGACTGGGCTCAGTCCTTTCCGCCTGACCCTGGAGACGGGCCGTGCGCCCTGGTCTGCGCCATGCAGCACCACAGGGGGACGCACAGGGGACCAGACTCCTGCCCTCTGAGCCTGGAGCACTTCCCCGATTCTTAGGGAGCTCATGAGACAGAGATGCACAGAGAAACGCAAATTTACAACAGGCTAGAGAACACACACATTACAACTTCATCCACTTGGATGCGAATCTGTGGAAGATCAGGCAGCAAAACCGAGGCCGGAGTCTCCGAAGGGCCCTCTGCTTGTCCACACGGGCCTCTTCCAGCTCTGCTGAGCGTGGGCCTAACCTCCTGTCTTTGCTAACCCACACCTTTGGAGGTCTAGCTCAAATCCCACCGCCTCTGGGAAGCCTTCCTACCCCACCTTCGCATTATTCTTTCCCTGTGTTCTCAGGTTACCTTTGTTTTAAACCTTGACTGACCAGACCCTTATGTGGTACTGAATAAATGCCTCCTAACTAGGCAAAGATCTGAAGTCTCCCCTGTCCCAGTGAGCCTACCGACCCGGAGGGCAGGAGCTGCCCGCCCACTGACAGCATCCTGCACGGGGGCCACCACTGTCTGTGCTTCAGGACTTGGTGGCTGGGCTTGGAGTACAGGCTGGAGACATGCTTTCCCAAGTGCTTGGCAAGTGCTCATTTACGTCCCAACGCCCGACCCTCACCTCTAAAGCCTGCTTAGCTACTCATCAAAACAGATCTTTTCAGACATTTCCCCAGGTCATGTAAGCTCACGTTAGCTAAATTCGGGGAGCTCGGTACATCCGAAAGGAATCCAACTGCTTTTGTTCAGAAGAATTCAATGATTCCGACTTTTAAACATCAGGTAACTGTTCACTGCGGATCCACCAGACCTTGGAACACAGAAACAGGAAAGACACGTCCAGTTTGCCCGATTTTCCGCTGCCTTGCTCTCCTCGCCTCAAAAAATAAAACATAAAAAAAGCCTGACAATGTCAAAATACTATCTTAATAATAATTAAAAAATAGTTGAGGGTGGAAGTACAATCTTTATTTCACATGTGTGGAAGAAAAATTTCCTTTTCATAGACACACAGTCACACCTGGCAGACTCGCGAGGCCTTAGACATTAGCTCGTGGGGTGGAATGGTTGGAACAAGCAAACATCAAGGTTCTCATCTCTACTCTAGACATAAGGCGTACATGTTTTCCAGCGTTTGGGACGCAGGAGAAGCATCCAGAGCCTCAGCACTCTTTACTTAATAGCTAAGTCGTTAAATACCTTCTCGGATGATCAGAAGTCCTTTCTGATGTGGCAAAGGCCTCTGCCCCACTCGCAGACTCTACACGTGAGACCAGTGCCCTCTCACTTAGGAAATGAAATAAGATAGCAACACCTAGCAGCAGTCTGAGCCAACTAAGGACACACGATAATCATTTTTAAATTTTAGTTGTTTCACTTAAAATGCAGTCCTGCTCCAGTCTCAAATTGTGCCAAGGATAAGAACAATCAGCTACATGCAAGGAGATGCACGCAGGCAGCATTTCCCTCCCAAATTCCAAGACTGTTGGCCGTGGCTCCTTCGGGCAGCCCGCCCCAGGGAGGCTGGCCCATGCCCTCTGCAACCTCAGCACTCAGTGAGAAAGGCCCAACACATAAATGCTAACCAGGCGGGGAAGCGGGCCTTTGCACAAAGGCTTTCAGCCCAATAAACCACCTAATTTGGGTAAGTCTGTTTGGATCGGTGCCAATACAGACTGATTCACGAAGCTGTCAGGGCTCGGGCCTCCTCGCGGGCTGTGTAGGCTGAATCTTTTCCGTTCCTCACTAGGCTGTCCTCTCCTCTCAAACCCAACCACGTCCAGCCCCCGTTCAGGCTAGGGGACGCTGTGTTGCCCTTCTGGTCGAGGAGAGTGGAACTGGTGTCAGCCTGAGGACGCCTGGGAATTTGCCTTTTTGCTATAAAGAGAGGCCACCAACAGCTCACACAGTGCCTGTCCTCGGAGGAGCACCTACTCATTATTTTTTCAACAGATGTCTTACTGAAACAGATTTTATTATTTATGCTATCCTCCTGTAAAACATCTGAGAAAATTCAGAATAACAATGAAAAATGATTGTGCTCACAAAATCAAGTAAATCCAATAATATTTCTGACAGAATTGATTACAATGATGTCAAACGCCCCTCTCCACTCTCTTTGAAAGTTATTTCAAACATAAAGATAATGAAATATGGTGCCTGTCACTTGTAAATTGTGGCTGAAAGTCTAAAGAGATAATTTAAAGAGTCCCAGGTAGAACAACACACTTGCTTTATTTTATTTGTCAGAGAAATGCATTCGTTAGGAACTTTCTGCTGTGGAAGTTGGAAACCCCAAAAGCAGATCAGACATTTATATGGCAAGAATGTCTTCATGGGCCACAATTCCTAAACTGTAGAAGTTTCTTTATACAGGTGGTAGGGGTGGGCAGGCAGGGGAACAGGCAAGACATTTAGATTTTGCTGTTGTTCTTATGGTAAGAGCGTGAATGTTTAGCATTAAAAACCCTGGGATCAGCCCCGCTGGTTTGGCTCAGCAGTTGGAGTGTCGGCCCATGGACCAGAGAGTCGCGAGTTCGATTCCGGTCAAGGGCATGTACCTTGGTTGCGGTTCGGTCCCCGGCCCTGGTTGGGGTCATGCGGGAGGCAACCAATCGATGTGTCTCTCTCACATCGATGTTTCTCTCCACCCACCCCCCCTCCACACACACTCTATCTGAAGGTAAATGGAAAAATATCCTCGGGTGAGGATTAAAACAACAAAAAACAAAAACTTGAGATCAGCCTGGCCAGTGGCTCAGTGGATGGAGCACCGTCCCATAGACTGAGAGGTCCTGGTTCAACTCCCAGTCAGGGCACATGCCTCGGTTGTGGGCTTGATCCCCAGTAGGGGGCGTGCTGGAGGCAGCTGATTGATGTTTCTCTCTCACATCAGTTTCTATTCTCTCTCCCGTCCTCTCTCTCTAAAAATATCAATAAAACATATTTAAAAATAATAAAATAAATAAAAATAAAAAATCTGGGATCAGATTCCTAACTCCCACCATTCATTTTCTGTGAGACGAGAAAGTCAGTTAATCTGTTGGAACTTCCCTTTTCTCCTCAGTAAAAAGAGACAATATTAATTACTTCGTTGATGTAAAGTGACTAAAATGTATGTGATGTATATAAATTACTTTCACAGTATGTGGCACACAGTAATCATTCAATATGATAGCCACTGTTTATTATTATTATTGAATGCACTGGTAGCTATCAGGGTTTTGGGCATGGCTTTCTAAACATATTTGTTCAACTCTCAACTCTCTTTCTGCTTATCCCCATTTTGCTATTTTAATCTCATAATTACATTAGACTTCTCCCAGCCAATCGCCCTTCCACTTTGATTCCTCACTAACCTTTGTGAGAAAGGGCGTATCATCTTGTGTCTCTCTCCCTCTACAGGCGACCCGCCCTGGGCAGAGCCCAGCACCCTTCTGCCGCACAGCAAGTGTTCAATACACAGAAGACAAATAAATGCACGGTCATGCTTTTCACACGGATGAGGTCGCTGAGGCTCTGACCAATTCCCCAAAGCGCCTGAAGTCGGTCACTCCAGCGAGCAGGTGGAGGGACTGTGATGTGCGTGCCGGTCCTCGTGATCAGAGCGGTGCTCCTTTCCCGGCACCTTGCTGCCTTGTTTCGCCCAGAGCTTCGTGGGGTAGGAATCTGGACCCTCACCCACAGTGTTTCCTAACAATTTTTCAAAGCACACTTTCCCTCTACAATACTCTTAATGGAATATCAAAGAGGGCAACTTGGAAACCCCAGTTCGTGGAGTGCTCCACACCAACCTCGGACTGTCAAGCTGTCACTGCCAGTGGGACTCCAAGGCCCCGTCCGGCCTGCAGGTCACTGTGCTCCCAGTCCCACTGAGGCACCGCCGGGGACAATAAAAAGGAAAGTTGAGAAATGGTCAAGCACGTGACTGATGGTTAAATGTCGCAGGAACAGAGTTCTCCAGCTTCGTTTTTGTGGTGGGCGGGGGTGGGGAGGGATGAAAGGGAATGGCCCCTGGAAAACAGGAGGGACGTTGATAGTGAAGCCAACTATGCTTGCATATATTGCTGTCATCAATAACAGACATTGCCTGATCTAACTGAGAAGGTATTTTATTGCTTTGCTCTTTTAGATACATCTAAATAGGTGTTCATTCTAACCCTGAATGATAATACGTATTTTACAGTGTTAAGATATGCTTCTCACTGCTAATATTCACATCATCTGCAAAGAGTCAGGAGGAGGCATTATTCCCCCATTTTCCAGGTGAGGTCACTGAACAAACAGAAGGCTGAAACTTCCCGGGGAATCACAGGAACCGAGACGGGCCAGGGCTGGGGCCGGCTCCTGACTTGCAGTCCGGTGCTGCTGCTTAGCCCATCCACGTCAAGTGTATGCAGACAGGCGTGGGAGCTCCAATTACATTTTGAGCCATTTCTAATGCGTCCAATGTTTGGTGTTTGTCAAAAAGGAAGAAAACTGGACACGACGCTCATTTTCCTCTAGCTCTTTTATTCTGCAGTCAATTCCACAGTTAATATCAGTAGACAGCCCATTTAATATCCTCCTCATGTTTATTTGAGAGTTTCAATTTTTCTCACTTTTAATAAAATTCTATAGATTTTTTTTCTTAAGAGAAAAACACAATACTGAGAACACTTTGGGGTCAGTCTTCAAATTTGATCAGCATCCCAAAATGAATACTTAGGCTGATTTCACAGCCCAGCCTCAACGGCATTTGCCTTTCGCAGGGGCAGGGTGCCAACATCACTTAGGCTGTTGAAGTGTGGGGCCCTCTGTGAAGTCACAAGGGACCCGTGGTGGGCTGATCAGCATGACTGCTATTTATTAGACCACTACAGCATTTTGGCATTGACCAAACCATGTAAAATTTTTCCAAAGAAAACTTTCTGGTTCGTTGATACTTAAAGTAGGAGGGGCTTCTTCGAAAAATATCTAGTTTGTCCAAATATCTACAATCCATATTGAAAAAGACAACACAGTATGCCTGTGAATTTCAAAACAACCCGGTCGCTCATGTTTATGACAAAGCAGAGACCTATATGGACCTCTCTGTTCTGCTCACAAGAGGACAGCGTGTCACAGGGCCCTGACCTCCGCTCCTGATCCTTCGCTAGGCACGCTGTGGAGAAACAGGATTAAGGGTCACAGTCCTGGCCTGGGAGAAACTGCAGCCACCAGGAGAAAACACTGACTGGTGAGTGTACCCAGCAGATGGGCCACGGAGGATCCCTGTGAAAAAATGTCTGGAATGCTGCTTTGTTCCACCCCCGTGCCCCCACTTCCCTGCTCCCACAGAGCTGCTTAGCATTTCAAGGGGACTTCTGCTAATAGTCTTGCCTTTCTTGCAGTCTGGAAGTCCCTTAAAGGAGCCAGAGTCATCCAGAGGGGAGATCCTGGGGCTGAGGGTTTGAACAGCTGTCGGTTTAAATCCTGGATTTTCCACTTAACAGGCTGGGGGATACTGGGCAGGTCACTGAACCTCTCTCTCTGTGCTCAGACTCCTGAGGTTTAAAAAAAAATCCTTGCAAAGGTATATATAGGGGACTGCCACACCCAGCAAATGGAAACAACAGGTGCCCACTGAATGCCCAAGTCCCCACTTTCTTCTGCCCCTTTGCATTTCTGTAACTCCAAATACCTTGCACCCCACATCTGCAGGTGATGACCCTGGTGTAAAATGAAGGGACAAGTATGCCATCAGGCATCCGCTTGAGTTAAGTGGCCATTTTAACTCCAGGAGGAAGCCCTAATGACCTTAAATTTGCAGATATGCATGCAGGCTGTTCTGTGGAGATGGTCAATTATTTCCACAGAGGATCTTGGTTTGCAGGACAGAACCCGACCAGAAAAACAAACTCCCTTTCATGTCGTTCTTCGCCAGGAACAGATGTCTGCCAGTCTGAAAACAGTTCCTTCCACAAACGAGCGCTTTCTTTCCGAGGCAGCATTTGCACGGCTGACTCGGGCTCCTTGCTGAGAGGCTCGAACGTCACGCTGACAGTGTTTCTTGTGGGAGCCCAGCAGTGCATTAAAAGGCACCATGACCCCTTCCAATGCATGGAGAATCTTCTTCAAGGGCCAACTCGACTCCTCGGGGAACTCCACGTGGCCTCTGATTGCTTGTACATGAGTGACCAGCTCCCACCCACACACACACAGCTCAGTCCCACGGCCTTTTCCGCCAGTGTGAAACATCTATGGAGTTTGCCAGGACAATTTTCCCTGATGTCTCTCTCACATGAATACCTATTTGGAAAAGGCTCGGGCTAGTCCTTCTAGGAACATAACTGAGCTCCTCCAGGGCTAGCCTAGACACCGATCATTGTTTAATTCCTTCATCAGATTCGTATTGTGAACTACTTAGCGTGTCCTTTCTATGAGAAAACATCTTCCCAGTCCAAATAAACACCTATACTATATTTTGGAATCCAGTCCATTTACGCGCTACAGAATTCGTGAAGAACAATTGGTAATATTCATGCGCTCAGTCCTCACTCACTAGGCCGGTGGATACGGCCAGACAAGCCCTTCATCAGGCGGCTAACAGATAATTAACTCATTTGTTACTTAGAGGCCTCTCTGCAGAGCGCTGATCCGAAATTCATCTGTGAGAGTCAATAATGTCTATCAGGGAAGGGTAATACACTCAGATTTCTCCTTATTACTGTTGTGAATATTTACTTGAGAAACTGAACTTTATTTTTTTCAGAAAAGCAGCAAATACGTTTTTATTAAATATTTTAAAAATACAGCAGATTTTGTGGCAACTTATAAATAAATTGATACTTTGAACCTAGAAAACAATATAACCAAGAATTCATTTCCAAATCAAAGCAATTACCCTTTGTTTAGTGGTGGTCCAGATGAATGTATACTTTTGTTTTAATCCTCACCTGAGGATATGCTTCCACTGATTTTTTTAGAGAGAGGGAGGGAGGGAGGGAGGGAGGGAAGGAGGGAGAGGGAGGGAGAGAAACATTAATCTGCCTTCTCCTGCGCGTGCCCTGACCAGGAATCGAATCCGAAACATTTATGGTACATGGGTTGATGCTCCAACCAACTGAGCCACCTGGCTAGGGCTGCAAAATTTTGTTTTTAAGAAAAAGATGACTGTTACAATTAGGTATATAACGCTTAGTTATACTTAAGTTCTGTTAAAAAAAAAAGTTCTTTTAAAGAATCCAATTTAAACATCTATGGTTTTCTTCAGTGACTTTCTCCAAGCAGCAGAAGTACTCCTTGTTGGACAGAACTCAGGAAACTATTTGACCACACCCAGAGCATACTGATATCTACAATACAGGCCTCTCCAAGGGAGCCCAGCTCCAACTTGTGAAGAAGGCCCAGTTCACAATATAACTACGAGATAGTAACTTATGATAGTACTAATCATTATCAAAAATTAACAACTTTAGGTATCTTTGTTTGGGGTTTCTGTGGTTTAGGCACATCCAAAGTTTCTTCATAGTCTGCACTCATTCCCTTTGCCCAACGACCAACTGTAAACACTCGATCTGAATTCTGACTTTGAGGGCAATCTTTCTTAAAATGTTCCACAGAGCCACAAAGTCTGCAGTAACCAGCACGAGCATAGACTCCTTTGGAATTATCAGGGCAGATCTGGACAGGTGCCCCATTTCCCCACAAACAAACATTCTGCAAAAGGAAATTCACCATTGCATTTTCTTTGCTGCTTGCCTTTTTAACTGTCTTCCTTCCCTGCGACTATCTTTCTTTACAGCAACTGCAATTTCTTCCCTCACTTCCTGTCTGTCTGTTGCGGTCTCTCCCCATTGTGAACCATCTGTGAGTTCTGTCTTAGGTAGTCCACGAATCCATTCACATCTTCATTTAAGTACTCCTGTTTCTTTTTGTTCCTTTTGTGTTTTGCTTGGGGTGCATCGTTTTTAAAGGACAGCCTATTGGCTTCAAGTTGTTTACTCTTTGGTAGGTTTTGGCTTTTTTCCTCAAAGGACCTCTTCTTCATATCCTCCCATGATGCTGCAGGCAAGGGTCTTCTGTTATGTGTGGCAGTAACTCGTGCCCACCTGGTCATGGTTTCATCAGAGGTACGGTATCAATCACGCATGAACCCTCCAGAGCAGCAGTTAGCTGAGAAACTGGACTTTAATTTGGAAGTTCCACCTTAGACACAGACACCACAAAGCATGCATTCCCAAGGAGCATTTAACAAGGAGTGGCGGAAACATGGTCACAGGGTGCCTCGGCACTCGAGAATGGGAAACGGCCAGGTTCCCCACGCAGGAGGGTCTCTGCAGAGACAGGCTGGGTGTGCTGTGAGCGGAGGTTACAGTCCGCTCAGCTCCAGCTCCGGGTGAGGGGTTGAGTTTCAGGCTCTGACAGGTGTCACCTGGCCTCTCGGGAGGCACAGTGGCATTCTCCGACACGTGCCTGAGGCATCTAAGGGAAGAGCCTCTGCTATCATCCTGAGGCCGCAGCAGGGAGAGGGACCACCATGGCCACACGGGTGGGCTCCACTCCAGTTTCTGAGGACAGCATGCACCACTGGGGCCAAGTACAGCAGAACCAGCCTGGAGCCCATGAAGATGTGGCCAAACAAGACTATCTGAAGGGGCAAGGTAACCCCAACTGGGCAGGCCCATGAGGGGCTGCTGAGGGACCAGCCAGGTAGAGGAGAAGCACCCAAGTTCCCAACGAGCCACCTTGGGAAGGAGAGGGAGAGGTTCCCTGGGGGGTTCTCTGCAGAACCTAACAGAGAGCCCCTGAGAGAAAGAACCAGATTTAACCCCCCTCATCAACCGACAGCAGCATCAGCCAAGACCTTCTCGGGCCCTTTCCTCCCTCCCTTCCAGAACTTCGACTCTAGCAGCAAATGTAACAACTACTAGGGAAGGGAGGAAAGACAGCAGGAGTGAGTGTGGGTCTGCAGCCTTGGTGAGGACAAGGGGGACCTCTCACTGCATGAAGTTGGAAGCTTTGCTCCTTACAGGGCCCTGGGCGTATCGAATGAATCACTGGGGACCGAGTTTCTGCCTTAAACTGGCCACAGGGCTCTTTATTACCTGGGAGTGAACAGAAAAGCTTTGGATGGCCCGACTTTTATCCAGGGTCAGAGGATAACCTTCTACCTACTGAATACATTTTATTAGAATAGTGGGAAACAAAATAAAGTTGCTTTTGATTACATCCCAGGAGTCTTGCTCGTTAAACACATCAGTTATACTTACCTTTAAAACAGAGGGAATTGCTTAGGGGGATATGCGATGATTCTCAATAACTGATAAACAGACTCTAATTCATAAATTTTCTAACGGTCCTTTCCTGCTAGACGTTAACAGAGAAAAAAAATCTGTTTGGTCATCAGCTTTCATTTAGATATAGCCTTGGAGTCGGAAGGAACGTCTTGAGGACAAGTGATGGCTCTAGACTTCATTAAAACCACACTCCAATGAAACCCACTTGAAGCAGTACCCTTTAGAAATGAACGCAAAAATATGTAAAATGTAGTTCTTTCTAAATCTGTCCAACTCCGTGTACCCTTTTTATCCCCAGCTCATCTGCATAATCTGCTCTCCTACTCTCCACGCCAGTAGCCGGAAGTCCCCATGAGACAGGTCCAAAGCAGGGACCCACTTTTTATTCTCTGATCTTCACTTGCACCACACTGCACCCCCAAAAGACAAGTATGACCAGGCTCTGGGCAGTGACGCTGACTGACTAAAACCTGCCCGCCCAGGACAATCGATCCAGGAATGTAGCCAGGTATGTCAACAGGTAAATCAGTAACAGGAACCAAAGTCACACAGGGTGCGAGCAGACTTAACACAGCTGATGAACTCCACTTGGAGAGGTCAGGGAAACCATCCCCGAAGGGTGACAACTCGCTCTCAGCCCTGACAGTAAGTGAGGCTCGTCACAGGGCAGGATGGTGTTCCAGGTGCCGCACGGGTGGAGAACGGAGAAAAGCACGGAGCTTCTGGGAAGGAATGAGGAGGAAGCAAGTCCCGGAGACGGCCAGGGCGGATGCGGTGACCCGTGTCGCACAGGCTCTGGGGGAGCCTCTATCCCATGCATGAAAGGGAAGCACCGGAGAATTTCTAAGCAGGAGGTGAATGAGGGAAGTTATGACCCTTTCCACACATGGCCAACACCCAGGCCTTTCTCTTGCTCTTGAACAAATGTGTACTGATGGCAAAGTATCCAGACCTTTTAGTGAAACCGCACAGTAGTATCTACATTAAGTCCAACTCAGAGAATATTCTTCCAGTTTCTGAGTGAAATATAAAGAAGAAAATGAGAATGAGGCTATTGTGCCTCATATCTTGAGAAGGACAAATTCTTGAAAGGTGAACACTGTGTTATTCTTCACAGCTCTTGGGACTCTGAAACAAAGTACAAAATCAGATATGTAAACTTTCTGCAGGGATGACGATCCCTCTGTCAGATCGGAGTTGTCACGGACGGCCGTCCCATCGTCTCCTTCAGCCTGTCTCTCCCTGTGCCTCCTGGTGCTGTGACTGCTACTCTGCTAGTTTGTTTATGCCAGTTCTTATCAATGAAGTCAAGATGATCTGCTATCCTGGGTTTGCACACTGACTGTTTCTTCCCGGGGGCAAAAAGCCATGGTTTCAAAGACGAGACAGAATACTTTTAATTCTTTGATGAAACTCCAAAGAGAGCGCCACAGAAAAACTTAGAGATATCTGAGTATTATTTTCAAGTTTTCTAAAACTATGATTGAGTTTAAGACTGTTAAAAGTTAAATAAAGAAAACGGTAAACTCCTTTTTTATTACATATTTCGTATCATGAAATGTTCATTTTTTTCAAAACTTTCCTGCTTTATTTTTACTTTTTTTATTGTTGAAAGTATTACAGATGTCCCCCCTCTTTTTCCCCACTGACCCCCTCCTTCCTGCTCCCACCCCCCCTCCTGCCTTCCCCAGCCTAGTGTCCATGTCAATTGGTTGTGCATATATGCATATACGTTCTTTGGTTTATCTCTTCCCACCCCTCCCACCCCCCATCCCTCTGAGGTTTGTCAGTCTGTTCCATACTTCCATGATTCTGGATCTCTTTTGGCTGACAGCTTATTTTGTTCATTATGTTCCACAAATAAGTGAGATCATGTGGTACTTGTCTTTCTCTGATTGGTTTATTTTGCTTAGCATAATATTCTTCTGTAGGTCCCTCCATGTTGTCTCAAAGGATAAAGATGTTGCTTACAGCTGCATAGTATTCCATTGTGTAAATGTACCACAGCTTTTTTATATATTCATCTATTGATGGACACTTGGGCTGTTTCCAGATCTCAGCAATTGTAAATAGTGCTGCTAGGAACATAGGGGTACATATATTCTTTCTGATTGGTGTTTCAGGCTTCTTAGGATATATTCCTAGAATTGGGATCACTGGGTCAAATGCCAGTTCCACTTTTATTTTTAAGTTTTTGTTTTTTTCCTTTATTGATTTTGGAGAGAGGGGAAGGGAGAGGGAGAGAGAGATAGAAATATCGATGAGAGAACATCGATTGGCCACCTCCTGCATGTCCTCCATTGGGAATTTGGCCCACAACCTGGGCATGTGCCCCGACCAGGAATCGAACTGGCGACCTTCTGATGCATGGGTCGACGCTCAACCACTGAACCACACCGGCTGGGTGGCAGTTCCATTTTTAATTTTTTGAGGAAACATCATATTGTTTTCCATTGTGGCTGCACCACTCTGCATTCCCACCAGCAGTGTACTAGAGTCCCCTTTTCTCCACACCCTCACCAGCCCTTGTTGTGTGATGATTTGTTGATGACAGCCATTCTGATAGGTGTAAGGTGATACCTCATAGTCATTTTAATTTGCATCTCTCTGATGATTACAGATGTTGAGCATTTTTTCATATGTCTCCTGGCCAGTTGTATGTCCTGTTTAGAGAGAAGCGTCTATTCAGGTCCTCTGCACATTTTTTAATTGGATTGTTTATCTTCTTTTTGTTGAGTTGTATGAGTACTCTATATATTTTGGATATTAACCCCTTATCTGATGTACTGTTGGCAAATATGTTCTCCCAGAGAGTGGGTTCCTTTTTCATTTTGATGCTGGTTTCTTTTGCTGTGCAGAAGATTTTAAGATTTATGTAGTCCCATTTATTATTTTTTTCTCTTGCCCTAGGTGATGTATCAGTAAAAATCCCACTACGTATAATGTCTGAGAATTTTCTGCCTACATTTTCTACTAGGATTTTTATGGTTACATGGGTTACATTTAAGTCTTTTATCCATTTTGAGTTTATTCTTGTGTATGGTGTAAGTTGGTGGTCTAGTTTTATTTTTTTGCATGTACCTGTCCAATTTTCCCAGCACCATTTATTGAAGAGACTGTCTTTTCTCCATTGTATGCTCTTGCCTCTTTTGTTGACTATTAATTGTACATACTGTCTTGAGGTGATATCAGGGTTCTCTGTTCTGTTTCATTGATCTATATGCCTGTTCTTGTGCCAGTACCAGGCTGTTTTGATTACAATAGCTTTGTAGTATAACTTGTTATCTGGTATTGTGATCCCTCCTACTTTGTTCTTCTTTTTCAAGATTGCTGTGGCTATTCAGGGTCTTTTATGGTTCCATATAAACTTTTGGAGTATTTCTTCTAGTTCTGTGAAATATGCTATTAGTTCTTTAATAGGGATTACACTGAATCTGTAGATTGTTTTGGGTAGTATGGACAGAAATGTTAACTTTCTTAGCCTTTATGAGATACTTAAAGGATATTTTATTCTGTAATCCTTGATAGATTCTTTTCAATAATGATTATTTATTATTATTTTAACCAAATAATTTATGTAAATAAAAATATAATAGTTTATCCTCTTTCATTTAGACACATAACATTTTTATTAGAGCTCATTCCTTCAGAACAGAACTTCGTTTCTAGTTGCAGATAGCACTTTGCCTCTTGTAAGACCTCTTATACTCTTAAGGATGCTGAATCTCTCCTTCCAAAGACTACTGGAATCTTGAGGCCAGAAATCATACTCATCTCATTCATCCCTTCATTTCCAGAACTACATCAGTGCCGCATGCAAGGCAGACGCTCAGTAAATATTTGTTAAGTGAACAAATAGAAGCCAATTATTATGGCTTGAAGTAATGTGGTGGCTGTCTGAAGACTTTTCAGAATACTCCCAGAAATCAGTACACTATGGAAAACAAAAAAGAAACTCTAAATTCAGAAAGAGCTGATATTTGAATCCAGAATGTGCTGTTATCCATTGTAAAAGCATGGGCAAGTTAACCTGAAGATCCCTTTCCTTGTCTGTGAAATGGAACAGTAATACGCAGTTCACAGGATGGTTTGGAGGATTAAATTAGATAGCCACATAAAGTGACAGTGTAGATCTCTAAACATTCTGATCTAACCTCTTTGTTGTTCCTCGGTTGCAACACAGAGAAAGAACTGAAGACGCCAAGACATAAGGGAGATGTTACACATTTCTGTTGCCTGTACCTTGACATTAGTCTTAAGCATAAACATGGAAATTCACAAGAAATTCAATCACGGCTGCCCTAACTGGTGTGCCATCACTGCCAGGTGTTTTACCCCCACCAGCATCGCTCTCTCTCTCTCTCTCTGCATTATCCACAGTTCCCTTTCTAATCTACTATTCTCATCACCATGCAAACCTAAGGCTCCTTCTAGCTGCCTTTCCACAGCTCTCCCCCTTTTTCAATGCAACTTCTAGAGGCTACTGTCTTTATTGAAATGTCTCCTTTACCAAACATGATCCATTTCAGAGCTTATCTCAGCACCTTCTTAGCAGCATTTGAAGTGGTTGATCTCTCCTTCCTCTCCTCTTTCTAAAAAACGTGGTTTAAATATCAAAATGATGTTAAATATTAAAACACTCAGCACCCTATTCCTATCCATCTCATTCTATATCCACTATATAACAAACACGTTTACTATATCTTCTTGTGTGTATTTCCAATGTTTCTTAGTGCATATGTAACAACTGTCGATTATATTATTACATACATGTAAATAGTATATCACTTCACACACACACATGACACAGTGTAAGTTCCTGGAAATGCGAGTACTGGGTTGAAAGATAAATGCATTTGTAATTTTTATAGATGTTACCAAGTTGCCATCCAATACAATATAGATGAGAATGTTTTATTTTGCATTGCTCTCACTGTAAGTCACTGCATCCTTGTTGGAAAACTTTTACCAACAGGCTCCCAGAAGACAATCTCTCTTGGTTCTCCTCAGTCACTGGTTAATGATTCTTGCTCTCCTTTGCTGATTATTTTGTATGGCCCAATCTCTAAATGTCGGCATATCTCACAGCTCAGCCTTCAGAATTATTTTCCTCCCTAACCTCAGCAACCCCTAGCTCAGCATTCAGAACATGGATTAGAAAAACATCCATACATTGACAACTTTCAAGTTTAATGCTCTAGCTAGGACCTTCCTCCTGCATTCTAGGCTCATGTATCCAACAGTCAACCAAGTACCTCAGAATAGTACCTAGTACATACTTCAAATGTATATGTCCAAAATCAATTTCTAATTTTCCTTCTACACCCAAACTTTCCACATATCATAAAGTGACCATATCACTTTTTCAAATGGGTAGGGAAAAACTATTGAGATCATTTCAACTCCTTTGTTTCCTACAAACTTCCTGTCATCAAATCCTGTTGGCCCTAGTTTTCAAACAAATCCAGAATGCAACCACTTTTTCCACTTCTTTGTAGGGTCGACTTTTAAGCTGCTACCACGCCTGGCTTCATTTTACAGAGGCCTCTGAATGGTCTCTGTGCTTCTGTAACTGCCAGCTTAGAACATATTCTCAGCATAGCAGTCAAAATGAGTCTTTTAAAACTTGAATCAAGTTGTGCCTCCCCTTTCCCATTTCACTCAGAAAAGGAAGCCGAAACCTTTCAATGGTCTGTAAGACTCTAACTCCGGAGCAACTTCCCCATCCTCATTTAGCTCTGACCATATCTCCTGCGCCTTCTCAGGAACTTTGTTTCTACCTCATTGGCCTTTTTTTTTTTTTCCTGCTGCAACCTCAGGACCTTTGCACTTGCTGTTTTCTCTGCCTTCAATATTACTCTTCCCCCCACTCCGCCCAGATGGTCAGATGGGTTGCTCCATTACATTCTGCAGTCCTCTGCCCAAATATTATTTTATTTGACTCTAAGACATGAATCTGTAGAAATAGTTACTCCCACTCCAGTACTATCTCATTTATTATACTACCTCATTTTTATCTTTAGTATAAATTATTACTATGTATGTCTTATTACATGTTTCCCCTATGTAAACAATATGAGAAGCTAGCAGGAGATTTTGTTTTCTCCAACACAGTTTTCATAAAATCTGGAATAGCACCTGTCATGGAATATTTGTCCATGAAATATGTTTGCAACCAATGTAAAGTTTTAGAATTCAATTCCCACACAAAGTAACGAACAGTGACCCCATTCTACAGAAGAAACTAAAACTTAGTTAAGTTAAATCATTTGCCAAAAATCCCTGTTAGTAAGTGGGAATGATTGAGTTGAAACCTAGGCCTGGTGAATCCAAAGCTAAAGAAAAAATGATTGAACAAAGATGTGTATTTCAACAATACCTATGGTGGGAGGACCACTGTTAATCCAAATTTTCCTGTAGTTAGGGAGTGTTTATATAAATAAATCATGAAATAGTAATTTGATTGAATATCATGGATTCATTAAAATGGGCATAATAAAGACTGTTTCTTGATATACTGTTAAAATTTGCATCTAGGTTATGATTACAAATGATTAAGAAATGGAAACAGTTACATTCTTTTGGCTAGAAGAATTATGAGTATCTCCTCTTTATTTGATTTCAGTGATTATAAATTTGTTCATGTAACTTCCAGACACACATTGATAAAACAGAAAAATCTTTAAGTCTGGTATAAATATATTTACATTAGGATAACATACTCTTCTGAATAGTTATGATAGCTTTTAATTTTAAAGACAATAATACATGTCGAAACCCTAATGTAAACAAACCACACCATTCCATTGCACGTACTGTTACAGAAAAGGTGCAGGAGATACTGGCTTGGGGTTACTGGACAATCAACAACCTTATAATAAATTGCAAGTCATACACTATAAAAATCTTTAAAGAATAACCACAATATTATGTAATAATTTCCTTTCATATCAAAACCAGATTTTTTTGCCTTCATGTTATCACTTAAACTATGCTTTTGGCACATTTTCTTCACTTTTTAATAGAATCCTCTATGAAATGTAATATTTCCGAGAACATAAAATAGAGCTTCCATGGCTGTTTAACTTAATATTCTAAAGTTTTCTAAACTAACAAAAAGCACCTACTTATGTGGAAATTAATGATGATATCTGTTATAAATCCACAATTTTACGTGTATATCTCTGTTCTTACTGTTAAAATACAGCAGCGTGCAGATGGTGATAACAAAACTGATATTATCTGACATAAATATATATTTGTCAGACAAATGTGCTATCTCGCTCTGTACTCTATGAAATCGAGGGATAAACCCTAGTGACTTTAAATCCAATCAACAAAATTTTTTTACAGTTATTAATCTCTGGTAGAGAATCAAAAATTCCAAATATTTAAACAAGTTTGAAATCGGTATGCTTACATGCTCCAGAATGAATCCGATGAAACTGAGCCTGGTGCTGCTTTCCCAGAACTTAGTTTCTGAAAGACACGTACATGCAACAAACAAAACCTGAGACGAACGTTGATCGTGGTCAAATACCACCAAATAATACTGGAAAAGAGCTGGGTGATAACATGGAGAAAGTCCTTAAGTGATAACTATGACCCGCACTGCTCCATGAGACGTCCTTATAAATGAAGTCCTAGGGGAAACGGCATTTTTCCACATCTCAGAAGCCATTTCCGCGATTTGGGCTCACAGCACTCTCCATTCTCACCTGCTGGGGGATCTGGAAAGGACATCCATCCTCTCCTTCTCTAACCTCTTCTCTTTCTCCATGGGCACCTCTCCTTGTGTCTCCAGATACGCCTGAGTCTTCTTCATTTAGAAAGCAAAAATCATCTTGCTTAGTCTCTCTTAGTCTCTGAATATATTCCCTCTCCCCAAACTCCATATGATTCCTTTGCATTTTATTCTGGATGAAGAGAGCTAGTGAGATTAAGCAGCTTTCCATTTTTTCGTTAATATACTGAACACTGGGCAAGGTAATGGAATTTTCATGTTCATTAGAAGAGTCTAGTCCTACTGCACTCTTCCCAGCTCCACTTTGTTCTTTGGAGAGTGCACCCTTTCTCAAGGCTTCTCATCGCTGAGCTCCCTTTCAAGCACACAGTATCTGCTCACTTCTCATCTCTTCAACCAGACTTCGCTTCCTTTTATCACGAGAACGTGCCTGGTTATCCTCCTACTGTGTGGCATTCTCCTTTGAGGTGACGTGCATTGCCCCCTTCCCCACCTTTTTCTACCTGCAGGTGCCTCCTAAAACCCATTCTTTCCCCTTAGTGTTTCCTCTCATGGAGAGCTCACCTGGCTTCGCAGCTCCTCATCAGCAATTCATTCTGCAAACATTAAAGGGTGCTCAGTCTATGCACATGCTGTTCTAGGCCTTGGGTTCACAAGTATGACTAAGGCAATATCCTCAAGGAGCTTACAACTCAGTTGAGGAAAATACAAAATAAAAGTTACTGAGGTCCAGCTAGGCCCAGCAGAGGAGATAAGGGGGTATCTGAACCATAACTGAGTAGGAGCTGGTGAGATGTGTACACATGCACATACATATACACACATATGCTATATGATGGAAGACTATCCAACATATAATAAGCAGGCGTACCTGTATTTTGCATTTCGCTTTACTATGCTTCACAGATGTTGCATTTTTTTACAAATGGAAGGCAAGACCCTCTACCAGCAAAATTATAACTCGCTTTATCGCAATATTTGCTTTATTGTGGTGGTCTGGGACCGAACCCACGGTGGTCTGCTGCATCTGTGCGGGCACTCCAGAAAGCAGAAACAACACGCAGGACATCTGAAGGGAAGGGGGAGCAGAACAAGGAAAGTCCTAACTCTCCATACGCCAAGCAGACTTCAAATATAAACTTAAAGCTTTGCATTCCCTAAGACTCATGTAACTTTCTTTTTACAGCATTAAACACAAGCCCAAAGCATACTGAAAAGCAGTGCTGTCCAGCAGATGCATCATGAAAGCCACACAGAGAACTTAAATGAAAACGGTATCCACAATTTAAATAGCAAAAATTAGCAGCTAAAATTATTTTTAAAATAGATTTTATTTCAGATAATATATCCAAAATATTTTCATTTCACTATGTAATCAATATAAAACCTTTTAAGGGATATTTTAAATTCTTTGTTCAAACTAATTCTTTGAAATCCAGGGTGTATTTTTCAATTACACCACTTCTCACTTCTCATCAGCCACATACAAGTGCTCAATAGCGCGGACCAAACTAAACCAGTAAAGTATTGGCACATGAATCGACAGACAGATGAATGAAACAAAATAGTACAAAAATAGATCCAAATAGAAATGTCATCTCAAATCAATGAGATAAGAGTAAAATTTTAAATAAATGATACTTTGTAGTGTCTTTATCTGGTTTTGGAATTAGGATTATACTGGCCTCATAAAAAGAGCTTCAAAGTCTTCCTTCCTCCTGAATTTTTTGGAACAGTTTGAGGAGAATGGGTGCTAGTTCTTCTTTGAATGTTCGGTAAAACTCCCCTGTGAAGCCATCCGGCCCAGGCTTTTGTTTGCTGGGAGTTTATTGATTACAGCGTCAATTTCCTTAGTTGTTACTGGTCTATTCAAGTTTTCTGACTCTTCCCGATTCAGTTTTGGGAGACTGTGTGATTCTAGGAATATGTTCATTTTGCCTAGATTGTCCAATTTGTTGGTATATAATAGTTCATAATATTTTCTAACAATCCTTTGCATTTCTGTGGTGTAAGTTGTTACTTCTCCTCTTCCTAGTTTCTGATTTTGTTTATTTGGGTCCTCTCTCGTTTCTTGGTGAGTATGGCTAAGGTTCATCAATCTTGTTTATCTTTTCAAAGAACCAGTTCTTGGGCCCTGGCCAGTATGGCTCAGCAGTTAGAGCGTTGGCCCGTGGACTAATGAGTCACAGGTTCGATTCTGGTCAAGGGCACGTACCTTGGTTGCGATTCATCCCTGGCCCTGGTCAGGGACATGTGGGAGGCAGCCGGTTGATATGCCACTCGCACATCAATGTTTCTATCTCTCTCTCTCCCTCCCTCCCACTCTATCTGAAGATAAATAGAAAAATATCCTGGGGTGTGGATAAAAACAAAACAAAAAACAGTTCTTGGTTTCACTGATCTTCTGAATTGATTTTTTTTTAGTCTCTAAGTCATTTATTTCCGTTCTGAACTTCATTATTTCTTCCCTTCTACTTACTCTAGGTTTTCTTTTTGTTCACTTTCTAGTTCTTTAAGTTGTACGGTTAGATAGTCTATTAGAAATTTTTCTTGTTTCTTGAGGTAGGCCTGTAGTGCTATGAACTTCCCTCTCAGGACTGCTTTCACTGTGTCCTGTAGATTTTGCGTTGTTGTGTGTTCATGTTCATTGACTTTTAGGAAGTATTTCATTTCTTCATTGATCTCCTTGGTAACCCATTCATTGCTCAATAACATGCTATTTAGCCTCCATGTGTTCGAATGCTTTTGAGTGTTTTTATTGTAATTAATTTATAGTTTCATGCCATTGTGATCTGAGAAGATACTTGATATTTCAATCTTCTTGAACCTGTAGAGACTTAATTTGAGCCCTAACATGTGGTCTATCTTTGAGAATGTCTTGTGTGCACTTGAGAAGAATGTAAATTCTTCAGTTTTGGGGTGTAATTCTCTGTAAATTTCTATTAAATCCATCTGACCTAGTGCATCATTTAGGGTATCTGTTTCCTTTTTAATTTTTTGTCTAGAGGATCTATCTAGTGATGTCAGTGGAGTGTTGAAGTCCCCTACTATGATTGCATTGCTGCCAATTTCTCCCTTGAAGTCCTCCAGAAGTTTTTAATGTAATCTCATGCTTCTATATTCGGTACATATATGTTTACCAAGGTTATATCCTCTTGTAAGATCAATACTTTTAATATTATGCAGTGGCCTTCTTTGTCTCTTGTTATGGCCTTCATGTTGAAGTCTTTTTAAGTCAGATATGAGTATTACTACCCCAGCTTTTTTTTTTTTTAATTTCCATTTGCTTGGAAAATTTTTTTCCATCCCTTAACTTTCAACTTGTGTGAGTCTTTTGTTCTGAGATGGGTCTCTTGTAGAGAGCATATATATGGGTCACACTTTCTTATCCATTCAGGTACTCTGTGTCTTTTGATTGGAGCATTTAACCCATTTATGTTTAAGGTTATTATGGATATGTACTTATTTATTGACATTTTTATTTACTATGCATATGTTTCTCTCTATTTCTTCTGATTATTACAGCAGTCCCTTTAACATTTCTTGCAATGCTGGTTTGGTGCTAATATATTCCCTTAGTCTTATTTTATTTTATTTTATTTTTTTGTCTGGGAAGTTCTTTATTTCACCTATTTTGAATGATAGCTTTGCTGGATAGAGTAGTCTTGGATTAAGATCCTCATTTTTCATTACCTTGAATTCTTCATGCCATTCCCTTCTGGCCTATAGTGTTTCTGTTGAGAAATCAGCTGATAGCTTTATGGGGGCTCCTTTGTAGGTAACCTGTTGCTTTTCTCTTGCTGCCTTTAAGATTCTCTCTTTGCCTTTAATTTTTGGCATTTTAATTATGATATGTCTTGGCATGGGCCTCTTTGGGTTCTTCTTGCTTGAGACTCTCTGTGCTTCCTGAATTTGTATGCCTTTTTTCTTCACCAAGTTAGGGAAGTTTTTTACCACTATTTCTTCAAATAGATTCTCTAACCCTTACTTTCTTTCTTCTTCTTCTGGTACTGCTATGATGTTGTTATGTTTCATGTTGTCCCACAGTTACCTTAAACTGTCCTCATGTTTTTCAATTGGTTTTTCTTTTTGGTTCTTTGATTGGGTGATTTTTTTTTCTACCCTGTCTTCTAATTTGCTGATCCAATCCTTGGCTTCCTCTAATCTGCTGGTTATTCCTTCCAATGTGTTCTTTATTTCTGCTATGTCATTCTTGATTTCCAATTGGTCATTTTTCATTGTTTCTATATCTTTTCTCATGCTGTTAAGCATCCCCATAATCACTACTCTGAATTCTATATGTGATAACTTGCATATCTCCATTTCATTTAGCCCATCTTCTGGAGAATTCTCTTGTTCTTTCATTTGGAATTTGTTTTGTTGTTTCACCATTTTGGCTGTCTCAGCAGAGTTTGGAGCCTGCCAAAATCCAATGCTTTACTCTTGAATCCACTTCTATAACCAATTCAGATAACTTTCCTCTTGAGCAAAATGGCAAATATTCTAGGATATCATTGCAGCATTGCTTATAGTAGCAAAATGTTGGATACTGATCAAGAGAACTACTAAATATAAACTGTGGTACACATTACATACAATACATGCAACTACTAAGAAGGCAAACAAAAAAACAAAACAAAAAGGATGACAGTCTCTGTACACAGACATTGAAAGAACCCTAAAACATATTTTAAGTGAAAAACTCAATGTGCAACACATACACATTTCCCAAGAGAACCTTCTTCCTCTCCAAAAACATTATATGGAGGTGTATACACACACATACACACACACACACACACACACACATATATATATATATATACACACACACATACATGTACACATATTGTATATGCACCTAGATATAATGTTACCTTTTATATGTGAAAAGGAGGGGATGTGCCTAGTTGTGTGTGTTTTTCTCTTTGTTTGAGAAAGTGCAAATGTGGGTTCATCCAATGTTGGGTTTGTTGGCCAGAGAAAGAGAAACTCTAACAGGGAAGGGAGTATAGGATTTAATTAGAGACGGGCTAAAGCTTTGGACTAGGGAAAATAAGCTAAAACGGTGAAAATCAGGGGAGGGATTAGTGAATAAGAAAGGAGAGGGCCAATGTCACTGAGTGAAATATCTGGAAAGATAAAGGTTAGAATAAAAAATATGGTATGGAAAATTCTCTGGAATGACACATCAGTCATAATGAGTTCTCCATTCTCCACATTTCCACACTTTTACATTCTGTATTCCAAAGTCAGGTTTACTTTTGCTATCACAGACATTCTTGCTGCTCAGACTTTCTTGGTTCAAATCTGGGT
Organism: Tadarida brasiliensis; assembly: GCA_030848825.1. NCBI lineage: Eukaryota > Metazoa > Chordata > Mammalia > Chiroptera > Molossidae > Tadarida > Tadarida brasiliensis. The sequence goes on along the minus strand of CM061275.1, from coordinate 3,930,910 downwards.
CTACCACTTTCTACCTGTGTGGAATTGAAAAAGCTACTTAAATTTTTGTGTTTCAGATATTTTATAAAAGAGAGAAAATAGTGATACCACCAGCTTGAGTTTGTTGTCATCTTTATTATTCTGAATCAAGAACCACAAAACAGTTAAATTTGACAAAATGCTCTGATTTCAGAAATGTGAAAAAATATATACATCTGGATTTGATTCTTATTGAGTTAATTTGTTCCTTCACCATGGAATCTAGGCCTTCTAAGTTAATATTGTTAAGACCAAGTTAAAGATTTACTATAATAAAATTACAATCCATTAATGTTCATTACCAACCCACATTCCCCCTAGAAGTTACTCTAGAACAGTGAAATAAATCCGCCAAATTGTGTTTGCCCTGAAAGGAGGGGCAAGATATTCGTATGGCTTCTGTAGACAATACTTGATACATGTTTCTAGTAGAACAATTATCAAGCACAGTATGTCCTGTCCTCTGTGTTTATTTAATAATTACAGCCTATTGTGCCTGTTTATTTATGACCCTTTACTTAAGACAATGAAGAAAAATTAGGGCTAATGATTTTAATATCATCCAATCAAAAGACTATGTATAATAGAAGATAAAAATAAAGATTTGGAGTCAAGCTTTTCTATATTCTTTTCCTACCTGTTATTTTCTGTCTGTATGGATTTGGATAAATTATTAACCTTCTCAATCCTTAGTTTTCTAATTTGCAAGATAGTATTATTTAATAGAATTATTGTGAGGATTAAATAACATCTTTGTCTATTAAGTACCTATACACATTAGGCTTAAATGTTGGGCCCCAAACACCCACCTTGCTTTCCACCCTGGCATCCCCAACAGTGCAAGGTTAAATAACAAGGAGAAGCTTCGAAGCTGGACCTACAATCCAACAGCTCTCCAGTTTCTAAGATGACTCTCTCTGTCCTTCCCCTATCCCACGGTATTTAATCACTTCCTCTTTTCTCAATATTCCATTAAAACAGTCCTTTTCTCTTTAGTTTATGATTGATTATCTGGGAAAGGGCCGGTAATGCTCTTTGTGAGTAATGTTACATATTGAATTGAGAACAAAGTAGCAGAAAAGAGTCGGAGGCAGTTCGAGTTGGCCCACAAATCAATTATAGATCATCATTTAACAGAAACCAACACACAGATACCCACTAGAGACCAATGCAGCTCTCAACCTCTTCCTGAGTGAAATTATATATATATAATATATAGTTGTATGTATATTGTATATATAGTTGTAAAATTGTCAAGCTATCCATTGGGGGAAAAATCTTCAAAATATCATAGTCACAATTATTTTGAAAGGGTTGTCTCTATGATATGAACCATAGGAGTTACCTGCAATAAAACAGAAACTGGATTCTCTTTACCTAAAAGTACTATTTTGTGTGAAATAATACAGATGCAAGAGAATGGAAGACCCTTTGGCATATCCACTAAAGTGAGTTGTAAAAACAAGGCAAGGGAGAGGCAAAAGCCTCCCATTTCTGTGCACCATCCTCTTGCAGCGTGACTGCTCTTCCGTCCAGAAGTCGCATCCACTTCTCTAGCTGCTTCTATTTGGGTTGGCCTTGTGACTCACTTTGACTAATGAAATGTGATGAATATTATGTTATGAAACTTCCAAATCTAGGCCTCAAAAGGCCTTGCAACTTCCGCTGTCCCTTGCTTGGAAACCAAACGACACCATGTAAAGAAGCCAGAGCTAGCTTTCTTGGCAATTAGAGGCTACAGGGGAGAGAGGGGAGCCCCGCCGGCAGCCAGACATGAGTGCGGCCATCTTTCATCATTTAGGCTAGCAATGCTGCACGTCCCTGCATGCATATGACTGACCTCAGGTGATACCCAGCAGGCCACCCAGCCGATCCCAGCTGAAATTCCTGACCAAGAGCAAATAAAATGAATATTTTAAGCCACTAAGGTTTTCGTGTCCAGAAAATAGTGGCGTATCTTATTAATTCTCAACAGAGTTTTTAAGAAGCTTAATAATAAAAGCTTGATATATATTAGAAATTGCAACTTTGAGGCCCAACAAAAGCCAGGCTATACCAAAATGAGTTAGTGTCTCTGCCTCTGATTAATCATCCATATATAACTTCTACTTCCCCTGGCACATGTTTTGAATTTCATTTCTCAGACTAATGATTGGACCAGGGTAGCTAGTAAAAAATACTGGGAATCGCCCTGGCTGGTTTGGCTCAGCGGTTAGAATGTCGGCCCGTGGACCAGAGAGTCCCAGGTTTGGTTACGGCTAAGGGCACGTACCTCGGTTGCGATTTGACCCCGGCCCGGTTGGGGTTGGGTGGGTGGCGACCACTCGATGTGTCTCTCTCACATTGACGTTTCTCTCTCTCTCTCCCCCTCCCTCTCTCTCTCCCACTCTATCTGAAGATAAATACAAAAATGTCCTCAGGTGAGGATAAAAAAAAAAAAAATCCTGGGAATCACCTGTGCAATATGCTCCTCAAGTCCTTCAGAGACCATTTCTCCTTGTGCTCACAGAACTGGCTCTAGTCTGGTATTTAACAATTCCTTATTGTAATAACATCATGGGCTCCCCCCCACCCAGATCCTACTTCTTTTCAAAATACAAAGAAGTCTAAAATTGTTGCATAAATATCTGGGTTCATTACATTCCAGTCTACCTGTTCATTTTCATTTATGAAAAGCAATGACATCTGAGCTAAGGAACATACTCTGGACCCCTCTAACCTAAGTGTCTGCTTTGCCAGGAGGGAGTAAAACGGTCCACATTTTCTGGTGCAGGAAAATCCATGGACCTTGTCTCTAAAATTGGTTTTATTCTAATGAAATTCAAACTGGTAGGATCTGGGGTATTTTATGTTTGAATAAACATATTTCATATGCAGTTCCAGCTAAATGATGTTGAATCATTTCCTTGGTGAAATAGAAACTGAAACTAAACAACTATACGTTTTACTGATATCACTGTCTTATGCACATATCACTTGGTGACTCAGTGACCAGTCTTTATACATATTCATGGAAAGTTGTTTCTTGGTGGCCTGCAAATTTATCATTGTGATGGAGTCACCAGCATAGCTATGCAGCTGTGGCCACAGCTTCCCCAAGCCACCATCATATGGGGTGATTTATTACACAGCAATAGATAACTGATACATCCACCGAGAAAGAGTCAGCACACTGTAGAGAGAAAAATACTGAAAAGAAAGAAGGTAATCTGCGTTCGAGTCCTGGCTGCATCATAGATTAGCCATGTGAGATTGAATGAACCTCTTAACCTCTCCAGACCACAATTTCCTCTTGTACAAACAGATTTCACTGGACAATCTTTTAAGTCACTTTGGCTATAAAGTTTATGCTTCTAAGCGACTGCAGCTGACAGGGATTGCAGATCTACATTCATTGACACTTTGGTTTCAGAACACTGCTCCTAACTGTCTCAAAAGCCCCAATTCTCGCCTGCTAAAGAAAGATGACTTTATCTGTTATCTCTCTGAGAACAAGGGTTCTGCAGAAAGTCTAAGGGAGACAGTTTCTATTTACAAGCTGAATAAATATAACATGATAAGGTGAATAGTACTGGCTTGTACATACACACCTAAAACTAAAGATGAACTTACAGAACTGTTATTACTGTTCCTATTTCAGAGAGAGATTATTTCTAAAAACCCTTAGCCATGGTGATAGGCCCTCACTAAAGGAGTCTGCAGAAATACAGGAACAGTTGGATAAAAATGCTGCCCGAGCTTTTAGAGTTCCCATTTTCTAATGTTCGCCTATCATTTTAGGTAGCAAACAAACAAAAAACTAAAAATGATATATTGCGTATTATCCAAAATTCAGTTCAACTGTACACATCACTGAATCTACTTATTTAATATCTGGCTAAATGCTAATCAAAGGTGTTGAAGGTAAACATTTCTTAAACAGAAGACAAAACATTTGTAATAAGTCTCAGGAAAGGCTTCCAGGATCCGTGAGAGTGCCCTTTACCTGGAGTCAGACATCCACAGTTGAGTCTACAGTCTGTCTCTTAGCTGTGTGACCCTAGGCAAACCAGGAACCTCTCTGAGCTGCAGTTTCCAGCTCCATGAAAAGGTGATGATGATGCCTGACCTGCCTGTTTCACGGGGATATGGTGAGGATCATGTCGGAGGACGCAGTGGAAAGGGTTTTACAAATGCTTTACTGCCAACATCAGAGAAGGAGCGGTGAGGGGCTGGCACAGTTCTCAAGCCAGAGCAGTGTCTGAAAGTCTGCTGTATGTCCATAAAGCTGGGAGATTCTGGATGGACATGATTAGTATCAGAAGTAGATATATGCAGAGCACATGGACACAGACAATAGACAGGTGAAGGCCTGGGGTGGGATGCGAGGCAGGTGGAAGGGGGCAAATTGGGGAAAATGAGGGGCATCTGTAATACGCTCAACAATAAAATAAATTTTAGAAAAAGAATATATGCAGATGGCAAATAAACATATGAAAAGATGCGCAACAGCATTTGTCAATATAAAACTGAAAATTCAAACAATTAAGTACCATCTCACATCTATAAATAAATAAATAAATAAATAAATAAATGAATAAAGTGTCTCTCTTGCAGACAGGGGGGAAAAAAGTAGACTTTGTCTTTTTTACAACCGTCTCTGCCACAGTTCTTTTTTTCCCCATCCTCATTTTTATGGCCCTTTACTTTCTGTAGCATGTGGCCTGGTCACTTACGTGTTCTGTAACTCAACCGACCAACATTTACTGAGCACCCGGGGAACACGGAGGGCAGCTGGGCCAGGCCTGGTGCCTGGTCCGAGGAGCTCACATTCAAATGAGACGTCATACACACTGCAAGGCATCTCAAGGCAATGAAATACAGCAGTAATGAACACCCGGCCAAAGTGCCACAGGAGCAGAGGGGAAGGACGCCTGTCTTCTCCAAGGGGCCGAGGTCATCCGGAAGGACCTCTCAGAGGAAGTAGTGTTTGAGCTGCATCTTGGAAGATGAGGAGGATTTTCTAGGCAGACAAGGGACAGTTGAGGTAAATCATAAGATCACAGAACACACTAAGAGCTGCAATTAATAATGATGCAGATAATAATCAAGAGACCTAACATCTCCCAAGCATTTGTTATGCGCTAAGGAAATAGTTTGTACTCTATATTTTAAAGGAAAGGAAACAAGTTTTTTTATACTACTTAAAGTATTTCACATGGCAAATAATTCAATTCCTGATTTTTTTTTATTTACATACTCTTTTGGCAAATTGATGCTCTAATCAGAAGCAAATTGATGCCTCTAATCATCGGTTCGGTGATGACCTCCAACAAAAATTTACCTCAAGGCCATGCACTTAAGTTTTTAAAATGTACTCTTTAGTCAATGCAAAAGAGAGAATCATTAATGATCAATTATTAACAAATAGAAGTTATAATAATTTAACAATAATACATTGTAGGAGTCTAGACTTTCTGTTGATAAGGTGTTTAATCTTTTAAAAATTGAAAATAAAATGCTAGCTACCGAAACCATTATCACTTTAACTTGATCTTTCTCTGACATCAGTGAAAGAGTATTATTTATCACACTAAGTATGTATTATAATCTTCTGTTGGGAGTCAAAGATCAAAGATTACCCTGCATCACACAGAATCGTGATGCCATAACATTTCACCTTGTTATAGTTGATATCAATCACCGGTGACAGTGAGCTACACAGCAGATTTTTCTGTGAATATCCCTGACACGCTCCAACATCTGAAATACAGGAACCAACTTCCATGGGCTTTGGTTGTGAAAATGGAAAATGTAGCATAAACAAGTAAGTGGCTGACTGTTAATATCATACATGTGGCTACATACCACTTGGTTTCTGAGCACCTCGCTAGTATCCGTACCTAGAACCTCATCTAAGGAAAAGTCAGTGTCAATAAAAGAGAAACAGGAGACGCAATGTTGGTAAGAATGGTGACATCTTCAATCACAAGATCAGGGCAAAGTCCCTCCTGGTGTCACTGTCTGGAGACACATATATTCCCTCTTTCATCACAGAGCCATCCAGGGCTCTGACTGAAACCACAAATCTGCCAAGCAAATCCTCTCTCAGGAAGGGGCACAGCCTCTTTCCTGCAGCTACTTGGAGTTATAAGTTATGTCATGTGCTCTCACTCAATGGGTAATCTGGGCCAACTCTTCCCGCTCCTCCTGGTTTTGTAACTGCCGAGGGCTCTTCCTCCCTTCTCATTATGCTGGGGGCTTGGGTTTTTACAGAAAGACAGATCGGGGCCCTTGAGTCTTTGCAATGCTCAGTGTGCACTCGACGATATCAAACACTGAAGCCATCGAATGAAAAGCACTGCAATTGTGAAATCTTTGTTCATCCTCATATGTGTTACAGCATGATTCATGTCACAAACTCGGCACTATCCGTCATCTCTGTCACACCTGCTTCTTTCTTAACATGTCCTCAAATGAAACGACAGAATAAAAGAGCCTCATTATAATCCAAAACCGTAACCTTTGTAAGGACTAACTGGATATCAAGTATTTGGCAGTTGCAGATTGTTATATTATTTACATTAACAACAACAGCTGTCTACCCTGTGAATCATAAACCATGTGCCTGAAAATTTTCTTTTCTCTATTTTCCTGTGTCGAGATTGTCACACACTACATCATGGAGAACACAGCAAAACCTTCCCAAACTTGCAAAATTATTGGCTGGGGATGTTCATTTTTATGTAAACTATATGCATATTCATATAAAACAGTTTTAAAAAATGTATCAGATATAATTAGCATGTTTATGAATCTATTTGCTCTGCTATTAAGTAACAAATTTGTAGTAACCATGGCAACTGCAACATCGCAGGCACAAGTTCTATTTTTGTAATATGAGTACTTTTCTTAAAGCAACACTCGTGCTCAGACTCCACATTTTTAAAATATTAAAAAGAAGAGTTTTGAAAACATCATTTAAATTTTCACGATATAAGGGCACATTTTCTATTTTGAGTTTATTTTACATTAAAAGCTGTTTCTTTTTTGTTATGTGGTATGTTGTGTGTGTACGTCTGTATGTGTATGTTTGCCAAAAATAATATTTAAGCATAGAGGGAAAAAAACATGGAATATTAAGGGCATGTTAACACATGTGGTTATAAGATTGCTAACTTTTTAAGTTCCATTTCAATTGAAATGGTAAAAATGCATTAAATTTTCAAATTTTTAAAATACAAACTAAAGTCATGTATGGATTTCCTACTTGATTTTTATGTACATTTTTTTCTTCAGTCTTAATCATTGTATTTTATCAAAATCTAAGCAGTAACATTTTTTTCCACAGTCAATTGGAGGAGGTGTTTTGGTTAATGTTTTTGTTAAAAGAAATTAATTACACTATCACTTGTTGCCATCACCTAATTAACTGACATCACTTTAGACATGTCACCCTGGGCATTTTATGTAACTTCCAAACCTTACTTTGCTTCCCTATGAAATAGAGATAATAATAATACCAACATCATAGGATTGTTGAGGAGGTAAAGATCTGAAAATGCCAGTATGGTGAATATATTTCCCTGCTCTCTTAAAACTACAATTCTCCATTCAGATGTATTCTGTTACAAAAATTACATCTAATCCTGAAACGAACAGTTTCAAATAATACAGACCCTATGAATATCTTTCGTCTGTATTTTCTCAAAAAATGGCAGAGGGGAAATGGGTGTCTGGAAAACTGGATGATGAGATTGGTAAAGGAATCATGTCAAAGCAACTTTTCTTTTAAAAAAAAAATCTGACCTGGGTTTGAGCCTCAACCCCCCCCTCACTGAGCCTCCTTCCCCTCAGCTCTCCATGGGAAGAACAATATCTCTACCCTTGGATTTTCCCACATCTAGATATAAAATAAAGCAGCTGTCGTACTCTGTGACATAGTATTTGTCAATAAAAATAATCTGCTTAATCCCCATCCATTTTAAAATTGTACAGACTTAGGGAAGTAAAGAGATTGCTAAAGAGAAACAAAGAGGTTCGGATGAGCTTGGTCTTTTTAGCTATTTGCTCTGAAAAGAGATAGAAATGGAGCCGATTTCTGTGGATGGGCTGGAGGAGCTAGGACTGGCTGGTTTTGAGAAGAGTGGCTACAGTCCGCACCGAAAAGGTAATGCTGACGTCCAGGCGGGAAGGCCTCGCGCATCGCGACACAGAAACGGGCTCCGCATCCAAACAGAAGGGAGACAGAGAGAGCAAACCCTAGACGGCACTGACATGGACACAGGCTGGCCAGGGAGACGAGAGCCCAGGAAGACATTGTCTGTAACCTGTCGTTGCCCTCATCCAGCTAGGTGTTGACACTACCCTGACCATTCCATTAAAAAATTAATGATCAGGGGGTCGCTTTGTAAATTACAATTGTCTAACCACTATGCTGTACACCTGAAACTAATACAAAACAATAGTGAATGTCGACTGTAATTGAAAAACAAAATTAGTTCGGCCCCTTCCCAGCGCTTGTTCCCCAGGGCTACTGTTTTCTTCGTAGAATCGTCACACGGAGCGCCGTCTAACTGAGCTGTCACACTGCGTGGCTGCCTCTGCCCGCGGGCCCTGAACTGCGGGGCGGGGCCTCGCCCACTGCCCATCCTCACCGCCTGGAGACCCTCGCACAGAGCTCGGCGCACTGTAAGCACACAACAAGGGTGATTTGTTTTCATGGCTGTACTTTTTAATTTTATTCATTTTTCTCTCAGACTGCCTAAAATTAGGGTCTTTCTGAAGTTACTAATAATGGGAACAGTGATGACATGCCTTGTCCTCTTTAGGGAAAAAAATCCTGATTTGGGTTATATCAATCACTAAAAAAACAAGATTTACTCCTAAATACTACCCTAATCTTCCCAAAGACTATAATCTCTGGCAGACTGGCCACAAATTAATCCATTAGATTTGGTCAACCAATTTAGTTGTTAAATCAAACAATTATACCCAATTATCCAAATCTGATGATAATTTGCTACAATGAGTCTAATATTTACCTAATTTTGTGGATTCTGTGCACATTTTTATCCCTTTCCGACTTGTTCTTTATTCATAAAAATAAATAACTTGAAGAGGCGAGCCCTTCGGCTGCACAATAACCCAAGGCTTCCTCTAGAGTGGGTACACATTGCAGCTGATTGGTTTCACCGAGAAATTTAAGGAGAGAATTAATGAGGATGTTAAGTGTGATTAAGTCTAATTTATCTCAGCTGATGCGGTCGACATACACGCACTCCAGTCAAAGTCAACATCTGTCAAGCTGACCCACCTTGTCTTACTTTCTGTGTGTATTTCAGAGGCATGGGGACAGGAGTAATTTGCTGAGCAATGATGTGGTTAGTGATGCACTGAAGGGGACTGAGGAGCCTCCCGGCAACAGAAGACGCGGCCGTGAGAGGGGACGAGCACTGCCCACCGCCTGTGCGGAGCAGAAGGGTCACACCCACAGCTGGTGGCAATCCAGACCAGACTGTAAGGCTGAGGAAAGGAGAGGGCCATGCACCAGATGGCTGTACTTCGGTAGATTCCTCACAGGAAATTCAGGCGGAAGTTTTCTACTCTAGAATGGGGAGGACCCAGATGACTGCAGAGCTCAGCTGGTCTTATTTCAGGCGTCTCAACAGAGTTGTGCGTTGGCTAAACCCCATGGATCAAGATGGCTGAAATGGATGTCCTTTAGCTTTGCTCTAATGAAAACACTTCAATGTTTATTCATTCCTTCTAAAGAAAGTATGTTGTTAATGTTAAATTAGAAAGTAATAATTGTAAACAATTAGCAGTTTAAAAAATAATGTTAGTGAATGAATAATCCAAGTGCAAAGAGCCTTAGATAGACAGGTAGAAAGGTACGTTTTAATTCCTTTCCATGCTGTGGTGAAGTCTGTTCTCAAAAATGTCTAGGATTGTAGCTAGGCTAAGCTACACTCGATCCCCTAGACTCCCTTCTGCCTTGCCCTCAGATGTGGCTTTGTGACATTTCCTCCCTGGAAGAACGTGAGCGAAGTAGTTACGCGCCCTCTAAGCCTGGCCCTCGGAGCTCCCTGAGCACCCCTGCGGGTCTCCCCTCCGTGGCATGGCAGGAACGACAGCAGTCTCAGATAGCACACCTCTGAGGTGGTGTCCTTGTGACCAGCCTGGTCCTCGGAGCTCCCTGAGCACCCCTGCGGGTCTCCCCTCCGTGGCATGGCAGGAACGACAGCAGTCTCAGATAGCACACCTCTGAGGTGGTGTCCTTGTGACCAGCCTGGCCCTCGGAGCTCCCTGAGCACCCCTGCGGGTCTCCCCTCCGTGGCATGGCAGGAACGACAGCAGTCTCAGATAGCACACCTCTGAGGTGGTGTCCTTGTGACCAGCCTGGCCCTCGAATGATAATCATTCATTCAGTTTGTACTGAATGCTTCACATGTGCTAGGTACCACATGTTTCTAATAATTTATAAAACTGGATTTATTAATTAATCAAAGTGATTAAAACATGATTTTAATATACTGAATCATGTCAACATTTATACAAAGCTATTGAACAAGAAAAATAAAAACGTGAATCAAAATAGTTCAGCTCATAGTCTCCTTAATGAAATTATAATAAAGCAGAAGGAAACTGAATGAAATATCCTTAACAAGGATATACAGATTTTAAAATAACTTAAATCATAATTTATAAGCTTCAAAACAGAAAGGGACAAAAAAAATATGAAGCTATAAAGTGAGAATTTAAAATTCAGAAAGAAATTCTATTTTTTAAAAGACAAAAAGCATCTTAGAAATAAAAACTAAATTATAAGACGCTCAAAGGAGAACAGATTCAACAACAAAAACAGATTATAAAGGATATTATGTAGGCACAGAGCTGTGTCAATGAAAGTAAAAAAAAGTGGAAAAAAGATAAAATGTGATTGATATGGAAAACATACATCAACACCTAACAGAAATAACTTGATCCCCTGAAAAATAAAAACAGAACAATAAAATATAATATATAAAATTATAATAAAATTATAGAAATAAAAAGACCTGACTCCCATATTAAGAAGACCCCCGTGTACCTGGGAAAACCAATGCACAACAGCTTCTAATAAAACTAGTATTTTTAAGACTTTAGACTCTAAAGGTGAAGAAAAATCCTAACCGAGGAACCCCCCACCTATCTCCATCAGTCTAAACAGGAAGAGAGACACACAGATAAAGAAAATGTTTACAAAATGTTAATAGCTGAGAACCCACGGAGATGGTGAGTGAGTGTCCACTGAATCGTTCTTTCAAATGCTCTGTAGACTTATTTTATTTATATATTCTTTATCTTCACCCGAGGACATTTTTCCATTTTTTGTTCAGATAGAGTGGGAGGGAGAGAGAGGAAGAGACAGAGAGAGAGAGAAACATCGACGTGAAAGGGACACATCGAGTGGCTGCCACCTGCACGACCCAACCAGGGCCGGGGACAAACCGCAACCGAGGTACGTGCCCTTAGCGGGAACCGAACCCGGGTCTCTCTGGACCGCAGGCCGACTCTCTAACCGCTGAGCCAAACCGGCCAGGGCTGTAGACTTATTTTTTAAATAAAAAGAGAAAAATCATCACTAGTAAGAAAAAAGAGATAATGAACAATTTTAATGTAAATAATTTCCTACATCATGTCATTATTTTAATGGTTTGTATTCTTTGTAAAAATTGTTACATTTTTTAAACCAACAACCCTTATTTGGAATTGAGAATTTTTTTTCAATTTGTAAATCTTCAAATTTTGAACACAGATTTAATATTTTCTACAAAGAAAATGAAACCAAAGAGTAAAGGCTGGCAAGAAAGTAATGAGACTGATTTTTAAAACAATTCTACAGGAGAGGATCTCAAAAAATGTTTTAACAATGTCAACATGGACAGAGTATAATCATCTTGAAAGATAAAATAATATTTGCTGTGCAAATTTCATAGTTTAAAAAAATTTTAAAGATGAACAAAAAAGCAAAACATGGTAGCACTATGGATATGGCTCAAAGACATCATCACTTTCCATGTTGTCTCTCTTGTTTTGGTTACTCCTCACCTGAGGGTATTTTTCCATTGATTTTTCCTAGAAAGAGTGGAAGGGAGAGAGACACATGGATGGGAGAGAGACACATCGATGGGAGAGAGACACATCTATTGGTTGCCTCCTGCACGATCCAGACCAGGGTCAGGGATCAAACCTGCAACCTGGGGACATGCCCTTGACTGGGAATTGCACCAATGACCCTTCAGTCCTCGGCCAACATTCTAACCACTGAGCCACACTGGCCACAGCTTCTTTTTTTTTTCTTTGGCTATGCAAGTAGTTCAGTGTGGTTTGTTGGCTGACTGATTGATTGACCCAACATTTATTTAAAATCCACCATGGAAAGCAATGATTTCAAGAAACCTATGATCCCTTCTTTATACAGCTTACATTTTTTAGGGGACAAGTATGTACCTCCTGGCTATAATACAGGTAACATTGGCCCATACCTAACATCTATGATACAGTGACACGGGCATGTACTCAACAGCCACGGAACAGGTCAAGTGTGGCGTGGGCCACGCCAGCAGCAGAGAAGGGGCAGTGCAACGTGTCAGAGACGAGAGCATGGCTGCTCGAGCGCTCCGGGGGCGCAGAAATCGTTTCACAGAGAAGGGGAGGCGGGGACAAGCCTGAAGTGAGAGAAGGGCTTTCCCAGAGTGTGATAGGAAAACGTCTTACAGTCAGAAGGAAGAAAAAAGAAAACATAAAACACGGCCTTTGAGAATTCTTGGGTGAATGCAGGACACAGTGTACCACAGCACATATGCACAAGCTCACGGAAAAACACTTACTGAGCGCCCAGCACGGTGGGCCTCGATGGCCATGATCAGGATTGTGAACTCTGTCCTTAGAAAACAAGGACTGCTAAAGGCTTTGAAGCACCATGCAATGGTCATGTGACAGTCATGCTGACGGGCACACGGTCAGGTGGCAGATAAGAACCTGGCCTCAGCTTATCATTACATGTCAGGTCCTGCCTTGACTTTCTGTACTTGGTATGCCCAACTAGTGTACCTCTCACACCTATGGCAACATGGTTACAGTCCTAAGAACGCCTTCATTTCTGATCAAAAGTCATAGATTTTCTCTTACTTTATACAATTATCCTCAATGGACACCCCAAGGTCCTCTGGGCAGCCACAAGGCTGACACACCATACAATAACAGGAGTTATCAACCCAAAATGGATATCACACTAAAGATACAAATGAATGCTGACTAAAGGAATCAGATGTTTTCTACATAGCCAGATGTCGGTATAGCACAGATTGATCAGAGAAAGAGAGGGAGAGAAATGGCTCAGTTATTCATTTTTTTCCTGCGGAATGAATGTCTGGATAGAGAATCAGCTCCGTCGAAGGCTTTCCCGGCTCCTCACACATTCTGGAGAAGCCTGGCAGAGACACTCCCTTTGTCTCAGGCTCCCGTTCCTTTCGCTCACAGGGACGGAGACGGTGTACTACATCAATAATCGTGACTTTATTGGAAGTAAATGTGATTTTCTGGGTCTTCTGGAAAGTATTGTACATTTAGTTGCTGTGTTTACATGATTTCAATTTGAAAGCGACCTTTGAATGAATCTCCTTTGGCTGAACTGCTTTTCGTTTAGGCTTCATTTGATTTGGGTAGAAAAAGAAAAATCATGTACTGAAAAACGGAGCCTGATTTCCTGCACACAAAAGTAGAGATGTTGTCCCATTTCTCACGAGGATTGAGAAATAAGGTGCCACTAACGGTGGATAGGGACCAGCGATACTTAGGTTATAGTGTGAGCTTGGTATATTAATTAACTAATTCACTCATTCATTCAATAAATATTTATTGAGTTTCCTATGTGCTAAGCACGGTCCTAGGTGTTGGAAAGAAAAAGATGACATTGACCTTGGGGAGAAAAATCTAAGTTACCTGGACTCAGCCTCCTCAAAAACTGTCTATGTTTGACCACCTGCGGTCATGAACTTAAAAGGGTTTGAGGAACCAAGCAGGGAGTGTGTGTAACAAGGATGAGTGTGCAGTGGCGGGGAGAACCACGACGTACTGGGCAGTCTCTGCCTCGCTGCAGGCACTCACATTCTACTTTTCAAAATGACACATATTGCGGCCCTATGCAGGGGCTCGTCTCCTACCCTTGAACTATATGATTTCCAGCACATGCTCTGGTCTTCACATCCCTTTCATACTTAAAATTTTTTTAATCCTCTCCTGAAGATACGTTTATTGCTTTTGTTTTTTAGAGAGAGAGGAAGGGAGATAAGAGAGAGGAAAAAACAAAAAACAACACACTGATGCAAGACAGAAACATCGACTGGTTGCCTCCCATACCCAGCCTGACGGGGGTCGAACCCGCCCCCTTTCCTTTGGGGCACAGGACCACGCCCCGGCCCCTGAGCGTGTGGCTCAGGGCTCCCCCTCATACTGCAAAACGAATCAGAGTGAGCGAGCGCACAGATGAATCTTTCCTCAGAGCTCGTTTTCCACTCTGTTTTCTAGAGCCCTAGTCAAGTTCAATTTTTATTATTATTATTTTTTTAGGAGCACCTTCTTCTGCAAGTTTGTTCATAGGAATGGATGTAGACTTGGGGACAGTATGAGAGTGGAAAGGACAAGACACGGAAGAAAGCTTGGCCACTCTCCAGCTTTCCGTTTGGGTTGACTTTACCTGGACCCTTCCACTTAACTTAGCCTAAACCCAGAAGTGCCTTCACAGTCGAAATTCTTGGCTTAGACATGATTCAGATTCGGTGCCAGAGAAGGGGCAGCGTGTAAATTACTAAGCACAGTGCCTGGTATATGTTTATGGTACATGTTTAGCAAATGAGACTTGTGAGTAGCCGCAGAGCAACCTAGATAAGCCTTATTCCCTGCCTCGAAAGCCAGAATGGGCTACAGGGCAGGTTCTACGTTTTACCAGATGGTTGACCTTGAACAAGGCGTCCAGCCCCTCAGAGCAGTGGGACACGTCACCTGTCCAGCACAATACCTTGACCCTTGGCAAGAATAAAGAAACACTGGCCCCTTTTTCCAGTATTCATGAAGGCACGGCTTATTTTTTGAAAAAAATTCTCCTTTATCTTTTTGGAAATGGATACATAAAATGGGAGCACATTATTGAATAGATTATAAAAATGAATCTAAAAGACTGTGTGGAATGTCTATCACTTGTAAAAAGTATTGCACACTGGCTGGTTCTATGGAGAGCTACATCAATGCTTTCTCTCGCATGAGCCCAGCGAAAACCAAATGGCAAAAGGATCGATATAAAACTTAAAAAATTTTTTTCCAGACGGAAAATCAGGCACATTTTACACGTCAATGAAAGTTCCAATCAATATTTCTGAAACTTGTCGGCTGGCATAGATTTTTCTTTATAGTTGGAAAATTGTATCCAGTTAAGTTGTGAAATGTTTAAACAAAGGAACCAAAGTTGTGCTGGTATAAAAGCAAATAATATTTTAAAACTTTGTCACTAGCCAAAGTTCCCAGTCTTTGGTCTTATCTGAATCTAGGAAGTAAGTTTGGTTACCGTCAGTCTTATCTGAGTGAATTCAGCATTCCCATTCTATTCCTTTCCTTGACATCAAGAAAGGACATTTTATTTTTACGTGTGAAGGCTGACTTCAATCAACAAAGCATCATACCACCGATTTCATAAACACCTACTTAAAACATGAAATCTCGTATTTGCACCACTGTATGTTCATTATTGACTTCTGTTTTTTTAAAGCATGGTTAAGACAAAGCAAGATGGTAGTTTATTCCTTGGAGCTGAAGTTCTTTATAATGACATTTAAGGACTGTTTGCCCTCTCCTCCACCCATGTCCACACCAATCATTTCTGGGCCTCAAAGCAATTTCCTACATGAGTAGCATCTCTTCAACATGTTATTTACCTGAACCTTAAAACTAAATACTGACAGTAAAAACAATCCCACAACTTAAAGGGAAAATATCTTGGTGGTGCCATAATGTTGAGAGAAGACCTCCTTCACTCTGGATTACATTTAACTTCATTCTGAGGTCCCTCTTTTCGAAGCAGACAGCATTTCTCCTTTGGCAATAATCTAAGGAAATGACTTTGTTTCAATTATATAAACCATAAATAAACAGAAATAAAAGAGATTAATGAGCACCGGTGCGAATGAGTGACAGTCATTAACTACAATTTTGCTTTATTGAAAAACCTCTCTCTGACTTTTGTTCCATTAAGACTATATCCTAATTATCTCAGTTTCACTCTGCCATTATTTTCTTGGAAAGAGTACTGATGGATGAGTTTTAAATCATCCTTCTGCAAGTAAGGCAGAGTACAATCAGGAAAGGGGTTCCCATGTATCGTGTGTGAACAGATCCCTTTCCCTAAATGGTCCTGCAAGTCATACTTCAGCCAAATGTAGTATTCCATCATAAGGGACAGGGGCGAAAATTGAATGTCGAAGTTCAAATTCATATAATAATTAGAAGGGACATTTATTTCAAGACGTGGAGGACTTGCCAGTAAGAAGATGACAGAAAGGACGCTGCACAGTGAATCGTCAATGTCAGGTGACGGGTGTGCATGTAAGAGCAAGCGTACAGCTATCAGAAACCAGATTCCACACTCACATGCAATGTTTCTGCCTTTGGTGGCTGCTTCTGTTCCTCTAAGGTGTTGTCACTCACTGTCAAATTTCCAGTGCAAGATAGTAAGACAAACGTCAGACCAGCGCCCAACGCTTTCCAGGTTCCGGACACACCGACGCATCCCGTTTCACACGGTACTAAGTGTACTGAATGGGAAGATACTCAGGCAGACGTCAGGGAGTGTCCTCCAGCATGTGACGCGCCTCGACAAGGATGCAGAGTGCAGGGGAGGGGACCACGTGACGCCATACTGTGTGGATGCTTGGTGCTGTGAGAGTGTCAGCAGGAGGACAATGGAGAGGATGTTAACTAAATTTTGATGTGCAGGAACATGTGTTTAATTTGCAAGATGCTTTGTTTAATTAAAAGGTAAATACCACGTACAATGCCTCTTGCAGACAAACTTACAGCAGCAGCCTATGGAGTGCTTGAACTGCCAGCAGGATTTGTCAGATGCATCTGACCAATTAAGAGGACACACATTTGGGGGAAAATAATTACTTTTTTCCATGTGTTTTCAAATAGAAATGGCTTTATTTTCTATAAACAGGTTATTCCTAGAGTTTAATGCCTAGTTAAGTATGGGTGTAAAGACATAAAAACTATTATATAGCTGGAGAAGAAAAAATAAATCTGAAGGCTAAAACTTTCTCATGTCACTTAACCCCAAACTCAAATGAGATTTTCCCCCTTCTTCCCTCCCTCCCTGTCTCCCCCCCCTTCCTTCTTTCTGCAGAGGGTGACCCCAAAGGCAGCGTGTTGGCAAAGCCCTTTCCACCCCTCCGGAAAGATAACCTCAGTCATGTCACCTGGAGCTCCAACAAAATCGTTCCATAAGCTCACCCGGATCTCAAAGAAGAACAAAAAGATCTCAGGTCTGATGTTTTCCTTTACTTAAGATTCGCTCCTTTTTTCAGTGATCACAGAGGGGAATTCACTATTGCTGCTTCAGCTGGCCCGCGGGCAAGAAGAAGTTGAAGGAGATTCAGACTTCTGTACTTACAACTTCTGATCTCAGTAACACAGGTAGTACAAATAACCGCTCGACCACTCTTCTGCAGTCCGACACTGCGCGGCTGTAGTGTGGTTCTGGCTGCGCCGCGAGGCAGGGAACGGACCAGCGACTCTCTGGAGGATCCAACCTAATCGCCTGCTTGCCAACACGTGCCATCCAGGCAACACAAGAGCCTTCTGCAGGAGTTCCTCAACAGTTCACCACCCAGGGAACCAGATCTGCAAGCCCCCCTGCAATGGCCCCCCATCGTTTATTTCAGCCAGTACTGCCTATCCCATGACTAACATATAAAGACAGAAGTGGGAAACATAGAAACTATTATATTATTGTACTGTTAACTAATACTATATTATACTATATGGTTAACTATGTTGTAACTATATATTCCATTATTGCTTTGCTCGTGCCGAGTTCATCATGATCACCGATTCTAACAGACCCCACGCTTCTGTGTTCCACTCTCACACTAGTGCTCCCCCAGCCCTTTGTTCATCCTCGAGAACAATCTAACATACACAAGAAAATGTGTCACTTTTAAAAACGTCTTTTCCTCTTAGATCTCTTTATTACTTCTTTACCCCAGCTCCTGTACAGGACTGAATTTTCTCACAGGCTTTTAATCTTAAATCACAGCAAGATTCTGGGAAAGAATCATCCTTGATCCATTAACAGACCACCTGAGAGGGCCCTACCACCTGATGAGGCTTACTACGTCCATCTACAAATTCTCCAACAACAATTTCATCTCTTGGCACTAAGGGTTCTCCAGATTTCTTTACCAGAAAATGTAAAAGAATATCAGCAAGTTTTCTTGCCTACCTTGCACAATATAACACATTAAAGATGTGTGTGTGTGTATGTGTGTGTACATACACACACACATATGTTAATCCTCACCTGAGGACATGTTTCCATTTATTTTTAGAGAGAGTAGAAGGGAGGGAAGGAGGGAAGGGGAGAGGGAGGGGGAGGGAGAGAGAGAGAGAAAGAACAGAAACATTGATGTGAGAGAGACACACTGATTGGCTGCCTCCCGCACAATCCTGACTGGGGCTGGGAATCAAACCTGCAGCCCAGGTACGTGCCCTTGACTGGAACTGAACCCGAGACCCTTCAGTCTGAGAGCTGACGCTCTAACTGCTGAGCCAAACCTGCTAGGGCTAAAGATATTTTTTTAAGAAAAATGTCTTTATAAAATGTCTACATAATCCTTGTTAAGACTGGCATTTAATTTTGTCCACTACTAGAATACAAGTTTCAACAAATTAAGGCCTTTTTTTCTGAATTGTTTTATTTTTCCTTTTGTTGAATTCCTAATGCCTAGGACAGTTGCCAAGTTCATGACAACAACTAGTTGTTGAATGAGCGAGTGACTCTCTGAAAATCCAATAAGAAGGAACATGATGCTGTAAGAATGCATTAGTCTTAAAGCTTGGATACAGAAAACCTGGGTTCCAATTCTCCTCCCCCTAAGTAGGTGTCCTTGAGAATTGATGGCCTTAGGACATCAGTTTAGCCATCAGTAAAATAAACGGATCAGACTATTTAATTTTAAAAAGCCTGAAGTCTAAAATTTGTGAACGTGTCTAGGGTACAAATTCACACAGGCGAGCAAGCTTCATTATATAACATAATAGTTTCAGACTGATACAGATACTAGAGCTCTGATGAGAGGTGGAAGGTAGGAAATACCCAATTTGGCATTAACAATCATATTCAACTAAGTTAAACCTTTGGAAAAATCACAGATCCCAACAAGACAAGAGGCCATGTGGCCAGATAAGCTGCATGCGAATGACTGAGAAAGCTGAGACATGTGGGCTGCGGGCCAATCGGTGACTTAAGGCAGTCCTGGCTTTTTCTGATAGGTTCAGCCCTACTGAAATGGAGGAACTCTGAAAGCATTTTATGAAGGGCTGTCTGTACCTGAGCTAACGTTACAACACAGAGTAAATCGGTTCAACACAATATACTTCAGTGCACTGTGAGTACACATTAAAATGTGGATGCCAGTCAAAAATCTCTGGCCAATTAATATGTATTTTTCATCAATTACAGTGGTCACTCCCCAGATGTGTTTTGACATTTCTACCGTAACCGTTCACAGAGCAAAGAAGCAATGCGTGAATGGAGACGAAAAGTACCAACACTGTGCGTTCTCGTCTTCCATGAACAAGAGCTAGCAGAAATGTCATGCGCAATGACTTTCTCAGGGTGGGGAGGCTGGGCCTAGAGCGGGAGAAGACTAGAATTGTACTGAGACAGGCCTTTCAGATATCTTTTTAACTGCTTTAACGGCTTTTCAAGTAAAGCTGATGTAGTTATTTTAGTCTTTTGCCATTTTTATGTCATTTAATTCACCACTGAGAATAGCACTATTTCTACATTTGCATTCTTTCAGGATAAAAGATATTCACAATTAAGGTGAAAGAAACCTTCTTCGCTGAGAAATATAGGCTCTGGGCTGTTAATGATTTACTGTTTAGCATTTTGAGAAAAATCAAGGTTCTTTCTGTGTCTGGGCAGTGTGGGTAAGTGGAATGCAGAGAGGAGCTGGAATCAGAAAATCTGACATTAAGGCCTGGTTATGCACCTCACTGTGGCAGCTAAGTGGATTCATTCTCTCAGTTTTCTCACCGGTGAAATGGGGATAGGGAATTGATAACAAACAATTTTCAGAACCAATACTTCCACTATATCAAAGATTTTCTTTCGAGAAAAAATATCTTTCCTCTTTTCTATGAAAGGCTAAAGCTCAAACTAAAATATCAGTTTATTGCCAGCCTGAATTCAACATAATAAGCATGACTTCTAAAGACAGTTTCTCCCCCCTGCTTTCAACTCCTTCCTCTCTGATGACCACCTGTTGTCACCTTGGTCAACTAAATAAACCTTTCTAAGCCTTCCTTTCCTGTTCTCTTGAGACAGCCAAAATCCTTTCCTTTCTCCTCCCCTCCTCCCCCCCACCCCCCAAGAGTGTGTGAAGAATGTAAAAGCTAATAGTACCGATCCTTTACTGAACCTGGACTTATAATTTGCCTAATCTTATAAAAAATATTTAAGCCCTGGCCAGTTTGGCTCAGCGGTTGGAGCGTCGGCCTGCGGACCAGAGAGACCCGGGTTCAGTTCCCGCTAGGGGCACGTACCAAAAAAATATATATATATATTTAAAACTATGCTCCTTCTCCAAAAACAGTAAACATCCAGAAGCAACAGACATGACTGGAAGTCACAACAACGAGATATTATGCCCATCTCTACCTCAAGGTTGCCTGAATAGAAGGGAACACTAGCATTTCTAATCATCTTTTTACCTAAGCAAAGAAAACCTGCCACTCAAAGCACACAGCCCATTTCAAGGCTGCACTCATTTCAAAATGCCATACAGAACCAAGGCATGAATTCTCTCCGTAAACAAAACAATCCCTTCCCCCATTTCCTGCAAACCCCCAGAAATGGCCTCTGTCGGAGGGTGAGAACTCTTCTGCCCTTGCAGGGACTTGAGTCTGAGAGTAGGTCTAATGTCCAGGCAGGGGCGGGCGGATCAAAGGAAGGGGCATCTTTCTTCCTCTTGCTTCCCTTCCAATCCACAGAATCACTGTGCTGCGACCACCTGGCACGTTAGCAAACATCTCCTCCGGCAGCTGCTGACCCGCTCCGGACACACGCACACCGGCGGCCCTCCTCCGGACTGGAAAGTGCGGGTTTGCTTGAGCGGGGCGTGTGTGCGTGTGCGTGAGCGCGTGTGCGTGTGTGTGTTTGGAATGAATGCTTGCAAACCGTGCTTTCAAAAGCAGTCATGATTTCTTTTTGGGGGTGGCCCCTTTGTCTCCCTCGACCTCAGCCCCGAGGACCAGAGGAGGGTCAGAGAGAGGCGTGGGAGAAGCCGGACTCGCACTTACCTCTGAGACACAGACGAGGTGAGTGGGCTGGGGCGGGTTTGGGTGGCTCTTTCTGTCACGCCCCAGCGCCAGGGGCGCGGGGAGGTCGGGCCGGGCCGGAGGGCCCCGAGCGGGTCGCCGCGCCGCCGCGCACGGCCGGTAGGGGGCGCCGTGGCTCTCCCGTCGCCGCTGCTGCTGCCGGGCGGGCCGGGCCGGCGCGGCCCAGGACGGGGAGGGCGGGCCGTCTGCGGACGGGGGAGCGGCGCGGCGGGGTCCCCGAGCTCGCCGAGCCTGCGCCTGCCTGGAGCCGCTTCAGCCTGGCCACACGCTGCGGGCGCCGGGTCCGAGCCTCCCCCTCCGGCCGCGGGCCCTCCGGGCGCCCCGTGCGCTCCTGGGCCGCCAGGCCGAGGCGGCGGTCTGCGTCGTGTCCTGACGTCCAGGCGCGGGCTGAGCGGAGCCTCGGCGGGCCGCCGCCGCGGGGACAGCACGCACGTGGCAGCGCGGTGCGGGGCGTCTGGGCGCAGCGAGCCGGCGGGCGGCCGCCCTCCGCGTGGCGCCCTCGCTCGCCCCACGAGAGTTTGCCCGAGGTGCGCCCGCGAGAACTGCCCCGAGGTCTCGGGACCCTCTGCAAACCGCGCGAGGCCTAGCGGAGGAAGACAGGTGTCTCTCCAACGGGGTGCTCCCTCCTAAGTGGTTTTCACCCGAGGTGGCAGTCCTGATGGCCTTGCATCTGTATAAAGTTGATGCTTAGGACAGTGTTCCCCCCCTCCCCCCCCCCCACACACACACCACACACACACCCGGAGCTGCCCCCCCCCCCCCGCCCCATTAGCATTTGAAAATCTCTGGAAACACGTGCTTTGGGGATGAACCTGAACAAACGGGGCCTGCCAAGTGGAAACTTAGTTGAGTCATAGGATGCATATGAATAAGAGAGCCTGGTTTTTAGCTTCTGAGGATAAGAATGTCTAATAATCCAGGATTCCATAAATAACAGAACATGATGATGTTTCTAGAACCCTGTTCAGGTCCTTTAGGAACAACAGTGGTGACAGTAAGAGGAAGAGAGTGTGTTTTTCAGGGCACTTGGGGGCAATCTACTGCGTTGTGTATGGGGACAATTAGAAAACGTTCTTCATTCAGACGCACAGGTCAAATGACACATCTCTCTTTTCTGGACACTAATTAAAATCAACTTTGTCGATAGGCATTTGCATTAAAATAGTTGAAGTGTTCTGGCTCAACAGCTATATATATATGTGTGTGTGTGTATATATATATATATATATACACACACACATATATACATATATATACATATATATCCATGTGTAATCATATTACATATATGATATATAATTTTGAAAGAGAGGTGAATTTTCTTTTTTTGAAAAATATCCACTCAAACATAACTGGAAATGTCAGCTGCAGACAACCAGTCGCTGTTCTGACTACAAGAGTGGTACAATTATTAGTCCAACAGCTTAGTCCAAACCTCTCTTTGCACCGAGCAAGAGTGTCAATGACCTGTAGAGGCAGAGATCTTAATTTATAGATGTAGAGTCCTTTTGAAATTTAACAAGCTTTGAAAATGTAATAAAACAAGGATAGGCATTCAGTATTTTGATTGGGTGGGGTTTTTTTCTTTGTTTGTTTTTAAGATTTGTTTAAAATATGACATTGTCATCCCCAGTTCTTATCCCAGGTTTCTATTCTAGAGGATCTGGGAAAAGCATCAGTGGTTAGGGAAAAAAAAAATCCTCAGAGAAAGCCCTGAGTTTTGCCACTATCCTTTAAGTCCTTTGTGAGCATTTCAGAGAGTTCCAAGATAGCAGATCTAAGATAGCAGAATGCATTTCATGTTACTATTTCAACACAATGTGGAAATAATACTTCTAACATTTGACTGAGTAAAATTCTTACTGATTGGTAATTTAGGATCAGAATTGATGATATTTTGCATAATGATATGGCATTGCTTTTAATTAATTAATAGGGAAATGCCATTGTAGGGTTCTTTTTTTTTTTTTGGTTAATCCTCACTGGAGAATATATTTTTCCATTGATTTTTAGATAGAGTGGGAGGGAGGGAAGGAAAGAGACATCAATGTGAGAGAGATGTGAGAGAGACACATCGACTGGTTGCCTCCCATACTACCCTGACCAGGGCCAGGGCCTGGGATCAAACCTGCAACCAAGGTACATGCCCTTGACTGGAAACCGAACCTGTGACCCTTTGGGTCCTCAGGCAGATGCTCTAACCACTGAGCCAAACTGGCTATGGCCATTGTAGGGTTCTTTACAAACCAGTGTAAATAGCCATGTCATGACTTCCAAAATACGAAAGTCTTCCCATAAACTTTATGAAATCATTTCCCTAAACCTTCTCCACTCCCTAATACTGTAGAAAAATTGATGCAATTTAATTTATATTCTGTCAACAATAAATTTATTTTATCTTGGCAAGGATCCTTGTTTGGAGAAGTTAATTGTAGTGATGGAGGATGAAACGGCGGGAGTATGGAGGTGAAATAATGTTTCATTTCGTAATCAAGAAAAACAG
The DNA here is from genome assembly GCA_030848825.1 of Tadarida brasiliensis. Lineage (NCBI taxonomy): Eukaryota > Metazoa > Chordata > Mammalia > Chiroptera > Molossidae > Tadarida > Tadarida brasiliensis. The sequence goes on along the minus strand of CM061275.1, from coordinate 3,906,750 downwards.
TACAGTTGTCCCCCATCATATCAGCTGTAGGAAGAATCTGAAAGGGTTTGATCTGAATGCACTTCATTGAGTCTACCAAGAGCACACTGACACGAAGTAGTAAATTGTCCAGGTTTATTTCTTTGTTATTAAGAAATCATGATCCCAATTCTGTTACATTTGTTTTTGAGTTTTGCTGGACCTTGTGGAAAGGGATAAGGGAAGATGAAAAAGCTATATTAAGTGCATCAAAGTGCTTCCTGTGTGAGAAGAAAGTGGATGGTCTGCCTCATTCAGCAAAATTCTCAGGAGGAAAACTGAAATCACCTATCTTTAAAACTTATTTTCAAAAATTTACTAGCTATTATTAAATAAACAGTGTAAACTATAATGTAAACTAACAAATTTAAAAAGTCAACTCTACTTAAAAATTGGGCAAGTGAAGAACAAGACTACCATCAATTTCCTGAGGACTGGGCCAAATTCTGCCTGCATTTCCAGCCTGACCTGCAGGGGGCAATAGCTTGACGCGAATGACAACAAAGGCAGCTGAGCTAATAGGCTTGGATTTCTGACTATGACCCTGGAATGTTGTGTAGGTTGGAAAGAGTGCTTAATTAATGTATATTGAAACAAAAGATCAGGTAAATTGTTTGATTTGTCTTCAAGCTATATTTTTAGGCTAATCGAATTCATAACTGTGAGGATTTTTCTTCTTAAAGAGATTATCAAAGTTTCAGGAGACATTCAGCTATCTCAAGAATTATCCTAAACACTGTTTACTTTGAATATATGTAATTTATGCTCTCAAAAAGACAGCAGAATAAAATTGAACAATTTTCAGTGTTCAAATGGATGACAAAATAAGAGGAAATAAAGAATATTAGATATAAATAATAAAAGGATGTCACATATCTAGATAATAAACTTTATATTCCTTTTTTTAAAATCTTAAAATTAAAAATGGATAGGGGGACTGTCACCCCATTGTTTGTAATATGTATGCTTCCCACATATAAAACATTAATTTTGAAAACTGGTTTATATTTAAATATTATTATTGACAAATAGTAAGTGAACTCTTTTTCCCCATAATTTTAAAAAATTACAGATAGAATAGAATTTATTGTCAATTGCTAATCTACACTCCCCACCCAACCCCATTCTCCCCCATATCTCCACTCCCTCCTCAATCCCTATACCTCCCCCATCAACTGATCAGGAAAGACTGGAAACAAACCAAAAGGGATTTTGGCTGGAGGGAATAACTGGAGAATTAAAAAAGAAAACTCTTGCCATCTCCTCACTGCAATCACATTTAACGTTCATTATGTCAATTTTCAATGATGCAAAATGTCTTGCCCAAGAGGCAACCTGATTTCAAGAAGTCAAAAGGGTACCTGGCATTAAACAGCCTCCAGCAACCTCCAGTCAATCCTGGTGGGATTAACTGGGCTGAGTTTCTATACTGCACATGCTCTGGTTCTACTTTGATCACAGTAAGGGAAAAAAAATGATAATAGGTTCTTAAAAAAAAAAAAAAAGAATTGCTGCCCAGGTGTGTGTTCCATTTCTTTTATATGGCAGAGTTTAATCTTGATAAAAAATAAATAAATAAATAAATAAAAAACCTTTTAAAACATCCTTTTCCCTCCATTATGATAGAGATACAGTATCTATTTTTGCTTTTCTTTAAGGAAAGAAGGTGGGGATTGCTTAAACCGGGACAGAAAATTTTATTCTCCAACCCCCCTCCCGTTCTACTAAACCGTTTTAGTCGACATATGTTTGTTATCAGAGAGAGGTGCTGTGAACACACAGCCATTTTCTTAGCAGCTTTTGGACTGTATGTTGCCATAGTCCCACAAGGCATTGGTCCTTTCCCATTGGGAAGTCATGAATAAGAGACTATGAAGCTTGCACGTCAGATCTTCCTCAATTAATCCACCATTAGCATGTTTGGGATCCTTCGCTGGATGGTGAACAGCAGCTTTTGTAACTGGACGCCGACCATACCCAATTATGCTCTGCTAAAAATGAACTCTTTGCAGACCAAGCCTCACGGGCTGTCAGTGTTTTCCGTTTTCCTATTTTAACGTTTGTGTATAGTGGCAGGCGACAGATGGTGTAGATCAGATCGATTTGATTGCATTAGATGATTTTTCCCCCTTCCCCACTCCTTTCTGGAAGCTCGCATCAGCTGAAGGCGATCGCCTGGGACTCCTGGAAGCGTGAACAAGCCGCCACCACGCGAAGGCACTGGGGCACGGCCAGCGCGAGGACCGAGGTCCCTGCCCAGGGCTTGTTAACACTGTAACCCGGCACTAGGAGGGAAGCAGCTCCCACTGCCGAGCCTACCTCGCCGCCCATCAGATGACTCTCGGCTTCTGCACACAGTTGGAGTTCCGCTTGAAACCTGGATTTAGAGGGTAAGCACTTCAATCGAGACGGATTTGTGACAGTTACTTTGCTATACCGCAAGACAAATCTCGGCAAACGTAAAGGATGTGGGATGTGTCGAAGAGGCAGACTATGTTTACATCTATAAACGTGTTTCTTTTTGTCTGGGAGAGAGTATTATTCAGTAAAGCTGTGTATAGTGTTTTTCCATTGATTGTAAGAGGCGACTACCACCCTCCTCCCGTTTTGCCCCTCTCCTCGGTGTTTCCCCCTTTCTACCCGAGAGGGAAGGACAGGGGGAGAGGGAGGGAGGCCGGGGGGAGGGGTGGGGGAGAGAGAAGCATTTCTGCTTTAGCTTAATTGGCTTATTTCCTCAAACCGATTGCTTTGTCGTGTTTCTTTATGTATATTTGGTCGCAAACGACCAAGCGTTTGACTGGGGTGGGTTTTGGAGTGCGGGGGACAGGGTGGGACAGTATGGGGACTGGCAGTCAGTCGCGGTGGCCTCCAGAGATCAAAAGATGCTGGAAGCCCCCCTGCCCGAAAAACACCCCTCAGTTACGGGGAGCGAGAGAAATGTGGGTTCTATAATAAACATGGCTTGCAGGAGTCGATGAACAAAGGTACTTAATGCGGACCTAAGCCTCCGTTGATACTGCTCCGCTGGCTGTATCTAAATATGCAAAAGCAAAGTGTAAGTTGATCAACAAACGCCCTGCTGGCATTGGGCTTCTTCCCTTTTCTGTTTTTGTGTGGAGGGTGGAGATGGGGGAGGGTGGAGGGGGGGCGAACCGACAGCTTAAGGAGGTTTGAATTGAATATGCACCCAGCAGCAGTGGTCTCGTAGGAAATGGTGTTCTCGGAAGTCAGGCTGCCCCGCCGGAGCTCGGGAGAGCTGTGCTTAGAGCTCAGAGTGCAGCCTGCGGTCGCCCGGGCTGAGCTGTCCACTCGTCCAGGTGCTGAAGCTGGTGGAATACTGGGGTAGGTGGGAGAGGGCTGGCCCTGGCTACTTAGATAGAAAGAAAGCATGTCAACTGCGTTGTTCTAGTTTCTTACAGCGTGTGAGTCTGTGGGTCAGTGTGTGTGTATTTTATTTCAATTGTGAGGAAGCAAAACTAAGGGAGATTACTCAGAAAGGATCGAAAAGCTGTGTGGGTATTTATGCTGTGATTCTGATATGCCATGCATTGTGTATGCATGTGTGTGTGTGTGTGTGTGTGTGTGTGTGTGTGTGTGGTGTATCTATGCCTTGACAATCCTTTTTAATACAAAAGGAATATTCCATTTACTAAATCAAAATCTATCCGTATAATGTATTTCTTGTTTTCCATTTAATGTTAGTTGAGATTTAAATGGAAGAGTTCAGGAACAAATGTACACTTTGCTCATAGACTATTGCATTACTTTCCCTCGGGGCTTTTGTTTCTAGGAGTTCAAGCTGAAGAGAACCTGTCAGTTTTCTGTGTGTGTGTGTGTGTGTGTGTGTGTCTATGTATGTGTGTGTTTGGTTGTAGCATCCCTAGAGAAAAGCTCCACTTTATAGCTATGTTAGGTAATGGCAGAAAATAGTACTTATTAATTTGTTTAATTGACATCGGTCTTTTTGTGAAAGGTGTACTTAAGAGTCATCTGAAAATACTGTAAAATAGGCTATTAATTGGGCAATACTGCTTTTCTTTTGAATTATTTTAAGCAGCAGACATTATACGTTAAGCAACTGTTCATAAAACCTAGAATTCTTGTTGGTTTTACTATTTGTAAGTAACATGTCAGGAAAATGATGAGTTGGTGTGTCTGAAGAAGTGATATATTAAAAAATAATAATAAGAGCAAGCACAACCTAAGTGCCTTAAATTGCAACCAGGTCAGTTAGAGATGAGTTGTGGTGGTGGGAGAGATTCTGTTATATAATTACTCCTTGATGAAGAGCTATTTGCACTTACATAATTTGAGGAATCATAATGTGTATTGCCATGTTGCCATCTCCCCTCCCTATTCTGCTCACATGGGTGCACTTCCATGTATTGGAGAGTACAGGGAAAAGCTAATTGAGAACTTTCTAATGGAGCTAAAACATGTCTTGGGTAGTGACGTTGCACTTGTCCATTTTGTTTAATGAACAATAAACCCCTATTATCAGAATATTCACTGCAGGGTCTTAAGACAAAGCTTTTCCAGTAAGAGCCATATTGACCACCAAAGAATCACAGAGATTCTCTCTCTGAAAGCCAGCATTACAGTCACTTTGCAAATGAGTGGTTATTGGTTTTTTTTTCTTATAATAATTTTTATGAAGACAGAGCTTCAAAGGTTTTTCTGTAGAGGTGTTCACAGCAATACATTTATACTGTATTTAAAAGGTGGGCTATGGAAGTACACATTGTGGTACTACAAAACGATGCCTAAATCATAAAAACTCTACCAGCTTGTCAAACTCAGTGAGTTCTGATACTATGGAAAATGAGTTTATTTTGTGCTTTGAAGCTTTTTCTTTTTTCTTTAAAATCATTATGTGGTATAGCTCTAAGGCCTTCAAAGGAGAGATGCCTATTTTTGTAGATCTATAAGTATTTGATTTCAAGTAGTAAATTGAACTAGTGTTTATTTTCTGTGATCTTGGGCTTGAGAAAATGCATTTCCAAAACACACTGCTGAAAATTTCACCCATGCATGACCCTATCTTTATTTGAGCCTCACTTCTTCTTAAAGCCATCTAGGCAAATACATTTGTAACATTTGTATGCCTAACTATGCATGTCTCTTACAGGGCTCTCTCGCTGCCATGACACTCAGTCAAAGCACCTAGAGTGGGCTGGACAAGACCAGAGGGGATACCAAGCAGAGCAAGGACAGAGGAAGGCACTGGGAGAACACCAGGTAAACTAAAGGTTACTTGTCACGCCCATCCTGCTCCCCAAGAGCCTTCGCAAGTCCTCCATCCTCACTGGGAAGACAGCACTCTTCTCCTGTGTTAAGTGCTTGGTTTGTGATTTGTCTTTCAGAATTGGAACTGGAGCAGCCATTTGGATTTGGGCAGGAAGCAGCAGCCGAGCACAGCTTTGGATCCTTCTTTAGGGAAATCGAGTTATGGATTATGGTCCGGGTCAAGCTCAGCCCAGCCCCAGCCAGGGGCGGGATCAGCAGCCAGAGTTCTGGTGGCAGCGGCGGCAGGAGCAGCGGCAGCAGCGGCAGCAGCAGCAGCTTGGTCCTCTGACTCTCTTCGGTGACGGGTATTCTTGGGTGGATAATACGGATTACGTTGTTATTGCTTAAGAATACGCGTAGTCGAGGAGAGTACCAGCGGCAGGCGGGCAGCAGCCGCCCCTCCCAGCCCACCAGCTGGCCTCTGAACGCCTGTGGTTGCCAAGGTAGCACTTTTTTAATCTTTTCTTTTCCTCGGTGCTTTCGCTGTGGGTCGCGTATTAGGTGATTACAAGTCATCCCACCCGAAAGGCTCTGTGCGCCGCCTCTGGTGCGCGGGCTGAGCAATGGGTGCGTGCGGGAGGCGGGGGGCAGGGGGAGGGGAGGGGCGGGAGAGGATGGGATCTGTCCCGGAGCCTGCGGGAAGTGTTGGCGTCCCCGGCCTGCCAGGGTCCTCTCTCGGGTGTGGAGCGGCTGTGGGGAGAGGCGCGCTGACAGGGCGAGTGTCTGAAGTTGGGAATGATGGAAAGGCTTTGAGCAGTTGGGCGGCGTCGAGAGTGAGGAGCTGGAGAGCCGCAGAGGGTCGCGGGGGCCGCCTCCGCAGAAAGGGCGTGTCCGTGGGCGAAGGTGCCCCCGCGAGCTGCGGGAGCGCGTGACTTCGCGAATCGCGGGCCCCGGGCGGTGCTGGAGCCCCACCCCCGGCGGTGTCGCTAGCAGCCCGACGGGGCTGCCTGGCTGGGGAGGGGGCGGGGACGGGGGACGGGGGCCTGGGTCCCCGCGGAGGCTCCAGATTGGAAGTGCGGCGCTTCTCCCAGGAACCAGATTTTCTTTTTGGATCCTCCGCGAAGGGGTGGAGAAACAGGCTGGGGACCGGATTGGTTGCGGTGTGGCCCAGAACTGGAACCTTCCTGAAAGTGGCCGGGGCAGGCATGACTGTTCAGTCGTCCGGTTTCTTTGGGACACGTCTTCAGCGCTGTCTTCCCTGCCTGAGCCTTGGGAATGAGCCTCAAACAGCAGCAAACCCGAGGCAGGTTCCCTCTCCCAGGTCTGCTGCGAAGGGACGAGAGGAGGAGCGAGCCTCCTTCTACTTTCAGCTTTTGTTTGTTTGTCTCCAATACCGACGGATGCCCAAAGCAAACGGATTGTCCCCTCTTAGCGAAGAGCAGCGAGCCACCCACCCAGCCCCTCAAGCTCACCGGGGCGTTGCTGGGGACAGTCGGACGTGGCAGGAGTTTAGATACCCGGGATGGAGCTGGAAAGGTGACCTACCGTGCCAGGCACCGCGCGCCCAGGAGGCTCCAGCTCTCAGCCCTCATGGGTGGCAGACCCCCAGCCTGGCTACTCTCCTTTCCCTCTTCAAAGGTGGGAGGAGAAAGTGCAGGGGACAAGAAGGTACCAGGTGCCCAGAGGTTCCACTAGGCTCGGCCAGCACCTCCTGGGACACTAAGACCATGTTCCTTCCCTGCGTGGTGACTGTTGATTGTTGTGCACGGGCGTGAAGACAATTCCTGAGAAGTCGACGCTGCAGAAGAAAATAAAAGAGAGAAGCCTGCGATGCTTTCCCTCGGGGCACTCCCAGACCAGCTCTGACTGAGCTAAGCCCAGACACCTTTTCCCTTTGGAGGACGGGCCTTGCCTGGCGCGAAGTGCCTGTACCCCCCTGGGTTCTGGTCCACAGGGGCAGCTCTTAGCCCTGGAGACGCTGAGAGCCAGGTGCCCCGAAGGAAGCAGGCATGTGCTCCAGCTTTCCCCACGAGTCTAGAGTCTCGTCTTTCTTCCAGTATCTTGGATTCCTAGTGAGGGGTCCACCACGCCACCCATCTCCTTGGCCCAATTTCCACCACGACGCGTCTCATCCCACAATGACGCTCAGGGTATCTACACTACAGCTTTTGCATTCAGGAAAGGTTGTGTGCAAGGAAAATGCGTGAGGCCCTTCCTGGAAGCTCCTAGGGCAAGTCCATTTGAGAATTAGTTGAGTAGGAAAAAAACATGTGATCTTTGCACTGGGTGTTCTGTCTTGAGCAGGAGACTAATGTAACTGCTGTTCTTACCCTCCTTGTTTCAGGAATGGCCTTCTTTCTTTAGGGACCCACCCATTGGTGATTAAGGGCTTTTAAACATTGTGCATGTTATGTATTTAACAACATTCAGTATGTCTACTTGTGGCATTGCTTTATTGAGAAATTCAAGAAATAGAGAGAAGCTACATGATCTAGTAACTAGGCGATCGTTTGACAGTCGTCTCAAGCTGGTTGGCTGGCTATGGGGATGAGATGCAGAAGGCAGCAAGGGAGCTGGGGACCTAGGGTTAGCGTTTATGAGACACGAAAGATGTAATACTCCAGCACTTTTCTGAGAGAATAAGGAAGAACTTTGAAAAGATAAGCTATTTCTTTCAGTTCTTTGCCAGGGGTACTTTAGCTTCTGACTGCAATTGCTTCCTAAATTAATAATATTAATTTTTAGGATGGGTGAGTTGTAAATGCTAGTGATGAAATCTCATGGTCACCAAAACATGTCTGATTCCTTGTTCAAGTGGTTTAAATACTTATTTCATTGCTCTCTTTCCTTTGCAGAAGTCTTTTCTTCTGAAAGTTTCCATTAGGTGTCAGTCTGACTGAGCTGGTTCCCATTTAAATTTGAAAAGAAAAAAAAAAAAAAAGGAGTTTTTACCACACTGGGCCTTTCTAGATAAAAAAGAACTACTGTAGTTGTTATTGTTATAAGGCAGCTTTCCCCTCTCAGAAAATAGGATTTTGAATTACATCATCATTACCGTTACCAATTTTGCCTGTCAGTATCCACAGACACCACTGAAGAAGTAAGGAGGTGATTGTGTGTGCTCTTCATGTGCGATCCAGGTGACTTTAAGTACTCATCATCGGTGGATTGTTTCTGAGTTGATGTCCAAATAGTAGCAGAGTGCGCATCCCTTTTCTAAAATGTGGTTTGTTACAAAGTTGATGGAATTTCTACTTGAGGAAAGCATATAGATACTATTCATGTGACAATATTGCTTAAGGGACGATAGAGGGGAAGGGAGAAAACTTAGCAAAATTGCTTTTGTCTACAATTTTTACCTTAGTGAAGTCTGCTGAAGTACTCAGATTTTTATGGACACACTTTATGGCTTAGATGGAAGATTTTAGATTTCCCACTGAAGTTTATATAATGTCCATGAACAGTCCTGTGACATTCACTAATAGGGGTAAAAAACATCATCTTGGTTCATGGTTTGCTACTAAGTCCCAGGTAAGGTGCTCGATGGGAACTTCGTGTTAGAAAGAATTTGCTGAGTTTGTTCTTTGTGTTTGTGAGTCGTGTTCTGATATTTTTGCCTGAATAGAACTGCAGGGGGTGTTGGTATTCAGGGTTAAGGATCCACTGAGGATCGTGACAACCTCTAATGTGAATACAAAAAAAAAATGTGTTGGGCAGATGATTCTGATGACGTACATTTTAAAATAAATAATTACATCCTGGAGCCAGGATCTCTTTGCAGGTCCACTCTTAGCTGGAACGCTGTGGGTCTTGGTGTCATCGCATGTCAGTGGAGAGCCAGAACAGACTGTCAGAGAAAGTCCAGGCAAAGGGGAGCAATGATGAAGTAGCATTTTGATGGATGGAAGATTCCTAAAACCATAATATCACTTCTTTCTTATTATATTCCACCCCAGTAATGGTAAATTTTCAAATATAAAAATAGACATTTTTTTTTTTTGTCTAGGTGGAATGATGGGCACATTGGGGAATGTTCTGTGCTTTTATGTAGAACAGACAAGAAGGAGTAAGAGCATGGAAGACAGTATTGGACTATGGTGATTCTTCACAGCTTTTCAATAATGAGCAGTTTCAGCTACCATTGCCTCACAGAGATGACAGGATGATGTCCCTGTTCTTACAGTTCAGAGTAGTGTCAGCTGCATACCAGACTTACTCTTTGAAAGAAAATTTATTTTGCTGGTATTTTCAATTAAAAGAAAAAACATAAATGACAATTCTTAAGGACTTTATTATTATTGTATTTGACTATTTCCTTTAGTTATTGGTAGCTACTGATACACCTATCACCATGAACACTAAATAGGTTTGAAACAAAGAGTTTGGTAGTTCAATTTTTAAAAAATGTTTTGAGATTTTACTCCTACCTACTATATTTTAAATCATGACTTATAACTCTTAAATTTCAATCTACAAAACATTTTGTATGAGTATATATTACAAGCTTTTAAAATGAAAAAAGCATTTTAATTCATCAAAAAGAAAAACAACTATAAGCTAAAAAAGGGACATTATGAAATTTTAAGTTTTTCAACTATGCTGACTTGGGTTTGTTGAGTGCCGTTTAACAACAGGGCCGATGTTTTGCTAATATTTGTAGTGTCCAGGTTACAAATATGTGACTATCTAAATATTTTGAGTACTGAGTTCTGTTATATTCTAGTTAATAATGAGAGCTAAGTAAGACAATCTGATCTTCAGAATCAGCGAAAATTGTTATACTATCTGTACATGTGTGAAGACAACACTTTTCATTTGCTGTGTTTGTAGAAATACCCTTTGAGACTCAGTAACAATCCACAGCATCTGAAAATGTGTACACGTGCCACCTAGAAACAAAGTTTTAAAAAGTGCTAAGAATAAACTAGGAACTTTAAAACATTCGAAGGGTTTTAAATAAAGCTTATTACATGTATTATCTATATATAGTAATAAATTACATGTAATTTATTACTATATATAGATATCAAATCAATACTGAATCTCAATTAAATTACAAACTAAAGAACACTTATATTGCTGTAATCTATTTACTAATACCATGTTCCTGATTAAAATACAATTAATGTCATAATACACTTTTTGAAAAAAGTTGACAAATTATGTTACAATAGTGGCAAATTGCATAATTTGAAAGTAGTGTCTATTTTTAAACGAATAAAACGTGTGTTAAGAGACACAGTTTCTAAAGAAATTCTTTTAGAAACAATGATATAATTTAATTTGAAAACTGATATTTCTGGCAATAGTGTTTTTTAAATTTTATCCAATACAGGACTGAAAATTCATTGTTTGAGGTCCATTTTTTATCTCCAGGAGCAAATGTAGCAAATTTTAAGAATTGGTTCAAACAAAGTCACAAGATAAAGTCAAGTTACTTAGTTGAGATAGTTTCTGTATTTCTTCCAAATATTTCATTCATTTATGGACTTGAAGAAGAAAAAGAAGAAGAAGAGGAGGAGGAGGAGGAGGAGGAGGAGGAGGAGGAGGAGGAGGAGGAGGAGGAGGAGGAAGAGGAAGAAGAAGAAGAAGAAGAAGAAGAAGAAGAAGAAGAAGAAGAAGAAGAAGAAGAAGAGGAAGAGCAGCAGCAGCAGCAGCAGCCATGGCTTATATTCTGTCAGAAGCATACATATGAAAAAGATCTCTTCCTTTATAATAGAAATATATTAAGATAAGGCTTACAAATATTCTGGATTGTTTTATGCGTAACTGCAGGGGAATTAAACTTAAGAACAGTTACTTTTAGGTCTAGTTTTATGCACAATTTGTTTTCATAACCATTACTTTAAACAGATTTTGACACTGTTTACAAGGGCAAAGCACGTTAGAGAACTGAAGCAGGTAGATGGAAGAACCTCACATCTTGTTTTCTCTCAATTATATGATTCTTAAGGGAGGAGAGTGTATCCTGTGGTAGAAATAACTTTGGAGTAAAAGCTAGAAAATCTGATTTTGAGTACAGGTTCTGTTGTGAAGTATGACAGTGGACCAACCATAGAGCCTGCCTGTCCCTCGGGGCCCCAACCATGACAAGGAGGGCTGGACTTACAGCTTCTCCCTTCTACCTCCATGGACTCCATTTCAAGGAAAGCCCCCACTTTTTTTTTGGCCTGAATCCCACACTTTATTTTATATATAGATGTTGTGCAAATCAATACCACAATTAACAAAGCAGCTTTAAAATCTTTCAAAGGTGTGCACCTATTTTGTCTTTATAGCAAACAGGAACTTGGTTTTCAAGATTTTTACTTAAATTTTTAAAACACATAGAAACATTTTGTCACTTCTTTACCCTTTGATTTTTTTTAAATAGGTTTTTATTGATTTTTTTAGAAAGAGAGAGGAAGGGAGAGAGAGATAGAAACATCAGTGTGAGAGAGAAACATCGGTCAGCTGCCTCCTGCACACCCCCTACTGGGGATCGAGCCCGAAACCCGGGTATGTGCCCTGACTGGGAATCAAACTGGGACCTCTCAGTCCATGGGATGCTGCTCAATCCACTGAGCCACACCAGCTGGGCCACCCTTTGATTTTTATTTGAAGTTTTAGTAGGAAAGAAAAAACCTCAAAAGGATGACTTGCAGATTCACCTTAGCGTGTTGCTGTGGGAATGAATGTATGTTTCTATAAGTGCAATATATGTGGGCCCCCCACCCCAAACCATGGATATACCTCGGAAAAAAACAGCCCAATCAGACTGGATCACTTTGCAGACTCTTTTCAAAGTCAATGTATGTGATTATAGTGGATAAAGAATAAACGCTGAGCCTTTTAAAATGTTTATTCTGTGTGTAAATGTTTATGCTACTAAGTTTAATTAGTATTTTTAGAAGAGTTGGAAAATTACTATTTTTTTTTTCATTCTGTTAAAAAGAAAAGGACTAATATTTGTCTAGGATACTTAATCTTAAAATAGCATAGCAATGGTACAGCCTTTTAAAATAACTCATCCAGCGCCTGACATATGATAGGGGCTCAAAATATTTATTAATTTATTGAAAACAATTATACCCTTTAAAGACATGTTAATACCCAATTTTACATTTTTTCCATAGTTAATGTCTTTTTAAAAGTAGCTATTATATAAATTGGCTGTTGAATTGCATCTATTTAAGTTTAACTTAATGTTAATATGAATTCTAATTCTCAAATTTGTTTACTAATAGTGTTATTTTTTGTTAAGATAGAGAATCTGTTTCCTCTGATTCTCAGATATAACTCCTAAATGACTGGAAAAGCTACAAAACCATTTCTTTAAGCTGGTATTCTTCTTGGAACTGAAGTAACTGTTTCATCTGGAATCATTTCATTCCATGGCAATTTTGACGTAGAAAAAGTTACTTACTGTATTTTACTTCCTATTAAATCTATAAATACTTGTAAAAATTTATATATTTCTAAACAAATGAGTAATGTAAATTTATTTTATCCGATATAATACTCCTGTGATAGATATATTTAGAAAGATAAGGATCTGTGTAGTATTTTTGTCATTATTTACCTGCAAAACAAATTTAAATTATAAGCAAACTTAAAGTTTGTTTGAAAGTTGTGACTCTCTAGGATATTCCGAGTGTAGTAAATAAGAGTTTGACCTTTTAACCACAAAAGAATACACCTATTATGTAAAAATTAAAATAATACAGTTTGTCAGCTATTGCTTTCTCGGATGGTTTCAATAATGTTTCATCCACAGTTTATTGATGTATATAACACATTATGTCCATTTAAAACTTTGAGAATAGGTTTAATAAAAGTTCTATAAAGCGTTCAAAGCAATTGACTTCAAATAGATTTCTGGTGGTAAAAGCATGTGGGTAAGAAGCCATTTACTTACATTTTTATTAAAATATCTCATATGTTTCTCTGTTGCGGCTTTGAGACTGGTTCATACTATGTATTAGGACAGAGTCAACCTGTGAGGATTCTTTACCCCAAGCAGACAGGTTTTTGTTAGTTGTGGCTGCTATATTAAAAATCAGGGTTGACATTAAATTTTTGAGACAGTTTCACATCTAGAGCTTATGATTTGTGCAGATAACAATTGAATTTGACAAGAAACAAGGGACAATGATAGCAAGTAACAGTGTTAAGGATGTGGACTGTAGAGAGGATTGTGTGTTTTTGGTGATGTGTTAAAGACAACAGTGAAATTCCTGGTGGCTATTTTATTGGCAGACATAATAGCTAGTACCAATACACATTGGAAAAAGTAGCAATTTGGGGAAACGTTAGGAGAGAGCATGTTCTTCATATAGTGTCCCTGTTGCAGTTGTGATGGGAAGTTGACAATATCAATTTTACATAGTGTATCTATAGAATAGGAATTCTTTCATAGGATTCAGAAGTTCTTTTATTTAGATAGAAAGTCATGCTCTGTTATAAAGCTGTGAATCAATTAATAGTGTCTGAGTAAATGGGCCTGGCTTATAGGTGGAAAACTGAGAGGCATGAAATCTGGATGTTTCGCAAGTCAAAGGAAAGATCGTCAAACTGAAAAGACAGACTTATGTAAAATTAAGCCTAAGGAGGACATGACTTAAAAGAGACAGCCTTTTTATCTATTTTTTTTTTCTGTTGGAAAAGATTTATGTTGTATTTGCGTCTTTGCTTTAGAAATAAAGTCACCTAGAGGAATTTGTTTAAGACTGAATTAGCAATATTCCACTGTATAAAATACAGACACGTGTGTGAGAGTTTAGTTTTTCCTATTCACTGCAGTTGATGTAGATTTGAGGGAGGAGGGCTGTTTGCTACTTAACCATGGTGAAGATACAGAAGGCTGACATGCTTGTTCTTCTCTTCTTTGGCCTTTCTATCCAAAGTCACAGCATTTCCACTTGCTCTTCAGTTTTCTTTGAATGGAATTGTTTTCCAGTTTATTATCTCCATAGAATATAAAATTTCACGAGTCTTAGATAAGCCTATAGTCGATTCCTATGATACTTAGTTGGTAGGATAATTTTCTATCTCAGATTCAGTTATTTGGTGCATGGTCCTGTTTCCATGTTTTATACATGAAATCCTCACAGCACAGAGAATCTTAGTAACTTGCCCCTGGACACCCAGGTAATATTTGGATCCCATTTTCTCAGTCTTCTTGGGATGCTTTCTTTTTAACACATCACACTAAAACTGCAGTGTTGAAGTTTTTCTTCTAACATTACTCTTGCTGGTGTCTGATAATAATTCTTATATTTTTCTTAAGAGTCAGTGATTCATCTGATTTAGCCTTTTTCAAGCCCAAATATTGGGTAGACAGATGTGAACAAGCCAACAGATTGCAAAGGTCTACAGTGTGTTTATACTTATGTTTTTGAAAAATCTAGGAAAAATTTAAGCCAAATCAATATTAATGCAGAAACAAATACAGATCACGGTTAAAGGAATATCCTAACCTTTTACCCAAGTTTCCAGTCTTTCAGTGAAACAGGAAAGTTTTCATCTCAATTAAATCAACTCAATGTAATAAACTTCCAAATGAAAATACTGGCTGAAAGATTGCAATGACAACTATTTGTCATGTAGTATATTCAATTAAAAATTAAAAATAAGACTGGCCCTGGCCAGTTTGGCTCAGCGGTTAGAGCATCGGCCTGCGGTCCAGAGAGACCCGGGTTGGGTTCCCGCTAAGGGCATGTACCTCGGTTGCAGTTTGTCCCTGGCCCCGGTTGTGGTCGTGCGGGAGGCAGCCACTCGATATGTCTCTCTCACATCGATGTTTCTCTCTCTCTCTCCCTCCCGCTCTATCTGAAGATAAATGCAAAAATGTCCTCAGGTGAGGATATAAATAAATAAATAAATAAATAAATAAATAAATAAATAAATAAATAAATAATAAAAATAAGGCTGGTAAATAACACTGACCCAGTGATGTTCTTATACCAAAGAACAGAAATAAAATAACATTTTAATATCCAGGGTAGGGCAAAGGTGGGTTTACAGTTGTGAGTACATGAAACATAAAGTTTATTCTTATAGTATTACTAATTATTATATTATTTTCCATAAAAATGACTGAAAACTTACTTTTGCCCCACCCCATACAAGCTAAAACTGCTTTTACTTCCTTTTATTTCAGTTTTTAAATATCCAAAGCTATCTTGTTAAATAAATAAAGACAGATTGACTCTCGGATTACAGCAGAGTCAAAATAAAATTCCCAGTTTTACTAAACCCTGACCCACTGCTGTTCTGTTGGTGAGCTGCGCGGGGTCAGTCAGGACGCCCGAGTCACCTGTGATGCTAAACCTCCTGTGATGCTGAGAGGGTGGTTTCTCACTGGGTGGTCACCCACCTTATCGATCTAAGACACGCACTGCTTACCAGCCTTTGGGAGCCGACTGCTCCCAAATGAGACCTCTAACACGGCAGGGAGAGTTTCATTTGAAAAATGGGGTAAGTTACTGTCATTATTTAAAAATTCATCAAGACTGAAAGATATCTTTTGACCATTCTGTTCCCATCAAAATGTTTTCATTAACTGTAAACCATAACTGTAAACAATTATGTCCATTATTTTCCTCAAATTCTAAAAACAATGCAGATATAACTCTAAGAAAGATGCGTGAGATAGATGATAGATGGGAGAGAGAGGGAGAGAGAGAGATTGAGGGAGCGAGACAGAGCAGAGAGGAGGGAGAGAGGGAAGTTATTCTGATCTGCTTGGTCCGTAACTGAAGGCGCTACAGGGCAGAGTGCACGCCGAGAAGCCACACTTCAAGTAATCAACATTTTGTCCAAGGAAAGATGTTTGACGGATTCACATAATTTGGCTGTAAAATGTGTAGAGAACAGATCTTAGTCCTCAAACCAGCTAAGTAAGTTTTCCTATACAGGGTACAGTTTTAAGCTTACAGTAATTAATGTGGCCAGATTGGAGCTTCGGAAGCTGACACCAGAAAGTGCTGCTTGGTTCGCCCCAGAGGATGTGGTCTGATGCTGGCGCCAGGACACAGGTTGGGAATTGTCAACGCTGTAATTAGCAGCAAGGCTCTGGATCCTCAGCCTGCCTGGCCAGTGGGCTGCTTGGAGCAGTGGCCCTGGGTGGGGGCGGGACAAAGGAGGGAATCGGGGCGCCCTTGCCAGCTCTGCCGGCCTATGCCGCCGGGCCACTGTTTACCGTGGCAGAGGTCTAGTTTAAGACATTCAGCAGTGGCTTCCACAAAGTACGAAGCTCACCATAGCAACCAGAATGGCAAGCGTCTCCACGCACCTTTCCTTGATTGGATATCAGGTCAGATTGTTCCGAGCTGTGCTGCCTTGTGTACGGATGTGACGTATTCTGCACAGAGTGGTTATTAACAGCGTGATTAAAAGGGTTAAAACCTGTTTGGGGCAACAGTCCTGAGATCCACTGCTGAAAAGCCATCACAAAATGAGGTTATGCAAACCTTATTAATCCTTTGTGTAGTACAAACAGAACAGACATGTCCACCTTACCACCACCAAGAAGCCATTCTTCAGTACCTAAATGATGATTTAAATGTAGTTTTCTTAAGCCCAAGCCATGTGATCATCATGGAGAAAGACTGCCAGAGATTTAACAGCCAAACAGTGGTTATAGTACTTCTAAGAATAAACACTACATTAATAAAGTTTATAAGCAATTTATAACCCAACTGAACAAAAACTGGGCTCTCATTTGGAACCTACTCGATAAAAGTTTCCACGTATGTGTGTGCATGCGGGTGTGTGCGTAAAATTGCACAGCTCTCACATAGCAGAATATGATCTGAAAGAAGTACCATGGATACTCTGAGTATTTACAGGATAAGTACTAAATCCTCCTACTTCACGGCAAAAACATAATGACACACTTTCTTTAAAGCATCTCAGAAGTAAATTAATTTTCCCTTCCAGTAGAAAAAGGTCAAGGTTGCCCAGCATTGCTGAAATACACAGATTAATTTCTCCCAAATAAGTGCTTGGAATCCTTTCCAGGATGTTCTTACTGTCACTTTCTACCTTTGCCAAAATATGAGAAGGAGGCTTCAAAGAGATAAACAGGAGGCAGAGAGACAAACAAAATAGCTTTACTATTAAAAAAAAGTTCTCCACTGGATCAATGTGTTATATGAAGCAGTTGCCATGTGGCTATTTCAGCAGGAGGCTTATCAAAGGTCCCCAAGAAATGGCCGCGTTTGCCCACTGCTGTGGGGACAGGGTCACTGCCATTTGTGGGGAGAGGACAGCTCTCTCACCTTCCTCCACAGCGGATTCGTGTAGAGTGGACCAGCAGAGCGGTTCTCACCCACTCTTCTCCCGGCTCTGAGGCAGTCTCCACAATTGCTCATTATTTTCAGTGGAATTAGATGCTACAGGTGACCCCATGGTGTGTGTCCAGGCGTACGACTGCTGTAGGTTTTCAGTTGCATTAACTCAGCAGTATGTTTCCAACAGCAGCTCACTCCGTTGAGGAGGACCAGGAGAAGGAAAGAGCGCGGTCTTTGGTGGCAGGCACCACAACACTCCTTCCTGCCGTTCTCTGTGACAGAGACAGGAGGTTTGCCCGAGGGTCACTGCTGGCCTGTGAGTGGGGGCCGCCCCTCTTTACACGGTCGGATGGGGTCACGGCCAGCAGGTCTCAGCTGTGTCTCAGGGTCTTGGTTATAGTGGGCGCTAGGCGCACAGCAAGCAGTGAGACTTTTTCTTTCATTTTCCTTTTTCTTTCTTCCTTTTGTTAAAAAGTTTTTAAGTGGCTTCTGTTAGTGAAGTGCTTTGTCTTGAGTGGTTTTTCTCCATTATGTAAGAAAGAATAGTTCCGGCCACACGTCCTCCCTGCTGTGACGGTTCTCAGTGACAGGAGGAGGGACTCCTTCGTAACCTGTTGTCACCGGGCTCCGTGCCTCCCTCTCTTTGCAATGATGCACTTGTCATTCAGTGTATGCAGTTAATTCCCCTGCATATTTTTGGGCACAATTCTCAGAACTGATGGAAAAACACAGATAACATCTGAGTTAGTATACTCCAGGAGCAGAAATTAGATTAACATTTTAGGGGCAATATGCAGGTCTACTTAAGCCTCAGAAGTCCTAGTTCTAGTTTATAAAGCTCCTTCTTACAGCCATAAGCAGGACAAAATCTGGCCCCCACCCTGAAGTCTCATTAAACGCGCATACTACAAGCAGCAGTGAAGATGTGTGTATTTTAAGTATATATTTATAAATATGTTTTTATTGATATCTTAGAGAGAAAGGAAGGGAGAGAGAGATAGAAACATAGATATGAGAGAGAAACACGGATTGGCTGCCTTCTGCACGCCCCCTACTGGGGATCGAGCCCACAACCCGGGCATGTGCCCTGACCGGGACTTGAACTGGGACCATGGGATGATGCTCAATCCACTGAGCCACATCAGCTGGGCTAAGTATATATTTTCTGTGTATAAAGTCATATCTACATTATTAAAAACAAGAACACATTTTTAAATGTAGAAATAAGTTTTTGTTGTGATGCCGGTAGCACAGACATGGGGGTAAAATTGGTCACCTAGGGCCAGTGGGACACTTATCAAGCTGTCTGCCACAATGCCAGGATTTTGGACTACCCCATCTTTCATTTTAAAGCATCTGACGAGCCCTGGCCGGTTTGGCTCAGCGGTTAGGGTGTCGGCCCACGGACCAGAGAGTCCCGGGTTCAGTTCCCGCTAAGGGCACGAACCTCGGTTGCAGTTTGTCCCCGGCCCCGGTTGGGGTCGTGTGGGTGGCGACCAGTCGATGTGTCTCTCTCACGTCGATGTTTCTCTCTCTCTCTTCCCCCCTCTCTCCCTCCCGCTCTATCTGAAGATAAATGCAAAAGTGTCCTCGG
The DNA here is from genome assembly GCA_030848825.1 of Tadarida brasiliensis. Taxonomy (NCBI): domain Eukaryota; kingdom Metazoa; phylum Chordata; class Mammalia; order Chiroptera; family Molossidae; genus Tadarida; species Tadarida brasiliensis. Next base: position 3,887,637 of record CM061275.1, on the reverse strand, counting down.
ATGAGGATAAAAAAAAAAAAAGCATCTGACAAACGTGCTGATATCAGGCAGCTTGTATACTCAAAAGAGCTAGAATGGCTTCCAGAAAAAGTCAGTAAGTATCTATTATGCGTGTACTATTCATGAGACATGCATTCGGGTCTTTCAACATTTAAGGACCTACTATGTACCTCCATCCTTCTAAACGTTTGGGTTACATTGCCCTAAAGCGGTCATGCTCTATACGATGTCTCACCAGCCAGGCTCTTATGAGTCTGTGGGGGATTCTAAAGGATGTGAGGAGAGCTTCCTGGGTTGTGGTTAGTATGTCTCACACTGAGTTGTGTAAAAATGAACATTGCTACAAACTTCGTCACTATTGATATCTCACGCCTCACCGATGTACTACTACTAACAAAATCCTTTCTAGAAATGGATTTACTTTCTTCCCCCTTTAGAACATAGACTAAGGAAGCACATGATAGGAAAAGACTAAAGGGCACATTTTTTCAGCTCAAAGCGATAGTTACTCTGCTACAGTCTGTAAGTTTTTATAACAGCATTTGTAATTATCCATATTTACAGAATCCTAAGTAGAATTGTTAGTGTATCTATGGTTATCAAAAATTTTATTTAAGTAACTGCAAAATGATAGTAAATACATGTAATTCCCAAATCCATTACTGATTGATTGTAGGATCCATAGCCAATGACTGTGTTTTGAGAACGTGTTGATGGGCTCTATCAAGGAAGATGCTACGGGGACTGTGCCACAGTCCAGGCAGTGGTTCTCAACAGGTGTCCTCTGGCCAGCAGCTCGGCTTCACCGAGGGACTTGTTAGAAACACAGACTCTCAGATCACTGCACGGCCCACTCACTCCCAACTCCGGGGCCGCCGCCTCTGTGTCGTCTTTTTTTTTTAAATCCTCACCCGAGGATATTTTTCTGTTTATCTTCAGATAGAATGGGAGGGAGGGAGAGAGAGAGAAACATCAATATGAGAGAGACACATCGGCTGGTTGCCTCCCACAAGACCCCAACCAGGGCCAAGGACGAACGGCAACTGAGGTACGTGCCCTTGATCAGAACAGGACCCGTGACTCTTGGATCCACGGGCCGACATTCTCACCGCTGAGCCAGACTGGCCAGGGCTCCTCCTCTGTGTTGTAACAAGCTCACCAGAGTTTGAGAACCACTGTTTTCTATTGATTACAAAAAAAAAAAAAATCACAATTTAAGTCAGGTTCTAGGCAACACTGACCCAATAAAAACCGAATAATTTAGGCTTTATTGTAAAATTATAATAGCAAGTTATTATTAATTATTATAGAATATATTTAATTTTTAATTGGTTTTAGAGAGAGAGAAAGAGAAACATTGATTTGTTGTTCCACTTATTTATGCATTCATTGGTTGATTCTTGTACGTGCCCTGACCAGGGATTGAACCCACAACCTTGGTGTATCAGGATGATGTGCTAACCCACTGAGCTACTCAGCCAGGGCCTACAAAAGATATTTTAAATTCAACATCAGGGCTTTACCTTACTGGCAAATTCTATAACATCTGGGAAATATTTTAGGCTCCCAAATATTCCTCTTTATTTGCAGTTCTATTTACATAGAACTTATGCAGTATTCTTAGTAGTATTATATAATACTCTTAAAATTCTTAATAGTGCTGTTATTGCTAACAGCTTTGTAATTATGATCATGTATATTGAACTGAATTTCTCCAGGTCGTAAACTCTTCTTTTGATTTTAGTTATTATTATTGTGGTCATTTCAATAGCTGCCCAAATTTTACTCTGGTATTCAATTATGTCCCAATTTAGAAGCAAGGAGAATCAGCTTCATTTGATAAAGCTTGAATAAGAACTGTAGACCTTGTGTGTGTGTGTGTGTGTGTGTGTGTGTGTGTGTGTGTGTGTGTGTATGTGACTGTCGTATGGATTGTTATTAAAATTTTCTCATTCGTCTATTACGCAAAGAATTTTTTAAATTCTCATGTAAATTCCCCTGATCAATTTCTTTGAGCATTTACAAAATAGTCCTGTATTACAGTAGTATAAAATAAATTTCCTAAATATGTTTATTAGGACTATATTTGATAAAAATTTACTTAGAACACGGATTATTATATATAATGGTAAAAAAATGAATGTTTTTGGTTAAATGATTATATAAATTCTCATTATGTCAATTGGAGACTGTTTCACAGAGTTTGCTAGACCACAGCTTTTTATTCAAGCTTTCATGGAAATGCTAGAAATTCAAAGGCTGGAATGTTTAAGACGTAGCTCTAAGTGCAGTGAATTCTTTCTTGTTTATGCTTTAAATTCAAACTTAAAAGGACAACTATTACACTGTCACTCTGGATGGTAAGAGCTAGGTTAGGCCTCTGATCCATAAAAATTGGCTTTTGTATTTCACACAGAAAATAATATCTGAACATCTTCGATTTAGTGTTACAGTAACCGACTGACAATGTAACTTAGACTTTTTTCAGTCTGATGTCTCCTATTAACAAGACACTCTACTAGCTTAGGCCACAGTTCAGATTTAATCACACATATTACAGGATAGCAGAAAATACAGTGAAGAATTAATGATAAAACTTTTTACCAAAATACAACTTTTACTAATGTGTAAAGAGAGAAGGTGATGGCCTGAATATAGAAAAAATTCTTAACAGACAATGTGTGTAACACTTAGTAATCAATACGTAGTATTTTACTTTAAGGCTTGAATGCATGAATGTGTTCTGTAACATTGTTTTCTCAAATGTTACCTTTTTTTTTTTTGCTCCACTACTTGACAGAATAATAGAATGTTCCCTCTCTAAACACAAATTTCGACAATAAGCACAGACCTGTAAATCTGTGTGGGGTGGGCTCTTCTTTTTCACGTTAGAGAAGATCAACACTGTCCAGCTTTAAACACTGAGGTTAAGAGGGAGTGTCGGTGGTGGAACGATTTATGCACACGTGATTTATTTAGAATGATTGCCAAGAGATATATAAGAAATCCAAGTTATTCTTAGAAAGGAAAAAAAAGGCCCATTATTTTGACAGTTAACATTTTAAGATTAAGCACTTCAGATTAACCAGAAAGGAAAATGAAATCATTTTAGTAGGCTTCTAGTTTGATGGATTTAGTTATTAAATTAAATAGACACTAATTTAAAGGTTAGTACTTCAAGCCTCAAACAAAGGAGTTTTGACTGTGAAAAGGAGGCAAAATCAGTACCAAGTAGCTAACATTTAGGCAGAGAAGATACTTAAAATTCAGAAATGTCAAAAACAGCTTATTTTCCTCTTGTACTTTTATGAACTGTTTCAGTTTATTATTGATTCTAGTTCTTAAGTAGTATGGCGGGTTTATAGCTATTCAATTATTATATTATTGATGTTTCACATGCCTTTAAAAATTTTTTTTTCCTTTATTGATTTTAGAGAGAGCGAGAGAGGGAGTGGGAGAGATAGAAACATCAATGAGAGAGAACATTGATTGGCCGCCTCCTGCACGCCCCCCACTGGGGATGGAGCCCACAACCTAGGCATGTGCCCTGACCGGGAATCAAACTGGCGACCTGTTGGTGTGTGGGTTGATGCTCAACCACTGAGCCACACCGGCCGGACTCACATGCATTTTAAGTAACAAATATTATTTTAAATATTTTATAAAGGAAAAGTCAGATTGAAAAAATTGTTAATATTATATAACCTGTTGAAATCTTTCTCGAATAAGTACAGTACTCCCCCCTTATCCACGGTTTCAGTTTCCCCACAGTCTGCCTCAGTCAGAAAATGTTATATGGAGAATTCCAGAAATAAACAATTTATAAGTTTTAAATTGCTTTCTATTTTGAGTAGTGTCATGAAATCTTTCGCTATCCTGCTCAGTCCCACCTGGGACATGAATTGTCCCTTTGTCCGGTGTTTCCGTGATGCAGACGCCCCACCCGTTAGTCACTTAGTACTCACACTGCCGGGCAGAGCTACTGTCCCAGTATCGCAGTCAGTAATGTTAATAATGTTAATAATGGCCCCAAAGCACAGGAGCAGTGCGTGCTGGGGGGTGCGGGTCCGCCAGAGAGCAGCGGGTGCGTCTGCGAAGAGAAAGGTGAGAGCAGTACGATAGGAGCCTCAGAGAAACCATGTTTACATACTTGTATACAGTCTATTGTGATGATTGCTCTATTTTATTATTAATTGTTGTTGTTAATCTCTTACTGTGCCTAATTTATAAATTACACTTTACACAGGTACGTATGTGTAGGGAAACCCGTAAATGTATGGGGTTCGGTGCTATCTGTGGTTTCAGACATCCCTACAGATAAGGGAGGCCGACTCTATGTAGATGCGATGTCTAGCCTCATCTCATCTAGTTTATTGTGGGCCTATATTGCTGATAATCTCATCGTCATGGATTTATAGTTAACATAAATTAGTATGTTTATAGCTGGAAAAGTTATCAGATGTGAGCGTATTCATTATCAGCAATAAAGCATTAATGGTTTAAGATCATTCTTCTAGAATGCTTGAAATGTTTTTGCAAAATTGACTTAGTCACAACTCCTGACCATTTTATTTGCAGACTGCCACCTTATACTACTTAGAAGTTTTTCTATTTGTCTATCAAAGCAGGTCCAGGAAGGACATTTTAAATGTTACTCACCAACAATGTGTTATGTATGGTTTTGAACTGTAATTTTTAAATAATGTGGGTTCAAAGTTTGTACTAAATTATATTTCACATTATAAAAAACTGAATATTTACTCTATTATAAACTGCCATTCAAAAATGAGTGACATTACATGAGGAACTAAGATTTTTTATTTATAATAGGAAACTGTTACAATTATAATTATATGGCAACTATACATCCATAAAGTAATTATTAAGACTAACAAAAATGATTTTAATTTTTAGATACTGGTTTCTGGCATAGGAATTCATAATCTTCCTCAAGTATTAATTGTTTTCCTCTTGTAAAACTCAAAATACTATTTATATAGCAAACATTTCCTGGAAAAAGAAAACCTGAAAATGTTTAGCCATACTGGAAAAGATCACTGGAGACAGATACTAAAGGACTAAAACCGAAAGCACACCTTGGCCAGGTGTTAGTCCTGGTGTTAAAATGAGCATATTAGAATAGAAAGCATTAGAGATCGCATGTTTCTTGACTCGAAGTACTTCTATTATCCTTCCTTTCCGTTCTTTCTTTTACATGCATATCATCTTTAATGCCATGACTGGCTCACAAGTAAATATCAGGCAAGATCATAATTTTAGCACTTACTTCAAATTACATGAGATGGAACCTGAAAATGCCATAGTGCAACAAGGTCTATTTTCTTGGATCAGAATGGATTGTTGTACATTATGAATGACATTCCCTGATGTTTATGTAATGATTCTTGAAACTATGGGGCTGACATTTTAGTGCAAAGATTTCCATAAAATGCTAATAAAGCAGGAAAAGCCATTTTCTTTATTTTATTCTGTTACAGACATAATTTACTTTCTGTGCCCAGTCCCATATGGCTAAAAAACTGATTATTTTGGAAAAATACATTAGTTTTTAATATTTGAGTTCCTTTAGTAGTATATATTTTTGGAACTATTTAGGTATCATTAAATGCTATACATACACACCTATATGTTTGATTTCTGTTGATGTGTGAGGATTAGAGTGTTTCCCCTCTGTCTTACTATGGGTATAATAGTTTCTGCAAGGTTTCTAATTTTCACCAAAAGAGTAGTCTGCCAATGTGAATTTCTTGGTATAGCGAATATAAAAATTTATCTACAAATAGAGGTAGATGGAAGTACACCTACTTAGTGTTTAACGTGGACTCAATTCCTGTGAATTCCTTGCTCACTTATCCCCTTCATTTCTTTTTGCAAGTGGCCACTTTGTCATATGTTTCAACTGGAGGAGGATGAAGAACCCTAAAAGTGCCCACCTTCAGCATAAAATGAGGCATTTGAGCTCCGCCGTGCAAAATGAAAATATAATATTCACTGCAGAGAAGGCTTAGAGTCCCATCATCCTGTGTCATTTACACTTAAAGGCATTTCAATTTCTGGAATAGGTCAAACAAAGGAAATTTGGAATGCTTTTTCTTTTAAAAGTTTGCAAAATTGGAGTCCTGAGGCTTGAAGACCACTGAATACCTTCAGCCATGTCGCAGACAATGCACGGATGGAGGATAACTGGTGATGTAATAAGCTGTCAGTGTCCAGATACGTGGGCTTTAAAACAGGAAGCTGATTATTTATTTCACTGATATCAAGCCTCCAGGGCACGGGGAGGCGCACTGCTGCCTAGCCCCAGTTCTGCTGATGGCCCTGAGTTCTGGCTGTCCTGCAGAAGTCCAGCCTACGTGTATGCTGTGCTAAAGGGCAGGAACAAAATGGGTTGTGACCATGGAAGCCGTATTTCTGCGCTCCCTCCTAAATCCTCAAATAGTCTGGGTGTTGGTTGGTCTGTGATAGAACCTCACGGGGTGAATGTGTCCCCTTACCCTCAGTCCTGTCGGAGTCCGGATCCACATATGGGAAGAAAGACTCCACCTTTGAGGTGACGAGAGAGCTGTTTTCAGAGCGTAGTGCCTGAAGGGAGTCGAGAGGTCGTTTGGTACAACCACTTTTATTTTAAAGACGAGAAACTGAGCTTTAGAGATATTACAACTTCCACTCTAACAACATTTTTTTCGAGTGAAAGTTGCTGATAGCAATAACTTCAAAGTCATGCATGGGTCCCCTCCAGTTCCACACACATGTGGTTTGACCTATGGAGTATCTGCCATGGTCATCACTATTATTATCACAAAATGATTATTATTACAAAAATATTTCTTCCTGTTTATCCCTAATTTTCTCATTCTTTACTTAATCAGTAGATAACCGTATGAAACATTTAATTTGTAAGCTATTTGAATGCCTTTATTGGAGGTAAAAATATTGTTCAAACATAACACGACGTGCAAACATTGGATTCTCTTTTCTATGAAACGCAGAGGCTGGAAGGACATCTCTACCCCAGTTTTTCCTGCTAGTAATTAGAATAACTGCTTCTCACACTCATTGGCATTCACAGGATGCCACGTCCCCTCCTTTCCCGTGTGAATCTGACGAACGGTTCTCCTGCTGTCTTTCTGCATTCAGGTCTTCCCTTCGACAACCATCCTGCTCACACAAAGACCTCAACGTTTAACGTTCAAAGTACCTGACCATTAATGAATACTGAACCATTTCTCTCCACATAAAATTGCAAATATGGCCTGAGAGCCAATTTCCAGATTACCTTGGTTGAGTAGCACTAATTAATTCTGCACTGGGTGCAGCCACAGTCGGCCAGAGGAAGGCTGGGTCTGCGCTGTCGGGGAGCCTGCCCACGGGGGCCCCTCCCACTGCAGCGTGCTGCACAGGGACTCACACCTGCTTCCAGCGACATGAACTGTAAAAACAGCGCGGACCGTAAACAATCCTGGGAGCGATGGCACCCTTCAGCAGGATGTCTAACACGTGGCAGGCCTTGTACACAGTACTCATTATCTCCTTTCATTTACTTCTGGAAATGATCGGATATGTCAATGTTATTATTGACATTTCATAGATAAGAAAACTGAGTTTCATAGGGATGGTCACATACCCAGAGTCTCACAGCTAGTAAGCAGAAGAGCCTGAAGCTAGTTTATATTAAACCCTTGTCCATTTCTTCCCACTACAATGCCATTTCCAGGTCTTCTTCCAGCAACCTGCGTGGGATGAGTGGTGCCTGAGAACGCGGTTTGGATCCTGGCAGGACGGGGTTCTGTCCCTGCTTTGGCCGCGAGCTGAAATGTAATCTCATTCCCTCAGTGGCAGAATTGGGAGCTAGAACTAGCTTCAGCCTTCTGTGATTTTAAGTAATCTCAAAGACGTCTATTATTAAATTTTTTTGAGAAAGAATTTTGAAAAAAAAAATTATTCACAGTAATAATACCAGTGAGCGATATTTCTCTGGTATTTCCTAAGTTCTCATCTGATTTCATGGCTTCAATCATAGAGCAAAATTCTTGTTGATATAACAGGAAGTTCATATTTTGACCAGATCAGTGAAACACGAGAAAGATATGAAAATAACTTATTGTGGGTCAGACTCCTACAAAGTCTAACTTTCATATCATGTATTTATTATGCTGCATATATAAAAAAATTAAATGGATGATGGGAAGCAAGGTGAGCATACAGTATCAGTAAAAGATATTTACAGTATGTGTGAGGAAGCATAAAAATACATTTATCTCCCTCAAAAAGCAAAATGTTGGATATATTCATACGAAACACCTTGGGCTACATCAAGAACCTTATACTTAAGTACATTTACATACTATTCATGTAAATATATTGACTTAATCATAGCAGCTCTAGGGGTTCATGATAAGCTGTGTGTGAAAACTGTGTAAAAGATAAGCGAATGACCCGTTAAAATAGAATAAAAACTAATTATGGCACACCAGCAATGTTAGACACATATACATACCATTTTGAACATCTCTGCCTCTGAAATGTGAGCTGTTCCTTATGTAGTTCTCAGAATGATGCATCCCTATCACGTACACAGTTTCCTAACATATTGTATTTTCCTTAGAACATCAAACACCATTATGTCCTATGTCAATTTTGTAATATTTTGCAAGAACAAAATATGGTATAGTAAGCTGACATATTTTCCTTCATTGAAATATTCTTTTGTGTGCAAACTCTTTACAGATTTTTCTCACCATTTTCTCCTTTTCAAAAAATCGACAAAAATGTAAATAATGGCAAAGAGAATTATTTCTTTCAGCAGTTATTACTTATGTTCTCAAATTGCTATTGCATAAATATTGACACAATTTCACAATTTTTGTATTAGGAATAAATAACAATAATTGTTCCACATAATTTGTAAGCACTAGAACACCTTCTTAGAATTTATGATTTTCGCATACAAAAAATATGTCATGGCGATTTTCAACTAGTAGGAATTCTGGAAAAAACAAAACAAAACAGTATGTTTAAGTTCGGTTTCACTCATCCACGTGTGTACCGTGCATTTGCTGACCTCCTGCCACGTGCCACGCAACGTGCAAAGCAGTGGACCTCTGTCGCTAAAAACACAGACGGCATCGACTCCTATATGAAATTTCCAGCAGGATAAGAGAGCTCAATAAACAATTAAACAAGAGAGAGAAAAGTACAGGTTGTGACAACGTCCACAAAGGAAATGAACACTTTGAAGAGGTAGAAGTTCACTGAGAAAAGCCAATTTTGGATGAGGAGGAATGGGGCATTTCTGAGATCCAGAAGGACAGCAGAGCGCTCGGCGAGAGCGCTGGAAGCCCAGGCGGCACGGGTGCAGAGACCCTGGGCACAGGTGCTCTGGGGTGCGTCTGCGCGTGCCCTGCAGTTTCACTAGCAACCACGATTCTCAGGGAACCAAAAAATCCAACTCTCTGCACAAGGTTTGTTGAAGAGATAGACATTTTTGAAAAGTTGTAATAATTCGGAAAAATTAAGAAATTACTCCTAAGACACACAGCTTTAAGAGTGGGGTTGGGTAAAGTATTTAATAGTTAAAATATTTTTTACTGGATATTACGTTTTAAAGAAACTGACATCTCAGAACAATGAATTTCTACTTGGATTTTCTGCTTGTAGTAAGTCTATGAGAAAGACAAATGTGTTTTTATAGAATATAAAACTTATTTGATATTTGTTGTTGTTGTTAGAGTAGTAACTACGTCTTATTTCTTCTTATTCACAATGAATGCATCTGATTTCCAAAATATATACAATATGTGGGGAAGACAGAAAAAAACTAAAAATTGTCTAAAACATCTGAAGATATTTTCATGTGAACTCATCATTTCAGAAGAAGTACATGGATTATCTCAAAGATTGATTTACTGAAGAGTCCTGTCATTATGTTTAAAATGAGTGCTAGCTAGAGGGTGTTTTATTTTGTTTTCAAATACTTACATTGCACCACCAAAAATAAATTAAATAATATTTTATAAAACTATTAGAGAAGTTTTATGAAAATAAATTTGTATCAATTTTTCATAAAAATGTATGATAATAATGACTCTCTACATAATGCCACACCAAGTTAATGAAAAGGGAAAACATCAATTCAGTTGGGTTTGTGTACATATGTAAGAATTTGCCTTTTTTATGACTATTCTGAAATTTTTTTTAGGTCCAAATGTTCTTAATCGACTGGTACAGGATGAAAAGGATTAAATACAGAATTGAATTAGTTCACTAACTTTGTTTCTCTGCCAGTGACAATGCTGCCAGGTTTAAAATAAAAAACTGAAGCTAGCACGTTTTACGGAGCTATCGCCTAGTACTTGGAGTAGGCGCCACTCAGTCTACCGATCATTCCCAACAATTCTAATGCTCATTTAAGTACAATTCTAAAACATAGGTATCCGTTAAATGTCATTTTAAATCAATTTTGAAATTAATTTAGAGCTTATTAGGGAGCTAACACATCTCTTTTGAGATCAAAAGTAACAGAATCCAAATTCACTTTGAAGAAAGTAAATTTTAAAGCAAGCATTCTGCAAAACTTGAGGCTATCAAGAATGTTTCAAAAAGTTCATTTAAAAAACCAAAAAAAAAAAAAAAATGCAATAATCTAACTGGGAAGCTAAAGCTTGAAAGTCAAAGCTAAATTCTTGTCCTATTCTCAAGGTTACAAAATAAAGACACTAGGTGAGATTCATGAACATCTTTTCCATTTTTACAAAGTATTAAGAAAGAGGGTATAATTAATTCAGAGACATTTTCTACACACATTACACAGATAAGGTCAATTGACTATTATATTCCAATATCAGAATATTTCTCTTGTTAAGGTTTTAAGCCAGCTAGAAATACTTCCACTTATATAACTGATGTCATTGACGATGCTTCAGGAAACCTTCTGTGAAAGATAAAATGAAGCAGATATTTATGTACAGATAGTGATTAAGGAGAACATGGAGATACAGTAACCTGGAATCTACCTGGCAGAGTTAGGGGGCTTTCTGTGGTTTTCTATTTCCTTATGAATTACCTGATGCTACCCGTCACATTTTATTGTAATTATTGGTTCACATACCTTCTTCCTCCTCACTGAGGGCTCCCTGAATACACAGTGGTTGCCTCCAAATTTTCTATTATCTCCCCCAAATCTCTGGTAGCTCAGTAACTGTGGAAAGAAAGGATAAATGAATGAATGGGAAGAAAGAATGCAAAATTTAACCAAGATTAACTTAAAATCAGCTAAGCATAAAACAGAAGTTGGTTAAAGAGAGGGGGAAAATAACCTTTTACCCCCTCCTATTTACAAAACCATGGAGAATATTGACTGATAAGGTAAGAAACAAATTTGGGGTGCTCCAAAATTCACTAAAGATTTGGCATGTTTTGGTAGGGAGGCAGAAAGGAGGTTGATGACGCTCAATGTCCTTGAGGCATGTTGATATTCACACAAGTACATGCATCCCAGTCTCCTCAGGTCTTTGCACATCACATCTGCGTAGTTTCATTAGGACCTGATCCCACCTCCTCTGATTGAGCCTACAGCTCTGATGGTCTGCCTCGCTGTGCTGCAGACATGTAATTCCATGCCCTTCCTTATTCTAATAGTTGTCCTCCAAGGGACAAAGATGGTCTGGCATGTCAGGATGCTGTTTCACTAGCATGTCCTCTTAGCCAGCACATAAGGGTAAAAATAGAAACAATTTTGGATAACTAACACTATAAGAGTAGCCATCTGCTTCTCAGAAAGGGAGGAACGTGTTTTCTTGTTTCTTTCCTTCACCGAATCCAAAAGATTTCGTTCCAAAAACTGAAGATTATGATATTTCTCCAAATAAAATTTCTGATATTTTATGACCAAATAATGAACTTGTTAATACCCTGGATGAACTTAAAATAACCCATCAAATATTGTTGGTGGATACTACATAGAATGCTCCAGCAGCCATCTGGAGACCCACTGGACGGTCAAGCTACCGTCCTCTAGACGGAGAAGGCAATTGACACGAGGGACATGGAAAGGAGGCCCGCACCAGATGGCATTCCAGCTGAACTGGACAAGTGTGGTACACAGCAAACAGTGTACTATGACCACTTGCTCAAAACCATGTGCACACAGGGAGACAGATATTGGAGGGACACCTATTTCTTCAGAGAAAATAAGACGGGATACATGGGGTGCTGAAAGCTACTCTGCTCAGTGACAGGAAGTTGCAACTTAAAGTTTGTTAAATTCTGTTATTTAAAATAATTGATTTTAGGCTATTACAATCATGACAAATGTCTTAGAACTGCAATGGAATAGAAATAATATACAGAATATCTTGAAATACATAGAGTTAATTTAAACGGAATTTATTTTTTTCAGATTAGCATTAATAAAAATGCAAACACTCCTAAATTTTAGGTATTTTTTAAAATTATTCCTTTATAGTGTGAATCCCACAACTTTATATGACCTGAGTCACAGTTGCTTTTTAATGTCAGTGGAATAAAGCAACTTAAAAAAAATTTAAAGAGCTAGTATTTATAATTTATTTGGATGATAATATTAGGTTACACACACTTCTATCATTCAGAAAAATCCTAATCTAATAGGAGCCTATAATGAGTCTTTCTTTTTATTTTTGTCTGCATAAAATATAGCAGATGATTTATTTGCTACTTATTATAGAAAGTATTGGGCAATCCCAGACAAAGCAAAGGACTAAGTCTTGCATGATTTGACCTCAAAAACATATGTCCGCACCAACTTCACTAACTACAAATACTGGAAAGCTCACCAAAACAACAGAACTCTGAAATACAAAATAACTGCGTGTGTAAAAAGAACATTTAGAAGCATGTTTTGATTTTTCCTTATCTATGTTAGTTACTTTTCCCCACTAAGAATTTTATTACGAAGCTGCTTGGAATGCTTACTGTAAACGATACATAAACAGAGATAACTCCAATGATAACTGAACCAGTAGAACTTGGAACCCATGCTGACTTCTGCAGAATAATTTAGCATGCAATGTTGTACTTATCTCATCTACAGGGGTGTAGAATACAAGCTACAGGAAACAGATAGGAGGCTTCTCGAGGTGATTTTACAGATAGGATCTTAGAAACGTATAAATGCTAGTTCAAATGCTATGCAAACTACTGAAATTCATGTTTAAGTTTGCAAGGAAGAAAGAAGTCAGGGATACACTTTGCAAACATATTGTCAACATTTCTTAAAACCAAACCCCTAAGTAAGTAAAAATGCCAAGGCTCACTGTCACAAAATTTATTAATTTATCTTTAAACGGAGACTATATCAATTTTAATGAACTTATTATTATATCAAACATGTATGGAACATTTTCTCTGTGCCAGGCATAGTACTTAGTTTAAATTAATTATTTTATTAAATTCTCACAACCGTCCTGTGATATAGCCATTAGTTTTTGTTTTATGAATAAAGAGGCTAAGTAATTTGCCCAAGAGAAAACAGCAGTGTCAGAACAGGACTTTTCAAAAAAAGCAATCCAATAAGTGTGAAATTTATCATCATGCTATCGTGCTTCTGGAATAATCTACCTGAAACATTTTAATGCTCATTATTTTTAAAAATGAAGAAAACTCATAACATTTAAAAGAATCATATCTTGCTTCTAGATGAAATTTAATGCACCTGATTTTTTTCCCCTAACAGTTTGATAAAAAAAATAATATGCCAAGAATTCTTGATCTATGTAAATCATTTTTCCAATTCAGTGAAAATTAACATTAGTGTAGTTTTTTACTTATGAATGTATCAATACACTCCTAAGGTGTTTTACCCTTCACATGTAGCCTTTCTTTGTAGGAGAAATATTGATAATGCCTAGATTTATATGAATAACTCATATTAAAGATCTAGATAACTTACTTCAAGAATCAGAGTCACAATTCTTGAGAATTTCAAGTGGAATTGTACCAAATTGGAAACAAATATGAATGTGTTGGTTTGTGACAATGAGGTTTGTATTTGCATTTATTACAGAATTGGCAAGTCTTGGCAGAAATGTAAAGTTTTACGGGGAGAGAGCTGCTAGTTCAAAAAATCTTGCTAAGGAGATTATAGTCCTGACTGTATCGCATGAATAATTTATTAACTAAGCTCCTTCAAGAATATTTTGATCTAGATCCTGTAATATCACTCAGATTTGTGTTGAAAGTTAACTTACAAGATGTAAGATGAACTCTTAATCCTACAAATATGTGAGGTTTCTGGATTTCTCAGGAAGGGCCCACATTTGAACAATGCTTTGTTTCAGCCTGTTAATCCTGTAAAATCCGCACAAGGAGGCGCCCAATGCGTATGTTTTTGTTTGAGTAAATGAGGACTAAACTGGCATTTTAGCAAATTCAAAACTGTCCATTGTTGCAAATGAAAGCAGTGGTATTAAAGGGTCTACTGAAGGACAGTAGGTCCTGATGTTTTCCATCTGGATCTGAAGTTTCCTGATCTACCAACACAGTCGCGCTGGCCATCAGCCTCTCTGGGGGAGAAACCCTTCCGCCCAAGTTCGTCGCGTTTGCTTCTGACTCTCAGTGCCTCTCTCCTTTGAAGACCATTTCTTTCCACAAAAGTAGCTGTGTTTTTTAAAATTATTCTGAGAGAGAGGCTTTGCATGCAGAAATGGTGAGAGGGTAGCAGACGCATCAATGCCCAATGACCAGACTCACACACCAGCCAAGTGATTCTCTCCAAATCACCAGAGTTGAAAATAATTCAAAATTTGAGCTTCAAAAACAAAGGATCACAGTGTTTAAACATCATCAGCTTTTAGGGCAGTTGGCGAATAGTCCAATTTCAAATGGCAAATCCATAGTGGTCAGGCTCTGGTGCGAAGGACATCTCCCACATTTCGGGGTCTCCCCGCCTTGTTTCTCCTGGCGCCTGCTCGCAGGACCGTTACATCTCACAGCCTGAAGGAGAGTCCCGAACCAGCGGCCCTCCTGTCCGAGCTCCCCTGGAGGCTCAACCCCCTGACATGGACCTGGTGGCAGTACCTGAACACCTGGTTGCAGTGTGTGGACGTGCTCGGGAAGGCGAAGTGCTCTCACGTTAGCAGAGCTTCTGAAAGATGGGTGACATATATAAGACATTTGAGCTGGTTTTTCCATGACAAGTCAAGGGACTCAAAGTCCTCCTGAACCAAATGAGTTTCTCACACATATTCTGGTGTAAGGTTTGACGGAGCCTAGGAATGGAAATCTAGTGTGATATTTATTAGCCAACATAATTAAACCATGATATAGTACATTTTTTTTTTCTTATGAGAAATCGTCCTTTGAGGCCCTATTGAACTGTAAGGATTTAGAATAACTATAGTCTATTTACTCTAACCTATTAGACCATTTAAAAAATACAATCATCATCATCATCAGATAGAAAAGCCAAGAAAACAAAAAAATTGCAAAATGTGATAAAGTAAGATTAACTACTTATATTCTGCTTGTTTCTAGTGTTTCTAATTACAAGGTGGTGTACAAATGTAAATAATACCGATAAAGAATAAAAAGAAAATCTGTCTCCACCCCAGCCCAATCCCCTCCCCCTACCTTCTTTATAGATGATGAATATTAAAAATCACATTTGAGCCCTGGTCGGTTGCTCAGTGGTTAGAACAGCAACTCGCTGTCCAAAGGGTCTCGGGTTTGATTCCAGTCAAGGGCATGTGCCTGGGTTGCAGGTTTCCCAGGCCCTGGTTGGGGTTGTGCGGGAGGCAACCAGCTAATGTGTCTTTCTCACACTGATGTTTCTCTCTCTTTCCCTCTCTCTGCTTCCCTACTTTGCACTCTCTCTAAAAAAAAAAAAAAAAAAAAATCAGTGGAAAAATATCCTCGGGTGAAGATTAACAACAACAAATACCGTTCGATTGTGGATGCCTCGTTAACTGAAACAATACTCGGCTCCTGGGTCTGATTGTGTGCTCATCACAGAGCACCTGGGTCCCACGCTACCTTACTACCACCTGGATGACTGACCAGCTGGGATTCAAGTCTTCTGTGCCTCCATAGTCCAGCTGGTGTGAATCCAAATAATTAAATGTGAGATTATTCTATTTACACCATTTCTTGGGAATCCTAGCAGCCTCGGTGACTATGCAGAAGTGATATAGCTCTAAATTACACTTTAGAAGAGGTGATTTCACCTTATATTGATTGCAACACATGATACACTATTAAAAGTTAGTTTCCTATAAACTATTCAAATTTCCAGGCTAGGTCCTGGCCAGTTTGGCTCAGCAATTAGAGCGTCAGCCTGTGGAACAGAGTCCTGGTTCGGTTCGGTTCCCACTAAGGGCACATACCTCGGTTGCAGTTTGTCCCTGGCCCCAGGGGGGTTGTGTGGGTGGCAACCACTCGATGTGTCTCTCTCACATTGATGTTTCTCTCTCTCTCTCTCTCTCTCTCTCTCTCTCTCCCCCCCTCCTTCTCTCCCTCCCCCTCTCCCTCCCACTCTATCTGAAAATAAATGCAAAAATGTCCTTGGATGAGGATAAAAAAATATTTCCAGGCCAGTCTGCTAGGGTGACAAGTGCCCCCAGGGGACAGGCAGGACAGTGATGTGTGAAGTGGGTCTGCTGGGGGCTGTGGAACTGGAAATACGCGCCCTGCGTAGGAGAAGCCGCTGCTGTTGAGTTCCAGCCAGTCCCTGCCATGTGAGAATGGGGCCCAGTGTGGTCAGAGTCCTCAACATTTCCAGAGAAGCTGGAAACCCAGAGAGTCATGGAAAAACAGACAAACAGACACTACCCTAATGTTTAAATACTGGCTTACATTTTTAAAAAATATTATGCAGGACAAACAACATATTTAGGGACCAAATTCAGGCCACTGGCAGCCAATGCGCATCTCTGCTCCCCACAGAGTCAGAGCTTTGCTCAGTCCGTCCAGCGGTGGATTTATAATGTGCATGTTCAACACTGGACCAGTGAGTCCGGGCGGGCTCAGGATTTGGACGGACATGTCTGCACTGGTGGGCGCTGGGGGCCAGTGAGTCTCAGCTGTCATGATGAAGAGGAAATTGCCTGCCTACCTTCCTTTGTTATAGACTCTTTACTTTTCTTTTGAATCCCAACCTGTTCTACCTGGAAATAAAACGAATACATATTTTGTAATGAAGAAGAAAAATATCCAGACCTCAGTTAAACATTCAGATAAAGATGAAATCTTGACTATGTAAATCACATGTTAAAAAGCCATGATGGGGTGCGGGGATAATCAATGCAGGGGGTGACAAGCTTGCTCTCCAACACGAAGAGAAATAAGCATTTTCTGAGGAGTTGAACATGCACCTTACTCAGTGATTGTCAAACAGTGTTCCGTTGGAACCGCGCAGAGTGTCAGACCAGTGGGGTCAGACGGGACCTGGGTTCAGCAACCTCTGTACTTGAGCTCTGGCTAGGAAAGAATTTAAAGTCAAAACACAAATCATAAGAGAACATTTATTTGGAAAACCACAGAGGTAGAAGAAGTAATTCATAGAAGAAATGGGCTCAGGAAACAAGTTATAGAGGTAAAGGAAGGGCCCTTGGAGCTTGGGAGTGAGGAAGGGCATTGTAATTCCCTTGGGGTGGGGGAGGGGAAAGGGGGAGGAGTGGGCATGCTTCGGGGAGGGAGAGTGTGCTGGTCCCGGTCCTAAGGGTTCTGAGGGTGGAGATTTTAGGGAAGGTCCCAGAGGAAGATCTTAACAGAATACTCAACAGATTCCCAGGTGTCCTGTCAGGGTAGGGTCTCCATTGACTGATTGCTCAGCACCAGGGCAGGGGTCATTATCCATTGTGACTGGCGCTGAGGTCAGCTGTGGGGTCGCTAGTCTGGTTTTTCTGCTTTTCTGGGCCTGGAGCTGAAATACAGCCGAGGCCTAGATGTTATCTCTTGGGAGGAAAAGGTCAGGGGGTCCAAACTACATGACCAGCGATATGGTCGGAGAGGAAAGGCCACCCTGGGGACGAGGCCCGCCCTGCCTGTGTCCATTGCTGGGCACTCAGGGCCTTCCACCCTGGTGACCTTCTGTACCTGGCCCATCGTCCTTTTCTGCTTGTGTCTGTCTCACTGTGCACCACAACTCTACGGAACATAAAGGCTTCGCAGTACCTTAGAACCTACATCGCGGAGCTAACTGAGGGCTGGCATTTGAAATGAGGACTTTATTTAGAAACAAAAAGGTCAAGAATATCTGTTCATCAGATGACAGAATGAAAAGCTTGAGCTGTAGGGAAAGGGGTCTTATCTTCAGATCAGTGGATTCCTTTGTGTCCACAGGACTTCAGAGGTCCCATGAGTCACCTGATATTCAGAAGTCACCTGATATCCATACTACAATGGCATTTTTCTATTACTTTTGTACTTTCAAAGGAATTTGTAAACGAACATGACATTTAGGATACGTCATTTTATTTAGAAATAATGTTTAAAACCATGGACTCTGAAGTTAGAGTCTGTCTGGTCATGGACCTTAAGTGGTTCATCTGGGGCTAACTACAAACAGTTTCAGCCTCAGTGTGGATAAAACAGCATCTACGTGCTTGCGTTACAGTGAGGTCCCAATGAGACAGCGACGGGAGGGCCCAGCACAAGGCCTTCCACACAGTTAGCGCTCCGTGAAGGCTCCCTGTCACGGGTGTTGTCCTCGTTGTTCAGCAAACTGAAGCCCCTCCGGGGAAAGCCGCCGGAGATGAGTACACGCGTGTTTGTAGATAAGGTGATGCAGAAGCACGAGTGGAAGAACTGTCTTCTTGGCTGAGTCGGGGTGGACTTACAGAAGGTGCTCCATGTGACCTGGGTCACCAAGAGGAGTAGGAGTTTTACGACTAGACGAGGTGGGAGAAATCTTTCCAAAGGGGGAGCAGGGACAGTGTGGGTAAGACTCGGAGGGTTCGTGGGGTTGGAGAGCTCAGCAGTGGCAAGAAGCTTGGTGCAAATTAATCGTCAAGGGCCAGGACTACAAAAACAGGAAACAAGGTTGGGCAGATAAATTAGAGTTGAAACACCCACGTGAGTTTCATCTGTAAAGCAATGTGATCATTGAAGATTCTCAATAGGAGAATATGATCAAATTTATAAAGGGAGCTAATTCTGAGTCTTGTCCAGGATAAATTGAAATGAAAAGGTAACCAACATTTGTGTGTGTTTAACATCTGGCAGGAATTGTATGATACATCAGCTTTCTCATGAACACGAACTGTTCAGATTATACATGTTCCCCATGAGAAAACTGAAGCCCAGGGTGGTTAGCAATCCAAGACCACTCAGTCCAGGATGACTTGCAGGTTATGAGGTTGAGAAAGGGTTAACACAGATTGCAACTTTTAAGAACCGAGAATCCAGTAGATAAACAATGATCTTGTGTTTGGAGGTTAAAGGCACATTGGTACAGAGAAAATGTCATGTTCGATACGCTGAGTTCAAGTGTCTAGAGGACATCCAAAGAGAGAGGTCCATCCAGCGAGAAGCTGGAAACACAGCTGTAGGTGAGACATGTCAGGGGTGGTCAGTAGGTGCTGTGGTCGACGCCTTGAGGGTCAGTGACTTAATGCGGGCAGAATTCGGACCGAAGAAGAAGCGCTGATACTATCCAGTTGGAATGACAGGCTTACGTGCTTTCTCCACCATGAAAGGTCAAGGCCTTCAGCACAGTGCCTTTGTCGTAGGTGCTCTCGAATCCCCCAGAAATGTTCACACCACAGTACACATCATAAATACCTCATAAATGTTCTTGGGGTAAAAAAAAAAAAAAAAATGCAAATAGCACCAAACAATAAAATCTCAGGAATGGGAAGAGAGAAGGGGCCCAGGAAGAAAGCTGACCAAGATTGGTTAAGTAACGGATGAGAAGGGTATTGCAAGATCTAGAGAATTGCCCCCGAGTTTCAAATGCTTCAGAGAGCTACGTTGAGACGAGGACTTCACATGGGTCATTGGGTCTGACAATAGAACACTGGAAAATGTGTCTCCTACAAGGATCGTTGGAATGAATCACTGGGGTTTGGGAATACATCCTTTGATGAGTTGGGAGTCAATCCATATGAGGTAAGTTTCTAAACCCACAATTTAGCAACATACCTGGTAGTCTAAATCCAGTGTAAGAAACTAACAGGCAATTAATTGTGCCAAGTTTCATTATAGGTGTCCTAATTTAAAGCGCTTCCTACTGCTAGGGCAGGCTAAGTGTACATCAGAAGAGAAAAATGAAACAAAATATATTTCCACTGTGATTCTTTAACAATGTAAAACCTTCAGCACAGACATTATCTGAGAATGCACTGGTTTGTCTGAAGAGTCCAAATTTGGGGGTGACATTTTTTCACACTAAAAATATATTGAGAATACAAATGTAAATAAAAGGATCACAATTCTTTGAAAAAAAAAGTAGATGTCTTTGATATTTAATTTTTCATCTTTTATTGCTCCCAATGCGTGTATCTGTCTATGACAAGAAAACAGCCGTTTAGAAACCGAGTCTAGTATGGAGCATTTTGTTGTTCCTGCAAAACGGAAGACTCATATGTATGCTCTACCTTTCTGTAACTCAAATATTTTCATTATTCTTTTTAATCAGGTGGACTTTTTGCATAATAAATATTCAGACATAATCAATTATGTATGATAGAGTGCTATTATAATATTTCATTGGGATGCTTTGAGAGAAAGGCACTGAAATCTAATAATAATCACATTTGAGTAGTAGTGCTTTCTTATTTTAAAAAATGATAGAAAGGCAAGTGTAGTTTCTTCACAAAAATCAGAATAGATGTGCTCAAGGCACAGGATACACAACAGTGCTATACAATTTTTTTTAGATATTGTCTTATAAAGTCCAGAAATACCAACCAAGATCCCCCTTTTTAAATCCACATGGAGTCTGACACCTCTGAATTACTGAGCAATCATTGATCAAGAACTTGCAGCCTCTTACAGCCTGCAGTAGCTGACGGGAAGGATGGCTATAGGCTATAGACTTGGGGATTTTAAAATGTCAAGGAACACTAATAATTCATGCATCCGGGGACCACAAAGCCTTCAGCATGTCAATAACCATGCCATGCTCTTTGGAACACAGGTAGAATTAACATGCCAGTGTTGGAAGTTAGGAGAATATCACAGAACATCGGAAAAAGCAATCCTTTCCTCTGGCACGGGAGGATGCTGGTTTGTGCCCTCTGCAGGGCTGCTCCTTATCACGCCTTCTAGACACGGATTCCCAGATGAAGGGCTGCACGCACTGTCAGCTGACAAGGGCCTGGCGTGGCGTAAGCGAAACGTGTAGGCAATAAAGAGAAATGCACAATAAATACCAATACCTGGCGAGGCGAGTGTGCTGGGGAACAGCAGACAGCCCGCACGCAGGAGGACTGGAGGACGGAGATGACAGGGTGATGAAGGATGCCCGAGGAAGCCTCCTCCTTTGTGAAAATAAAATTCACTGGGATTTATTTTTATTATTCCAAGAAAGCCTATTTTAGAAGCCACGCTTAGAAGCAAGACTTCAATCCAATACTTAAAAAGCTTCTTAGTTCTTCAGAAACTGTCCTCTCCGCCCCCCCACCCCCCCACCGGTCTTCACTTCTGAAAGCAGCTTTAAGTAAACAGCTGCGTTTGAAGAGGGAGGGAGGACTGGACACAAGAGAAAAGGGAAATTGTGTTTTATGGAGTGACTTTTTTTTTATTACCACGCTGGGAACCAAAAAAGTGACCATGACGACCAAATATGTCTCCCTCAAAAAAATCTTTAGATCAATCTTTAATGAGAAAGAAAGGGAAAAAAAAAGATGTTCACCCAGGGCCTGTTTTACGCACACAAGTCTATACCTTTCCTTAACTCATCAGTATGCTCGTGGTTCTTAGGTTTCATATTTGAATTAAATGCTGAGAGCCTTGGAATGATTGTCACCCACCCCTTAAAGAGATATGGAGATCAATTATAGGGCCCTGATGAAATCCTTGTTTGATTTGTGACCCTTTTAACTAACGACATTTCCTCCAAAGTGACAAAATCGCAACAAAACATAAGAAAGAGTGCTTTATCACAAAGGAACTGGCCATACATTATTTAACTTGCTCCCTCCGAGAGCGCAGGGTGCCTGCCGAGTGACGCTTCTCGACGTGACGGGATTCTTTCCGACTGGTCACTGGGAGGAAAACAAGCAATAATTACAATGTAATACTATTTATGCTTCTGGAAAGAACATAAAATATGTATATAGCAGCTCTCAAGCTAATAAAAATACAATGTAGATGACTTCAAAGCATTTCCCATGTATAGTACTCAACCACTAATGAAATAAAATAATGTTAAATCCACTTTGTCCTATTAAAAACAAATCTCTCGATTGAATCAAAAATGGTTTGGCTCACTGGGAGTTACAGCCTGGTTTAAGAAAATTGCATTTTACTGCCCTTCTATTGATTTTTTAGCAAATTTAAAACTGTTGCTATCTGCTGATACTGCTTATATTTAAATTTAAAATATCCATAGTATTTATTTATTTTTTATTTTTTATTATTTTTTTTATCCTCACCCAAGTACATTTTTGCATTTATCTTCAGATAGAGCAGGAGGGAGAGAGGGAGGAAAAGAGAGAGAGAAACATCGATGTGAGAGAGACACATCGACTGGTTGCCACCCACACGACCTCAACTGGGACCGGGGACAAACTGCAACCGAGGTATATGCCCCTAGCGGGAACCGAACCCAGGCCTCTCTGATCTGCAGGCCGATGCTCTAACTGCTGAGCCAAACCAGCCAGTATTTACATAGCATTGAAAAATTACTGTTGTAACGTAGTCCATTTTTAATGCAGCTCTCTCTATTTTTGTGGGTTACATGGCTGGCTTGCTGCTGGGAGGACACTTGGATGCCACCCTCTTCTGTAGCATACAATGAAATCTCATATTTTTCTCTAATCAGCAACAGCATATTGATTGAGAAATAAAACGATTTCTCATTTCCTTCTTCCTCCCCTATCCTTTTTTTTTTTTAATGATCGGTATTTCAATTGTATTGTGTTTGTAGTTTTCAATAAAACTCATACTTAGTATTATTGGGAGGTTCAATACTTTAAAATTATGTTCAAATGAATACAATGTCATCTTCAAATTAGCCCAAGTAAAGTTGTCAAAGTACTAGTTTCTTACTTAGCTTACTGATGAAAATTCTTCCCAAACATAAATCTATTATTCAGTTCCTGCTATCCATAAAACCATGTATATAAAATACACATGCAATTCAGATCACAAAGCCTTTGTTAAATGCTGGTCCTATCAATTATGTTTTATTTCCCTATGATTTTGCAAATGATTTATTCAGAAGACGGGCTCAGGGAATGTTTAAATATCTTGGTAAGCACTTAGTGAGCACCAGTCAATATAAAAAACAGATATTCCCCCTAACTCTTGATGAATGTGATTCTTTTCTTAAAGTAGACATTACCATACAAAAGCTATAGATTCAGTTGCTAAGCATCCATTGAAAATGTAATAGCCACATGTGATGGACGTCACGTCCCCGTGGCAAAAATGCGCTTCGCGTTGGGCCCGCACACCGGTCGAGATCGCGGCTCTCCTAGCCCAGCCGTGGGGCCTCCAGTCAGCCTGGGATACTATCGGGCTATTGCTTAGGCACATACAAAAATGTCCACTTTCCTGAGACTTGAAAGTAACCATGGTATTTTGCCTGCTACTTGAATTTACTCTGGAAATTTAAAAATATTGTTAATCACAATAAATTTAGTATCATTGGGTGGCACGCTGGTAAGTACACTTTTGTTTGTTTGTATTGTTTTTAATGTGAAAATCTCCAGTCCACACAGCAGACCTGAATTTTTGACTTAGCTCTCAGTCAAGGAAGGAATAGGGATGAGTGGGGGTTGGGAGATTAGGGTTTATTAAATGCACATTATTTATTCATTCATTCAACATTCCTTTCAACTTGCTCCGATCGTGTACAGAACATCAAGCTGTGATGTGCCTGGTGCCGAGAACATTTCATACACGTTACCTCAATGCTGTTCATTCGTACACATTTTCCATACCTGTATTTATTCAATGAAGACGTGCGAAGCCAGGTGTCGGCTGTGGTGTTCTCCGGGAACAAGATCACCCCAGCACCATTGCTCCTCCACAGATCCCTTCCTGGGGCAAACTGCCCGGGACGCCCCCTTCCTGAGACGTTCCTCCTGCACTCCTGCAGCTCCCCGGCCTGGTGGCAACACAACAAAATGTAACTGTTACTACCAACTGTTACAGGAGGTCCTGTGACAACTCAGACCTGGCTTTGAAATGCCCTCCACGAAACTAATAAATTCCTATTAGTTTCCAGGCATTATAAATTCAAGTTCTCCAAAGTCAATATTGTTTGTAAAATAGCATTTAATGTGTACATTAAAATTATCTTCACAGGAAAAAAATAATTTTATGGTATATTTGGTGAGTTCTAAAGCCTTGTTGTGTGATTTTATAATTATGTCTTAGTTCCTATTTTCACACCTTTGGGATTTTAGAAAAACTCTCAACTTACTCTTAGTGTCTGATGCCTGACAAAGGGAAGTATTGGAAATTTTACTCTACATTAAGCTGAGTGCCTCAATTATTGATAATTGTACAAACCGAGTTATCACATATCTCCCAATCTGTCACCCCTGGGTAAGTGGTGAGACATTTCAGTGCACGGGGACCATCTGAGCGTTTCTTGAGCTTGTCAGCCTGGGACACATCAAATGATGAAGTCACCATTTCTTCCACTGCCAGGGCCAGTCTATTTTAGAAATGTGATTGTAAAAATAATTTCGTCTAATGCTATGCAATTAGAAAGTGTGTAAACATGTTTTAAAGAACAAACCAGCTATTTCATTATTTCCTTAAGGTTGTTATGCATTTTAAACATGGTTAGATAGAAAGATGCAGACACGACTCCTCATACGTCTGTGGTCCTTTTTAAATAGTTCTTTTTTCATTGTCCGTTTTCATTTATTTAAAAGCGTTTCCCTGTTATGAACAACCTTATAATTTGAACTATTTGTAACCTCTTTTCCTCATATGGGTGTATTATAATTGATTTACTCAGTTTCATTTTGTTGGATGTTTAAGTTAGTCCCGTATTCTATTTTATTTATTTATTTTTAATGTTTATTTATTAATTGATTTGAGAGAGAGAGAGACAAACATTGATTTGTTGTTCCACTTATTGATGCATTCATTGGTTGACAATTCTTGTATGTGTCCTGACCGGGGATTGAACCTGCAACCTTGGCGTATCGAGACAATGCTCTAACCCACTGAGCTGCTCATCCAGGGCTAGTCCCCTATTTTCATATTACAAATGTCACTGTCATAAACACGTTTCAATACACCTTTCAGTCAGTATGTGAGTTTTTCCTTATGATAGATCCTCAGAAATAGAATTTACTGCCTCAAATGATACAAATATTTTAAGGTTCCTGATGCCTTTTGCCAGGTTGATTTTGAGAGGGATTATCACTTCATCCCCACGAGCCATGTTTTAAAGTGTTGCTACTACCATGCTCATATCACTTGTATGTTCCAGTTTCCGCAGCGCTGGCAGTGCGACAGCTAGCACGTGGCACCATGTGGTGTTTGAATGCGAATCCCTCGGCAGCTAAGAGGCGTCCGGCTGCCTGGACTGTAAGGGCTCCCCGATGGGGGGAGGGGTCCTGCAGGGGGGCTCCTGGCTAGAATTTCTCACCAATAAATGTACAGCTAAACGTCCAGGTGCAGCTCGGGACCAGACAACTCGGGGAATTTTACACAGCACATGCTTTGGACTTGACCTCCAAATAAATAACCTCTCTTGGGGCAGAAGGAAAAGAATTCCCCAAACCCACAGACCATAATAGCACCTCTTTTGACTTCACACCTTCAAAATATGGACTTCATATTAAAATATATTCACAAATTTATAGATGAAGATTCTTCAGTAGGCAACCAGAGACATAATCTATCCACTCATGCAATAATTTTTAGATGTAATAGTAATAATTATCATTGAAAAATGATAGTCAGTGAACACAGCAGTTTTCTGAGTAGCTGCTGAATGGTTGGAAGGAACCTCGTGTGACTGTCTGTAAAGCCCCACCTGTGACGTTACTTTGCCTCACATAACTTTATGCATAGAAACGGGTAAGAGCAAATAACAGTGTCACTAATAATCAGATCAGGAAATCATGGTGACTTTTCTACTTTCAAATGAATAATAGCTCACTTATTAGTCCTTATATTGGGCTATTGGTATCAGTTAATTAAATGGATGAATGGAGGTACATTTCTGAAATTAAGTTTTGTTATTTCAACCGAACTCACCTTAACAAAAGATCATTTAGACTAATTCCATATAATGGCAAAATAAATTCATTCAAATTGGTTATTAAATTACAAAGAAAACCTAAGGCCTGCCCAGTTCGTAGAAAATGTACTGTTGTAATTAGCTGATAGTTGAAATCAAGGACCTAAAAAAAAAAAAGGCAAAGTCTATTTGACAGAGTTAGAAAACAGGTTTAATTAGTATTTGATAAGAGACTTAGAAGAGGCATCATAACCCAGAAATGGCATAATTTATATAATATCAATTGTGAAATGAACAGAAGGACCTTGTCCCCAAATCTACCAGTGCTCAGGATTTGTTTAATTATTAATTTGGAAAGACCTGAAAGGAAGAATGATTTCTAGATATGTTTCTCTAAATGCTACAGAATAATGATAGTGTATATTTCCTCTGTTTAATCATTTCTAGACAGGTAGTCTGTTTATAATTCAGTGTTTGCAATTAAACTTTAATAAATAGTGAAAATACTGGGTAAATTTAATATATTGTTGAGAATCATCGCCAATGTTGTATGTTAAAAATATTTCACAAATAGTTTTGTGTCCTCTACATTTCAAAATGACAAGAAAATGGATCCATCATGTCCCATAAAGATGAGAAAAATCCAATTGTGTACCCATTTGAAGCACAAAACATTGGTGCAGTCAAGGGGCACACTTTCTCCAGAACTTCCTAGGACTTTTAGGAGTATGGGAAACTTCAAATTTACTTCACTACATTCCTCAGAGAAGATTTGATGTTGAGCAGTCTTCTCGAAGTCATTTCAAGACAAAAGCTTCCATTAGGAAGTCTTAGACACATAGTTACAGATTGGGTATTTTTCTGTAATTGGGATCCAATTTCACATGGGTTTTAAGGTCACAATAGCTCAGAGGGTATTTCTGATACATGATCTCCACCTCCAATGGATGAGACCAGCCCTCAGGAGGACACACTGCAACAGACTGTCTTCAAAATTTAAGCGATGACCTTGGAAGTATGAGCGGGATAGTGTGCCAGGAAATACACAGAGGGTTATTAATAAAGCAGATGAGCCTGGGAATCCATGGCTTAAGTGTCACAGGTTACTGACACCATGATGATGACAAACAACTTCTTTTAAACACTTTTGCTTTTCAAAGCTTATGAAAGAAATACAGTTGATATAATCTAACACGAGTAGACAGACCCATGATCCTTTTACTCTGGAAAGCAAGGCAGATTTTTTTTTTCTTTTAATTTTCCAATTTCAGTTGAAATAACAATTTCCAAAGCTTAAGGGCTACAGAGCAAGTGGGACAGCTTTCGTTTTATAATTGTGTTAACACTTCCCAATCGTGGCTGTAGAACTGGTTATCCTTTAACTTCCCTTTCACCCCTGGTGCCCTCTGCCCCCCAACACAGAAACAGAACATGAGGTTTCATTGCAGTAGAAGAGATTGAAGCCACATGGAGCGACTCCTAGAACAGGGAGAATTGTTGAATTTTGAACACACTATGGGAAACTGACAAATCCGTATGTCTGTGTGTCTGTCCTGCTCTCCCTCTCTCTCACCCCTCTAATTCCTTTATTTATTTATTTATTTGGGTTGGGTACAGTGAACTTTATTAATAGTACATGACAAAGTAGGGCTCCCTAGGCCCCTCCCCTTCTTCAGGGGGTCTGGGATGGACACTGGAGGTCAGGAGATCTCCGTGTGTTGGGGGATCAGTTTGGGGCAAGGACGCCCCAGCAGTTGAGGGCCTCTCTCCTTCTTGCTGGGGCTAGTGGTCCAGGGGGCTCGTACTCCTTAGAGGCCACATGGACCATGAGGTCCACCAGCTGTTGCTGTAGCCAAATTCATTGTCATACCAGGAAACGAGCTCGACAAAGTGGTCATTGCCAGCCCCAGCATCGAAGGTGAAGGAGTGGGCGTCACTGCTAAAGTTGCAGGACAACCTGGTCCTCAGTGTAGCCTAGGATGCCCTTGAGGGGGCCCTCTGATGCCTCCTTCACTGTCTTCTTGATGTCATTGTATTTGGCAGCTTTCTCCAAGTGGCAGGTCAGATCCACAACGGACACATTGGGGGTGGGGACATGGAAGGCCATGCCAGTGAGCTTCCCTTCTGCTCAGGGGTGACCTTGCCCACAGGCTTAGCAGCACCAATAGAAGCAGAGATGATGTTCTGGGCAGCCTCCCGGCCAGCATGCCACAGCTTCCCAGAGGGGCCATCCACGGTCTTCTGGGTGGCAATGATGGCATGGTCTGTGGTCATGGGTCCCTCCATGAAGCCAAAGTTGTCATGGATGACCTTGGCCAGGGGGGCAGGAGGCATTGCTGACAATCTTGAAGGAGTTGTCATACTTGTCGTGGTTCACACCCATCACAAACATGGGGGCATTTACAGAAGGGGCAGAGAGGATGACCCTCTCGGCTCCACCCTTCACCTGAGCCCCAGCCTTCTCCGTGGCAGTGATGACACTGGTGGACTCCACAACATACTCAGCACCAGCATCGCCCCATTTGATGTTGGGGGGACCTTGCTCCTGGAAGATGGAGATGGGCTTTTCGCTGATGACACGCTGCCCTTTCTCAGCCTGACTGTGCCTTTGAACTTGTCATGAGTAGAATCATACTGGAACATGTAGACCATGTCATTGAGGTCAATGAAGGAGTCATTGATGGCAACAATGTCTATTTTGCCAGAGTTAAAAGCAGCCCTGGTGACCAGGCGCCCAATGCAGCCAAACCCGTCCACTGCAACCATCACCACCTGTCTCGGGTGCGGCTGGCACTGCCTGGGACCACGCGCTGTCTGAAGAATTGGAGGAGCAGAGAGCCTCTACTTCCTTTAAAACATTTCTTCCTAAAGTTAAACTGGTTGGAATGCTTCATCCTGTTCCAGAGATTGTCATTATTTTCCCAAGTCGGGGGAAACATTCTATTTTAAACAAAATCTCCGACATTTAAAATAAGTCAAGTTGCATAGGTGAGCTCTCGACCCTTTCCCCTCAAGGCCACTCATAATCACCGCAAGAAAATCACTCAGAAACTCAGTTTGCTACTTTGAACCCCCAATTTTTTATTTTTCCTGGCATTTTTGAAAACGCCAGGAAAAAGGAAAGACACAAGTCCCTAGGAACAGATTCACATTCGCTAAAACTGCATGTGCTTGAGACAAAAAGCTCAATGCTCATCGCTCATCTCATCATCGGTCACGGGAGACCTTGGAAACCGTCTAACAGGTGCTGAGATACAAAATGTCTTCTGCTAAAAAAACACACAGCCCATCATCGTTACAACGTTACTATTTCTTTCCAGTAAAACACAGAACCTCCCAACTGGTGTGCAGACGCACCCTGGTGTGAGCAGATGCCGCGGGCGAGCCCCACGAGGAATGTCCGCTCTGCGGCCTTCTGTAGGACAAATGTACGTGGGGCCCACTGTGTGAGTGCTTGTGCTGGGATTACCCTAACTGCAATGATAAGTGCATAAATGTGGTGCTCAGAAAACCCCCAGAAGGAAGAGAGGTGACTTCCCTTTTTCATCTACTAGATTTAAAAATATGCCTGTGTTTGATGAAGTCCTTTTCTAAAGATCCCAGACACATGTGAGCAGGAATGAGACTGTTCGACGCTTTAACCCTCTTACACTTACAGCGCGGTGATTAGGAAAAATCTCCTGCACTCTGATAAATAAAACGAAAAGGGTATTTCTTTTGATATCCTGGCTTTTCACTTTCATAGGTCAACTGCATCACTCCATGGACATTTAGGCTACGGCTAATAAGGACCATTTTTATTTTTGCAGCTCTAAGTGGAATTTTAGAACAAAAGTAAGGTCGGTCATGGGCTTATGTCTGTGTGAGAGTCTATGGTTTTTAACTCCTGGTTAGCAGCCGGTCTGTTTCTTCTAGTCTTTGGAAATACGCCCACAGGGACTGCCATGCCATCCTTGGCTCTCGTCTAAATTCTTTCATTTTCCAAAGCCTCTACCCCTATACAACTGATTTACTTAAAAACACAGAAACTTATATCTATTATTTTGTGTGTTGTGTGTGTATGTGTGTGTGTGTGTGTGTGTGTGTGTGTGTGCAGAGTTCTGTTTTAAGTTGAATTTATTTCCATTTGGTCTTCTCTTGTCCTTGATTTAATTCAATAGGCTTCATTTTTAAAGTTTCCTTGTGAAAATGTAGCAGATTGATTGTATGTATGTAGCATATATATACACTTTTTTTGACATATGAATAGTGCTGCAGAGAAACACTGACTTTTGGTCAGACAGTCCAGTTTCCATACCGAGTAGCCATCTAGTCTCCACAGACTGCCTGCTTCTCTAAGAGGTCTTTCTGAACCTTCCTGAGCAAGAGAATCGATTCAAGCCATTATTTTTCAAAATTAAGATTCTCAAGCGTTCTTTGGAAATTCTGATCTAGAAATCTTTATTTTAAGAACATATCTCAGATAGCTTTTTATGAACGAGCAGGTGTGTGAAATGCTTTTCTAAAGCATCCATCTCGATTAGAAACTTCTAGGACCCAACTCACCTGCTCAAATGTAGGCCCAAGTGTAGTACCAAGTGATCTTTATCTCTCTGGCCATTGGCAGCATGTATTCAATGGTATTGAATGACCACCTTATGTGAGGCACTTGGGGGAGAGAAATGAGAAGACAGGACTTGATCTCCTCCCAGCGCTAAGTCTGGGTGAAGTCACGTTGGAATCTAGGTTCACGGTGGAGCGAAGGCAGGCACTAAGAACACTGAGTGGGCCCTGGCCGGTTTGGCTCAGTGGTTAGAGCGCCGTCCTGTGGACCGGAGAGTCCCATGTTCGGTTCCCGCTAAGGGCATGTACCTCGGTTGCAGTTTGTCCCCGGCCCCGGTTGGGGTCATGTGGGTGGCAACCACAGTTGATGTGTCTCTCTCACATCGATGTTTCTCTCTCTCTCTCTTCCTCCCTCTCCCCCTCCCGCTCTATCTGAAGATAAATGCAAAAATGTCCTGGGGTGAGGATAAAAAAAAGAATGCTGAGCGGGAGTGTGCTCGGAAGATCACCAGGGGAGTGAAGTCAGACGAAGAGAGGAGCCGTGAAATTTGACTTATGTTAACTAAGTTGTAAGAAAGCGATTTCTGCAGTTCAACCAAGAGAAGATGAGAACACGGACCAGGGCAAAGGCAGTCCAGACAGAGAAGAGAATTATACAGGATTATTTTCACCCGTGTTAGCAGACAAGAATATTAGACTAAGGCCATCATGTTGAAAGCCATATTTATAAACAAATAGGTAGGTATCAGCAAGCATCAGATATTGACAAGTCGTGCCTTTCACACCTTCAAAAACATTAATCAAGGACTTACATGTTTGTGGCCAGGTTGGATACAAAGTATATACAATGAAGATCACACAAACCTGCTCTCAGGGGTCCACTGTTACAAAAGAATCACAATTGTAATATGCAGCGACCATTATAATAATGTAAGATTGAAAAGAAGGGCCATCATGTTACCATTAAAATCATGACCACATTAGGGAGGAAGGTGCATTGAATGTATCAGAATATTTATGTGGGAAATAATGAATAACTAATCTTTTCAGAAACGGTCATTTCTTGCACAGTCTTCTGTGAGTTATGGGACGGTTTCGCGCGTTGATTTACACTCCATTGTCTTTGAAGAAAAGAGTGATGGGTGGTGTCAGGGTGACATTACTGGGGACAATAGACAGGGAGAGGCACACAACTCCAACAGCAAAATTAAATCCATAAAAAACACAGAAGACTTCCCAGAATATTATTTACAAAAACCACCACGTCGTGAATCAAACTTCTCTTGAAAATTGCTTTGCCGTATTACTCCGTCGACGCTTCCTACTTAATGAGATGTCTGGCAGGGAAGATTTGGGGAACATTTATCCGAGATGCCAGAACTGCTTTCCACTTTACTAAAACGCTAGCAAGAAGCTCTGAATGTGGGAATATATTTGTGAGACATCATTGTCGAATTTCCCCTAAAGGAGCAGTGTGAATAGATAGTAAGAGCCGTGAATCAGGTTGTCAAGCTGGGCTGACGCTGTTGCGTTTCCCCGAACATGTTCCTGATTTGCAGTCACTTCTCCATTTTAGGGTAGAATTCCACTTTTCAAATCCTTTAAAAAATTTTTTTTACAAATGTCCAATCCCACGTGACCCTTTATTCTATCATTCATCATATTTTATCGTGACTCCTAGATAATATGTATATAAGGACTTAAACCAAAGATTAGCCAATCCAACACAGAAATTAATAAAATCCATTTGCGTGGCAACAATAAAAATGCATTCTAAATGGAAATGAAAATAATATGCATTGTCTACCTGGCTGGGTTTTCCTTTGGGCTAACTGGTCTCAGTGACTACCGATGTCTGTGATGGATCTGGGTGCACCGTGCTAATCTGTTTCCGTATCTGCATCACCCTCCTTTTTTATGAGCATGTATTTTTGGAGGGGACACACTATGTCTTTTCCACCTTTGTATTACCCCTGGCACTAAGTTAGACTCTCAATCGAATGATGGATGACTGATGGACTGCCTGAAAGGATTAATGAGAATCTTCTCTGCCTTATTATTTGTGTTGGGCCTATGTTATTTTTTTACTTACATGAGTTATTCAGCATTTGAATTAGCATAAGACTTGGCTTGAAATTCTTTAAATGCATATATGAACTGAAAGCCATGGTATAAAAATAAATACTGTATTAGATATTTCTTCATTCTAAAAAAATGAATAAATGTATTAATAGGTGCTTAGATTCACGAGTTTTTCAACAGATAATATTTACCTGAACACTGGAACACTCCCAGAATATTTTTTCAAGTAAGAAGAAAGGAAATTACCAACTATAAGCTTGAAAAACTGTCATAAAAAATAAGTAACCTAGAGTAAAATATGAAAAGGTAAGAAGAAAGCAGTCACTAAGACTTTTAGAAAAAATATGATTATTCAGTAATTCCTTTCCAGTATCCATTCATTTGTTCAACTGCATTGTCTTCCAGTGTTCTCTAAAGGGTAATTAGGTAAATACTTAGCATTCTCACAATAAAAATAATAATAAAAAAGATATTCTGCCACTCAGAAAATAAACAATCTAACAAGAGAAAGAACACTAAAGAAAAGAATAGTCACGCCAGATCTAAGGGGAGAATGAGCATAAAAGAAACAAATAACATAATTAAGATGTCAGAATGTAAATCAGTGGAAAACACAATTGTACTTTAATCTATAAATAAGACAATGGCCCAAGATAATTTGTCTCATCTCCTGGTGATCTCTGTTATTCACACAGGAAATCCTGCCACAGAATGTTGTCATTTGTATCCGAAGACGGCGCGATATCCGTAGGTAGCCGATCTACAAAACTGTGTTGTTTCTGGAGTAGGAAAAGGGTGGCATAAATTCTTCCCACTCTCTGGTCCCCTTGTGAGCCATGGTGAAGTCACAGCTGCAGTCCGAGAGTGTAGACGGAAACAAAACAACAATCCCAGGGGCGAAATGCCAATTGGATTGTAATTAGTGCATGGGGGAGACGGACTACCCTAACCTGACCTATTTACTCCAAATTCTGACCAGTTAAGCCTAACTGTCCAGAGGTGTGGAATAATGTATCTATGTTTAAGCCGGTCTTGAAATACGGTGGTGTTGTGACACCTGGACGACCTTCAGAAAATACCCCCAGTTCCTCCTCATAGCACAGCCTTCAGCATGTGCCTAAGAAATGGAAGGCCAGGCGTCACTCTGTGAGAAAATGAGGGGACATGTTGATGTGTTGCAACACAACCCAAGTAACCTTCTGAGTGGTCAGTTCATATGGGCCAGCCACTGATAATCCCCACAAAATACACAGATCGAGTAGGAATCATCACATTTGGCGACTGGCTGCCCCAGGCGGAGTGCCGTGAGAAGGGTGTTCGAGCGACGAGAGCCCCCCAGGGCCGCCTCTGCAGCTGAGCGTGGAGAGGACTCTCATGGACCCAGACACTGCCCTTTGCCAGGTGCTCTTCAGTTCCTTAGCTAATATATTGCCCTTGAGCCTAACAACAGAACTATATGGTAGGTATTATCTTCATTTTCTCGATAAGAAATGAAATCTTGGGGTAAGAAACTTCTCCAGGATCAAAGACAGTGAAAGCTTCAGAATTTGGCTACAAGGACTTACTCCAAAGTCCATGATCCCCCCTTAAAAAAAATTAAATAAAGATAATGTAATAATTACCAAAGAACTTGATAGAATTCATAAAATTTGTATTATTTATATATTAACCAATGGGTGGAAATACTTGGTTGGAAATCTCAAGGAAATCAACATGGATTTTCAGATGAATATAATTTGTGACCAAGAATTTTATAGACACAGGACACCCTGACAGAAATATCCTGTTTTCCCGGTCATTTCAGCCTTATGTTAAAGACTGCTAGACTGACAGAATTCCTCAGTAGATACAACATCCTAGTGATTACAGTGTTTTAAGAGATGGTTACAACGCAGAAACTAAACATTTGTTTGGCTAAAAATAAAAGCATTTCTTTCATCAATTTGTCTAAGATTTTTAAAAATGCCATTATCAGCATGGCTTATCAAGACCCCTATAAACATAGATAACACAATCCCTTGAGTTAAACCAGTTGCTCCAAGCTCAATGCAGCCAATTCTAATTTACCATTCTCTATGAGGATTTTCTATTTGAACAAACTTGAGGATGTTATTTTTTTTTACAAATTAGGTGGCAACTCAGAGTAAAGCTACATACTACATGCATATAGACATACAAACTGGTGATCATTGATATGCATGTATATAAATGAATCACAGTGAAATAATTTCAAAAAATGTCTGGAAGTTTCATTGAAAGGCTCTTTCTGTGCATGCCCATGACCTTCTGTGAAGTCTATTACATTAACACCCACATTGCATTGTCAATGCTTTTCTTCCCAACCAGAGGATGGGCTTTGTGAGGTTGAGATTGTATCGTTTCCTTTGCGACCTCAGTGCCTAACACAGTCCTGGCATTTCATTCACCGAGTCTGTATTGAATAAATAAATAATTAGCAGAAAGTAAAATACCACCTAACATAACGGCACCGCAGGTGATGATCCATGTGTGCATTCAAGAATGGATCCGATTTCTTCCTACACACCCTTAAATGCTGGAAAACACATCTTTAGTTTATCCAGGTGCAAGCTTTATGGAAGAAAGTTACATTTAATCACGCACAGGTGAAATAGTACTCAAAGCAGCAGGAGCCACCCTACCGAGCCCATGACAGGCGGAAAGGAGTCGACTGTCCTTGAATTCTAAGCAATTGTTGCATGCCAGTCCCTGGACATTGCTACAAAGCTGAAGTCTGTATCTGAGATGACCTTCACCCTCCAGTCTTTTAACTTCCTTGACCGTTTGCCTCTGTTCTCGGCATCCAGAGCCTCTGGGATGTGCTCTGACCACCACAATCTGATGTGAAATCGAGCATACGCTTTGCCTCCACTTGACCGAGGCAGCTGGCTTGGGTGTGACTTCATTTCTCTGACACGTAGTCTCCACAGCGTAAATTTAGAAAAATAATGATGCTCCTCTGAGACAATGGTGTGGGCCGCTATGAGAGGGTGCACACGAGTGAGAATGAACTACGAATCATTAAACAGATATTTGATGTTATTTAAAAGAGCCTTAAAATGGGGGACTGCTAACGTCCTCTCTGCCCTGAAGTCTCCATGACCTAAATAATGTATCTCCCTCATCCAAACTCCTGCCTCTCAGCACAACAGACGCAAATGATTGTTGCCCAAGTTTATTCACTTTAAGTTAAAATGCCTAATAGACGTAAACCACCTTAGTCTGTTGGTATTTTTAAAGAAGGGATTGGGAATCCGGTCATTCTGGAGGCTGGTCGGGACAAGTCCTCCTTTTATCTAATCTGCATGCTAATCTCTACCCTAAGAAACACAAGGGTCAGAAAGGCGGCCACCCGGACAGAGGCCATTCATCGCAACTGTAAGCAAATTTCCCAGAATTTGCTAATCCCAAAGTTTAATAAAGAGAAACAAAGACACCGAAATAGTTTTCTATCAAATATATAGAATAGTAATATTAACTACTAGATGATTTATGTTTCTAGAGTGACTGCAAAATTATATTTATAAAAGAAACCAAGTGTAACCATTTTAGCAATTCTAGAAAGGCATACTCTAAGAGGTAAAATTAAAATTAGGGAAAATGAGACCATTTATAATGGGTCATTATGACTTTAAATAATGATGATTATTGGTTCTGCTCAATAAAACTATCTAACTCAAAGTAGATATTAAGTTAAATTATATTACATTATCATTCTCTCATGCTACAAAATTCAATGCCAAGTTTTTAGAAATAAATCCACAAGATAACAGACCCAATAGTAACCATTTTTACCCATTTTATTTATTTTTTTAATCCTTACGTGAGGACATTTTCCCACTGATTTTCAGATAGAATGGAAAGAAGGGAGGGAGGGAAAGAGAGAGAGAAAAGCATCGATGTGAGAGAGACACATTGATTGGCTGCCTACCGCACAACCCCAATTAGGGGCAAGAATCAAACCCGCAACCCAGGTATGTGCCCTTGACTGAAATTGAACCAGAGACCCTTTGGTCCTCCAGCCGATGCTCCAGCCACTGAGCCAAACTGACCAGGGCTCCATTGTAATTAATAATAAAACCTGTGTGAAGAAAAAAATTGCTGTAAACATTGCTTTTTACTAGAGCTAATGACCAAACATATATTATTTACATAGGTTTAATGATCTAGCTTTGATATGATACTTCATGAGGCCAGGATCAGCCTTTCTCAAACTTTTCTCCTGTTATTCAGCTTTTGCTCATTTCTTCCAAAATCTTTCTTTCCCACCAGTCTTCACTGCTCCCTTTGCTGACTAAATCATGTGTTTTTGTAGACGAATCTGGTTTACCTGTCGCTACCATCTCCAAATCCGATGGCACTCAGGCAATGTTTTATACATGCTGTGAAAATACAGATTTCTAGATCTTCTCCCAGACCTAGTGAATCATAAGCTCTGTGGTAAGTCCTGTGAATCTGCATTTTAATGTTCTCCCGAGGTTTTTCTTAATACCTCTGGTTTGAACTACTGACAATCAGTGAAGACAACCTATTAATGCTCAGGTAGACTATTGCTACATTTAACACTTAATTGGTTTATATTTAATCCATTAGTGAAATATTTATTGAGAATATATGATTTTCCAGATGGTAGGTGTACTAAGAGAATGAGACATCCCCTCTTCTCCTTTGTCACATAGACCGATCATAGGATTTTCCTCTCTGGAATTACCATTTCAACATTAGAGCATCATTTCTTCAAGACTTAGTATAGAATCCCGAGTTCCCAGCTTCCACAAGTAGAAACCAAAAATGGTTTTCAATCAAATAAAATAACATAATCATTGAAATAATAGAAAATCTACATAGACCCTAGACAAAGATGAAGAGAAAATCGGTGAATAGGAAGATTGAAGCAAGCAAAATGCAGCACACACAGACAGAAAGGAAAAATATTAAAGGGAATTTAAGAGACATGGTGGAAAGAAGCTCTGACATCGAGCTGATAGGGAAGACACAATATTTGAAATGATGGCTGTAACATTTCTTGAGCTGAAGACAGTTAGTAGTGGGATTACAGAACATCAGGGACGAAGAGAAAATCTTAGAATCACAAGGACAGTCAGACTGATAGCAGGCCCTCACCAGTCGTAGCAGAGACCAGAAGAGGGTGGAGTAATCACTTCAAACAGCTAAGGGAACAGCATTCGGAGTAAAACATTTAAGAGAGAGGATGTAATGACAACGTTTAAAGACATACAGTGACACAGAGTTTACTGCCCTCACTTGATAGAAATACTAAAGGACATATTTTATTCATAAATAAATAAATACCTAAAGGCATGTTATTCAGGAAGAAACAGTGCGCCGGTGAGTCGGTAAATATGTCGTTAAATCTAACTCAGTTTTGGGTGGAAATGACAGCATTGCCAACACTATTTGGTATTGTGTAAATAAAAACTGGAACTCAGTTACGGGTTTTCAAATCTTTCTTGACAAGAGGTTCATAAAAATAGATTGTCAACAGGCAGTTTTATAGCTGAAATTACTTTGGAGATGGCAAGAGGTACTTGAATTAACATTAACTGTGTCCTCAAAATCTGTTTATTCTCCTTTATGTCATCAACGTAATAGCAACTTACACTCTATTGCTCTGAAAACAGACTTCATTTTTACCAGTTCCTCCCAAAATTGTTTTAAGCAACAATTTTCTTATATAGTTTTGACATGTAAAATATGTCAAATGTGATTATTGAGTGATTAGTTTCTCACAGAGAATGACAGCCCTTGTCTTAAAAACTATTTTACTTATCAGAGGGCATCTGAATTTTCAAGTTATATACATTAGCTCCTATTACAGAAGTACCAATGGAGAGAAGTGGCCATATGTGACCGAAAAACATGTACTTATTTATTACATAATTTAGGGGATTTCTTAAACAGTTGTATTGATGTGCTATAGATCAATAACTCTCATTTATATTGTGCTAATACTTAAAAAATCATGTTATTTCAATATTTTCACTGCTTAGTCGGGTAGAATTTTCCCTGGAATTAAAAACATCAATAACAAATTTTGAGTAATAGTTTTTGTTGAAGTCAAAGAGGTAAATTCCTTTTCTGCTCTCTAAGAGATGTTAGCCCTGTTTGTAAGAGGATCTTCAAGGATAGAAAGATGAACTTTAATATTTAGTGAGAAATTCAAAATATGATTTCAGTTCAGTATTTAACAAAAAAATATTCTTGGCTTTACTGATATCAATATACTGTCAACATCCCCTAGACATTTTCAAACATTGGGTCACTCACTCAATCATGAAAAAATGGTTACTCAATGTGCTGGAAAAACAATTGATCAAATCACATTGAAGTTGATAATATTCTTCACATCGTTTGTGAGAGGGGGTGTGAAAATGAACTGCTGGTTGATTGAAGTTTTCTTTTTGCTGCTAATTTTTACAGAAACACAATTTTTATTCTTTTTTTCTAAATTTTTTCTCACTACATTTCTATGTAATTAGGAAAATGATGCCCTTGTTTCTTTCTCCACAATTAATAGATGCATTCTTCTCTCAGACTCCCCAACCTTTTGTGCTCAATGAGCAACTCTGGTTGTGCCCGTGACTTCCCTTGGAGACACAAAGACAGAGGCGTCCCTTTTACCTCTCACGCCTCAGCATTTGCGTTTTTTTTTTTTTTTTCTTCTGTACAATTAGAAGGCTAGAAGTGCGCCAACACAATTAAATAAAAAACTGCTATGAAAAAGAACAAACATTCTCATTCTATACATAAAATGCTCAAAAACAGAACAAAAAGTCTGCTTTTAATAGGCTGCATAAATACTGGAACCACACTGAATCCTTAGTAATTCAAATACATTCAATACTCTGAAATACCTAAGAGAATCCTTGATAAAGAAAAGAATATAAGGGAGGAAGGAAAAGAAATTATGGGAAAATGCAATGTGCTATAGTTTTGTGTGAATGTAAGAAGCTGAAGGGAAAAGTAATTCTTGAGAAATGTTAGAAGAAAGTTAGAAATCATGAAGAAATGGTTATGAAAAAGGGAACAGGTAAAAGGAGCCCAGAGGTGATGGGAAGACACGGCTCAGTTTATTGATTGATTGTTTGATTCATCAAACCTGGGAATTCCCAGCATTTAACAATTAATGACTGGTCTAAATCTTAAAAAGCCATTGTCTTCATATTCAAAATAGTGTTGATTACAACATTACTGCCACCTTGTCAAATCTTGTACTTGGGCAGATACATCCTAATGAGAACCTAAGATTATCGTCTGCCATACCCATATTTAAACAGATACCATAATCAATCATTCAATTATTCATCCTAATTTTCCTACAGGAAGTTAATAGTGTAACTTGCCTGCAAATATTTTAACTGCAGTAATAAAAAGGACTGTGCATGAGTTTAAACTGTTCACTGCCTTTAGAGTGCCTGCCACATTTGACGTACTTTATATCTGTTGTATTATTTATTCTCACATTGAGAGAACAAGAGAAAAGAGGCTAAAGTATAAGTACTATGGATTTAAATTAACTATAAGGAATATTTGCTTATAATGTGAATTGTTAATCTTTATTTTAAAAAGATAGATATTTGTTTATTATAGGTGATTTAAGGATGGTCCCTTCTGGAAAGAAGATTTTGTACATGTGGACTTATGTAGTTCAATTTCAACCCATTAATTTCGTATCTGACATGTTCTCAGCTGCTTTTATTAAATAACAGATTTTATAAATAATGACTACAGACAAACTCAAAAAAGCCCATTACTGTTTATAGCTCAATGTTTTAGTCTCATAGCATTTTGTCCCATTGAAACCAGACGTGATACTCATTACTTCTTAAGATGGGCTCCTTGTAATAATTTTGGTAGTATATTCCTTATTTATGCAAACTTTTGATTTCTGATCTGGTGTACTTTTGAAGCATTTATTTTTCTTAGATGTAAAAGTCTCTATCAAGGACAAGGACAGTCTAAGCTGTACCACAGTGAATGGTTGCACAGGTCACTGTACAACCCAGCAGAGTCATTCACGTTGTTGACTTCGCAGATTTAAGTATTTATTACAGCACATTTTTTTTTGTGGCAGATGGCAATATAGTGCCTTGTTTCAATAAAATTTGTTTATTATGACAAATTGCCTACAGATGGACATGAAGTGCCCTGAGAAAT
Organism: Tadarida brasiliensis; assembly: GCA_030848825.1. Lineage (NCBI taxonomy): Eukaryota > Metazoa > Chordata > Mammalia > Chiroptera > Molossidae > Tadarida > Tadarida brasiliensis. Next base: position 3,846,446 of record CM061275.1, on the reverse strand, counting down.
GGAGCCTTTCCCAAATCACACAACAACGCCATTGCAGTGAGTGACCTGAGGCCCATTTAGGTCTGCTTGTCCAGTGCTGGGCACACAGAAAACAGTGGGGAATGCTCATATGTCCAATAAGGATAACTTGAGTAAGAACGGGCTTAACAACAATACCTAAACTCTACTGATTTCTTAGTTATAGTATTGCATGTAATATGTAGGTATTTAATTGTGACTAATACTTATACAACTACATAAATCCACTTAATGGAGACAGGAATCCTAATTAAGTGTAATCTGACTGCTTTAATAATACATTAATGCTATGAAAAGACTTTTTACCCATTCATGCTGTTTGTATACATGGACATCTTGTTAAATGTAAACTTCATCCTTAACTCTAATTTTCAAACACAGTAAATTTCTCGGGTCACCAAGTACAGCTTGCTAATAACTGGGTAGAGTATTTGATACGTTAGTGGATTACTATAAGAAAATTGAGGTTTTTGTGGTGGCAAACTCCCCAAAGAGCAGATGTGTCATTCGATAATTTGTAGAAGCCCATTTGTAGATCGCCCATTGTAATTTAACTTACAGGGTTTTAAATTTAGTTTATTTTGTTTCTAATTTCATTTATTTTTTGACATTTATCTTTTATCTACCTGTTGGAACACCGATACCTATTTATATATATGTATCTATTCTGATCCTACACTACTGCTTGAAAATCTGTCCTACCTAGATAACCTAGTTTTTCCTTCCCACTTTTCCAAATCTTATCTATTCTTCAAGATGCTGTACAAATCCTCCCTGTTCTCTAAATCTCCCCTCTTACTAGCATGAAATCCTCTCTCCTTCTTTTGAATACTTATAGTCTTTAATATTGGTATCATTAACTTACTAAATATGTACTTCTTCCTCATCATTCTCAGAACGTCATGCTGCTTGAATATTTTATTTAACTTGTATTTACAGTCAATTAATTATTGAGAACAGAGTGTGTCCTGAGTAAATCTTTGTCAGTTGATTCCTAATTGTCTTTTGCAAAAGGTAGCAAATAAAACATAAGCAAGCCACAAAATCTACACTGTCGTGTCTTACAGTTTATATAGGAAAGCAATGATGTATTTATGAGGAAAATGTTGAGTATATACTTCTCATTCTCCCATATGACGTGTGTGTGTGTGTGTGTATAGATATATATATACATCAGTATATACTTTAACAGTAATATATAATAACAATTCTGATAAGCTTATTACATCTTTTTAAACCTCATTCTCCTGTATTCTCTCATACCTGACAATAGCTTGGGAAGGTGAGTGACTGACATTATAGTCCCTGTTTGTTTAGGAGGAAACTGGTATTCAGAGGATTATAATTTGAGTATAAAGATTTAATCATTATTACTTCATTGGTCAGGGTGGGGGGATGCCACAATTAGAATCTTGGAGTGTTCCAAAATTTCTGTAGCAAAAGACCCGTATCCCACCCACCCCAAATCTGTCACCAACCATTATTTTTAAATAGTGTAAATAAGTTACTAGAAAAATGAACAAAAATATATTCAAGAAACAAATTCAAATTTTAATTATTAAATGCAACAGTCATCAAATGACTTGCACACGTAGCTCTGAGAGTTCTGGAATGGTTCTTTTCAATGTGCTTACTGGTTTGAATGGGTAACAAATAGCCTGTGGACCAGCTCCAGTCTCTAGACCCACGTTGAGTATTGTCTGCGTCAATCACGACATATCCCTTCTAAGAGAACCGTCCTCATGCAGAACACCTGCGACCTAGGTGGCCATGTCTACTCACAGGTGACCTCCACTTGCCACCATTTATAACGGAAGGATAGGCTGGCCTGCTATCTACAGGCTGTGGCCAGACTTGATGAGCTGGGCTCATTAGGGTTTTTTTTTTTTTTTTTTTTTTAATTTGTCTCTGGAATTAGATCTACTAAGTGAAGAAAGGATTTTCTATGATCTCCCAAAGTTTTGTACATGCTCAAATTATGAGCCAGTCGAAACTCTGGGTAAGCTGTAAAAATTGAGTTGGGCAGGGAAGAAAGTGGGAAATGTGAAATATTATAGTGGATCATTAGAGGTTCAACAACTGTTTGTGCAAAGGCATAAAAAAGCAGCCTAACTCTAGAATTACCTTCCAAATCCTATATCCCTTAGCCCTAGGCTTGGAACTGCCTTTTCTTTGAATGGTCTAAGGTATAGATCTCACTGTTCCCTGCAATGTGTGTATACTCTAACTGGCATAAGTGGGTCTCTGAATTATTCAAGAAACTTTGCTTATCTAAGATACAGTCAAAGGCTTTCCCCATTTTACCAAATAAGTTTGTATCGGAAACAACAGATGCCATAGTTGAAAGACATGTGCACCCACATCTCCACTGACTTTCAGTCGGCAATGAGGTGGGAAGCCAAATCAGGGTGATCTGGTGGGACTGTTTGCTGCCAACTCCTATCTCCTACGACCAGCTTGTCTTCTTTTCTACTTCTTTGTTTCCAGTGTACTCCCCAAAAAGGTTGATTAAACATTTTCCATAGTTAATCATAGTCTGATTTTGCTTATGGAGGGAATTCCTTAAAAGTTATACCCAGTAACCTCACCTGCCCTCCCCTTTGCAGAGTCCCACAGTCTAATGGGCCAGATAGGTACTTTCTGTTTGTACTAATCCAGACACAGCATGTTTGGTGGCTTCTGGAATCACCCCAGACATGAAAGGTGCAGGTCTGAGATGAATTGCACAGTGATTCTCAAAACATGTTTTATGGCTCTGATACTTGTTTCTTTAAATCAAGTGTTCAATTGTTAACCCCTTAGCTATATTAAAATAGCACACTTGCTTTGTAGTAAAGAAGTATCTTTTGGTGTAAAAATGGAAACTTAACTTCTTTTACGATCCTCCAGTACATTCTAAATGTTAAATTACAGTGTACGGCTGAATTAAGTGGTTTGTGTCAGGGGTTAACAGTATGGGGTCTTAGATTAAAGCGGGTTCCATGTAACCTTATTGAGCCAGTGGGTCGTCGAACTCAGAGGAAGTGTCTTTGAATCACAGGAGAGAGGGCTGCTGGATGGATCTGTGACATAATTTATGTTGTAGTATCAGCTGATGGACAGCAGCCATTCTCAGAAGGTTTCCAGTATTACGCTTTTTTAAAGCTGGAGATTAGGGCAACCATGGTGAACAGCACAGTGATGCTCTGGCAAAGAAAGGGTCAGGGCTGGCAAAATGCGGTAGGTGTCAGAATGAAGGCTAGGCTCTGTGCCTGGGGGCCCATCTGTCAGATACAAGTGTAATAAGGCAATTAATGTATTTATATTGCTCATGACCAACCATGTATTCCCCCCAAATGGCCAATGTAAACATTCTCCACTGTTCACTAGAAATGAGAGTTAATATAAAAATGTTCAAGATAAAAAGCAAGGTTTAATAATGTAATGGGTTGCTTACATAAATAAGGGTTTGAGGAATTACAGTAGCCTGCCTTGAAAAATTAAAACTCTTAAATATACCATCTTGACATAGCGATCATATTAAGAGCCTATAAAATCAATGTTTATGTTGCAAGATAATCTGGGCAGCATTCTGTGTAAGTTCTTCTGCACGAGGATGGATTTCACAATCTAAAAATAAAATGAAGCCCAGAAAAATTATGAGAAAATAGAAATCTAGAAATCCAAGAACATGTGTCTTGCGTTTTCCTTAAATGTTTTGTTCACAACCTTGTCATTATTAGAGCTTTCATTTTCACTTTGTGACTAATCCTGACTCCTCTTTAATTTTTTATTATTTATTTAGCCTTCTTGCCGTGTCTGCTTTGCCATCTGTTTAAATCGGGGTATGTTTTGGTTTAATATTCATCAGTGGGACTTATTTTTACATATAAAATAAATTATCGTAAACTTTTAGAAGTCATTTTACTGGGCAATAATAATCCAGCCCGGAATTACAAAAGAAATGAGATTTACTACAGTCCAAAGTTTTAAGCAAAAACGAACCCCTTCCCATATTTTCTCTAAATAAAATAAAGTGAAAGCTCTCAATTACCGTGTTTAATATGTGAAGCTCACACCTTATGGCAATACCAACATTTGAAGAGAAACACATATACGTCTCTACAGAGGAAAAATGTAGGTTATCTAATTACAGGGGTAAGATGTCAATATGACTGTCATGGCCAAGTTGCACTCTGTCAGCTAAGCGACGAGACTGAGGACGTAAAGCCAGTTATAGCAGAGAGAATCACTTGGCCTTGGGAAGAACACAGTACCATGTTGCATAGGTTTATTTTCTTTATGCTGAAGCGGTATTTATGCCATCATCAGTACGTTCCATTTATTAGGAGAATATTGTTTAAACTTCAAGTCGGTGATTTTTCTCCCCAGAAGTTCCTTCTAATCTCTGACACGATTACAGTCCAAAAGGATCTTCTCTTGGTCAGATGAAGCTTGGCTTTCTATAGTATAACAGCAATGTTACATTGTATGGTCTGATACATGATTTACAAATTATGTTTGAGGTTTAATTGTAATTAACCATTATTCAAAATCACATTCACTCATGGCTTTATTCCTGATTCTGAGTTCGACGTTGTTCCTATTGACAGTTGTATTCCATTTGAACCCCAATCTTCTCAATTAGCTCTGTTCTCTATCTATTTATTTTCATTTGCCTGGATGCACTTGAAAATGCACCAGCCTCCCCCCACCCCAATGTCCTTATTCACCACTCTGTACAACTCTTCAAAACTCTAGGATGTGCTACATAATAAAAATAATAATTTCAACAGAAAATCAAGACGTCACTGGGCGTTGCCATGGAGCCACAGGAATAACACACCAAACAGAAGGTAAGATTTTTGTTTTACTTATCTACAGTGAGAATTATCATTTTAAGTTACTCTTTTGCAGCCTACATTCTATTTTTATATGGGAAGAAAATATACAATGGGGTTCATTTTCTAAGAAGAAAAATTAACTCAATGTTTTCTTTTACCTTTCTTTAGAAGTATAGGAGATTTCTGCTGGGCACCCACTTACTTCAATTCAGACATTTAATGAAAATTCTGATGAGTTTTAAAACTCACTTGCTCTGGCCTATACAAACATACACTGACCCATTATCACAGGTACGCTTTCCAAAATTTCCTCTTATCAGATATAAAGTCATACCAATTTCCAAAATGGTTTTCTTATTTTTTAAAGCTTAACACATATAAGATTATTTAGGAAAATATATATTTTCTCATTTGTCATTATTTCAATCTATGGTAATGGTAAATGGTATTTTAAGTACCTTAATTATTTTAGCAAAGAATGAAAATAATTAGTATGACATTTGTTATGTGCAGAAAGTTCTCAAGTACAATTTTATTTCATGTTGTGGGAAAAATGCTACCATTTCTTGTTTCCAATCTTTGAGATGTGTTCCCATCAAACATCAAATGATGTTTTTCATCAGCATAAAATAATGTTGGATTTCACCCATTCTCAAGGTGTCATCCGTCTCCCATCTCAGGCCCTTCATATTCGTTTCTCCTGTAGTTCCTGTTTGTTTGTTTTATAATTGATCAACCACTCATACAATACAAGGTAAGTACTATTATTATCCCCATTTGCAGATGAGAAGACTCTGGTATGGAGCAGTTAAATAATTCTTAAAATGTGAACCCACCTTATTTTAGTAATTAGACTTCTATCCATCTATTTACTTGCTCAGATAAGGAATGTCAGAATGTAGAAGAACTAAACACAAGAGTGTGAAAAGTTATGCTATAAGGTAAGAAAAAACAAAGAACTATGAAAAGGAAAAAAAAAAAGCAACAAACAATATGAACCAACAAATACATTTGTTGGGGGCCAATAGAAAGATTGAAGGTAAAGTGGCCATCAAATATAAATAGGAAGCAACTCTAGCAAAAACTGTGGAAGCCCCAGATAAAAATGGACAGGGAAGAATAATGCAAATGGTGATGGAAGAAGCGTACAGGTGTTCTTGGCCTCGAACACAGGATTATTGCGTAATTCTGGGACTATTTACTGTATTTGTTTCCAAAGCAAAATAAAGAAGCACCTGCATTTCTGGGATTAAAGATATTACTGACATTCAAGATTTTGGTGGTTTGTCAGGTGAATGGTTGTTGATGGCCGAAGGCATTGTTGTATGACGACTTAGCAGATGGACTTTGTAGGCATCCAGAAGCTCATATCCTGGCTCTCCGACTTCCTATCATGTGTGTGATCTTGGCAGTGGCGAGCCAGGGCCACCGCCTTCTGGCTCACAATAGCTGATACAGTGCACGTCTTCCCAACAGCACGTCCACTGACATCACACCAGTAGTTTGAAATCAGCCAAGTTGCGATTATTTACATCCCACCCCAAATTGGTAAACAACATAAATCAGGGTTTAATTTCCTATGTGTCAGCTTACCAGCACACCACCAGACCTTGGGCAAATTCCCTAACCTTTCTGAGCTTTAGTTTTTTTTTTCAGCTGAAAATAAAAAATAAAAAAATAGAGATGACAGATCCTCCTAGGATTCTGCAGACTTTTCACTGGATGATAGATTGCATATGATGCCCGGTACCGCACCTAGTACACATCAATGATGGTGGCACTCTAGTAATTTCGTTCAGCCTATTACACAGAACACTGGACAATTTTGCTTTTCTAACACACTAGAAAGCATTTCAATTAGTTCATCAAAATTCCAGGGAGGAGGATTTGTAAAAATTATTTTACTGACATTACAGGTGAAATGGTTTCTCCTACTTATTATTAGATTTTTGTAAAGAAGATAAATAATTACTAATACTGATAGAGTAAATTTCTTTTACATAATTAGTTTAGAAAAACTCCTACAGTGACTCATATGTAGAAGCTCAAGGGGTTTAACCCACCACCCCCTAAATTAGATTAAATCCAGGGTTTCAGTTCTTAGAAACTTCTTGATAAGTTAATACGAGGACTGACATTAGCAACACACCCCACTGTTTGGAGACTTGAACAGAAAATTGTCTGCCACAGGCCACTGTGTCCATCAAGATGACAGGCAGTCTATATTCTTGAAACTTCAAAGGTAGGCACTGCAGGAAATAGGAATTTAGGAAAAGATTGAACAGTCTAGAGATAACTGCGTAGCTGTCTGGCTAACAACGCTCTCATCTAGGTAGTCTTCAATATGGATTATTTATTCTTAAGGTCCTTGTTTCCTTTATCTGCCCTTAGAATATCATTCTTTATAAAATTTTCAAGTAAGGTATACATATACGTTTTCCACTATAGCTCCCAAAGTAAAAGATAATTTATTGTTAAAAATGTTTAAAATTTTTATTTAAGTAATTTTGTAGTAGGGAAAGAAACTATTGAAGGTGAATTATAATGTCCCTTATTACTGCAAAGACTTTGTGGTAGATAGTTTACAAAGATGACTAAAATAATTCCTCCTGTCCCCTGTGCACACACCTTTGCAATGTGGCTGCTGCTCCCTCACCAGGAGCTGACGTTTCTCTCCCCCTTACATCCGGGCTTTGCCAGGAGGCTTGCTTTGGCCAACAAGACATTAGCAAACAGGATAAAGGCTGAGGTTTGACAAGCACTTGCACACGAGGGCTTGCTGTCTTTGCTGCCCTCAGACCTCCATGTGAAGAAGCTAACTTCCCGCAGAACAAGAGACCATGTGGGATGGAGAGGAGCCCTACCAGCTGAGTCCTCCTGGACCAACCACTCTGCCAAACATCAGTCATAAGAGAGAGGACATTCTAGGTGATTCAGCCTCAGATGACCTACTTGCTAAATGGATAATCAATTTATAATCCCACAGAATCATAAGCAAAAAAAAAAAAAAAATAGAATAGAATAGTTCTTGTTTATAGCCAGAGGTTGGACGATCTACAGCCCATGGGCCAACCCCAGAATAACACATGCTTTTGAAAATAAAGTTTTATTTGAGTGCAGCCATGCTCATTTATCTATGTATTGTCTACACTATTCTCATTATAAAGGCAGGGTTGAATAGCTGCAAAATCTAAAATATTTACTGCTTTTCCCTTTACAGAACTGTTTGCTGACCCCTGTGGTAAGCCACTAAGTTCTGGGGTGGTTTATTAAGTAGCAAGAGAACAATGATACAGACTCATTTTCAACCAAGGAATATGCCTCATTTCTTATTAAACTAATTAAGTCCTGTGCTCGTGAAAAAAAAACATGCTTTTTTTTTTTTTTTTCCCCAGGGTCAATAATCTCTTTTATGGTGAAAGCAATGCCGTTTTGTATTTCTAAAGTACAGTTATGGAGACTGCTAGCTGTAAACCAATGCCTTCTTCCCTTGTTTCCTAGTCACACCGCTGGAGCTGGGCACGTAGCTACTCGGTCAGAGATGACACTCAGGGGCCCAGTCTGACTTCGATGTGACCACAGGACTAGGTTTTCACTTCTGGGTATGAAGGGAAGTGATGCACACATTTCTTGGGTTTTCTCCATGCTCTTGCTCCCCTTCCCACCACCTGGAACCTTTGGAAACCCGATTCACCGTGCAGACAGGTAGAATGTCCTAGAGAATGGAGGAGTACATAATGAAAGGAAACTTAGTCAACCCTCACCACGAACCATTCATCTCGGACTATTACCATGAGAGAGACATAAACTTGAATCTTCCTCAAGCCACTGACATTTCCCTGGGTGTCTCGTATGCAGCAGGCTACTCTTACCTAAATTAACACAATCGTTAGATGCAATAGACTTTGCCACCTACAATGATTCAGCTGGTAGAACATTGGATGTTGGGTCAGAAACACTAGGGTACTTTGATAACACTTTGCCCCAATTTTCTGAACTGGCCAGAGGCTAGTCACTTATAGTAACTGTGATTTTGTTTCTCTGGATAAAAATATGCAACTCCAGATAGGAGTTTTGAAAACTGACCTTCCTAATGCCCACTTCTACAGAGTAAGAGTGCCCCAGTCACTGGGGATTGCCCTCGGCATGTGTCATCTTAGTCCCAACATATGATTACCTACCTTATAGTGCCTTAGGTGATAGAATGGGAAATGATCAAGGTGAGTTTTTGGCACATGGACACCTTGGGATAGTTTCTCCTTGAAAAGATACAAAAACCCCTTTCTGAGGCAATTAGAAGAAAATTGAATATACACCCAATGGTGGCAGCCAATAGGTCTCAAACTGTAGTGTGTGAAGGGATGCATGCAAATGTGAGTTCTCTCTCTCTCCCCTCCTCACATTCCTGGAGACTATGTTTCAGTAGAACTAGTGTGGACTCCGATCGTCTCCATATGTAAACACAATCCTACGTGATTCTAAGATAGAGAGTCAGGTATTCTTTGAGAAACACAGCCACAGCAGAAATTAAATCCAGATATTTAGACTTGGTTCTGGGAAGTATAGAAATCTAGAGAAAAAAGAGTTAAGTCAAGGTTTCCGGGAGAAAGGCTTCTAGACTTTAAAATATCCTTTTCATGAACAATTTTGTTGAAAACCTAAGGAAGAATTACCAAATACAACAAGAAGGAAATTGGCCCATTTTGCATGTAAACTTCCTACTGGCGCGCTGTGTGCAGTTGGAAGGTAACCTTGTTTGGAAGTTATAGTGGGGGTGTCTGCCATGTGCTGTCATCATAGTACCCCCAGTTCCTGGATCAGAGCGAGAAGCATGCTGCCTCGTGTCAGCTAATGGCATGTCTTCCCTGCTGGATTAACGCTCTGGAAAGAAAGAAATGGTCTCTTTCTTGCTCACCAAAGTACCCAGAGATTACTAGGATGCCAGGAATATGCCAAGAGCTTAACCAATATTTATTAAAGGAATGAATCTCTGAATGGAAAATAGCTGGTTGATCTCTCATAGAAAATGGACACGAACAGTAATGAGAACAGGCAGAACTTGCCTGAAGGGTGTGCTTATATCAAACAGATCATGACTCAAGCAATGTAGGCCCAGCAGAGGTATATTCAGAAGACAATGTTGGGGCATGACCCCTCGAGGACATTTTACTTTGGAGAACCGGAGATAAAAGCCCTTATTCAGACCAATTGCCCTGCAAGGACGATGCATAACTTTGGGGAAGGCACTTGGGACCACTTTGATTTTCTGTTCTGTTATTCTTTCTAATTACTATGGTTATTCTTCTATGTCATTAGCTATTCTTCTGGATAACATTGAGGATGGTGTACTGGTGAGGAATGAACTTGGCATTTTGATTTCCCAGCGATCAGATAGTGGCCGCCGTGATACTGGAATCCGAACTTGAACAGATAAAAGCACAACGAAATGTGGAACCCCAAAAAGTCAGACCCATAGAAACAGAGAGCAGAATGGTGGTGTCAGACACTGGGTGGTGGGGACAATGGGGGGATGTTGGCCAAGGGTACGAACTTCAAGTTGTAAGTTTGAGCATCTGATGTACAGATGGTGACTGTGGGTAGCGATACTGTGCCGTGCACTTGAAATTGCTGGGAGAGTAGCTGTTCAGTGTTTCCACCACAGCCCCCCACAACAGCACTATGTGAGATGATAAATGTGCTAATTGGCTCGGTGGTGGCAGTCATTACACAATGCATACCAACGTCTGCTCTCCAGATCTGTGGGCTTTGTGTCCACAGATTTAATCAAGTGTAGATAAAAAATATTTGAAAAAATAAATCCAAGAATGTTCCCAAAAGCAAAACTTGAACTGACCATGCACGGCGCACTGCGCGGAACCCGCACCAAGGAAGTCTGTGCACGCACACCTGCTGCACCTCGGCACACACACAGGTTGGGCGCAGATACGGAGTATTTTATATAAGGCACGCGAGCATCCTTACTGTTGGTGTCCATGGGGGGACACGCAACCAGTCCCCAGATACGAAGGGAAACTGTATATCAAATCGCCGCATTGTGCACCTTAAATATATCCAGGTTTTACTTGTCAATCGCACCCCAATGGAACTAAGCGGACTTGAAACATAATCCATCACTCCCGGTTATCTTTCTGACAGAATTGTTTAAATGGCAACAAAATATAAAGTGTCCCCCCCAAAAAATGTATACACAAAAAACTGTAATTATACAGCCAGTGTTTATTAAAACACATTTCATTTTCAAAATGTAATAAAATCTACAGACACCCTGCAGACATTTTTGGGGACACCCTGTATATTATCTGCCTGCTTTAAAATGCAGGGTTCTGTGTATTCCAGGAGTGAAAGACAGAAAACGAGGACACCAATGCCTTAAAGGGCAGTGGAGAGAGCTTGTGGAGAGACAGGAACCAGAGCTGGTGCCAGGAGCAGCTGGCCAGCTGTGCGAGCCGGAAGCCTAGCCTCTGCTCTACTTGGCTCTCATTAGTAAAATTAGAAGGCAGGACACAATAATTTATAAGGTTGCTATTAGCTTTAAAATTTTTATGAGTTCAGAGCCTTTAAAAACATGGTGTCTTCAGCAAAAAACACCACTGTGAACTTTTTTTTTTCAATATTCCTTTTATCTATAATGGAAACAAGTTAAAAATAATAGGCCTAATGTTCACAGATCCATTAAATATTTACCGGTTTCTCTTTTGATGACCATTTTGGTTCAATACATGGTATGTATAAATCATCAATATTTTCAAAATTCAAAAATGTGCACGAAGGGAGTTTGCAGCTTCTGTGAAGGCTTTGAGTGAAGTGTGATATACCTTCTTGTTTGTGTAAGTGTTTTATGCTCAGCATTTGTCAGCACGCCAGAGAATCCCAGAACAGCGTTATCTGCACACGCCACGTGCTGACTGTACCTTCACAACTTTCCTCTTGAACTGTAAGTTGTGGGACTTTATTAGGCTTTCCCCCATTTATTTGTAAAACGTTAGTGTCCAGGTAACAGTCACAAGAAGCAACTTCTCCAAACCATGTGTTATGCTAATATTAAAAATAAAATGAGCATATTTCCCTTGATGGAAATGTAAGGACATTTTTTCTCCATTAATCACGTGATACTCTTTTATCATTCTGTATACTTATCTTATTGCATTTAATGCTATGCCCCCACTAATATTTTTACTTTTTAATTTAAAAAAAATCATCATTTACTTTTCTTTTTAATGACATATTGCCATCGTTTTTTGGTATTTTCCCCAAATATTCACAGAATTGTTCTCTGTACTAGATGTCGCACAGAAAATAGTTATTGATCGAGTAATCCTTTCAAGACCACTTCCAACACCTTCCCATCCTAGATGTGACAAATTCTGTCACTTTCCTACCTTACCAGCCTTCTGCCCCACTTCTTCTAGGGGCTTGTGATGCAGATGTGGACGAGGCACCAGTCAGCATCTCTCAGGAAGACTTTCCATTCTCTTCAGGCAGAGACGCCTTTTCATCCCACCCTTGAACATCCTCGCGAGACGCCACCTGCAGCTGCTGTCGCCGTTATAAAGCTGGGGAGACAGCAGACACTGAGAAGGGCAGAGAAGAGAGGTTCTGACCCAACCCTGGAACACCGACCTTTGGAGAAGAGTTCTTGACATGTGACATCATAAACTTTCCTTATTGTTCGTGCCACTTTCGGTTGGGCCTTATGTTTCTTGCAGCTGAAACTTCTACATTCATTGCTCCTTTATTTCTAATCCCCCTATTCATCCACAGGGTCTTTTTACAGAGACCGCCTAGTCTGAAATCTTAGATAAGAGCAAAATAACACGTCAGTGCTGTTTTGTTTGAGAAAGAAACTGGTCCCAGGTATAAGCACTACCCTGACCATATATAATAATGACAATAGCTAACAAAGAGTGAAAAGTATACTGGGCTATGAACGTTACATATATTAGTTTATTGTATCTTCATAACACATCTCTGAATTGGGGAATAACATTATCATTTTTTTTTCTTTATTGATTTTAGAGAGAGAGGAAGGTAGAGGGAGAGAGAGATAGAAACATCGATGAGAGAGAACATCGACTGGCCGCCTCCTGCACACCTCCCACTGGGGATTTGGCCCACAACCTGGGCAAGGGCCCTGACCAGGAATCGAACCAGTGACCTCTTGGTGCATGGGTCGATGCCCAACCACTGAGCCACATCAGCCGGGCACGTTATCATTATTTTTTAAATGCAGAAAATGTGGCCAAGAGATAAGTTACCTGCCAAGTTCTCGCAGCTAATAAGTGAATAAGCGCAAGGTCTGATCGGAATTAGCTAATAATCATTAGGCTACCTTTTAATACACGTGTACATAACAGACAAGCATCCCCCCCGGTGTTCGCTAGCTTCTTACTTACACGGTAGCTCTGTGCACACACTATGCTGATGGTTTTCAGGTGTGGACGTGGGGTCCACGGCACTAAATACAGAGCGTGTGTAACTCAAGGAAGAAAGAGTATTTAAATGACATCTAGCAATGCTGACATTCCTCTACACTAAGAAAACTTTACACGTTCACCGGTAGTTTCAAAGTTAGACATACCACTGAACACAGATAGATAAAGCACGCCAAATTTCCCTGGACAGACTATACAGTCCTATATTGAAAAAAAAAAAAAAGTGAAGTGAACTGGAAAGCAGACCATTATGCTGAATCAGAGTTTATCATTTTAAAAAGTACTGATTTCTTGGTTTTCAGAATCTAGGAGGCTCAGAATAGTAACATATGATCTTTTCTGAGCAAACCTAAACTCAGGGTCTACCATGGATGAAACTTGGTAATAAAACTGCTGAGACTCATTCTCCTAAATAAGTTTATCAGTAACCAATGATATACTTTGTTCTACTTAATAGACATGATCTTTTAAACTATTTAAAAATTTTACCTCGTATTTTATTATGTAATATTTAATCTATGAATTGATATATATAAATAAGAATGTTTCATACATAAAAGTTGTGAACCACGAAAATGGAACAGTCATGAACCCTCCAGTCAGCCCAGGAGGCAGAATATCACTGAGGTTACATTTCTGCTTTCCTCCAACTCCAATCCACTTCCCAACTCCAAAAGGTAACCGATATCATGAGTGCTGGGTTTATTGTTTCTTTGCTTGTGAAACAGTTTCTATCACAAACATATCTTTGTCTAGGTTTGGAAGATTGTGGTATGGTACTGTTTATGGGGTCTGCAACTAGCTTTTCTCCCTGGAGGGTATGTTTCTTGGCTCTGTCATGCTGTTGCATATACCTGTAATTTGTTCATTTTCATGGCTACATAATATTCCACGATGTGACTATGTAACAACGTTTTCACTCAGACCTCATCGAAGAGCATGTGGGATTTTTTCAAGTTTATAAATTGCTATTAGAGATATATGTTAATTGTGTGTTCAAATGATTTCTATTTTTTAATTTCTTTGTGCTTAATGTATCAACAATTCAAAGGTGAATGGACATCTCCAACTCTGATTGCGGATTTGCCACTTCGTTTTATTTCAGCCACTTTTGCCGTATATATTTTGAAGGTTTTTTTTTTTTTTTTTTTTTTTTTTTTTTTTTTAGGTGCATGTGACTTAAGAATTGTTAAAACTTCCTGATGAATTTATATTTTGTCATTATGTATATAGCCACTTTATTCCTAATTATGCTGTTTCATTCACTAAAGTTTATTTTCTCAGTCTTTAATAGAACTACTGTAAATTGAAAAAAAAAAATAATTTTCCCACTATAAATTTTTCTACACTCTTTCAACGTTTCCATGTCCTTATGTTTTAGTGGTGGCCATTAGAAGAGGGAATTTAAAGATGTCTTTTTTAGCCCTGGCCAGTTTGGCTCAGGTTAGAGCGTCCGCCCGCGGACCAAAGAGTGGCGGGTTCGAGTCCAGACAAGGGCACGTACCAACTCCACCCTGGTCAGGGTTGTGTGGGAGGCAGCCAATCGATGTTTCTCTCTCTCTCTCTCTCTCTCTCTCCCTCCCTCCCTCTCCCCCACCCTATCTGAAAAGCAAGTCTTTTTTAGCTGAGGTTTCATCCATGGGTGAATAAGCTTCCCCAGAAAACAGACCTTGGGGCAAAGCTTCTGTGCCTCAGCTTTCTTGGGATGCCATCCCAGAGAGGCCGGCAAGAAGGGGACACAGACTCGGGTATACTCTGAGCAGGTCACAGCTTTGCGTCAGAGCTGCTTGTTCCTGAGGGCCGATGAACCGACTGCAACCTGGGACAGTCGACTGCGGGGCCAGAGAGGGGGCAGTCCGTGTGCTGGCTCCTTCTGTGGCCTGTCTCACTGGTCGCAGTCGCCCCTGCAGCGGCCACCCCGCGTGCCCGGGTGTGCAGCAGCCCTCCGGGTGGACCCTGGGGGAGCCAGGCCTCCGGGACCAGTACGCCAACAGCAGATGCAGCGTCTCTGCCACACGGTGCGAGGTGTGGCTCCTGAGTCCGTGGTGGTGGAGGTGTCCGTACCAGTGGCAGTGGCCCGGGCTTCACGACTGTGCAGGTGTGAGAATTCGCTAGGGTCTCCCTTCCTCCACTTGTCACCAGAAAGGCAGGTGGTTTCACGTGCTCAGATAATGCACAACCTGAACCAACTCCACCCTGCGCCCCCAGGCCGCCCGCAGTCAGCCCCCCGAGGGACCAGTGGCCACACTTTCCCCGCAGGCCGAGGGAAGTCCAGTCTGCTCGAGAGGCACAAACTGTAGCCTTCCAGCACACCGTGGCTCCCGTCTCCTTGCTACAGCTGGCCCAGCGCTATAATTAAAGGACCTAGGGAAGAAACAGTACGGAGAGAGAGTAATAGAAATTCAGAGAGAAGCGAAAATGGCATTGTGCTAGGTTTAGAATATTTAAAACTTGTAAGAAAAGTGATGTCATCTCTAGTTTTTTCTTACTTCTATCCCCCTCCCACTAACCAGATGTCAAACATTTTTTGCTTATTATGGAATTGATCTTTTTAAACATTTATCCCTTCATGAATACTTTTGGAATAAAAAATAGGTTTTCTAACTTCCAAATGTGGTGACAATGGGTTTGCTGTGTGATTTCGAAGATGGATTCTGCTCGTAAGAGGCCCACCGTGCAGCGAAACAGCTGGAAAGTGAAGTCTCTCACAGTCCACTCGAGACTCTGACGGGCTGTGGAGTGGAGCCCTTGTAAAAAACGTGACACCGGGCCGGAAAGCTGACCGCTCTGGACCTGTAGAGAGCGTACAGTCACTACAAAATGACTCTGAAATGGGAGCCAAACACGCTTCCTGGGACAACTTGGTGGGCTAGAACATCTGCAATATTGGAAGGGAGAAAAGGAGGGCAAACACATTTAGACAGAGGCTGCGTGGAAGAGGGGATGGGTACAACATTTTATAACAAGACAACATTCCACACTTCAGTGGGAAGCTTCCAACGTTGGGAGAAGCAGAGGTGGCAGGGAAGGGAGGGGCGGAGAAGTGGAACGGCTGGAGGACTTCATGACGAGTTCTCAGGACGCTCTCCCGGGGAGCATCACTCTGCTGTGGGGAAGGCGAGGCACAGTTTGTTAGAGAGCCACTCCAACCACCTGAATTTCCCCCAAAGCAGAGTATCTGGAACGTGTTAACGGTGTTGATAACGGACATTTGCCCAGAGGGTGCCAGGAACGCGGTAGGAGCTAGCGTGTCTGGAGTTCCCTTTCGTCCGCGTGGAAGGATGGGACGAGGAGAACGGCCGTGGCCACGGAATCGGGATGGTTCCTCGTTCTGTGGCGGGTTTTCGGCCTGCCCCACAGACACCCTGCGGTGTCCCTTCCCAGCCAAGGAGGGCATTCCAGGGCAGCACGGGCACGTAGTCTGTGAGGTAGGCCTGGTCACGGGAAATGCCTTCAGGGCTTGTAGAGTAGAGAAAATTAGAGTCTAATCATAGAACTCATACGAAATTTTTAAATTTCCCTTTTTTGTTGTTGTTTTTGCTTTCACCAGGAATGTTGGTCTACTGCAGATACGTCCCCATCATACCGACAGGGGGATGGACCTCTTAACAAATACTTCTTGAAGGGATCAGTGTATGTAAAAGGGAACAGCAATGTAACATCTGCCTACAAGTTCTCCAAGGTATACGCAAGGAACATTAACTTAATATCCACATACCAGGTCTCCACGTTACAAATAACACACCTGTGCATTTAAATAAGAGAATGGTAACTATTTTCAGCAAATACAAAAGGGTGGCTGTATCACACAAAGAGCTCACAGACGCTGAGCGAACTGCTCACCTCTCTGAATCTCGGTGTCCTCAGCTCTGCAAGGGGGCAGCCCTTCCTGAGGACCCCGAAGCGGAAAGAAACGAGAAAACGTGTGTTAAGCACTTGGCTCACAGAATGTGCTACAAGAACATCGATTTCTTTCCTTCTCTGCTTTTGGTGATTCATTCTCCCAACATCTTAAATTGATGTTGTTGTTGTAACAGATTTACATATTAATTCCTTTATAGACAGGAGCTTTGTGTGGGCCAGGGTCTATTAGCTAATGAAAATTAAAGTACTGATACTGTGTCAGGTGTGGGGCAAGCCACTGTCCCAGGTGATGACATATGCTTATGACGATCAATCTCCCTTTATATCTGTGGTTATATTCTCTCTTCCATACACAGCGAAAGGGCGTCTTTTTTATTGACCTGTGTTTTCTGCAGTTTGTCTCTTTTAATGGTCTCTCTGAAGACACAGCATTTACGTTTATTCATCATCCCACTGGTTTTCCTCATGTATAAATCATTAATCTACAATTTTATCTTTATTTGGTCTTTCATGCTTTTCTTATACTCGTTTTAAATAATTATTTCTAGCTTCTTCCCTTGAATGATTCACTTGCTTATTTTCATTCCGTCCTGTTTAATGTAAAATCATGTAAGCATTCCGTTTTCTTTGGGGTTAAGGTTAGGCAGCATCCCACCCGAGTTAACCCTTCTGTAACTCTAGTTCTGATTCCACCTTTTGTCTCAGTCAGGAGGATTTCTCCTTCTAGAGTAGCCAAGGCTTCTGCTTGTCCCAGCCCTGGGACATCTGTTATCCCTTCTACTGTGGTCTAGAATTTTCAGCTGAGCCCCTGCTCACCATGCTGAAGACTGCCTCCTAATCACCCCGGTAGCGAGGGTTATCGTGCAACTGAATTCCACGAGGAGATATGAGAAGTGACGGAGTGAGGAAGCGAGGCAACTGATTGTCTGCTCAGAGCCTGAGATGGAGATGAGGAGGAGAGAGGAGCGGGGTGGAGCGCTCGCCTGGAGCGCTCGCCTGGACCACAGTGTGGATGGACAGGGTGAGGTGTGTGCACTAAGCAAAGAGAAGGTGCTTGGGCCCCTTACACCCAGGAGCTGCCCTACCTACCCCGATGGTTTACGACAGAATCGTCTGTGAAAGAGGACTAACGTTCTCCCTCATTCTGGGCTCCGCATCAGCACCTGTAATTACGTCATAACTATGACGGTGAACATTTTCCGTTTCACCGCGTTGTTTTCAAACAATACAGAATGTACAATTCCTGCCCAGAATTATGTTGACATATTTTTAGTTGCCCAATAAATGAGTTTTGTAAATATTTCCTGTATTGTTTATTAGTTTGTCAAAGCTATATAACTATGTGTGTTTGTATGAGTTTTATATATATATTTATTTTTATATTAATCACATGATTTCCATATCTTGCTCTATAAAACATGACTTCTAGGGAATGGTAATAGGTTGATCTCACACCAAAAGGTTTAATGGTCCATGTGTGTTCTGCTTCCTGTCTTTATTGTGATGGTTAATAACAGACTCTGGACTGGATTGCTGGATTCTTAGCTCCCTCGATTTATAGGCTGTGAACTTGGGCAGCTCTTTAATCTCCATTTCCCTAGTTTCCAGTGATAAAACAGAAAATAAAAGGATCTACCTCACAGGTTTGTTATGAGGATTACACGATGAATAGATGTTGAACACTAACTTGGAAAAGTGCCTGGCAGAGAGCAAGGATGTTTTTAAGCAGTGAGGTATTGGACACATTTCACATAAAAGGCTCTGAGAATTAATGAAGTAATGGGAACTGCTTAATACTGCTCATCCCAGCATTTCCCAATTTACTGGAGTGTGGGATGCTGCGGTCACAGCCGGGCGGGGAGAAATTTGTTCCATGGAGGACCAGTTTTGGAAACAGTGAAGGGATGATCATCAGACCCACTGCATTCTGGGAAATTCTCACCTGAATGTGGAGTACTGGAATGCAATTTTGGGAGGTCTTTGAATCTCTTGAAGTTAATATGAGTTTTGTGTGTCTCATTTCTGGGGAGAAGAGCCATGAAAGTGATCTTATTCTCAAATGTCTCCCTTTGTATTTTTATGCTAAACTGAAACATCAGAGACTAAAAAATAGTATTAGTTGCCTTCTGCTTTTTGTGAACACTTTCTTCTCTTTGTTGTTGACCTTCTCAAGTTTATCCTCTAAATCACCATGAAGTTTTTTGGGAGTATCAATGGATTTTCATTCTTTTAACATAACTTTGAATTTCTTTACAATTCTTTCCTGTCTTAAGTCATCCCCTTACCATTCCATCTGAACACTGTCTCTCTCAATGACTTTCTCCTTCTGTTGTGTAAAAAGCAATGATTTCTTGCATATTTTTTTGAATGCTAATTGCTTTCTGATATTTCCTTCTGCTTCCTACAGGAAGTCATTTTCAGAAACAAAGCCCTTTTCCTAGCTCATACATACAGATATTTCCTTCCCATTGTTTTGTATTTCCTAGATTCAGGTTTGGCCTTTATTTTATTTGTTTTTCTCATTCTTAAACAAGAGAAGAGAATTACCTAAGTCCACTTCAAATGACTCTGTTCAGATGGTGAGACGTTTTTCCAGAACATCTTCCAACAGTGATTTTTTAAATTTTAATTAATTAATTTATTTATATTTTATTCCAAATGTCCCTCCTTTTTTCCCCCATTGAACCCTCCTCCTCACTCCTGCCCCCACCTCTTCATCGAACCATTGTCTGTGTCCATTGGTTATGCACATATGCATATACGCGCTTCAGTTCTTTTTCTCCCCCTCTCCCTTCCCTCTGAGGTTTGTCAGTCTGTTCCCTACTTCCATGTCTCTGGATCTATTTCGTTCATCAGCTTATTTTGTTCATTATATTCCACACATAAGCAAGATCATGTGAAACTTGTCTTTCTCTGACTAGCTTATTTTTCTTAGCATAATACTCTCCAGGTCCCTGCATGCTGTCTCAAAGGGTAAGAGATCTCTCTTTCTTACAGCTGCATGTAAATGTACCATAGTTTTTTTTATCCACTCATCTACTGATGGACACTTGGGCTGTTTCTAGATCTTAGCTACTTAAATAGCACTGCTATGAACATAGGGGTGCGTATATTCTCCCTGATTGGTGTTTCAGGCTTCTTAGGGTATATTCCTAGAAGTGGAATCACTGGGTCAAATGGCAGGTCAATTTTTAAATTTTTTGAGGAAATTTCATATTATTATTATTTTTTTATCCTCACCTGAGGATATTTTCCATTTATCTTCAGATAGAGTGGGAGGGAAGGAGGGAGGGAGGTGGGGGGGAGAGGGAGGGAGAAAGAGAGAGAGAGAGAGAGAGATCATTGTGAGAGAGACACATCAACTGGCTGCCTCCCACATGACCCAGGCCAGGACCGGGGACAAACCGCAACCTAGGTATGTGCCCTTGACTGGAATCAAACCCGTGACTCTTTGGTCTGTGGGCTGACGCTCTAACTGCTGAGCCAAACCAGCCAGGGCATTGGAAATTCCATAGTGTTTCCCATAGTGGCTGCACCAGTGTGCATTCCCACCAGCAGTGTACTGGAGTCCCCTTTTCTCCACATCCTCGCCAGCACTTGTTTGGGGATTTGTTGATGGCGGCCATTCTGACAGGTGTGAGGTGATACCTCATAGTTGTTTTTAATTTGCATCTCTGATGATTAGAGATGTTGAGCATTTTTTCATATGTCTCCTGGCCATTTGTATGTCCTGTTTGGAGAGGTGTCTACTCAGGTCCTCTGCCCATTTTTTAATTGGATTGTTTGTCTTCCTTTTGTTGAGTTGTATGAGAACTCTATGTATTTTGGATATTAACCCCTTATCTGATATATCGTTGGTAAATATGTTCTCCCAGAGAGTGGGTTCTCTTTCCATTTTGATGCTGGTTTCTTTTGCTACACAGAAGCTTTATAGTTTGATGTAGTCCCATTTATTGATTTTTTTCCTTTGTTTCTCTTGCCCTAGGCATTGTATCAGTAAAAATTCTGCTATGTGTAGTGTCTGAGATTTTGCTGCCAACATTTTCTTCTAGGATTCTTATGGATTCACGAGTCACATTTAAGTCTTTTATCTATTTTGAGTTTATTCTTGTGTATGGTGTAAGTTGGTGGTCTAGTTTCATTTTTTGCATATACCTGTGTACTTTTCCTAAAACCATTTATTGAAGAGGCTGTCTTTACTCCAGTATGCTCTTGCCACCTTGTCAAATATTAATTGAGCATAATGTCTTGGGTCGATTTCTGGGTTCTCTGTTCTATTCCATTGATCTATATGCCTACAGTGATTTTGAATAACCTTTTTGGATATAAAGCTTATGGGGAGGATGATACCTATATATGTTCCATACATTTAACAATTTCTATCAGATTTTGGCCATTATTCCTCCCTCATTTGACAGAACATGCTTTTATACCTATGACTGATACTCTAAATCTTCAAAATAATGCAAAATTTTGCATACATTATAGTTGAAATAACTTATTTTATAGGCTGGCATTACTGTGATACACATACTAGACAATGACATCAAAAGAAATAAAATTTCAGACAATGGCCCTCATGAATACAGATGTAAAAATATGTAACAAATAGTAGTTACTAACAGTATTGCTTTTATCTATTTTAACAGCTAATTGCACAGTATTTTTTATTTCAGTCTTTGCAACATTGTCTACTTCTTTCTTTCCGTTCTTTCTGTCATTGTCCTATTTCAGATTCTTAAAGCCTACTGTCTGGATCACTGCCAACTTTCCCCCTTGTCTCCACACCTCACTCCTTTATTCTCATTGCCCTCCACCAGAGCTTTCTTCTGAAACGCAACATCTCATCATGTCACTCAGGGTTTGAGTGCCAGACTTTCGATAGTGTTACTGGTTTATTGAATACATTAACTCCTATCACAGCACTTAAATTCTCCGTTACTGTAGCGAGCCTACTTTCTTAGACATTTATAGCACTGTGCGCACTGAAGGCTCAGGCAGAGCAACTCCCTCATCTTGCCCTTCTTCCTGGCGTGTGTCCTTTGCCATACTGCTCCCTCCACACGACATCTTAGCCTATTAAAGTCCTATTTCTTTTCCCCAAATTTTATTCGCTGCACCTTTAGGCTCCTGTGCTCTTTGGCTTTAACACTTATCACATTCTACCTTATATTATAGCTGTATATAGCACTTGTTGCATATTGGGATATAGCAAGTGTTATCAGGCCTGATTTTCTTCCTGTGGTATTTCCTGGCTTTCCAATAAGACTATGAAACTTAGAAAATGGATTCTCCGTCTTCTCATCACTTAACCTAGTTTTGTACACACACAAATGTTAGATTACTATACATATCCTATGATGGGAGCAGATAGATTTAGCTGTAGATTAGAGTAAAGCCTGAAATGCCTGTTCCTTCTCCTGGATGATGCCTCGTTTGGAAATATCAGAACCTGCTTCTCTGTTTCTGTTTAGCAACATCTTTTAAACTCAAACAAATCACACATGTCAAAATGTGTGGATTTTATGCATCCCTGATTCTGTAATTTTCTTGTCCACTGAATAATAAAAGTATTTTCACACTTTGGGCTCATCCACGGCCCTCTTTACCTATATCCCTATTCATCGTTGATCCCAGCCCAGCTCCAAGGTCGCTGTGAGCCTTGTCCGTCACGGTGGGAGAACTCCCCTGATGTATATAACCAGAACACTGATTTTGAAACTTTAAGAACATTTTCTCATCTGATACATATACAACCTGGAACACTGAAATTTTCACTCAGCCACAAGAAGCATCATTAATTTTTTCCATACAAACAACTGTAACCCTGCTTTCGCCCACCCCGGTGTATACTTACTCATACATACAGAGGCAACTCATTTTAGCCTAATTTTTCATGCTGCCTAGAAAATTCTTACCTTCAATTGGAATAAATATAGCATAAGAATTACTCATCTAAATATTTCATTCATATCTAAACACTTTCACTGTTTCTTATATTGCTCAGGTTTATTTTTTTAAAATATATGTTCAAGAGGCATTATTGAAAACATCAAAGCATTTGGTACCCAAACTTGCCTTAATACTTTCTAAGAATCAGACATTTGTAGACAAGAAATAGAATTTTTGAATCAAAATATTGCTAAACCATAGATTTGCTTCCCCAAATCACCAAAGATGATGTCAAAATTCATGTTTCCTGACTGTGCCTAATCCATGAGATAGAAAAATAAACCATAATCTTTATTAAATTCAAATAAGCAGCACACTCAATGCGACTTGTAATTAGTGGACATACTTGCATTTAGCATTAATTTAAAAGATATTGCCCCAGTCGGGTGGCTCAGTTGGTTAGAGCACTGTCCCGTACACCAAAACGGTTTCGGGTTTGATTCCTGGTCAGGGCACATACAGGAGAGGAATGTTTCTCTCTCTATCCCTTCCTCTCTCTTCAAAACCAGTAAACATAGCCTCCAGTCAGGATTAAATATATACATTTATTGAGCACCTACTATGTGCCAAGCATTATGCAGTAGAGGGTGAGTGTTTTTTAGCAAAAGATACAAACAATTTCCATTTAATTGTAAAAAGAATACTTTAGTGGGAAATGTAATCAATAATTTGTCTCTCAACCTCAGAACAATTAAGTTGTCCCTGTTTTCAGATACCCAATTGGAGCGTTTCCAACTTCCCTAACATCTCTATTGTATTATGAATAATGTTTCTAGCTCACTAATTGTGCTGCTAATCAAACACTAAAAAGAGATCCTTTATACTTTCAATATGCTTTGAAAAAAAGCCCTCCCAAAATATGCACAAGGGAATTATAAGTTCATTAGTATACAGTTTTGCAAATCTTGGATTCATGTTTCATTATGTTACCTTAGAGATAAAAACACAAGTTAACATTTATATGACAGTAAAAAGAATTAGAATTAACATCTGATTATGAGTTTTAATCTTTGAAATTAATCTACAGGCATCTCTAATTTAAACAATTCAAATCAAAAACTACCTTTAATATTTTATCACAAACAATACTTAAAACCGAAATTAGATCCATTTAGAGTAATAGTTTTTTATCATTTTTATTTTTTATTATACATCTAGTTTATAAATGATTTCATTTAATATAAAAACCATGTATTCACAGAATTAAGAGAAAGTAATGCTTTAGAAAAACATGCAATATTTCCAGATTTTAGAAGAATCTCCATCTTTCATGGTATAGATTCTAATGTAGACAATCCTAAAAATATATGCAGCCTTTGCATTTTAGAGACATTTGCCATGATTCTTATTTGACTCATTCTTTATTCAGCCAAGTTTTTGGCTTCCTATGTCAACGGGAAATAGATCGCCTGTAATCCAGTGATACGACATAGCCCTATAAACAACAGAAGCACGCACCATGTCTGCTCTGGCTACAGGAGATGTCTCGTGTCGTTAGTCCATGTCATACAGCCTAAATGAGCTCTGAGGCCAATCCAGGGATTCAGCTAAACACTAAGCCCTCTAAAAAGCTTTTACTTAATTTGGAAAGGCTTCCACCAATTTCTACAAAGTTGTACAGAAGAGAACGTCCAGGTGGTGTGTTAGAAGAAAGCCTAGCTCAGCTCGTCCTCCTAGGAATAGAAATTGGACAGATCTCACGGACCTGCTTCTCCAGCGCTAACTCGCTCTGCCGCCCGCTGCATAAACACATTCTCTGGTTTCAAAGCTTATAGCGGCAATACATTCCAGCAAGACATTTGTCTCCTAATATCTGGGATACTCTCTATGCAATTATAAATAACAATATGAAGTATGCCTATAGGGTACCCTACGAGAGATTTTGAACTAAATGGAGAATTGCAGATAATTTTTTTGTTTTATGTTTTTCCTGACTTAATTATTCTTTTAGTGCCTAGCCGAATTTTTGTTGTTGTTACTCCTCACCTGAGGATATTTTTCCATTGATTTTTTTCAGACAGAGTGGAAGAGAGGGAGGGAGAGAGAAAGAGAGAAACATCGATGTGAGAGAGACATATCGATTGGTTCCCTCACTCAGGACTAACCAGGCCAGGGATTGAACCTGCAACCCAGGTATGTTCCCTTAACTGGAATGGAACCCGAGACCCTTCAGTCTGAGGGTCGATGCTATAACTGCTGAGCCAAACTGGCCAGGGCTGAATTTTCTTTTTCTTGAACATCTTTCTCATCACAAGGAGACAGATTCTCATTTTAGTAACATTTAAATATATAAGAAAACTCTGCTGTTTAATGTGCAGTCAATCCATGAATAATTTCCTCCAGAATCAAAGACTGAAATGATAAAAAAGACATATATACAGAGATGTGCACAATAAAATTGCTAAGGAAAAATAAATAAATAAATAAATAAATAAATAAATAAATAAAATAAAGTGCTAAGAAAGTCAATTGTTCCAGGATGCCAAAGGTTAGGCTCACCAAAACTATATAGCTACTTATTTATTTATTTATTTATTTATATTAAATATGTTTTTATTGATTTTTTTAGAGAGAGAGGAAGGTAGAGAGAAACATCGATGTGAGAGAGAAACATCCATCAGCTGCCCCCTGCACGCCCCCACTGGGGATTGAGCCCGCAACCTGGGCATGTGCCCTGACTAGGAACCCGACCGGGACCTCTCAGTTCATGGGACAATGCTCAATCCACCGAGCCACATCGGCCAGGTATATCTCTCTTTATTTAAAGTATCATAAAACATCCCGGGATGATTATCAAAGTTATATAACCAAATAAATTAACTTTAAGTTCTCCTAGAAGATATGGTAGTCTTTTAAATTTGTTGTTACTATAACATTATATGAAAATATTTGATACAACTGCAAAAGGAAAGTACTTGCTGACATTTATTGCACTTATTTTATATTTCTGTTTTTTAAAAAAGCCTCTTTTGAATACTAGAAAAAGCTGCTGAAATACTGGATGTCAGTAAGATTTTTCATGATTTTGTCAAATCTCTCCCTCTTCTATTTTATCCTAGGAATTGTTACCAAATTCATACAAAAGTCTAAAGCATAGCCTGATCATGTAATTTCCTTGCTAAGTTACTTTGGGGTAATTTCTTTAAAATCCTCTTCATGCATCCAGTGTGATTATAAATCAAATCCTTACGACCCTTCTAGTGTAGTGGCCTCCCCCTCCCCTGCCTCTGAGCATGTCACACCTCGTCTTGAATGTCTGTCCTGTTCTGCTGTGCCTGGCTCGTTCCAGCTCTCTCCTTCCCTTTAGGCTTTGACATCCAAACGGCTTTCGTCTTTCTTGAATTGCTCAGGCAGGTCCAAATGCCTCCCTTGCTTAAATTACCGCATCAGCTGGAAGTAATAACTGGAAGGTCTGCTCGTGATCACAGGCAGTGCCCAGCCAATGAATGTGTTCCGAAAGTTCACCTGTAAGCTGCTTATTAGAAGCTGAAAATCCATTCATCCACAGAAGTGCTAAATTTAATTAATATTCCTTGGTATACTTTAGGGCATCGAAAATGTAGCTGAACTATGTTACTTAACAAAAATATAATTCCAAAAAGTATATATATATATTCCCCAAAATATCAGTGACAGCATATATACTATACTCCAGCTCAAAAACGAAAAGTCAGTTACAGGCGGTCTCTAAAGTAGCCGATTCACAGAATCGGAGTGGAGCGGTGGTTGCCAGAGCTGGGGGAGGGGACCGAGGAGTTACTAGTTAGTCAATGGGCATGACGTTGAATAAGTTAAGCAGGATGATATGAGTGTCTGTACAACACTGTACCTGTCAGCAACAGTGATGTACCGTACACTTGAAAACTAGTTAAGATAGTTTATCTCATGACAAGGGGTCTAACCACAATGACATCAAATGTGAAATAAAACCGAGTTGAACATGCATTGCTCTGGTGCCTACTTTGTGTACCTGGTGGGCAGACCGTGCAGACCTGGGTGTTCAGAAGGTGCTTTCCCTGGTTACACCCCACTTCACAGCTAAACGCCCCGAGCGTACTGGCTTGAGCCAGCTCTTCTCTCCGCTGACAAGGCCGCAGTCCGGCCTGGGCTCAGGCTCGGATTCTCCCGGGCACCGCTGTTGGTCATTTTGTCTGGAATTCAGCCGAGGTCTGCAGTGGGCAGCAGGGAGGCTGAGGCCCAGGCTTCGCCCTCCTTCCGCGCGGACTCAGGGCCTCTTGTCCTGTTGCCTCCTCGCGTGGTCACTCTGGAAGCAGAGCTGCGCTCCTTGTGCGGGCTTGGGGGTCCTCTCCGTGCAGCACTGGGAGCTGCCAGACTCCGAAGTCTTAGGGACCGGCACAGGGTCACCCCCTCAGTCTCTCAGTTCAGCATTTGCTTGTTCCAGCTCAGATTCAAGGGGAGAAGGTTACACCGGGACCGAACACCGGGAGGCTGAGTCCTCAGGGCCACCAGTGGAACTGACCCACGAGGCGTCATCACTGGTGTCATGCTGCCTGCCGGCAATACGGAAACTCGTCTCTGGTCACGAGGGACAGCACGACTTCACGCTGTGGCGACGTGCACAGCTCCTGTCTACGGAAATGAAATGCTTCCGTTTGACAGATGTGCCTTGGTTATTCCTTCGGCAAAGTTTCGCTTCATCACAACTTCAGCTATAATTCCCACCACTGGGAGCTAAATGGAAAAGTTCTTACGTTTTTTCTATGTTAATTCCTGGTGTACAATGTTGAATACATCCACAAAATACTAAGCCCTCTAAAAAAAAAAAAAACTATCACACAGTTTGAATAAACTTGCAAAATAGTGTCTTTTTCCCTCTATCCAAATATTTAATTTGAAGTTGGCTTCAATTTCATAATTTGAAGTGTCCTCAGAAACTAACTTATTAGCATCACATAGGAAAAAAAACAAAAAATGAATCAAAGTATCCCAAATAATGAGCTTGCCAGGTAAATATTTAAAGACATCACAATTACTTATAATGTCTTAACTACAATGCAAATATTAGTCCTAAGAGTAAGCTGGAAATTTACACCCTCCTCTTCAAATCCCACCTAGTCCATATCTTTATGGGGAAAAAATGTATGTTAGCATCTTTCGGTTGCAAAAACCGGACACTCACTTAAGTGTTCTAAATAATGTTAGGTAGTCAGGATGAAGATACAAATATAATTGAGGAAAACAAGAATCTCAAGGGACCCAGGGCTTGTCATATATCAACTATAACATACACAGGCCCCAGAGATGAGCTAAGACTCAAGGCAACTCTAGGAAGCAGATCTTATCAACTCTCAGTCCCAGAAAGTTGGCAGTTAACCAACTACTATTTCCTTTTTTATCACTTGCAAATTCTGAACTCTGCCCTTTACTTTTCTATCTTTGGGTTTCTGCTGACTCACACGTCTGGCCATTATTTTCATCTGTGACATATGAGATAGGGCATTTCTTAATCAGGCAAGACACACACTACACAATGCTAATTGGACCTTAGACACTAAATGCCTGTGGCAGACACTGGCCATTTTGACAACCAAAAGTACCCCAAAGCTTCGCCAAACTCACCTAGAGGTCCGAGTCTCTCCTGCACCCTCAAGGGAAGAACTATAGTGGAATATGAGCTTGCTGCCTTCTCTCCGGCTAACAAATGGATCCCCATGACAGGTGGACTTGTTTCACAAATATCAGCTGCAATTTGTATCATATGTATTTGATTGAATAAAAATAAAGAGACCATAGTCTCAACACCGATTTCCACAATGGTATTTATAGGGTATTCACCAAATTGACTTGAAAACGATACTCACACAAAAATCTGCACATGAAAAGATGCTCAGTGTCACCTGTCATCACAGAATGGAAATCAAAGCTCAGTGAGACGCACTTACACCCATTAGATGGCTATAATAAAAATACGGACAACAGCAAGTACTGGTGAAGATGTGGAAATGCTTTGCTAGTGGACATTTCAAGTGGTACAGCTGCTTTGGAAATGATTTGGCAATTCCTCAGGCGGTAAAACACAGAGTTGCCATATGGCCCAGCGATTCCACTCCTAGGTATGTGCCCCAGAGAAATGAAAACATACATTCATATAAAAATTGTGCATAAATGTTTACAGTAGCCCCAAAGTAGAAACAACCCAAATGTCCATCAACTGAAGAAAGGATAAACAATATGTGCTATATCCATATAAGGGAATATCATTCAGACATAAAGAAGAATTAGTATGGATTCACAACTCAGGAAGTGTTTATTTGTTAAAAAACAAAACAAAAACCTCCCCAGCAGAATGACAATGTAATCTACTTATATATGCTTGTTTGATGGGTAGGAGGATTGGAAAATAACTCCTTAGAAACTCATCCCACTGTATGTGTTAATAAAGTGAAGAGTTGAATGTACAGGCATAGTTCTTTCTTTCTTTCTTTCTTTCTTTCTTTCTTTCTTTCTTTCTTTCTTTCTTTCTTTCTTTCTTTCCTTCCTTCCTTCCTTCCTTCCTTCCTTCCTTCCTTCCTTCCTTCCTTCCTTTCTCTCTCTCTCTCTCTCTCTCTCTCTCTCTCTCTCTCTTCCTTCCTTCCTTCCTTCCTTCCTTCCTTCCTTCCTTCCTTCCTTTCTCTCTCTCTCTCTCTCTCTTTCTTTCTTTCTTTTCTTTCTTTCCTTTTTTCCTCTATTGATTTTTAGAGAGAGAGAGAGAGAGAGAGAGAGAGAGAAACATGGATGAGAGAGAACATTGACTGGTCGCCTCCTGCATGCCCCCCAACTGGGGACTGGGCTCACAACCTGGGCATGTGTCCTGAATGGGAATCCAACCAGCGACCTCTTGGTGCATGGGTCGACGCCCAACCACTGAGCCACACCGGCCAGACAGGCATAGTAATTTCTTACATCAAACTTGATATATTGTAGAATCTCAGGGTGGATCTTTAGCTGCTTAAATCGGATAATCAAATCACAGAATATTAGAATTTGAAGAGATGATGTATAACACTGGTTAGGAAACAGGCTAGGGATTTGTTACTATCCAGGTTCATCCTGGAATTTTGATGTTTTGGGCAGTTTAGTCAAAGCCCTTAAACTCCTGAAGGCCCAATTTCCCTTTATGCCTGGCATAAAGTAATCTCTCAGTCAATGGTAGCTGTTTATATTGCTCAGTCCCACCATCCAGTTTTACTCATGGGAGAACAAAACCCCATACAAGTCCAGAATTTGAGGAATCACCCATAGTTGTAAGGCTAAATTAACTCATAACATACTTGAAAAATAATATTAAATGTACTAAGTATTCCAATATACATATGAAACTACTGTATAATGTGAATAAACTATAAAAGGTAATCACTATTTAATTTTCCAACCGGAGATTCTCAGAACGCACCCACATCCTTGGATCTCACCTCCTACCTGACACGTGGCACTCACTTCCTCTTTCATCCACTTTATCATGTCCAGTGGATGGAGACGGCCCTGGTTAGAAGCCTTTAGTGTCCCCTTCATGGCTTAGGGTGGATAATTCAGCAAGTTAGGCTAGGTGGTGGCCAAATACGGGCACCAGAGCTACGGGTTGTCAGGGCAAAAGGCCAGGTGAGCCTGCGGCGTGAGAAGCAGGATGTGCTTAACTTACCGCTGTGGAAGCTTGGAAGGAGAAAGTGGAGAGAGGATGAGGACAGAGGAGTTTAAGAGGAGGTACGGGGTTGGTGACATTTATTCTTGCATCTACACCAGTGTTACTTAGGCTGGCATTATAGCTATCATCAGGTAAGTGGACACCAAGTAAGGTCAGGAATGAGAAGAATCTGATCACGGGGGTTACTGGGAGAAGTGTCATGGTGAGGGAGAGAGAGCTGGCTGGTCTGAAGGACTAGATTAGGCATAGGAGGACACCACCACGAGAAAAGCAAGACTGAGATAAAAGGAGAGATCTTGCATTTGGGATAATGAAGATACGGCCCTGACTTTATCCTATTGTGCTCTAGATTGTCAACACTGTGGCATTTGAGAATAACAGAAATAGCTGTCTTCTGACAAATGGACCTGACCACAAAGAAATGAGCCCAAGAGCATGGACACAGGGCACATATAATGCCACAAATAACTGTCGTCATCCAGGAAGCCACCCAGCTATGCCAGACTCAAGCTGATGACCTTAGGTGAAAGGTTCTGTTATCTTGACCTTTCTGATCACCAAGGTTTTCCATGTTTCCTAAACTCATTTCCTTAATAGTCTACAGTGCACTTATTTTCATGGCTAGGAAGTTGTCTTCGGGTTTGAAATGATATTTGCTACTCGACTGCAGAGTATTTTAACTGACGTTAGTTCAAATCAATTCTGGAGACACTTTCCAGCCAAGGGAGTTGCAAGCTCACTGGTTGACATTGGAGGTTAAATACTCCAGGGTATGGGTCTCAAATCACTTAATTCTTCACAGCAAATTAGAAATGGGACTCCAGCTGGTGCTAAAGAATAAGACAGACTTGCTGTCTAAGGACAAGCTGCTGCTTAGATTTCCGAGTCTTTATATTCCTAAAATAAAAAATAGGAGACTCAATTTCCCTCCCCCCAATCTCATTCTTTCAGGAAAAGCTTTCTTAACAACAGCAAAAATCTGGCCACCTGATTTCAATACATAAATCTTGCCAAGGTATAAAAATAAAATATGATTTAAACAGCAACCTGTAATCTCCTGTTGACGACCAGCTGTGCGTCCTATTAGTATTAATGGAAGCTACACAGGCAGAAGAAGAAGGAGGGAAATGCCACCTTATGCTTTTTGCACACCTTAACATTTTTACAGCAAGTCTGATTACAAGGGTTTACTTGAGCGGCAATTAAACACTGATTGATTACTAAGTACAATTTGTATTCCAGGCAGCATGCAAATGGCAATGAAATTCTCAGATAGGGAACAGGATAAATTATTCTCACATCAGACAGAGGATCGCATTTTTAAATAGCAAATGTTTTCTGATATGGAGAAAAGAAGTTCACTTTAAGGTATTTTACTAATATAATGCATTTTTTTACCCAAAGACAGTAAGCCTTGATTCCTTTTAGAAAGAAAAATGATATGTTTTTCTGCAAATTGTACTTCCCACATCCCCTTTGGACTCCAGCTCTCATTTCGTGATGACAGACCATATGGGTGGAAAGTCGAACATTCAGTCACAAACATACTGACTTTGGCTCCAGTCACAATTAGAAACAATATTTTTTTCATCAGATTTTTGGCATTGGAGAAATAATGTCCACTTTTAAGTTGAAAGTGAAGTGACAGGTTGATGTATTAAATGTCTGTCATGTGTCAGATGCTATTCCAGGTGCAGGTAATGCAGCGGAGAAGAGGATCTCAGTCCTCATGAGCTAGAAGGAGAAACTGACCATAAACTACGCATGTAAATGCAGTTATAATGTCCGTGTGTATGCTGCAAAGGAAAATATTTGGGAAAGACAGATGGACGGTGACGTACATGTGTGCCCACGCATGTTCGGGGCACTGGGGGAAAGAGAGTGCAGAGCTTGGCACCTGCTGGTCCGACGCTGTGGAAGGGTCACCTGCTCTGTATCATGTTGGCACTGACCCAAGGACAAAGAATAGAAGAACGAAGGGGTCTGTTGGATAAGCAGGAAGAGTGGGGAAGTACTGTGAACTAGGGAAGAAACGGAGGACAGGAGACCAGATATGATCTTCAGGTCAGGTCCAGCCGTGTAGACCTTTCCAAGGAATGTGTGTTTTACTTTCGTTTCAACGAGAAGCCATTGATAGGCTCTGAACAGGGCCATGTCATGATGGAAACATAGTTTTCAGTCATCACCCCAGATGCTCTACATATGTTAAGGGATGAGTTGTAGGTGGGATCTACCTTGAAATCTGCATTTTTCCTGAAAGCCACCTGACCCATCACTGTTTTCAGTTTCTGACAACAGAACGTAAAAGAGGACCTGCACTGAGTAATCTTATCATCGGGTGTGTAAACATAAAAGCCAGAAATTGTGACTGCCTACGGTACTGTTGGGAATGGCAGGGAAGGCTTGGAGACAAGTAAGGAGAGAGTCACAATGTCTACAGAAGGAAAGATTGGAAAGACCACTCAGGGTGTTGCCCAGGAGCTTGCCCTTTTTGGGCAGGGATCCACGGATGTTTATGATCTTTTTGCAGATTTCCAGGTAGAAAGACTTTTTATCTTCCTAGGCAGTCCATACGAATATTTGATCATTTTGACATAGAGGATGTTTTTCTTATATTCAGTTAAGCTCTCTCAAAATTTGTTAAACACATTTCCTGATCTGATGTCAAAATACAAAACAACTTCTCACCATTCTTATTTTTAAAGAAAAAACACTTTGAATACAATAATCTATGCAAACTTAGCAAGCTTTGTCTTCCTAGGTTAAATGGTCTTAAATTATGTAATCCTTTTATATTTTTATTACTTTAGCCAAACTTTTATATTCTCAGACTAATTTATTTAAAGTATGAATGGCTTCTTGTATCAATGCATCATATGAGTTATTTAGAAATTTGTGTTATAGGTTCAGAAATTTAGCCTAGTTTAAATAATGGGAGAAAAAGGACACAGTACTTAATAATTTACATTTGTGTGAAATCTGTGACTGAGCTCATCATCTAGGCCCGGATTTGCTATGTGTATAAATCCCAAATATATATATATTTACTTAGGCTGTGGTAGATACATATAGTCGTATATGTAATTTCTATATAGTC
The DNA here is from genome assembly GCA_030848825.1 of Tadarida brasiliensis. Taxonomy (NCBI): domain Eukaryota; kingdom Metazoa; phylum Chordata; class Mammalia; order Chiroptera; family Molossidae; genus Tadarida; species Tadarida brasiliensis. Next base: position 3,812,597 of record CM061275.1, on the reverse strand, counting down.
CTATGTATAATATTTGTTTCTTATTGTAGCACAGAAAAGCAGTGATGTAGGTAATATCACTCCTGAAACCTCAGTATTATTATAGGTTATAGACATAATAGAATAGTATAGAATTGGCTACTATTTCTCTATTAAGGCAGAATAGTAAGAAGAAAGGAGGCGTGGGCACGAATCCAGGATATGCCAGCTTCTAGTCTTGTGAAAATATACAGCTAACCTTACTCAGCCTGTTTTCCTTACACTGTGATAGTTAATATAAAGTCTAATGCACTGCTTAGCTAAGTAGGAACTTGAAAAGTTAGTATCATTCTCCATGACAAAAATTCAAAGTGCATTTTATAAATTACAATGCATTAAAAACAAAGTCCACAGATTTTTAGCATTGTTTTAATAACTCTTACATAAAATTAGTTATTAGAAACTCCAGTAAAACACAGACATGTCGGTTTCTCGATCTTTACATTCAGATTATTGTGATGATTAAATCAGAAATCATGTGTAATGTCTTAGGCATACAGTAGATGATCAATAAAGGTGGGTTTTTTTATTGGCTTTAAATAAAATGAATGATTAAGCGTGCACAGTTCAGCAGAGGACACATAGCAATCGATGGTGGTTAGGCCGGTACAGATGGGGAGGTGGCTCTCTCCAAACACGCTAGTCATTCATTATCCAGCAACAACAAGTGTGGGCCAGGAAAATCTTTCCCTAGAACAATAGTGGGTGCCAAGATCCTAACCGCTCAATATAATCTCTCAGAAAGAAACATTCGGTGGCCTTTAAATAGAAAGTATGATGCCAAAGAATGCTCTTGCTTCCACAGTTTTCAATCTCCAAACTGCAAAGAGTGATGTTCAAAAAAAATGTCTCTTGACTGAAAGATGTATTTTATTCATTGGGGGGCCAAAGTCAGTCCAGAAAGATGTTAATGCTGTTATATCCTAAAGGTGGTGCTGAGGGGGACAAAAAGAATCATGAAGCACTTAAGAGAAAACGTGTGTGTGTGTGTGTGTGTGTGTGTGTGTGTGTGACACAGATGGTTGGAATACATTACGGGACTCAATAAAAAGCAGTTCAGTTCAGTTTTATAATCCATTTGGACATTTATCAAAGATCACATTGTGAAATGTGTTTGTGCTACTTGGAAAAGTCATACTGATCAGCATCCCCATCCCTCCACCCTGCACCTCCCTCCCCTAAAAAAAAAAAAAAAAAAGGAAAAGAAGAAGAAAAAACTGAAAGAAGTTCTTTCAACTGAAGCTAAAACAAAATAGTTTAGTTTATGAGTTCTGTGATGGTTACACACACCACACACATATATTAGTTCTTCTTAAGGAATGTGAAATCCTTCAGGAATGGTTACTCTGCCTGAGATACAAACTACCAAATAATTGTCCCCTTGCACTCTAAAAATTGAATGTAAATTAAAAAACACGCACATAATTTGATAACATTTTCAATAGATTTAGAAGAGGCAGCTCAGAACACTTAAAAAGAAACGAAGGAAACTCAGTGTGTTTAAGACATGAAATCAGATAATGGAAAACACTTGTATTTATTGAAAATACTCTGAGTACTTGACGAGAGTGATTGTACTTATCAAATATTGCCAAGCAAGTGGTCGAGGCAAGGGCCGTGTTTCAGAGTAAGCTTCTCCGAGCGGCATGCAAGAGGAATTTCAGTGTAAACATCTACAAACGCATTGGGGCAAGTGCTACTGGCAAGGTACACAAGCATGCTGACTTTTTAAAAAATATGTTTTTAATGATTTTTTCTTTTTTCTTTCTTTCTTTCTTTCTTTCTTTCTTTCTTTCTTTCTTTCTTTCTTTCTGTCTTTCTGTCTTTCTTTCTGTCTGTCTTTCTGTCTGTCTTTCTTTCTTTCTTGAGAGAGAGAGAGAGAGAGAGAGAGAGAAAGAGAGAGAGAGAGAGAGGTAGGGAGAGAAAGAGAAACATTGATGTGAAGGAGATACACAGATCGGCTGCCTCCTGCACGCCCCCTACTGGGGATCGAGTAGGCAACCCGGGCATGTGCCCTGATGGAGAATCTAACGGACCTCTCAGTCCATGGGATGAGGCTCAATCCACTGAGCCACAATGGCAGGGTGAACGTGCTGACTTTTAATCCATTTTCTCCCTCAGTCAACCTATATTTGAGTACACCTGCTTATTTCCAGACACTATGTAAGCTGAGGATTCAAAGATAAATAAGACATAGTCCTTGCCTTGAACAAGTCCCTCTGGTGGGTGAGACAGACACATAAATGTACAATATTCAGTATTAAATGCTAATACAGAAGTATAAAAACTGGTAAGGGACTATAACCTACTAGCTGTTTTATGCAATCATGGAACATATTGGTTGCGTATATATAATGTTCATTGCTCCAGAGTCTGGGGATACAGCAGCGAACAAAGCAACCTCATGGAACTTACGTTCTGGTACAGGAAGGTAGATGATGAATAGACACGCAATGGAAACAAATGGAATGTCAGTTTGTAGTGGGTGCTATGGAGAAAAATAAAGCAGGAAAGGGGGGGTAGTGAATGTGATAAATGGGAGCTGAATTTTTTAATATGGTGGTCAGAGAAGACCTTACCAAAAGGTAAGTGCTTGAAGCTGATGAGGGGCTAGCTGTAGGAATATCATTGCAGACAGGGGGAACACACCTGGAAACACCCACACCGATGGAGTCGAGTTAACAAGAATAGCAGGGATTGGGGAGAGGCTCATACCTGCCTTGTGGGCACTGTAAGGACTATTTTCTGCTGAGTGAATCGGTTTGCAGTAAAAGCCCAGCATGCCTATTGCTTTATAGATTATGTAAATCAATACATTCAAACAATTGTGTGATAGGACATTATTCAAACATTCAAATTATTTTGTCTAGCTAGATAAAGCTTAAGTAGTTCTCACTATTTGCCAGTCTCTTAGAACTTTAAAAAATTGTGCCTAGGACTATGATGATTATTACTAATTATATTTGCCAGTTTCTATAACTCAAAAGGTTTTCATCCAGGAATGCGATAATATTAATAATTATTTTCATAGAGTGAACTGTAAAAATTATAGACAATTTTGGTATTTAGTTTTTCATGGAAAAATTACAGAGCACCTCATGTGTGCCAAGCACCAGGTGGGAATACTTAGGGTCTAATTCATGTGCACTCACGCAAATTTATAAGAATTATATATGTTTGTGTATTTGATCACAATGCAATGAGGTTGTTAAGTAACTTTCACTTTATTATAATTAACTCATACATATCTGTTACTTGTCCATGTATTCGGACACTGTAATCCCCCATGTTCTTTGATACTCTGCTTCCCCTCTTATTTGCAGGGAATAGGTTTCAAGACCCTCAGTGGATGCCTGAAACTGCGGAAGGACCTGTAAGTACTACGGTTTTCATATACATGCACACCTGTGCTAACGTTTAATGTATAAATAGGCGCAGTAAGAGATTAGCAGCAATGATGAAACAGAACAATCGTGACACAGACGTAGTCCAAGCCCTGTGACCGTGTGACTCTCAGCCCCGCCTGCACTGCGCGCACCTGCTCAGGTACCGGACCTTCCAGCGGCTCTTGGCATCCGAATCGCCAGCATCGCGCTCACGGGCTTCGGGGCCACGATGAACTAAAACACCGGTGACCTGAACACCGGCACCCAGACCCCGCCACGGCCACCAAAATGGTTGTGCAGTGACCACCCGGGGAGGTCGCACGAAAGGGCGGACAGCAGGACTCGCGACATTTCATCAGCCACACGGAAAAGTGCCCGCGTGCAACTTAAAACTTATGGATTGTTTATTTCCGGAATTTTCCATTTAACATTTTTGGACTTTGGTTGACTGACGGTAACCGAAACCTCAAAAAGAGAAACAATGGATAAAGGGGAACTGCTGTATATTCTACTACATGTTGTCCATTGTTTCCTCTGTTAATATTCTACAGTCTCATTTCTAAAGCCTGTGTGAAACTGAATTGTATTAATTCAATACATTTATTGATCAGTCACCTATCGTATTGTAATAACTCCATTCTGACCCTCAGTTACTGCACGTACACACCCTGGCAGTTTCTTTTCTGTAAACATAAGGGCCTTGAGACACCCAAAGAAAACTGTAAAGATAAGGGGTTGAGGATGGCCTTGGGAAACTCAGAGAAACCATGAGAAAAAAGAGATTAATAGTTACCCTGCTCTTCTCCCCCTCTTCTCTGTATCAGCCCCCCTTAACGGTGCCAAAAGCGGCGCCAAGAGAATGTAGTTTTTTTCTGTAGTCTGTGCCTTTAAAAGCAGGCAACAAAGAAGGCTCGGGGCTGAGGATTTGGGGAAGCTGTACCCCCCCAGCCCGCCGGTGTAACAGCCCACCGGTGTAATAAAGTGCTCCTTTACAATTCGGCCGTGCGTCTCTGTTATCTCGCTGACACGTTACAACATTTGGAGGCCCCAGCGAGATTTTAAAGAGGACTCCCCACTTGGGGTGCACCTCCTCAGGCTCCAGCGGATGGGAATCCGTGGTCCTCGTGAGAGCTGGGAGAAGGCCTCAGAGAGATGTTCCTCCACCCCAGCCTCTCGGAGACCTTCTGTCTAACCCCTCCACCACCCTAAAAGCACATATAAAGAGAAAGCTCTTTTAATTTGACCTATAGTGGAGCCTGAGTGTTTGCTTCTCGCGGGTCACAACATTTGGAGGCCCCAGCGAGATTTTAAAGAGGACTCCCCACTTGGGGTGCACCTCCTCAGGCTCCGGCGGATGGCAATCCGTGGTCCTCGTGAGAGCAAGGGGAAGGCCTCGGAGAGATGTTCCTCCACCCCAGCCTCTCGGAGACCTTCTGTCTGTCCCCTCTGCCACCCTAAAAGTACCTATAGTGGAGCCTGAGTGTTTGCTTCTCGCGGGTTATAACAGTATGACATTTGTGTTGTTACTTTTTTATTATTGCATAAACAACTTTGGAATGAACCATACTTTTAGGTAAATTTTGCATATAAGCATAACTGTGTTCTCAGATAAAACTACCAGAAATGAGGTTGTTGGGTCAAAGTTCGGCTATGCACTGCTAAAGCGCTACCTACATACTTGTACCAAGGATTTACTCGTAATAAATATCTTATGAATTTGTTAATTTTCCTTTTCTTAATCACTCGTTAAACATATTTTTTTGCCATTCTAATAGGTGAACAATCATATTTCATAATAATTTAATTGGCATTTCTTTGATTATAAACCTGGTTGACACCATGTCACTTTTTTAATCAACCACTTGTAGTTCTGTGTGTCTATGAGTGTATGAATTGCCCACTAATGCCCTTTACACATATATTACTAAAAATATTTTCCCTCAGGCTTTCCATACCCTCTGTTCTGTTTATTAGAGAGAGCTATAATGAATACTTTTTCATAAATATATACACAATTTGAATAATTATAAAGCCAGTGTTTATTAAAATACACTTCATTTTCAAAATGTGATAGAATCCACAGACATTGTTTAATTGTTTTGTCAATGCCTGTTTTCAAACTGCTGTCCGGCTGGGCCAGGCAACGCCAACGGGAAGCCATGGAATCGCAGACGTCAAGAAACGTTTCGTTCCGTATTTGAGTGCATTCTTGTTCAACAGCTACTCTCAATTCAGTGAGTGTTGGCTGGTTTTGTAGTGTAGACTTTATCTTTTAAGTATCCCCATAAAAAAAAGTCTACAGGTGTCTGGCTGGTGTGGCTCAGTGGTTGAGCGTGACCCATGCACCAAGAGGCCACCGGTTCGATTCCCGGTCAGGGCACATGCCCAGGTTGTGGGCCTGATCCCCAGTGGGAGGCATGCAGGAGGCGGCCAATCGATGTTCTCTCTCATCGATGTTTCTCTCTCTCTCTCCCTGTCACTTCCTCTCTCTTTAAAAAAGAAAAAATCAATAAAGGAAAAAAAAATTTTTTTAAAGTCTACAGGTGTGTGGTCTGATGAACAAGGCGAGTATTCCATGAAATCCCTTCATCCAATCCACCTGTTTGGCAAGAAAGAAACATCAATTGAGCTATCAGCTGTGTATACATTTTTGGGGACACCCTGTATTTATGCACCTACTATTACTAGGTACTATTAGGCAGGAGGATAAAAAGACGAGGCCTCCTCTAAATCACCAAGGACCTCACAGTCTAGGGGAGGTGGTAATCATGAACAGAAACTACAGAACAAGAACAGCATTGCTATTCATTATTCAGAAGATTAAAAATGGATCATTATAGTTTTATGTTGGAAAACAGAAAGATAGCCACTGATCGAGAGACTGAAATCCTTCTGGGGTATAGGTTTTCTTTCCAGACTCGGATTAAAAACATGGAGCTCTGCTTCCTGAGTGTAAAACACGCTTGATAGCCATGGCATTGGTGTGTGGTAGGAAATTCATTATTTTGTTTTCCAGTGTCAATGATGATGACCACCCAGGCCAGCCTGTGGAGGAAAATGACTGAAGCCAAGTCCATCACTAACTTGGCTTGGTTGAGTTTTACACATTCATCAAAGTGACTATTCGAATGTGCAATTATACATACATTGCAACCAGAGTAATATTTCAAATTTCATATTGGATCATGTCACTCCTCTGCTTTAAAAACACTTCCATGGCTTCCCATTTCTCACAGGATAAAATTCAAATTCCTGAACTAAGGCTAAAACACTAAACATGCTCATCCCTATAGCCTTCCTCTGTGTCACTTGTCCTGCCGCCTGAGCTCCAGCTGTCACAGCCTCCTTCCCCTCTGTCAGGATACCCCTGCTCTTCTCTGCACAGGTTACTTCCTTGTCTGGAATGTTTTTTCTTTTCTTTTTTAAAAAAATTTTTTTCCCCTTTATTGATCTTAGAGAGCGAGGAAGGGAGAGGGAGAGAGAGATAGAAACATCAATGAGAGAGAACATTGATTGGCTGCCTCCTGCATGCCCCCCTCTGGGGATTTGGCCCACAACCTGGGCATGTGCCCTGAACTGGAATCGAACCTGTGACCTCTTGGTGCATGGGTCAATGCTCAACCACTGAGCCACACCGGCCGGGCTATTTTATATTTCTTTTTAATAAATAAAAAGTCATTCACCTTTTTAAATCTCTCTCTCTCTTTCTGCCCCCACCCCTCTTCTTATTTCCTGTCGTCCTCCGGAGCTCAGCAGCAGTCATTTCTTCAGGGAGGCCTTCCCTGACTCCCCAGGTTCCTTGCTATAACAGTTCTCCATTTTTCCTTGATATTGTTATTCACAGTAAATATGACATTTTTGTGCGATTACTTAATGAATGTTCATCTCTAACTCAGATACGTCTATAAACCTTCTACTCACACTGCATTTCACCCCAAATCATGTATGTCAATCATACGTCAATGGTGTTTTTCCAGAATATGAGCACTAGAGGACATATCTTTACATTTTTAATATGAACTGATGATACATGGCATTTTGCAATTTACAAAACGCTATCACGTGCCTTTTGCTATTTAACTCTCACAATGACCCATTCAGTTAAACCACTTGTTCAAAATCATTCTGTGGCAGTGTGTGATTTTGAGCTAGTGGCTGAAGGTTTGCGATGACAAGCGCAATGCTTTTATTATACACCGAGGAATTATTAATGCCTATCACAGTGCCTGAAACAATAGCACTCAATAAGTAATTATTGAATAAATCTCTGGTAGGGATTTGTAGTTTCTCTGTGTTATTTGTGCTTTTTATGACATTGCATAATCTATGGGCATATTTGCAGCACCCACATATGTGTGTGTGTGTGTGCTTAGATAGGATACAAGGTATATGTAGTTGAACAAATTATACCAAGTTGACCCATACCATAGAACTAATGTATACATTATAATTTTTTGGTAGGAATACTAGATATATTTGGACCCAACTAATTTTTAGTTTTTATTATCTTGGTCTGTTTGGATAGGAGTTCACCTGGCCTTAGGAAATCATTTGGAAAAAATAGGTCACATGATCAGTCAAAAGTTATGACATTTGGGGGTAAAATCACCTTTCAAAGAATGCCTGAAAAAAAATGTCTTAATGCTAATTACAGGAGGGCAGTAAAAACATATGGAAGTTTGAATTTTTATTGTGTTTCTTAATTTGTTCTAAATAACTTTATATAAATGAAGGATGACTCATAAGCCTTCCTTCTGACTATGGTGATGATAATAATGATAATAATAATAATAATAAATAATTTGTGTAATGCAAACTATCTGGCTTAGATGCATTTAGGTAATTTGTACACTATTGGATGAGCTGTCTCTCCAGAGCCTACAAAAAAATCAGTGTGGAACACCTGATATTCGACTGTGCCTCCAGATGGAGGGACAGCTTGAAAAATGCCATCAGAATTTACAACTTTTAGAAAGTGTGGTGTGAATGCATTTTCAGTAAGTTTTAAACAGCTTGGATCATTCACAGGTACAACTGTGTTTAACATGGAATTTCAGTGGGTTTAACATATTATTAGATTCGATCACTGATCACAGAATATAGGTGTGGCATGTGAGCAATGGGAATAGATGCCTTAATTAAATATCTCAGAACAGGATACATCTGTTTGGTGAGGTTGGGGGAGGGTAAAACAGCATTTATTTGAATTTTATATTTGAATATTGAGTATCACTGAAGAAGCTCTTAGCTTTGTGGAAGCAGCATATTTTGGGGCTTACCCTCTATGAGTTCAGAAGAAGAAGAATCACAGAAACCATAGATGGAAATGCAATGTCAGACTCTTGGATAATTTGGACACTTGTACCCATAAAACAACTAAAGTATGAATTGCTAACTGATAAGATTTGTATTAGAGTGCAACATAAAAGGGCACATTAGTCGATATCTCTAGAGGTTAGGAAAGAAAAGGAGCTGGCCGTCACTCGGAGCGCCCACTGTTTTCACCGTTAATTCTGTGGGTCTATCACATCTGGCCCCCGCCTATCAGCTCAGCCTTTAAGTGCCTAGAGCAAAGGCAGTCCCCGGGCCAGCGCTCTCCCGCGCCCTTCCTTTCGCCCGCGGAAGAAAAACAGGCGGCTGGGCGGGGGGCGGGGACGGGGGACGGGGGACCGGGCACGCGCTGGGCGACCCCAGCTCCGAGCGCAGAGCCGGGCACCCGAGTCTCCGGGCTGAGCGCGAAGCCCCGCCCCGGGGCGTGTCCTCCCAAGTCGCCCCGCCCGGGGGCGTGTCCTCCGCCCCGCCCCGCCCCTGCCCGAGGGCGTCACGGCCAGCCCCGCCCCCGAGCCGCTGGCCCTGGGCTTCCTCTTTCCACTCGCCTCCACAGAGCTGTCACTTCGGAGCCCGAGGACGCGCGGAGGGTCTGTCTCCAGGGTCCCCGACTGCAGACACTGCCATGGCCCCTGTGCTCAGCAAGGACGCGCCGGACATCGAGGTACGGACTGCGCCCCGGCTCCCCGGGGGCGGGAGGGGTCCCCGAGGTGGGGACCGGGAAGGCCCGCGGCCACCGCAGCGCCGGGGAGGAGCGGGAGACGCGGGACCCTGGCCTCCGCGGGGGTCTGCGTGGCGGCGGAGTCCCGCGAGCGGGGCGTGTGCCCTTGGGGTGGGACAGGGCTGTTACTGCCGGGGCGGGGGTATCAGGAAGCCTGTCCGACCTGAGTGGCGTGACTGCAGCGGCACAAGAGTTGCAGACAGGTGAACTCTGCAAGATAGCAGCGTCCATTTCCAATCAGACTCCCCACTCCTCCCTCTTCTCCCCCTACCTGCGTTCGGGACACCTTCCCCCCCCCACCCCCCCCCGCAGCATCTGAATCCTGAGTAATTGCCAGGGGGTGGTGCATAAACGAAGGACAGCTGTGTGTCAGCGATTATGGCAGTCCCTGCTAACCAGAATCTTAGGAAATAATCGGGCATGAGAAAGGGGAATAAAGTATTGAGAACATGAAAAATGCAAGGAAACAGTGGTTCCCTCCCCCCCTTTCAACAGTTTTGGCTTTCCTCATGCTCTCTCTGTTTCTGTAAAAATGTCATCTTTCTTTCTGAATATAAAGTCCTACCTGAAATGACCATTTCCTGTGAGTTCTCCCTAGGACCTCTATGTGTGTGGTGAGGATTTAATTACAAATAGGGACTTTAGACATATTCATCCATGTCAGCATTTCTGAGCTAAGATACACTGCTGTTTAGTTTATTGTTTGGGGCCCTTCTTTATGTGATCTCCTACTCTGGTGAGACTTGTGTATGCACACACGTGCGTGTTCTTTAGAAATGGGAAGCTGTTTCTTTCCTCTGTGATTTCAGTGGCTTCAGTAAAAGTTTAAAACCACCTGTTTGCAGAGTGGCTGCTTTTGCCACTGTTGTTGATTGAAAGAACTTGGTGTTCTGTTTGGGGGATGGCAGTAGTGTTTTCTCCAGACTCCATACATTGCTTTGAAAAACCCGTTATAGTAACAAAAGCCAAAGTACATTTTGTGGGCCTCTCCAGTTAATTTACTTGTAGTTTCTATTGTGGATAATTTACTTTTTCATTTGGATCACTATGATATATTTAACCTAATATTTATTTATGTGAGCAAAGGATGGAAGAGACTCGATTTATGTTATAGTCCTTTTAGTCCTTGTTACTTTGACCTAACCAAATCCCCCCCCCCAAGTCAATAATAGCAAAGTCCTGACAGCATTCTGGAAGGACTGATTTCAGAAATAAGAGTGTCAGAGGGCAGGTGGCTTTTGGCTTTTGAATTTCAGAATGGTATGTTATCTGCTTAACTGATGTCTTTCTCTGTCTCTCTTGTCTTTCAAATCAGTTCTTAACCATTTTACACTAAGGGAAAAGATGCCAATGAAACTTAAATGACTGGCTTAATGTCATGTGTTGTTATAACCAAGACCATGTAAGAAGTCAAAGCCCTCACACTTACCTCCTGCTAACTTTAGCCTATGCAAACAGTCTGTCTGACATTCCTTATAACCTAGAATAGTGGTATTCAAGGTTGTTCAGCATTTTTGTAGTTTGGATATGCAACACACTTGAATCAGTAACATCTCTGATCATACACAGTACTTACTTTTCCCTCAAAGTAGTACCCATGATTCATGAGCTAGAGGACCATGAAAGACCATGAAATTAATCATTTAAATAACACAGTGAAGAAAAATACCTAGTCCTAGAGGAACATGTTCAGGCATAGATGTCTCAGTCGATCCCATTGACTCACACAAGTTCACTTTTGTTTGAAGAATCAGAATGAACTATGAAAACACAGCTTTTGATCTAATTCAAATGTATACATTGGACTTGCTTTCCTTGAATGAATTTATTAAATCCATTGTCTAGAGGTCAGTCTGACTGTGACCACCGCCCTAGTCTCAAATAGATGGAGAAGCAAATCATCTTTAAAAAATTATTGCTGTGAAACAGAAAACATGTTCACTTGATAAATGTGAAAAGAACAGAAGGTATGGGTGACAACCCACTATAATAGTGATTTAACTTTCCCCAAAAGCTACCTACAGAACCCTAGGTCTCAGTGAGGCAGTCAAGACATAGTTGTTTCTGAGGAAAAGGTTATTGAGGCATAAAAAGTTGCTCTGGGTACTCACTCCGTAATTCCCGTCCTTGATCCTATCACCTCAGGGTTGAAGGGTTGGGACATGCAAAACAATCTGGACACCAAATTCCAAGGCTGGAATGTCCCTGGGCTGGAAGATAGGCAGAGCAAGGGTGCATTAGAAGGTCCTGGATCCATAGAAGTTAGGCAACAGAACCTAGCTCATGTACTTGAAAGCTGTCATTGGAGTCCTGAGAGAAGTTTCGTGGGAAGTCAGGTTTCCCTGACATTCCAGTGTGGTTCCCAGCCTGGCATCTGACGCTGACTGTCTGAGCTTGAGGTCTCAGTCCACCCCTTGTTAGCCCTGCAACTTCAAGCAAGTTACCCAGCTTCTCAAGTCACATTTGCAGAATCTGTGAAGTAAGGAAAATAAAGGTAATTAGCAAATGTCAAAAGTTGACATCTTGTCAGGGAAAAGGACAAACATGTGAAAAGGTAAAAATGTGAAAATCTGTCAGGAAAACCAATGCCAATGAAATACTTAGTATTCTAAAACTCACCAACAGTAGCTATACATGTATTTAAAGTTATTTGACTTTGTAGGCTCACTCTTTGGATACAGCTGAACTTTGTCAAGGATGACTTTGAATACAAATTCTCCTGGGAAGGTTTCAAAGAATACCACTATCATACATCGATCACTTTCCCTGACATCAGTAGTACCTTCACACTACTTGATTTAGCTTGAATTGGTAACAGGTATAATATCAGCATATTGAAAAGCAAGTAATGATTTTGGAAGAGTTTACTATTGCTCAGTGTCTTGTTCCCCTCCCACTGACATGGATAATTGAGGACAGACTATAGAAGTGTAGTCAGCCCTGGCTGGTAGCTCAGTTGGTTAGAGTGTCATCCCCATATGTCAAGGTTCGATCTCCGGTCAGGGTACATAACAACAAATAGATGTTTCTCTCTTTCTTTCTCTTTCTCTGAAGTCAATAAATAAATTTTTTTAAAAAGTGGATGCTTTTAACTCTGAATACTAGTAATTTGGTAAACATTTACACGATAACTAAATTGCTACCTCCCCTCTACTGCTTCCACAATCACAAGTCAAGGTCCATCCCTTGAATTATGTTAATGAGTAGTGAGGGGTTATTCACTCATTTCAAACTTACCCTGAATAAAGAGGGATTTGAGTCCATTGTCCACAAAATCACAATGCGTTTCCAGTCAAATAAAAACAGTTCCGAATGTCTTGTTATATGGATTCTATTCATTGGAGAAGATAATGGAGAATTTTCTGTTTGTTAATTAAGAATATAAGATATATAAAATGATAGACTTGGAAAAGGGACTATAATGAAAACAACTTGGAAAAGTAAATTTTAGGGAGCATTTTGACAAAAGGAAAGACAAGAGTTATGATTTGGTAGAGATGGCAAAGATTATTTGAGAATACCCCTAGGGAGGAAGCGGGTCCCGGATCCAAAGGAGAGAATAAGGATTCAACTTTGCAGTAGCCATGGGTTCTTTATTTATAAACTTATGTGTGTTTTACTCTGCATATAAGTAACAGTCCTTTCTTGTCTTCTTTTATTGGCTAGGCACCACACATCTATGGGGATGCTGTCTTGATTTGCTAAAGTTTTTAAATTTTTTGTTTGTTTGTTTTTGTTTTTAAACTTTAAACCTGTTTTTTGAGTTTCCGTTGTCCTCCCTACTTTAAGCTGCACTGGGAACCATATTGGTTTTACTTTAAAGTATTTCTCCTTTCTTAGGGATTTTGCTGGGCAGCAGAAATATGTCTGATTGTGTGATTTGGAGAGTTCCTTCATTTTACTTTAAAGTATTTCTCCTTTTTCAAGGAATTTAGCTATGCAGTAGAAATATGTGTGATTTGGAGAGTTCCTTCATCCCAAGGATATTCTTGTCGTTTTAAAGGACTTCACATGTGTAAGTTAAGCATGGTCATGTATATATTTCAGCATAGTTAAAAAAAATCTACTTCTACATTTCAATTCATACGACTGGTTTTAGTAGTTTAATTAAAAACTGTGAGATTAATGACTAAAGATGAATTGATCACTGGGGAGGTTTTTCGTTTGGGTCTGCTTACTCATGGCAGGTGGTGTGGACTGATCGCTTCCTTGTGAAGATGTGCTAGAATTCAGTGGCCTCCTTTCTTACATTCTGGAAGAAAAATCCAGTTTGGGAAAGCTGAACATTTACAGTAAGGAATTCACAAAAATTCCAAGGAAATCTACGTCAAAATGCTGAGGGAACTGCATGTTCTTTAGGCAATCCTATTTTTCCTTAACGATTTGAATACAGCATTTTTTTTACCAAGCTCTGGATATACAGGCAACAGCCAAGGACTGAAAAGTAGACATTTGAGTACAGTAAATGTGTCCGGTCACTGTGCGAGCAGTATAGTAATTAGCATAATCTTAAATGAAAAATTAGAAACAGTGAAATTGAAGACAATGAGACTGAAAAAAATTAAGTAACAAAATAATAATGAAAAAGGAGAGAGTAGATATGGACCAGGCATCCATGCGCTGAAGAGATTAGAGAGTAGGGTTGGCTCAGTTATTTTTCTGCCTCTCAGCCGTATGGACCCAGTGACCAATATAGGCCCCAAACCATTAGTCCTTAAAACTATGAGGACAATTCTACATCACCTGTACTCTGCCTTAATTCAAAAACACTTAATAAGGCATTCCAAGAGTATAAATTTATCTATAATCAGGATTTTAATTTTCAAATGCGACATGTTTACCTTCTGGGCTTCATTTACTCTTAATCCTCTGTGTCAAGACAGAAGATGTTTTTGGCCTGAAATGTCAATAGTGTGGGTGTTCACAAAATCCTGGAGCCAACACAACTGTGATGACTCTTCGAGGATTATGTCTTTCCTGTGGTTTGTAATATATGGCTTCCATTGCTTTGCATTAAAATGTTATACTAGCAGGTACGAAACACCTGCGTTTAACTCAACGTTTAACTTACCTTTTAGACCGAACAGGTATCTATCCATGTTAGGAACTTGGTACTTTCGTATGAAGTTATTTATTTTGTATTTCACAACATCAGACTTCACGCCATGGTTTTAAAAAAGCATTGTATTAAAACAGGCCTGGGTTCAAATCCTGGCTCTGTTATTCTATTTATTTATTTATTTAAAATCCTCACCTGAGGACATGCTGAGAGAGAGAGAGAGAGAGAGAAAGAGAGAGAGAGAGAGAGAAACATTGATGTGAGAGAGAAACATCTATCGCTCACCTTCCCTATGTCCCTGACAGGGGGTGGAACCTGGAAACCTGGGTATGCGCCATGACCGGGGATCAAACTGGCAGCCTTTCAGTGCAGGGGAAGTTGCTCAACCAGCTGAGCCCCACGGGCTCGGACGGGCTGTGCTGTTTTTTTATTTGTGTGGTTGTGGTCCAGCCCTTCCCTGGACTGCCGTTTCTTCCTCTGACAGTGGAATTCAATCTTAACTGTTTCATGAATAGCTGTAAGGGTTAATTGGAGTCATGCACATATGATGCCTCAGATAGCATCTGTCACATAGAATGTATGCTTTTCAAATGGTTCTAACAATTTTAAATATTATTGCACATATCGTGTGTGTTATATAAACATCGTTTTGGTAGAATTTTGTTCGACTCCAAGAATTAACTAGTGGTATCAAAGTCTGTAAAAATATGTGAGGGAGGGGAGAGTTCATGAAGTTAAAAGAATTGTAAGGGAAGCTCATTATAGATTTTAAAATGTTGTGGATAATTTAGGGGAAATTTCCTGAATTCTAGTTGTCAGCATTACCAACAAGATGGGGCAGTTTCTGAAATTCAGGTCAAATTGGAGACTCAGTCATGTTGCTTTTTATTCCCATTTAAAAAAAGATTGTAATGCCCTCCATTGCCGACCCTCCAGGGGTAGCTGCAGGAGTGTGGAAGGAGGTGGTTGACATTGGCTTGTCTCCACGGGGTTATCTGCATGGAACACACTGGGGAATAAGATTCTCCCAGGACTGACCCCCACTCGACTGTTTTACTGCCGTGGATTGATTCTTCAGTGGCTTTCTGAGTGTTTTTGAGACTAGATCAGAATCAGTGCATTAGTGAAAATTATGTCTTGGCATTCTCAATGATATATAGAAGAGATTTGGGGTTATCCTTTTTCTGAAAAGAAACCCCTACACAATTATTTAAAAAACACACACCCAATTCATTATTTATTTATTTATTTTTACAAATAATGGGCTAAGCTTTGGTTTCTTTAAGCAAGCATATCAGTGGCAAAGAAAATTTTTTCTAGATCTAAACACACTGTATTTGTTCATAAATAGCTTTTTTTACATCTGGGAAGGGGAGGGAGTTAGAGAACAACCTATTTTGTACCAAGAAAAGGTAAACCATGCCCTTTCTGAACTATGATTTGATCATGAACTTTTTGCACTAGACTATAAAAATTTTATCTCTTTGAGAATTTCAGCTTGATTGTGTGATAGCATTCACACAGCCTGTCCTCTACCTCGATCGTAATAATTAAAGAGACATTCTGTGTCTCTGCCTCCCAGGTGCTTGGGAATTGATATTATGAGTGCTTATGAATGTCCTCTTGAGGCACTCCTCACTGGGCCACTTGGGAGAGAAATCTCTTCATCAATAGTGAAGCCCCGAGGGCCACTTCTCAGGGGACCCACACAAAATTACATGTCAACTCCAGGCCTGATTTATACCTATGGCGCTCCACCTTGCTCTGTTTTATTACCCCCCCCCCCCGCTGAGCCTCCTCCTCCCTCCCTGCACCTTTACGTCTGTCCCCAAACTTCACCCCCCGCAAATGTCAACTTGTTTCACATGCCCAGGATTGTCTCATTTGAGCGGATCTTTGTGAAATCCTTTGAGTGAGATTAAAAATTGTCTGTGGTAGCATGCTAAAACTTAAAACATGTTAGTCTAATGTAAAGGCCACTTGAAAATCTCCAGCAAAAGAATAGAGGAGAATGCATATTTCCTGTATCTTAATCAAAATACGTATTCTGGGGTAGGGGCAAGCCTGGGATATTTTTGCTGTAGGTGTGGGCTCCTTTGCTCTCTCACCTTGTAGAAATCATCCCACCTCAGGAAGAGTTTGCTGATTCCTCAGTAAGTGTGCTAGTGATCAGCCTTTTAAGGATGTTTTAAATAAAATAGGGCAACAGTGAAATTGTTTGGAAATGTGACTTGCTCAGTGAGCATATTAAAGAAATGGAGATTGGTAGTGTCATAGCTACTCCACTTTACATGCTAGGTAGGATTCAGTGTACGATTTATACCAGCCACACGGATTGGATAGAAGTAGTCTCTGGTCTTCATGCTCACCTGCTTTTTTTTCTGTTTACACCCAATGAATGAGCAAAATCTCAATCTCTCCTGGGTACACAGAACATGTCTCTTTCTTCTCTATATGGCTGGACTTCCGAGTGATCTGGAATAAAAAATTCCTGGTTTGTGTCTCTAGGATAATACTCTTTTTAGCTAGGAATTAAGAGCAGAGATTCCAAACAAAATGATGAACTTCCTAAGTCAATTTCTTCAGTGTGTTTGTTGATTGATGACTGTCAGTGGAAACTAGCGTACAGATGGCGGGGTCCCCACCCCCAGGGCATTCCAGCTACCTTTCTCTGAGTCCTTGCTCTGCAGTGACCCCAAAGCTTTGGGGAATCTTCTTTCAAACATTCTTCAATGACAAATACTGGGGGGTGCTGGGGTAAAACATCTCAAATCCTCCATAATTCAAAGAAGAAAGGCATTCAGCTCCTTTCACAGATCTCTAGGGTTAAAGCATAACAAACTTCACAGCAGAATACTCTTTTTGCAGAATGGACTGAAAGACTGGAATTCGTTTTGGGATTCTGTATATTCTTATTTTATTTCCTTTAATTTCTCTACATGTAGACATGTGTTATAAAACTTTGCTTCATGGGGCTCCTTGACTGAAGGACAGTTTTCTTTTGCATTCAACTTACATTAAGTACTGTGATGGGCTATTAGAACAAGAATGATGTCTCAGTCAAGGTAACCAGTTCACATTTGAGGATTAAAAAAAAAAAAATGTCATTACAAGGGTATGATCTACCATTAACTTCTGTTAGCCTAACCCTTGCCCCTTTGCCTCTTTAAACCATTTTGAATTAATTGTGCCACAATGGAAAAGACTTAGAGGTACATTCCCTGTAATTATAATTTTACTACAATATTAAAAAGATACCTACTAGTTCTCAGTTAATCTGAAAATGAAATGAATCAGGAATCTGTGTAAATATTTAGTTTTGCAATTTAAAAATATATACCTCCATGGAAACCTATGGCTTGAATGAATGTAACATTTGGGTTTGATGACTTACTCTTTCAGTCAGCTTTTCTGGGGAAGTTAAGTTACACTGACTGATTATGCAGGTTTTCATGCAGGTGCTGAAGCTCACCGTAGCCTTGTCACACCCATGGAAACCGTTTGGATTGACACGGACTTGGAGTCCCTTCCATCCTTATTAAGGTGTTTTCACTGAAATGTTACGGTCACCTGGCTGCCCACTGAGTCCTGTGGGATAATCTCGGAGTTATCCCATGGTTTTAATAATGGCATCTTTAAATGTAGTTTAATTTTTATTAGTATAATGAATACTTAAAATAAACATGAATTAATTAAGGGGGACTTTTCATGAAAAGTAATGGTGCTTGTCACTGTTCTTCCCAGGGATGTGCTCGTGAATGACTGATCGTGAGTCAGGCAGAGAGGGGCAGGGAGGCCCTGATTTGTGGTGGTCGCTGGTTACCTTTGAATGAGCACATCCTCCATGGAAGATTTTCAACCCTAAAAATATGGAGTTGGGAAGAGATGTTAACTGTAGGTTCTCCAGAACACCATTGCCTTCTCTGCACCCCTGTCCACTTTTCCCCCAATTCTTCCTGTATGATTCCAAATGTTATTCATCTGTCATGTTTCTGGTCACTTTTCTTTTTGTCTTTGGCCATTGACCTTGCAGTTTGGGAACAGTGCAGTTTTTAAAAGGCTAAGTATGTGAATCTGTGGGCTCTTCTACTGCAGTTTGAACCAGTTTCAATGATCAAACAATGGGCTAGAAAATGAAAAAATAAAAAACAAAACAAAACAGTGAGTTGTAAGATAATGCCCACACACATTTTTAAGGACTAATTTTAAAAAGATATCATTAATCCTAAACAAGTTGCCATGTTTATAATAGAACTGAGTTAATAACCATAGGCTATTTCCACAGCCTTGCCCATGTGAGGTCTTGTTTTGCAAGGCTAATACATTTTGCCTATTTCAAGATTCTGGTTATAGCTGAAGCTCTACTTTGGAACTGGCACATGGGTTGAGAGCCACCATTTATATATACATTTAAATTTATCAAGAGCTTCATCCAATATAAAACAGTGGATAACTCAAAATATTTGGGCTATTTATTATTTTAGGAGGGTTACATGTAATTTTAATTAACTTTTTTTTTTTTTTTTACTTTTTCCAATGAAAATATATTATGTTCAATGTAACAAATTTTAAGGCAAAATAAATCTGAGATACATTTCTTTGTGATATTGTTAAACACACTGTTTCTAGCCCTTTAAGTTTTCATTTTGTTTCATAGTAAATACTAAAAGAGAGGTAGCAATCATCCAGCCTTTACTTCCTTAAATCTGAGCAAGTGTGTAAATAGCCCACAGTCAATCCTGTTATGCAATTATGTAGCAACCTTGTTAATTCCCCTCAGAGTCTTCCATTAAGTCAAATTCTCTTCCATGACAGCACAACAACCCTAATTATAACTAATATCTATCATCCTTGAGAAAAATGTTCGTATCTTCAAATAAGTTCAAGTGCCAGGGAGGCTTATGGAAAGTACGTGGACCTATACAGTGACAGGAAGTACCTTTTATGAAACACCTGGAGGTTATTACAGTCATTTCTCTGAAATGGAGAATAATAGCTGATTGTTTCCTTGTGGTGTGCCCTATTTAAGAAAAGTCTTAAAAGGTAAATGACTCTGTTTAGTAGGCTCCTTTTACAAAGTAGTCTATGAATAAAATAATAAAGTAATTTCACTAGACGCTGAATGCTACTAATTTGGGGAAATTATGACTCATTACACAGCAATGCAACTGCTTAAAATTTATGTTGAGTAGGAGTCTGTACAGGGATGAGTGAAGTGTAAGGAGCTTTGTGTTGAAGGTGACGGTGATAATTACTCATCTCAAGATGCAGAGCATCTCAATGGCGATGGAAAACTCTTCATGCTTAAAGGAGTATTTTAAATGTAGGGATCATGTCATCTTTCTGGGGGAAATAAAAGAAATCTTTCTTTATCCAGCACATCTAACACTGAACTTCTGGCCTGTTATGCCACTCTCGACTCTTATTATTCATCCATTTCCTAATTTTTTTGCTCCATTTCTACTTTTATATGTGGTTTCCCATGAGAATTAGGGTCAGAGGCCATGAAAAATAATGGATAGCTCAAAATATTTGAAAATACCTGGGAGCTTCTTTGTAGTAATATTTTTGCATGAATTTGGTGATGGAATGGAGTCAGGAGACTTGGCTCTCAGCCTGACAGCCTTTCACCTGGGTTGCCCTCTTAGGATGTCTGTCCGTCAACTGGCGTCACTTATGGTTCTAACACTGAGCAACTGCAGTTCACTTCATCGCCGGCTTTCTGTGTGTTCTGTTCTGTGTGAGGTACTGAAGATACTAAGATAAGTCCTTGGCAGTCATTACACTCAATAAGTTAAAAGTCTAGTGGAACAGACAGGCACATAAGCGGAAAATTTTAGACAGTGTGGATTTCAATCAAAATACGTGATCTAATCACGCATATAAAAATTTTTATGAATCGAAAGTGTTAAGTATGTAGTTTCTATTATAATGGAAGTAGTGTTACTTGACATTTCTGAGTTGTGAGCTCTATTTTTGGTACCAGAGCATCTGTGATTTCTTCACAATTAGGGAAAAATCTCAGCTTTTCAGATATGTCTGGATTTAATTCAAATCCAACAATTGAAAGGCACTTGAAACATGCTAGATTTCGCTGTCAATTTTTTTTAGCCTGTATGTCATTTGTACGATGACACCAATGTTCAAGTGAAGTGCCAAGAAGAATGGAACATTTTTTTCCTAAGCTCGTTCTATATCCCAACTTTTATTTTCGGTGGTTACCATTCCCATGGTAATCACAAATGTCAACATGAGAGGTACATTTATTTTTCTGTCCTTCACAACGTATGTTCATGTCATCAACTCCTGCTAGAGCATTCTTATCAATAATTCTAAGTTTTTCCTCTTCCTCTTCATTTAAACCAACAGCAGGCAACCAGTGTGTAGCAGGCAGTTTGCTAGATGCTGTGGGTAATAGATGACAAACCTTTTCTTTCAAGTCTGACTTCAGGTCTTGTCTCCACTGTTACAGCCCCAAAGCAAAACTGGTTTCATCGTTTACATTGACTACCCAGCAACCCTTGCGGTACATGCATTAAAATAAATATGAAGCTCATATCCTAGTGGCCCTTGGAGGAAGTACATATACAGTGTAGGTCTGAAGCCACTGGAGTGGATTAGAATCAATGTCATATTCTGGACACTTAACTCAGCCTCCTTGCAATTTTGTTTCCTCGTCTGCAAACTGTTAACAATAATACCAACGACATCATAGGGTCGTGGTGATGAAGAGCACTTAGGAAGGTGCCTGGCGTACTGGTGCCCCTATTCTGCAGCAGCCACTAATGAACAGTCATCCAGTGCAAGAACTTTAGAAGAAATGTGTCTACGTACTTTTGTTCAAATAAGAGACATTATAAAAATTTGAGAAAAAGTTGAACTGTCTTCTTGCTTGAAATATATATCAGACTGAGAACCAATCGTGACATGAATTGAATATTGACAGAGATGGCGCACCCTGAGAGCGCAGAGTGTGTTATTTAGTATGGCCTGGTAGGAGGGGTTTGAAGGAGGGGGGTTGTATGCAGGGGATAGTTACGGACAGTTTCCAGAAATCAGTTTACAAAGGAGTAGTGGGCACATTTCTATTCACATCATTGTACCATATTGTAAAAAACTTGGTATCAGTTCAAATGGAGCAACCTATTAGCAGCCGATCAATGGAGATGAAAATGAATTTTATTTTATTTTTTTCCTCCTATGCTGGCAGAACAACATTTTCATTGATCATTTTTTGAAATGAGTAATTTTTGGTTTAGGATTTTTGACATCTTGATGGATTTCAAGAAAAATACTAACTTATGCTGATGTGATTTCCCATTTTTCTTTCAAGCACAGAAGCCAAATGCTTTCATTTTGACATTTATATGCACTCTGGCTCAGAATACGTTCCCTTGTTGATTGGTCTGTCAGTGCTTCCCACACCTACTTGGCCACCAGAATCACCTTGGGCACTGTGTGGACCAGAAGATGCAGCGTATCAGTCAAACAATTAATGGAAGTGGCTGAAACAAGACAGTAATTTATTTCTTCCTGGAGATACACAAAAGGTTCAGGGCATGCGGAACCTCTTCTTGTCAACAGGTCCCTGTCTTTCCACTCCGGTGTCCTCAGGTCCACCTCATGGTTCACCTTGGAAGTTAGAGCCCCAAAAGGAGGAAAGAAGGGGGAAAGAGGAGTGCACCCCCTCCCTTCAATGGGACGTCCCCAAACACCCACCCTTCTAAAATACAGCTTACTGGCTGGAACTTAACTGAAGATAAACGCGAGGGCAGAGATAATTTTGTTGACACTTTGAGAATTTTTCTAGATTTCTTGTCTAGATGCTTCACAGAGTTAAGCTGCAAGGGAGGGAGTAACCATTGAAATGTGGTTCTCTTATCTCTGCTCCCACATGGCTCAAGGGGAGTCACAGGGCATTGCTTACATGTTTCTTTCAGGGTCCTCGAGACCACCTAGGACTCATGGGTTCACTGGAAGCATTCACAGACCTCAGGTGTTGTTCTATTTGTGGTTAGAGTTTGTTACAATGAAAAGTAGATTAGACCCAACAAAGAGGAAAGGGACATGCGTCAAATTCCAGAGGAAACCGGGCACACCCTTCCAGGTGTCCACTCTGAATGGAGTGATACAGGACGCACTTACTTTCCCTGGCTGTGCTGTGTAACACTGTGACGTGTTGCCAACTAGGGAGGCTGAATCGAGCCTGTGTCCAGGGTTTTTATTGGGGGGAAAAGTAAAATGCACGACAATAGCTCGAAGAGCAGTGCTGGGCCGTGTGTTCACTGGAGACCTGACTGCAGTCTGTGAAGACCTGCGGGTGGCTGAATGGGCCTCTCTCCTAAAGTGGGAGTGTGAGTTCCTGCCTCTGTGAAGGGTGCAGCCCTTTTCCTAGGAATCTAACAGTCTTTTCTTGTTTTATTATCAATTCGTGTGAGCTTTATATTTGTTAAGAAGTCTAACCCTTTGTCATAGTTCTTTGATAACTCTGATTGAGACAGTTCAAGGAGTGTTTGGAACAGGACTCCTGATTTAGGATGAGAACTGATGAACGGAATCCTAGAGACCCAGGAGATGCAGGGAGTTGCATTATCCCTGGTAGAAAACCAGTTTTGGCCCAGTGGTACTCAGTTACAGCTGAAGAGTAGTAAGAGGCATTGTTCCTTTATGTCTTACTTTACGTTTACATTGACATTACCTAAAGTGCGGCAGTTATGCCCCTAAGTTGGGAGTGCTGGGTCATGTTTGGTGAAGAGCTGAGCTATCTCGGTCTGACTTCATCCTGCATGTTTCCCACTACCTAATTTCACTTTTTAAATGGCAATGATTCTCTGTAGGCACTCAAGGACATTCATTAAGAATACGAGATATTGGGGTGATGAACACACAATGCAGTGTACAGATGGTGTGTTGTGGAATTGTGCACCTGAAACCTGTATAATTTTGTTAACCAGTGTCACCCCAATACATTCAATAAAAAGGAAAGAAAAAAGAAAAAAGTAAAATGGAATCCCCCCTAAAAAAAGAATATAAGATTTTACTATTAATTAAGAGAAGAAAAGTGGCTTAAATAGTAATTAGTACATTAATTTTACATTATTTAAAATATTTATACACAAAAGCACACCTAGTAGAACTAATCTTATTTCAGTTATAGATTTGATTTCTCTTTCTTTTAGAAGCTTTCCATGATACTGAGGGTTTCACATCAGTGAGTACCCCTTTAAACATAACTTTTAATAGGTACGGATGTTACTCCCCTGGTGACAAACCATAATTTACCTTTTGTCTTCCTGCTGTGTACTTTCCAGTTTCTTATTGTTATAAATAATAAACCATACTTCTCTTAAAGGAGATTTCTTAAAGGCTCTCCTTTGTATTTTAAAGATTTCAACAGAAGCGTTAGAAAAAATACTCACCCTTCATATCCAGCCCTTCCCAGACTCACCTTCTGGGCTGGCTGGGCCACATCGTATGAACATACTTGAATGACCTTGCTTGTAGTTATCCCTGTCTAACCCTCCTCTTCTGCTGTGTAGGGACCCTTCTTTGATATGTTGGAGGTTCCTGTGTTGTGTAACAAAATCCAAAGTCCTGACCCTAGAACATTTCTCAAGTGGAAAACAAGTGATTCGTTTGTTTTCGTGTCGGAACTTGTTGCTGGCGTCATATGACTGCACATTGTACGTTCCAGGTGAGAGTGAGGCAGAGCCTGACCTCCTCCCATGTTGGAGTAGTTAATGATTACATGCCTTCAAATACGCTGGCTGGTGACAGGTACTCTCTGTCCTGTGCACCAGGACAGACACGAAGGCGAAAATAGAACCTTTTGTTTAGCCAGCATGAAAGCCCTACTCTAGGGGAATTTCTTGCTGCTTTTTGAGACTGTTTTGCTAAGGAAATTTTCTTATTGACAATTACTTCTGGATTATTTTTACTAAGGAAGTAGTATGCTTGGTTTTGAGGACAGGAGGATATATAAGTGATATCCTTGCTTTTGAGGGTTTTACTGACCAGCTTGATAGGAGAGAGCATATATAGTAATCATTACCTGATACCATATCCAGTGGCCAAATGAATGACAGTGACAGTAGGTTCTCTAGAAGTTCAGGGGTACAATCTAAACAGAGGGAGGGACACTTATTCTTAATTTTTAAAGGAATTGGTTCTTAGTTAGAACTTAAAAGTTAACGATTAAATTAACATCAAGTTAATCCTACACATAGGCAGTGAGCAGAAGTATGAATGTAGGATTGTACATCGACCCAATAAACAAGAAACGGGCAGACAGCACATAGGTGCCTGGTGTGTGGTGTGTATTCCATAGGTAAAGAGTCGCTGGGCCTCACGAAGCCAGATGTGTGTATTCCATAGGTAAAGAGTCGCTGGGCCTCACGAAGCCAGATGTGTGTATTCCATAGGTAAAGAGTCGCTGGGCCTCACGAAGCCAGATGTGTGTATTCCATAGGTAAAGAGTCGCTGGGCCTCACGAAGCCAGATGTGTGTATTCCATAGGTAAAGAGTCGCTGGGCCTTACGAAGCCAGATGTGTGTATTCCATAGGTAAAGAGTCGCTGGGCCTCACGAAGCCAGATGTGTGTATTCCATAGGTAAAGAGTCGCTGGGCCTCACGAAGCCAGATGTGTGTATTCCATAGGTAAAGAGTCACTGGGCCTCACGAAGCCAGATGTGTGTATTCCATAGGTAAAGAGTCGCTGGGCCTCACGAAGCCAGATGTGTGTATTCCATAGGTAAAGAGTCGCTGGGCCTCACGAAGCCAGACTACAGCTTCATGAGGAAGACCTCGTGTTGAGTAGGAGGGTGATGTGGTGAATGTGATATTGAAGATGCAAGAACTATTTTATTTGTGTTAACTATTTGTTCAATAGAAATGAATCTAATTTCCCAGGGAATATGACTAGTATTCTCAGGGGTTCATTCATTTCCAGTCGATGAGTTTTTTGATGTCTTATAAATTCATCACTACCCTTTCTTGGGAAGGAAATGTAATGGGAATTCACTTAAATATGTTGGGCCTGGAATTCCAAGTTGTATACACTTGTATGTATATAAAATGAGATGCACATTACTGTGTGTAGGTAGTGGGTTTTGAAATCTGTGTTTGGATTTCCTGGCCCCTTTTCATGGCCATAGTAATTTGTGTGGAGGATATTGCATTTTTAGGCCGTTTGCCTTCAAAATTGTGGGCTTAGGGTAGAGGTAAATTAAGAGGCCAGTGATGGGTTTCACCTGAGATACATCTCCCTTCTTTTTTTGCTCTCTTATTTATGGTTACCTTTTCAGCTGTTGCCTCCATCTTTATTATGTTCTTGTATTTCAGAAAGATGATTCCATGCATATATTCAGAATTGGCAATATAGGGGCTTGAATGGGGTCTAAAATATATTTCCATCACACACTAATTGATCACATGTAGTAAGTGCTCATTGCCTGCCCCATTCCAGACAGCTTTATGTATCATCTCATTTAACCCTCAAACAACCCTATGGGGTAGGTACTGTTTCCAGTCACCACTTTATAGTCGAAGAAGTAGAGATGTTGAGTTTCTATGACCAGAAAAAAATGGGAGATCTAAAAACTAAGCCCAAATTCAACCTCTATACTATGCAAGCTACTTAGTGAATTCTTAATAAAAAGATAGTTGTAAGATTTAGGACTGTCAGAGACTCTCTCCTCCATCAGTTATTAGTTAACTGCAATGAGTTAGTCTTTGTACATAAGGGGTAATTGGCTGTTGTGTAGAGCTAGTACAATGGGGGAAAAAAAAGGAAGCTAAATTAGTTGGAAAGGTAATTCAACCTAAGGGTATGGAAGCCTGAGCCTGGGAAAAGAATGGAAGTGCATTAAAAACATCTTAGGAAAATGTGGAAGTCTCTTACCAGGACTGATTACCTTAGATTTTTCAAAGCTTTAGACTTTGAGGTTGTTTATAGCTCAGGCGTGGGCCCGGGGTGCAAAATTCTTTTTTTTTTTTTTTTTTTATGTTTTTTGGTTTCAGTATCTCTTTTCTTTTCTTTCTTTTTCTTTTTCTTTTTTTTTTACAGATGTTTCTCCTTTTTCCCCCATTGACACCGTCCTCCCCAACCCCCTGCCCCATCCCCAGCTTTGTTGTCTATGTCCATTGGTTATGCATATACGCATATAAGTTCTGTGGTTTATCTCTTCCCCCTCAACTCCCCCTCTTCTGAGGTTTGTCAGTCTGTACCCTATCTCTATGTCTCTGGGTCAATTTTGTTCATCAGTTTGTTTAGTTCATTATATTCCACAAATAAATGAGATCATGTGATATTTGTCTTTCTCTGCTTGGCTTGTTTCACTTAGCATAATACTCTCCAGGTCCCTCCATGTCATCTCAAAGGATAAGAGACCTTTCTTTCTTACAGCCTCATAGTATTCCATTGTGTGTATGTACCACAGCTTTTTTATCTACTCATTTACTGATGGACACTTGGGCTGTTTCCAGATCTTAGCTACATAAGGGGTAAGAGATGTTGAGTTTCTATGACCAGAAAAAAATGGGAGATCTAAAAACTAAGCCCAAATTCAACCACTATACTATGCAAACTACTTAGTGAATTCTTAATAAAAAGATAGTTGTAAGATTTAGGACTGCTGTTATGAACAAAGGGGTATATATATTCTTTCTGATTGGTGTTTCAGGCTTTTCAGGATATATTCCTAGAAGTGGGATCACTGGGTCAAATGGCAGTTCAATTTTTAACTTTTTGAGGTAACACCATAGTGTTTTTTGTAGTGGCTGCACCAGTCTGCATTCCCACCAGCAGTGTACTAGAGTACCCTTTTCTCCACACCCTCGCCAACACTTGTTGTTTGATGATTTGTTGATGGCTGCCATTCTGACAGGTGTGAAGTGATATCTCATAGTTGTTTTAATTTGCATCTCTCTGATGATTAGTGACGTTGATCATTTTTTCATATGTCTCTTGGCCATTTGTATGTCCTGTTTGGAGAGGTGTCTATTTAGATCCTCTGCCCATTTTTTAATTGGGTTCTTTGTCTTCTTTTTGTTGAGTTGTATGAGCACTCTATATATTTTGGAAATTAATCCCTTATCTGATGCATCATTGGCAATTATGGTCTCCCATGTAGTAGGTTCCCTTTCCATTTTGATGATTGTTTCTTTTGCTGTGCAGAAGCTTTTTAGTTTGATGTAGTCCCATGTGTTCATTTTTTCCTTTGTTTCTCTTGCCTTAGGTGTTGTATCAGTGAAAATTCTGCTGTGTATGATGTCTGAAATTTTGTTGCCTACTTTTTCTTCTAGAATTTTTATGGATTCACGAGTTACATTTAAGTCTTTTATCCATTTTGAGTTTATTCTTGTGTATGGTGTAAGTTGGTGGTCTAGCTTCATTTTTTTGCAAGTAGCTGTCCAATTTTCCCAACACCATTTATTGAAGAGACTGTCTTGACTCCACTGTATGCTCTTGCCACCTTTGTCAAATATTAATTGAGCATATTGTCTTGGGTCAATTTCTGGGTTCTCTGTTCTGTTCCATTGATCTATCTGCCTGTTCTAATGCCAGTACCAGGCTGTTTTGATTACAGTGGCTTTGTGGTATAACCTGATATCTGGTAATGTGATCCCTCCTACTTTACTCTTTTTTTTCAAGATTGCTGTTGCTATTCAGGGTCTTTTTTGGTTCCATATAAACTTTTGGAGTGTTTGTTCTAGTGCTGTGAAATATGTCATTGGTATTTTGATGGGGATTGCATTGAATCTATAGATTGCTTTGAGTAGTATGGACATTTTAATGATGTTAATTCTTCCAATCCATGAACAAGGTATGTTCTTCCACTTTTTTATATTTTCCTCTATTTCTTTTTTCAATGACCGTAGTTTTCTGTGAAGAAGTCCTTTACTTCTTTGGTTAAGTTTGTTCCTAGGTTAAAATTCTTTCCTTTTCTGCTGCCAGCCTAGAGGTAGACTGACTATGTGAGTAATGAGCTTATCCCGGAACCAAAGGCGCCTTGGTGAGGTCCTACGATACCTCCTTAAATTCACCTTACACTGTGGCTCATGATGGACATGGCAGAGGGTGGGATAATGGCCCAAGACTGGGGCTTGTCAGCATGAGACTGTGAAGTAAGTACTGAAAGGTTCATCTCCATCGATCAACATTTGTCAGATTGCCATCTGAATGAAGCAACAGATACTGATTAAATGCATTAGACAGTAGGTATTTCTGTTTTCCTATTAGCTAAGAATATTTATTGAGGGAAATAATGGCAGCATGATACAATGCTTTATCAAAATCAAGGTACTTATGCCCAATTATCAAAACATGAGAAAAGCATGGTTATTATTATTGTTATTATCATTATTTTACTTGATGCTGTGGAAAGTAGGAGATGACTTATAGAGGAGTCAGCATTAGCCATCAAAGACAAAATTAGGGATAATTTAAATAAGACAAAATGTAATTCATCAAGTTTAGCTTGTAAATCTAAAATGTCAGTATTTGTGTATCATTTTAATGGCTCAGAATTATAGTTAGTAATGACCAGTATTGAAGAGGGAACATTTGTTTATAATTTTAAATGCAAAGGGTGAAGGAAGCTTAATGGTGCATAATGTTTGGATAATCAATGTTGTGATATCAAACGAAGCCGTATTCTCAGAGAGAGGGCATGTTGGCTAAGCGACATCCTGCAACTGGAATTCAAGCTCCCAAATACTGCAGTTCCAGTGTTTTGAGGCTAAGACTGCTTTTATTTGTGACGTGAGGGCCTGTGATTGCAGTCAGCGTGCCTCCTCCTCATGCACTCTCTGTTAGTACAGAAATACACCCCGCAGGTGCAGATTCCAGTCTGAGGATTGCGACATTCCAACCACTTCCCAGAACGGTTTTAACAGACAACACAATGACAGCATGTAACCTTAATTTAAGCTCTTACGTAAATGTCTCTGGATCATATTCTACCACTTCTTAAACTAAATAAAATTAGTGCACTGGCATTTTCTCAAATTCTGTTCTTCTGCCTCTAGAATCACCAGTGCATTTTTAAAAACTATATTCTTATTGGAAATGATTGGGAAAGCCAAATTCTTTGCATGGGAGAAAAATCTCCCTCTGTAAGTAATATACCTTTTATCTGAAAGGGTTAATGGGCTTTTTAAAGTGCTCAATTTATCCAGCGAGGGGAACCCATGACCCTGTTAGGACCTGCCTTTGGTCTTTTCTTAGGAAGAATGTGATTTAGAACTCTCATGTCTCATTCTGCCAGCTGCTTAGTTATTGATGATATTGACTTTTAGTTTAAAAAAGTCTTGCTTTGGAAAATTGTTTTTAACAGCTCTCAACCACTCATGTCCTGTGTTTTTATTTTATATCACTTTTCATTTGGGATATTATTAAGTCAAATCCTTGGTAACCATTCTCCACAATTCAATTTATTTTTACCCAAGATCCATTGAATTCAAGTCACTGCCTTTTTGCAAAAGGTTAACCCAATATTTCATGTTATGCTTTCTACTTATGCTATGTAAAAGAAAAGTCACTGTGATAAGCAGCCAATAAATTGTATTCAGAATGTTTCTCCTCAAAAGTTACATTACTCTGCCGAAATAGATAAAAATAATCATTTATCACAATATGGATTGTGGAAGTAAAACTAAAATAAATGCAGCCATCTTTCTTGTGTGTTACCCAGATTTTTTTCTTTCTTTTTTGTTTGTTTTTTTTTTTTTGCTTTAAATGTTGGCCACAATAAGTACCTTAAAAAAAAGTCATCTTTTTATTTATCAGTGTGAATTAATGAGATTAGTAATGGTTCAAAGTTAAATAACTAGACAAACAAAAACTGCATTTACTTTATATAAGAAAATGTTTTCAATTTTTTTTGTATAAAAATGCACTTAATTATAAATGTTGGCTCTTATTAACTGATAGGGTGCTTTGACATTATTTTATCATAA
This sequence comes from Tadarida brasiliensis, assembly GCA_030848825.1. Lineage (NCBI taxonomy): Eukaryota > Metazoa > Chordata > Mammalia > Chiroptera > Molossidae > Tadarida > Tadarida brasiliensis. The sequence goes on along the minus strand of CM061275.1, from coordinate 3,782,128 downwards.
GGAATAAACTATTTAAAATTCCTTGCTGTATATGTTTATTGTCCAGAAGACAGACATATAAAGAGATAGACTGAAGAAATACCATGTCCATCATATATAAGAATTACTAAAAGTAATCGTCATTTATATTGGGCCAATAAAGTAAGTCCCAGTGATGTTTATTAGAGTGAATACAGTAAACAGTGAAATCCACTGAAAGAACTTAGTGATTATTGGTTTTTGTATAAGCTTTATTGAGAAATAATTTACATACCACACAGTTTACCCATATGATGTGTAGAATTCAAAAGCTTGTAATATATTCATAGAGTTGTGCTACCATCTCCACAATCAATTTTTATCACCTCAGAAAGAAACCATATACCCTTGAGCAGACACTACCCATTTGTCCCTAATTCCCCAGCCCTGGCAACCACAATCTACTCTCTCCCTCCACAGATTTGCGTTTTCTAGACATTTTATATAAATGGAATCATACAGTATGTGGTATTTTGTAACTGTCTTCTCTCAGAGAGCATAATGTTTACCATTTTCATCTATGTTGTTTGTAAATTTCCCAAATTTCTTTCTGTTATTCATATCTAACTCCATTGCATTGTATTTGGAGAACTACTTTCTATGACTTTAATTCTTTTACTTCATTGAGGCTTGTTTTGTGGCCTCGTATATGGTTTATCTTAGAGAATGTACTGTGCACATTGAGAAGAATGTGTATTCTTCTGTTGGGTGGAATGTTCTATAGATATCTATTAGGTTCAGATAGTACACAGTGCTGTTGAAGTCTTTTTTTTCTTTGTTCTTCTACCTTGAATATAGTGTTCTTGGTTGACAATTTATTTTTTCTATTAGCACTTTGAAAATCTCATCTCACTACTTTCTGACAGCTATTGTTCCAGATGAAAAGTCAACTATTAAACTTATTGGAATTCTCCTATACATGATGAGTCATATTTTTTTTTTCTTTTGCTTCCAAGATTTTCTTTTTGGAATTGACTTTTAGCATTTTCACTATGGTGTCGTGTGTGGATCTCTTTGCATTTATCCTATTTCACATATGTTGAGCTTAATGTTTTCTCTGTTTTTTAAAATCAAATTTGGGAAGTTTCAGCCATTACCAATTTTTATATATTTGTGCCTCCTTGCTTTTCTCTTCTGGTACTCCCATTAGAGTATTTTGGTGTACTTAATAGTGTACCACATAACTTTAAGGCTCTGTTATTATTTTTTTTCTCTGTGTTCATTGGATTGCATAATCTCTCTTTAAGTTCACTGATTCTTTCTTCTGCCAGTTCAGATCATCTACTGAGCCCCTCTAGCAAATTTTTCATTTTAGTCATTGTAGTTTTTCACTCAGTTAGGATATTACCTAATAAAGGATTACTTGCAATAAATTTATTTTGGAATTACAGTAGTAGAAGGGGAAAACAACATTTATAATATATATTTGTCTTTGGGTATGTGGGGAGAATATTAAAATAAAACTTTGATTTATTTTTAACAGCAACATATTTACATATGTTTATATATTGTTTATCCTGTCTTCAGAGTCTCCTGGCTTTAAATCCTCGAACACAAACTCATGCAACTCTGCGTTCAACTTCAGCCAAGAAATTAGACAAGAAACATTGGAAGAGAAACCCCGATAAGAACTGCTTTGTAAGTAGCATGGATACATGATTTCACACTAAAAACTAATCTCATTCTACACATTGTAAGACAATATTTTACATATACTTAGAAATGCATTTAAGTATGCATCAAGTACAGCTGTGATTTTTTTATCTTAAATATTTTATATTAGAATCATCTCAAAGTGTGTTTACTGCTTAAAAAAATCTATTGAAACACTTAAAGATCCTATAAGTTTAATTTGGTGACCAAATTTCTTTTCTTAAAAATCTATTAATTTCTCTTAAAATTGTTTTGTGTAATGACACAGTGGTATAGAACAGTTCCCATTGCAGATGTAACTCAACTGAAGAAGGGTAAACTGGAGTGCAGAAACTGTTGTAAGGTGTGCTTCTGGGGACCCTATGAACATGAGGTGTTCAATATGAACATGTAATAGTATATCCAGGTAAGGTGCAGGAGCAAAGACCTCTGGGATGACTTATTGTTAGAACATTATTACCTGGGTCTATGAGGTGATTACAGGGTGGGGCTATGAAACCCTCAATGGGGATTAAGTACAGCCTCGAAGGAAACGTTTAAAATGCTACCTTAGGGCATATGGATCTCTAAATTTGTAAACCAATTTTCTTTCAACCTGATTTCCCCAAATTAACTTCCCCACGTTAATTTTCTCAAATTAATTAGTGAGACAATTAATAGTATTAACTTATTTAACATTAGTTCTTTTGTTATTTTGTGTACACTGTCTAATATAACGGTTTCAATTTATTTTTCTGTACTTGTTGCTTCCTTCGTATATGTAGATGGGAATGAGGGTATTTGCAAATGTGCATGTGTGTTTATCAGACTTTTTATTTTTCTGTCACTGGCCAGTTGGTAAAATTTTTTGAAGGCAGGAAAAAATAGAAGTACAGAGAAACAATAGGAGTGTAGATGATAACACAGCCATGTAATGGCAGACCTGGGTTTGGAATTGTTTTCCTTGCTCAGGTTCTTTGAGCTTTGCCCTGTACAATGACACTTAGGACACTGGTGTGGTCTATATTTGATTAAGGAGTAGACAAACAACCAGGCACAATCCTGTACAATAATGGTGGGGACTGAAAACAAATCATTTAATTATTAAATATGAGAGTGAACTGAAGTTCTGGCTGGGTAACTCTGTTGGTTAGAGCACCAGTCCGATAAGCCAAGGTTGCAAGTTCGATCCCTGGTCAGGGCACATGCAAGAATCAACCAATATCTAGTCTGTTTCCCTGTCTGCCTTTCTTCTTCCTTTTTACCTTGGTCCTTGAAGTAACCATATTCCAGGCACTGTGTTGAATGCTACTCAAAGATGAATAAATATCTGCAAAAAAGGTATTCTAAAATTATCTAATAAAATAGATACAAATTTAGTTTTAATACATAAATTAGAAAATAGGCATCTTCTGAGAACACAGGCATCTGTTTGACCAGTAAAAGTGCCCTTAAGAAAGGCAATTCTGAAATTTTTTACTCAGGAGTTTCTTCCCTTGACAGTTTATAACCATTCTAGTACTAATTGGAAATTCTAAATTCAATAGGGGATTTAAGCTGGCAAATGTGTTTATACTGGTTAATGAAGCACAAAGCAGTTTTTTCCAGTATCTTTTAAGCAGGTGTTCCATAACTGCTGTTTATTTTTGCCATTTTTGAAAATGTTGAAATGTCCTAATTACATAAGTATTTTGCAATCATTTTCCATTAGCAATTTTTTAAGACCAGAAAAATGTTACAAATCAGAAAACATCCTGGGAGAAAATAAAAAGGAAGGCAATTCAAGACAGCTTATTATTGGCCAGGTTTTTAAGAATTTTAGCTAATTTGTTCGAAACACTTGACACTTAGTAGGAGCACACAGTAAAAAAGTAAAAATAAGGATAAACCAAATGGTGGAACCAGAGGTTGAATCCATGAAATCGGGCACCACATCTTTTTAAGTAGAACTTTAAAAATAAGTGAATGAAAATAAAAAATGAATTTTTCCCTTCTAGGCAATGATAATGACTAAGTAATATGTAAGTTTTGATAAATCATTTCCCACCCCATATGAGCTCCCTAATCTGGATCTGTAACTTCTTCAGTTCTGTATTTATCGCCTGTTTATCGTGGACCAGGCACTGGGCCACTTTTCAATCTGGGGTAAAGATGAATATGATATAGGCCTTCCAAAAAAGTTCTCACATTCTTTTGAAGACAACAGAAATGGCAATAAATAATAGTAGTTCCCTTTCAAAGGACAAACCAGGAAGGGGTTTTAATTATCACTGTGAGTTGGTCAGATTTGCCTTTTGCCGAATCAGTCTGGCTTTCAGTGTGGAAGAAGGACTTGAGGCGGGGGGTGGGAGGCGAGGCCTGGGGACTGGCACGGAAGGCTGGAAGACACATGAGGAAGACCGGGGTTCTGGGGATGTAGGAGACACAGTGGCTTGCGTGTGTTTAGGAGGTGCCGTAGACTGTTTGGTGGCTATAACAAAAATACCACAGATTGGGTGACTTAAGCAACAAACATTTGTTTCTAATAGTTTTGGAGTCTGGGAAGTTCAAGATCAAGGCTCTGGCCGACTCGGTGTCAGTGAGGGCCCTTGTCCCAGTTCATAGATGGCTGTCTTCTTGCTGTGTCATCACATGGCAGAGGGGGCAAGAGAGCTCTCTGGGGTCTCTTCTGTAAGGACACCAACCCCATTCGTGAGGACTCTATCCCCAAGACCTAATCACCTCTCAAAGGCCCCACCTCACATATCACACTGAGGGTAGGATTCACATGTGAATTTCGGGGGCAGGACACGCACATTCAGTCCATAGCAGGAGGTAAAATAAATATGACTTAGAAGTGGACTTTCTGTGTGCATTGAGTTGTTTATGGGATAAATTGAGAGAAATAGTGAATTCAGCTTGGGATCTTCTTAGTTTCTTGTACCTGTGTGACATCCTGTTTAATTGTAAAAGTTGTAGCTCAGTAAAGGGATCAGGGATGGAGGTGAAACGTTTGGAATCATCAGAATATATATGGGTAGTTAAAAGCCTATGGGTAGAGTTACCTAGGAGTGGAGGTTAGACCTTTGGAACCTTTGGGCAGGGATTAGGGAGAGGCAAGTGAGGTACTGGCCTCAGGTGAAAAATATAAGGGACAGTAAAGACTCAGTAGTCAAGTTAAATAATACAAAAACATATAATACGTGTATGTGGGAGCATACCTCAGGCCCCAGTGGGGTTCAGCACGGCCCTGAACACCAGCGTGGTGTGGGCAAGCAGAGATGAGAAGTAGCTAAAAGCACTCTGAGGGGTGAGATGAGACCCACAGGACGATTGTGAGAGCGTTTTGACAAAGAAGAAGAGGTCAGTATTGTTTTTCCTCTTAGACATGATTTCCAAATGTGGTTATTTTTCCTACTCTGGAATTTATCCTTAGAGTTTGCCTTCTATGCTGAGTCCAATTTTTCTTCTCAAGTTTATGTGACTCTTATGAGATGAAATCTACATAGTTTATACATCAGTCAATTAATTTCATTCAAAAGGTGAAGGTTGGGTCATTCTTGCTTGAAAGCCAGCTACTTGGTTCTGTTAGACTTGACATACGGTTCAGGTCCTAATATTGGTACATATCAAATTTACAATATGGATTCTTTTTTATTAATCCTCACCCACGGACATGCTTAGAGAGAGGAGGGGAGGGAGAAAGAGAGAGAAACACCTGTAGGCTGCCCCCAACATGCTCTCTAACAGGGCTCAAACCCTCAACCCAGGCACGTGCCCTGGCTGGGAATTGAACCGGCAACCTTTTGGTGCAAGGGATGACGCTCAGAGAACTGAGCCGCTCCTGCTGGGCTGGATTCCTATTTTTAAGCTTCAAAGTGAAATGAACTTGTGACCAGATTCACAGTAAGAAAGCAATTCCTGTTCTGCCCTTGCCTCTTCTTACACCATATTTTAAAACAACTTTTCAAGTTTGAGCTTGCTTTCCTGATTGTTGACAGTAGCTTTCTTCCAAAAATAGTCTGAATGCCTGAAGGAGTTTTTGAAATAAAAAAGAAAAGAGAAGAAAAAGAAAAACCCAAACTAAGATTCTTTGTAACCTAATGCCTTCTTCTAAAGGTGAAAAGTACATTGTTTGTGTAATCTGGTTTTATCATTCCTATTTTAAGACCACATATCCTGCTGTGTTTATTGAGAAATTTGTAATGAATGAGAAAAAAAATAAGTTTTAAAATAACTATATTTTAAGTGATCTTTATTGGACAGTCTCTTCCATACTTTTCACAAATGTTAGAAGCTCTCACTAGATGAATTTACTAATTAATTTTATGTGTGCGTGTTATGATGGACATTGACTAGAGGAAAGTATTTAACCCTTTAAAGAAAATGCAAGTTTGAAACTTGAACAGAGGGCACAATTTATAGAGATTAAAAAGTACTGTTAAATGCCTAAAAATCCTGCTGTCAGAGAATAAAACTTTAAGTAGAATGGGGATTCTGAGCCTAAAATCGTGTGTCGTTTAGACATACGCAGACTGTCATTTTGAAATTGGGGTGAGGCTTGCATCACATGGGTGTTGACCCATAACCAATATTTACCTTAAACAGTAACGTGTTGCTCGTGGGAAGGCATTTTTGGTGGAAGTCTTGAAGTCTGGTTATGGATTTCAAAAGGAGAATTTCAGGTGATCTCAGATTCTTTAAGAATACAAAGCACACCCTGAATTAGTCATTATCATCTGAAACTATTGACTGGTTTCTATTGTCTGTATCTGAAGCGGGGACATTGAAGAGCATCCCCTGAACAGTTCAGTGGCTGGGAATAGTTCCTGTCATAGCAGGGAGCCCTCTGAACAAACGAATGTGTTGCATCATGCTGTCCATATTCAAATAGCATGACGAGAGATGAATCAGTCTACCAAATTTTAAGACTTACAGAGTATAAATATTTGCTTGAAATCTGACTTGTACAGTTTCATTAAATGCTAAATATTGATGGCAGACCTAATACGTGTCAGCCACTGTAAAAAGGGGGGGGTGGAGGGGGGGACGCACACTTGTCTTGCCTGAACAATTTTCAGTCCTTCCCACAGTCATTCAGGTCGCTCACATCAACCGCTGTCAGAACTGCCAACCATGGGAGTTATAGTTGAAGTGTGTATACTGGTGTCAGGACTCAAGGTTGGCCTCCCGGAGGAAACAGAATTAAAAATACAAACAAAAGAGGGAAAGAAAAAGAAGAGTGTGTGTGTGTGTGTGGGGGGGGGTCCCAACAGAGTGGACAACAGATCATGGAAAGAATTAAGAGGAGGGGGTATATTGAACTTAAGGCATGAAGCCATTTCAGTACTGAATGGCCGAAGTGTAGCAGGTGAAGGAAAGGACCAAGAGATGAGACCCAAGAGTTGACGTACAAGTGACAGTCACAGTGATGATCATGAGGGTAATATAAATAATGACCTGTGTTGGCAAGTTCTGTATTCTGGTTATTGCATCAGGGAAAGTCCATGTCATCGCCTTAAGAAAGCACACTCTTTGCTACATGCTACCGTGTAGAGTTTTGCCATGTAATATGAGGTTCTCTCTTTGAAAGTATGTGTTTTCCACACTTAGAATTATTCTCCGGGCAGAAATATGTAATAAAATGTTAATTGACGAAGAAGAAAAAGGGTTAACTCTTGATTTCCTGAGGCTGTTACAAGGCTGAAAATTATTTATTTCTGTCTGATCACAAGTTTCTCCATGTGACACACAAATTAAACTCATTTGTAATTGTCAGCCATCAGCCCCATTACTTTATTTTGCTCATCTTCAGTTTGAAAATTTTGTAACAGTGAAATGTTGGCTCTGTTTTTTTTTTTAAACCAACTTTATTGTTAATTAGAATGGCATGTAGTTGTCTAGTCAGGCTTTAAATTGGACTGGAACCAACTTTCCCTGAAGTAAGGCGTGTTTCATTTTGCTTTCTTAGCAAAAGAAAGAAAACTTTCCCTTTAAAGCTAGCTTCTTATCTTTGACATGGGTTTTAGGAAAGAAGACAGTGAAACCAGAAGGGCTGACCTGTCAGCAGAAAGCCTGGTTGAGAAGGAGCCCCAGAGATAAACTAATTGGGTTCAATGATTGGTTCTGCCATTTACTAGCTGCGTGATCTTGAGCGAATTCCTCAATCTGTTTCTGCCTCCATCTCCTCTTCTGTAAAATGAGGGTAATAATAGCATCTACCTGATACAGTTGTTCTTAGGAGTGATTGAGTCAATTTGCCTGCTATCCTTAAAACAGTGCCCGGCTCTTCCTGTAATTCTCTGTAAGTGTTATGACTTATCATTACAGCATTGATGGGCTGATGCTCCCAGGACTGTTTCTGTTACCACATATGGAGGTCCACCGTGACAGTGGGTACCGAGCAGAATACCTAAATGTGGACAGAACATGGGGAGGTAATGAGCAGGGGGTATTAAGGATGGTAATGCAAAACAGAGCATTTCCTTTAGTGCTCAGAAATTTCCTGGCAGCAAAGTGCATGCGTGTGTGTGTGTGTGTGAGAGAGAGAGAGAGAGAGAAACAGACACTAGATTTTTTTAGCACTTCCTACTGAATGCATCAAGTTGGAATGAATGATATTTGTGTGATTTTTTTCTCCACTTTCTCCTTTCTCCAAAAAGCTTCAGTGTGCTGCCTGGTCCTGACCAGTTTCATCCTGGCCTACAGCTCTGCCTCGTCATGGGGACTCCACCCTGGTGAGCCCTGCAGGGGACTGAGTGCTGGCTAACCTGACATGCGCTCCTCTCTTATTTCCTCTCACCATTTGACAAGACAGTTTCTCTTTAGGAGTGTTTATATAGGTTATATATTAGTCCAGGGATATTGAGAAGAGACCCCAAAGATGTGGAACCAAACTGATGCGATTTGTTTACGTAGCCATTCTTTGCACAGCCATAAACAGTAAATCGGAATTGTGTGATGTATTGTAGGTCAATAAGTACTGTATAATAAAGCAGATGCGTGTTAAGACTATATCTGTAAAAACAGAACATGGATATTTTAAAAGATATTAATGAAGCATATTACTGTATTTGCAAATAAGAAATATCTTTGCATATGGGAAAGCAGAATGCTCTGAACAAAAGAAATCAGCTAAATTGTCTTTAGCGCCTAATGGTCTATTTTACCTTCGCAAAACATTTATTTGGTGCTCAGAGCAAATAAATGCATGAGTTTTGCTGTTTTCCGAGTGGGTGTACAATGGGTGTACAGCTGTCTTCTAATAGCTCTCCTATTCAGACACTAATCAGTGGGACCCACGTGGAATGCTAGACTCCTGAATAGGTAGACAATGGCAGCAGCATTTTTAATCACAGTCCCATTCGAGCGCTAATCGGAGGGATGATTAAGGGACACGAGAGGGAACACTTTGACGTGTGATCCTTGGAACTGACTTCTGTGCAGGCTGTACTCCGCAGAGCTCACTTGGTCGGACTGATTTCCTTAAATAAAGTGCCATGATTTCCAATGTAGGAAATATTGCCCATTCAAATGATCAGGAATTGAGGAGCTTTTCTTTTCCTAGAGATTGGGGGTATGCTGCGTACTCACAAAAGCGAGAACACTGATGTTCTGCGTATTACTCAGAGAATCAGGGACCAGAGAGAAAACAGCATGAAAAAGACCCTGCTCTTTCTCTGCGTCTGAACAGGCTCCGCTGCCTAGTCCTCCACTATGCAAGTTTGCGAATGGAAACTCACTTGGATTTTCCTATACTGCAGTCAGGGTCAGCACTCCTTGTTTTCTCTAAACCAGGGTAATTTTTTTGTTACCTCTCTTGAGTTGCTTTGATAAAAATAACAAAAAAGTGTGCACAGGATGACGCTCCAACCAACTGAGCCACACCAGCTAGGGCAACATTTTATCTTTATGTACACAGAGGCCTCCACAGAAAAGACGTGAGGACCCAAGGAAGCAGTTAGATTCGTGGGCTTGTATATCATTTTAGCAAAGAGCGGTGAATTGCAGGGAGGTGACAGACAGAGGAAGGAAGGGCTGGTTAATTGTGGGAAGGTGACCATGGGGAAAGTAGGCAGGTAAGCGTTAGTTTGGTAAGGTGTCTGTGCATCTCAGTGCGGACTCGCTGTCTGCAGTGATTAGCATTGCTTTGGTGCAGGAGAGGGTAAGAGGAGCTCGTTCACAAAGGGACATTTATTCCTGCTTTTAGGCATGGGGGGAGGGTGAAGAGATCTTTCTGCATTTGCATTGTCTTCATTGCTTTTAGCTCCAATGATCTTCATGGTGCATATTTTGGGGCAGCACATTCTGATACCTTTGATAGACAGCCTCTTAGGATTGAGTTCCCTGTATTTGGTTTTTTTTTTTAATGTTCCTTAGCTATAGGACTCTTTTCTACAAGAGACAAATATTTATAAGTTCTAGATACAGAGGCCCGCGGTGCACACGGGAGGGTGTCTGCCCCCAGTGACGACCGCACGGTGGCCCCTTGGCGCTCTGAGTGCCGTCTGCTGGCTGTGAGTTCCCATGACTTCATTCGGGTTGAAAAAAACCAGCCTGGGCCGAGAACATCAGATTCTCTCTCAGAAGTCTGGGACAAAAGATTCTATTTCATTCTGAGCTGTTTGAGCAGAAAAAAAGAGAAAAACCTGTGTGTTTTGGTGTGTCCATGTTCCACATTCCGCGTATATTAAACAGCAGAGAAAGCCCGTCTGAAGAGAAGACAGAGGCAGAAGCAGACAGAAAGCTGTGGGGTCCCTTACTCATGGCTCCTCATGGCCAAGTTTCACAGCCTGTGTTTGTGAGTTACACTCATTTTTCTTGTTTTGGTCTTCGACTACCTAAAGCAAGTTTCCAATACAGACAGCTGCAAATTCCCAAGGAGCACAGTGGTGTATGTCAGATTCTAATATGTTAGAAAAAGGTGTTTTATTTTTAGGGACTAGGTTAAATTTATAATTACTAAGCTATAATCAGGCAAGTTTTCCTGGTTTGTCCCAAATTAGCTGTTTTCCTGAAGGAACTTACTTTCAAAGAGCGACGTAGACACGCTCAGCAGCGTGGGCGTCTGGCGACCCCGTCTCAGCCAGTGATGGTGTGCGACTGCAACACGCGCAGTGACTGAAGAATGTTTTATTAATTAAAAATAAAGCCAGCTATTTTAATAACAGGAATCGGCATCAAGAAAGCCACACGTGACAGATCAGTAAAGTTCAGTGATGTTGAAAACAGTGCCGAAATGCGGAAAACAGGAATGTTGATGGAAATTTTTTCCTGCTGAGATGTACATTCTATTTGAGGGTTTCACTGGCCTCCCGGTGTGTTTGTTAACACAACGTTGGCATCAGGAAAGAACCTAGACAGCGTACGTGCTCTAGGAAATCATTTGGAAACGATTATAAATGTATCACCAAGGTAGAATGTCTATAATCTATCCCAGATTATAGAATGTCTTCCTCCAAGGAACTCAGAACACTTGACACTGATCTCATCACCTTGGGGAAGTATTTCTATGGTAGGTATTGTTCTGTCATTCCCTTCAGGAGAAAACACGTGGACAGCATCAGCATTTTTTGTTCGACTTCCCTTGAGATGTCTTCCCTGACACACGTGTTGTTCAGAAGGGTGTGTGCAGTCCCGTGTATTTTGTGATTTCCCAGTTCTCTCTCTGTTAATTGATCTAGGTTATTCCACTGTGGCCAGAGAGCAGACATTCTATATTTTCTATTCTTTTAATTTCTTGAGATGTGTTTTATGACCCAGAGTATCTATCTGCCTTGGTGAATGTTCTATGTGAGCTTGAAAAAAATGTGCATTCTGCAGTTGTTGGACGAAGTCCTCTGTAGATGCCCATTCTGTCCAGTCGGTTGATGTAATTGTGGAGTTGAACTGTGTCGTTACTAATTTTCTGCCTGCTGGATCTGTCTTAGAAAGGGGTGTTAAAGTGTCCATCTAAGACAGTGGATTCGACTATATCTCTTTGCGATTCTATTAGTTCTTCTCTCATAGTTTGATGTGCTGTAGTTAGGCATATACACATCAAGGACCATTGTGCAATGCCCTTTTTTCCCTAACAATTCCTCCCTTCAAGGTCATTAATGCATCCATCACTTCACATATTTACCTTTTTTTTAATGAGAATATTTGCTATATTCTCTTAGCAAATTTTAACTATACATTACAGTATTATCAACTGTACTCATCATGTTGTAAATTAGATCCTCAGACCTTATTCGTTTTGTAACGGAAAGTTTGTACCCTTTTACTAACCTCTTCCTATTTACCCCTCTCCCAACCTTTGGCAATCACTATTCTTCTCTCTGTTTCTCTGAGTTCAACATTTTTTTTTTTTTTAGATTCCAGGCTCATCCATGTCATTGCAAATGACAAGCTACACCCCCCCCCCCCCATAAAGGTCGATTATTCCATTGCATAGTTGTACTACACTTTTAAAAAAATCCTCAGCCAGGGATATTTTTCCATTTATCTTCAGATACAGTGGTTGGGAGGGAGGGAGAGAGAGAAACATCGATGTGATAGAGACACACCAACTGGTTGCCTCCCGCATGACCCGACCAGGGCCGGGGATGAACCGCAGCCGAGGTACGTGTGCCCTTGACCGGAATTGAACCCGAGACTCTTTGGTCTGAGGGCTGACGCTTTAACTGCCGAGCCACGCCGGCCAGGACTAGACTACATCTTCTTTCTTTATGCATTTATAAATGAATGCTTAGGTTGTTTCCACTCCTTGGCTGTTGTGATAACGCCGCAGTGAGCAGCATCGATATCTCCCTGAGATGATGACTTTGTTGCCTCTGGACATAAACCCAAACGCAGGATTGCTGAGCAGTGGTTCAGTCAGTTCCGTTCAGACTGTATCCTCAGGGCCAAGACAAACGCTTGGCAATAGTAACTATGCAAATTAATGAAACAAAGATTCTAGAAACTAGACCATGCTACTATTTCAAATCTAATTCATGAAATTTGAACACATACAGTTACAAAATTGAGGTGCACATTTAAAGTTTGGCCTTTCAAATTCACTTTCTGTTTTTTCTTTTTTTAATCCTCACCTGGGGATATTATTTCCATTTACTTTTTAGAGAGAGTGGAAGGGAGGGAGGGAGAAAGAGAGAAAGAGAGAGAGAGAAACATTGATGGGAGAGAGACACATCGATTGGTGGCCTCCTGCACACACCCTGACGGGGCTGGAGATCGAACCTGCAACCCAGGCACTTGCCCTTGAATGGAAATCAAACTCGAGACCCTTCGGTGCCTGGGTTGATGATCTAACCACTGAACACACTGTCCAGGGCTCAAATTCTTTTGCCTCTTTGAACACCAATTTCGAGGTGTTGAAATTAGAAATATGTACCTCCCATAGACTAAATGAAAAGTCTATAGTAGAATACCTGATTTTCTCAGCTACCATCTAACAGTATCTTTTAGTGAGGAAAATGATTTTCAGGTTCTGTAAGTAAATATTAAAATACAGCTGTCACCTTGGCTTTTGACTAAAAAGGCTGTTTTAGGTCATCAGAAGAAAAATATTAGATAGCTTATATCTTTGTACTGTTATGATGAGAAGTTTTTATTTTACCTGGAATTATTCTCTACAAAAGACTTGAAGAGGAGCATGTTATGGTTTTTGCATGGTGCCCAAATGAAATAAGGAATAATGTTTCTTACCCTGATGCCCTGAAGACCTGGACATTTTATAAAATTGTGAGATCCTTGGGAGCGTATTTTATAATATTGTTCATAGGATAAAATTTCACAAACAAAATAATCTAGCTGATTTTACTGCAAAGATATGCCAGTTTTCCCATCATTACAAATTGAGGAATCATTTACTGCAGAATTTCCCAAACTTTTTCTTCCTTTTTTGTTTTGTTTTAGAACTCCATGACACACACCAATATCGATAATATTTGCATGCCACACTGAGGTACCAGGGAGAATTTTGAAGTGTCTATATGGGGCTTGATGAGAGAGTTAATTACTTTTCCTTCTCTCATATATGTAAATTTATGTAAACAAACTATTTATTAAGTAAATATATAACAAATATGTCATTATATATAAAAACACAAGTATAACACAATATAATCAGCAATAATCAAATATAGAAGAAATACCTTAAGTATTTATAATTTATTAAAAAAATTCAAATGGGTTGCTTTTCAAATTAAGATCAGGATGTTAGCAGAAGGACCTATACAAATACTATTCAAACATATTGTTTCAAGTGTTGTAGATTTTGAATGTGTGCAAATGACTCAATAATTTTTTATCACCCTGAGAAATGTCGTCAGTTCGCATCCCCCAGTGCGCCCTGTTATGCCTCTGACCCGTGCGCAGAGCCGGTTAGAAGCTGTGGTACGGAAGCCCCACGGACGGGCTCGTGTGTGATTTCTGTGCCACCACCTGTGGCATCTCTTGACGGAACCAAGTCCTCCACTTCAAAGGCTGTGGCAGGGTGGTCAGGAGAGTGAATTGAAAATAAGGATTTATTTTATATGCACTTTTGGAAATGCTTCTTGAGGATTCATCCTGGTATCCAGGAAGGAAGTTTCTCGCGTGGCCATGTAACTCCATGGATCTCCATGTCTTCTGTTAGAACATCACAGGTGTTTGAGCTCCTTGACGATAGGGACCTTGTCTCAGTCATCTTTGGTTCCCTATTTCTACATGACTGGTAGCTCAGCAATTCAACGAGTAATAAAAAACGGAGCTGCCCTCTGTATGGTCCTGTGGATGCCAATTTAAAATGTGAGTCAGCGATGAGAACTTAGATTATTTAAATACTTTATATTAGAATTTTTTTTAAAAAGTGTTTTTTTTTTTTTTTTTTTGTTTGCTTGTTTGTTTTTGTTAATCCTCACCCGAGGATATTTTTCCATTGATATTTAGATAGAGTGGAAGGGAGGGAGGGAGGAGGGGAGAGAGAGAGAGAGAAACATTGATGGGTGGCCTCCCACACGCACCCCAACCAGGGCTAGGGATTGAACCTGCAACCCAGGTGCCTGCCCTTGACGGGGAATCAAACCTGAGACCCTTTGGTGCTGGGGGCCATGGTCCAACCACGGAGCCACACAGGCCAGGACGCATCATTGCTTTTCAAACGATAAAACAGTGATAGAATTAACCCTGAAAAGATGTTAAAGTTCTAGTCTGCTCTGTTTTCTACAAAATGAGTTGTTTTGTTTTATTACATAGACAATTTAAGAAAAAAGAGGGCACTGCATTTTCCCCTTTCGTTAGCAAATTGGTAAGGAATCATGGGAGATATAGTCTAAAAACGGACATGTATTTAAAAAATCATCATTGATTTGATTTTTAATATATCATTTATGGAAGAACAGATGGTGGAGTTATAGTTATAAACAATGAAATACAAAAATCACCCAGCCCGATGGCTTTTAGTAGGCAATTTGCATGATGAAATTAAGTTGGAAAAAAATAGGAGACTTAATTCTTATAGATGACATTATTGGTACTTCTGTTTTCCCTATTATCTCATGTATTTCTTATCTCTCATGATTGCCTAGCACCCTCATATTATACCTCTTCTCATGTTTCCTCCTATTCAGTTAATCTAGTATCTGGGCTGACTTTTTTAGACATTTAAAACCAGATTCTGCTGTGAAAATCCATTTCTGTTAAATAATTTATATGAAATAAAAGGACTATTGAATGAGAGCACGAAATAGTTCATTAGGAAGCCTTGTAGGCGTGAATAGTGCCCTGATACAGAGTTCGGTTTCATTTTCATAACTAAGAATTTAGCTCAGCATAGCTTAATCTACTTCCTTAATTAATACCTGCATGTTAAGTAACAGAGGAAACTGGACATTTAACCTGCATCTTGCCATTTGTAGGACAGTATTCTTTACCCGTTGTAGTTGTGCATGACCCTAATCAGATATTTAGAACCCTATTTTGGTTGCCTGCAGAGTTAGCTATTCAAACTGAAAACATTCTGTAAGAATCCCTTATAACTTGAAAACTGGAAGACTCATCTTCCCCAGAGGACTCGGCCTGTGCAATTTCAGCCGTGGAGGACGGCCATCCATTACCCTTATCACCATTCTCTGCCCAGTGCGTTTGCTCTGTCTTCCTTTCCATGCCCTGTGTTTGTTTATCTAATTTGGATTATTAGCATGCCATAATGGTCTATAATTTTCCCCTCAGTCATTTACTTCTCAGGCAGGAAATTTCTCAGGGCTCCTGAGGACACCACCACCACGTGGTTATTTTGATTTTGTTAAAGGAAAGTTGCAAAAATCAAAGTTTGGAAGAGACTCGTGTGTTTAGAAAAGCTTCCTTCAAATGTTGCTGCAGAATACCTGCCCATGTGTTTTCCTGTCAACATGCACACCAGGGGCTAGACTGACCTTGGTGATAAAGGCTGAGCATAGCAACCCTTAAATTCATCTTGATGTCTTTAATTTTTAATGTAACTATTATGGTGCTTTGAAAATTATGAGAGATAATTCACTTTTTATTTGTGGAATGCTTTGATTGTGGTTCACACCCTTCTACCAAACGAGTAAGGTTCAAATCTAGGCTCCGTCAGTTTCTACTCAGGAAACCGTAGGCGAGTTCTTCAAACCCCTGTGCCTCAGTTTCTCCATATGAAGAATGGAATATAGTCATGGCTTTTTAAAAAAGAGCTGTTGTAGGGTAGAAAAGAATTAAGACATATAAAGCACTAGAACAATGCTAGTACAGAGCAAGAATTCAGGAAGACTAGCTATTAAAGGATTTACGGTAGTGCAGAGATTTTTTTTTTTTTTTTAAATGTATTTAGACAGAGAAAAATGGAATCACTTGAAAGCCTACCGTTGAGTCACCAACACTTCCAAGTGTGTTGTTTTAGTCTTAGTCTATGCTTCTGTGTTTTTATTAAAAATGGGATTATAGAATATATCTTAGTTCCAAACCTCATTTTGTTCACATAAAATAACATGTAAATGTTCCATGTAATCACATATCATACTGCATATTGTTTAAATGTCCTTAGTATCACAGTCATGATAATTTATGTATTGAATGTCCTAGAACTTCGTAGTGGATGTTGTTGCAACGGTCGCCATTTAACATCCTTAATTATTTAAGATTATTTTCTGAACACGTTTAGGAAATCTCTGCCTTATATCTAACCTTCAATTACTAGTTATAACTCAAAGCAAACAAATTGTTTCCTTTCAAATATTTGGAAACATATGAGTCATAATCTCATAATACATAGAAACAAGTCTTTAATCTTTCCTTATTGTTTTCCTCTGAAAACCCTTTGGTTTTTATTTGAGCTCCTCCAAAACAAACATGGCACTTCAGATGCTGACTAATGGTGACAGACTACTTGCTGTTAGTTATACAACACAGTTTCTCTTTTATAACTATGACAAGAGTAACAGTGATTCATATCTAATTAAGCAAAATTGTACGAATTAGTCACTTCATATAATATAGATTTATGTTCGTATTTTTTAAACGGGCAATTTAAATGTGTATTATACACATGCATATTTTAAATGTTTATAATACTGATGCTGATACTTACAGGCTGTATACACATAAAAGAAAATTCCTTTTAGTATATTTGCTGCCCTAATAACATAAAATATAATTGCATATCACAGCCCAACCTCTTATCTTCTCTACGGTGACACTTTCATATTCTCTTAAAGGATGAACTGTTTTGATTTATTTTGTTGTATTTACTCAATATGACATTTTAAGAGAATAGTCTCAGTCTATAGTCTATAATATGTTCTTAAACAGAGGTGATATTTTCTTATTGTTAAACAGAGATATATTAAAGTTTTCCATTGATATTGGCTATTGAAAAATATTTTAAATGCTATGCTTTCATCTCAATTTCCTACAATTTTATCTTCTGTGTGGATTTTACCATTTATCAATCTAAAACAATCCTGTGCTTTGCATCTGCCTGGCCCATACTTTCATTTTTAAATTCTCATTTGATATAGAGGTATATCCTTATTTCATGATTTTTCAATTCTGAGCATCTTTGTCTTTTAATAGAGAAGTCTAAATGTTTTACATTTGTGTTTAATTGATAGATTTGGACTTGCATTCAAATGCTCTTTCAGTCCCCAACCTACCCTCATTACATCTATGATATTTCTTTTTCTTTTGGCTGAGATTTCTATTATTTCTAGACTAATAAGTTACACACTATAGTTTGATTCTGTAAGTATTTACTATTAAGTTTTATTAATTGACTTCTCTACCAGAGTCATCAATACTGGAGTCAAATGTGGAGTCAGGCTTTGTGGAGTTTGTTCATGTAAGCTGATAACTGTAGTTCACTTGTACTTCCTGTCTAAAGGTCCCTTCTGTCCTTTGTTAGGGTAAGTGGGTACCGAAATCCTTTTAGATTGTGTGAAACTTCTAATATTTCAATAAGCTTCATAGGTATGTTAAGGACAATTATATTACCAATTACTTACATTTTTTTTAGTTTTATTCTTCATTTACCTTCATTTTTTTTTTTTTTATCCTCACCCGAGGACATTTTTTCATCAGATAGAGTGGGAGGGAGAGAGAGGAAGAGAGAGAGAAACATCGATGTGAAAGTGACACATCGAGTGGCTGCCACCCGCATGACCAACCAGGGCCAGGGACAAGCTGCAGCCGAAGTACATGCCCTTAGCGGGAACCGAGCCCGGGTCTCTCTGGACCGCAGGCCGACGCTCTAACCGCTGAGCCAAACCGGCCAGGGCATTTACCTTCATTTTTAATACTATACCTTCTTTGTACTTAAGAAATAAAGCAATGGAGGGGGTTTTAGTTTGAATAATGATTTGACATTTTTTGTAGCCATTGGATTTTTAGTTTTCAGCTGTCACTCTATCCCAAAAGTATTTTATTGTTCCTAGGAGAAAAATAATTTATTTTGAGGAAAAATACACAGTTCAGTGTCAAGCATGTGGTGTGGCGGAGCCCTGCCTGAATGCCTGACAGTCCGCTGGGAATACCAGGCCGCGTCTGGGTGAGCGGCAGTGTCCCTCGATCTGCGGTGGCTGGACGCGGGAGCTGGGGCGGCGGCCCCACCCTTGTTCTCACGTAATTCCTCTAACCAAGGGTGACTGCTCTCTTGTGCTACCTTTTTTTTTTTTTAAGAAATCTATACTTTCTGATGAATACAGAAACACACGATGAACTAATACTTTAAGTTAAAACATTAGTGAACAGGGAGAGTGAGTTAAAAAGAGAGCAGAAAGTACCACGTGATGGTGTGTGCCCCTGCCTTTAAGACAAGGAAGCTAAACAGCTATTTCCATGTAGAGGCATCATGTGATAGTTTCAATAATAAGCAACTCCTTGTCACGGTTGGGAAGGTCTACGTGGTTAGACCTTGTCTGCGTCCTGATTTTCCTTCTATCATTATGTGCTGTATTTCTCATACTTGAGGCACACTGTCTTTTTCTACTTTCCTTGAAATTAGCCAAGTTCAGAACCATTTCAGGGTCTTTGCAATTCCTCTTCCCTCTCTCATGACCATAGAAAGACCTTCCCTGACCACTGTGCTCGTACTAGGCCAAGTCTTCCTATCACATTATCTGCCTTTTTTCCCCTAAAGCATTAACAGTGGACGCAGCTATCAGTATGAAATGTCGACCTTTGACCTGTGCATATGTACCATACTTTAAATAGATATTTTAAGAATATTTTGGTATCATCTCCCTCCCCTGTATTAAAATGTAAGCTTTATGAGGACAGACAACTAGAATATTTAGAATAAACTCTAGAAGTATTATTATTTTTTCCCCAGTAAATCCATACAAATGGAATTCATACAAATGATTTATGTAGGCAAGTATGATGGGTGTCTATTTAAGAGTACTGCTCACGCAATAGACATCTGACATTATAAGGAAAGAAACGTAGTTATCATTTAATCTACTTATTGCACTAAATAAGGCAGCCTGACTGCGTGCCATGGTAAGTGCTTAAAAATCAAGTTTCCGTTTCCAGCGTGGCTGGCCGAACAGAGCCCTCATGCAGCTGGTACCACGTTCTTCAGGGTTGTTAGAAGGTTCCATAAATAACGGATTTGAGCCAGACAATGGAATTCTCCAAAATCACCATATAATGGCACGTGGATGTTTTTGCTCTATTTTGGTTTGTCTTAAAATTGCATTCAGTTCACATGGAGTCAGCTTCTGCTGAGGGAAAGTGTGATAACTCTCTGCTGCTACACCGAAGGGAAGCGTATTGTTTGCTGAGGGAAATGGTTTCTGCCATTCAATCAGTATGTTCTAGTGAGTCAAAGTGTCACTTGAATTCCTAAGAACACCTAGACTGGGAAGTTGGGGGGCAATTGTTGCTGTTGTAAGAACCATAAAGCAATATTTCGTTGATTATGTTCAAAATGGGTTCAATGCATAGAGCAAGTTGTCCATTCTGAGCTCTGTTAATGAGGAGGGACGTGGAAACTGAAGTGGATTCCTGAGATGAGCACATATATAAATCGACAGTTAAAAACAAACCAGAATGATGAAGCGAGTCCGGACTGGATTGTTCAGGCTTGAGACCAGAAGAGTGGGGAGTTAATAACAGTCTTTAGGTTGAAGGGTTCTTAGCCAAGCAGGACGACTAGCTGTTTTCCATCGCCGGTGAGTCCAGGACAAGAGGACCGAGTTAACAACTATTTATTGAACATCTCCATTGAGCATAAGGGCTTTAGATTAGGACTACAGAATGTCCTGAGAGTGAAGATGTTAATTCCTTTTCTTAAGTCTTTTAAACAATATAGATTTTCACTTCATAACTCTATCAATAGACAGTAGTATTAGTTCAATTCAACATTTATTGCATTCTTAAGGCCCCTCTGGTTCACTGACCTCAGCAATCTGACAATGGATAACCGAGCACTGAACAGACCTTTTTAGAACTAGTAACGTGTCAGCTACTTAAAATAATAACCACAGTCATGTTAATTATGATAAAAGTTTAGAGAAATTAGTAAGAGGAAAAGCTAAAGGTATTAATAGTAACATTTAGTAGAGAATCACTACACAAAGTAAGTCCCTGTATGAATTGTAGGATATGTATATATGTGTATGTAATATATGTATATCTATATAATGTATGTAATATGCATGTAATGCTTAATTGAAGTATTAAGGTATTTGGACTATTCAAATATATACTATAGATGTCTTCTGATAAAAATAATGTACCAGCAAGAAAAGAAGTCATCTTGAATTGCAGTGTAGTATAATTTTCCTTAAAAATGTTCATAAGAAATGGTTGATGTTAAAGTTTATGTTATATGTATTTTACCACAATAAAATTTTTTAAAAAATGTTCACTTGAAGATTAAGCTACCTCTAAAAGAATTTTTCCAAATTTAACATATTCATTGACAATTTGATTTTATTATGGCTGTTATTCTAGTTATGATGCAGCCAACATTTATTCTAACAAAAAGGCAAGGTAGCTACCCGTTTATCAACCTCAAATCTTTAATATATTTAATAGAAATATTACTTTCTAACTATTCAAAGAATACATTGCATTATGTACTACTGATGATAATTTTTAAATAATTAAGATCTATCATTGTCCCCTGTGAAGTAAGTTGGTTTTTAAGAGTTGTATCAACAAAGCCATGCTTATCTCAGGAGCTACTGCATGCGAGATAAGGTCTGGGCCTTTAGCCCGCAGGGAAGATGTCTATGATGTCTTTTCTTTGTTTAATTTTAATATTTATGCAAATTTTGCAATCTACATGTAATACGGTTTTTATTCATTCATTGAACACCTAATATGTGTCAAACACTGTTTACTGCCCTTCTCTCTTAGAACTTGAGTTCTAGTTTGGTAAAATTAACAACAAACATACCCAGTAAGTAAAATAGTACATCAGGCGAGTTGCGGATGTGTTCGTTTTGACATTGCAGTATTTGAGTTTCCCCCTGGCTCCTGCTCCTTTGGGGTAGCCAGAAGGATGTTGTTGCCCTGACTCCATCAGGGCAGGAAACCCGTTTAAATGAAGAAGTACTTACGTTCCATATTCATTTCAGCAGTGTTTTGATTGTCCCTTTTTAGCCTGCACAGCACTGGAGACTGTACAGCCACGAGGGGAGAAAGGCCATGGGTCCCCTTCTCATTGCTTACTAAGTACGTCCAGATAATCACTACAGACCGTTCCGAGTCCCTTCGAAAAGCCAGGGCAGAACAGGATTCCTAGGCTGTGGGGATGGAAATTTTGATAAGTATATTTTCTGATGACAAGTTAAGCCACTTGTGTTTTATGATGGGATGAAAGGGTCACTAATCTTTTGGTCAATCTTCTCTTGTCTCTGTGATAATCTCATAAAAGGACTGGCGCAGGGAATAGGATGACTGATAATGCCATTAATTTAAGAACTGATACTGTAATTTTCATCACATGTAAATTATCTGAGCCTTGCAATCTACATAATCAACTCTCTTCATTCAATTTTCAAATTTCATTTTCGCCGTGGCATTTTGGTCATGGACTGTAAATATGCTGTTTTCCTTACAATTTTTTTTTTTTTTTAATGAATCATGCCCAATCTTGTAAGAATATTTAAGTAGGCCAGATCTGCACGCCTCTCTCTTAGGGGAAGCAATGCATTCAAGTCGCTTTGTCTTATTTCAGTTTATAACCTCTGACAGAGCACATTTTTCCTTCACAAAGGAAAATTCTTGGACCACCACTTTCCCCCAGTGGAGCGGCAAAGAAAACTATACACGTTCCTGTCTATTTCATTAAAATATCTGAAAATACAGTTATTGGTACTTCAGGCTTTAAAAAAAAAATCTGGACTGTTCTGTTACTCCAACCCGTCAAGAATAAGGGCGGCAGCTCTGGGACAGGAGGCATTGAGGGTGAGGCTGTAGCCCTCGCAGCGGTCAGGGTGTGGGGGGGGGGGGGGGGAGTGGGGGGGGCGCTGGGCCTTGCCTGCCACGGCTTGGCATCACTGTGAACACGGCTTCCTCTTATCCTAATTAATACAATATTTGCTTAATAATTAAAACAAGAAGTAACAGGAAAAGATTCAGCCTTCTGAAATTTCCTTCACCGATTATTTTTTCTTTAAGTATTTGGGGAACGAACGTATCACAAATAACAGGGTGAAATGAACCTAGCAAAAATAAGGAAAATCAGTGATGTTTATGCTTTCATCTAAGAAAAAGACAGTATCTGGCTGACCTCTCCTCCCAACCAGTTATTCACATGTCATTTGAATGGGTTCAATCTTACGGTTTAAGCATAAATAAATAACAACCCCATTTTCTGCTTGGTTGCTGCTGTTTGACCCAAAGCAAATACAACTAAAACATTGCAGTCTTAGGCTTCAAAAATTGACTCCCGTTTCGTTAGAGAAGTGGGGAGGGGTTCTCTTTTCTTTTTCTTTATTTTTATTCTGAATTGGTTTAAAAACTTTATAATTTTAACTACTTGATTTTTGTTGTTTTTTAAGTTCTATCATTTAATGCTATACATTTTCCTCCACGTATCCTTTTTAACTTCATCTCAATTTTTTATGTCAGTTTATGCTGCTGTTCTTAATGTAGCTTAAAAGCAGACAACAAGCTAACGAAGAGTGATTGTGGCGAAATGTTCCCTAAACAAGTCACACGGAAACAGTTGTGTGGGAATATATTTATAACATGAATGATAATGAAAAATGTCAAAGGATATGAATAGGCAACGTCTGAAAGAGAACGTATAAACAGCCAACAAACACAGGCAAAGATGCTCGAGTCATCTGTAGCCAGGAAACTGTAAAGACGGTTTTCAGCTCACACTGCAGCCGAGTGGGAGATGAGTGATGTCTGGCACCGGCCGAGTTTCAGGTGACAGGGTGCGGCCGCGCTCGGCCAGCGGGTCGGGAATTACGGCAGACTTGCGGCCAGATAGCTAGTCACGTATATTTAAAAATTTTAAAAAATCCTAACATTTCCACTGAAAAATGTATCCCGCAATAAATAAAAAAATCACTCTTGACTCGTGTACCGGGGTACATGTTGTGGTATTATTTGTAACAATAAAATGTTAGGGATAACAACTCTATTTCCTTCATTAACAGAAGTGTTAATTAAGCAACATACAGAATTTTAAGCAGTTTTTGGAATTTTAGAGATATTTATTGATCTGGTAGTATATCCGCATACCCACATATGTAAAAAATAATTTTTTGATTTTTTTTAGAACGGTGAACCCCATTGGGAATAAACTAAACACACAGACACACAGAAAACTGTAATAAAGCCTAGGTTTGCGTGCGCACGGGACAGCACGGAAAGACAGCAGCTGGGGGTGGCCGGCGCCGCGAAGGTCGGCAGGTCGGCGCAGGGCGCTGCTGTTAGACCACCTTGTGTGTTTTCCAGTGCAACAGGGTTATCTATTGCTTCTATAACCGAACACTAATTATTAAACAAAACTTGAAATTAAAGAAAAATTAAACTTCAAAGTGCAGATTCATTTACAATATGCAGAATTTTCCGTTTTTAGATATTGGGGCATAGACAGTGAAAGGAGAGACATGCTGATGTGTTTGTTACTAAAACATTGTTAAGGAGGTTGTGAAAGGTGCTGTGTATTTTGCAGGAGAGAAGTTTGTCTGTTGGTTGGTCCAACGAGAAGAGAAGCCTGGTTTCTAAGGCTACAAGCTCATTTTTCAGAAAATTGGTCATTCACAAGGATCTGCTGAAGTCCCTCGTTCCAGCTCCTACGTTCCTTTGTGGGCGAGCAGGGCTCCTGTTAATTTGCTGTCACTGCAGAGTTTATAATGTTAATTTAGTAATAAGCCTCAGTTTCCCTATTTACTAATTACTGATGCACGTAACTTTTCCCTCTCTGAGATTTCATGGAAAGATCGCAGTGTTCTGTAAACATGGAAAATGTGACTCTATTGATTATAGTTGATGGGCAAAAATTCAAAACTCTTTTTCCAGAACTTCTGTCATGAAGCTAATGGTCTGGGAAAATGTACACTTTTTTTTTTTCATCTGTCTTCAAATATTCACAACTCTGAGCCAGTCCCTTTATTCCATCAGACATTTCAACAAGTTATAGCACTGAAGTACTCAGAGAACTAGAAATTATACCTTTGCTATTCCTAAAATGCTGGATATGGTGAGAAACACACCAGGCAAGATGCCTGCTGGTATAGCTAATAAAGATCACACTTCTCTTTATGGGGGGCGGGCACATGATGCAATACGCAGGTGACGTACCATAGAATTGTACACTTGAAACCTATATAATCTTATTAACCAATGTCACCCCGATAAACTTAATTAAAAAAGATCACTGCCTCAGACTTTGGTTTTTATTATGATATTGAGCTTATCTCAAAATTTCATCTTTTGGTTTCCTCTGTTTAATTAGAGGAAATCAAAGCACACTTGTAATTTATGATTATTGAGAAAAAAGGGAGATAATTTATTTTTTGTTTCATACCTTCTGAAATGAAGGTCATATTTTTATAAAGAAGATAGAAAATCATGTACTGAGAGATGATAAGTAACATTTGATACATATTTCAGACACAGGTACTGTGTTTCATGTGCCTCTGATGTTGAAATAAAATGTATATATACGTCTTACAATGTCTATTCAACATCCATACCTCTGTGTGCCTACAATCTGCTGTTAGATTTTTATGGAATCAATATTTTGTAAAAATTTATTATCACTTTTAAGTGATTAGTTCCTTTGGACGGAGGGTTCATGAACACTGAATTTACACCTTCCATATTAATCTACTTACTACCGATACTTAAATTTTTAGAACTGATAATCACTTATTATTCTGGGGAATATGAATTATTTAATTAGTTCCAAACTTTTGAAATAATGGTCTAGTGTTTTAGAAACCAGAAACAGAAATTATAATAGGGGTTTAGGCTGTAATATATTGTTGTAAGGATAATTATTAAGGGAAAACACAGCTGACGTTTTCTGATTTATGCGCACAATCAGAGATGGAGTCCAAGGACTGTGACATAATTATCTTCATGCTAACAATTTTTGTAAATCTCTTGACAGAATTTTAGCTAATTTTAAAATGCCTTCTGAAGATTAGCACTTAAAATTGTTGGGGAAAATAGCACAATTTATTAGCAAGGGTATAATTGTAAACCTTCTAAATACTCATTGTGAATATCATTTAGACAGTAACTCCTGCTTCGGCAGCTGGTACATAAGACACCAGTTTATGGAGTCTTGAAATAACAGTGGAATCTAATTAAAGAGGATTACATGCCAAAGAAAAATTATTAAAAACAGACTAATAGACAATTGTTATGAATTTAGAAGTCACTGCCAACTTCTCTTTTTGATACACATTTATGTAAGTAACTGTCAACTAAAAGCCTTTATTTCTTCAAAAACCAAAGGATATTAGAAGGCTTTATCTTTTGTGACTAAAATGATTGCCTCCCTGAA
The DNA here is from genome assembly GCA_030848825.1 of Tadarida brasiliensis. NCBI lineage: Eukaryota > Metazoa > Chordata > Mammalia > Chiroptera > Molossidae > Tadarida > Tadarida brasiliensis. The sequence goes on along the minus strand of CM061275.1, from coordinate 3,756,036 downwards.
TTTTAACTTAACACCAGAACTCAAATGGATCTATTAATCTCTGCTCACAAATTTAAAACACACATGTGCTTTTTAAGATAAATGATTAAAAATACTATTTGATTTATTTATTTTTAATCTATCTGGTGCCAAGCATTCCATAGCTGCTATATGGGAAACCATAAGCATTTTTTTTTCTTTATAAACAAAAGTCAGTTTATCGATTTAGGTACTGACTTACCTGAATGTGTGGAAGCCTTTGTTGAATTGGTTTGCATATTTTTGTCTGTAATGTACATTTAGAATTTGTGATGAACTAAAGATTGTTAAATGTCAGTACCCCATCTACTGAGTTCCTCCTTCCTGTTTGAATTGCCTGTCTCTGCTGTGATTGCAAGGGGGTTTTATTCCAAACGAGAATTGAGATAACATAAACTATATAGCCAACTTGCAATTATTATTTTTTTAAAATAACATTTCAAAACAAGAGGTGTCTCCCAGCACTAGAGAAAAGAGTGTGTTCACATTTGTGGGTTTGCCTGGGGTCTAACTTCACACCTTCGGACTCGGTTTGGGGAGTGGCGTCATGCAGCCCTGTGGTCCAAGCAGACTTGAGGTGATTTACATTAAACATATTGAGAATGAATTGCTAAACATTGAGCATACTGTGTTTTGTATCTTGTTAATAAAGGCCTGAACAAACACATCGGATTCAGTAGATGGGACATTTGTTTAGCTGTCTGCTGGGTGGGAGTCAAACATAATCCTCTGTGGGAAGATCGTTGAGTATCTGCAGTGGAATCATCTGGTCTGTCCCCTTCCCCCGACCCCGAAGTTTTCCTCCCTACCTGTGGAGGCTTGCCTACTGCTTCTGAGAGGAACACTCCCGGGACAGGGAGCGATGGTTGCAGTTTAAGGCCTCCAAGTTACGTCACGTGGACTGAGAAAAGCAACTCACAGTGCAGAAGACTCAAGAACCCAGTCCGAACCACACTGCCTGAGGCTGCACTGCGGTCCCTGGGGAAGGATCACTGGCTGCCTTCGCTGACTTCATTCTGCACTGCTAATGGAGGCTGGAGCTGGCCTCTGGTTCACGTCTGACTTCAGTATGTGTGAGCTAGAACATCCGTTCTACAAACCTTTCACTTAATTATGATGTGGAAATACAGTAGAGAATGAAACAACAACAACAACCTCTTGCCTTTGTAAATACAGTCAGTGTTTTGAAAAACACGGTAACAAGTAACGTCAAGTATACTCAATGTCAAGGAGGATGATGGGGAGCAGAACGTGGGGCCGAAGTGAGGCTGGGTTTATTTTTAGAGGTAGTGGCCAGGGAAGACGTTTCTAAAGAAGTGACATTAAGCAGAAACCTGAATGAGAGGAGAGAGCAAGCCATGTAAATACTTGGGGGAAGAACATTTCAGGCCGTGGGAATGGCAAGTGCAAAGGCCCTGAGGCCAGCGGAGGTTTGTGTTGGAGGAGAGCGAGGAGGCCGGGGCACGCCCCTGAGCGTGGGCTGCCTGGCAGGAAGTGAGACTAGTCAGACCACACCGAGTTCGCAAACCTCCCTGATTGAAATAGATTTTCATTATTTAAATTGCTCTTGGAAAGCCGCCTCCTGGTCACGATGAAGTGAATCGGTAAATAATAATGACTTCTGAAAATAAAAGAATAGGGGTTGTTAGTGATTTGAGATCCGCAGTGCCTCTGTACACAGCACTGCCCAGTATCTGCGGAAATAATGACACTGCGTTTTATTTGATTACCTGCAAACCAGGGAGACTCTGTCAGGACATCACTACACATTATGTAAAGAACTGTGTGCTGATTTTGAATAAGATATTCAGACTAAAAAGTAAACAGTCTTGAATTTGTTGACCTTCCTCAGATACAGGAATTAATGGATCAACAAGAAGCTGCAGAATATTTATTTTAACTTTTGCTTACCTTGGGAAAGTACTAAAATATTATGTAATTCTTACCATGAATGAGGGTTGAAATCTTAAAATATTTCAAAGTAACTAAATAAAATACATTTTGATTTAGAATTTGAACCTACGAGATTTATTCTGTCCATTTAACTTGTATAGGAACATTTGAACGGTGCTTCTTGTCGAGAACATATTTTCACATACATAATCTCGCTTAATTTACCCCCTTAATTTGAAGGGGGTGTCATTACTTTTGTTCTCTTCATCGATATCTTCACTTCGTGAGGGGATATTTGCAGATGGAGATGTTAAGCATTTCCCTAAGAACACACACGCAGCTCCGTTGGGAAGCAGGGACTTAAACCCGATTTCCTGTCTCCACAGCTCCTATTTCTTCCACTATATTATATTCCATTTCACTGTGACTCACATAGAGTCTCCTAGATAGGGCCAGATTGTAAGCTGGCCACCATTAGTGAAATGACATTAGCTAAATATGATTATGTCTTAATGTTCCCTGAAAGGATTAGACTAGTTAAGACATACCAAAGGGAAAAGCAATTATCTATTGAAATATGAATCTCTTGTGTAGAACTGGAAATTGTATCAGAATGATCATCTGGAATTTTGAAGATTCTGAATCTTGACAATATTTCTTTCTTGATGTGGAAACAATTTCAGTAGGACTAGTTTGGGGGCTTTTTGTCAGGGGCCAAAATTGAAATATAACATTTTACCTAATGGACTCGATCTTTATTTTAAAATATGTTTTTATTGATTTTAAAGAGAGAGGGAGAGAGAGAAACATCCATAAGAGAGAAACGTCTATTGGCTGCCTCCTGCACGCCCCCTACTTGGGGTCAAACCTGAAGCCCAGGCATGTGCCCTGACCAGAAATCCAGCCAGTGACCTCCTGGTGCACGGGGCGATGCTCAGCCACTGAGCCACACCGCTGGGCTGGACTCACTTGTTAGAGGAATTTAGACCTTAGGAATTTCTAACTACATGAGAAATAAATGCACTGTTATTATCTTTTCTCAATTTTTCTCACTGCCTAAAGAAAACCATTAAATTAATCAACATTCAATCATCTTAGAATTGTATTAGTATAACTTGGAGTGTGCTATTTTATTTAAATTTCTCAGATTTTAAAATGTGAATTTATAATTGCCTCCATGGTGATAATTCCCTGTGGGTCCTTCAGAATAAAATGTGCTGCAAATTTGAAAGGATCATTACTGCGTGATTAATGTACGGCACTGATTCTCCCACTGGACAGGGACTGACTTGCCTGGTATCGATTACTTATTGCGTTAAGCTTGTATTTTTCAAAAAAGAAGAGTTTTTTGGTTATGTTTTTTAAGACTTGGTATCCCAGAAACAATGTAATGTCTGGCACCTGTTAGAATCTCAATAAATATTGAATGAGCGAGTGGATGGCTTTCATTTCTAGCTTGGCAAAGGGCTGACTCTCACGTCATACTTTTTATTGGTCATTTGAACTTAAACGTCATTATCAAACTCCAGGAGAAACGTGCGAGCTGTTGGACCCCTTGCTTCAGGGCACTGGCAGCTGGTTACATTTGTAACTCAATGTCCACGCTGTCTAGGTTCATCGCAAAACCATCCTTCCCGATGTGAAATGTGGCCAGCGTGGCCATGGTGCCGTGGAGGTGCTTCAGGGGATCCAGTGGCCCACGGAAATTGTATATGGCATATTGCGTGTGTGTGTGCGTGTGCGTGTATTTTTTAAATATTTAACTTTTTAAGAGAAAAGGGTCATGATTTTCCTTATATTCTTATAGGGATCTTATGGTCAAAACATTAAAATCTTTTTTTTCCCTAAATGTGTATTTACTTTATTATTCATAAGAATCACCAGGAAAACATGAAAAATAGACATTTACTACCTCACCCCTTAGAATCTGACCCATTAGGACGAGGATGAAATTCTTGGACACTCTCTCCTTCCATTTATTCTTTTTCTACTTCTATTTATTGAAAACCTTCTATTAGTTCAGTGTACTAAGTGAGTTCCATATATTATCTCATTTAATTCTGCTGACACCCCAAGAAGGTAAGAATATTTCACTTATAATAAATGGAGTTAAGCAGCCTGCCTAAGGACACCTGGCTAGCAGGCAGTAACACTGAGATCTGAGGCGACAGCAATTCTAATACCTTAGTCCTTTGTTTTCCTTAATCTAAAAAATTCTGACTCATTTCAAAGACATGTTCAGAAGTAGTAAACTAGACATCTCTGCTCCAGAATTTACTCCGCTGTCTTCTCACCTGATTGCAATCAGTTTGGAGTCTTCTTATTTCCCTGGACATTCCTGGTGCTTAGCATGTTGTCTAACATATACTAGGTTTTCAAGATTTTTTTTTTCTGAATTGAAATTTAATTGATTGACTTGAAATTTTGCTATTAAATAATTCCGAGACCTCAGTTCTGGTGGGCATGCCATTAACTCTCTGTGGCCCGGATGATACAGAACTGAGTTTTCTATCTATTCAAATTGGTTTTCTAATTTTTAAAATTTAGTTCGTATATAAAGCTCAGATCCAATCTATTTACTTCTAGTTACTGTGATGATTTCATACATGGAATGCAGTCCTATGGAAATTAAGTCATGTGGTCATCATGAATTCTCTTATTGAATAATGATTTGCTAACATTTCCAATTCTTTCCCATTACCTCCAGTATGTGAATCGGTAGCTGTCTGGCTGAATTTGTTATTCTGTGGTGTAGTTTAAGCAAAGATAACTCAGTGATCTTATTTAAATTTCTCAGCATCCAGAGATCTCCTAATGTGTTTTTTTGTCCCAAGTTGCTGTTGATATTCCACTCATTTGTTTTATTATACTTTCATACAGTCCTTAACACAGATGAGATATAAAGCACTATAAAATCTATCCCAGTTGAAACTCCAGACCTTCCCTCCACCCATGGGGATTCATTTGGCAGGAGGCCACCCAAACCAGTTCTTTTTGATGCCTACTTTCTAGTTTCCACTTTAATTGCTGCCAAAATCTGAGCACTTGGGGATTTAATTGCTCATTATATTTGTCATGGTGGTGTCACAGACCCAAAGAAAGACTGTTGCATGCAAAATATTTATGAGTATTAATTTGGCTTAAACATGTGTATATCAGATTCCTTATTTTTCTACATCTTAAAATACAGCACATCTGGAGAGAAATTAGGCAGACTTCTGCAAGGATTTATGCCCTACTTTGCTAGTAGCTGTTACCTCTCCAGTCCGGTGTCTAAACTGAATGACAGATCCCTGGAAGAGGGCCTATGTAGAGCTTGATCATCTTCACTTTATTCCCAGTATTCTCTGAAGCAGTCTCTGCGGGATTTAAGTCTGGCTCTCAGGACAGACTACCTGGGTTCAAATCCCGGCTTTGTCCCTTAATAGCTAGATCACCTTGAGCAAGTTATCTCAATCTCCCTGTGTCTGTTTCTTCTTCGTAAAGGAAGGACATGTGTGGGGTATCGGTGGTTCTTGTGCAGAGTGAGTGGGGAAGCCCCCAGGGGAGTGTCTAACACAGAGTAAGCCTCAATGTTGGCTCTAATTCATTCTTTTATGCCAAAAATTTATGACATTTACCACTGTTGCTAATACAGATTTCCAGTTTGCTCCTAAGTAAATAGGGATGGCTTTGCTTGTTGTAGCCAATGGAATATCTGGTCAATGTGAACTGCAATACCTTTCATGTCCTTCTGTGTTCCTGAGTATCCCAGCTCGCGCCATGGCGTCCGGGTTCGGAGGTCTGCAGCTCGTTCCAGTGTCTGGTTACTAATCACTGGTTTTCTTCTTCTCGTGCTTGCTAATGTGAGTACGTCACTATTCTCTCTGTGTCCCTTCCCCTTCGTCTACCCTCTGCCTTTCCCCTCTTTTCTACACAACACTTGCTTCTGCTGTGATGGTGGCAGCTTTCTCACAATGATCCTGATCAGAGGAAAGCATGGGCTGCTTGGAAAGGGGGAGTGTGGTCATCACCATGGACAAGGTAATTTTTTGACTTGTTGGGTAGTTTTTTATAGCCTTGAAAATAAATCTCCTATGTCTTATGCCTGAAATTGTCTTCTGGGATAGTCCTAGACTAACATAGAATCCCCTACAGTGAACAATATATTAAGATATGTGTTACTTAAGAATGAGTTTGTAATTTTTCTCAGATTCATACTCACACGAACTGAGTTGAGAATAGACTTTGATAGGAGAACATATAGTTGTCCCAAATGTTAGGGACATGTTATTGATAGTGGACATGATAGCGAGTCTGTTTGCCTCTCATCCAGTGGGTCTGATGCTTATTTTATTTATGGATGAGCAGATGATGTTAGATGCTTGAGATATTTATTTCATTATGGTAAAAGACTAACATTTTTCTGAATTAGATTTCAACTCCTGATTCTCTGCCTTGATACTGTCATATATTGTTCTAGAAAAATCTTTTTAAAAAATCTTGGATTTGATGTCCATTTCAGGACGTAAGTAATTTTGGTCAAGGTAACAATTTGACCTTTTAACTGTTTACAGGGCTCGCTGGCTTTCTGTACTGTTTTGCTGGGCACAGTGGGCTTTGTGGGGATTCAGGGAGTGTAAAGGTGGGGTATTCTTCCTTTTCTGTTAGACAACCTAATGCCCATTTAGGTTCCCATTCCACTCCATGGCAAGATACGCAGTTCTAACCACTTCCAGATAAAATCACTGGGAAGTGAAGCAATACCCTCAGCTGCTCTGGCACACTCTCAGCGAAGTCTGAGAAGTCTGACCTCGATTCCTGGAGCCTCAGTGAGCTCAGTGGGGCCACTTCAGGCTTCTGAGTCCAACTTTCCTCCCACTCTGCCTTCAAGAGAATGTTTTCATCTCCGATAAAAACTACATAATCAAGTAGTCTTTCAACCTTACTGTTTTGTGCTAGGGATGGGCTTTTAAGAACTCAAAATTCAGTAGTTTTATTTGTTTTATTGACCCCGAGAAGAAATATATCTGTCAAAAAGGAGCCCCTGTGGTTCATTGGGCCCAAATTCATAACCAGAGTCTAGCGGCCATTGTTTGCAGAGGCCTCTCGGGCAGGATGCATTTCAGGGAAAAGCCACAGACTGAGTGCCAGCCCCTGCACTGTGCTCCTGCCAGCTGAGCCCACCTTATGAAGGAGCTCCTGGAACTGTGCCTCAGCCAATGGGCTGCCTGAGCCCTGCCCCATCCAATCAGAGCTGCGTAGATGCATCCTCATTTGTACCTTTACTAACCAAGAAGAGCAGTTCCCTAACAACCAGTCAGAATGTACAATTTCATCCAGTCAGGACAGTAGTGCTTGGACCAGTCAGACTGCAAATTTGGATTCCTCATTTCCATGGAAGTGGACCAGTCAGGGACACTGGATCTGAGCAGGCCCCGTTTTGCTCAGAGGAGTGCACTTTCCAAGTCCCCAGAGGCTGTGTCATCGTGGTCTGCAAACCGTTCACCTGAACAAAGTTTCTCCTTTTCCACACCCCATACGGGGGACGCCTGTTGGCACTGGGTTGGAGCAGTGAACTTCTATTGGCAGTTTCTTCTTTAACGTCTTTTATGAACTCGTTTCTCTGCAGCAGTAGAAGCCAAGAAAAAGTTTAAATTACAATGCAGGTGGTGAGAGAGGAAGGTGATGAGGGATTTCAGGGCCAAAAGAAAAAAATTATATGTATTCTTTCTTTATGCTCTCAGCCCACCACGTAGACAAGGAGGCAAACACATTTTTTTATATATGTGGTAACATCTGGAACCTTTTGAGATTCTGAAACCATTTAAAAAATATAAATCTGCAAAAGTAAAATTTCCTCAAAAAAAATTTTTTTTTAAAAACTGTCTACATATGGACTTTACTGTAAAATGACATTTACCAGAAACATTGATCAGATTAACATTCATTTTTGGAAAAGATTGATAAATTATAAGAAATAATTAAATATCATTTTTTATGTTTGTCTATTACATTTTATTATACAGTTTTCCCCAAGGGACTTCAGACATGGCTGTTGGGATGCCAGGAGGGCTTTGTGGACTCCATCTGGGTTTGTTTTTGGTTCCGAGCTACTGTGTCCCAATCAAGATGCCGCTAATATTTGTTGTCTGTGACTTCCTTTGCCAAGGGCATTATTGTTCTAGTCTAGGGAGAAGTTTTAAATGGCTACATTGAGATCTTAAAATTCTCTCTTAATTACAGTAGTGCAATTATCAGGCCATTCCATTGGTTTTAACGATTACATCTCACGTTTCCAATAGCACTGTAGGTCTTCAGGACAGCAAGACAGTGCCCTCACTCAAAACAGTTGTTTTTAAATAGAGATTCAGATACAGTGTTATTTGGTTGTGTTAATCCCCGACAAATGCAAAGCTTCTAAGATTTTCTTGAAAGCCAACCATACAAAACAAGAATATCTTGACAAAGGATAGATTTATTTCTATTAAAGACTACATCTAGATTTCATATATATGTATGTGCACATACACGTAACGTATGTATGTACACACACACATAATGTGTGTATGTGTATAGGTGTATATATCCCACTTTGGAGGATTATTAAAAACACACCCATTGCAATTAAATGGGAACATCTATTCCCACATCTGATTTATAAACCATCTGTGAGGAGGCATCAAATTAAAAATAGGTGTTGTTTTTCATGTGGAGAGCCATAAAGGCTATGAACCCTTCTACTTTAAGATTTAAATGTAAGACAGTTGGCAGTAATTCATGTAAATTGCTGGGGTTGGGCTTATGTCAAACCTAGTTGCAGAGAAAGTAAATTTAATATGACCACAGAGAAAATACACATTGTTTTCCATTAATGGTTAAATTTTAGGAACGAAAAGAATGAGATTTAGAATCAGAAACTCTGAATTTGATTACTGTCTCTACCATAGATAGTATCACATACTTTGGATATATTTTATGAAAACAATTTGAATTAAATGGGAATTAGTTGGAATGAATAATCCTAGTCAATGAATATTTTTTTCTTATGGCTTTTTAAAGTGTTTAATTCATCTCCAGCCCTTGATTCCTGTTCTGTAGCATTGCAGTAGCATTAGCAAGCAAGCACACAGACCAAATTAGGTCTAGAACTTGGCTAAATGAATACTAGCACATGGGTGTAGTGCAATATTATGCAACTTTGGAAATTGCATTGGGAAGTCTAGAATCATGAAAAGACAGTAGTCACGAATTATTAAAATTAAATATCCGAAGGTTAAAAACAGTACATTCCAAATACCACACACCTGCAGGCTGTGTTAGAGAACTGTTAGGTGCTCGTGCAGCCCACATGGCACTATCTGAGGAGCACAAACTATGTTGCAGGTTGAATGTAGTAAATGAATGTACATGATTTTGTTATATGGCTTAATTTTCTTTTATTACTTTGTGTATATCATTATACATGTGTGCAAAAGTAAAGAAGAAAAACAGAAAAATGGAAACTTTTTTTTAGACAGTTTGAAACTGGAAACTTTCAAGAACTCATTGGCAAACAGAAGAGGCAAAAATCTTGACCAGTGAAGTATATCTGTAATAGAAAAATTAAGAAATATTTTAAAAGTCAAATCCTGATTTATATTAATTTCTCTTAATACTAGCACTTATTTGTTGTGTTATATTTCACAAAACAGCCTATCAGACAGAAAATACATATGCAGGATGGGCAAAAGCAGGTTTACAATTGTTTTTATGGAAAATAATACAATAATAATAATACAAGAATAAACTCTGTTTCATTTACGCACAACTGTAAACCTACTTTTGCCCATCCTGTATTTCCAAAAACTTTGTAAAATCTTAGTTATGAATTATCTTGAAGTAAAAAAGAAATATAAAGCCATAACTGAAACTTTGTAAAATATTGAAAAGTATAAGTATAAAAGAAACACTCTTGTTTATTCAACATTCTGAGATAATCTGTGTTAAACTTTCATTTCTCATCTTTTTTGTCTCTGCTTATTTGTTTTCCATAACAGTAGTCATATCATATGTAATATTCAATCATAGTATCTTTTTTAAAATTATATGCTGTCATATAAACATTGGCTTGTTAAAAACCCACTGGAACAGCAATGTCCTCAAATTTAAAGAGACCTATTTAACCATTCATTGATTGCTGAAAGTTTAAGGCTTTTCATCCAATATTTCACTATCATAAAAATGCTACAATGAACATCTAGGAGCATAAAATTCTTTTTAAAAATTATTATTTGAGTAGAAATATTCTAAAGGGCACTATAATTCGTACAGTGAAAAATGTATATTTGTCCCCCCCACCCGCAGCACACACTGTGTTTGTCTCACTGCCACTATTGAAGCAAAAGAGGGGAAAACTCTGCTTTCCATTCTAGAGGCCCAGACGCTAACTGCACTTGACTTTTTTCCAGAAGTACTGGAAAATTATTCTTTAAAGGCCATCTAATCCAAATGATTTAGTTGCTCATCTTTGCATTTATAATTGTCTAAATGTCATCCTTTAAGACTAGTCACCATAGAAAAAGTTTGTAATTTAATTAATGAAGTATCAAAGCTTAACCAGAATCAGTTAGACTGCATGAACAGGACTGGATCTTTGGTAGGGAATTTTAATAAATAACGAAGTGTTATTTCATTGGTATTAGCTGGTAGCTAACATTTATTAAGTATTTGATACTTTGAACTTCTTATATGCGTGCTTTTATTTTAACCACAGTGATATGTCATTGCATTAAGATGTCTTAACCAGAATTCAAGCTCTTTTCTGAAAACTTTTCACTGCAATGTAATGACATGGCAAAGTAAACAGATCTTAAGCATTTAGTTCCATGAATTTTTACTAAATGAATGAAAGAGTGTCCCAGGAGACCCTTCCGTGCCTCCTGTAGACGTTGTCCACCAACTTCCAACATCTTGGTTAGTTTTGCCTATTTTGTAATAACAGCTTTATTGAGATACAATTCACATGCGTAAAGTTCACGCTTTTAAAAGTGTCTAATTCATTTGTTTTCAGTACAGTCACAGAATTGTGTATCGATCACCACTAATTCCAAAACACTTGAATCTCTCTAAAAAGTAACCCCACTACCCTGTCTCTCCAGCCCCTAGCAACCAGTAATCTTTCGGTCTCTAAGGACTTGCCTATACTGCACATTTCATAGAAATGGAATCATTCAATGTGGTCTTTTGTATCTGGCTTTTTCACATGGTATAACGTTTTCAAGTCTCACCCATGTTGTAGCGTGAATCAAAACTTCCCTTTTTATGGCCAAATAATATTTTGTTGTATCGGTATATCGCATCTGTTCATTCATTTATTATTTGATTGACTTTTGGGGTTTTCCTACTTTTTGTCTTTTATGAATAATGTTATGAACATTTATGTACAAATATTTATGCAGTGATTTACCACGCTAAATCAGGAAATACGAGTTCTTCAAATTTGCTCTTCTATTTTAAAGAATATTTTGACTGTTCTGGGTCCCTTGCAATTTCATATGAATTTTAAGATCATCTTGTCAGGATTTGCCAAAAAAAAAGGTCAGCTGGAATTTTGACAGGAATTGCTGTGCATCTTTAGATCAATTTAAGCAGTAGTACCATTTACCAATATCACGTTTTCTAATCCATGAACATGGGATATTGTTCCACTTACTTTGGTCTATTCATAATTTTTGTGATGTTTTATTCTTTTGAATGCACAAATCTTATGTTTCTTTTGTTAAATTATTTGGAAGTATTTTATTCTTTTTTTATGGTCATAAGTGGAATTGCTTTCTTGTTCTCATTTTTGGATCATTCACAGGAGCCGCCTGTTGAACTCCATGTGAGTGGAACTCTGTGCTCTTTTCTGTGCCACGTCCCGCGCTCAGCATGTGGCTGTGCGATGCACCTTGTAACTGCCTGTAGCGCTGTATTCTCACTGCTGTGTAGCTTTCCACTGTATCCTGTGTCCTTATTTATACATCCCACCTTGATGTGCGTTTGCCTCGTTTCCAGTTTGGGGCTATTCTGAATAGTACTACTATTACCATTCTTGTACAAGACTTGAGGAACATGTTACACCTTTGTTCTGAGTGAATTCTTAGTGGAATGTTCAGCTTTTGAAAGTGCTGCCAAATCACTTTTACAAAGTTGTCGTAACAATCTGCAGTTCCAACAGCAGTGCTGTAGTTGTTTTCTACACGAAAAATAAAACCAGTTTGTGTGATCTATCTATTTCATTTTAGTCATTCCCAAAGAGTGTAGTGGCATCTCATTGTTTCAGTGATGTTGAGCATGTTTGTTTGTTTTTTTAATATATATATATTTTTATTGATTTTGGGGAGAGGGAGAGAGAGAAACATTGATGAGAGAGAACACTGATCTTCTGCCTCCTGCACGCCCCCACTGGGGATCGAGCCCACAACCTGGGCATGGGTCCTAACCAGGAATCGAACCAGCGACCTCTTGGTGCATGGGTCCATGCTCGACCACTGAGCCACACGGGCCGGGCTGTTTTTTAAATTGGATATTTGGATAGTCTCTTTTAGTTGTGTTTACATAGTCTCTGCTCACTTCCCATTGAATTATCTGCCTTTCATATTTATGTGTAGGAGTTTGAATTTATTATGGCTATAAGTAATTTAAATAGTGTGATGTTGGCACAAGTATAGGAAACTGAGCAGTCAGTCATTATGGACGCTAGAAACAGACCCTGTATGTGCTGAGACTCACTTTCGGGAAAAAGATGATTCTGAAGTACAAAGGGGGGAATGATGGTCTTTTCAATAAATGGTAATAATTTAATTGATTACCTACGGATGTGATTTCCTAACTCACACCATATACAAATATATCGATCCCAGATGGACTGCACATCTAAAAGTGAAATGTGAAATAATACTGTGTAAATCTATAGGAAAATGTATTCATCACTTTGAGGAAGTCAAAAATTTCATACATAGTACACAAAAAGCACTAACCATAAATTTAAGCAATAATAAATAGGGCCTCATTAAAATCAAGAAATTTTCATGAAAAGACACTACTGAGACAGTGGAATGGTAAGACAGAGGGCACGAGGGGCCAGCTCCCACTTCCCTGCGTGAAAGAAGACTGTTACTCAGAATTCACATTATTTTAGAGAAGTGGTAATTTCCAAGATTTTTATTATAGAAGTATATAACTATGTGTTGAAAAGGATCTTTAGCTGACTTAAAAAAATCAAGGTAAGCCCTGGCCGGTTTTGCTCAGCGGTTAGCGCCTCGGCCCGCGGACCAAAGAGTCGCGGGTTCGATTACGGTCAAGGGCACAGACCTCGGTTGTGGTTCATTCCTGGCCCTGGTCAGGTCGTGCGGGAAGCAGCCAGTCAACGTGTCTCTCTCCCATCGATGTTTCTCTCTCCCTCTCTCTCCCCCCCTACTCTATCTGAAGATAAATGGAAAAAGGTATCCTTAGGTGAGGATTTAAAAAAAAATCAAGGTAAAATTAATGGTACATATGCCCATAGGTTTTAAATAAATTAATTCTTAAATTTTCACTGATACAATGCCTAAGGCAAGAGAAACAAAGGAAAAAAAATGAAAAATGGGACTACATAAAACTTAAAAGGTTCTGCACAGCAATAAAAAAACAACAAGAATCAAAATGGAAAGGGAACCCACTGTATGGGAGAGCATAAGTGTCAATGATACATCAGATAAGGGATTATTTCCAAAATACAGAGTGCTCATACAACTCAACAAAAGGAAGACAAAGAATCCAATTAAAATGGGCAGAGGACCTAAACAGACACCCTTCTAAACAGGACATACAAATGGCCAAGAGACATATGAAAAAATGCTCAACGTCACTAATCATCAGAGAGATGCAAATTAAAGTGACCAGGAGGTATCACCTCACACCTGTCAGAATGGCTGCCATCAACAAATCATCACACAGCAAGTGCTGACGAGGGTGTGGAGAAAAGGGGACTCTACTACACTGCTGGTGGGAATGCAGACTGGTGCAGCCACTGTGGAAAACAATATGATATTTCCTCAAAAAATTAAAAATGGAACTGCCATTTGACCCAGTGATCCCACTTCTAGGAATATATCCTAAGAAGCCTGAAACACCAATCAGAAAGAATACATGTACCCCTATGTTCATAGCAGCACTATTTACAAATGCTAAGATCTGCAAACAGCCAAAGTGTCCATCAATAGATGAGTGGATAAAAAAGCTGTGGTACATATACACAATGGAGTACTATGCAGCTGTAAGAAAGAAAGATCCCTTATCCCCTGAGACAGCATGGAGGGACCTGGAGAGTATTATGCTCAGTGAAATAATCCAATCAGAGAAAGACAAATGTCACATGATCTCACTTATTTGTGGAATATAGTGAACAAACCAAACTGATGAACAGAATGGACATGGAGACATGGATGTGGGGTACAGACTGACAAACCTAAGAAGAGGGGGGTGGGGGGAGGGAAGAGATAGACCACAGAACTTACATGCATGTATGCGTAACCAAGTGACATAGTCAACAATGCTGGGGGGAGGGGGGGGCGTTGTCAATGGGGGAAAAAGGAGAAATATCTGTAACAAAAATAAATAAAAAAATAAATTCTTAGACATGGGAAATTATTAATATAAATTCTGTAATTTTCTAAAATCCAACATACTGTATTTGAGAATACAAAGAACACACTAATATTTTACATTTTATTATTTAGTTTTTCTGTTTGTTAAATTAACTAAAACACTAAATTTCATTATTTTATTACCTAAATACTACTAAATTCTATAGGAAGTCCAAAGTGCCAGACATTCACATGCATACAGTTTTTAGTCTAAAATTTAATCCTATACATAATGTTTTAAAAACTTACTAGGGTCACGTAAGATTAAATTAGTTTTAAATTAAAAAATAGTTAAAATTGTAGTAAAAATTTTAAATTTTTAGAAAATTGAGCCCAGCAATGCTAAGAACCTGATATGATGTCACGTAATTATAAGAAATGCATCTGGGTCTATATGTGTGTAGATAATTGTAAAAATTATATATACCATTGTTATTAAAGATTGTATAAAATTTCAGTTCCAAAATGTTGGAACTTTTTAAAGTTATATTATACCTGGGCTCTATTTTTTAATCTTAGTAACTCCTAATTTATTTAGAACTAAATATTTATCATATATGATTAATTGTAATTTCTAACGTTATTGACTTTCTCTTTTGAATTTAAGTTGGCTTTGATATACTCAAGATTAATTTAGAGAACTGATTTTTAATCATTTTAGAAAACTGGTAAAAGACTTCTGTGACAGATGTATCATAAGACGTTTTTATTTTGTTCCTGCTGAATTCACACTGTCGATTTTAATGAATTCTACCCAATTACAGTGGTGTGTATGTCTTTCATGAGTCCATAATCAATATAATCAATTACATTTTCCCATAATTGCGTAGATATAATTTTATCTCCGGATGTTGGAGGATTAATGCATTTTTTAATATGTTGTAGGATTGTGAGAAGCTGGAGAATAATTTTGATGACATCAAGCACACAACTCTTGGTGAGCGAGGAGCCCTCCGAGAAGCAATGAGGTAAGTCTGGGTCACCATAGCAACAGTCACAGATGTGGTAAAGAAAAAGTCATTCTTCATTATTGGGGGAACAAATGAGTTCATTGCCACCATTCAGCTCTGTTCTCTAAGGTATTAATTTGTCAGTGGAGAGACTTCCCTGGAGGCTGTACTTTGGTTTCGAAGCTGCATAAATGTTAAGCCTCAGTGCACAGTAAAAAATGTAAATGTTTAATTTGTTACTTAAAATGCTTAAGGGGTGTCTTGTTTTATATTTATACTAAACTGTGTGATTGAATGGAAAGATTGTTCATCTGAATTCTGCCTGTTTGTAAAGAAGTAAACAGCACAATAACTGAGGGGTATTTCCTCCTAATTAATATTTAATTAAAAAGGGGTACTTAGAATTTTGTATTGGACTTTATAGGATTATATCACGGTATTTTAAAACAGATTTATATTTTCAAACTATTATAGAGTATATAGATTAACTTTTTTTCAAAGACAGTCTATAATAAGTGTGATCCCCCCCACACACACATTTTAACATTATTATTTGTGAATATTTCCTTGAATTTCTTCCTCAATTTGATGCCTTTTTAATAACTTTTAGGAAGCAGTATTTAAATCCCTCTGATCAGGGTCAAGAAAGGCTTTTTACTGGACATTAAAAATGTGTGAAGTATAAAACTCACCATCCAACAACAACAAATACTAACTTAAAAGTTGTCAGTTGGTCGTCTAAGTGTGATAATTTCCAAAGTCATTGTGCAGAACTGGAATATTTACCTTCATTTAGCTTATGAAACTAACATTGATTTTAAAAAGATATCTGGTTGTATCATGCTTATTTTCTCTTTAGGATCTTAAATCAAGGCTAAACAAAACCTACAATAAAAGGAAGGCTAAAGCTGTGAGGTCTCATGGAAGGGGCGTTTGAGTCCAGTTTTCTTAGTGCAAGTACACGGTTACCGCATACTTTAGTTTAGAAGCTGATTTCAGTTAGCGACCTCCCTTTCACCATGCAAGCAGCAGGGGAAAGTAATTAAATTTAATAGAAGCTGCCCTCATTTTGAAGCCACTTCTATTTAAAACCACAGGGGGAGGTAATTAAATTTAATGGAAACAGTAGCTTCTACACAAAGATACATGGTACTTCTGCATAGATGATTATGATGTCATGAAAAGAGGAATAATATATTACTAGTACGGAGAAATTACCAGCTGGAGCAAAGGAGCCTATTTTATTGTTAATGTCTTTACTAATAAAAAAAAAAAGGGAAAATAAAACTGAGTACACAACAGAGAATTTATATCTGCATAAAATGCAATCAGACATTCTCAGAAAGTTAAAGTTATTGAAAATAGTGGTAAATTAAACGTAAGGTGTAAAAAATATTGTGGAAAAGGTCAGTGCAGAACTTATCAATGAGCTACTGTTTTTCAATGTGGTCTTTATCCTCTTAAAACAACCACAATTCTCCGGTGAACACATCACTCTGTGCATGCCTATTATAATAATTGAATATATTAAGTGTGCACACCGATATTTATTTAAGAAACTACAGTTATTTTCTGTACTTTTGTGTCTATTCAGTTTAAAAACACATAGACATGCAGGAAGACAAAGAGAATGAAAGAACTGAAGGCCAAAACCACAGAAAGAACTGCAAAGGGGGAGTGTGAGGAGAATGAGGGAAATACAATAAACAAAGAACGGCACCTAATTAGTACAGAAAATCTGTCATCAAGGAAAAAAACCAATTGAATTATGGGACAACTGTGTATGAAGAGATGATTACATTCTGCCGAATTTGGTAATAATTGCCATTTTAGAAAATACCCGGATATTCTGCGTTTAAGAAAGTAGAGCTGAACTAATGAGAAAAACAAGTGTTACCTGGTTGGAGTAGCCTGTCTGCCGCCATGCTCTGAGATAAAGCGGTAGTCTCGATCATTTCAATCAGCATTTAATTACACGGCTGTGCAACGCACTTTGTTGACATAGTTTGCATATATTACACACACATACACACACGTTATTGGTAATGTTTAGATTCGCTAAACACAATTAAATAATTTGGTGACTGAAAGCATTGAACAATGTCGCATACTGTGGGCCTGGCATGTTTTTGTTTTTGTTTTTTGCCCTTAGAAAATGCAGCAGCAGCTCATTCTTTTCCATGTAAGAGTCTGAAAACATGTCAACAAAAATGTCGCGATGCCATGTGACTGATCGAATAAGAGGAGAATGTAGGAAGGGGTGAAAATTCTTTATTCTCTCACCTGTGATCAGCCGTCGCCTTACACGAAGGGTGCTGTCTGCGTCAGACCGAACCGCGGAGAGCATGCTTGGTCTGACCCAGGCTCCGCAGGTGGGGGACAGCACTGGGCGCAGCATGGAGGTGTGCAGGTGTGCGGGCGTGGATTTCAGGAACAGAAAGTGGCCTGATATAAAGGAGCGTTTCTTAGGCTTTTTCTTTTTACCTTTTTTGTTAATCTTCACCTGAGGATATTTTTCTATTGAGTTTTAGATAAAGTGGAAGGGAGAGAAGGAGGGAGGGAGGGAGGGAGGGAGAGAGAGAAAAACATCAATGTGAGAGAGACACGTCATTTGTTGCCTCCTGCACGACCCCGACTGGGGCAGGGGATCGAACCTGCAACCCAGATATGTGCCCTTGACCAGGAATTGAACCTGAGACCCTTCGGTCTGAGGGCTGACTCTTTAACTGCTGAGCCAAACCGGCCCGGGCCTCAGGCTTTTTCTGTTTTCCCCGAGAAACTCACAGAGGCAGAGAGTTTTCCATCATTAACATCTGTCCTTATTTGCTAAGGATCCCTGGGCGGAAGCGGAGCAGCAGGGGGTTGGCAGGGTAATGGGAGCCACTCAGGGTTTCAGAGTGCCACGGGCAATGGGGACAGGTATGAATAATTTGTCCAGAACCTCAATTAGCAGGAGGCTGGTCCCAGGAGGCAGCTGGACATTTGTTTGTTATATCCTGGAGACCAGTGACCTAATGTCTAGTGTGCTATGATAACAAATTTAAATTATTTCAGGGAGTCATCTGGATTTTAAGAAAGGGGTGACAGGGTTAAAGGTAGAACCTATGAAGATCAGTTGTAGCTTAGAATTCTAGTGGGGGAGAAGATCCGCACGGGGACGGATCCAGGCATCCGTTTATTTCATACACATTTACTGGGCTTCTGTAATATAGCCGATAAGGAAGGGGACAGATTCGAAGGACTCGGCCGCTGCCCTCAAGGGGCTGACAAGTTCCGTGAGGGCAGGAAGATTGCCATTTCGCTCCTCTTGTGTTCTTGGCCTTGCCGTAGCACCAGCATAGAGTAGGTTCAGTAACTATGTGTTGAATTACCGATGAAGTACACATATGGGGTGGGCAAAGCAAAGTTTACAGTTGTCTGTATAGAAAAAGACTCACAGGTTAGGATTAGTACAATAGCTCTGTTCACTCCAAAGAAGGACACAGTGCAACTGTAAATCGCCTTTGCCCACCCATATACATTGCACTCTCCTTCTCGGAAAACGGAGAGTGAAAGGTGGATTTGTAACATAGTAATGGTGTGAAACCTGAAATTAACAAGGATGACTTGAGAGGGAGGAGACAATATGACTGTTATTCTCCAAAGGCATGATTTATCTCTCGAAAGCCCAAGAGAGTTAACAACAAAGGCACCCTAAGAATTAATAAGAGAATTTAGTGATGTGGCCAGATTCAGGATAGAGATGGAAATCCATGAACATTTCCATGTATTACCTACAACCAGTTAGTGGTTGTAATTGATAACAGAGCCTACAAAGACCCTATAAGCTATTACTGTATTATAAAGTACCCGAATCTTCCAGGACACGGTGAATTACTCAGAAAATGGTATAAAAGGCCGTTGTTTTGCTGTTTGGAAGAAAGAAATCACTTCATAGTCTCACCTCATACATGCTGAAGGAGATTTCATGTATATGAAACTGCTAAATGAACAGCCAAAGTTCAATAGATTGTGGGAGAGGACTGTCTTTTTGAGGTTTGATGGGGAAAGAAATAATAGGCTAAAAAGTAGTTGAAGAAATAACTAAGCTTTGGCTGTATTATAAAAGTTTATGTGTAAAAACACAAAATCATTGTGTCATATTGTATGTGTATAACATTTTAAAAGATTAGCTCAATGGATAATTGGCAAAGTATGATTATGTAAACCTTAAAGTATTCAACTCTAATAGCAAAAATATATAACACAACACCCTCACTTTTGGTGATTGATGTTACTGCAGCACGGTGGGAGGGATTTGTGAGTGCTGGGAAGGGCGTGGCAAATAGTGCCCTTCGACATTCGTGAAGCGCAGGAGGCCTGGATATCACTGCTGCAGTGACAGAAAGGTGGTACGCACCAATACCTGCTCAGAGCCTTAACACAGACCCATTCTTTCAATATTAATCGAACTTCTTGAAACATAGTATGCAGAAGACATTGGAATTATGGACAATCCAAACCTGTTCCTCAAACTGGAGAATATAATCGTGAGCAAATTGAGTAGAACCTAGCTGTCTGCTGTTAAAGAAAAAAATAAGGAAATGAAGTTTTTATATGTGTAATATGCTATAATAGTTTATATACACACAGACGTGTGTGTGTGTGTGTGTGTGTGTGAGTGTGTGTAATGGTAAATTGTGGCATAATGAATTCTACCTGGATATTAAAATGATCTCTAACATGATGTTTTCAGTGACATCAGAATCCTCATGTTATAATGTGCAATGGAAAATACCACACACCAAAAAAATGGCATGTAGGATGTGATGTCCACTGAATATAAGAAATGTAGAGGAAAAAGTAGGGATAAAATAGAGCACAACAGCTATTTCATCTGGCTGATGGGCTTACAGATACTTTTTTCAGGCTTGTAATTCGCTGTTCTCTTAAATTTTCTATACTGGGAGCTCTTTATGAATGATTAGAAAATCAATGAAGTAAGAGATGGAAAAAATGGAAAGAAATTACATGAATAGTAGGATAAGTGGTAGAAATCAGATATGAGACTTCAACTGTGATTTTAGCTCAATCTATTTTTAATCTTACTTTTTTATAATATAGGATTAACAGGATTTATATGAAGAATAAAGATCACTTAGAAAAGAATGCTTTGTAATTTATAAAATATTAATGAAATGAAGATATAAAGTTGGAAAATGTATACATTATTTTTATTTAATGATGTATGGTGCTCATTTTATTTTTTAAATGCTTTTATTGATTTTTTAGAGAGAGAGGAAGGGAGAGGGAGAGATAGAAACATCGATGAGAGAGAAACATCAATCAGCTGCCTCCTGCATGCCCCCTACTGGGGATCCAGACTGCAGCCTGGGCATGTGCCCTGACAGGAATCGAACAGGGAATCTCTTGATACATGGGACGTGGTTCAACCAACTGAGCCACACCGGCCAGGTCTATAGTGCCTATGTTAAAGAATTTGCATGTGTCATAATAATGGAATTGACTGGAATCCTCAGTGTAGTCTGAGGATATAGAGTGGCATAGGAATACTTTTTGTCTGAGTTCATTGTAGCTCCACAGCTGTGTGGAAATATCATACAGGATTTATGAAAATTATGATATAAGAAAATTTCTCAGGACAGAAAAGAATGCATCATCTCTAGCTTAAATCTCTGACTACGGTACAATAATAGTGGATTTAGAGGTAAAATTCTCAACTTCTTTTCATCATATTTCTCCTTATCTCTGCCAACTCAACCCTGTTACTGTGCCAAAGTGATTTGATTTCTGTATCATGATATTTGCACCTGTCTTAGCCCTTGTAATAAATTCTGAACATCAAGGGGAAAGTGGGACCATTTTTCACCTGTGTGTCTCCCCTTTTCAGTTCTGGAGACAGTAGTGGGCGATGCGGAATAGAGCTATGGAACGGGAAGGTATTTGGTCTGCATAACGCGAGAAAAGGGAGTTCAAGTTCTGAAAAACAAACGTACACAGACAATAGAGCTCATTAAGAAAAAAAACATGGTATGCACAGCTTTTTCACAATAATACACAAAAATACAGATTGGTTAGATTTATGGACATACCTCTATGGGGAGAATATAAATTGCATTTTTGAAGTACAAACATTGCCAGTTAGGGGTTAGTATATTATTTGCAGAGCCAAGTCTATTCAGTAAGAGCTGTACATTTAGATGATTAGTATACAGTTGAACTAACTACCAGGACCTAATGTGTCCTCTTCAGTTTGCTTGGCTTTGTCACGTGTTAAGAATTCGGCCACTAGATGGCGATATTGAGTTGCACAGTTTATTTTCCTGGCTATTTTTTCCTGGTGTATGTAATAGTAATTCTAGGTGCGCCATTAATACAGAGTTAAAAGTTAAAGTATAACTATATAAACTTGGAAATAGTTTTAAGAGGTACAACACACTCTAAATAGTAAGTCAAAAGTTTATAATTGCTTTAATTTGCATTTCTTCACTTTAGACATGTAGATTTGAGAGGTAACATTTCATTGAAAGACTGAGTTCTCAAGAACGATTCAAAGACAATTAAATAAGGTAGTTTTCAGTTTTCCCTTCTGGATGTATTAGCCTAAAAATTACATCTTTCATTTCTTTCTTCTGTTAATATCCAGGGGTACTTGAACTGTTTTACCATCTGACCTAAGGGTTCTGGGACTCCTGGTGCCCAGATAGTGTTCTAGCTGTTTATTGTTTTAGTTTTATCAGTCTTGCATCCCTTGCTAAGCATAGTCGTTAAACTACAGTGTGCTGATATTTCTTAGACTGGACCTTCTACGTGAATTGAAGTAGAAGACTGTCTCTGTGAGTAATTATATCTATCTGACTAAGACTTGAAGATAAGAATATTTTATTACCCTACTTAAGCTTGTTTGCATGTGTGCATCTATCCTGTATGTATAAACGGTGTGTTTGTGTATGTGCATGTGATTATCTAGCTGTAGCTCTGTCTAACTCCCCCCTTCCAGTCAAGGAAATCTTGCATCTGACAGCATTTGGAATTTGGAGATCCCTTTGCTTTTCAGAATATCCATTAGGATTACACAGATTTATGTACAAGGAAGTTCCATGGAATTGTTTTATAATAGTGAAAAACAGGTGTGGGGGAGGAGAAGGCAACCTAAGTATGTATGACTACTGAATTAAATAAATAGCCTAGAAAATGGATATAAGGCTATGAGAAAATTTGAAGTGACATTGAAGAAAAATATAAAATCAATAAGCCAAGAAAGTATTAACAAAATACTCCTTGTGAGATCAGCAAGTGGTCTAATAGTATGGAAAGTAAATACAATTTTTAAAAAAATTTTGACTGTTATATAATAATATCAATGATTATAGGTGATGTAACATGTGCAGTACACTTTTTTTGTTTTCAAACTTACCCATAAATTACTTTTATAATTGGAAATGCCCATATATGTCTATATGTGTTTTTTAACTACACGAGCAGTTTGCCCTGTGAAATTGCATTTAAAAGCAATGTGTTCGCTTTCTATTTTAATCATATGTCTTGATCCTATCATCATTATATTTCTCCAAGTTTACCTTCACTCAATGGATCAATAGGAGTCTCTGGAAAGTGCCCCGCCCCCGAATCAGCAGGTTACAAGAGTCTCCTCTTTTCTTCTATTCAGAAAACATCTTGTTTATCATTTCTGTTATAGAGAAGCACACATTTCTCCTTGCCCTGGTTTTGGTTCATGGCACCTAACACATGCACAGGGCGGCCAACTGGAATACCCTTAATTTCTGCGAAATCTAAAGACAAAAGCACACCATTGCTTTTTGTAGAGAATGATGTTGCAGCTACTCTAATAAACATCATTAGAATGCAGCTCAGCAAATACAGCTTAGATACTAGGCAAATGATTAATCTGATACAAATATGTGTAATTTATTTTATTTGAATATACATTTTACGTAATTAACTTTATGTAATTTGTGTAATATAAGTATATATGTACAGACACATTTTACACACATATGTGCACAAATGTGCACGCACACATGCCCACACATCTGTCTACCACGTAAGATAGGAATGTTATTTTCATTTTCTTCAGGGGTGAGTGAAAGCAAGAGTTGACATTTAGTTTCAGATGAAAAGAAAATTTATTTCTTTTCATAGAAAAATTATTCTTTTCCAAAGAAAAGAAAATTTATTTCTTTTCCAAAGAAAAATTATTTTTTTCACCTTTATAAGGAATAGGAGATAAGTCTCATATTAATTCTCACCTAGTGTTTAACAAAACCAAGTGTACGCTTAGGCTTAGCACCAACACTTCGGGGGTGGTTTATGGATTGGATAGCAATCGGCAAATGTGAGTTTGGAACTATGTTCATTTACAATCTTTTTCTGTACTTTGAATTTTACTTTGAACTTGAATGTGAGAAATATTGATTACATACTTATCAATTATAAATTCTGTGAAACAACAACACAGTGAAATCAGGCATAGGTTAATTTAGTAATATTTGTAAAATGCGTAATTATATTAATCTAAGCGTTGGTTCATTCAACTAGGTGTCTGGTATGTACCAGAAAATGTTTAAAAGCAGTATTTGAAGAAGAAAAAAATCAAACCAATATAACTGCCATTTTATGGCAACTTGATACATTTATTTATTTATTTATTTATTTATTTATTTATTTATTTTTCTTTAATGATTTTAGAGAGAGAGGAAGGGAGAGGGAGAGAGAGACAGAAACATTGATGAGAGAGAACATCGATTGGCCACCTCCTGCATGCCCCCACTGGGGATCGGGCCCACAACCTGGGCATGTGCCCTGACCGGGAACCGAACCCGTGACCTCTTGGTGCGTGGGTCGACGCTCAACCACTGAGCCACACCGACCAGGCAATACATTTGGAATGATAAGACTAGAAAAGAACATATGTACTGTTGGCATCTAGAATGTTTCTATTTAAAACAACAACATTGGCCACAACGTAAATGACATTGAGCCAAGGTAAACAAATGTATTTTTCCCTTAGTGGCAAAAAATTGTGTATTAAAGACTGAAAAATAAGGGCTACAGCGTTCGTCTTACTACCGAAGCAAAGTGCAGCGCTGCACCCTGCTCCAGAATGCGCGCCGTCGCAGATACGGACTTTGAATGAGCAGCTAATAGCTAAAGTTATTTAGGAGATAAAAATTGGTGCTGTGAGGATCAGCTCTAATTTTAAGTATCCATAATTGAAGTGCCACATTATGATTTTAATGTTATGATAATCTTGTTAACAAGCTGTTGTGTATATACTATCATATTTTAATGTAGTTGCAAAGCTTAAGTAAATCATAAAGTAAATTGCTTTTGAATCAGGCTTTTACAAGTGGAAAATTAGTGCTTTACATGTTTTGAATACATATTTTGTAGTTATATTTGGCATTTTCTACAACTTAAGAAGAATGATAGATTAGGTTTATAGATAATGCATTATTGTTTATAAGTACCTTGGCATTTTTTTGTTATTGCTCATTCTAATTTGGGCTCATTTCACATGTACTATAAGATAATATGTGATTGTACTTTTTTTTTCAGTAATAGTCTTCCTTCTGGAAGATATACATTGCAGTTTAGATATTTCTTATTTCTCATATATTAGCACATTACAGTTAACAGAAAATTAATACATTTTCTTACCCAGTATTTATGTAGGTGATTGTGATGTGTACTAGATTCATCCACTGGGAGTTTTTTATTTTGGGGAGACGTGTCCCACACAGTTGGTAAAGGCGGCTAGTAAGTTAGATTTTCTTCCTCTGGATCCGGCGCTTTGATCGACACAGCACAGTGATGTGATAGTCTAAAGCAGAGGAAAGCCGACATTTTATGTAACAGTCCAGAGAGTAAATATTTTCAGGTTTTGGGGTAGTAAGGTCTCCATTGCAATTGCTCAATTGTGCTGATGTAATAATGCAACCCCCTAGAGAGTGCACGGACTAATCGTGTGGCTGTGTTGATATGGCTGCATAATAATAAAGTTTTATTTAGAGAAACAGGTGGCCAGCTGGGTTTGTCCCATGGGTTATAGTTTACTGACCCCTGGTTAAGAGCATATTTGTCATAAGTCAGAATAAGTTTCAAGAACTTTCTGGTACATATATTATGAACTTGTGAGTGGCTCTAATAGATTAATACTAAAAAACACTATACGGCTCTTCGATTTTATTAGTAAACATGACTATAGAACATTGAGGTGTCATGTCTCCTAATTTCTGGGCTGTTCCTTGTAATTGAATAAGTTACATTTCCTAGATCACTCAACTAAACAGGTATGACTAATAATTAAATAGGGTACCAGTATCAATGCACGAGCTCAGGTAGGGTTAATTGGTTATACTTATGGTTTACAGTTAAAATATGGAGAAATCATTGAAGAACTACCTACATTATGAAACAGTAGAATGTTCCTTTTCAGTGGGCACCAGTTTACCACAATATACCTATAAAAACACAACACTGGGTTGATTGAGTTTATCAGTTGTTTTTATAAATGAAGAGCCATGACACCTATTAAAGTCCATACAGGATATCTGACATTGATTGGAAAATATTGATTGTCATGAGTTCTTGGTCCATTATTTTAACTCCATTATAAAGTTTTGTATCCATGGATCTATCTAAGGAATTGCTCCATTTCCAGAATTTGAAGTTCAATCAATATTTATCTTATAAATCAATGAATAATAAATAATCATTTTTTCTCTAGTCCACAAAGAAATGTTCTTAGGATTAAATGAGATACCATATGGGAGAGACTGAGCTCTTTTGAAAAATGAATTTAGTCTTCCTAATGTCTTCCAAGGAGCCTACGAAATTTAGTTTAATTTAGTACATTTCCTAACTTTTAGCCCTGGAGAGCTCTCCCATTTTAAGAGCCATTACTTTGACTGGTAGATAGAAGAAATAATAGCAGTCATTTTATTTAGAGATCTGCTGTAACATCAACTTCCATCAAGTTTTAATGGAAATGGGTGTTTGTCATTGGACCACAGAGGTAATACTTTTAGTGGATATTGGGCTATGTTTGCAAACCAATTATCTTGCCAGTATCTTCCTCCATCTTTCAGGAGAATTTAGAGTAATCTTTTTTTTTTTTTTTCAGATGGGGAAGAAAAATGATTTACAATAAGGTTAAATTACTTACTGGTATTATATTTGTCATTGTCATATTTTCCCTTCATATTTCATCTCTTCCTTCATTCTTTAGATGTTGTTTATAATTTCATATTCTGTGAGGGAGTATTGCTTGAGACATTTCTCACCCAGAGGTAAGACTTGTGCTGGAATTTAAACAGTTTGGATGAAAAGCTGTTTGGGGAATCTGATTTTTTCTTTTTAATAGTGAAACAAGGAGAAAATCGTTTTTTCATTGTAGAGAAAAATTACTAGTTTGACACATAATTATATTTAAATCATGCACATGAGTAAAATGTATTAAATAATTTAAAAGCGTTGGGTAGCCGTTCACTGCCATGAAGCCCGAGAACCATTCCCTGAACTGGGTCATTCCATTAAAATGAAAGTTTGTTGTTATTTGGTTTCGATACAAGACTTGTCTTGTGATTTATTTTTATTCAGCATTATTCTGCTCATCAGAAATTCTTGGAGAATCCATTTTTTCCAGTAGTGCCACCAAAATATATGCCTGTTTTTGAAGGGTAATGACAAATATTTTTGCTACACACATTTCTATAGATGATAGTTATTGTAGAAAGAGATCTTGATTCTATCTATAGTAATAAAGACTATTTGCAACCTATAAGTTTATAAGCAAACTAATATTTTCTAGACATAAATTATAGCATGCTTCTGATTATTCTTTTATCTGCTTATATATAACAAGTACATTTTCAATATGATTATACATAAAAATAGTATAGTTGAACAAATTGTCAGTCAACTTAGTGCCACGAATAAATCTCCTTACGTTGTTTTATATTTTACATCCTCATAAGTATGTAACATGGTAGATTAATTGGAATTGACTAAATCCAGGCTCTTGTGTTACTATTAAGATGCCCAGTTTTTAAAATGCACTTTAGGAGAAAAAACCCTTTGTTCTTTGAAACTATAAATATTAAACATACACACACAGCATATGCCTTACACACACACACACACACACATTCATTGTAGCATAATTCAAATGGAATATTTTCGAACATAGTACCACAATCCGGGCTTATCTTTAGTGTTACAGAAAGTGATCGTAGTTTCCATATATGTTTACTCAAAACAAAACCAGGCAAACCTTTTTCTGCTCTTGATTCAGTTCAGTTCATTGTGGGCCTGCCAAGTGCGAGCAGGAGGCTGGACGCCAGAGGCACGGCGAGGGCCCTGGGTCCCTGCTTGCAGAGCGCCGGGCCTGGGGCTGCGTCCCCTGCGCGAGGTGGCTGTGTGAAAGTGTTCAGACGGAAGCCAGTGATGGGCACACCGTTTGGTCAGTCATTAGCACGCATTTGTCATTTAAAATCGTGAGAGGAGATGAACACAAAGCCAGGGGAGAGGGGCTGTGTGTGATCTGACCCGCTGGACACAGTCACAGGGGCACTCTAAGGCAGCAGAGATGGTATCATTCGAAAAGGACGACTCTCTTTCATTAGTTTTTAAAATTTTAGTTTATATTTATTCATTTTCTGATTTTGATGCATATTCTAGAAATACAGATTTATGAGGTTTTTATTTGTTGTTTTTCATTAATGTCTTTAAATGAGTGACCTCAGGCTCCTTCTCTATGTTTGGTAATTAAATGGCATTAGGATTTGTAAGAACTATCTGTAGCTAATAATTACAGTGTGCCTTTCCATAAACTTTTAATTCTAATCTGCAGTTTGGAAATTATAATTTAGGAAAAGTAATATATATTTGCAATGTGGTTATGTATTCTAACAGAATTTAAAATTTTTGTATGTGGATTGGAGTGTAATTAAAAATACTGGTTTATGGTGCAATTTATTGAATTTTAGTAATGAAGTTGTATTTTATTTTATTTTTTTAATCCTCACCCAAGGATTTTTTTTTTCTATTTATCTTCAGATAGAGTGGTAAGGGGGATAGGAGAGAGAGAAACGTTGACTTGAGAGAGACACGGTGACTGGTTTCCTCCCGCATGACCCAGACCAGGGACGAGGATGAATCGCAACCGAAGTACATGCCCTTGACCAGAATCGAACCTGAAACTCATTGGTCCGTGGGACCGATGCTCTAACCTCTGAGCCAAACTGGCCAGGGCTGAGGTTGTAGTTTATATGCAAGTCTCAGATCTCATCGATGACATCTTAGAGAATTTGATTAACAAAAAGGGTTTCATTAAAATAATTATTGTTTGGAGTAATGTTTGTATCTGTGAACACATAGATTCATATCTAAAAGGATGACTCTGGTATAAAAGATGTAGTATAAGGTCACTGAAACACAGCGGTGTTGGAAGTTTGTGGAGAAAGCTATTCCTATACATGGTTCACTCTTTCAAATAGTGATTGGGTTCTTACACGTGCAGAGCCCAAGTAGGCACTGGAGATGCAATTAAGAGCACATTTTCATGAGTTTTACCCTCATAGTCTAATGGGAGAGGAAGTGGGCATTTATCAAATAACCACACAACTGTATGTAAAATTACATGTAACTAAGGTAATTCTCCAAAGGAGAGGAGGAATTGCTAGGAGGAAGTATCCCTAAAGGACAGGATGATTCGACAAAGAAGAGGCGCTTGAGCTGAGATCTGACAGGAGCTGGATGCTGGAGGCTGGAGCAGCGGGCAGGGCATCAGTGCCAGGCCCGTGTGGGCACAGTGCTTGGAGAATGTGGGGATGAGAGGAACCTCAGCCATTCCAGACCTCCTTATTCCTACTGATTTTCCTGTAGTTCAACCGAAGTGAGCCCAGCCAAAACCTTGAGTTATTCTTGATAACTTTTACATCAGAGCACATCAGAAAATGTAGCGAAACCTCCGTTTTCGAATGTGTCCCATTTCGAACAATTCACTTCTTACCTGACAGCCCTTCCATGCTGACGAGTCATGAGTCTGTCAGGAGGCCAAGGGGAGAATGCTCAAGTCTGAGTCAGACACCTCCGGACATTGTGCTGTGAATATTGTCGTGTTTCTCTTGGCTTTTGTTGCTGCTTATTATTCAATTTTCATTTATTACTGTACGTTTCATTTCCTTTTTGTTAATTTTCATTTACATGTCATGTCCTTTTTGTTTTTAAAGTGTTTATTTATAGATTAAACAGTACATTAGACATGCACTGCATATAAGAAAGGTTAAAAAAAGGAATCATTTGGGGGTCTGGAACGCATTAATTCAATTTACATTGTTTCTAATGGGAAAAAATGCTTCAGTTTTCAAACAACTTCCCGGAATGAATTGAGTTCGAGAATGGAGGTTCCACTGTATTACTGACTCTCCTTAAAAATATATCCAGGAGGGGAGGGGAAATGGTGGCGGAGTGAATGGAAGCTACACAGACGATCTCCCAGGACCAAACGGGAATTACAACTAAAATACAGACAAATCGTCGGGAAAAAGCAACAGAAAAGCAGCGGGAGAGGATGATACAACCAGGGACACTGAATGAGCCTGGTAGGATCTGTGGAGGCTCGTGAGGGTGGCGTGCTGGGAGCCCATGGACAGCAGTGGCCTGAGCTGACAGCGGCGGTGCCCGCCCTCGGGATTAAGAGCCCCAGCTGCTCCACAGAGCAGAGGGCCGGGACAGAGCGCTAAAGAGCCACAGCCACTCACCTGGGGCTCCGGCAGAAGGAGGGCGGACTGGACTGGAACTCTGTGGGGACACCTGGGATTTGGAGGGCGCTCAGAGTTTGTGCTGAGCTGCGGCCACAAAGGACAGGTGGCCAACTTGTTCCTTCCTGGTTACACAGAACGGCAGCCAAGTTTGCTCCTTCCCGGAGCTGTGGCAGCCCCGCCCTCGGAGATTCCCAGGTGAGGTAAAGAAATGCAAATTGAGGCTCATTAACAACCAGCATCGGCCCCATCCTCGGGAAATCCTCTTACACTATAAACACCTGAGGGAGTTTCTCATTCAACTGAGATCCTAAGGCTTTTCAAGTAACTGAGGCTAATAGCCTCCAGGTAAAAAGCTAGAGCATAACTGAACCTTTCCTGAGCTTGCAAATCTACCTAGGAAAGTGAAACTTGACAGGGGTGTTTAAAGAGGGTCCTCCACGCTCATCCCAACCCAGTAGAGGGAGCCACAAATAGCAGAACACCAACACCTACAGGGAAAATTTGGCAGGCTCCAAAACCCACTGAGATAGCAAAAATGGTGAAACAAAGAAACAGATCCCAAATGAAAGAACAAGAGAACTCTACCAAGGATGAGATAAATGAAATGCAGTTAAGCAAATTATCAGAGGTAGAGTTCAGAGCCATGATCTTGAGGAAACTAAATAGCATGAGTAAGGACATCAACACCATGAGTAAAGATATAGAAACACTGAAAACCAACCAAGTGGAAATGAAGAATGACATAGCAGAAATAAAGAACACATTGGAAGGACTGACCAGCAGAGTAGAGGAAGCGGAGGACCAGATCAGTGAATTAGAAGACAGGGTAGAAAAAAATCAATCAATCAGAAAACCAAAAGGAAAAAACAATTAAAAAACAGGAAGATAGCTTAAGAGAACTGTGGGACAACTGGAAACGTAATAACATTCGCATCATAGGAGTCCCCGAAGAAGAAGAAAAGGAGCAAGGGTTAGAGAATATATTTGAAGAAATAGTGACAGAAAACTTTCCTATCCTGGTGAAGGAAGAAGTCATTCAAGTTCAAGAAGCACAGAGAGCCCCAAGTAAGAAGAAACCAAACAGGCCCACACCAAGACACATAATAATTAAAATGCCAAAAATTAAAGACAAAGAGAGAATCCTAAAGGCAGCAAGAAATAAGCAACAGGTTACCTACAAAGGAACGCCCATAAGTCTATCATCTGACTTCTCAACAGAAACACTACAGGCCAGAAGGGAATGGCATGAAATAATCAAGGTCATGAAAAACAAGGATCTGAATCCAAGACTACTCTATTCAGCAAGGCTATCATTCAAAATAGAAGATCAAACAAAGAGCTTCCCAGACAAAAAAAGGTGAAGGGAATATATTAGCACCAAACCAGCACTGCAAGAAATGTTAAAAGGACTGCTGTAATTAGTAGAAGAAATAGGAAGAAAAATATAACCACACTGAACAAAAATGGCAATAAATAAGTACATATCAATAATCACCTTAAATGTAAATGGATTGAATGCTCTGATAAAAAGACACAGAGTAGCTGACTGGATAAGAAAGCATGATTCACATATATGTTGTTTACAAGAGACCCACCTCACAACAAAAGACTCACATAGGTTGAACGTAAAGGGATGGAAAAAAATCTTCCAAGCAAACGGAAAGGAAAAAAAAGCTGGGGTAGCAATACTCATATCTGATAAATTAGTTTTCAAATTGAAGACCATAACTAGAGACAAAGAAGGTCACTACATAATATTGAAAGGGTCTATCCAACAGGAAGCTATAACCTTGGTAAATATATATGTACCCAATATAGGAGCACCAAAATATATTAAAAATCTTCTGGAGGACTTCAAAGGAGAAATCGACAGCAATACAATCATAGCAGGAGACTTCAACACCCCACTGACATCACTGGATAGATCATCTAGACAAAAAATTAACAAGGAAACAGAAATTCTAAATGAAGCACTAGATCAAATGGATTTAATAGATATATACAGAGAATTACACCCCAAAACTGCAGAATTCACATTCTTCTCAAGTGCACATGAGACATTCTCAAAGATAGACCACATGATAGGACACAAACTAAGTCTCTACAAGTTCAAGAAGACTGAAATCATATCAAGCATCTTCTCAGATAACAATGGCATGAAACTGGAAATCAATTGCAACAAGAACATGCAAAGACATTTGAAGACATCGAGGCTAAATAGCATGTTATTGAACAATGAATGGGTTACCATGGAGATCAAGGAAGAAATTAAAAACTTCCTAGAAACTAATGAAAATGAACACACAACAACACAAAATCTATGGGATGCAGTGAAAGCAGTTCTGAGAGGGAAGTTCATAGCACTACAGGCCCACCTCAAGAAAGAAGAAAAATTTCTAATTGACTACCTAACCTCACAACTTAAAGAACTAGAAAGCAAACAAAAAGAAAACCCTAGAGCAAGTAGAAGGAAGGAAATAGTAAAGATCAGAGGAAAAATAAAGGACATGGAAACCAAAAAAACAATTCAAAGGATCAATGAAACAAACAGCTGGTTTTCTGAAAAGATAAACAAGATTGATGGACCCTTAGCTAGTCTCACCAAGAAACAAAGAGAGAGAACCCAAATACACAAAATCAGAAATGAAAGAGGAGAAGT
Organism: Tadarida brasiliensis; assembly: GCA_030848825.1. Taxonomy (NCBI): domain Eukaryota; kingdom Metazoa; phylum Chordata; class Mammalia; order Chiroptera; family Molossidae; genus Tadarida; species Tadarida brasiliensis. The sequence continues at coordinate 3,723,098 of CM061275.1, read as the reverse complement.
AACAACTGACACCACAGAAATACAAAGGATCATTAACAAATACTATGAATATTTATATGGCAACAAATTCAACAATCTAAGTGAAATGGATACATTTCTAGAAACACATAGTCTCCCAAAACTGGACCGGGAAGAGATAGAAAACTTGAACAGGCCAATAACAACGAAGGAAATTGAAGATGTAATCAAGACCCTCCCAGCAAACAAAAGCCCAGGCACTGACGGCTTCACGGGGGAGTTTTACCGAACATTCAAAGAAGAACTAACACCCACTCTCCTCAAACTATTCCAAAAAATTCAAGAAGAAGGAAGACTTCCAAACTCGTTTTATGAAGCCAGCATAATTCTAATTCCAAAACCAGAAAAAGACATTACAAAGAAAGAAAACTACAGGCCAATATCCCTGATGAACACAGATGCCAAAATCCTTAACAAAATACTAGCAAATCGGATCCAGCAATACATCAAAAAAATTATTCACCATGACCAAGTGGGATTCATCCCAGGGATGCAAGGCTGGTACAATATTCGCAAATCAATAAATGTGTGATACATCACATAAACAAAATGAAAGATAAAAACCACATGATCATATCAATAGATGCTGAAAAAGCATTTAACAAAATCCAGCACCCATTTCTGATAAAAACACTCAGCAATTTGGGAATAGAGGTATCATATCTCAACATTATAAAGGCCGTATATGAAAGACCTACAGCCAACATCATACTCAATGGACAAAAACTAAAAGCATTTCCCTTAATAACAGGAATAAGACAAGGATGCCCACTTTCGCCACTCTTATTTAACATAGTACTGGAAGTCTTAGCCACAGCAATCAGACATGAAGAAAAAATAAAAGGAATCCAAATTGGAAAGGAGGAAGTGAAACTGTCATTATTCACAGATGACATGATATTATACATAGAAAACCCTAAAGACTCCATCAAAAATCTACTAGACTTAATAAATGAATTTGGCAAAGTAGCAGGATACAAAATTAACGTCAAGAAATTGACGGCATTCTTATACACCAATGACGAACTCACAGAAAGAGAAACAAACAAACAAAAAACCCATTTACCATTGCGGCAAAAAAAAATAAGATACCTAGGAATAAACTTAACCAAAGAAGTAAAGGACCTATTTGCAGAAAACTACAAAACATTGAAAAAAGAAATAGAGGAAGATATAAAAAAGTGGAAGCACATACCTTGTTCATGGATTGGAAGAATTAACATCATTAAAATGTCCATACTACCCAAAGCAATCTATACATTTAACGCAATCCCCATCAAAATACCAACAATGTATTTCACAGAACTAGAACAAATGCTTCAGAAGTTCATATGGAACCAAAAGAGACCCTGAATAGCTACAGCAATCTTGAAAAAGAAGGACAAAGTAGGTGGGATCACAATACCGGATATCAGGTTATACTACAAAGATACTGTAATCAAAACAGCTTGGTACTGGCACAAGAACAGGCACATAGATCAATGGAATAGAACAGAAAACCCAGAAATTGACCCAAAACATTATGCTCAATTAATATTCGACAAAGGTGGCAAGAGCATACAATGGAGTAAAGACAGCCTCTTTAATAAATGGTGTTGGGAAAATTGGACAGCTACATGCAAAAAAAAGAAACTAGACCATCAACTTACACCATACACAAGAATAAACTCAAAATGGATAAAAGACTTAAATGTGACTCGTGAATCCATAAAAATCCTAGAAGAAAATGTAGGCATCAAAATTTCGGACATTATACGCAGCAGAATCTTCACTGATTCATCACCTAAGGCAACAGAAACAAAGGGAAAAATGAACACATGGGACTACATCAAACTCAAAAGCTTCTGCACAGCAAAAGAAACAACCATCAAAACAGAAAGGGAACCCACTGTATGGGACAGCATAATCGCCAATGATACATCAGATAAGGGGTTAATCTCCAAAATATATAGAGTACTCATACAACTCAACAAAAAGAAGACAAAGAACCCAATTAAAAAATGGGCAGAGGAACTAAATAGACACCTCTCCAAACAGGACATACAAATGGCTAAGAGACATATGAAGAAATGCTCAACATCACTAATCATCAGAGAGATGCAAATTAAAACAACAATGAGGTATCACCTCACACCTGTCAGAATAGCCGCCATCAACAAAACATCAAACAACACATGTTGGCGAGGGTGTGGAGAAAAGGGGACTCTAGTACACTGCTGGTGGGAATGCAGACTGGTGCAGCCACTATGGAAAACACTATGGTGTTACCTCAAAAAATTAAAAATTGAATTGCCATTTGACCCAGTGATCCCACTCCTAGGAATATACCCTAAGAAGCCTGAAACACCCATCAGAAAGAATATATGTACTCCCATGTTCATAGCAGCACTATTTACAATAGCTAAGATCTGGAAACAGCCCAAGTGTCCATCAGTGGATGAATGGATAAAAAAGCTATGGTACATATACACAATGGAGTACTATGCAGCTGTAAGAAAGAAAGATCTCTTACCCTTTGCGACGACATGGGAGGACCTGGAAATTATTATCCTAAGCAAAACAAGCCAAGCAGAGAAAGACAAATATCATATGATCTCACTTATTTCTGGAATATAATGAACATAACAGTCTGAGGAACAGGGTAGTCCCAGAGACGTGGAAGTAGGGTACAAATTGACAATTGCCAGAAGAGGGGATGGGGGAGGGGAGCAGTGAACCACAGAACTTGTATGCATGTAATCATAACCAATGGACATGGACAACAAAACTGAGGACGGGGCAGGGAGGGAGGGGGAGGAGGGTGACAATGGGGGAAAAAGGAGAAACATCTGTAACAAAAATAAATTAATAAAATAAAATATATATATATATATATATATATATATATCCAGATATAACATGATCCCAATCAGAATCCCAGCAGGTTACTTTGTGTATATCGACACATTGATTCTGAAGTATACGTGGAGAGGTAAGAGACCCAGAATTGCCAATATGATATTGAAGGGGAAAAACACAGTCAGAGGGCTGACACTACCCACATACTATAAAGCATACCATGTTATCAGGATGGTGTGGTATTGGCCAAAGAACAGACAAATCGGTCAGTAGAACAGACTAGAGAGCCAAGAAATAAACCCACATAAATGTAGTCAGTTGATCTGTGACAAGGAGCAAAGGAACACAATGGAGCAGAGATGGTCTCTTCAACAAATGGTGCTGGAACAACCGGACATTCACATGCAAAAGAATGAATCTAGACGCAGACCTTACACCTTTCACAACTTTTATCTCAAAATGGATCACAGACTATAATGTAAAAGGCAAAACTAGAAAGTCCTGGAAGATAACCTAAGAGAAAAACTAGTTGATCTTGGGTTAATGATGACTTTTAGATATAACACCAAAGCATGATCCATGAAAGAAAGATTGATAACCTGAACTTCATTAAAATGGGAAGCTTCTGTTCTGAGAAAGATAATGTCAAGAGAATGAGAAGGCAAGCCACAGACTGGGAGATAATATTTGCAAAAGATACATCTGATAAAGGACTGTTAGTCAAAATATAAATACACTCTTAAAACTCGACAATAAGAAAATAACACAGTTTATAAGTGAGTCCAAGATCTGAACATGCACCTCACCAAAGAAGATACACAGATGCAAAATAAGTATGTGAAAAGATAGTATCATACATCAATAGGGAATTGAAAATTAGGGCAGTGTAATACTACTACTATACACTCACTAGAATGACAAAAATCTGAAACACTGACAACACCAAATGCTGGCAAGATGTGGAACAAAAGTGCCAAATAGTGCAGCCACTTTGGAAGACAGTTTGGTTGTTTCTTAGAAAACTGAACATGCTGTTACCATGTGACCCAGCATGTGAACTTCTTGATATTTACCCAAATGAATTGAAGATGTATGTCCTCACAAATACCTGCATACGGATGTTTATTATAGCTTTATTCGTAATTGCAAAAGCTGGAAGCAACCAAGATGTCCTTTAGTATATAAACTGTGATGCATCCAAACAATGGAATGTTACTCTGTGCTGAAAAGGAAGGAGCTATCAAGCCACACAAAAACATGGAGGAGACTTAAATGCACATTACTAAACTCATATCAATGAAAGAAGACAATATGAAAAGGCTACATTCTGTGTGATTCCAACTATATGACATGTTTAAAAAGTAGAATAAAAGAATAGGGATTTGGGAGGAAGGTGTGAGTTGTAGCATAGGGGACATTTGGGTAGAGAAACTGTTCTGTGTGGTACTATAATGGTGGGTACATGCTGTTTCCTAGTTGTCAAAACCCATAGAATGTAAACCACCAAGAGTGATCTCTAATGTGAAATATGAACCTTGAGTGACAATGATGTGTCAATGTAGGTTCATCATTGTAATAAATGTAGCACTCTGGAGGGCATGTTGATATTAAGGGTGTCTGTGCCTGTATGGTAGTGGTGGTGGTGGTGAGGATGATGGTGGTGGTGGTGAGGATGATGGTGGTGGTGATGGTGATGGTGGTGGTGATGGTGGTGGTGGTGGTGATGGTGGTGGTGGTGGTGGTGATGATGGTGGTGGTGATGATGATGGTGGTGGTGATGGTGATGGTGATGATGATGATGATGGTGGTGATGGTGGTGGTGGTGGTGATGGTGGTGGTGGTGGTGATGGTGGTGATGGTGGTGGTGATGGTAGTGGTGGTAATGATGATGGTGGTGGTGATGGTGATGGTGATGATGATGATGGTGGTGATGGTGGTGGTGATGGTGGTGGTGGTGATGGTGGTGGTGATGATGGTGGTGGTGGTGGTGGTGGTGATGGTGGTGGTGGTGGTGGTGGTGGTAGGGGGCGTATATGAGAACTCTGTACCGTCAACTCAGCAGTAATCAATAAACTCCCAGCAAACAAAAGCCCTGGTCCAGACAACTTCACAGGGAAGTTTTACCAAACATTCAAAGAAGAGCTAACACCTATTCTTCTCAAACTATTCCAGAAAATTCAAGAGGAAAGAAGACTTCCAAGCTCTTTTTATGAGGCCAGCATAATTCTAATCCCAAAACCAGATAAAGACACTACAAAGAAAGAAAATTATAGGCCAATATCCCTGATGAACGTAGTCGCCAAAATCCTCAACAAAATCTTTGCAAATTAGATCCAGCAATATATAAAAAACATTATTCACCACAACCAACTGGGATTTGTCCCAGGGATTCAAGGATGGTACAATATTTACAAATCAATAAATGTGATACACCACATAAACAAAATGAAAGATAGAAATTATAAGTTCATATCAATAGACACTGAAAAAACATTTGACAAAATCCAACACCCATTTTTGATAAAAACTCTCAGCAAAGAGGGAATAGAAGGATCATACACCTCAACATAATAAAGACCATATATGACAAACCTACTGCTAACATCCTGCTCAAAGGGCAGAAACTAAAAGCATTTCATTTATGAACAGGAGCAAGACAGGGATGTCTGCTTTTGCCACTCTTATTAAACATAGTACTGGAAGTCTTAGCCACAGTGATCAGACAAAAAGAAAATAAAAATGCATCCAAATTGGAAAGGAGGAAGTAAAACTGTCATTATTTGCAGGTGACATGATATTGTATATAGGAAATTCTAAAGACTCCACGAAAAAAACTACTAGGTTTAGTAAATTAATTCAGCAAAGTAACAGGATACAAAATTAACATCCAGAAATTGATGGCTTTTTTTTTTACACCAATAATGAATAATCAGAAAGAGAAACTAAAAAAACAATCCCATTTACCATTGCAACAAAAAAATTAAAATACCTAGGATTAAACTTAACCAAGGAGGTGAAAGACCTATTCTCAGAAACCTACAGGATATCGAAAAAAGAAATAGAGGAAGATATAAAAAAGTGGAAGCATATACCATGTTCATGGATTGAAAGAGTCAACATCATTAAAATGTCCATACTACCCAAAGCAATCTATAGATTCAATGCAATCCCTATTAAAACACCAATAGCTTACTTCACATATCTAGAACAAATACTCCAAAAGTTTATATGGAACCAAAAAAGACCCTGAATAGCCACAACAATCTTAAAAAAGAACAACAAAGTTGGAGAGATCACAATTCTGGATTTCAGGTTATACTACAAAGCCGTTGTAATCAAAACAGTCTGGTACTGGTACAAAAACAGGTATGTAGACCCGAACAGAGCACACAACCCAAAAATTGACCCAAGACATTATGCTCAATTAATATTGACAAAGAAGGCAAGAACATACAGTGGAGTAAAGACAGTCTCTTCAATTAATGGTACTGGGAAAATTGAACAGCTATGTGCAAAAAAATGAAACTAGACCACCAACTTACTCCATACACAAGAATAAACTGAAAACAGTTAAAAGACTTAAATGTCACTTGTGAAACCATAAAAATTCTAGAAGGCAATGTAGGCAAAATCTCAGACATCACAAGGAACAGAATTTTCACCAATACATTGCCTAGGGCAAGAGAAACAAAGGGGAAAAAAATCAATAAATAGGACTACATCAAACTAAAAAGCTTCTGCACAGCACACACACACACACACACACACACACACACACAAGCATCAAAATGAAAATGGAACCTATTATATGGAGAGCATAATTGCTAACAATATATAGGATAAGGGGTTAATTTCCAAAATAGATAAATTACTCATACATCTCAACAAAAGGAAGACAAACAATCCAATTAAAAAATGGGCAGAGGACCTGAATAGACATTTTTCCAAACAGGACATACAAATGGCCAAGAAACATATGAAAAAATGCTCAACATCACTAATCATCAGAGAGATGCAAATTAAATTAAAATGACTATGAGGTATCACCTCACACCTGCCAGAGTGGCTGCCATCAACAAATCCTCAAACAACAAGTGCTGGCGAGGGTGTGGAGAAAAGGGGACTCTAGCACACTGCTGGTGGGAATGCAGACTGGTGCAGCCACTGTGGAAAACAATATGGTATTTCCTCAAAGAATTAAAAACGGAACTTTCATTTGACCCAGTGATCCCACATCTAGGAATATATCCTAGGAAGCCTGAAACACCAATCAGAAAGAAATATGTACCCCTATGTTCATAGCAGCCCTATTTACAATAGCTAAGATCTGGAAACAGCCCAAGTGTCCATCAGTAGATGAGTGGATAAAAAAGCTGTGGTGTATTTACACAGTGGAATACTAGGCAGCTGTAAGAAAGAGAGATCTCTTACCTTTTGTATTATGCTAAGCAAAATAAGCCAGTCAGAGAAAGACAAGTGTCACATGATCTCCTTATTTGTGGAATCTTCTGAATAAAATAAGCTGATGAACAAAATAGATCCAGAGACATGGAAGTAGGGAACAGACTGACAAACCTCAGAGGGAAGCCGGGTAAGGGGGAACAGGAAGAGATAAACCGAAGAACTTATATGCATGTATACATAACCAGTGGGCACAGACAACAGTGGACTGAAGGCAGGGGTAGGGCTGGAGCAGGGAGGAGGGTGTCAATGGGGAATAAAAGGACGGACATCTCTAATACTTTCAACAATAAAGATACATTAAGAAAATAATTTATAAAATAGTTTTTTTTAAGTGGTGAATATATTTGCATAAAAGATATCACAAAAGATCCCAATTTATGTGCACTTTAATAGTTAATGCTAGGCTGGCTGACAGCAGATGTCGGTGTGGATGAGGTACAACTCCAAAGCTGACGACGATGTTGGCACTCCTCTCGATTGTGCTGTCATTGACTTCACAATCATTCCCGTTATGCCCATAAAATGAAATGGGTAAGGTTTTATCTTTTGAAAGGTGATCTTTTCTGTCAGCATGTGATTTATCCTTGGTGGTGTTTTATGTGGACTTGACCAGAATATTTATTCTGCTGCTGTTGGGGGTTGTGTCCTGCACATGTCAGTTCGAGGTAGTTGATAGTGTTACCTAGATCTCTGATAATCTTACTGATTTATTTTAAAGATTAAAACAATTTTTTTTTATTGATTTTTAGAGAGAGAGGATGGGAGAGGGAGAGAGAGATAGAAACATCGATGAGAGAGAACATTGACTGGCCTCCTCCTGCATGCCCCCAGTGGGAATTTAGCCCACAACCTGGGCATGTGCCCTGACCGGGAATCGAACCGGCGCCCTCTTGGTGCATGGTCGACGCTCAACCACTGAGCCATACCGGCCAGGCAATCTTACTGATTTTTATTTATTAAAATGGTTGTTATTTCTGTGATAGTTGTTGCCATCTTCAACTATGATTTGAGATTTGTCAATTTTTTCCTTTTGGTTCTAACAGTTTTAATTAATGCCCCCCATTTTCTGTCTGCCTTTTTAGAATCTTTCAGCCTCTCTCTTTAGCTTCCCACACACCACTAGAATTCTGCATATGTCCAGCACAGAAACAGACATGTGTTGCCATTGTAATTTTCCAATTAAAATGGCCCTTCACCGATGCCAGCAGTCACGAAAAGTTTTGCTGATCTCTCCTCAACTCATCGTGCAAATGTTCTCCCTGCCAGGAGCTGCAGTGTGAGCCGTGCCTTCGTTCCCCGATCTCTGGAGCCTCTGAAACAGCGTGTTGATAGTTTATTGAGCTTTTTCTGGTTTGGGGCATGGGAGCCTTCATTGGCCTCCCGGGACCTACCTTCTGCCTAGAAGTTGAAGTCCCCCCTTCTCTACCTTAACTCCTTGTTTTGATAAAGTTATGGGCAGGTTGAATATAAGCAATTGCATGTCATTATAGGTTTAAAGAAAACAATCTTTTCAATAATTCTGTATTGTGCTATTCATTTTCAGCAGAATCTTTAATCCACTCCTTTTCCTCCCATTCTCTCTGAAATATAGGCATCTGAGAGGCTTTCCTCCCTGGCGCTCTTCTCACTCAGCGCTCATCCCTTTGCCCAGCTCATCTGCTGCCCTTGCCTTTCTTCACAGTCTATGTCCGTGTCCCTGCTTCTGTACCGTCCGCGTGCCACCCTCTCGAACACCAGACCCATACTTCTAAATGCTTATTTGACATTGAATGTTCTTTAGGAACCTCAGACTCAACTTCTCAAAACCAAAATTTGTTTGTTGTACCTTTGAGAGGGTCTCCAACATTCCCGGGTTCTCATCGGGGCCCCGTCACTAGGACTGACTATAATTTTTTGTAAGCTCCTTAACCTCTATGAGTTTTATTTTTCAAAACATTTTCAATTTATATTTTATTTAAATGAATAGATATAGAGCTAGGTCATTGCTTGTTTTAACAAAATATTTTCTCAAGTGTCCAAATAGTGTTTATCTTTTTTCAAAACCAAGCTAGTTCTATGTTCAGCTTACCACACAAGTCAATGAAATAATTCACTACTTTGATAAGAATTACTTATTAATTGGTCAGTTGAACAGGGACAATGAAGGGTAACTTGGTCCTGACAACTCAGTTCAATGCTCGAAAGTGTAGGTTTACAAATCCTAACAGACGAAGCTAAATTAGTTTTAATTGAGCTTTTTATATGACCACTTAAGTACTTACCTTTCTAAAGTGTCTGTTTTCACAATTGGAATATGCAACCTGTTATCTTCTCATTTCTTTAATTCCCTCTTCTTTTCTCCGGAGAGAGCTCTGTATCACCGAGTGCGCCACACCTGGCTGAACACAATCAAACCATTCAGACCTCCGTGTAGGAGAGAAATATCAGTGAGATCCTGCAGGGAGAGAGAATGTCAAAGAGACATTGTAGGATGTGTCGAATTAAAGTTTTATGAAATAAATGCATTTATTTTTCTTAATGAATTTGTATAACATGTTAAAATTGTTGCAGCCTTACCGGTACTGAGTTTTAGGACAGAATTTCAGGACACAGTGCCATAGGATGTAATTTACGAAATTATGATGCGTTCCTTTCTATTTTTTGTTACGTTATATTCACAAGTGTGTCTACTTCTGAAGAAATTTTGTGTGTGTTTTGTGTGGAATAAAATCTTTTGCTATCATTATACTCTGATCCTTAGAACATGCTGATAATACTTAAAGAAAAGATGTAATTTATATAAAACTCCAAATTAGATGTTATATCTCATTACATACATTTTCTTTTTCCCTCAAAGATATCTACATTAAATGAGAATTAGGGTTAAGAAAAATAACATTTAACATACTAACAAATTTGGTTTTTTCTAAATTGAATGTGGTAAGACTTTTCATTACTCACTAGAAATGAAATTTCATTGCTATTAAGCATGACTGTTCATAAAGCTACTCCAGCTTAAAAACCGTTTAAATGAATTTTATTACTTTAGTGACAAAATAGCTTTGTTAAAATGTATTTGTACGCCCAGCCGGTGTGGCTCAGCAGTTGAGTGTCGACCCATGCACCAAGAGGTCACTGGTTCGATTCCTGGTCACAGCACATGCCCAGGTTGTGGGGGGCATGCCCGATCTCCAGTGGGGGGCATGCAAGAGGCGGCCAATCTATGTTCTCTCTCATCGATGTTTCTATCTCTCTCCCTCTACCTTCCTCTCTCTCTAAAATCAATAAAGAAAAAATATTTTTTTAAATGTATTTTTACTTTAAAGATGGTCTTAACATGTAGAATCCAGATAGAAAGAAGGTGGAGTGAAATATTTTCTGAAGATCACTTTTAATTCTTCCATGAAGATGTTAACACTTTCATAAAAGTTCTTCATATTTACAAAATTAGCCACGGGACACATGGTAATATATGAGCATCATGGAATATAACCCTAATTGACAGGCTCCAAACTTCAAGGATACTTTGTATACAAGGAGACTTTGCTTTTTGTCCATACTTGATTTAATAATTTTATTTATTTATTATTTTTAATGATTTTTTTATTAATTTGTTTTTGTTACAGATGTTTCTCCTTTTCCCCCCATTGACACCCTCCTCCCCATCCCCCCCTGCTCCATCCCCAGCCCTGTTGTCCATGTCCATTGGTCATGCATACATGCATGTAAGTTCTGTGGTTTATCTCTTCCCCCCCAACCCCCCTCCTCTGAGGCTTGACAGTCTGTACCCCACTTCTATGTCTCTGGGTCTATTTTGTTCATTAGTTTGTTTAGTTCATTATATTCCACAAATAAGTGAGATCATGTGATATTTTTCTTTCTCTGCCTGGCTTGTTTCACTTAGCATAATACTCTCCAGGTCCCTCCATGTCGTCTCAAAGGATAAGAGATCTTTCTTTCTTACAGCTGCATAGTATTCCATTGTGTACATGTACCACAGCTTTTTTATCCACTCGTCTACTGATGGACACTTGGGTTGTTTCCAGATCTTAGCAATTGTAAATAGTGCTGCTATGAACATAGGGGTACATATATTCTTTCTGATTGGTGTTTCAGGTGTCTTAGGGCATATTCCTAGAAGTGGGATCACTGGGTCAAATGGCAGTTCAATTTTTAACTTTTTGAGGTAACACCATAGTGTTTTCCACAGTGGCTGCACCAGTCTGCATTCCCACCAGCAGTGTAGTAGAGTCCCCTTTTCTCCACACCCTCACCAACATTTGTTGATGGCGGCTGTTCTGACAGGTGTGAGGTGATACCTCATTGTTGTTTTAATTTACATCTCTCTGATAATTAGTGACGTTGAGCATTTTTTTTATTTAGTAATTTTAAAAACCCCAATAATTTTGTAGTCTTTAAATAGTAGACATGCTATTGATCTTTTTTTAAAATTCAGAGAAGCATCCTGGCCGGTTTGGCTCAGTGGTAAGAGCATCGCCCGTGGACCAAAGAGTTCCGGGTTCAGTTCTGGTCAGGCGCACGTACCTTGGTTGCAGTTTGTCGCCAGCCCTGGTTGGGGTTGTGCGGAAGGCAGCCAATTGATATCTCTCACATTGATGTTTCTCTCTCTCTCTCTCTCTCTCTCTCTCTTCCTCCCTCTATCTCTCCTGCTCTATCTGAAGATTAATGTAAAAATGTCTTTGGGTGAGGACTAAAATAAATACATGCATACATGCATACATACATACATAAAAATAAAATTCAGAGAAGACCCATTTTGCAGAAAGCTTCTCCACTCTGTTTCCGTGTAGACCCATTTCATGGACTGGAAGCAGTGTGCCCGGATTTCCATTTCCATAACCCTATGCACCGTGTCGTTAGGGACCACGTCACAAGCCGTCTGAAGCTCCTTTTTGATGACGTCTTCCAGATATTTTTGCCGTACTCTCTGTATCCTAAGTATGAAATAATAACTCAGAAATCCTTACGTTGTATAGAAAGGAAGGTCATTAAAACAACCAGACTGTGGGAGTAACTCGGCGATATTTTATAAAGCAGAGTACTTCCTGTGGGGTAGTCCAATTACAAAGTAGTAAAAGGAGAACAGAACACGATGAGGTGTTCTTTCATCTGTCGCAGTGCGTTTGGCACGGCAGGGGTGGCGCTCCTCCTGGTCGCCGCGGCGGATCTGCCGCTTGGAGCGTGATTGCAAATGGCAGTTGTGTGAGAGACATCACATCTCGGCTAATAACCTGAGCCATATAAATGAGATAATTATACAGCATTTAATATATTTAATTTGCTTTTATTGTGATAATTTCATACTTTTGGTTTGAGAAAATAATATGTTTGTTGGAAAAGATTCATGAACTTGTACATGGGAGACATGCAAGAACCAAACTTTGAATCATTTAAATGCTGCTGCTTGCCTGAATCAGATTTTCGCAGAGGTCTGTTTATTACTTGACTATTTCTTTTCTTCTTTTTTTTTTTAAATCCTCACGAGAGGATATTTTTCCATTAATTTTCAGACAGAGTGGGAGGGAGGGAGAGAAACATGGATGTGAGAGAGACACATCGACTGGTTGCCTCCCACACGACCCCAACCAGGGCCAGGGATCGAACTGCGAATGAGGTGTGTGCCCTTGACCGGAATCGAACCTGAGACTCTGGTCCTTGAGCCGACACTCTAACTGCTGAGCCAAAGTGGCCAGGGCTACTTGACTATTTCTTGATGAGATAGTTCAGTTTAGTTTGAGAGAAAAAATGTTATTGGTTGTGTAAATTTGTGGGTTTTTTGTTTGTTTTTGGTACGTGCCCCTAGTGGGAATCAAACCTGGGACTCTCTGGTCCGCAGGCCGATGCTCCAACCGCTGAGCCAAACCGGCCAGGGCATGGTTGTGTAAATTTAATAACAACCATCATGAGAAAAAACAATGATCTAGTTTTCAACAGAACTTTTGAAAAATAAGCTGAAATCATTTCAGAGCCACACCTTGGTCTGTAATGTGAGAGGAAAATATGTCCATTATATGGATTTGTAGAAATTATTTATGTATATGTATCTCAAGAGGTCTAGGTTTCAACCAAGGCAAGAAGATTAAGTAGGAAAGCTCAGACATCTCCACTAACGAGAGTGAGATCCCCAAAGTCAGAGTCCCAGACAGTGAGTCTTAAAAAACATGGCCAGAGTCTTGGCAACACAAATATCCAGGGAATATGTCTGGATGCCCCAAGGACAGTGGCAGTCTGAGTGGTAGGATTTGCTCCTGACGTGGGAGTTCCTTGTATTTTCCTACACGAGTTCTCACTGGAGCAGGGATGACCGACCCCGCGTGAGGACGTGCTCTGTGGTTCTTGGTAGCAGGTGCGTTGTACAGTCTGCAAGATGAGTTCAGACAGCAACTTTTCATCCTGCCCTCTGACATCTTGGCAGTTCTTATTCAGGCAGGAGAAAGATCTGTCTTAATTAAGGCTTCTGTAGAGATGTTCATAATTAAATAGTTTTCAAAACCTCAAAGAATTTGCTAAGTGCCAACTGTCAGAACTGTGCTGTATCCAACTACAAATTCGTCTGGAAGGCGTTCGCTGCCAAGTCCTGGGAACGTGTTGTGCGGACGACGTGGCCTCGGCCACCTCCCGCCCTTCCTCTGCCCCGCTGGTGCTTCTCCGCATCTCCCTGTATCAGGCATCCTGCCCTTTACAAAGGCTCAGTTGACATATTGGTATATTTTTATCTGATGTATTTCACTATTTCTCATTTCTATCTGCTTACTTTTTAAATAGAATTTATTAGAGTGACATTAGTTAATAAAAGTATATAGGTTTCAAGTGTACAACTCTATAGTACATCACCTGTATGTTGTATTGTGTGTTCACCACCCAAAGGCCGGTCTCCTTCCATCACCATTTATTCCCTTCCCCCCTTCCCCTTTCCCTCGGGCAATCATCATACTGGTGCCTGTGTCTGTTCTTTATTTTTGCACTTAATCTCTTTACCCTTTTCACCCATATCTGCAACCCCTGCCTGCCCTCTGACAGCTGTCAGTCTGTTCTCTGTGTCTGTGCATCTGCTTGCAGCTAAAAGGTACTACAAGGGCATCTGTTTGCATGAAGATAAGACACTACTAGTCAAATAATAAAATAAATAATAGTCTCACTTACTGGAAAGTACATAATTAAGGAGTAAGATCTTTTAAACAACATGCTAGGCAGTGAGGTGTTATTGTCCATGGCTGACTATTCAATGAGCGGGAGGGGCAGGCCATCAACAAGCTTCCCAGAACACAGGGAAAAGGAAAATGAGAGAGAAAGTAGGCCTTGGCGTTGGCTGTCGTCTCTGCCCTGACGTCTGACGCCCCGCTCCGTTCTCAGCCTTTAGTTCTTCTCAAGGGGCTTTCCTTGGCGGGTCTCTGAGAGCAACCCAGCTTGCAGCAGCAACATTGCTTACCCATCCTTCCTCATTTGTTCTCCTGAGAACTCCCAGCCATCTCATAGGCTGTGCATCTTGTTTATCTTTCATGCCTCTCCCTCCATGGACTCTGAGGAAGTGAAGGCAGGAGGTGTGTGTGTGTGTGTCTGTGTGTGTGTGTGTGTGTGTGTGTGTGTGTGTGTGTGCGCGCGCGCCCTGTGCGTCCCCGGCACGGAGAGCTGTTTCTGGGGCATGGCAGGTACTTAAATTTGTTGAATCAGTGAATGAATAAATGGTTTAATCATGATACACAAGTCCAAAGATAAGTGGAGATCTGAGAATGCTGGACATATAGATGACAAATATGGAGATATAACTGAAGCTATGGAAAGGAGTATTATTATTAGTTAAATTTATGTTAACTTTACAGTTTAGAGTATCATCCTAAGACTGTACAGATAATACATAGCAAACCCAGGATCTGAACCTCTGCTAGTTTATTTCCGGCATCGTCCCTGAACCCCTTTGCCGAGGTCTTGGAGAGGATGAAGACCAGTACTGATGGGGAGTCGGGCAAGCCAAATAGGGCAGGGGACCCCGCTGAAAGCTGGGGGTGTTGTTTGAATAGTGAACTCAGAAGGAATCACTTTGAGGTTCTAGTCATGGCCTGTGGACTGTTTTTCCTGCCCTCCTCTAGGGGAAGAATTCAACACCGCAGGCGTAAACTACTTTAGTCCCACTCACCAAAGATGGTGTTTCATGTATGTTTCGGAAACACAGGAGTTTTGATGAGTCACTGAGACGCTGGTAATTTATCATGGGTTTTAGGACCCTGCATTAGAGTGTTCTCAGTCAGAACTCCATGGGACAACACTGTGCGGTGACACTGAAGACATGGGCAGCCGGGGGTAACGACCCAGTCGCAGAGGGGGACCCTTCACTCCCGTCACGAGGGATGCCGCACTGACCTGTGCCGCTCAGATGACCAGCATGGGCTTTCGGATGTGCTTTTCGTTTCAGGACGAGAACTTTCACACAGGTAGACATTCGCCTCTAGAGATTCTGTGAGATACTCAGGAACTTCCTTGACAATGTGTAGACTGACCACACATCAGGGCCACATTGGGAGGCAAGGCTAGACTGGTCACCAGTGTTTTCTAAGGAGCACTCACGTCTCTCCGATGTACGCATTTCCCAGTTGATGGAGCTGCCTGACTAGCTGTGTGCACACCCTGTGTCTCCGTGTGGCTCTCCGTGGGCGAGGGCAGCGGGGCCACGGTGGGGATGAGTGTGGGGCTCCGGGCCCCCCTATGAGAACAAGCTGGCATGTTTGAGGACGCTGAAGAAGGCCAGGTGGATGGATATTGGTGGGCGAAGGAGATTTCTAAGGCAACATGCCCCTGTTGGGATGAACAGGCGTAGGAGTTGTATTGTCACGATGGTAAGAAGCGACGGGAGACTGACCGTCTCTACCCTTTTTCAGAGACGAAAATTAAGACTCAAAAAGGTTCCATAATTCGCAGATGGAAACTTTCTTAAGTGTTCTCTTTTTCCAACACCACCTTTTATTCCTGGTGCATCATAGAAAACGTAGCAAAGGTTTTTGAACATATATGGGCTCATGGTACAGCAGATGAAAATTTATTCACTGAAGTGAAAACATCTTCAGTACTTTAGATGTGTTTATGAATTATAACAAAAACGTAAATGTTTATTATGATCTTTCTGTTTTTTAATGCTCTGCTAAAAACTTTGCATGGATTATCTTGTTTCTTCGTAAGAATCCCAAATGGGTCAAGAACTTGCTCATGGTCATAAACTGAGTCAGTGGCAAATGATAACAGCAAAACTGTTTCACTGTTTCTTTCATTGTCACAGAGAAAGGCAAGTCATGGTTGGTTAGCCTATGTGTGGCTAGCCTATGTGTGGTTAGTTAGTGCTAAAAATAAAATAAAATAATGACCCGTAGTTCACACTGTAGTGACCTCTCCCAGGACAATTGCTGAGAGAGTATCCAGAAATCTCAGTCAGTGGGGTGATTCTGGAGAGGTGGGTGGCAGACCAGAGCACTCCAAAGGTGGGTTTGCATTCTGTCCTCACTGGGAGCTTGGCCAAATTATAATTTTGAGAATATTTATTCACTTATTCAACAAATATGGAAAATCTATGTGCCTGGCACTTGGGGGGAAAAGGGGATCAGTGGGTAGGAGCCAACTAGATCAACAAATTTCTGTCTGGGAGCTAACGTTTTTTCTAAACTTGTCAGAATCTAATAGTCCCTGAAGTCATTTGCTTTGCTTGATAGGAATCTATGCTATGCCAAGTAAAGGACGTTCTAGTCCCTGTTAACCTTGCGTGCATAAGGAAATATTACTCATCAGAAGTCACTGTGCATCTAAAGACGTGGTCACATCTCTAGGTGTGGTTTGATCATTCAAAAGCCAAAATAAATTTTTTTTTTTTTAAAAGACATCGAATTCTGAAGGATCCATATTTTCTATCTGAGAGATGACAAAACAGTGCGAGTATGACGATGCTTGGCTTAGCACAAGCACATAAATGTCAGCTAATCCAAGGAGCGTGCCCCACCAGTCTGTTACCGTCCCGGGATGGTAATCAGCCTGGCTCGAATCAGGAAAGCTGGGAAGAAGGGGTGATCTGGCGAAACTGGCCTCTGCTCTGGGTGGGTAAGCCATCTGAAGCTTGAGGTGTGAGGCGTTTTTAAATGCATACTTCTAATTCAAGTCTTCTTATGATGTCATAAAGTTACGCACTTCCATTTTTGTGCATGCTCTCTTCAGTACTTCATGCTGAAAAAGTAGAAATGTAAGCGATTATCCTTTTGGCCAAATGTTCAACTTCTCCTTCTATGACTTTGAAGGTAGTAGGCTGCGAATGTCACAGATCCGCCTTCTCCAGTGAATTTCCTTAAGCAACATTGTTTTAAAAATGTTTCTGGTATCTTTATTCATACCTAAGGGTTGCCTAGCTATCAGCTGCATGCAAGATTCTCACCGAAGCATGTATGTGTGTGCATATATACACTTGTAGAGCTCCTAATAGCATAGTAATAATTTCAGGGGAGGAAAGAGAAGAGAGCAAGATAAATGTATTACATTTTTATATTTCCCCCTTGCATTTTTTTTAAAGATAAGAAGTCTCTGTTGCTAAATATAAACTGGTCATTTGATCATTCTTTGCATTTATTGGAACTACTACAGTCAACAGATAACGGACGTGAGCGCAGAGAACTCTCCTGCTAAGCCGGGGCTCTTCCACGGGTGATTGCTGTGCTGTGTGCTTAGATAGAAGCTTTCCCTGTGTAAGCGGCTTGCTGCCCATGTTGCTGCCAAACATTCCTTCTCTGTGGTAGCATGATACTGTTACCAGGGGAACAGCTTACAGCCAACACGGAGAGGAGTGCCACAGATTAATTTCACAGTGATCGGGATATGGGGTGATAACAGTACCGTGAGCTACAGTGGAGTCAGTGTTGTTCCCATGGACCTACAGGGTACTTGTTACTTTTGTGGTAACTAAGCATGTAACTCATGTCACTACCACTGGACTTGGGTTCTCTCTCCTCTCTGTTTCCCCGTCTCTCCTTCCTTCCTCCCCTGTCCCCTTCAATGTTTCCCTCCTTCATTCCTTGAATCTCCCTGACACCTTTTTCTCAACTAACACCGTAGGGTAATGTTTTATATTGGCATTAAGAAAGTGTTACAGTGAACTGGGGTGAAGGCTCCTTTAAGTTTTGTCCATAATTAGGATGTTTACTTACATAAAAATATATATAAGGACTAAGACATAGATTTTTCTGGTGTATTGACAGGATATATTCGACTCACGATTCTTGTGGAATGAGCAATTGCAATCTTATTTTCATGAAAATTAAATCTATATGTTGCATAGAGGGAACCATTTAATGTGATTAAAACCACCGAAAAAAATCAGTACCTACCATCCTTAATTAGCTGTGTGATTTGACACACGCAAAACAACTTCCGTAAGCCTCAACACTTCCATCTGTAAAATGGGGGTGATGATAATATCTACCTAACAGAATTGACATGTAGATGAAAAGGGATGCTTGTGGAAGTGAATTTTAAACTGCACAGCACAGAGTTTTAAGATGTTAATATCATTGCCACGCCTTAATGGGGGCATCTCCTAATAAAATACTGTTCTTGTTAGTAGAACATTTCTAGGGATAATAAAATGGTAACACAGGAAAGATCATTTTATTAGAATAAGAAATAGCATTTTCTTAGATCTGGGATACAACAAAATGAGACATGTAATCATTATAATATCATGTCAGTAATTTTTAATGATGAATTTCCTCAGAGAATGAATTTCATATTTTATACTCTTTATGGAACATGTATATATATTATATAAAAGTTAAGTATCGAAACCTAAGTGTATGTATACTATGCTCTCTATTTAAAAAAAAAAGACTATAGTGATGAGTGTATGGGAGATTTTAGTTGTTCATTATGTCAAAAAGTGAAATTGTTAAGATAAAGGTAAAAGCATGAAAGTCAAATTTCTATAGGAATATTTGTTCTGATTATTTGCTATAATATATGCTTTGGTCTTTATTTTTTATTCTTTGTTAGTTTTCTTTTTTGTTCTTATCAGAGGATATCTTTTCCATTTAATTTTTTTTTTTTAGAGAGAGTGGAAAGAGAGAGGGAGAGAGAGAGCGAGAAGCATTGATGTGAGAGAGACACATCGATTGGTTGCCTCCTGAACTTGGCACGATGGAATGAAATAATGATGAAAATTGTTGTAGGTAGATACATTTGTGTATTTGTGTGTGAATGAATGAATTACGATGAATATGTAGCAAGCTGCCTCCCTTGGATTAATATCTTTTTAGAGAGGATAGGAAATCACAAATAGAAACTTTTTCTATTTTAGTTTTACGTTACCCATTTTGAAGTCACCCCACACTGGTAACTTGTAAAGAACCTGACTTTGAGCTTTTTGTTTATCTAATTAATCAGCACTGTTTTCTTTCGTTGCTTTAATGACACTCTGGGTGTGACAGATTTGAGGCTTCGTTTCATGGTAAAGTGGAGATGCTGTGAGGACAAGGATGGTCTGACGCAGACCTCAGCGTCTCCCTGTTCTCTCTGGGAGACAGGTAAGGTCATGGCTGATTTGGTGTTAGGGCAGTGGCTATGATTAGGTCTCCTTACAGCTTAGTCCTTCCTTGTGGCTGCTGGGCACGCAGCAGACCATTGCTAATGGAAGTGTCTCACTATCTACAGCACTGTGACTATTTGTAGCAGAGGTTAGCAGAGGGAGCTGTCTTTGACTTAGAACTATTAAGAAGCATGAATCTCTTCTCTTTTTATATACTTACAGCAGTTTTTATAACTTAAAAAATTTTTTTTCTTTATTGATTTTAGAAAGGAAGGGAGAGGGAGAGAGAGATAGAAACATTGATGAGAGAGAACATCAATTGGCCGCTACCTGCATGCCCCCCACTGGGGATCAGGCCCACAACCTGGGCATGTGCCCTGACAGGGAATTGAACCGGTGACCTCCTGGTACATGGTTCGATGCTCAACCACCGAGCCACACCGGCCGGGCAGTTTTTATAACTTTTTGAAATCATATCTTAACCCCAAAATATGATGAACACTGCTTCCTAGAGCAATTGAGAATTGAGATCATGTCTTTTTTTCCTCTCTTTCCCATTACTCACTCCTATTCTAATCCCCATTTCCTCATCTTTCCTCACAACTTAACAAAAAGAAAGATTTGATAAAATATTGGTGTCGCTGAGTATTTAAGTGCACAGATTTCAGTGATAAGAATAACTTTGGACAAGTCTGTAAAATATTTATTTTCCTCTTGTCTACAAATGAGAGATACTGATTGGGATGAATTAGCTTAGTCTGTTCACTATTATTTAAACATTCCTTTTCTCACAAGAAAGGGAGTGTTGAAGTAGTACAAGAACCATACCTGGGCCCAGTGTTCACGAGCGGACCAGGATGTAGCTGCTAGGCTTACGCGGGTCCCCTGTAAGCTTCTGCATCACCAAGGTGCAGGTTCTCCCTCTTTCAGAAATGTCCAGCGCAGCTATGCTGCAGGTCCACCCTGGACCCTCACCTTGTTACAGCACTGCTGTGCTACAGCTGCAAACGAGCATTATACTTTTCAGGTTATGTAGAGGTTCCAGTTTTGCAAAACGTGGTTTTCGTCCTGAACCATAAAATGGACCTAGTTGTTCTTACCTGGGGGCATGAGTGTTCTTACCCCTCACGGAACGTTTGGAAATGGGGGGAGGTGTCTTTGGTTGTCGCATGATGGCTGGGTGCTTTTGGCATTTGAAAGGAGGGGATCAGAGATATCGGACATCCCACTAAAAGAACGTGCTTCCAACATGGGAGTAATGCCCCTTGAGAAACTGGATATGACTAATCTGTTACATTCAGTATTTATTTCTATTGTGTATTAAACTCTTATTTAGATATACTTTGGATGAACCAACTGCCTATTTCCTAACTGATGTGTAAACATTAATAAAGAAGCTATAAGCTCAATAAAATAACTTATCTATTTATAAAATGTATTACATTAATTTTATAGATAACTGGAGATGTGTTTTTCAACTGCAGCTTATACTAAAGCAAGGAAGGACATATTACCATGTGATAATTGTAGATAACCTTCCATCATGCCTATAAATGTGATTGAATTATCTATTGATTTTCCCCCCTAATTGAGTGTTTTGAACTTAACAGACTGTCCTCTGTAGTAATGCCCGTTTTTCCGATATAACTGACCTTACATGAACATAGTCTTTTTGAAGAATTCTAAAGTAACGAGATGTAAAAAGAGTAACAAATAATATCCAAATGATAGAACATAGAAAATAATCACACTGTGTTTCACTTTCCCAGCATATGTTATTACCCAGATTGTGCAGAAAAAGACAATGTATTCAGGCAATTTCTGTGAAACAAGTGTCAAAAACAGAAGAGAACTATATAAAGCACATCTTTGGAATAGTCTGTGCCCTGTATGGAAACATTGTATTTTTGTTGGAAATGCATAGATTCTGTAGAAAATCCCTTCTCTCCTGGGGCCCCTCATGCAGAATCCCTTCGGGCGTTGTTCCATCCTTTTCAATAATTTTAAGAAAGAACTTCCAGAGACTGAAATGCTAATATCACCATTCTCCTCCTTATGCAACAAGACTTACCTCTTCAGCAGTGACTTTTCTTTTCCTTTTTAAATTGAATTTATTGGGGTGACACTGGTTAGTACAATTGTATAGGTTTCAGTGTGCAGTTCTATAATACATCATCTGCACATTGCGTGGAGAGTTCACCACCCCAGTCAGGTGTCCTACCACCATCGACCTGAGAGAGCCTCCTGGACCCGCCCCTACCAGGAATTGAGTGCGCACCCTAGGTATGCGCCCTGACCTGGAAACGGCCCCACCACCTTTTGGGGTTGGGATGATGCTCCAACCAACTGAGCCACCTGGCCAGGGCTTAACTGTGTTTTTAGAAGTACCCTTGTTACCATAACTTTACTCAACTGAACTTCTGTTAGTTCAGAATTTCCCCTAAGACTTTAGCTTTAATAATTTTTTTTAAAGTAGAGAACATCATAAAAATTGCAGATGGATCATTATTTTTGTATCTCAGACTTATCATCTTCACCAAAAATCGCTCTTTAAAGTATTTGCTGCTTCTCTGCCTTGGGGTAAGGTGAATCTGCAAATCACCCTCTTTCCTCCCCGTGCATCTCAGGCGGGCAGGGGACCTTGCCACGTGACGGCCACTGTTCTGGGTGACACCAGAAACACAGGTGGATAATTCTAGCCAGCAGTTAAGATACGGCATCTCGAAACTTTTACTTTCCAAAGTGTTATGATGATGATCTATTTCACTGTTTGGAGTCAGAATCTCACTCCATTTCACTTGAGACCTCGAGGCAACGGGGCTTAAGTTATGCGTTCAACTGTTTTCCCTGCCTGAGTGAAGTGACCCGCTGGGCCCCTGTGACAGGAGAGGGGAGGCCGTATTTCCATCCTGAATTTAGGGATTATTTGTTGCATATATATCTTGAAAATTTTCGTAGTCTTTTCTGTAGTTGAGCAGAATGTTCCGTTTTCTCATTACTTTTGTGTGGAGACAAGAAAGTGGCATAAATATTTTAAGGACTGCTCTTGGTTTACAGTGATGGGTGTATTTTTTCCCCCCAAAGCCAGGGAAATAAAGCATAAAACATGAAGCTGTGATTAAGTAGTCTAGACGTGAGGAACTTTCATGCAAAAAAGAAAGAACGATTTACTCAATTTCGCCCTCAGCAGTCAGCTAGCCTTCCTTCGGTTACACCCAAATTCTTGCAGGTATATGCTACATTTTAACAAGCTTTGCCTTTGCAAATTTTTGCTATTTTTAAATCAAACAAAATAAGTGATAACTGCTTGTTGCCAGGAGAGCGTAAATGAGCTGATGGTCTCACTATGTGTGAATTTCTAGCAGCCCTCAGAAGTCACTCCTCAGCCAGAGAGAGTGCTCCTGCCAGGTGTGAACTGTGGGGGTCTGTTCCAGGGTTACTGGGGGGGGGATTACTAAGATGGCTGATACTAAAACGTCCTCAGGTGGGGAGGGTCCTGTCCTGTGGAACTCATTGCCAGGGTGAGGAGGATGACTATTTAATGGATGTTCCCTTGTTATAAAATAAGATAATCTCTGACAGATGGTGTTTTTTTTTTTGTTTTTTGTTTGTATCCTCACCAGAGGACATTTTTCCTTTTTTTTTTTTTTTTTTTTTTTTGTTCAGGTAGAGTGGGAGGGAGAGAGAGAGAAAAACATCGACGTGAAAGGCCAGGGACAAACTGCAACCGAGGTACGTGCCCTTAGCGGCAACCGAACCCGGGTCACTCTGCACCACAGGCTGATGCTCTAACCGCTGAGCCAGACCAGCCAGGGCTAGATGGTGGTTTTCAGTGAGAACATTACGATGATTTAAAGTGGACCAAGTACACTTTATCTTTATGCTTTATTTAAAAAACTCATTTACAAGGGTGTTGCCTTTTGTGTTGAAATGAAGGCTAATGACAGCCACAAATGTACACATTTTCATACGTCTCCCTGTCTCCCTGTTTTCTTCTCGTTTGCATGTTGAGAGGAGATATGGATTTTCTTAAAAATAGCATTAATTTTGTCTGTTTGTTTGTTTCAGGCACCAGCCTTCAAGCTCGATAGGTTTGGTGGAGTAAACATGTTGGGAAAGGAGAGAATGCTTTCTAAAAAATTGCCTTTGTTCTTTTTAAAGGAATAAGATATAAATGCCATCCATCTTTTATGATTGTCTTAAGTTGAGTATTTGGGGGGAAATGTTGAGTCTTTTTTTTTTTTTTTTGGTTGAGGCATATTGTTGACCTAAAATTCACAGTGCAAGTTGGGACCATGTTATTTCAGTCAGGAGGCAGCGACCTACACGAAAGGTCATCTTTCTCTTCCAGCTGGCATGGAGACCTATTAATACACAGGGAGGGGTCTGATGTGCATGGACTCGATCGTATTCAAGCTCTTTTCTGCTTAGGGAACGGCTATGAAAACATACGACCTGAGATACTGTGGAATCACAGATGTGTGTAAGTAGTTAGTTTGTTCCATTTGTGAAACACTACCCTAGATATCTATTCAAATCGAGTGATGTGCATAGCATAAATCAGTGCCCCCATCTGCTCCCTGTGGTGCCCGTAGGAAAACCATGTGTTCCATCCAGGGTGTGCATTTGGAATGATCAGTCCCCCCTTTCTCATATCCAGTGGGGGCCTTTTATGATATGATAAATGTTACCAAAATGACCAATGAAATATGGGTATTCATGAAGTTAAATATTTAATGGACTTCATGGTGTTTGAAGCTTGTTGGAAAAGCAAGTATATTTTTATGGTGCTACTATATTTTTTTCCTTTTTTCTGCAAATTAAAGTCTGAGTTAGCTTATATTCTCATTGAATGATTTCACTAAAGAATACGATATAAATCTAATTCCCATCAATCAACAAAATGTAATACATGTATTTCTGTTTGAGAAAGCCAGGATGCTTTGGAATTATAAGACATTATCTTTTACAAATAGCTTCTTGCCTTCCTTGGAGGCACAATTGTACAGCAGTGCCCCTTTAAGTGGGCTGTTGCTTTTCTGGGTTTCAAGTTCCTGCAGTCAACTGTGGTCTGAAAATATTGAATGGAAAATTCCAGAAATAAACAATCCATAAGTTTTAAGTTGCACGCGGGCACCCTTCTGAGTGGCTGATGAAATATCGCGAGTCCTGCTGTCCGCCCGTTCGTGCGACCTCCCCGGGTGGTCACTGCACAACCATTTTGGTGGCCGTGGCGGGGTCTGGGTGCCGGTGTTCAGGTCACCGGTGTTTTACTTCATCGTGGCCCCGAAGCCCGCGAGCGCGATGCTGGCGATTCGGATGCCAAGAGCCGCTGGACGGTCCGGTACCTGAGCAGGTGCGCGCAGTGCAGGCGGGGCTGAGAGTCACACGGTCACAGGGCTTGGACTACGTCTGTGTCACGATTGTTCTGTTTCATCATTGCTGCTAATCTCTTACTGCGCCTGTTTATACACTGACAGTTCCCACAGGTGTGTGTACAGGACGCGGCCCTGTGGTGCTGTCGTGGTCTCAGGCGTCCACTGGGGGCCTCGGAGCGCCTCCTCCAAGGACGAGGGGCGGCCACACAAAAGTTCCCAGTGCAGGGATTTTCTTCCCGGACACGTTTGTTGTTCAGCTTCCTCGGGGCACACATCTTATGTATCGGCTGCCTGTGCTGGTGGTACTTAAGGTGACAGAAATGGAGACGTGAGGAGGTGCTGTGCGGGGCCCCTCTGGAGGGCGTGCTCCTCCAGGCCGCTGGACCGTCAGCGGGAGCCACCTCCCTCTGTCCTGCACAGAGTGTGATCTGGTTTTCCTTTCCGTGAATTAATAGGCTGTTGTATCAAGCAAGAGCCGCCCAGAATACACTGGTACTCCATTTCTTGAAGACAGTGGCTTAGTCTTATAAAATCGTATATATTTACATTTTTCTTAGGCACTTAGAGACTTGTTCATTTTGTTCTGTATGTCTCTCTTCTATAAAGAACTAACTCATATACTCCCTAGCACTTTTTGCCAGGGGACTTGGTTACTGAGTAGATACCTGTACTTTCAACCGTTAGTCTGAAAAGCTGAAAAATTGGTTTTATTTCCAGTGTAAGAGTAATTAAAAAAGAGAGAAAAAAACATGGTTCATACCTAAGGAAACATTATTGCTTGAAGAGAGAATGATTCCTGAGGACTGGGGTGCCCTTTGTTTGCTTCTATTGGCTGTTCCTGTCATACTGAACGTTTTTAATCTCTGGGAATATTCAAATGGGAGCAAGCATTGCTTGTTCCATAATGTGACAAATGTCAACAAAGAACTAAAAGGACAGTGATGTCACGAGTGTCAGTCCACTCCTCCGGCTAAAGTGTGCTTATGGCTTCGACTCTGAACCATTGCCATGGGAGCCAATCTTATTACAAGTAGGAGGGACTGTGGGGGAGCCAACACGGGTCAGGCTTGGGATTCGGGGTCCAGTCCTGCTCTTAGGAGAGGTGTGGCCCATGGAGCAGCGGTCGCCTGCCCCTGCCCGCGCTCTCCCCAGCGTGCTGCCCCTGGAAATCGTGCACCACAGTCCTGCCTGAAAGGGAGGTAGTGAAGGACCTTGGTTGTCAACGTCGTATCTG
Source organism: Tadarida brasiliensis (assembly GCA_030848825.1). NCBI lineage: Eukaryota > Metazoa > Chordata > Mammalia > Chiroptera > Molossidae > Tadarida > Tadarida brasiliensis. The sequence continues at coordinate 3,696,622 of CM061275.1, read as the reverse complement.
GGGTAACACCCTTCCCCCACAACCCAGTAAAGAAAGCACATCTGATTTTTCCTGTGGTCTGAGTCAGCTTTATAGAAATATTATTTTAAAATAACAATCAATACAGACCCATGCAAAACTGGGCCATGGAGTTCTTTGCACTGTCGAAAGGACAATCATTACGGTCATGACTATTCAAACATTGTTCTGTCAAAATCAGAGGGGTTTTTGTTATTTTATTTTATTGTGTTTTTATGTTCAACAGCCTTGATTCTACCTGAACTCGGAGGGGGGTGTGTGCGAGATGGGTGGAACCAGAGCTCCCCAAGTTAACGCGTGCTTCTCCCCACACTTGGAATTCCCGGAGCCGCCTCCGGCCACACTCTTCTCCACATCCGTGCCTTCATCGTGTTCTCTCCAGCCTTGTACTTTCAGTCACAAAGCACCACACAGTGCTGCCCGCTGATGTTCAGAATATTTTCTCAGCCCTGATTCATATGGACAAATGCAGAAAAGGAGTTTTGCTGTTTATTCTGTTTTCCAAGCTTAGCAAAGGAACGTAGCTGACTCTTGGTAAATTATTTAAGGCAGCTGATGATAGTGGGTGTCTGTACAGTAGTAGCTAGGACTTGGTGACCTCTTTCTGAGTGGTCCTTCTCCCCCCACTGGTCTTGTCTGCATCCCTTTCACTTTCTGTGTGTTTTGCGGGAGTTTTAAATGTCAGTGGGCGGCTGAATAAAATTAGGGTGCAGCTTGCTAGGGTGGGTATGGCAGTGTCCCCAGCGAAGGGTAACTCCCACCGCAAGTGAGGAAGAGCTCTCCGTGGGAGGCAGGCTTTCGTTTCCCAGGACAGAGGCTGGGAAGGCAGACTCCCAGGGGCCCCCCTGAGCACGGCTGCGGCTATCGTGCCGCAAAAGGACCTGGGACGGTGGTTTGAAAAGGAAGGTGAGGAAATCGACCTGCAGTGAAGGGCAGTTTACAGAAGCAGTTGAGTTGCCAGGATGTCTCCCAGGTGAGTTATGCGACTCGCGGAACTGGGCAGTATGAACAGTGCCTCCTGCAGACACTCGTGTTTGCGGGGCTGGCTCGTGCATCTGGCCACGGGAGAGGACGAGGAAGAGGGAAAGCGGGACATTGTGGCTGTTTCTGACCTCAGCAAATTAAATTCCATCTTTCTGCCCCTTACTGGTTCCCTAATGTACGTGCAAAAGAACATCTGTCCGAATTTAACGTGTCTGCCTACACGCTGTGTCAGGGAAGGAGGGCCGGGGTGAGACGGGAGTTGGACACGAATGTGAGTCAGTTAGAACGTGAATCAGCTTTCTCAGTGTAAAAATGCCTGTTTCTCATGAATAAAGTGGTTGTGGGATTAAAATAATGTGGCAAAATTATGAGCATTTGAAACACGGATAGTATTATTGATAGAATATTATGTGTTACTGGTATAGGAAATGAGCCGACCTGTTAAAATCATTCATATAATTCTTAGATTTTATTTAGGAGAGAGGCAAATTCTTTGTGTCATTATAAAGCTGTTAAGACATTGTGTGTGCCAGAGTTTTGTGAGAAATGTCACGATGCTCATGGGGCACGGGGATCTCTGTCACACCAGCATCAGGGCGCCGAACCGGAGGAGACCGTGCATGCCGGGACTCAGGCCCTCGGACAAGTCATCCCTTTCAGGCCTTGCAGGCTACCTTTCCTGCCCTAAAGATGACTCCAGCTGTAGAAGACATGTTTACTGATGTTGTAGGGATGACTCTGTGGAAATAAAAATGCGTGGTATACGTTATATAGCACGTACTCAGCAAATGTTTTTATGCAGGCATCCAAGAATGGATGACCAGATTAACACTTTCCCAGGGGCACGTCTGACATAGGAAGGCTTGAACTCTAACTATGAAAAAATTATGTATGTCCAACTCAATGGTCTTAACACCGTACGTAATTTTTGGTAGCAAAAAAATATATTACTAGCTTCTGATCTTTGTCCACATTCACAATTAAATATGGCCACAATACATCTTAAAGTATTACGGTAATTTCATCTAATGGATAGAAAGACACATCTGTAATGGAATGCAGGTAGAGGGTTAGCCTCAGCCGCACAGCGAGGGTTGCTATATCATGAATAATACAAATACAGCTTGTTTTCCGTTGCTGTGCTCTGAGCAGATTGCACCCGTAGCTGTTCTGAGACACGGCTCGTCCTGCTGCAGCCAGTCATTCTGGACATTATGAAGCTTTTAGAATTATGCTTCTTTATTTCTTCTTTCTGGTGTTACATTAAAGATACAGTCATATTCTCACTGTCTCTGCTCTGATTGTATTCTTTTAAAGATGTGGTATCGCCTTTGCCTGGAATAGCACCCACCAGCTTCCGCTTTCTTAACGTGTCAGTGGGATCATTCCGCCCGCTGAGCGCCCAGGTCTTTCAGGCGGGACGTGGGAACCTGCAGCCTGATTTAGGGCAGCCCTTCACCCGCTCTTTGACAAGTTGCACGTTTCCTGTCTCGCTTCTTTTCTGTTCAAAGAAGGGGTTTGTGGAGTACTACTTGCTTGGTAGAACTTCGAATATACCTCCTTCTGAGCTGACAGCTGTTGCGTTGTGTTCAAGAGGTCCCCCGGTTCTTCCCCGTGGCGGCGGCAGGTGCCGCGCCCGGAGGAGCTGAGCGCGGCGCCCGGCTCTACAGATGTCTCCACTGCGATCCGCATGCAAGGACTCTCTTGATTAAAACTTTGGGCAAACGCAAATCAGTAATTAAACTAAGCAATATGTTATAGTGCACAAAATCTTTTCTAAAATTCTTGTTCCTTTGCTCATAAACTTGAAGCACGAATGGAACACTGGAGTGCATTGTCTGCTGTTTCCTTCTTCACGCCACAGTGCCAAAGTCTCCATTACACCCTCTAACTAGTTCCTCGTCTTCTTCATTCATGAGCTAATCCACCAAGTATTTCACTGAAAGCTTGTGTTAATGATTCTGTGTAGTTCCAAAGGAGCGTGAAGGTACAGGACAGTGAGTCAGTAGTCTTTTTCCTCGATTCTAAGACATCATTGATTAAACACTGCTTTTGGGGGGAGAACATTACTGCATTACAGTAATTATAAAACAGAACTTGATTCCAGAAGCTTTATTGAAATAAAAAACATGGAAATTGAGTTATATAAATAGCCATGATATCTCAGGCCCCTGGTAAACATTAGATATCTCTAGTCATGGTCTCCAATCGTTATGATAATTTCTCAAGGAAGGTATTTTTAGCCCCAATTTATAAATGGCAAACCTATAGTTTAGCCTGGAGATGAAGTAATAAATCAGGACCTGCGGCTGCTAAAAGTTAGAGCCTGTTCTGGTTATTCAGCTTCCAGAATCTGTGTTCTTCCCGGAGTACCGAATATGTGCATACAAATGAAAGTGAATGGGACTAGCAGGCCAAAGTGAAAATAAGGCAGAAAAGTGAGATGTGGCCAGCAGTGACAGAGTACAAAATGCATGCAGTGACTGCTAGTCCTGACAAATGCAGCCGTGAATCCCTCTGTTCCTACCGCCGCAGCTAACGCAGAACGGGAACCGAGTTCATTGCAAACATGAATCACGGGCCCACGGAGAAAAATAAACTCGCGGTTGGGTAAAAGCTCCATGTTTCCTGTATGGTCGGAATTTCTGCTCAGCACATCGAACGGGAGAGTTCTGTGTAGGCAGGGGCCTTATTTCGTAGCGGTGATATTCAGTGGCTTGTTTCACATTTCACACAGTGGCGAACTTACTCAGGTATACAGCCTCTTCTTAATTTTCGTGTCTCTTTCCCCTGTACTTCCTTCTGATCTGAGCCATTGAAATGTTTATATCTTTGAGTGTGTGTATGCCCTATTACAGATCCGGTAAGGGGCAAATACTTCGGATATAACTTCTAAACTATAATTGGAAAATAGACTCAAAATCCTAGGTCCATTGCCAGCATGCAATCAGTTATATTCTGGCCCCTTGGATTTAAGAACGCTTCCATCATGTCACTGACATCATGAGGTTATTCCAAATCTGAATCTATCCTCTTAAATATAGCGTTTTCCCCTCAGGCTACTTTCCATAGAACTTATCATTTTATTTTATTTTTTAATCATAAGTTCTGTACTTTATGATCATATTCCTGGCAAGAGTTTATTTTTAAATGTTTTCTCAAAATTAAGGTATAAAGAGAATTGTCATAAGGTGGCAGTATGTTTCAGTGATAACTCAGTATAGAGAGAGGTTCCTTAGCCAGTGTGGAGCTTTGCATAAAAATTCGCTGTCCCGCCCTGGCCCGTGTGGCTCAGGGTGGAGCGTTGTCCTGTGCACCCAGAGGCTGCAGGTTTGATTCCTGGTCAGGGCACTGGCCTGGGCTGCTGGCTTGATTCCCAGTAGGGGGCGATCAGGAGGCAGCCTGTCCAAGTTTCTCTCTCTCCTTCTCCCTTCCGCTCTCTCTAAAACTCAATAAAAACATATTTAAAAATCTACTGTACTTAAGGTTTTTGGAGGAAAATTGAGCAACTATTTCATAGGGAATGTGTGGAAAATCTTTAGTGTTACTAGTGCTAACTCCAAAGATTGTTGGGAAATAGATTTAGGTTTTCCCTACTCTGCAGAGGGGCCCTGACGTCCCTTGTCCGTGCCTGTGGCGGTGACACAGCAGTGACGGGGTCACTGACGTGCTATAGCGGGGGTGACAAGTGTGTTTCCATGTTTCAAGAAATGTATTTGAGGTTATAGTCATTTTAAATGTTAAGTGTACTAATTATAATTTTCATTTTGGTGGTATCGAATACAGGAGGTTTTGGACATGGTTTAATGAACAGTGTGAGTCTGTGGAGACGCGATAGAAAGAACTTCAGCTTTTTAATGAAATGGACTAAGTTTAATTTCCTGCCTTCCCACTCATTAGTTTTGACACGTTGAGCCCATTCCTTTACCTCTGAGATTATTTTTTATTAATAATTCAGAGATAATAATGCTTACTAAATAAGGCCACTGCAAGATTCAATGAGACGATATTATTGGTGTGCTTACTAAACTTCGAGATACTTTGTTAATTATTATTACAACCCAAGAAAATATCAGATTTATTTCTAAGTATTTTCTGATGTGACCGTCCTTTAAGAGAAACATTGCAGGGTGTTCGGTCACATTATTGCATCGCGGCTGTGAAGTCGTGCAGCCAAGCCAGAGCAGCCGTGTAGAGGCGAAAGCGTGCTTGCTCGATGTCCATCACCTCTCGACATTTAAACATTTCCCTCTCCCTGCCAATGTTAGGAGTGTCAAGGTCACTAGGCTGTAAAGGACCTCGTGGCCCTCCTTCAATACCTTCCCATTTGGCTAGAAAAATAAAACTGGAAAAGCAATTGGACGACCTGGGTTCTAGCCTCAGCTCTGCCGTGAACCAGCTTTGTGATCTTGAGTAAGTCCCTACGGTTCTCTTCTCTCATTTGTAAATTCAACTTGATAATCTGTAGAGTCCCTTCTGGCGCTTCTAAGAATATTTCGCATTATGAATTTGCAGATAATTAAGCACTGACTTGCATGTGGTGAGTGGGGGTGCAGAGGATGTTCAGAGGGAGCAGACGCCGGCGTGGGCGTGGTATCTGGACCCTCTGACCCCACTGGCAAGGGGCGGATGTCTAACTGCTCATAAGCAAAAGGAAATTCATTTTCATGACTTTCATTTTTTTCTATATTATAAGTGAAAAATCAGACACGTATAACATTAGAAAAGCCTGGTACATTTCAAATTTAAAATATTATTAATGTTTAATATAAGCTATGTGAAAAATTAATCATTTTGGATTTTCACTACCAGCTAGTATGTGGCATATAATGAGAACCCAGAGAAGACAGACATATAAAGAAATAATTATTAATTGCAGTTATTAGTAGTTTAATCATGGTAAATGGCACCCACACTGTATAAGGTATTTCAGATACTTTCATTAAAAGTACATAATATCTGTTAAAGTTACCTATCACCTTAAAGATTTCTAGAAGCTCTCATCCTTTTATTTTCTCCTCCCACTGGACAACACGGAATTATTATTATTTTTATTCTTCATTGTTGAGAGTATGGCCAAGGTCTTTCAGCCACAGCCTTGACTGTATTGTAGTGCTTGGGCATCATTTCCTTAGGAAACCTTTGCCAGCTGGGGAGATGAGACATGAGAAACACTTTTATTTGCCAAGTTGGCCATCCGTGGCTCCTCTCTGTTCCCTGTAAAACCCGCTTGCAGATGGACACGTGCTTTCTGAGTCTCTTCTTATCGGCATGCCTATGTGCAGTGAAAGCAGCTGGCATTCCGAACGTGTCACCTGAAAGCTCATCTTGCCAAGGGTCCCGCGTTGGCAGGGACAGCACCTTGCTAGAACGTCCTACGAGCCAGTTTCATCGCCATGGAAGAACACAGCTCACCCCGCCCAGCATCCACGCGATGCCCTCGCTCTCCCGGCTTGGACTGGTAATGGACTTGCCAGTTTTGTAGCTTTTGTAACTGTTACCAGCCTCTGCCCTCCACTTATTATAGAGCGAGTGCCAAATACCTGACGTTTTTATTTATTTATTTATTTATTTATTTATTTATTTATTTATTTATTTTTTAATCCTCACCTGAGGATACTTTTTCCCCCCATTTATCTTCAGATAGAGTGGGAGAGAGAGAGACAAAAACAAACAAACATTGATGTGAGAGGGACGCATGGATTGGCTGCCACCCACATGACCTCAACCAGGGCCTGGGACCGAACCACAACCAGGCACGTGCCCTTGACCAGAATCGAACCCGCGACTCTTTGGCCTGCGGGCTGACGCTCTAACCACTGAGCCAAACCGGCCAGGGCTTCAAATAGTAATTCTAGGTACAGTTTCTCTATCAATTAGCTATTGTCACATAACAAACCGCTCCCAGTCATTGGTTTAAAACAACATGTGTATATTGATCGATCGTGGCCAGTCATTAGTACTTGCCCAGGAGTAAGGCCAGCCAGCCTCGGTCCTGAGAGGTGAGCTGTTGAGCAGAGATGGCCATTGTAATTCCTCAGGTGGCCACCTGGCACCGACTGCCACAGCTGTTTGTCCTTCACAGCTGCTTCTGTGCCCACCGAGCCTGCACCTGGCGCTCGAGGTCCTGCCTCAGTGTGACGGGCAGAGCAGAGTGGCCCTGAGGTGTCCCATGGCCTGTCTGTAGCCATAGCCCATAGAAATGTATTAAATCCAAATTTCTGAAAGCATTTTGTTGACATATGTTAAAAATGCAATGAAACATAAATTGCAAAAGCATTTTCTTCTCACAAACTTTAAAAAGAATGCCTACAACAAGTTTAATAATATATACTTAAAGCAAAAAGCAAGACATCTCTGGGAGTATTTAGTGTTGGTTAACATTTAAATCTTTGACAGAATGGTGGGAAGCTTAAGGCATTTAAACTTTTGAGCTTTAGAAGGGATGAGTTAGTTGGGGACAGGGGAATATCATTATGAAATTAGTATTTAAAGATTAGCTTGGTAGTGATGGGAAGGCTAAATGGAAAAAGCATATACAAATGTGTCAGATGTGAAAAGGTTAGTTCACATAGAAATTAACCAAAGTTTACTTAAGTGATAACATTTCATTAATTCATTGATTCATTCATTTGTTCAACAAATACTTGTTGAATGTATAAACTACTGGGCGCTGTGCAAAAAGTAAGAGCTATAACATGATTTAGAGTGAATATTGTTTTCAAAGAATTTGCAGTCTGCAAAGGAGAGAACTGCATATAAATTTGTAAAATAAATCTTACATAAAACAGGAGAAGCTGTCTATAAAGTCAGCATTGTAGGTCAAAATAAGAACTATAAATATTTATTCTTAGGAAAATCAGTCTTTTTCCTAGAGTTTCATAATTATTTTCAAATGTAACAATTATGAATAAAATGGGTTTACCTCTTTCAACATAAAATATAAAAACTTAAGTTTGACAGATAACTGTGTACGCAACCAAATTAACAGTTTATCCTTTGGCTTGAAACTGCGTAATCAGTGCTGAGAAGTATGCGCTATTGTCAGCTTGAACTTAAAAGGTGTATGTAATGTCACAATAGGTTGTTATCGCGGAAACCAAGATGGCCCTTTAAGTGTTTTGGGATCTCACAGGAATGCCTGTGTGGAGAGTAGGCCAGAGACTAGTAAAATTTCCTGCGTTGGGAGTGCTGAGTTGTACTTTACACTGTATTTCAATCATGCAGGTTAGAGTTGTACACCCCGAGGTGCGGAGGACACCCCCGTGTTTAAGGTGACCACCCGCAGTCCCCTGATTGCTCCGTTCATTGTTTTCTCTCTTTTTTTTAATTTCTGTTTTTAACTCTTTTTAATCTGCTACTTTTTAATTTACATCCACCCCTTCATGAGTTCCTTTTCTTCTTTATTTTGTTCTTTTTTCCTTCTTTCTCAGCCTCATCACCTCTCTTCGCTCGTTTCCAAGTCCCCTTTTCCTCCCTTTTCCTCATCTTTCCGTCTTGCCCAAAAGACTGTCGGCAGGTTCTCCGTTATTTTTTAAATGCAATGATGATATTTTTACATTATGTTCATTGTAAATTAATGAAATATGTAGTAGCTATTAGTGCAAACAATTACGAACTGACTGGAAAAAATAAAATCCTTGAGGATGTTTTCACACAATAAAAGCATGCTAATTAGGCTGCTATGAAGCTTTATTTTCTGAGAGAAATAAGATTCATAATAGATGTTTAGATGAATATTGAGAATTTTAATATCCTATTTGGATTTTTCAATCCTCATTTCAAGTTCCCTGGAATACATCAGAGTAATCAAATTAATAAATCATAGAAATTTAAAATGTGCATTGCCTTTTTATAGGGTGCATCTTACTGCCACGAAAAGCCCTTTTAATGAATAAGTGGGATTACTTAAGTCTGTTCAACAGATAAGAGCTCCTACTGTGTGCGAGAAACTCAGGGAACAGCATATATTCTGGATATGATACCTGAGCTCCTTTCTCCTGTTCTTGATCCGGGAGTCCAGGGAAGGGGCAGGTCAGTTTTGAGGCAGGTGATGAAGCGAACTGGTGGAAGATGTGTATTAGCTGGGCTTTCGCCACGAAGAAGACAGCTCGGGGGAATAATGGAGGTACAGAGGAAACAAGAAATGTAACGGTAATTGAAGACGCTCATCGTGTGCGTTTGGACAGGCGCTGGCTGCACGTCCGGTGGTGGGTGGGAGACAGATTAGACGCAGCAACATGAACTTGCTCATCCGACGCCTCCTGAGCCAGCCGTTCACTGGGCCCCGTGCAGCTGCGGAGTGATCAGCAGGAGGCCAGGTGGGCACTGCTCCCAGCCGATCTCACAGAGCGGTGGGGACAGACCGTGTCAATCAATTAGTTAACCAGAGAACCAGGCAGAGGGAAGGCGCAAGGAAGCATTGGTCTTTTCTTGTTTGGGCAGTCAGGAAAATTAGAGAAAGCCTTTTTTGCTGGGTGTTCGGATGAAGAAATATTCACTGAGCATCTACTACATTACAGACGTTCTGTTAGACTCTGTAGATCTCTAGTCTATTTTGCTCCCGTAATTGCATAATACGGACTTTTTTTCTACTTGTGCAGACTAAGAAAGTGAGGATCACAGCATTGGGACCTGTCACATGGTTGATAAGTCGGAGAGAAGGGATCTGAACCCAGATCATTTGATTTTTAAGGTAGTACTGTTGTGATTACAGGAGTCTACACTGGATGGGACTGTTATTAGAAAATAGGAAGCCTGCCATGCTTAACACAAACTGGAGATACACGATCATGTTTCAAGGGAATGGTACTCTGGGCAGCAGATAACAGTGAGGCTCTGTGCTATGTGGATCGGGAGAAAAGGATGGACACAGGAGGAAACGTGGAGGAAGACTCTGAGGCCAAGGAGGAGAGGACGCAGGGAAGAACTGGAGAGGTCTTCACCGGAAATATATGAAATATGGATAACTTGATGATGTCAGAGAAAAGCTGGGGGAAAGAACGGATTTCTTTCCATCCCTCCTTTTTGTTCAGGACCTCATCATGTTTTGGCAAGAATATGACCCCAGGAAAACCATTGATTTTTTTTCAGATAGAGTGGAGTGGAAGGGAGGGAGGGAGGGAGGGGGGGGGACAGAGAGAGAGACATTGATGTGAGAGAGATACACTGAATGTTTGCCTCTGGCACGACTCCAACCCAGTGCCCGGGATCAGACCTGCAACCCAGGCACTTGCCCTTGACCAGAAATCGAACCCACAGCCCTTCGGTCTGCGGGCCAACGCTCTAACTGCTGAGTCAAACCAGCCAGGGCTGTTGTTCATTCTTTTTTTTTTTTTATCCTCACCCGAGGACATTTTTTTTTTCATTTTTTGTTCAGATAGAGTGGGAGGGAGCGAGAGGAAGAGAGAGAGAGAGAAACATCGATGTGAAAGGGACACATCGAGTGGCTGCCACCCGCACGACCAACCAGGGCCGGGGACAAACTGCAACCGAAGTACATACCCTTAGCGGGAACCGAACCCGGGTCTCTCTGGACCGCAGGCCGACGCTCTAACCGCTGAGCCAAACCGGCCAGGGCTGTTGTTCATTCTTTATGCAGACACCAGAATTGAGTTTCTAAAGAATTCCCTGAATAATAACCTTGATGACGTCCCATTCTCCATCATGCAATGGTGTCTAAACCTCTTATCCCAGAATATAACTTTGTGAATCGTTGTCACTGTGCTGCGTCTTACAGGAGTCCCCGAGTCCCAAACTACAATTCACTACATTTCTCTCTGAGTGTGTCTTCTCTAGAATGTATCCCATCTATTATATTTTCATTTCAATGGCAACATTTTCTGTTTCAAGAATCTCGGGTTCTTTTGAATATCCTCCCCTTTCTCTTTCCTTCTGCTTGTTTTTGTTTTATACATTTTTACTTTGTTTTTAGGAGGTAGTATTCACTATTTTTTTATAAGAATTACACGCATAGTAATGTTTAAAATGTTTATAGTATTCTGTTATTTTCACTTTGTAATAAATTCAGTGTCTGATTACTGGAGGTCTTTTAATGTTTTTTCCTTAGAAATAGTGTGTATTTGTGAATCTTGAATGATGGTTGTGCTTACTTGTTTTTCTCTCGATGAACTCTCCCTGCCCCTCTAGCAGTTCCGTGGTTGCCTGGATGCGCCTGAGCTAGAATCGTGTCTTACAGGGTGGCCCTGGGAGCAGTCCCCCAGTACCGTTGTGACGACGCTGTATCTGTGGAAACCACGGGGAGGCTTGACCCACGTCTTAGATTCACGCCGGTATTGGCTTCCTCCTGTCTCTGTTTGGCACAGAGTTTTGTAGAAGTCTTTATCTAAATCAGCACAACTCTCAGTGTTTCCTAGCCCCTTACATGAGAGAGGGAGTCCTGCCCACCCAGCCGTGATTTTAATCAAGGAGTCATCCCGTTTCCCCCGGCAGGTCTCCCTGAGGCAGGGTGACCCTGGGCCCACCAGGCCTGATGCTTCAGCTAAGCTTGCGACTCTGTGTTTCCTCTGGGGTGCACTGAGATATCCCGGGTGTTCTTTACTTTGCCTCTTTCGAGTTAACATAACAGTATATATGTGCATTATTGAATTCCCATTATTCTACGGTGTTATCTCATTTTCCGGAAGGAAAAAGTTAGACACAGAAAGGTTAGGTGTCTTACCTAAGTCCCAGAGCCTCCGAGTCTCAGTGACAAGATATGAAGGCCTGTTTTCTGGCCCCACCCAATGTTCTTTTGATAATTTTGTGGCATGCTTTCTAGAAAGGAGTTTAATGTCTCCTCTGCAGCATGTGAAATAGACAGATAGAACTGGGAATTTCCAGCTGCGGGACAGGCGGAGGAAGTCAGTTCCCAGCCCTTAAGAATGGAGTTAAATGGCTTTTCTAAGGGCTCAATCCAAAATGAAGTCAGGCTGCCAAGAAATACCGAGTGGAGAAATTGGAAACATTCTATATCCTCATCACTTAATGTAGCTGAGCATTTTGGATGAGGTCAGGGTTGTCACATATTTTACCATTTTTATTGCTGTGGGTTGGAGTGCTTTCAAGTTCTTTACATTCCTTTTAAAATAAGGATTTCCACACTGCTAATGAAATTTTAGGAGAGGTCTGTCTCGCTATTAAGTTCAAACTATGTCCCATGTATTGAAAGATTTATTTCTCTCCTTTCAAAGAAAATGTTCAGAGTTTTACATTTTAGGTTTTTTGCTCGTATGATCTCCTAACATTTGAGAAACATGTGAAGGGGATGTTAGATCACGGCCTTTTGCTGTTAGAAGAGACTTTAGAGACCCGCCAGTCAAACCCCCATTCCTAAAATACACGGAGCCGAGACCTAATTTGGTGAAATGAGTTGATCAGGGTTACATCACCTGTCAAGAACAGAACGGGGCCAGGAGCCCTCTGTGCCCAGTGCTTCTTCAGATGGTACCCCGAGCGCTTATTTTAGGTATTTAGACTGGTCACGTGGTGATGGGAGATGCCTGAACAGCAGATAGTCAGGGACAGGTGTTCCTTTTTCTCAGGCAGGGTGCATCATGGGAATTCAGTCGTGCAAACAAAAGAAGTGGTTAATGCCAGAAATGCCTTTTTTGGGCATTCATTCGGTAAGGCTATGTGGAAAAATGATCGTTTTTTTCCCTAAAGAGATTATACAATTTACATCCCTTTGGAATCCACAGCGAAACTTTGTAAATATTATAAATATTTCCTTGGGAAGCAGATGTATGTGAGATGCCTGTTTTTCAAGTTAGCTGCATCATAAATACTTTATATACTGTGTTTAATACTGAATTATAGCTCTCTAAATTGCTTTTAAATATATGGAAAGGGGAAAGTCTTAACAAGGCAAAAATATTCCTATTTGTAGTAATGGGAAGTAAATTACCTTGTAAAAATTCTAATTTTCCCAAGATAGGAATAATATAAACCTCAAAATTCAAGCAAGTGCACAGTCCTCTCTTTCTTATTATTATTGTTCATTTGTTTACTCAACACACATTTGTTGGGCACCTGCGGGAAGTGCAGGCAGACGCGCAGTCTCTGCTCCCTGGCAGCCCCTCCTGCCCCAGGTTCCGTGGATTCTCCCCGAGCCTCCTGGGCCTCCTGCCCCGGCCCTGGCACCTGCTCCCTCTGCTGCCCTCTCAGGTCCTCCTCCTCGTCCTCGGCCTGGCCCCACTGCTCTGTGCTGTCCGGATTTATCTTCCTCTACCATGAAGCTGTATTTGTTTTTTCATTGTTTCATAGCAACTGGCAGCCTTTACTAGTCATGAACAACGACGTCTGCCGTGCACATTACACACAGCGGGTTTCCTGCAGACACGGGGCTGCCAGGTCAGCCTCCCGGCCCCTTTCCTATCGAGAACCGCGCGTGGGTCGGTGCGCGTTACCGTCCCCACGTGGTCCTTCTGGTCGGGGACGCCGCCGCTGCCCTCCCACGTGCAGTGTGCCCTGCCCTGCGCCGCGGGCTGTGGAAGAAGGCCGACCACACCCAGCGTCCCAGCCACCGGCTCCCAGCTTATGGCAGACGTTTGCGCGCCAGCTCACCTGGGAGAGAAGTGAAACGCGTCGGGGTTACCCACTTAGTAGGACTACGCCTAGGAGATACAAAATCAAATCCTCCGCTGACGCTCTGTCATCCATTCATACCACCATTTTTAAGTTTAGAATATTTTAACTGCAAAAACTAGAAGAGCAAAAAAGCAATGCAAATATGTGTAGAACATTTTAAAAAAAGTATTCATGATATGAGGGAGAAACGAAAAACACATGAAGTCACTGTTATTGTGTGTTTGTGTGTGTGTGTGTGTGTGTGTGTGTGTGTGTGTGTGAACCCTGAGCTACAGACAGGGTCTGTCTGTTTCACTAGCCGTGGTTTTCCCAGGGCCTTGCACCTCACAGACACTCAAGCCGGCATTTGTTGAATGAATGGACAAATCCTGGGACCTGTTTGGGGATACAGTTAGTTAAAAAATGATTATAGTATAGTGTGAAAATATGCGGATACAAAGAAGTAAATAAATAACCTGTAAGGGGAAGAATGGTGGTTGAGGGAGGCTTTTCAAGAGATGAAGCCTGGGCCGGTCCTGAAGCATCCCCAGGGGTCGTCAGATGAGTGTGAGGAGGCAGGACTCACGCCTGCCTTTGGTGTTGGGGACAGTGCAAGAGCACAGGCAGGAAAATGAAAAAAATAAAAGTATGTTTAAGTAAAAATACTACGTTTGCATCAGCATTGCCAAAATTAGTACTACACTGCCGTCTTCTGTATGGAAGTCCAACAGTACCACCTCAATAAGAAAGGATTTATGCACCCTTTATGTTGGGCTGGAGAGAAGATTAGTATCTTCCTAGCTTGCAAAGCAATTTCCTCTCAGTGAGATTGTTCTGAAAAGTTCACCTTAAAAAAAAAAAAAATATATATATATATATATATATATATATATATGCATAGACACAGACAACAGTGTGGTGATTATCATAGGGAAGGGGGGTGGGGGAGGCAGAAGAGGGGTAAGGGGGGATAAGTGGTGATGGAAGAGACTTTACTTGGGGCCATGAACACACAATACAACATACAGATCATGTACTATAGAATTGTACATCTGAAAACTGGATAATTTTATTAACCAATGTCACCCCAATACAGTCAATGAAAAAGCAAAAAATACATATATCGAGAAGGGAGCACATTTTTCAGCTTGAATGAAAAGACAATTTATTCTCTAAAATTATTTTTAAAAATAAGTTTCTCGTTCTCTTTAAAATAGAATATTCAGATGTCTCATCATCTGAAATGCATTCATATATTGGAAACACATCCATTGTACATGTGGGAAGTAAAGGAGGCAAAAAAGCACACCTGTGTCAGAGAGCGTCCCTTGATGGCAGGAGGTTCACACCCCCAACCCCTGCCGCGCCCTCCACCCTGGGCCCCAGACCTCTTCTCACGGTCCACGTGTACATTCGCCCACACTAACCGCCCAGTGCAGACTTGGTGGCTGAACGGTGTCATCCTGAAGACGAGGTTGTTGGGAGAACGGGTACTGATTGCCGAGTCATTGCTACGCCAGCCGCATCCTGCTGGGGCCTCGGGGGCTCAGGTCACATCCGGCTGTGCTGTGGCCGCTGTCTCTGCAGCCTGTGCACGCACTTGGCACGCACACACAGGTTGTATTCCTTGTGGCCTGTATGGGTGTACATTTATTTTCACCCAGAATGCTGTGACTTCACTTCTGCATCCCACACACGCCGTGGAACTGGCTTGGAAGATGAAGGTCTTTTTCGGTCTGTTTTCTAGGTACCATTTATTGAGCAGCTGCTATGAGCATGACGTTGTTGGTGCTCTTCTTAATTATGTCATCGCTTTTCACAGTAACCTGTGTGGTGTCATTGTTTTGCAGTCTGACCATGACTCTGTGCTTCCGGCAGCCACTGGAAAGCCGTGCTCGTTTACTCCACTGTCTCTGCACCGACTGGATAATAAATAACACAAACGATCTGCAGTGATTTACATTACGAGCACACGCTCTACGGCAGGCACTAAATGTTTTCCATGTATTAATTCATTTAATCCTCCCTCTAATGATATGGTGTCTAGCCTATAATTGGCAAGTGAAATGAGGAAGCCAGGGCACCAGGAATTTAAATAACTGTTCCCAGATCACAAAGCCAATACGTGATCGAGCTAGATTTAAATCCAGAATCCACCCCGCTCTCGTCGCTTCCAGTATTGTGTTGTGATGGGGACCCAGCGGACGGGGTGTGAGCCAAAGGAGAGAGGTCATTTGAAAGAAGATGTGCTCTTAGTGCGGCAGAGGTGACTCTGGGAGCTGCTGGGCAGAGCTCTGTGCCTTCCGGGGGGTGGCAGTGCACTCTCTGTTCCTGGGTGCAGTCTCTTCCTCGGGCCCTGCATGGGCTTGTGCACAGGACACACCTGCACACACCTTGAAGAAACACATTCATTCATGTGTCTATCATCCTACTGGGCAGAGACGATCGAGGAGTGAACATGGGGGTGCCCCTGGGCTCGGAGCAAAGCTGTACACCCCTCACCTGTTCGTTACCTGAGAAGGTGTGTTCATTTCTGTGACTTCTCCACCGTGAGCTTCTTGAGGGCAGAACTCCTGTCTGACCCGTCCTGGTACCTCCTGGCCAGATCCCCAGCAAATGAATGCTCTGTCCATACCTGTTGACGGAGAGAGGAGGGAAGGAAGGCAAGAACCGAAGAACGAAGGAAATAACGTTAGCATTTCCAGGCCACACACACGTGCGTTGCAGTGCTGCCACTCACACTCATTCGCTGTCTGCCGTGCGACGGTGCGTGTGCCCGACGGCGCCAGCCTGGCTGCGGCAGCACCTGGCACCGGGAGCGTCAGCAGTGGGATTTTCCATTTCTACAGAAATAAATAGCATTTGCCCTTAGCGTCTTTATTTTTCCGTTGTTGGAGTTTGTATCATATTAAGCTGATGACTGTGTTCAAAATATTATTTCTGAACATTATGTCCCTTTGGCGTCTAGGCTAATTTTTTCAAAAGTCTTCTGATAATGATCAGACCTTCGTCACATTAGTTCATTTTCCAAGCAGTGTTATTGCCTGAAACCTCGGTCCACCTTAAGATAGGAACTAAATTGAGAAGATTAAACATTTATATTCTTATCTGTTTTCTTTCATATTCATTAATTTCCTGAAATTTCTGCGTATTCTTCATGTGCAGTGCTGGCATTAACTCAGCGCTGCACTCCTAAGGACTGAAACGGTGTCCAGGTCCTTCTTCAGAACCTGGGGGAGGTGGCCGTGGTCTGCACAGCAGCTTGGGGGGCAGTTTGGGGCTTAACTACTTTTTTGCCACAATATATAATGTTCCAAATGTTGTACAGTGACAATTATTTTAGGCTGGGTCATGATTGTAGACACTGAATATGTATTTTAATGTACCTATTATGACTCGTGTGATATTTCTCATTGTTTTTATTTTGTCTGTCTGGCATTGCTTCTGGAAAGGTTGCACTTAGTGATCTCTATAGGCCATTTATGTACGAGAAAACGCTCCGTCCAGAACAGTGCACGATGCAGTTGTGCCTGCTGGCCCGAAGACCTGGAGGGAGGAGTTTTGTTAGGTTGTGTTTGAAGTCGGCCATCGATGGAATACAGTGTGTGAGGAGACTCCAGCAGGCGTGGTTTTTATATATAATTTCAGAAAACTTTCTCCAGCTCTCTGGGGCCACGGCTGCTGTTAGGACCACTGAGGGGATGTAGAGGGCGCTCACAGGTGGCCGTGGAGGGCGCGCCCCTCGCGGAGGGCCCTGCGCGGGCACAGGCTCCGAGGCCAGCTCTGCACCCACGCGCAGTCCGAGCTGAGAACGGGGAGAGAGCCAGGAATCGCAGACCCTGAGAAGATTTGTCTTAACTGCTCGGTCATCACCCCGGTCACAGAAATAGGCAACAGAGGGTTTCAAACCTGAGCCAGAGAAGGACAGTGTGGGCCTCAGTATCCTTTCCTTTAAAATGAGAGTAATGACAGTATCTACCGCATCGGGAGCTTATAAAGGTGTAGTGAGCATGTGTGTGTTTACCCCACTGAGTGATTACGGAGATCAAATGAGTTAGTATTTATAAAACACATCAAATGGTACTGGTATATAGTAACCGTACATACGTATTGAGTAAATAAATTAAACCACATATAAGTATTTTTCATTGTAAGTGTATATAATTCACGTAAGTTTGAAGAAAAGTTATTAATTTTTTTTTCCAAACAAGAAAAGCAATAGCTGGAGTATTCTCACAATTCTGCCCATCTTTTTCATCCAACTTCAAATTAATCTGTTGCCAAGCAGACCGACGCCGAAGACAGAGGGAACCGGACAGTTGCTCACTGGAGGAGGGACCGGGAGAGAACGGAGAAGTGAGTCCCCTGTTGCCATCCAGTGTGATCATTGCTTTTTTTTTTTTTTTTTTTTTGCATTTATCTTCAGATAGAGAGGGTGGGAGAGAGGGAGGAAGAGAGAGAGGGAGAAACATCCATGTGAGAGAGACACATTGAGTGGCTGCCACCCACACGACCCCAACCAGGGCTGGGGACAAACTGCAACTGAGGCACGTGCCCTTAGCAGGAACCGAACCCGGGACTCTCCAGTCCACAGGCTGATGCTCCAACCACTGAGCCAAACCGGCCAGGGCAATCATTGCTTTGATAAAAGAACCCGCGGGTGCTCAGGGAGACTGGCTGAGTCGGGGCAGCTGGAGGTGTGCCTTCAGGCTGGGAAGGGCATGTGGGGTGTGTGGGGTTTGAAAAGTGAATTACCTGCTCCGTGCACTGGAGATCCAGAGTGAGGCAGGGGTACCTGGATCTGTAGGAAGGACATGGGTGGGGGCCAAGCCCCACATGTCGTTTTGTGCCCGAATTCTCCCTTTTAATCAGGAGAATGTCATGATCCGATACGGGTTATTAAAAAAAAAAGATTGTCAGGATTGTATAAAACTTTAAAAAAATTGTGCTGAAGACATTTTTCTTGAACTTGGGGTAGTCAACATAGATTTAGTTAAGTAAAAGGAATGAATATTTAAGTTGAAATTTAACTTTGTTTAAATTTGTGTGTGGGGGTTACTTTTTACTTTTAAAAAGATGGGAAAGGCGCATTGTTTTTATGGAGTAAATCTTTTAGACAAATCTGTTTGGGCCCCACACCGGCAGCTGGAGCGTCCCAGCAGGAAGGACGTCCGGTCTGCTGCCCTGCAAACCTGTGCTTTCGGCACCCGAATACTGCGACCACTGCTGCACATACAAAGGAAAAACCTTGACAGAAATCTCTCTTCCATGAAGCGACCCCGGTGTATTTTTGTCACCATCTCCCGAGTGAGTTTCAGTCACCCCACCCCTTCCCCAGCTCAGAACTTGGCACAGAGCAGCTCTTCAGAGAATCGTTGCGAGTTGAACTGTTTCTGCTCCACTCCCGTATCTAGAGAGCTAAGTTTCAGTTACATTTGTTTGCTTTTAAATTCTATTAATGGGGAATGCTCCCTCATGGTGTGAAGGCCCGGTACTTTCTACACTGCAGTTTCAGTGTCATCAGTGAGTCCCTGCTCACTGTGCTGTACCGGACCCTCTTTCTTTGGCCAGACCTGACCCTCTGCTCTGTTACCACCAGCTCCTCAGAAGTCTGTTCCCCGTGGTCGTCCTGTGGAACCTGCTCACTGGACCCGTTGTAGGACTGGAGGGGTTTTGTGGGGAGAGGGGACGGATATGGGAGTGTCATGGCTTTTCTTTTGCCTGCTCAATGCAGATGACCGAAGTAAAAAAATAAAATAAAAATTTCACAGGGTAATGTGATTTTAGTTGTCAACAACATCTGTCTTCTCATTAAAAAAAAAAAAAATTTACATGTTGTATTTGCTCATTGCAAAAAATTCAAATATTACATTGTATAAAGAAGTGAAATCTATCCTGGATTTTCACCTACATGCCCTTAAATAGATTTACAGGTTTACACAAATATTATTTTTTCATAATCAACATATGCCATCAGTCTAGGAATTGTATCATAATAACCTGTTATGGCTCACCTATTTGAGTGTGTTCCTCTTTTACATCTTTATTAGAAATAAGATAAAAATCTATATTTCAAGTTTACTATTATATTATTTCTGAAATTGCCTGCAAAAGTCATAAAATACATTCTTTTTAGTTTTGAAATTTGCTGAAAAGTTTACTTTTAGAGCATCGATGACTAACACACATCACTTTTTTTGAGGCCCTTCCTAAAGGGCCTTCATTGACATTAAGGTAAACATACAACAGGTGTTTCAGAATTTGGGCAGGCAATTTGCACAGCGTGTGGCTATGCTACAAAGAAATCATCTCTTTTTCCCTAAGAAGCCTGGAAGGGTTCTCAATATAAATCAAACACATTATGACTCTGCTGGGGATGCTGCAGGTGAGGAGAGATCACTGAGTGGTGGGGGGCTGTAACAGGGCCCCCAGCACCGCGCCCACCGCGCCCACCGCCCCCAAGGGCTGTCGTGGAGCAGAGCGTAGCGAGCATCGTGTGTGGCACAGCTGTCTGGGTGGGAGGGGCCACCCTTGTTCTGCACCTTGAGAAGAAATTACATGTGGCTCGTTGTAGTTAAACGTGGTAGGTTGGACTATAAAATGCTTGATAATGGCTACATGATAACTACACTGTGCAAATCTATGTAACTGATCTGGGTTATGCAGGTAGGTGGTATATAAAATACAGGTATTTAACAGCTATTAGCAGTTACCTACAGAAGGATCACGTGTGTACATAGATAGCATATTTTGTTGGGGGAAAATGCTACTCTAGTCTGGAGGGAAAGAAATACCTTGTTGTGGTCTCACCAGGTGACAGGAATGGAAAAGGGGACAGGGGAAGAGGCCTGAGGTGGGCCTTGGAAACACGCAGGTGCGGGAGGTACCAGGCAGAGCAGGGATGAAGGGAAGTCACATGGAGTCTCATGTTTACTAATTGCACCCTTTAGGTACTTACTCAGCAACACACCTATGTACTCCTCTGGCACAGACTGCAGAAAGATTGCAGAAACGTTTTTAACTGCGCTCTGTTCCTAGACTCAGGAGCGAGATCATCCAACAGAGTACCGTGACTGTCGGTGGCATGGATTGTGTACTGTTTCAAATGTGCCCTCTTTGGAACTGTCGTGCAGCACCCACATGCAGACACAAATGGCTGGTAGATGAATAACTCTGCTTAAAAGTTATATTTTGCTATTAACCCGTAAATTCACATATATATTAAGAGTCCTGAACATGAACATCATTGGAGCGTTTGAAAGGCAGAATGGTGCACAGCATGAAAAATTCAGTTGCTTTTAATGATGTTGCCACAGCTTTCTAGCCCAGCAGAATGGAGAAGCTGGGCCAAGGTGCACATTAGAAATATTCAGAGTTGGTTCTGAATACCCCTGAGCTGGCAGGACTGATGTCATCAGAAGAGCAGAGTCAGCAAGTGCACCGGAAAGGCTGTTCGTGGGATGTTGGCAGAGTGGGGAGTTGCCGGAAGCCGAGATGGCTCTTGACTGGTGAATGTATCGGAACACTGGGAAGTCCCACAATGTGTTAGTTACCAGCTATCGTTCTTGGGTCCTCTTGTTATGACAGGATCTGGGCACAAGGAACTCAGACAGGTGTGACTGCTCACCTCCATGTCTTCATCCACTTTCCTCCATTCAACCTATTGATACTCAGTTCTGCGCAGTTTCTGTAGAAATACTGCCGAGTGGGGAAAGACAGTAGACTCCATATTTACACTGGTGATTTTGGGGTAGGGAAGTTAGATCCCATACCCATAGGCTGCATCTCAATTACTTAGAAATTCCAAATAAAGGTACAGAACATCAAAGAGCTGAGGAAATACATCAGTGTTAGGACAACATTTTAGTTTTTTAATGTAGATACTAGCCCAGTTGGGTTACATCCAGACCCGTATAAATTATGCATAGCGTGATGGGCAGTGCTGACTTCGTGGAACCAAAGTCTAGCAAAAAACAAAACAAAAATAAAGAAAATGCAACATAAGGTTTTCAAATAGATTTTTTTTAAACCGGGAAATAAATTAATTATTATTTAAATCCATGGGTTAGAAAATTCTTTAGCAAGCGTAGGTTGCAATTCCAGCGGCTGTGCACGGTGACGATGAAAGATGCAGGCGTCTGCTCTGAGATGTGTGAAGGGTGCCGCACCACCTACCTCATTCCTCACTCTAGTATCTGTGGGTGTCGTACTGTGGAGTGAAACTGTTCAGCCCCCCTGGTATTGGGGAGCAGGAATCAAGGCTCTCTTTCCTAGAAAAAGATCCTTGATAAATCTATCTCCAATAATTCTTGTCCCTTAAATAGTAGTACTAAAGTTTTCATACATTTTTTATGGTCATATTTAATCATGAATTAACATTATTAAGAATTCCATATTTTGCTTTTAATGAAATCCATTGTTATGCTCTCTATTAAATATGGAAAAGAAAAAAGTTTATCACTAGTAAAAGAATCTAAGATTTTTCATTGCTTTAAAACATCATCTAATATGCTCCTCTTAGCATAAATGTAATTATTGGGGATTAAAATATTAGACAATTGTTTATCTGAATTAACTTTTCACTCTTGCAATGCATTTAAAAATAAACTACGTTACAACAGAGTAACTTTGAAACATAGAAGGGGAATTAAATGACTGAAAAGAAACACAAGAGTAATTTAAATGTTACTTCTAAGAAAAAAATTTATGTAGAACTGTGGTTTGCAATAATTGTTGACATATTCCCCTAAGTACTATGTCTGTGATTTTTTTTCATGATATCAATCATTTAAAGCAATTCGGGTAATAATATTCTGACGTGCATTTCTATTTTATTTACACCCTTCTCCTACATCATTGTAATGCAGTACCTTTCTGATCTGGTACAGTGGTAAATGCACTCTGTAATATCTCTTATGGCATGGTCAAAGGATAATTTATTGTCAAATAGAAAAATAGGTCAACACTAATGTCACTTGATGATCAGCCCCCACCAAGTTTAATAAAACCTCTCCCCGGTGTGCGTGCCCAGGCAGTGGCTGCTGTTGCATTAGGACTGCCTGGCTGCAGCCGCGGTGTAATTACTGAGCTGTCAGAGTGATAAGTGGGATTAATGGCAGCCTGATGCACTTTAGGGCTGCAGAGTGCTTAGAGAATTGCAAGATGGTATTATTATCAGAGTCAGCCGATTCTGGCATATTCATGGCACTGAAGGAAAAAAAGAATGCTACAATTCAGGTTTGCACTGCCCTGCCTCATTAACATCTGACATTTCCAACAGCTGTTATTTGCGAACCAGCTCAATAATGAAAGGAGAATTATTTAGTAAAGAGGCTTAATAACCACAACTAAAAATCCTTACATTGTCAGTGCTGTTAAGTGAATCTGTTTATGTTGAATTTAAGAATTCTGTGGAAGAACAGATACATACACTGGGCACTAATTTGACTCATTCATACCTGCTGACATTATAACTTTATTTTTTAATTGCCTTATTATTCAAGTGAGGTATTGGGGAGGGGAGGCAGAAAACTTGTGACTTCATTAGGGATAACCAGAATATATATATTTCTGTTGCTGTATTCCTGCTAAATGACAGGTATTTAAAAAAACTGTTGAAATGACATTTTTATAAATTAGAAAGTATTTAAGATGGCATCTTATTTGCTAAATTTTTAGCTATTTCATTTTATTGCATAATAGGAAATCCTTTCAAAGCACTACAGCGCTCAGCACATTGACTCATGTGTAGGTAACACACATAAGTATCACCTCATTCCGGCGTCAAGCACCGAACAGACCGTGCATCGTGCTCTTTCTGCATTGTTGTGCGATGTACGCCGCTGATCACGCATCCAGGAAATTCTTTTTGAACTCAGTGACAGTGTTTCAGGGGGAAAGCATAAGTATGAGAAGATAGGAATTCTGCTAAATGATAGATGTGAATCTAACAATGGCATTTAGAGAGATGATGGGAGAGGTTTAATGACTCCATCTCAGAGAGGACAATTGATTATGAAAAGCCTTCGGTATTCATTGTGTAAAATTTAATTTAGAGAGAAGGCTAAGGGCGCAAACGAGAGAAAAGAGATCAGATGTAAAAACAAGATATTAATTAGGTGCTGAGAAATTGGTGTGGATAATGAAGAGGACTCTTCTGCTCACAATAGAATAACAAGGAGGGTGGTATTGTTTTCTCGAAGGAAATGAACCGAAGTCTTTACACAGGAAAGTGGATAGAAAATGAGCCAGCGAGTCACCTTTGTCAACTGAGCAATGAAGGATTCATTCTCAGTGAAATTCTCAGAGAATTCTGGTCTTCTGACAAATGGGACCAGACCCAATTCTACTAGTTCACATGCCCTATCAGTTCTATTCTTGGGTTGTTGTCTCGAGTGACCCTGATCTCCAAGCCCCACCCTCCTTCTCTTCCCTAATACCCACTGATTCCTTTTTAATAAAATGCATTGGGGTGACATTGGTTAGTAAGATCATACAGGTTTCAAGTGAAATTACTACTCTCTGTCATCTGTATATTGCATTGTGTGCCCACCACCCAAAGTCAGGTCTTCCTCCATCACCTCTTTACTCTTTACGACCCTCCCCCCACAAAACAAAAAGGCAACAAACTGAATGGGAGGAGATATTTGCAAACAGCGTCCACAAGGGGTTGATATCCAAAATATATAAAGAACTCATACAACTCAACACCAAACAGACAAACAATCCAATTAAACAGACACCTGAATAGACACCTGTCGCAAAGACATACCAGTGCCCACGCCTTCTTCGTTTCCCACTCAGCATCCCTCCTCCCGGAGACCCTCTCCTGAGGCTCTGCCTGCAGGACTGCATGCGTCCGTGGCACCCACTCCGAGGCACGTGACTGCTTTCAGGGACTTCTGCCATCTGAACTCCTCCACAGGGCAGGCCCCTGGCAGCAGGACCTGGTTGTCTTCTCACTGGTACATTCTCACGTCCCAGGTTCTGCCATGTCATAGGGACTCATCAACGATTTAAGAAACGAGTGAATAAGTGAACAAGCATACGTTAATATGGAATCAAAGACCATCCCACCAGGGGTTTCAGTCCTGAAGTAGTCGGTATAGAATTGTGCTTCTCACCAAGGGCATCCAACCAGGGACATCAGAATCTCCTCAAGGGGTTCCCCTTGCCAAATGCAGATCCCCAGGCCCAGCCCTCAGCCTCATGAGGGGCTTCTCTGTGGGACCTGTGACATTGGTCAAGCTTCCCAGGGGTTCTGAGGCACACTTAGTTTGGAAACATCTCTGCCCAGATCCACGGAAGCAGATTCTGAGGTGACATGAGTGTGCAGGAGGTTGGTGAGAAGACTGACATCTGCACGATAGAAGGGATCGGGATTGGACAGACAGCCACAATCGAGGCTGCAGTGAATCGTTGCAGACCTGGTCCCTAGTGGGGGCAAGGCCTGGGCCTCTAATCCCTGGGCCTCTGACCCCTGACCTGTAATGGCATGTGGGCTGCCATGGAAAGGAGGCTTGACCTTGGCTGAGCCTGATCTCTTCAGCTGAGGGCACAGCATCTCGACAGTAAATGCTTCAGCCTGGCAGGGGTGGGTGTGGGCTGTGCGCTGGTGCGGCTGCCGCAAAGCCCAGTTGCATGTGGACAGTAGGCAGGTGAAAGACATCAGAAAACTGGATGGGGAGGGGCGATGACAACAGAAGGAGGGAATGAGGAAAGATGGGGGGATTAAGGGATGAAGAAAGGATGCTACAAGTGGTACAACGAGAAACTTCACCTTTTTCATTTGTATGATAATTGTGGTATAGGAGGCATGCAAAACTTTTCCCATAAAGAATGTCATTCTCTAATGTTATCCACAGAGTATAGGATCCAGACAAGACTCATGTAGTCGATGAGCGAATGATGGACCTTAAGTTTCATCCTCCAAACTCTAGGAGGGACACCGAGAGCAGGGCAGTTATTACCTGATATTTTATGCATCTCTGCCAGTGTGCAAAGAGTGAAACAATGTGTGTACTTTATTGCTTAAAAAAGATTTTGTACCTAAAGGTAGTACAATTTTATTTGATTTGACTCTTCACTCGCTCTGAATGGGTATAGGGTAGGGGGTGTATAGGATATTATCTCAGTTACGTGGTAGTTGTTTTTTTTTTTTTAATTATTTTTATTTGTTTTTGTTACAAATGTTTTTCCTTTTTCCTTCATTGACACCCTCCTCCCCATCACCCCCCACCCCATCCCCAGCTTTGTTGTCTATGTCCATGGTTATGCATACATGCATATAAGTTCTGTACTTCATCTCTTCCCCCCCCCCAACACCCTCTCTTCTAAGGTTTGTCAGTCTGTACTCTACCTCTATGTCTCTGGGTCAGTTTTGTTCATCAGTTTGTTTAGTTCATTATATTCCACAAATAAGTGAGATCATGTGATATTTGTCCTTCTCTGATTGGCTTGTTTCACTTAGCATAATACTCTCTGGGTCCCTCCATGTCATCTCAAAGGATAAGAGATCTTTCTTTCTTACAGCTGCATAGTATCCCATTGTGTACATGTACCACAGCTTTTTTATCCACTCATCTACTGATGGACACTTGGGTTGTTTCTAGATCTTAGCAATTGTAAATAGTGCTGCTATGAACATAGGGGTACATATATTCTTTCTGATTGGTGTTTCAGGCTTCTTAGGGTATATTCCAAGCTTCTGCACTGCAAAAGAAACAACCATCAAAATGGAAAGGGAACCCACTATATGGGAGACTATAGTTGCCAATAATGCATCAGATAAGGGGTTAATTTCCAAAATATATAGAGTACGCATACAACTCAACAAAAGGAAGACAAGAATGCAATTAAAAAATGGGCAGAGGACCTAAATAGACACCTCTCCAAACAGGACATACAAATGGCCAAGAGACATATGAAGAAATGCTCAACGTCACACATCATCAGAGAGATGCAAATTTAAGCAACAATGAGGTATCACCTCACACCTGTCAGAATAGCCGCCATCAACAAAGCATCAAACAACAAGTGCTGGCGAGGGTGTGGAGAAAAGGGGGCTCTAGTACACTGCTGGTGGGAATGCAGACTGGTGCAGCCACTGTGGAAAACACTATGGTGTTACCTCAAAAAGTTAAAAATTGAACTGCTGTTTGACCAGGTGGCCCCACGTGGTAGTTTCTTCAATCCAGCTGTTTTATTTCCTAGATGCCTGAAATGCGCAGACGCCCCATGTCAGAAGAGCTGTCCGACGAATCTGGATATCAAATCGTTCATCACGAGTATCGCAAACAAGGTAAATTCAAATTTATCTCTGCAAATGAAACCTAATAACACCATTTGGTCAAGATCTGTCTTGCGACCTGTGGCCAAAGCATAAAGCTTGTGTGCGGTAGATTGGGTGAAAGAATTAAAAATTTGGTTTCTATAGGTATGTGAAAATGTGGCACATCTTATTCGTTAGGCTCCTCCAAGCCGTGGTATGACTATTGCGAAAATGCATATTGTGTTTATTGTCTTGAAGATTAGTTTATGTTGAATGTTTTCTTAATCTAGGTAGTCACTGAATAGATTGACTCTCGCTTCAATTTGCTAAATGCTTATAGATAGAAACTGTCGTTGATGATCAAACACACTTCTAGTTTGTGAAATGTCTTTAAGTGCGCCTTGGTGTCAAGTCTGGCACGCCAAGACACCGCAAAGGGATGGAATGGACTTCTCTACTTTACTGACATTCAGTTCAGTTTTTTGAGATTTGGAATAATTTATAGAGACTGATAGAGTTGTAAACAAAAAATGTCCTAAAAAAAAAAAAAAGATAATAGGGCATGGATAGAACAAAAGGAATTTTGATCTCTAAGTTGTTTTTTTTTATCCTCACCCGAGGACATTTTTTCATTTTTTTGTTCAGATAGAGTAGGAGGGAGAGAGAGAGAAACATTGACGTGAAAGGGACACATCGAGTGGCTGCCACCCGCACGACCAACCAGGGCCGGGGACAAACTGCAACCGAGGTACATGCCCTTAGCAGGAACCGAACCCGGGTCTCTCTGGACCGCAGGCCGACGCTCTAACCACTGAGCCAAACCGGCCAGGGCTGATCTCTAAGTTTTTAAATCAATGTAAGGCTAAGCCCAGTTTTCATTCAGTAAGTGAATGACTGATTGATTGAATGATTCATTAATAGTATCTTTTGTTTGTGTCTTAACCTTTAACAAATGAACAAAATCTGAAGGAAGTCTTCCCATAAGGATGTGGAGAATCCTTTTCAAAGGCTTAATACTTATGTTCTAAAGTGCTACAAAAATCCAATGTGCTCCTTCGACAACCAAGTGGCTTTCTTTGTATAAGGATCATTTCTCAATATGTCAATTAAAAATAGTTTAGGAGAAAAATGATAAATGTATAAAGCTACAGGATTTCAAAAGAATTAAAGGCTATTACGGAGGAGAAGGGCCTGGTATTAACCTACATGATCAGATTTATTAAAGTCTAGGTTGAATTTTTAGGTTGACCACTTATTGTGAATCCAGGAAAAATTACTTATCTCTTTACTTTTATTTGTGAACGATAGTATCTGTTTTACAAGGTTGTGGCATAAACTGAATAATACTTGCATGTGGAAAATCTCTCACATAATAATTATTCAGGAAATATTTTGTTGCTATGGAATTATTAATTTCACTATTTGTTCAGTATGGTAAACACCATACAAGTGATTACTACTTTTGTAATTGTTATTTATTGAACACTTACTTTGTACCAAACACACGTGCCTTTTTGGAGTTCATGATCTATGAGCAAGAACAGATATATTAAAAGAATAACCATAATTCAATGTGGTTAGTGTTGCAACCCAGGAATAATATTTAAGTTATGAAAAGGCAGGAAATGGGGGCATGTACATGGCAGGGTTAGGGAAAATGTCATAAATTCACTGTGGCTAGAACAGAACCTAGGTTACATGGGAAAAAATGACGGGAAAGAGACAAGGCCATTGGATTGCGATTAAGTTGAGAAAATCTTTGAATTCTCTGCTCAGTATTTGAGACCTAATCCTGTAGGTGATAGGAAATAACCAAAGGTATGTCTTTGTTTTATAACTAATTAGCTGGGTTCTGGGAAGGAATCTCATGTATTAACGTTGGAGTATCCCAGACAGACATCATCACAGGAATTTTGTCATATGTGAAAATAAATAGCTATGTGAAACATATATGTGAAATCTTATTTGATTATAACCTCATGAGAAAAGGAGTGAGATAGAATGTCCAAAGTTTGAAGTCTAAAATGTGTTGGCTACAATGAGACCTAGGGTAGTACTCCTGGCTTCAGGCATGAGGAGATACTGGAATTACTATTCACGCTAGCTACATTCTCTGGAGATACTCTGAAATGCAGTAGTGACTCTGAGAGTCCAATTAGTGTATGCCCCTTCATTCAAATAATAATAATAATAAAAAGACAAAAGGGGAGTAATGGTGTCCTTTAAAAGGTTTATACATGTCTGAGCAAGTTCAGAATCATCTCTACTATAAGAAAACTTTGTTTTGTTCATTTGTCCACATTCTTTACCAGCTAACGAAGTATTGCACTTGGGTATGGATTTAAGCAGATTTCCATGTGAAGAGAAGGTATCTGGAGATATTTAATTGAAAATGAAATCTTTGCCAGGCATTTACGGAACTCTTTGTAAGCCGTGTTTTGTTGAAGAGTCACTGTAGCAATTATAAAAGGTCAGAGACTCTTGTTTTTGAAAGCCTGCAGCTTTTTAGATGTTTATCAGCTGTGTACAATGGCAGCCTCCCACACTGCTCTGCCTGGACCTCAGCTCAGGGGGGTTCTTTCCAGGTGGAGAGGGTAATTGAATCGTGGAGTCAATGAGCCTTCCGACTCTGAGAAAGGATGTCACTAGTGTTGTATTGTGTTAGGTTTCTGTGATTCAGTGGAGTTTTAGGCCTGTACTCCATTCTTTATTTTTGTACAACCTGGATTACAGCTCTGGTTTCCAAAGGTACACTCATTCCATTGTGCCCCCTCAGTCCGCTGTGCTCTGCTTCCTTTTCGCAGGCTGCTGTTGCAATTGTATCTCTCCATTGGAAGTCCACGGTGCAGAGTCATCAAACTGGGAATACTGGGATCTGTTTCTTCATAGTTTTCCTAGAAAAACAGTGCTTTCTGGAAGAATGCATGAGGTCAATCTGTAAATGTAGTGGGGAAAAAAATCACCGCTTCAAAAAATATTCCTTCGTTTGCTTTATTTTAAACAATGGAGATATTTTCTCTTTTTACAATTTACATTAAACTGTAAAGTATTGATTTTTCTACTAATTTGCATATTTTATAGAATCCATGTGCTCGGTTTTGGATTTTATATCTAGATAAATAAATGCAATATACGTGCTAGAGAAAAGCAGACTAAATAACTCAGCGTGATGGAAGGCTTTTTATCACAGAGCCCTGTTGGAAGTGACCAGCAGAATGTATCGGTAGATAGTGCTGACAGTATTTTTATTTTAAAAAATTTTAAAATTGTCTTAATATATGCACACACACACACACACACACACACACACACACACGCACTTTCTACACGTGTTACAAAGCAGAGTGCCATCAGCAGATTTAGTCCCGCCCCCTCCTGGGCTTGCTTTTCAATTTCAGTGGCCGTATGGTTTGTAAGGATCATTCTGAAGCTATAAACTATGTGACAGCAAATTTTACTGTGCACATTTTAAAGTGTATTTTTAAAATAACAACTCACCAAACTTGAAACCAAGTGTAAAAATTTTTGCCATGCAAGTTTTAGGCCAACTGGTAACTTCTCTGTTAGTCAAAGAGTTTTTGAAAACTTAAATGAGATTAATGAGTCAACCCAGACGATGCATGGGCAAAGGTTACAAACACTAAAGAAGCGGTAATACAAGTGATTAATAATCATATTACAGATGTCCTACTTCCACATTATTCAGAAATAGGTGAATCAAAGGATGGGACACCCGTTTCTTCTCGTCTGATTGTTGAAGTTAAAAAGTTCAATAACCTTAGAAAATAAGAAGTCTCATACAGTGGAAATGTGTTTGAATATTGCAAATATTTATATACTGTTGTGCCAGCAATGCTTTATTATTTGTGCTTCCTAGAGAAATAAAAGTTCCACCATGTAATGGCATATGTACAAAAGCAGTTACTGTAGCAATTGTAGGATTGTTCGAAATAGCAGAATGCCCATCATTAAAAAAATCGCTAACTCTGTTACACTATATATTATAGAATGTTATGAGTCTATATTTTAAAAATGCATTATTATATTTATTGATCTAGAGGTATATCCCTATTAAGTGAAAAAGAATAAGTTGTGTGTGTGTGTGTGTGTGTGTGTGTGTATTTTTTAAATATGTTTTGTTGATTTTTTTAGAGACAGAGGAAGGGAGAGGGAGAGAGAGAAACATTGATGAGAAAGAAACATCAATTGGCTGCTTCCTGCATGCCCCCTACTGGGGATTGAGCCCATAACCAGGGCATGTGCCCTGACTGGGAATAGAACCAGCAACCTCTTGGTCTATGGGTCAACACTCAACCACTGAGCCACACCGGCCGGGCTAAGTTGCATATTAATATGAATAGAATGGCAGTGTCTTTAGAAAAAAAAATTCTAACTTATATAGAAGCTGAATATGGAATGGAGGGATTTAATTTAAACTTAATTTCCTTCATTGATTAAGGTTGAAAGAGGGGAGAATAGAAGTTATTAATATTTTTCTTATAAATCTCCATCTTATTTTACTTCCATTTTAACTTTTTTTTTTTTTTGTTAATCCTTACCTGAGGATATTTTTCCATTGATTTTTTAGATAGAGTGGAAGGGAGGGAGGGAGAGAAAGAGAGAGAGAAACATCAGTGTGAGAGACACATCTACTGACTGCTTCCCATACGACCCTGCCCAGGACGAGGATGGAACCTGAAACGCAGATATGTGCCCTTGACCAGGAATCAAACCCCTTGGTCCGAGGGCCGATGCTCCAGCCGCTGAGCCAAATCAGCCAAGGAGAGCATATATATTTTTAATAAAAATAATAAATTACAATGTAATAGTAAATTAAAATAAAGCCAAAAGGTTACAGAGTAACATGTAACCATAATCTAAAGCCATAATCTAAGTTTTTATTTTGGTATAGAAAGATTCAGATTTTTTTCCCTAAACGACTAATCGTTCCAAATCTGTTTGTAAGTACTATATTTTCCCACTGTTCTGCAATGCCACATTTATCATGTACTTAATTCCATATTTACTGAGGTCTGCTCCCAGGCTGTCCGTTTATCCAGTGGGGCACTCTTTGCCAGGACCACGGTGTCTTTACCACTGTGCTGCGTAATATACGTGATCACTCAGTAAGGATGTTTCCCTGGTACCGTATTGATTTCCAGGATACCCTGACTTTTTTCTACATGTAAAACTAATTTCACAAAATGAGAAAAAAAGTTCCACAAAATAATTATCGATCACTTTGTTCAGACTATAATAAAACATCAATTTAAAACGGTGGATGCAAGTGTAAGCTGCTCTTGCTTCATTCATCAGTTGATGTAACAGTAACTGAGTTTTCCAGAATGCACCCTTTAATTTTAATACATAACTTCCTAGGGTTGAGTCTGGCAAATGGTAGGGTACTAAATTTACTCACGTTGAAGACAAAGTGGAATATTATTTTCTAAATGTCTCATTTTCTTAATGTGTTGTGCTGAAGAAGACAGATGAATATACATTGTCTGTTGAATCATTAATGCTTACACAAAATCTGTCTTGTTTCTGTTTTGTAATGTATGCCTTTGGGCCTTTAAAAGGTTACATTATTACTTTTAATCCCAGCCAATGCTATGTGTAATGGTAACTGCTTTTCTTCTTATTTGCTTCAAAAGATGAACATTTAGTTCTGGAAAACCTTCTATAACTCAAAGAATTGTTAGTCAATCCATTATAAAATTCAAGCAGTGTAGTCCGGCCGGTGTGGCTCAGTAGCTGAGAGTAAGAGGTCGCTGGTTCGATTCCCGGTCAGGGCAATGCCCAGGTTGTGGGCCCGATCCCCAGTGGGGGACATGCAGGAGGCGGCCAGTCGATGTTCTCTCTCATCGATGTTTCTGTCTCTGTCTCCCTCTCACATCCTCCCTCTCGCAAACCAATAAAGGGAAAAAAAATATTTTTTTAAATTCAAGCAGTGTAAAACTAAAAGTAATGGCAGCAGATCTAAAGGAGAAAAGATTTTATTGTGTATGTTAAGCCAGTTTTATATGGAACAAGTAACACCACATTGTTTATGGCTGTGTGTCTGCATGGACACATTTAATTAAATGCCTGTGTAAATACTTTTAAAAACTCAAGCTATTTTTAAAACATAAGTATGATATGTACTCCTTTTATGTATTAATTAACATAATTAAATTGGAATCACAACTTTTTCTTTAGTATAAAGAAAACAAAGATTAATCTGCATAAACACAAAAAGTACTAGTAAGAATATTTTAAATATTAATAAGTAAAAGTCACTGTAACAGAAGCTAGACAAATGACATTTTAATCTAACTAGCCATCTCATTGTATAAAATAGACATTTGGAACACAGCAAGGCTAAGTGATTTGTCAGGGTCACACAGCCACCTGATAACATGCCTGGATGTCGCTGATCCTGTCCAGTGTGCACCTGCATCTTATGACACTGTGAATACAGTATCTGACTGTGAGTTAGTGTTCAGGTCAGAAGCCCTAAATATGTAACACATTTGCCATCCTGAGGAGCTTTATATGTACTGGTAACATCCTGAATGGTGGATAAAATGTATAACTTCATCTTAAAGAAACTGCAGTTTCGTTTTTGAAAATGACTTCGATAAATCGAAGAATGTTAAGTAACTTATCATCATCAAAACTAATTATAATTTTGAAAGTAGTGATGGGTTTTAATTAGTGTACATGGAATAGAGACTTTTCTGATATATCTATTTGTATCCATTGTACAAATAGTGGCTGACAGCTGGTTATCAGCCATAATGTAATAACACACTGTGGTACACACCACGGCACCCTGTCAATGAAGAGAGCTCTCATTCCTGTCAGTGAAGAGGAAACTGTCACAAAATAGTCTGACTTTATTTTTTTGAATAGAATGAAATAGGAATGTTCAATTACAGTCTAGCTCTAATAGCATAAATAATGAAATTCTGTGCTTATTAAGTAATTATCTTATACATATGATGTTCAACATCAGTCATTGAGCCTGTTTTTCATCTTGTCTGGGGTAAGATGGTTTGGGGGCAGGTTATCGTCAGCTCTTCCTCACCTTCGATTTGTACTTTTGCTCTTACATTTATTTGTTATGGGGACTACAGATTTATTTTTAAAACTTGACTAATTTTGACTTGAATACTTTTGCCTTTTTAAATAACAAATGATTTTTATTAAAACAAAGAAATAATAAAAACATCCACTGCTTTTCTCTGTGTTGCTGAATATTAGTAACCAGTAGATATATTTATTTATTTGTTTATTTATGCAGTGTATTTCACACTAAATCAGAGAAGGCGTCATTCCCAATTATTTCCCGAGCAACCAATAACATGTGTGATGTTGCTTTTTTTTGTTCGGTACAACATCTTTCAGAAGAGGGAAATATATGAAGTGTAATAATATATCCAGACACTAAATTTCTACTTCAAAATTCTAGACAACAATGCCCTTTTAGTATGTGTTTATTTTTTTTTCTTTTCATGTAAAAGAATAATATTTAAGCCATTTTCTGGTTACCTTTTTAAAACAAATACAACTTCATTGAATTATAAGGAAAAATAATCTCAGGAAAAAATAAAATTTATGATATAAAATTGGAGATATCAAATTCTTTCTTGCTGTCTTTCTTATTCTACTACCTAACATGAGTTTTCTTTAAAATCTAAACTCTTAAAATCTAAACATTAAAATCTGAATTCTTAGAATGAACATTTTAAGAAAATCTTTTTAGGAGAAAAAGCCTGGAGGGAACTGACACCTCTTCATTCTATTTTATCTGTGTCAAGTTATGTAAAAAAAAAAAATACTTAATGTAAATATGACTAATTAAGGACAAATGCTGATCTGCATTTCTCTAGTGATGAAACTGAGGCTGAGAGATACTACGTTTCCCCCAATCACATGGTGTAAGCAGGATCCAAATCCAGGAGTGTGCAGTTCTGAAACCCATGAGCACACGTGTGTGTTAGTGTGTGTGTGCATGAACACCTGAGCATGTATGTTTTCTAGTTGAGCATCCCAAGGCCAGATACAGTTTTTATTTCCTACAAGGAGCTATGAAGAGCGAGTTTTCAGAATAAAACCAGCCAATCCTATTCTCCTGTCTCCATTTGTCCCAACAAGAATGTGAGTTCTCTGAGGGTAGGAATTTTTGTGTGTTCTGTTCATGATCTGTCCCCAGCTCCCTTGTGGAGGCCATAGGTTGATAATAAGGGAGGCCAACAACCAGACAGTGCTTCTGTGCCTGGATTTTCTGCGTGAGACACCAGATACATTTGCTGTTTAATTAGTGGGCATCAGTACTCTCACCGGCAGGTAGC
Source organism: Tadarida brasiliensis (assembly GCA_030848825.1). Lineage (NCBI taxonomy): Eukaryota > Metazoa > Chordata > Mammalia > Chiroptera > Molossidae > Tadarida > Tadarida brasiliensis. The sequence continues at coordinate 3,661,447 of CM061275.1, read as the reverse complement.
TCAATGCAGAACTGTAAGTGATGCTAATCCGCCCTCCTCACACACGCAAACTTACTGAAATTTGCCCAAGTATTTTTTTTAAATGCAACAGATTGGAGTTTATCTCAGAAGAGTGCTTCCATCTGTGAGCACTGTCATTGGAAGAAGGAAGAACACTTTAAAATAAATCCCCGGCTGTACTGATGATATCGTAGTGACATGAAGGCCTGAACATGATAGGACCGCTTGTTAAATGTGTTCTACCATATGAGAGGATAGCCGGCTTGTGAGTTGTTCATGTTTCTTGATAATAACTTTAAAAACCATTAAATGGTGGAAGTGATAACGAATGAAGTTTCAAGCCGTAACTGTAAAATAAAAAGCAAAGAATGAAAGTTAAAGTTATCTGTAAAATAACTTGCATCAGTGGCACACGTTCTGTAGGTTAGAACATGTTGGAAGACCCCCAATGAGTGCAGAGAATACAACATGTGCAAAATGCGGGTAAGGCGGCGGACTGGAGGACAGTCAGCGCCGGTTCTTCTGTGTGGATTCACGGACAACAAACAGCCAACATCCTTCTTACCTATTAGACTTTTGTTTAAAGAAGGGGTAAAATTCCTCAGGCCTTATACATAAAATAAATCTTTGCACAGATCAGATACTTCATTTTATCTCTCCTAACAGAGCCCTGTACATTTTTCTTCACCCAGTAGAAGACTGAAAGGCTTGGGACTGATTGAATAATACGAAGGAACCAGGTGAAGCAGTGCTGAGTTTTCTCGGAGACTGCTGGGTATCTGTAGAGTGCCCTTCTAAATTTAAATTTTATAGCCTTTATTTTTAGAAAGGCTTAAGAGCTCACAGAATAGGAGTCAGACCTCTTGTTTAGAAGGAGGACTCAAGAAATCATCCCACTTACCATGAGAGAAAAAAATTGATATTGATCTTGGGAGCTCTTGATGGGCAGAGCTGAGGAGGTGTTCCCTTTCTAATAGTTCTCTGGATGTCTTCTCTGAGGACACAGGTCCCACACAGTGGAATTCTCTACATTTCTTCCAACTTGTTTGGGAGAGGTGGGTGGTGAAGGTGACTTCTGAATCGTTACTCATTTTACACCGTGTCTGTATTCTGTGACACATCACAATGCTTACCTTTTTAAAAATGCCGTCAGGTCTTCTTTACATTCCCCATCCTTTCGCTCCCTTTCTGAGAATTTCCACATTATCTGTACAATAATCTTCCTAGTTTGTCCCTTAATACTGGCACCCTTCTATTAAAAAGTGTCAATACTCAATCAACCCTTCGGTTGGTTGTCACGATTCTCCATAATGAGGTACAAGCACTTTTTTCCCCACTGTATCTTTTAATCATCATTTCCTAAGTGAGGGAATGAACTAATGTAGCCAGATTGCCAGGTTATTACGCCAAGATGTTTTCTGAACACGCTTGAATATCTACGCGCATGCTTGTACTGAAAGCATCATATAATGTGTTCTCTCTCATCTCAGTCCTGTCACCCCAGGGTCATTTTCACTGCACCCATTCAAAGCTGATTCTAAGCCTCAGCCGGAAAGGACTCCTTTCTCTGATGCCAAAGCATCTTGATGTCAGGGAGCATGGAGCTGATGTTTCAACAAAGTTGCCACGGTGCTCGGTGCTTTTTATTTACGAAGTATTCAGTAATCCTTACTAATTTTTAAATATTTCATAGCCTCCTACACATTTATTTTGGTGTAAAGGTTAGCCGCGGAGTCACGGGGGTGGTGAGACGCACTGAGCAGTTTCATTGTCAGTGAGGTGCTGCGGCAGCGGCTGGACAGCGATCGTAGATTCTGAGCCATACGTGTAGTTTTGTATGTTTTATTTCTTGCACTTTTAAAAAACATGTATCTTTCTTCATTTGTCATCATTTTATGTGCAATCTTGAAACTCAGTTTGGGGCTCATAAAACAGCAATGTTCTTGTGGAAGGATCCTTAGGTATTTAAATAGATTGTATTCTTTCTATGCTTTCCCCCCAAATATCCTGAAAAGTGATCTGCAGTTGGCATTCCTCTCCACGCCAGTGTTTGTGTATTACAAGGACACTTGCCATTATACAAAGCATTTTTGAGTCAGGAGTCAGTCAGTAAATATTTGTTAATCAATCATGTCAAAAGTTCCTGAGATGTCAAGTGAGAAGAGGAAAGAATACTGACAATAACTTTGAGATTTTTTCCAGAATTGATTAACTATTTAGTTGTGGGTGCTGAGTGAGGGGCTCAATATATTTAAGCTGGAAATAAGGATGTTTGCTTAGGAATAGGCCAATTAATTTTAAGTTAGTAATTGTTTATCATGACTATTATTAAGTAAAAATATTCCAAACCAGAAAATAAGGCCAAGTAAATAAGTTTGTATCATTTACTATTATCACACATTTTTTTTTAAATCCTCACCTGAGGGTATTTTTTCATTTATCTCAGATAGAATGGGAGGGAGGGGGAGAGAGAGAGAGAGAGAGAGAGAGAGAGAGAGAGAGAGAGAAAAAGATCGATATGAGAGAGACACATTGACGGGTTGCCTCCCGTACAACCTGGACCAGGGCCGGGGACGAACTGCAACCGAGGTATGTGCCCTTGACTGGAATCGAACCCATGACTCTCTGGTCCACGGGCTGACACTCTAATTGCTGAGCCAGACCAGCTAGGGCTATCATACTATTTAAAAAGAAAACAACCCTGGCCAGTTTGGCTCAGCAGTTAGAGTGTCGGACCCCGGACCAGAGAGTCCCGGGTTCAGCTCTCCCTAAGGGCACGTACCTCGATTGCAGTTTGTCCCCGGCCCTGGTTGGGATCCTGTGGGTGGCAACCACTCGATGTGTCTCTCTCACATCGATGTTTCTCTCTCTCTCTCTTCCTCCCTCTCTCCCTCCCGCTCTATCTGAAGATAAATGCAAAAATGTCCTCGGGTGAGGAATAAATAAATAAATAAATAAATAAATAAATAAATAAATAGAAAATAAATACAAGATGACACCTAAGTATTATTTGATTTTTCTAAGAAAAATAACCGGTGGTTGACGCTGCTATTTAATAGTAATTAAAAGTTCAGACTGTGATTTTACGTCTTAACTTCTAGCTCTGGGTACAGCAGAGATGCAGTTTAGTTTTGTTCAGTAGGAAGATAACTCCATAACTTATTTTGGAAATACTTGTGAAGAATTGGTATGAACTATTATTTAAATGTTCCATAGAATTCACCATTTAGGGCATGTCAGCTTCAAACGCCCTTTGAATCAGTTACTATTGTAATGATTCTTCATTTATTAATGAGTCAGTTCGAGTCTTTGACACATGCTCCTTCCGTGTGTGTAAGAGAGTTTTATGTTAGCTTTGGAAAATTATACTTTGACAGCTTAGTACTTTATCATTGGTGCCTATTAGTGACATTAATGAAGATATAACAAGAGAGTGGAAAACATGACCAAATTTGGCAGAATAAACAGATCTTAATCTCTTGAATTAAGAAAAAAAGGCTTTTACCTTATAGTAACTGTCTATGGTACTGATTAGGGGTGTGGGGGACTATAATAGATTAGCCAGAGAACATGTATGAATATATGTGTGGACATAGACACAGACAACACTGTGGTGAAGGGAGGGCAGGGGCGGGGTGCAGGGGGTCAGGGGGGTGGAATGGGGGACATCTGTAATACTGTCAACAACAACAGAAAGGAACTCTATAAGCAAAAATCACCTAATAAGGTATAAAGCATAATTAGTCTAAGGAGCTAGCAACATGCCCTCCTATTTATATGGAAAAGAGGTGTGTGTGTGTGTTTTACATCAAGATATGTATTATACCTGACTAATACTATAACTATGCAGTATTATTTTATATTCTATAGAATATAGCTAAATAAAGTATATTTTATAATCTATTGAGTAATTAAGCGTATGCTTTAGTATTGGCATATACCTTGGTCCTTTCGAGGTCAGAAATATGGCTTTGGATTTCAGCTCTGCCAGTCATATGCTGTGTGATCCTTTGACAAATTATTTAACCTTTCTACCTAGGTTACTTTGTTTATAAGTTTAATTTCATAACACATTCCTCCTATGTATTCAGAAATTTGTATTGAAGAGCCATTTCTATGTGTCAGACATGACTGTTGGTTGCTAAGGAGACACTTGAATATGACAAATGCAGTTAAATAATCATGAAAGCTGTTAAAACTATGCATTAAAATCTATTTTTAAATGTGTTATTCTGTTATGTAATGTCAGTTTGATTCTTTTAGATTACAGGATTCAGGTTATATTTTTAATTATTTCATCTATTTTATTTGCCTTTTCTTTGCCTGAATTTTCATAAAGATTATTTTAAAGTATTTTTTCTGCTAACTTCAAATTCTGGATCACTTGTGGGTCGTTCTCATTTACTTATTTTTTCTCTGATTAGGAGACATGCCTAAACATTTTTGACTGAGTGCTGGGCATCTTACATAAGCTCACTGGTGATAGAGAATAAGTAAAGAAAGGCATGGCAAGTGCTGGGGATATACCAGAGTCAATAAATAGTAAAGGTGGTTGTTGTTTATCATCATGAATATTCAACAGTCTCTAATAATTTGTATTTATGGTTGAGGTTATTTATGGAAGCAAAGTGTGTGTTTTCAAAGACCTTTCAAAACTATTTTAAACAAAACCAAAGGTAAAATAAATGCATTCTCTTCATATTGTTAAGTACATTCTACCCTGTCTTGTTACATGTACTTTTAGAGCAGTTTTATATTTACAGAAAAATTATAAAGATAGTACAGAGAATTCTCATATACACCTGCACACAGTTTCCCCTTTTATTAACATTGACATTACAGCTCATTTGCTACAATTAATGAAACCATTATTTATACATTATTATTAACTAAGTCTATACTTTCCTCAGATTTTCTTAGTTTTTACCCAATTCCCCTTTTCTGATATAGGATTCTGTCCAGAATAACATACTACATTTAGTTCTCTTATCTCCTTAGAGTCCTCTTGACTGATATAGTTTATCAAAGTATCCTTATTTTTGATGTACTCGACAGTTTTGAGGGTTACTGGTCAGGTCTAAATCTTACTTTTTAAAAAAATCCTCATCTGAGGGTATGTTTTAATTTATTTTTAGAGAGAGAGGACAGAAGAGGAAGAGAGTGAGAGAGAAACATCGATCGGTTGCCTCCTGTATGTGCCCCAACCAGGGATCCCTGCAACCTAGGTATGTGCCCTGACTAGGAATCAAACCTGAGACCCTTGGGCGCATGGGATGATGCTCCAACCAACTGAGCCACACTGGCCAGCGCTAAATCTTAATTTTGATTAGAGGAAGAAATGGTCCTGAAATATTCAACTTATTATTCATTCTTTATTTAATAAATAATGATATAGTTGTACAATTTCTGGACAAGTTGGGTTCCAGAACCTCTGGATAAAAAAAGTTGGATTCTGAGCATTTCTGTAACCATCAGATGCATGAAAGGGAGCGGTGAAAGTTGAACTTGTCAAGGTCTGGTCCAGGAGCACCTGTGTGATGAGTGTTGCCTGTGTCTTTGGTTACTAGTATGTTACTGAAGGATGATAATCAGCACACAGTTCATAATGCAGAGTATCCCTGCGCAAGTCAGATGAAATGAAGATAAAGAGGGCCCTGAGTGCTTCTAACGTAGTTAAATGGAGGGTAACCTAAGTGTAACCATTTTTTTGTTGTTGTTTGCTTGTTCGTTTGTTTTTTAAGTTTTAAGATTTAGATTTTAAGCTTGTTCAAGCAATATAAGCTCATGTACTTTTCTTAAAAATGAAAAGAATTTATGGAAGGATATAGTTAGATGCCTTGTGAAGAAAACTATTATAGAGCATTTATATTTTAAATTTCAATTTTCCAAAATTGATTAATTGTTCATTTATTCATATGTCATATATTGAATACTCCTAGATGCTAGATACTCTGCTAGTTATTGCTTGATGATTCCTTATGGTAAACAGTATTGTAAGCTTTGCATCTTTTATGTATTGATCTTCAACCCAATTACCTAATAGAAAAAATTAGGTCATAGTTTGAATGTTTAAGGTACGTCGTTACATAATACAATTCTATTTTATTTTGGCAGAACTATTATGGAGCTGCGAAGGTGATTTTTTCAGACAACCCCCTAGGTCTGACCTGTGGGATGGTGTGTCCGACCTCCGATCTTTGTGTGGGTGGGTGCAATCTCTGTGCCACTGAAGAAGGACCGATTAACATCGGTGGACTGCAACAGTTCGCTACTGAGGTGAGATGCGTGCTGTGCGTGTTCCCCTAGAGCACAGAAATGTTCAAGTAACTTTAGTCCCCGGTGCTTTGTTGATATCTAACATGCTTACTGCGACAACACAGCTAAACTGTATGCGTTTTGTGTCACAAACAGTATTTTTATTCTACAACTTGACTATAAATAAATGAAAATGTATAAAACCATATGTCAAACTAATTGCAATCCCAGAAGGTTATTAAAATACTTTGACTGAAAGTTGCATATATTAGAGGATCTGAAAATAGAATGTATTCATTAACTTTACACTGGAGTGTTTCCATTGGACCCCATTATGTAGTCCATCTTGCTTAACTGATTCTTTCCCTGAAACTCTTTAATCTTTACAGCTTCAACTAACACATCAGCATTATTTTGTAATATTTTGTGAGTAATAGAGGTTAGAAAATTTTCAGATACCCCGAAACTGAATAATATTCATTAACATTAGATTTTGTAAACTTATAGATTTGAATAGGTACGTTATTTGGAGACAAACACATAATGAAATAAAAATGAAAGCATTTTTCGCTATATATCTTATAAGTTTGGGCCATGGCTTTCTCTCTTATGAATCCTTTGTAAGTGACTTTGATTCTCCGGCATCTCTTCTGCTCTCTGGGGTCTCTTCTTTGGAGTCAGCTACCAGGTCAGTTCCCATGTATCATTTAAATGATCAGCTTATACAGAGGTTACAGTAAGATTTTGTAATCCTTGGGGTACAGTTTGCTAAAAGGCCAAATTAAATGCCTGTCCACACTAGATTTTTAGTTAATGACTTCCCTATCTGGTTTTGTCAACTTAAACACAACCTGTTCTTTCCTTTCAGGACCCTTCCCATGACATCCCCCAAGCTTAAGTCTCGCGCTGCTTTTGGTAATAAATCAGGGTTATTCCCCTCCTGCTTCCTGACAGGTTAATTCTAAGGAAGGGCTCCTGGGAATGAGAAAATAGAAACAATTTGAGGTTGTGAGTTGTTGCAATAAATTCTAGGATTTAATTTCTTTTCTTACCAAATTCAAAATTGCATTAGGCTTACCTGAGCAGTGCAAGGTATGATCTTTACAACCTGAGAAAATCCTTCGTTGATGGAGAAGATTCACTTGAATTCTCCCACATTTTCCTTTGGGGACCCATGGTTTCTTCATTAAACCGGGTGTAGTAAGTGAAAGGTCACACGATATGTATATGAAATGGGTTAAAATACTATTGTTAGGTTTCAGTGACCTGGTTGGGGGGGACAGAGAGAGACAGCATTCCTCAGAACTTGCACTGGGTTTTAATGAGATTCCCACTACCCCTTTCCAAAGCAAAGTCTATTTACTTAAGACACAGCATAGATTCGGATGGCATTAAATGCATTTTAACTGAATTATGGCATTTAGAATAGAAATATCTTTTCCGATTTCATCCAGTTATACTTTGTGTAACTGTGGCTTCAAAGATATCTATTAAATCATATATAAAAATCTCCCAGGAAAACTATGTAGAACAGCATTCCATTCATTCTTTTAAGTTCAGTGCTTAGGGCAAGTTATTCGAGAAAGTTCTGTGTTCTCTCAGTCAAGGGGTGGTACACTTAAATTTACCCAGCTGTCAAAGTTGTTGTGAAGACAAGCAAAACACACAAGAATATGCTGATTTACTGCCAGTGAAAAGGAAAGTGTGCAGAATACGGTGTCACTCCTCCAAACTGCTGAGCTGTTGCTAGGAGCACTTAAGTCAGAACACAGCGTGATGCAAATAATTTACTGTTTTGCTGGTTTGATAAAACAATGATTGATTTTTGACCTTTAAAGAAACAAAAATCTATTTTTCAACCAAATTAAGTAAAGGTTAGGGAAGCAGACTGAAATAGTATGATATTTTTCACAATTGTTTTTCCTGTAAGTTAGAGGTGATTTTTAAAATATCAACTCCGTCGTCTGCCGTTTTTGGTGAAATCCATACCTTACACTTTTCCATTTGAAGGCGGCATGCGGTTTGGAGGGACTGTGGTAGAAAGAAAGAAGCCACACAAAGGAGAGCCCGCAGGAGAATCGGGGGCCAGCTGCGCTTTGCCCGTGGGGTCATTATCGTTCAGTCCTTTGCTGGCTCAGCACCTGCAGCGACCTCGCTGCCCACACCTTTGTGTGCTTTCCGATCAACAGGCTGCGGGCGACTCCCCCTCTGGGAGGCAGTTTTCCCGGCTCAATTAGGTCTAACGGTATTGCTTCAATAAGATAATTGGACAATAATATTATTAATAATTTGGTTTGGATTTTCTTATCAATCTCATGAGGGTTTTAAAATTTCTCTTCACAAATGTAACCCTTGAATTTTTAGTTTTAAAATGTGTTTGAGTATTTCATTCAGTTTTTTAAGAAGTCATGTGTTTATCACATCTAACAGACCACTGGACTCTCGTTGCCTCTCAAATTTAGCTAATGTATTGTTGCAAAGGGAGAATGGAATGAGAATAGGCCTTTCCACTCATTTCCTAAAGTTTGGAAAATAACTATAAGTAGATAATTAGCTGTATGTCAAATCAATTTTCTTATGATATTAAAGAATTATGGAGGCAATATAGAAAAATTAAAATTCCAAGGCTCTAATGTTTGACTTGAAATGTTAAAATTATTGCGAGCCAGAGGATTGGTGTCTCAATTCTGAACTTTTGAGAATACATTAGATTATGAAATTTATATCTAAAAGTAGTATTTGTGTTTTGCAATAAAACACTCTATGAGATTATTTATTTTGATACTTATTAAATACACTGTTTGTGTGGCATATACTTCTTGACATTGTACTTTTAGTTTTGTTTTTATATTTTTAGTTAAGTATGGAACTGACACATGGAATTGCAGATTAAATCAGGTGACTCACTAAGAAGAGAATTGCTTTTTAGGTGTTTTAGTAACTGTATCTCTCAGTAAGATTTTATATCACCTCTCATTTTACATTACCCAGTTCTTGTCCCAACATCGTACACTATTTATATACCATAATATACTGTTTTCATTTATTTCTGTATTTTATTTAATGAACATAGTTCACATTAATTCTATCAGTACTTATAATACAATAAAAATACTCTATTGTAACTTAGACAGCCAGGTGTTATGAGACTATAAGGAACATTTTACAGTCATTTAAATCACACTGACATTTATATTTTGCTTCCATGCTACAAAAATCAGTGTGAACCCAGGTTTCCTGGCTGCAGGTGCACAGTAGTCCACCTGGAGGCTCAGCCACAGGTACCTGGGTCACCATACCTCTCAGCTCGCAGAGAGGTCACTGTGCTCAGCTGTGAGCTAGGACGCAGCTGTATTAACATGGGTTGTGGAAGATGAGCACATAGGGCGTAGTTGTGTCCTTGGTTCCTGCACATTACCGAAACAGTTTTTAAAGTTTTTCCTTCCGGCCATCAGAGGGCTGCTGTGCATCCAGGTGGCAGGCTTTGCGGGGCCTGAGACGATGCACTCTGTGTTTCTTCTACGGAATACCGCACAAAAGCACTCCTGCAAAATTCAAATGCACGGCCTGAGAAGGGGGCCGGTGCAAGGAGGGACTCTGGAGCTTAAGCTTACGGCTCAACTTTTATTTTACTTTGGAAAGCCTAAGCCTGATTTTGTGATAGCTGGTCTAGAAGCAAATTTAGGAATGAGTCTAGCATATTTATGATCCAGTTGGACAAACCGATCGATCAGATCTATCAGTTCATGCACCTGATCAGAAACTAAGATGTGTTGCCATGATAATGGATAATAACCAATATTTATCACTCATGCCTTTTACGGGTTGCTTATAAATAGAGTATGGATTACGGAATAGCTGTTAGATTAATGACACCTCACACTTGCCAAATGGCCCCTAGGCTGCATCATCTCTAAATACAATCTCTCTGTACCACTATTCAAAACAGTATTATCAATAGTTTGTGAATACTGTTCATACAGAAAAAGAGGAATTATTTCTGGGAGAAGGAGATGTACATGAAAGATATACATTAAGCAGTAATAAAATCAATAGTGTATACCCTGGTGGAATGTTGCTTTCGGGGATCTAAACGCAAGTACTGTCTGTTAAGGCGTGATTTGTGCCTATCCTTTCCATCTTAATGTGATGATTAATAGAAAGGAATGATGTCTTGATAGATTTCACTAACTATCTGACATTTTTCTCTAAAAATCTTTAGAAATCTATTAAAAATACTTAGTGCTGGCACAATGATGGATAATAAAACTGTAGGACCAAATGAATTGCTAGATGATTTTGATCACAGTATTTTAGTTTGTTTTACAACTATATATTTGTACCTAGAGTTTTAAAAAATAAGTTTTGGGGATTTGGGGCAATAACTTTGAAATTGGCCAAAATCGCATGGAGGATTATCTGCTCTTGAGTTATTCCCCCCCGAATTTGTGTGTAAGTCCAAATAGATATACACACAACACACTCTTGTGAGCACCTTGCAGTTTTGAATGATGGACTTTCAGTGCTTTGCGTCTGAGCAATTTGAAGGTGTGTACACTTCTATCAGTATGTTTATGAACAGTAGTATAAAGCAATGATGCTGTGTCAGTATGAATCACATGGCAGAGGCGTGATGCTGTGAGTTAAGATTTAAACCCCTCATTTTGCTCCCAAGTATAATGATAAAAGAAATATAACAAGTACACAATAAAAATTAATAGCCGAAGTAAAAAGGAAGATAGAAACCTTTGGGGGCCAGAAATGGTACAGAAATACGCAGCAGAGAACAGAGGACTCGGGCCTCTCTCTGCTGGGCTCCGCGTAGCAGCCAGGGGCCGAGGGGAGGCTGACGCTGTGGGGTAGTGGAGACCGAAAGCACCAGGCACTGGAGTCAACTTGACATGCTTCTCCTGACTGAGAGGGGCTTCTCAGGTCACAGAAGAGCGTGGAAGGAAACCCAAGGCGATTGCAGTGTTTTCCAGACACATCATTACCAATGGGTTGTTTGTAAATTCGATTTAATTTACTAAGTGTAACAACCAGCTTTCTTGTTAATAGTTTGGCTATTATAAGTGTATCGGGCTTAGGAAAGATAAAGGCATGTAATACCTTTTTTTAAGTTATACATTTCCCATTGAAATAATATATGTATATAATAATTTCCTGTTGAAAATCACTAAAAATTTGACAGCAACAGTGTTTAAGAATTCAGGCTGTGGAGTCCCATAGCATTGGAAACGGAAATAATAATTGTTTCTTTACATCAGGACAGATGAAGACTAAGTGAGATCATCTAGGCAGAGACAGCAAAAAGCTAGAAACAGTATGTGCTCGGTGAATATTGGCCTTATTCTTATTAGAGGAGAATACATATTGGGTATACTTCCCAGTATTTCTTTTACTGATGCCAGCACATGTTTTCTGAAAATGTCTTTATTTCAACTTCATATTTGAAGGATATGTTCTTTCTGAATAGACTTCTAGGTGGAAGGTATTTTCTTTCATTGCTCAAAACAATAGCATTTTGTTGTCCTCTCACTTGCATCCATCCTTTGGAGAGGAAAACTGTCGTACTTTTTGTTGCTCATTGACACCACTGTCTTTATTCGTTGGCTGTTTTCAATGCTTCATTTTTCTCTGGTTTACAGCATGAACTTCTGTATATTGACTTTGTTTTGGTTTTAAAGCTTCTTGAATTTGTGCCTTGATGTCTTTCATTAATTTGGAAAAATCCTCGGTCTATTTCTCTTCAAATATTGCTTTTGCCTCATTCCCTCTCTCCTGTCCGTTTACGATTTCAGTTATGCACACATCGGATCTGTTTAGGTTGTCCTTTCGTCTCATGTTCCTTCCTGTGTTTTTCTTACCACCTGCTGTCCGCGCTTCGGCCTGGACTGATTCCATGGTCCCTCTTCAGCTCAGTACTTCCTGTTTGCTCACCTGTTAATCTGCTGTTAAACACATTTATTTAGATTTTAATTTCAACTTTGCGCTCTTATTTTCTTCTAAAATTTTGTTTTTACTTTTTAACAAATGTCAGTTTCCTGGGAAAGTTCACATTCTTATTATGTATTTTTTGAGCATATGTATTAGAGTTTTGCTAAAGTCTGTGTTTGATAACTATACTTCTTAGACTCTATATGCATCTCTTTCTATTTTCATAGTCCTTGGAAGATTTCAGTTTTTAGTTGTTAGCAGACCTAGGCTTTTTTATCAAAAACCAGTGAGGGCTAATCACCTTCATTCAAAATGACTGAGCTAACCCTGGATGGGTTCCTGGTCTACCTCTGGTTTTCCCGCTGGTCGAGCGTAGCCCTCCACAGGTCCCAGCTGGGTGCTTAGTAAGTAACCAAGCTTAACCTTTAGCTACTCCTGTTCTTCCTTTTTATTTGTTTCCTCTGGACCATCAGCATGCAGAAAGCTCCCCTCTGCTTTACAGAAATTTTCTATGTAAATTTTTAGCCTTTTGTTCTATGCAATTTAAGAATTAAGTTCACTTTTCTGTACTTTCTTCTGCTTCCAGTTTCTGGCTTCTTATATTCCTAAAACCATGTGTGTTTATAGTCCAAGACTGCCTAAATCTTTCTTGCTGTGTCTTCTGAGCTGTGGTCCCTACATGTCTCTTAGCCTTTCTCCATGTGCCAGTACGTGGCTGATTTCCTCGGGGTAAAAGTAACTCCGGGACTGTCTCTGCTGTTCTCTTTCTCCGGGATCTTGGCCACGCTAGTCTGGCTTACTCCGGTAGCTCTCTAATGCTTCAGACAGATTTCTGAAATGCCATCCTTTGAAAACTAGTCTGTCATAACAAGAAGCATATGTCACCAAATGATTTATTGAATGTGTACTGTGTGCCACGTTAGTGCTAACTACTGGTAGTATGATGGTAACATTAAAAAAAAAAAAACGCAACTAAAACATAGAGTTTATTAAGTTATATGTACATGTATTTTTATACATGCCATCCTCTGACTCGAGGAATGAACATCTGCTAGCTGACATGGAAGCGTGACACAGATACGTTGGGAGGTGGTTACGTTGCAGGCAGACGAAGTCTGCTCACAGGAGCTCAGAGCAAACATCTTAGCTCGGCCTGCAGGTGGGTGGAGGCTGTGAGGCGGGAATGCACCCCATCGGAGGTCTGACCCTGGAAAAGAACTTCAAAGATGGAGAAGCAGCCGGTGGATGTAACTTGTCACCTACTTGACCCAATACAAGTCTAAGAAAATGTACTGCTTATTTATGTTACAAACACAAATGCATTCGAAACATTAAAAAAGTGTTTGAGGATGTAAAACTTCCCTCAAAAACTGTAACTGTGGCCACTGGTTTCTCCACAGGTGTTCAAAGCAATGAGCATACCACAGATCAGGAACCCAGGGCTGCCACCCCCCGCGGACATGCCCCGGGCCTACTCGGCGAAGATCGCTCTCCTCGGCGCAGGGCCTGCGAGTATAAGTTGTGCTTCCTTTTTGGCTCGATTGGGCTACTCTGACATCACTATATTTGAAAAACAAGAATACGTTGGGGGTTTAAGGTAAGGCCTACCTCTGTTTCCTGTTTGTAGTATCAAGGATCATGGGGTAAACCCGTTATGAATATTGCTGGTTCATAATCATATAGGAACTACAGATGGCATTTTAAATGTTCTTTTTCCAAATGCTCAAATTTTGATTTTGTTATTCAGTTTGAATTTTCAGTTGGCTTTAAACAATATTTATTTTTAAATTCCTCTGTCTCATTCTGTGAATTTAAGAGAAATCTCAGCAAAATATTTTATGGATAGAAGAACCAATCATATGAACACTTATTTCATCCCTGTGAATCTTTCCTTTATTGGAGATTATCTGGAAATGATGGAACTTGGAGATGGGGAAACCTAGTTCAATAGAATATCGGGTGATTCATTTTGTTGTGTAACAGACATAGTGCCCTGCTCATATATTTTCAGTTTAGTCTCTTAAGTTTTGCATTTAAATAGGTTAGGGTCTACTAAAAATGTTTCATTTTAATACACATCCATGCAGTTTATCTCATAAATACCATAAATTTAAAAAAATGGTGTTTGATAGTAACCAGTATGATTATTATGTACCAAGATTCAGTCTCATGGTCTTTTATTTCCATGAAGAATAATAGATGGAAATAGAAAATGTTCACTTTTTATCAGTGCCTCTCAGATCTTCAAGCACAGCCTAGACGCTGGATGGCGTTTGCTTTGTTTAAGATACACGGAACTCTATCGTGGGCATAGATTACGTTTATGATCATAAAGAAATAAAATGTATTATAAGTGGGCAGTGAATGTTGCTTACAACATTTGGTGTAAAATGATAAAGTATTTGGGTGGTAAGTTAATACCACTACTCAATTTATTGTTATTTCTCCTAAGTGTCTTACGTTGCATCAGAAAATCATGGGTTATAAAATAAAGCCATTTTGTATATCTGTTGCTATACTTAGCATCTAAGTTTTGATGGCTACTGAAATGTTTTTATTAACACATTTTTCAGATTTAATAATCACAAAGAATACATCTAATCAAGTTATGGCTAAAATTTGTGTTTATATTTTTTATGTTTTAGGCCAAAAAATGTATGTCAATAAATGTATGAATTTCAAGATTGATCAAATAACAATATGCTAAAACAAGGGTAAACTTGCATTAGTATAAAACTATTTGACTGAATTGTCAAGCAAAAATATTACATAATAGGAGGACCCATAAAAGTAGGTATGAAGCATAAACTGAAGAAAAAATAACCTGATTGTTAAGAAATAATTATTTTTCTATGTTGACACTTCACCACTATGAGCCTTAAGGGATTATACATATTTTATACATTTATTTATCCTGGAAAGTAAAATACCCAATATATTATTTTGCTGGAATGCATTATACTGTCTTTTATAATGGCATTTTACTGTGGCTTTATTAATTAGGAGCAACATAACATATTAGCAAGATATGTATAAGCGTTGCATTTTTTCAATTATACACATCAATGACTATATGAGCTAATTTAAAAAATATGAACGTAATTGTTGTATTCCCTAGTAGACTAGGAAAAATCTTTCTGCCCCTAATTACATTTGCACAAGAAGCCTAAAATGGAACAAGCCCTGTTTGTGAATTATTCTGTGTTGACAACTTTGGTAGATTATTATGGTTGTCAGCAACTCTCTTTTAACTCAATGCAGGGTAGACATTTCTAAATCATACAAATTGGCACTAAGCTTGTATTTTCATATATTTTCTGGATATTTTCTAGGGGGACAGATTTCCCTGGATTAATGACCAAACAGTATATTTTAAAAATTCCGTTTTGATTTATTTTCTTTCCTTTGCCTTCGACTCTTCCCAGTACCTGGGGATAGTATGAAGCGTTTAATCGGTCTCCTTCGGACCCTCCCTGGTAGAGGCATTACACGTTGCTGTTCCAGGATTGTAAATACTGACACTGGAATTCAGCCGGAATTTCAGCCTCACTACTTCTCTGTTAATTTATCTTCTCACTTACAGATGTCTCTCATTCTCTTGTACCTTCAAAGTGGCTAAAAAAGATTAAATTAGCTTTGTATTTGAAATCAATTGCTTAAGGAGGCGAGGGCACGTTTTATCTGTCCTCTCCCTTTTCATCCCAATAGATTCTTTTATCCCTGGTAAATTGGGATCCCAACTACTCTTTACAAAATCACTAGCATTGGTGAAAGAGACCCAGGACTTAATCCCTATTGTATTGAACACAACCGATTGATTATTTTTGATGCTGTGACAACTTTATAAAATAATCACTAGTTTTGCTTTCCCCCAACTGTGGATTCTTTTTCTAAGGACATGAGTTTAAAAGCATTAAAGAGTTTGATATTATAATGACAAAGATAAAGATGGTGTTAACAGGCTTTAAGTATCCATGCATACGTGTACTTTCTGATTTTGTCCTTTACTTATAAAAATCATTGCCTATAACTTATGACACTGTGTCAGGTAGGATAGGGCAACAATGTCCTTTACTTTAGCTCTTTTAGATGTTGCAATGTTTTCATGTCTGCTGAATTTCATATTGCTTCACAAGAAAGAGGAATGAGGTTTAAGTGAAATAGTTACAACAATAGGAAATATTTCAAGAACATGCGTTTCAAGTCCGGTACCTGTACCAGAATAAGAGGAAGCAGAGCTCTGTCAAAGTGTGAGAATGGGGCCTCAGAAAGGATGGGAGGGAACTGTTACAGGCACATCCTGTTTTCCAAAATGGCAGCGGAGTGAATGGAAGCTACACAGACCATCTCCCAGGACCAAACTGGAATTACAACTAAAATAAAGACAAATCATCAGGAAAAAGCAACAGAAAAGCAGCTTGCAAGGACCATACAACCAGGGACACTGAATCGAGCCTGGTAGGATTGCGGAGGCGCAAGAAGGGGGCTGGGAGCCCACGGACAGGAGCGGCCTTAGCCGTGAGCAGCGCCCGCCCTCGGGGTTAAAGCCCGAGCCGGCTCCACAGCGCAGGGCCGGACAGAGCGCTAAAATAGCCACAGCCACTCACCTGGGCTCCAGCAGAGGGAGAGCGGACTGGACTGGAACTGTGTGGGGACACTCGGGATTTGGAGGGCGCTCAGAGCTTTTGCTGAGTTGCAGCCACACAGGACTGTGGCCTGGCCGTCTTACTCCATCCCGGGGCTCTGGGGAGAGGCGGCAGCCCCTCCCTCGGAGATTCAGCCACACCCTAGTGGGCCATTGAAATGCAAACTGAGGCTCATTAACTACCAGCATCTGCGCACCCTCTGGAAATCCTCTTACACTGAACACCTGAGGGAGGTTTTCATTCAACTGAAAACCCAAGGCTCTTCAAGCAACCACAACTAATAGCGTCTAGGCAAAAAGCTAGAGGATAACTTAACCTTTGCTGGGCTTGCAAATATACCCTGGAAAGTAAGACTCCACAGTGGTGTTTAACGTGGGTCCTCCCGCGCTCATCCAAACCCAGTAGAGGGAGCCACAAACAACAGAACACCAACATCCACAGGAAAATTTGGCAGGCTCCAAAAACCACTGAGAGAGCCAAAATGGTGAAACAAAGAAACAGATCCCAAATGAAAGAACAAGAGACCTCTACCGAAGATGAGATAAATGAAATAAAGTTAAGCAAGTTAACAGAGCTAGAATTCAGAGCCATGATCTTGAGGAAGCTCGACAGCATGAGTAAGGACATCAACACCTTGAGTAAAGACATCAACACCATGAGCAAAGACATAGAAACACTGAAAACCAACCAAGTGGAAATTAAGAAGCAGCAAGAAGAAATGAAGAATGACATAGCAGAAATGAAGAACACATTGGAAGGACTAAACAGCAGAGTAGAGGGCTGAGGACTGGATCAGTGAATTAGAAGACAGGGTAGAAAAAATCAACCAATCAGAAAACCAAAAGGAAAAAACAATGAAAAAACAGGAAGACAGCTTAAGAGAACTGTGGGACAACTGGAAACGTAATAATATTCGCATCATTGGAGACCCTGAAGAAGAAGAAAATGAGCAAGGGTTAGAGAATATATTTGAAGAAATAGTGACAGAGAACTTCCCTAATTTGGTGAAGAAAGAAGGCATTCAAGTTCAAGAAGCACAGAGAGTCCCAAGTAAGAAGAACCCAAACAGGCCCACACCAAGACACATAGTAATTAAAATGCCAAAAATTAAAGACAAAGAGAGAATCCTAAAGGCAGCAAGAGATAAGCAACAGGTTACCTACAAAGGAACGCCCATAAGTCTATCATCTGACTTCTCAACAGAAACACTACAGGCCAGAAGGGAATGGCATGAAGTAATCAAGGTCATGAAAAACAAGGATCTGAATCCAAGACTACTCTACCCAGCAAGGCTGTCATTCAAAATAGAAGGTCAAATAAAGAGCTTCTCAGACAAAAAAAGGCTAAGGTAATACATTAGCACCAAACCAGCACTGCAAGAAATGTTAAAAGGACTGGTGTAATTAGTAGAAGAAAGAGAAAGGAAAAGAGAACCACACTAAACAAAAATGGCAATAAATAAGTACATATCAATAATCACCTTAAATGTAAATGGATTGAATGCTCCGATCAAAAGACACAGAGTAGCTGATTGGATAAGAAAACATGACCCATATATATGTTGTTTACAAGAGACCCACCTCAAAACAAAAGACTCACATAGGCTAAAAGTGAAGGGATGGAAAAAAATCTTCCAAGCAAATGGAAAGGAAAAAAAAGCTGGGGTAGCAATACTCATATCTGATAAAATAGATTTCAAAATGAAGGCCATAACTAGAGACAAAGAAGGTCACTACATAATATTGAAAGGATCTATCCAACAGGAAGATATAACCTTGGTAAACATATATGCAACCAATATAGGAGCACCAAAATATATTAAAAATCTTCTGGAGGACTTCAAAGGAGAAATCGACAGCAATACAATCATAGCAGGGGACTTCAACACCCCGCTGACATCACTGGATAGATCCTCTAGACAAAAAATTAACAAGGAAACAGAGATTCTAAACGAAGCACTAGACCAAATGGATTTAATAGATATTTACAGAGAATTACACCCCAAAACTACAGAATTCACATTCTTCTCAAGTGCACATGGGACATTCTCAAAGATAGACCACATGTTAGGACACAAATAAAGTCTCTACAAGTTCAAGAAAATTGAAATCATATCAAGCATCTTCTCAGATCACAATGGCATGAAACTAGAAATCAATTGCAACAAGAACATGCAAAGACATTTGAACACATGGAGGCTAAATAGCATGTTATTAAACAATGAATGGGTTACCTAGGAGATCAAGGAAGAAATTAAAAACTTCCTGGAAACCAATGAAAATGAACACACAACAACACAAAATCTATGGGATGCAGCGAAAGCAGTTCTGAGAGGGAAGTTCATAGCACTACAGGCCTACCTCAAGAAACAAGAAAAATTTCTAATAGACTATCTAACCTCACAACCTAAAGAACTAGAAAGCAAACAAAAAGTAAACCCCAGAGCAAGTAGAAGGAAGGAAATAGTAAAGATCAGAGCAGAAATAAATGACATAGAGACCAGAAAAACAATTCAAAGGATCAATGAAACAAAGAGCTGGTTTTTTGAAAAGATAAACAAGATTGATGGACCCTTAGCTAGACTCACCAAGAAACAAAGAGAGAGAACCCAAATACACAAAATCAGAAATGAAAGAGGAGAAGTAATAACTGACACCACAGAAATACAAAGGACGGTTAGCAAATACTATGAACATTTATATGGCAACAAATTCGACAATCTAAGTGAAATGGACAAATTTCTAGAAACACATAGTCTCCCAAAACTGGACCGGGAAGAGATAGAAAACTTGAACAGACCAATAACAGCTAAGGAAATTGAAGATGTAATCAAGACTCTCCCAGCAAACAAAAGCCCAGGCCCGGATGGCTTCACGGGGGAGTTTTACTGAACATTCAAAGAAGAACTAACACCCATTCTCCTCAAACTATTTCAAAAAATTCAAGAAGAAGGAAGACTTCCAAACTCGTTTTATGAGGCCAGCATAATCCTAATTCAAAAACCAGAAAAAGACACTACAAAGAAAGAAGACTACAGGCCAATGTCCCTGATGAACGTAGATGCCAAAATCGTGAACAAAATACTAGCAAATCAGATCCAGCAATACATCAAAAAAATTATTCATCATGACCAAGTGGGATTCATCCCAGGGATGCAAGGCTGGTTCAATATTCGCAAATCAATAAATGTGATACACCACATAAACAAAATGAAAGATAAAAACCACATGATCATATCAATAGACGCTGAAAAAGCATTCGACAAAGTCCAGCACCCATTTCTGATAAAAACGCTCAGCAATTTGGGAATAGAAGGATCATATCTTGATATAACAAAGGCCATATATGAAAGACCTACAGCCAACATCATACTCAATGGGCAAAAACTAAAAACATTTCCCTTAAGTACAGGAACAAGACAGGGATGCCCACTTTTGCCACTCTTATTTAACATAGTACTGGAAGTCTTAGCCACAGCAATCAGACATGAAGAAAAAATAAAAGGAATCCAAACTGGAAAGGAGGAAGTGAAACTGTCATTATTTGCAGACAACATATTATATATAGAAAACCCTAAAGACTTCATCAAAAATCTGCTAGACTTAATAAATGAATTTGGCAAAGTAGCAGGATACAAAATTAACGTCAAGAAATCAATGGCATTCTTATACACCAATGATGAACTCACAGAAAGAGAACTAAAAAAAAAATTCCATTTATCATCACGGCAAAAAAATTAAGATACCTAGGAATAAACTTAACCAAAGAAGTAAAGGACCTATTTGCAGAAAAGTACAGGACATTGAAAAAAGAAATAGAGGAAGATATAAAAAAGTGCAAGCACATACCTTGTTCATGAATTGGAAGAATTAACATAATTAAAATGTCCATATTACCCAAAGCAATCTATAGATTCAATGCAATCCCCATCAAAATACCAGTGACATATTTCACAGAACTAGAACAAATATTTCAAAAGTTCATATGGAACCAAAAAAGACCCCAAATAGCCACAGCAATCTTGAAAAAGAAGGACAAAGTAGGTGGGATCACAATACCGGATATCAGGTTATACTACAAAGCTACTGTAATCAAAACAGCCTGGTACTGGCACAAGAACAGGCATATAGACCAGTGGAACAGAACAGAGAATCCGGAAATTGACCCAAAACATTATGCTCAATTAATATTTGACAAAGGCGGCAAGAGCATACAATGGAGTAAAGACAGCCTCTTTAATAAATGGTGTTGGGAAAATTGGACAGCTACATGCAAAAAAATGAAACTAGACCATCAGCTTACACCATACACAAGAATAAACTCAAAATGGATAAAAGACTTAAATGTGACTCGTGAATCCATAAAAATCCTAGAAGAAAATGTAGGCAACAAAATTTCGGACATCATACGCAGCAGAATCTTTACTGATACATCACCTAAGGCAACAGAAACAAAGGAAAAAATGAACACATCGGACTACATCAAACTCAAAAGCTTCTGCACAGCAAAAGAAACAACCATCAAAACAGATAGGGAACCCACTGTATGGGAGAGCATAATTGCCAATGATACATCAGATAAGGGGTTAATCTCCAAAATATTTAGAGTACTCATACAACTCAACAAAAGGCAGACAAAGAACCCAATTAAAAAATGGGCAGAGGATCTAAATAGACACCTCTCCAAAAAGGACATACAAATGGCTAAGAGACATATGAAGAAATGCTCAACATCACTAATCATCAGAGAGATGCAAATTAAAACAACAATGAGGTATCACCTCACACCTGTCAGAATGGCCGCCATCAACAAATCATCAAACAACAAGTGTTGGCGAGGGTGTGGAGAAAAGGGGACTCTAGTACACTGCTGGTGGGAATGCAGACTGGTGCAGCCACTATGGAAAACACTATGGTGTTACCTCAAAAAATTAAAAATTGAATTGCCATTTGACCCAGTGATCCCACTTCTAGGAATATACCCTAAGAAGCCTGAAACACCAACCAGAAAGAATACATGTACCCCCATGTTCATAGCAGCACTATTTACAATAACTAAGATCTGGAAACAGCCCAAGTGTCCATCAGTGGATGAGTGGATAAAAAAGCTGTGGTACATATACACAATGGAGTACTATGCAGCTGTAAGAAAGAAAGATCTCTTATCCTTTGAGATGACATGGAGGGACCTGGAGAGTATTATCCTAAGCGAAACAAGCCAAGCAGACAAAGACAAATATCACATGATGTCACTTATTTGTGGAATATAATGAACATAACAGTCTGAGGAACAGGGTAGACCCAGAGATGTGGAAGTAGGGTATAGACTGACACCCTTCAGAAGAGAGGGTGGGGGGAGGGGAGGGAAGAGATAAACCACAGAACTTATGCGTATGTATGCATAACTGATGGACATGGACAACAAAGCTGAGGACGGGGTGGGGAGGGATGGGGAGAAGGGTGTCAATGGGGAAAAAAGGAGAAACATCTGTAACAAAAATAAATTAATAAAAAAAAAAAAAAAGAAAGATGGGTATTTTTCCCCCATGTTATTGGGCATGCCGCTGACTGTACTAAAAGGTATATGGTTGCCTTAAGAAAAATTTCTTTCAAAACTTTAAATTGTTAGAAGAGCACAGATAGGAGAATGAAAGTGTTTTTTTTCTTTTTTCTTTTTATTCTTCACCTGAGGATATTTTTCTATTTATCATTAGATAGAGTGGGAGGGAGGGAGAGACAGAGACAGATAGAAACATTGATGTGAGAGCCACATCGACTGGCTGCCTCCCGCATGACCCCACCAGGGCAGGGGACGAACCGCAACCTAGGTACATGCCCTTGATCGGAATCGAACCCGCAACTCATTGGTCCGCGGGCCACTGCTCTAACCGCTGAGCCACACCGGCCAGGGCTGGAAGTGTGTTTATAAGCAGGACACACTTGGGAAGTGAGCAGTCCAATCAGATGCCACCTTCCGTCCTTCTCTCCCCTCCTCCCCGTGCAGTTTTGAGGGTGATCTCATTTACTGTCGTGGTTTCCAGGACACCTATGGGAACAGTATTTAAAATCTGTCTGTCCTGACCTCTCTGTCCTCTTCAACATTTAAACCCTGGACATCTCCACACACGTCGCTGTACCAATACTGCTCCTCCCGAGGTGCGACCTTCCTGGGCGGCGTCACGTGCGATCACCTGCATGTGGGGACGACCTGCACTCTGCACTGTCCCGGAAGCTTGCATTTTGTGAATGCTTGGAGAAATGCGTTCTCACCACGATCTCGGATGCCTGTAACATCTCACCCCTTGTGCCACTGCAGGAACCTCCACTTGGTTCCTTTTACTTTCTGATCTTTTTCAAATTCATTTTCCTTGTAGTTTTCAAATCTGATTATATCACTCTTCTACTTGAAATCTCTTCGTCACTCCCTATAATCTAAGAGAGAGAAGACTGGGCTTGACTCAGAACGCCTTCTATGACTTGATATGTACCTATCTTTCCCCACCCTCCCTTCCTTTCTTCCTTCTTTCTGTCCTTCCTTCAGTATTTATTGATCTCCTGCTACGCACTGCTCACATCTCAGGCTAGAGCTACAAGAGTGGACAAATCAAAGTCCCTGTTCTCAAGGGGCTTACACTGGTGACAGGGAGGCAGACACAAAACCAAACAAGGAATATGTCAAGGAATGATACATGCACTGTGGGAGGGGGTGTTAAAAATCAGCAGAGTCCTGGTTGTCCCTTGTATATTTGGAGTTTGGAGTCCATTATTCTTTTTTTTAAATCCTCACCTGAGTGGGAGGGAGGGAGAGGGAAACATCAATGTGAGAGAGACACAACGATTGGCTGCCTCCCGCACGACCCTGACCAGGGCTGGGGACCAAACAGCATCTGAGGTACATGCCCTTGACCGGAATCGAACCGAGACTCCGGTCCACAGGCTGAGGCTCTGACCACTGAACCAAACTGGGCAAGGCTCATTCTTTCTTTATTATTAATTTATTTTTGTTACAGATGTTTCTCCTTTTTTCCCCATTGACACCCTCCTCCTGATCCCACAGCCCCAGCATTGTTGTCATTATTTCTTTTTCAACATGCTTATCCTCTAGTCTATACAATAAAATTACTTACAATAGGAATCATGTAATATTCAGTAATAATAGTTACTTTGAATCATTCCTTTGGAGCAATAGTTCACACTGTTTCACTATTTTAAACTTTAAACAAATTAAAACTTGTAGTTGCACAAGATTACAGAATTGAAGTAACTCGTATTGCTTCACATGCTACCATTGTATCAATTCCAAATCCACTGTTTAAACATTGGCTATGGAGCATCGCAGGGGTCGGATGCGTGCTGCCTACCGGGCTGGAATGAGGAGTGCTTCATCTCCGTGCGCCCGGGGCCACTCTAACCAGGGTTTTCCACGTTAACTTCCTTGTAGAACTCAGTGTTTATTAAAGAATGGGTGATAAAAATGGGACCATTTAATACTTATAAGCATACTACTAAAATTCTATAGCAGCTATAGCAATTATTTAGAGTTTAGATGCACCAAAGATTTATTGGGGGTGAGGGCAAACTGTGTTTAGAACAGCACTGACATTGTTTAGAGCTATGAGCTGATGGTGATCATACAAAAATACAAAATGGGCTTATTTCAGGCATTTTTGTAACCGTTTTAAAATGGTCTTAAAACAATACATCCCTCATTGCCTGCACCTGGACTTGGTATGATGCTGACAAGGATTGGAGGATGATGGTGGAGTTTGGGGCTTAACTCATAGAAAGCAGTTGTCTGAGGACCAGTGTTGGGGTGCAGAACTGAAGTTTCGTTTGGGGCTTGATAAATCTGAGATAGCTATCAGTCATCCAAGTGAGTATAAAGGCCCTGAATTTAGGTCGGAGGACAATCAACATTATCTATACTTTCAACGAATTTTTGGTATTTAAGATTGAGTTTTCTTAGGAATTTCTTATATAATTATTAGTAGATAATAAACTTAATGGTTTTAGAAATACTTTTGACCAGTTGTCTATTTATTATTTGTTTTCTGTTTACATTTACTTTCACATCAGTTTCTACTCTTTCTGCTGTAGTCCATAGAATAGTTTATCATGCATATGAAAATGTGGATGTCCTCACTGACTTCATATTATGTGATATGAAAATACCCTTAGAGGAGATACTTCATCCTTTAATATTGATCAGACAGACATGTTGCCTTTTTAAGGTTGGTGATTTTTCAACAAATGCTTTTTTTTTTTTCTTCCCAGTACTTCTGAAATCCCTCAGTTCCGGCTGCCGTATGACGTAGTAAATTTTGAGATTGAGCTTATGAAGGACCTTGGTGTGAAGGTAAATGAAAGACATAATGCATGCATATTGTTCAAAGAGAAAGGAGTAAGCTCCACAGTAGAGATTAACAGCAAAATGTCACACATTTTAGGAAAGAACAATTAAAAGCTACAGCAGGCAGAAGCAGAAAGAGGCTTCTCCTTGCTTGGGGCATTTGTCTGTCTGCTGTCTGAATGCCACGAGCCTGGAAAAGGGCAATCGATAGTTCTCATCTGGCACGCCTGCATGTGATTAATTGTCTGTAAGAAACAAATTCCTCAATTGCTTTAGGGGTTCAGTGCAGCGAATAGAAGGATTTGGGTTCTTTAATCACATTTTTTTGTGTGCAAGTCGCGTGTGCTCTGAAACATTCGTATTTCACAATATAGAGCATAATTTGTTATAGGGGTTCATTTTATTTATCATATGCATCATGTCAGTAGTGTTAATGTGATAATCCTTTCTGAACATAAGCAATAGATCAGTGGGGTAGAAAGCCACAGCTTTGTATTTCTCATGCAAAGTAAATATTGTGGTGTTCTTTTAAAGATGGTCAAAAAGTTGACACACTGTTCTTTTAGAATACAGCTTTAGATCTTCTTATTCTTTTCTGATATTTAAGGGTATTGTACTCTGGCTCTTCCTTCGAGCATATTGCTATATTTTTGTTTCAAAACGTTAATTTTCTCTAATAGATCTAACACAGATCAATAAAGTACTGTGATTTACATACCATTCTGCAAGCACACGTGGAAGGTATGTTGAAAAGTGAACAAACTACTCACGTCTCTTGCGTTTAGAAATACAAAATAATCACTAAAAAGGGAAGTATGACGACATTCTGTGCTTTTACACCTTATGTTCATTACATATGGCAGAGGCTCGGTGATGAGACAGCAACACAATCACTGAACAACACATCCTATAGCACAAGCACAACTATGAAAACTCGGTATTCAAAACATGATATAAGGATGGGTATTTGCTTTTTAAAAATATAGTTTGAGAAGTTCTTTAAATGTCCTCTGTTTTGAATACAAGTTCACAACCAAAATCTCAGTAAATAAGCAAATGATTATTTATTGAGACTGCAAACTAATATATTAGGTGTCAAAGAATGAAGATTAATTAGAAATTGATGTAATATATCTTATAAGTAATTGTAAAATTGCATTCAACTTTTGCAGCCCCCGATATATTGCATGAATGGGGGCACACGCGTTGCTCTTAGGTGGCTCTTCGAAAGGCCTGGCCAGTGTACTGCGTGTCCGAAACATTCATGTCGGCCACCACCGTGCCACTTCCTGATTTTATAGTCAGATAGCCTAGTCAAAGTCAGTCTCGCTAGTTTTGCTCAATATCTGTTCACAGGTAAAAGTATGCTACTACCATTTGGGCAAAATATAAAATTATCTGCTCATATATGCAGAGACTATCTCTGGAAAGAGAAGAATCTGATAGCATGAGATTCTTTGGGAAGGTGTGGGAAGGACTGATCACCTTTTTGTACATTTGAATTTTAAACCCAATAAGCTTACTATATTATCAAGAAGAAATTAGGACATAAATTGAAGAGTTGGTTCATACTACCTTGTCCATCTCCAGTAAGATGAGAAGGAGCGTTCAGACGTGTGAGCAGTAAGCCGTGTGCGCCGCCCTGAGGAGACAGAGCGATGAGATCTCTCCCCCTTTGAGAGCCTGCGTCCCGGACGAGATGCGGGCTCTCCTGTCGGCTTAGCCCCCAGTGGGAGGATGCGTTTCAGAGAGCGCTGTGCGCTCGTCACCTCCTTTTCATCACCCCAGATTCTTCCCAACCTGTCTTCTGTCTGCACCTCTCAGTTAACGTTACTTATTTTAAACTCAACAATAATGTTCTGGCAATGAAGTGAATTGTGCTCTAGGTTCATGCTGGTTAACTCCTGTGCAGAGTATAACCCATTCCCGTATGTATGTACATGTATGTATGTATGTATGTATGTACATGTATGTATATGTGTGTATGTATGCATGTACATACGTACGTGTGTGTTTGGCTCTGTGGTCTAGCCTTATCTTGGTTATTATTCAAGTTTTCTTTATTTTCTCTTTCTAATGGGTTTGTTTCATTTATTCAACAAATAATCATTGAGAACTTAACTTTTGCCAAGTCGTGAGCTAAGGGCTAGTCTAGAAGCATTTGTCTTTCGGACGCCAGCCCTGTGCCCTTGGCAGTTTAATGAGCACATCTATCATCCAAATAACGTAAACTCATCGCGTCCCAAACCGAGTTTAATCCCTGACCTTCGCTTCCAACTATGTTCTGTAGCTAAACTTCCTATTGAATAATTTCAATGTATTTCATATCTAATAGCTTGATAGATTGGTTCTTGTTAACACTAAGATGAATTTTTCAAGTCAAATATTGTGTCACAAGAAAATAATGAGAATGGTATCTGCTCTATTTGTACATTATGTATGATTTTTCTTCCACTATTTCATTGGCTGGAATTTCTAGTATGTTTTAAAAGAGTGATAATATATGGCATCTTTTCTATTCTATGAGAGTATTTTTAATCATATTGAATAAATATTTCATTTTTCTATACTTAGAATATTAAAATTTTATTTAGTGTTTGTTTTTATATTGATGGAGAAAGGGTGTTAAATTTTTTAATTGCCCTTTTAAAAACCTTATGTTCAGTTACTATATTGAATTGTATTTACCTTTGCAGGCTGGACCATATCTACTTTGCATGATGTCTTATTACATCTGTACATATAGAACTAGATTTGTTTTGCTAGCATTCTTAGAAATTTCCCCTTGCATTCATTTATTGACGAAACACATATTGAAACTGGAAAATCGAGCAGGGAATAGTAAAATACTGTTGCTCTCCTTTTAGTTCCAAATTCATTGAAAGCCTGTTTTTGTTTGCCTTGCTTATTATTTATCATCTTCATGAGTTTGGGTAATAGAATTATGCTAGCCTTATAAAAAATAAACTTCCCAGCATTCAATTACTTTATATCGTTGGTAAGAATATAGTCTTGAGACTTGCCTTCTTTGTTAAATTTAAGGATTTTATTGTGACCTCAAAGCCTTTTTATGAGAGACAGAACTTTGACCTTTTCTTTTTCCGTATGGTTGTTCGTCTTTTCACCTGTTTTATTCTCACAGCCATTTGGCTAATATGTATTTTCCTAAGAACAAATTCTGTTTCATTCAGAATTCTGAATTAATTAGCATGGATTTAAACATGTTATTCCAGTATACAATGAAAATATCTCACCTGTGCCTGTGATTATATTTGCTTTTGTATTTCTAAGCTTATCAATTGTTTTCTTAACTTTTGTTCTTGATAGTGGTAGTGGTTTCTGAGTTAATGTATTCTTAAAAAAAAAAAAAAAACCAAAAAACAGCTCTCAGAGTTTTATGTTTCCTTATTCACTAATTGCTGAGTTTATCTTTATTAATTCTTTCCCTCTGCCATCCTTACAATGCATTTGTTATTCTTTTTTTAACCTCTTGAGTTTTTACTTAATTTTTGCTTTTCTAGGTTGAATAATAAAACCATTTAAAATTATTAATTTCTCTCTGAACAGCCCTTGTCATCATCCATAAGTTCTCATTACTATTATTATTGTTATTTTTCTTGAGTAATTGTAGTTCTGTTTTTCCCCTTTACACAGAGTTGTTTAGGATAATACTTTTATTTGCTTCTGCATTCTTATGTAACATTCATATTTTTATTTTTGTATTTTACTTATCAGCGAGATACACAATTTTTAATCTATCATGTATACTCTCAAGTGATTTCACACCAAAGGATCATTTCTAATAAAATAAAACTATTTTTTTCATTAGAAGAGTTCACCTCTTAGCTGTTATATTTTTATAAAATCTCTTGATTTTATCATAAAAATGTAATATAGAACCCTGCAAATTATTTTTAACTGTAGGTGGACTTAATAAAGTCTCTTGCGATAGTTGTGCCAGATGATGTTAGTAATCTTTTAGATTAAATGCTCTCTTTTGGTTTGTTTTGCAATTCAGAATAGATGATATGAATATTCGTGTTTCATAGTGTTTGTAATATTTCTAATGGCTTTAATTTTTAAAACTAAAAATGTAAATCTCCATAAAGATCTTGAATTTTTTTGCATATGTTTAAAACATGTATATTTGCCATTTCTCAAAATAGCTTGATAAAATTTGTTTTGACCCAATTTGTAATTACTAGGCATTTCCTGTGCTTCATGATTTGAGCAAAAATACCTAACTGAGGCCTCTTTTTAATGACCTCTCTTCATTGTCTTGTGGTCCGTTATGGTTACCTGAAGCAAGCATTTTCACTAATATAGGATGCAATTGGGAAACTAATATAAAATCTCATATCTGTACTAGAAGGAGACAAACGAGCAATAATAGTTGACAAAATAATTGTTGTTTCTAAAGAAAGCTAAATATTTTAAAAACTATTCCAGCTGACGTCCTGTGTTAGAAATTCTGGAAACATTTTATCTCTTTAGCCAAATATTCTGTCAGAAACACCTGAGGAGTATGTACATTGCTTTCCGTGTATTTTTATAGTGGGTGTCACATACTTCATTCAAAGAACGAGTTCCACTCCAAAAGCTGTTGTAAACCTTTGTCCTACATTATAAATACGATTCTATGTATGGATACATATGGTCATATAAAGGAAGTTGGCAAATCCAAACTGGATGGTAGATGGAACTTTGGGTCAGGGCTTATTTATATTTAGCCTTTTATTGGATTAGTAATAACTCCTATGCCGAGATTGAAGTGAAGTGAATTTTATTCTGAATTTAGCTAAGAAGTTTGAGTGTCACTAAAACCATCAAAGGAAGGTATAATATAGTCTATAATCCATATCCACAAATATCAAGGTGGCAAAATATTACAAATATAAAAGTACAGGGGACTAAAGGAACAAAAAGATGAAAAAAAAAATGCCACCATGTGGTTTTTCTGACGTCATATCCATTTAACAGATATTGCTGGGAGTTCACAGTGTAGCTGCCCCAGGAACGTTACTGATATTCACCATTGTCCTGTGGCAGTTTCCCAAGTTCTCAAGGTGCAATAGAGCAAAGTTTTAACGTTTTTTTTTCCAAAAAAATCTTTCTCCTGGTTCTTTCTGACTGAGAGAGGGTTATTGGTTAGCTGGTGAGTGTTTAGGAGTCTGAGGTTTATCAAAGGGAAATTTACTAAGTTCCCCAGCACAGAGAGGAAGGGTCCTGGTGCCTGTCGTCCACTAGAGAGTGTTGTCTCACTGTGTCTGTCCACCTGCGGCTCCGGGCCAGTGAGGGCGGCTCCACCTGGCCCCCATGTCTGCCCACAGTAGCACAGTCCTGATGGTCCCAGCCCCAGTGTATTGACACCAAGAGTTAAGCTACTTGTCTTTCCAGTTTTCAATCCACAAAAGCATTATTGAACTTGTTTCCTCCCCCCGTTGCACACAGTCGCCTACTATGGTAGAGACAGGCTGTAGAAACATAAAAGGCCTCTTTCCTGCCTGTAACAAACTCAGGGACACGTTCACTCTGCTGGGGTGGAAGAGTTGGGACATCTTCGTTCTCTTTGACAAAGCACATGCTGTCACTGCTGAATTAAACTCCTGCTGTGCGCGTGTGCCTGCACACACACACGCACACACAGAGATAAACACACACAGACATGCACATACACTCACACACACAGACATGCACACACACACACACACACACGCACACACACAGAGAAACACACACAGACATGCACATACACTCACACACACAGACATGCACACACACACACACACACACGCACACACACAGAGAAACACACACAGACATGCACATACACTCACACAGACATGCACACACACAGACATGCACACACACAGACATGCACACACATAGAGAGACACACGCAGACATGCACACAGTCACGCACACACACACAGACATGTACACACACAGAAACACACACAGACATGCACACACACAGACACGCACACACACAGACACACAGACACACACACACACGCACACACACACATGCACACACCTTCGCAGGAAGGATGGGAGGTCTTTCTTGAATATTTTTGCTGATGGAGTAGATCAACTACATCTAAAATTGAAGTATGATGAGGATCGCTTCCACTCGTTAACTCACGGCAAGGCATTCCATTTCTCAACTTGCAAAGTGCATTCTTCGTCTCTTGGCTTAACTTTATTTAGAATGTTCGGACCTATAATTTTCTTTTCCATCTAACTTTTATTATATGTTGGTAGTAAGGTGCCTTATTTCATAAAGTACACAGTAGAACTTTCCATCTTTCTTAATGATCAGAGAGAGTCTAATAAAGAAAAAAGATCTATTCTTAAAATGGTACACTGTATTAAAATTCTAAAGCCCCACTATTAGGTACATTTAGTAGCATCTAGCTCTGCTCCTTCTAACAGTAGTAACATTATTCCATACTTGTTATCAAACGCTGTCAATAGTACGTGTTTACTTAACGCTCTGGTTTATTCTGTGGCATTTGATATGTTCCAGAGTTCTGAATTTGGGGTTCAACCTCCCCTTGCTTGTCCCCTGCTTATAAACTTCCAAAAGGTACTGTCTGCCCACAGAAGAGTAGAATTAGTGTTTTAGGAGAGCGAAGCGTCCCTCTGAGGTCCGGGCTCCGTCATCCTCTCCCCTCCCTCCTCTCCTCTTTGCTCTTCACACTCCAGAACCCTACCTTTGCAGTGGGTCTGAGCCTGCAGGTGCTGCTGGCCCAGCCCTTCTCCCAACCTCGGACCGCACAGATCAGAGACCCGTGTGGGGTGACTTCACCTGACAAGTCTAACGTTTGGATATTGCAGTTGAAGATGGGGGAAAGAGTCACCTGGGTCTGTGAGCTCATGGGCCCGCTGGGAGCAGATGCCAGCAAGGTCTACTTTTTGCCTCATCCCTGTAGGTCCCGTCCTCAAGTGACACTGAAGAGTCTGTGTCTGATGTCCTTGAAATGTGTGATTATTTCCTTTTCCGCGGTGTACAGTCACCTTGGCAAATGGCCCTGGTTTCCTTTGGAGAAGGTCTGGGGTAATCACTGCAGACTTTATTTGCAGGGTCCTTCTTCCTGGGACCTGGCCACCTCTGCCTCTGGCAGGTTCCAGATCTGAAAATTGGCTCGTGTCTGGGAACTGAACAAACTATTGTGGCTTTTAATAGGGGTGACTCCCCTCTGCTCCCTGACTTGATTCATCTTCCCTGGACAATGTTCCCTATCAGAACGCTATCCATTCTTTAAAAGGCCCTGCTGAAATTCTAGCGCCTCTCTTTATTCTCATCTTTATGACCTTAACCAGAGTGAACCTCTCCGTCCTCTGAATTCCGTAGACCGGTGCTGATCACACTGTTTTGTTATATTTATTTATGTACATCTTCTGCACAGATCTTAACTACACATTGAGGCAAAACTGTCTCATTTGTCATTTTATCATTTGAAATGCCCCCACATGGTGCCTTGAACATATTAATTAAGCTATGGGAATCCACCCCTTTGATTTTGTTAAATATGTTTTTATTGATTTTTTTTTTTAGAGAGAGAAAGGAAGGGAGAGAGAGACAGAAACATAGAGAGAGAGAAACATATGAGAGAGAAACATAGATTGCTGCCTCTTGCACGCCCCCTACTGGGGATCGAGCCTGCAACCCAGGCATGTGCCCTGACCGGGAATCAAACCGGGACCTCTCAGTCCATGGGATGATGCTCAACCACTGAGCCGCACTGGTTGGGCCACCTACTTGATTTTAAATACACTAGATTTTTTTCTTTGCTACTTTATTAAAAAGCAAAAAAAAAAAAAAAAAAAAAAAAAGCTTTTAGCCCTTAAATAAAACACACTAGTGTTTCACTTACACACTATTTTGTATATGTAAACTTCTATACTGACAGACAAACATATTTATTTTTTTAAATTTTTTATATATCTTTATAGTTGAACATGTTACAGATGCCTCTCCTTTTTTCCCCCACTGACCCCCTTTTCCCCCGCCCCTCACTGCCTTCATCACACTGCTGTCTGTGTCAGGTGGTTATGTCTGCATGCAATACGTGTTTTGGTTTTTCTCTCCCCTCCCCCTCCCTTCCCTCTGATATTTGTCAGTCTGTTCCCTACTTCCATGTCTCTGGATCTATTTTGTTCAATAGCTTACTGTGTTCATTATATTCCACAAATAAGTGAGATTGTGTGATACTTGTCTTTCTCTGACTGGCTTCTTTTGCTCAGCATAATACTCTCCAGGTCCCTCCAGGTCATCTCAAGGGTGAGAGCTCTTTCTGTCTTACAGCTGCATAGTGTTCCACTGTGTAAATGTACCACAGCTTTTTTATCCACTCGTCTGCTGATGGACACTTGGGTTATTTCCAGATCTTAGCTTTTGTAAGTAGTGCTGCTATGAACAGAGGTGTGTGTGCACTCTTTCTGATTGATGTTTTAGGCTCCTTAGGATATATTACTAGAAGTAGGATCACTGGGTCAAATGGAAGTTCAATTTTTAATTTTTTGAGGTAACATCATAGTGTTTTCCATAGTGGCTGCATCAGTCTGCATTCCCACCAGCAGTGTACTAGAGTCCCCTTTTCTCCACACCCTCGCCAGCACTTGTTGTTTGATGCTTTGTTGATGGCGGCCATTCTGACAGGTGTGAGGTGATACCTCAGAGTTGTTTTACTTTGCGTCTCTCTGATGATAAGTGACGTTGAGCATTTCTTCATATGTTTCTTGGCCATTTGTTTCAGACAAACATATTTCCACACATATGGAATTTTATATATATCTAGTTTCTGTTGTTTTTGATGTTGAAGATCAAGATTTTATTCATCAAATGCCTAAGTTACCATTATCCGTGTGCTGTTTCTCACAGATAGTTTGCGGTAAAAGCCTTTCGGTGAACGACCTGACCCTCCGCACGCTGAAAGCAGAGGGGTACGAAGCCGTTTTCATTGGCATCGGTGAGTAGGTCACTTTTAAAGACTGTTCTTTATCATATATTTTCTAAATTCCTGACAATATTGAGAATAACTGCCTTCGAACATGTCTGTGGTCGAAGCTGTGTCTGTTCGGAGAACAGTAGACAGGAATGAGGGGACAAAGACGACTGTCTGTTTCATCACAGATGTGCTTCCTGCGGCTGGACTCTGGCCAGGCCGTGCTTACCTTCCCACCCTCCACCAGGCCAGCGTCACCAGCGAGCATCCCCGGCCGTAAAATGTTTTCAGGTCATGCGTGGAGGCTCAGGATTTGGGCTCAGAAATGCTGAGATGCTCTGGCTTCCTCTCTATGATAATACAGCTGGGCTAAATTGAGAGAACAGGACAGATTTAGCTTGTCTTCTTGTTCTATTCGTTTTTTTCAAGATTTCCTAAAGATTTTTCATATTGGGCTTAATTTTCAGGATGTATAACCCTAGTTCTGGAAGTCCTACGGATAGCTGTTAAGGTATTTCATGTGCTTATGGTTCCATATTTTGCTAGAATATCCCAGGGAGGTTGAGTCTCCTGACATTTTTCTCGGCCCACTTACTGTTTCCTGAGAGACCAGAGAGAAGAGATGATTTAGGTCAGTCTCCGTCTCATGAACTCCGTGTGCATTCTCTCGTGTGCCTGTGGACAGCTCCTGGCACACACGGCACAGCGCCGTCCTGGGGCGCCGTTTCTCTGCCTGACCTTTGTCTAAGCACGACAGCCATCGTGGGGGTCAGGGTTAGGCAGGAGAAAGGTCTCCATTTTCCCTAAATTTCGTTTTTATTTATTTACTTCTTTTTCTTTCTTTTTAAAATTTGATTAATTTATTTTGTTACAGATGTTTCTCCTTTTCCTCCCATGGACACCTTCCTCCCTTTCCCGGCCCTCCCCCCTTTTTAGAGGCATTATAGTGACCGTGGTTTTACTTCTCCACGTGCCAGTGGTGTTGCGAATGTAACATAATAAGACAGGTATCTATGAAGTATATTCTACCAATACTTGCAGTATTAGATCAGCGAGTTGCTGTTCCTCTCAACAAGTACCTGTGCGGAAATGCTCGGTTAGTAATGAATGGACCATTTAGTTAAGCAGCAGGTCTGAAACACTGGTGATGTTTTCAAATAGCTGTTCAAATTCGCCTCTGTGGTGTCCTCCAGCAGCCGTAGGTAAGAGAGGTGTTTTCTTCTAATGGAGTTGTGTGTGCATCTCTGTGCATGCTGTCCACAGCGCATCTCTACTGAGCAGACCGGGGCGCATAAATAGCCAGTGCGTTGGAACAGCCCCAACTCAGTGGCGTAAGAAGCGAATTATAACAAAAATGTGGAATAATGAGATGGTTTGTTACTCTGAGTGGTTCCAGTCGTAGGGTTATTTTCTCTCTGTAAGAATCAATAATGGTTCAGTTTTTCCTTTTATTTCATTCCATTAAGCCCCCTTGCACATGTTATTGGATAATTCTGCATCCTTTCACAGTTCTCTGCGCTGGGGTGCACACTGCGTCGGAAATGTGGCGCTCTTTCCCATTCCTGTGGCTGTTCACATTCACGCCAGGAAGGGACTCTTCTGACATGTTGGTGTCGTGATGGGTAGAATGCAGTCATGTTCTATTTCAGTATTTTATATGAACATATAAAAAATAGTTTCATCCCGTCAAAAAAAACCCAAAAACCCAAAACAGAGCTTCTATCTGTAGAAGACAAGTAGCGTCCTCCTTCAGGAACTGTCTAGTTGACACTTGTCATTGGTGAGGTGACCTTTCCGTGACCACATCACTTCCTGTCACTTGAACAGCCTTAACTCCTTCCCGCTTCTGTTCATTTGTCATACTTCCCTATTGTAATTAAACTTCACTCACTATTTTTTAAAATTTTACTTTATTGCTGAGAGTATTACAGATGTCCCCCATTTCACTAATCTGCCCCTCTCCACCTGTCTCCCACCCCACCCCAGGCCTTCTCCTGTCTGTCCTCTGTGTCCGTGGCCTATGCATATGACTATAAGTTCCTTGACTAATTGCTCTCCTCCCTCCTTCCCACCTTCTCTCTGAGGTTTGTCAGTCTGTTCCCTGCTTCCACGTCTGTGGGTCTATTTTGTTCGTCAGTTTATTTTGTTTCTTAGATTCCACATGTAAGTGAGATCACGTGGTGCTTATCTTTCTCTGACTGGCTTATGTCACTCAGCATCATGGTCTCCAGGTTTGTCCGTGCCGTCTCCAGGGGTAAGATCCACTGTGTACATGTGCCACAGCTTTTTTATCCACTCATCCACTGAAGGGCACGTGGGCGTTTCCAGATCTTAGCTGTTAATGCTGCTGTGAACAGAGGGGTGAAAAAATGCTCAACGTCACTAATCAGAGAGATGCAAATTAAAACAACTATGAGGTATCACTCCCACCTGCCAGAATGGCTGCCATTAACCAGTCATCACACAACAAGTGCTGGCAAGGGTGTGGAGAAAAAGGGACTCTAGCACACTGCTGGTGGGAATGCAGGCTGGTGCAGCCACTATGGGAAACAGTATTGAGTTTCCTCAAAAAATTTAAAATGGAACTGCCACTTGACCCAGTGATACCACTTCTAGGAATACATCCTAAGAAGCCTGAAACACCAATTAGAATGCACTCACTATTTTATCTACTTTTTCCCACTCGATTCGAAGTCCATTTTGGAAAGGGAATTCTATATTATTTAGGATACAGGTTTGGTCTCATTAAGAAAGGAAAATAAGCCCAGCTGGTGTTGCTCAGTGGTTGAGCATTGACCCATGCACCAAGAGGCCACTGGTTCGATTCCCAGTCAGGGCACATGCCCAGGTTGTGGGCCAAATCCCCAGTGGTGGGCATGCAGAAGGCGGCCAGTCGATGTTCTCTCCCATCAATGTTTCTATCTCTCTCTCTCCCTCTCCCTTCCTCTCTCTAAAATCAATAAAGAAAAGGAAAATAATAGTGGCTTAAACAAAATACACATTTAGTTCTCTGCCATCTAACAGTGAACCACGCTCAGTGCCTGATTTCAATTTTTAGTCCGCAGGTGGCTACTCTGTCCACAGGGCTGCTGACGGAGTGGGAAGTAGGGGAGGGAGCACCTCTCCTCTTACGTCATGACCCAGAGGCTGCATAGATCACGTCTGTTTTTATCTCACTGTCTACAACCTGGTCACACAAACACACCTCGCAGCAAGGATGCTGGGAAATATAGCCTCTAGCCGGGAGGACACAGACCCCATTAAACTTCTGTTACTATAGAAAAAGAGCATGATAGATAAACAGTGAGAAAAGGAGGGAGGTTTCTGCCGTGGGTCTACATCGTCACTGGTACTGGACACGTGGCTTTCTTACTGAGAGAGATCCGTAAAGCACTTAATGATAGTAAAGGAGATAGTCTTTGAACTTAGTGCTTACACGTGGCTACATAGATCACTTAGTGAAAATGGACTGTTTCCTCTTTCAGTAGTTGGAAATGCCATGTTGGAGATCTGCTATACTTGTAATTACTGTCCATTTATGTTAGTTTAAGAGAAAATGACTTTGTTATGAAATATGATGTATTAAGTTTAGCATAATAAATCCATTGCATCACTAGGACTATGCTCTCCTGTTTTCTGATGTCTAATACTGTGTGATATTGCTGGGGGAAAGTCTATCACATTTAGGGTTTTTATTTTTTCTCTAACTAATGCTAACACAGTCTTTTAAAGAAATTATCTCACTGTGTATACATCACTATGAGACTTCCAGAGTTACATCTCTTTGCCCAGGAGAGATTTCATTTTTTCTAAGTGAAATCAAGATAAGTGAGCTAAAACTCTGTGTCTTCTTCAAAATAGATTGTGTTGTTTGAAGACAATTGGGATTTTTTTTAAAGACTCAAAATTTGGTATTTTTATTGAAATAAAAGCCCAGCACAGTGTGATTCTGTCTATGTTCAGAAACAGAGTTAGAACATCCACTGTAAAAAGGCTTTTTCAGAGTACTGGATGGTTCTCTTGGGCTGGTATTGAAATCAATATAATGAAGTACAGCAACCATTTCTTTATTTTACAAAAATGAACACAAAAGGATAGAAACCATCAAAGTGTGTTGTGCATGGTTAGGGTAAGTGCTGTTTCGTGGAGAAGGCTCTGCAGTTGTGTATTTGTTTTGGAATGTGTGCTTGCACATGCCCACTGCACGATACGAAAAAGTGTTTTTAAACGTGTCTTAAGAGCCGGCCTTTGGCCCTGAGCACGGATGCCTTCCCTGCAGCATGCCCCGAGCCTGGACAGAGTAGCTGTTGAGTGAAGGAAGCACTGAAGGACTGCTAGGTTCCGGGCCCTGTGCTAACGTTAGAAATATAAAGAAATGTGAGTTCAGTTTTTAGCTGGATTTCAGTTTCAGTCATGAAAATCATAGGATTCAAGCAGAGCGATCCTACAGTTTGAGGCGTGCGCTGCGGTGAGGGGGGCTGGGTACGGGATCAGGTTTTCTGTTTTTCTTTCAAGGTCTTCGGCGATTGTGTCCCAGAGCCACTGTCCGGCAGACGGGCGCTGTCCCCTTCGTCTCTGCTCCAGAGGAGCCCGTGTTCTTTCTCTCGTCTGATCGTCTACTTCCTGGTCGTTTGCCTCTTGTATTCTCCCAGAACAAGCTGGTATCGAAAAGGTTAAACATGCATGTAAGAGAAAGATTACACGCAAAGACACCCTCAGATAAATGGCAAAGCTTCATGCATTCTTCCGATGGCGTCTTCTCTTCTGAGTGTCTGTTTGGTGCAGGGGAAGCCAGGCGTCTTTTCTTCTGAGTGTTTGGTGCAGGGGAAGACAGGCGTCTTTTCTTCTGAGTGTTTGGTGCAGGGGAAGACAGGCGTCTTTTCTTCTGAGTGTTTGGTGCAGGAGAAGACAGGCGTCTTTTCTTCTGAGTGTTTGGTGCAGGGGAAGACAGGCGTCTTTTCTTCTGAGTGTTTGGTGCAGGAGAAGACAGGCGTCTTTTCTTCTGAGTGTCTGTTTGGTGCAGGGGAAGACAGGCGTCTTTTCTTCTGAGTGTCTGTTTGGTGCAGGGGAAGACAGGCGTCTTTTCTTCTGAGTGTTTGGTGCAGGGGAAGACAGGCGTCTTTTCTTCTGAGTGTTTGGTGCAGGAGAAGACAGGTGTCTTTTCTTCTGAGTGTTTGGTGCAGGGGAAGACAGGCGTCTTTTCTTCTGAGTGTTTGGTGCAGGGGAAGCCAGGCGTCTTTTCTTCTGAGTGTTTGGTGCAGGGGAAGACAGGCGTCTTTTCTTCTGAGTGTTTGGTGCAGGGGAAGACAGGCGTCTTTTCTTCTGAGTGTTTGGTGCAGGGGAAGACAGGCGTCTTTTCTTCTGAGTGTTTGGTGCAGGAGAAGACAGGCGTCTTTTCTTCTGAGTGTCTGTTTGGTGCAGGGGAAGACAGGCGTCTTTTCTTCTGAGTGTCTGTTTGGTGCAGGGGAAGACAGGCGTCTTTTCTTCTGAGTGTTTGGTGCAGGGGAAGACAGGCGTCTTTTCTTCTGAGTGTTTGGTGCAGGGGAAGACAGGCGTCTTTTCTTCTGAGTGTTTGGTGCAGGGGAAGACAGGCGTCTTTTCTTCTGAGTGTTTGGTGCAGGGGAAGACAGGCGTCTTTTCTTCTGAGTGTTTGGTGCAGGAGAAGACAGGCGTCTTTTCTTCTGAGTGTTTGGTGCAGGGGAAGACAGGCGTCTTTTCTTCTGAGTGTTTGGTGCAGGGGAAGACAGGCGTCTTTTCTTCTGAGTGTTTGGTGCAGGGGAAGCCAGGGTTACTGGGGAAGCCGCCGCAGACTCTCACTGGGCCGCAGTGGACACAGGAGGAGCTGCAGGAAGACGCAGAGTCGTGGTCTCGCCCCCGATGCTTTGCTGGGTCTGCCCAGAGATGTTCCTTCAGTTCCTTCTCGTGCTCACCACACCCCTGCCTGATGCTCAGACCACCTCCTGCCATTCTCTTCGGCCACAGTTACCCACACAAGAGAACTAGTGATCTTTCTAAAGTTAGGTCTTGTCCCCCTGCCCACCATGTCCCCTGCTTTCTTAGGGGATCAGGAAGAAACAAGGCTCTTTGTGTTCAGTCTCCAGTCACTTTACCCATTAAATTGTGTGTTTCAGCCATTCTTTGCCTCATTTTGATTTCTTTTTTAAGTCTCAGTGTTTGGACAAGGGGTTGCCTGGACCAAGAATCGTCATTATTTTCATATTTAAGTCCTTAGCTCCCATGTCCTTCTTCCTACTCCACGTAGAAAGTTCTCTTGGCTTGTAACAACCCACAACTAACCTTCGCTTTTAGCCCGCATGAATGAGCCCCGTGCTCGCCCCCAGGCCCACACCTTACATTCCTGGTCCCTTGGGGATGTCCAGCCTGGCTTTGCACTTCCTTGTAGCACTCAGCGCCCTGAGTGTATCCAGACTGACTGTTGCATGTTTGTTCCTGACACTGGAAGTCGGGCTCTTGCGGGCTGAATGTCCTGTCTGCCTTGTTCAAAATACTCAGTGTCTGGCAACGAGCCTGGGGACTCTTTGTGTTTTAATTATTAATTTTTGATGGAACTGTTTTGACTCTTTGCCAAAATAAGTGGATAGGATGTTAAAACCTGTTGGCAAGTCCAGTGGTATTGTAACACTGACCAAACTCGGGAAGATAGATACTACATTGCTATAAATTTCATGTTACTCTACCAGTGAGAGAAGCAGGTGGGAGTAATGGTGTTCACAGCGAGGATGTCAGCAGCTGCAGCAATAATGGCTAAAATAGTCCATGCTTCATTCTTCCTTTTCTGCTCCATTTTACTGTCATCTGTGTGATCAGCTCTTAAAATGGTGCTTGAAGTCGCTACTGCTAACTGTATTTTATGGATAAGAAAATGAAGATTAAGAAAACGAGTAAATGGCAACAAAAACATGCAAAGTATGGAGAAGGTAGGAAAAATGTGGCAAATGTAAATGTCCATACTTCAACATACAAAAACTGTTACAGGCACAGAGGCTCAAAGCCAGCCCGTCAGCGGGCACGGCTGCCCGCACCCAGGCATCGGCTCAGGGTCCCGAGTGGGGGACCGCACGCTCGGCGAGAACTCGTCTTTATTAATTATCAGTCTCACTTTCCTCACCATTGCCACCAATTGGTGTTTGTCGGTTACCATCAGAAAAGAATATTTTTAAAATACTATGATTCCCAAATATTTATAGTAGCTGAAGAAGAGATAATTACAATTAAGAAAATCTATTGAGAGATCCTGGTATTAAACTTGCTACAGTGTGGCCTTTATTTAACTCTCTTGTGTCTTCTTAGGGCCAGAATTCTTCTCTGTAAAAGTTATTCTTAATTAGCTTCTTAATCAGGAGTTTCTAAATTGTACACATCAGATATGCAGTCTGTTTACTTAGAAGAAAGTGGATAAGGGTTTTAGACCACCCTGTTCACTTCTGTCCACAGATGGAAACTGAAGTTGTTTAGGAATTATGCACCATGCTGACTAGATCCTTTTAAAATAATCAGCTTGACTTAATTTTAAGCAAAAAAAAAAAAAAAAAAAAAAAAGGGGGGGGGGAGGGGGATGGTGAATATTTTGCCAATCCACTTTTTAAAAAATTTGTAATATTGTCCAATCTAGTGGCACTTGTAAGTACTTGGGCATAACTGTGAGATGGCTTCCAGGAAATCAGAGCTGAGAGAAATAGAATTCCAGCTGAGAGTTCATTAAATCATCACTTAATGAGCCCAAGCAAAGCCCAGAAGGAGATCCAATAGATGTAGGGCAATTACTCTTTGATCATATTAGCATATCCATTGAAAGTGCATCTAACTCTGCAGAATCAGATAATAGGGACTGGTCACCTTTACAAGCTCAGAAAGGGGAAGAAAAGAGAATCTGAGGAAATATTGGTTGTGTCTCTTTAAAAGAACCTAACTGAATGGACGTGAAGTCTTTGAGCCCAATCATGAAGATATACAGGTAAATCCATTGTGAAGACCTCCAGGTCTCCTTGTGGTGAGGCCAAGCTCACCTCGCTGACACCGATTCCTGCCTAGTTTGATTATCCCAGAAGGCAGTGCTATCACGTCACTGAGTAGTCCCGGTCCCTCTGATGGTTGTCTCTGTTTCCCCAAATCACTCTGCTCCTCTTAGCAATACGGTACTTTGATATGATGAACTCTCGATGTGAGGCAGCACTGCTTAAAAGCAAGCTGTGAATTTCAAATATTTTTCGTGGCTGTCACTGCATACAGAATAACTCAACGTTTTTTAGTATGACTCAGCTGGCGACAACAGCTGATCAAAACTGTTGGCGTGTTGGCTCGTCCACCAGAATGTTTTTGAGTTCCATTCCTGATCAGGTACCTAAGCTGCCAATTGCATCCCAGGTCGGGGTGTATACAGGATACACATATCCTCAGGTGAGGATAAAAAAAAAAAAAAAAGAACACTGACCTTTTAGCTGAAAAGTGATGCACACTTTGCTTATCAAATTTGCTTTTGTGAGCGTTCCCTTGTATTTATGATGGGTTGCTTGTTAATAATGTGATCCCAGGGAGGAGATATCAGTTACATCCTCTTAACTTCTGAGAGACTATGCCTAGGGTGGGCAGGTGGCTTGCCTAAGGCCACCAAGGTTTTCAAGAACAAAGCCCAAATCCAAAGCTGGTGGTTTCCCTCCATTCCGCAGCACTCCCCACGCAGTAATCACGGGGAGTCGAGGGTGGTCCTCTGGCGTGTGGGAGGAGAGGTGAGACAGGGATTGATGTTGTCTTAGTAGAGAAATCGGAATACCTTTTGGGGAAAGGTAAAGAAGTGAAGGAAAAACAAAAGTTTGAAATGATATTTAAGGGCCAAAAGTGGGGAAGGACAGGAGAGAAGAGAAAAGAACAGCATAGGCAGATACGTTAGTTTTTGAAAGCTGTGCAGATACTTCTTCCTCACTGATAGAGAAATAGTTTGGTGAAGATGGAAAGAATTCTGAGGGGATCATGTCAGCCAAAGGGATTCACTTTGCTTCGGGATGGGGGGTCAGAGGAGAGAGAGAGAGAACCTTACTTTACCTCTTGTATCACACACACAGAAAATGATAAGTGAGGAAAGGAAACTGCAGAATAAAGTAGAGAAATAGACAAAAACCACTAAGTTGTTACTTAACTAATTTTACATTTATAGGAGGCTTTAATCTCAGTTCACTTTTATGGGGCAGAAGAAAAAAGAATAAAATAATTCATTTTATCATAGCAGAGGGAACAAGAAGAAGGACACCTTTATTGAATGCCAGTTTTATTGTTTATTTGAAATTAAAACAACAGTAATATCTCTTGAACTTCTTACAGTGAAGTTGGTGATTATTTATGAAGCGGATATTCTAGGAGACCTGCAGAATTACGATCCCTTTAAGCGTATAAAAATGAAACCAACGCCAAGCTGGTTTGAGCCAGTTCGTCCAGCTATAAGTTATACTTAGGTTGTAATTAATTGCTTTGAAAAGGAGTTAATTCTATCAGGTCGTTAAATAACCCCGTTAGTAAATTGTTATGACAAACATATCATTTGCAGAAATATGGGAACAGTAGCATTTTAGCAATTTGTCGTCCTTAGCTACAAGCTGCAGGGTGTGGAAGCGCAGGGACAGAGCAGCCGCCATGCTGTCAGGGAAACGGGGGCATCTCACAGGTTGAAAATGGAAGATACGTTCATCTTGAAGCGTATTATGCTATGTTACCGGAGCTCTGTCGTCTGGGCGTGTGTGGAGATTGGGTGACCGTGTGAATACAGGACATTCTGCACGTGGGATGGAAGCGGAGGACAGGAGGCAGACGAGACAGAGGAGACACGGGAACACCACGACTGAGCGGAGTTCACAAACAGCCACCGGACTTGGCATCCATCCTGACTTGGGGTCTCACACCCTGTGCATGTACTTCATTTTAAATATTCTAGGTCAACTACAGAGCATGACGTGACTGAAAAAACAGCAAGTTGAAAAGTCTCATTTGCTCATTTGAGGAATGAGGTGATTTATTTTGAGCTAAGCCTGTAGGCCAATAGTTTAGGGGAAAAGTTCTGAT
Organism: Tadarida brasiliensis; assembly: GCA_030848825.1. Classification (NCBI taxonomy): domain Eukaryota; kingdom Metazoa; phylum Chordata; class Mammalia; order Chiroptera; family Molossidae; genus Tadarida; species Tadarida brasiliensis. Next base: position 3,617,238 of record CM061275.1, on the reverse strand, counting down.
TTCTGCCAAAGACTTAATTAGCCATATGTTGAAGAACGGCTCAATATACATGGTGTGGAAAATACTTCTCACCACGGATTGACCTTTTTAAACTACAATTATTCCGAAAAACAGATAACCACGGAATTGCGACGCTGGCTGTGTGGAGCAGGCCTGCCCGCACCTGCAGCACAGTCCTGCACACTCAGCGCTGCGCCCCCTGCTGGCTCAGCGGAGAGCGTCGGCCGCGGACAACGCGTCTCTCGGGCCCAGGGCGCCCACCTCGCTTGTGGTTCGTCCCCAGCCCTGGTTGTGGTCCTGCGGGAGGCAGCCAGTCAATGTGTCTTTCTCACGTCAATGTTTCTCTCTCCCTTCCTCTCCCTCCCTCCCACTCTATCTGAACAAAAATGGAAAAATATCCTCAGGTGAGGATTAAAAACAAAAAATTATCCCTGGAATCTTTCTCCAAATCTCCAGAGTACCAATTCGCCAGCAACCTATTTGGACATATCTAATTGTATCAAAACTATATATTCATTCTACAAGAATGTACCATGATCTCTACTGGAAATAGAAACCTAGATCTTTGTAATTCCCAGTGATCTGTGAAGTTTCCAGCCTGATCATCCCGTGTGGACGTATGGACAGTGCAGGCTAGGCCTGGAGCGCCAGGTCGGAAAGGCCGGGGTAACCCCCTGTCCCTCTGACTGGCTGTGCGCCTACATGTCATCCCCACTCCCCGTTAGGTCTCCTTGTCTCTTACAGAGAGGGTCATCTGCCTCACGGGTCACTCTGAGGAGTGAGTAGGTTCAGCACAATGCTCTGTGCCTCGGCCTCAGTGGTGGTTAGTATATTTTTATTAAAATGAAGAATTTCCCTTAGAAGAAATACTTGGGACTATTAGGTTAAAAAAAAAAACTTTTTAGGTAGGAAAACAAACAAAAAAACAAAATTAAGATTTGAGAAATACATTGTACTTGGTCCAAATTAAAACTTCTCCAAGGAAATGGCAGGGTTGGGAGAAGATGTTCACAGGCTACAGGGCATAGTATGTGCAGTTGTTCGCATGGGAAATAATACAGTGAATAGTAAATAAAATACCAGAATAAACTCCGTGTTTCACGTACTCACAACTGTAAACCTACTTTTATCCCGGCCTGTATATATATCTGACAAAGGTATTTGCGTATTTTGAGCATATACAAGGAATCCTTTACAGTATGTAAGATAAACAACCTAACCTAAAAAGTTTGAGCCGAGAAATGAACGTATGGCACAGCCAGTCAGCACAGGGCAAGATGGGCAGCATCACTGCCCCTCGGGGAGACACGAAGTAAAGCCGGAGGGGGCCACGCCGACCGCCCGAGGCCGAGGTGCAAAGGACTGATACGGAAGACCGCAACGGTTGGAGTGGATACTGTACTTTGGAAAACAGTTTAGCCACTTTTTCTTTCTTTTTTTAATGGATATTTTTTTCCATTTATTGTCAGATAGAGTGGGAAGGAGGGAGGGGGAGAGAGAGAGAGAGAGAGAGACATCGATAGAGAGAGACACATCGACTGGCTGCCTCCTGCACAACCCCAACCAGGGCTGGGGACCGAACCACAACCGAGGTACGTGCCCTTGACCAGAATCGAACCTGTGACTCTTGGCCTCAGGCCGGCGCTCTAACTGCTGAGCCAAACCAGCCAGGGCCAGTTTATCGACTTTTCATATAGTCAGCGTACACCTGCCCTGAGGCATTGATGCCACTCCCAGGTATTAACCAAGAGAAACAAAAACATTGCCACAAAGACTCCCCCATGGAAATGCGTTTAGCCCAAACTGGAAGCAGACAGACGGAAAACACAGTTGTCCGTCAGGAGGTGTGCTGACGGCATAGATGTTGGCATTGTCCTCAGTGCGCTCAGCAGCCGAAGGCACCGAGGCTACGGCAGGGACTGGCCTTCTCGGAGATTCAGTCTGACAGCTTGTTAGGCATTCAGTAAAGGGGACGACGTCTTCCTCGATTTCATGAAGCCGATCTCACGGATGCAAAGTAACATAATTACAACACACCTCGGCAAAGCGCACAGTCCTCGAGAGAGGTCCCGAGTTCCCGAGGCTGCCCAGCGTTACCCACGACCCTGGTGAGTTCAAGTGTCAGAGGTTACTGGGAGGGGGAAAGGGAGCTGTGGAAACTCAGAGGGGCTTTGAGTTGGAAGGATCATTGGGAGTTAGCAGGAACAGAAGAGGTGTAGAGAGGGGTGACTCCTGGGAAGGTCTCCCGGGAGCTGGCACGGCACAGCCTAAGCTGAGTGTTTCTGGAGCGGCCGGTCTCTGACTGTTGTGTCTTTGGGCGGCAGAGTTAGGCAAGCAGATCACGGAGGGCCTGTGGAGCACGCTAGGGAACGTGGGCTGTTACTGGATCGAATATGAGACCCGGTGGAAAGGTGGTAGGCACCGTAGTCTCTCTGGACAGAATAGGAATTTCAGAGGGACGACGCCAGACCTCTGGAGGCTGGCTGGGCAGCTGTCAACACGCAGGGAGGAGACGCTGGCGCGTGGGCGACGGATGGACCAAATAATTGGTATTTAGATCTAAACACTTAGGTCTTTTTCCTGATGATTTTAAATCACAAACCTTAATGAGAACATCAGGAAATAAGTGACCACTTAATAAGTAGCTATTAGAATTATACAGTCTTTTACTTCCACTTTCCTATGGCTAAGGGTTTTTAATGTTGTATTACTCTCTATGTACATAGGATAAAACCCAACATTATTTTAACAGTCAAAATGGTTATTTTCAACCAAGTATAGCTACATTATCCCTGCATAAGCATTATTGAAATGGTATATTTTGATCAGCATTTGCGAGTTCCATAAGATTATTCCTATAATTGGTTTCAAAACATTTTCTCATATTTATCTCCTTGAATATTAAAGCTCATTAGGAAATGTATATTTAGATATGTAGAGAAGATTAATTTATAAAACTAAAAGTAAACATAACTAATTGAAATGCTTAATAGAGCATCAACAAGAATTGAATTCTGGGGTAACAAGCACAGTGTGTCCTTAGTTGTGTCCTTGTGGTTTATTTGAAGCGAACGGCAGGTACTGTCTACAGAATAATGTAGGTGTGGTTCTGTAGGCATATTTCAGTAATTACCTGGCCTTAACATTTTTTTAAGTTTTCACGTGAAACCCTCGAAAACATACCTGTGTGTGTTCTAACAGTTCTTCAGGAGTAACTGCACTCAGCCGGTGTTTGTAGTTAAGTAGTCTGGAGCATGGTGATGTAACAGCTAGTCGTCCTGAGGAGGGTTTAGGAAACAGCTAGTCGTCAGCATTCCCCATCAGTTACATGCTAAACACATTTCCAACTGAAACGTATTATCGGCGCTATCTTACCAGTTTTCTGATCCCATTGTTAAGAGAAACATGCAGTGTGAACTGGTTACTTGGACACCTGTTGTTCCTTTGTTAGGAAAACATCTTTATCTAGTGTGTCTGTGGCCACAAGATGGATCGTTGTTTACTTATATGATGTGCATTAAAATTAAGACCAGTTGCTTTCCTCAGCAATGGCCGTAGAATGTGACGTCACTGAACGGCAGGAGACCCAACACTGTCAAAGAAATAGTTTAGTTTCACATGACATCTGCCTAGATACAGTTGTGACCACTTCAAAAGCCACAGGAGTGAGGCAACTCATGGGCCAGAATGCCTATGTCAAAATTTAGGAATTTCACTTAAAACTACAAATTTCAGTACTCGCTCGAATTTCTGGTAAGTGACTGCCTACGGAAAGTGGTGGCCGATGCTGGTTGCCCTGTGTCTGCTGACTGGCGTGCGAAGTAAACAGGGAGGTGCCGAAGATGCAGCCATAAACAGGCTTGAGACTTTATAGCTGGATGCGACATCAGGCTCGGTTCATGCTTGGAAGCAGATCAAAGAAAGACAAGTCACACCTACAAATACACTTTCTAGTTCTGTTCAGTCTTTTGAAAAGAAACTAGAAAAGTTCCCAAGTCTTAACACAAGTCAGAGATGGAAGTTCTTATTTTTATAATCAGTCCAGTGAGACTTCTGTTTGACAGTGTCAAGCCGAATACACGCATAGCCTTCTGTCCTATCCTGAATTGTCACTAAAATAAAAGCAACAGGGTTTTTCAAATGTCAAAAGCTCCAGAGAGAAAGGAGGCTAGGAGAGGAGACAGCAGCGAAACTTGGGGAAGCGGATGGTTGAAGGACTGGACGCAGGACACCGACCCGCCGACCCGCCCAGACCGTGGAGTTCCGTGATGTGCACTGCGGATGCTGCTCGAGGCTCAGGAGCGTGACTCCAGGGAGCTGAGGGGGTGGGAGTGGGGCAGGAACGTGGCAAAAGTTTCCTGGAAAGTAGCGGATGCCTTGATTCCATTCACACCTCGGTAGCACAGGACCCTTCAGTTCAGTGGAGAGAGTGGACCCAGCCGCTCGTGAGTGAGGAGGAGGCAGCAGGTGGAGTTGGCACGCTCGCGGGGAGGCCCCCTCCCTTCCTTCTCTCCGGGACTCCAGAGCTGCTCCTGGGAGAACATGGCAGTCTGGGCGCAGTGGCATCAGATGTGATGTTAAGACTTGGAAGGAGATCAGTAGCCAATGGAAACGGTACCTTTAGATGTGTAAATGGAATGCCGTCCAGTCAGAGCTATGTTGGAAAGTCCTTGCAATCTTCTATGCCCTCATTCTTCCAGAAATAATATTCTTCAGCAATTACTTTCACTAAAAATTAAACAGGGAAATGCAACCTTATTTTGAGTTTCCGAGACATGTTAACCCCCTTTTCAGCTTACTTTCTCCCTCCCAAGTACAAGCTAGATGACTCAGAAGAAATACTGAAAACTCAATATTGCTATTAATTGGCTCAGAGCACAAGATAACACAAGGCCATTGAAATGTATATCAAATGTGTACAATTTCTTTTTTGGATGGACCTGGAGACCGTCATCCTAAGTGAAATAAGCCAGAGAAAGCACAAGCATCACATGCTCTCACTTATACGTGGAATCTAATGAACAAATGTGCACAATTTTTAGAGTAAACTTTCTTTCATCAGATGTTGATATCTATGTAATTTATAACCTATGTGTTTCCGCGAGTGGAGAGAGATGCCGGTGATTTGTGTGTTCGTGTGTGTGTGATACCTGTTTGATAGCTTTCCCTATAAAAAAGCCCTTAAGCATTTTAACTTTCACTATTAAGTCCACAAAGTTGTATTTTTTCTTCCCCAAGCTGAATTTTAGAAATCGAGCTGTTTAAACAAACACGGAGCTCTAGGACTGGGAGAGACTGCAGCTGTCACGTGGGAGCGGGGAGGGTCGGACGTGTCCCAGCAGACAGCGCCGAAAGGGAGTCACACACGGCCTCCTGGAGCTGAGACTGCTGTCTGGCGTCTCCGTGCTTACGTGACAGCAGCGGAGCTGACCCGAGGGGACCTCGTCTCGGCCTCTAGGGAGATGGAGATACGTACTGTTGCGAAGAAGCCTTGCAGTAGTTGTAAATATCAAGTCCATGACACTTGATTATTGCATCACGTAGGATTTTGTTTATTTACAAAATGCTTTGTTACAAAATTAATTGTCAAGGTTTTTTTTCTTAGGAAATTCAAGGATTCAGGTGTATTTGTGTATGTCCAAGTAGGTCACACCAGATAGAAAAATATTCCTGTTATGGGAGTAGCCCATCTTTGATTTTGAGTGATTATTTTTTCAAGTTATGTTTCTTGTTTGCCATTTAGTAGTATGTTTCTATTTCTTTTTATAAAAGGTATTTCTGATCAATAGGACAATGTCATCATCAAATTATTCTTCCTAAAGACATACATTTGCTGCTCGGGTCAAATAAGACACATAAAGAAATACATCTTTTTGTAAAACTACTATTCAACATTTTCTATTACGTTGGACAGTAAATTTTATATATTGATGGGTGTCATAAAGTTCCTTAAAGAATCTTGTGATAAGACACAGTCTTTCTTGACGAACTGGTAAACTTTCTTTCATCAGATGTTGATATCTGTGTAATTTATAATAATTTATTTTGACCGCATTGCCAGGAAGCACGGAGTGTACTGTGGTGTTCAGTCATTGTCATCGCCCAGCTCTCCTACCACAGCGTCTCAGACACACTGAGGAGGCAGGGTGTGGACGACAGCCCCTGTTCTGTAACCTGCTAGTCCCACACACATGCAGGAAGGGCGTCTCCACTTGCCCTGCTGACTGCTGAGACGTTGGGTTGGGGGAGCCAGGCCGGGGTGTGTAAACTGCAGCCACGTTACTGTCCACAGGTGTCTAGCGCACACGCAGTGCTGATCCCTGCTGGGCCCCAAGGAAGGTCTGATTCTGATTTCTCTCCTCAAACGCTTTTCAGCCCAACCGACCATTTCACAACTAGCGGCTTATTGTTTAGAATAAGGACGTCGTATGCTTGTCCTTAGCTCAATACACATGTGTCGGGAAGGATGAAATGTTAACATTACCACTCAGTTAAAACCTAATGCGAAAGGTTCTAGTTCCTTTCCTAGAAAGAGGGAAAAGGCGGAGAGAACCGATGGAGGGAAAGTGGCGGGGGATGGGCCTCGTGATCTGTACGGACAGGAAAATGTTGAAGTCCATGTAAGAAATTGAAACCTGACCGCTAAAGACGACTTCTACCCGTTTCTGTTACTTTGTTCAGTTACTTGTCATATGTCTAACAGTTAGTATTGGTCCAGGCACTCGACTAGTCACTGGACACTCAGTGATAAGTTCAGGCAGACTCTCTTCCCGGAGAAGCTGGCCAGTGTTTGGGGAGAAGACGGTCACTCATTCAAGTACAAAGGAGGGCAGAGAGGTGTCCGTGGCCACCCAGAGGGCTGGGACCTTCACCCAGGAGAGTGGGGCTGTGATGGGGAAGATGAAACAAGCCCAGACCGGCACCAAGACGGTGTCTACCATGACACAGACACCTGCAGGAACAGAATGAATTTGAAAACGGTAACACATAAGGTATGGCAGAGTCCTAAGACTCATGCTGGGGGGGGGGGGCGGGTAAGTGACAGTAATAGGGCAAGAGGGTAAGGAGTGGGTACATGATTGCAGATCATGTGGGAGGCTGAGTCCTCATGGAGTTTGGGTTTATCCCAGAGGCCGTGGAGAGGCATCTGAATTTCAGGACTGACATCATCGGGGTCCTGCCTGAGGCCTTGTGCTCAGGAGGGTCACCATGCAAACAATTGCGGTGGGGCTGTTCCAGTGTCGGGTTAGTTGAGATCTGAGTGAAATCACGGCGACATACTTCTTGTGTCGTTTCCTTATTGACTGTGCGTCCTCAGACCTTTCTCTGGAAAAAACGATGCTGTAAAAATTCACATAATTTTTATTATAAATTCGCTGGCAAAGGGGGCATGTCAGCATGTAGAGTTTAGCACCTTAGTGGCAGAAGGTTTATGAGCAGTCCCTAAAGACCTTACAATGCCGAAAGGAGATATTCATAGAGTATTTCTTTATGGGTGATTGCATGGTAATCTCCTGTTCGTTAATTCATCGTGAGAATCAGTTCAGGTGTCTGAAATGATTGTTGGCTCAGAATTCTTATTGTTCTGGACGTGTTGTCAGGGACGAGCAGCGGGGCCTGTGTTCCTGACGAGAGGGGACAGGAGGTGCGGCCCGTGCCGCTGGGCTGTTTGAAGGCAGTAAACGGCGCCGTTTACATCAGTTGTCTTTCCTGTAAGTCATGGGGATGTTTCGGTGTCTCCAGTGGCCCGTGATCTATACAGTCATGTATCTTGTGTTGCCAGTCGATCCATTTTCTCTCGTACATTTCCTTAGAGAAGAGAAAAAATGGGGAAAGATTTTACATTTGTCTCTAAATTTGTTCCAGTTTCCTTTTGTGGGCTTAAAAATCACTGTAGACAGACAAATTGCCCTTCATTGTCTTCTGAAATAAATTAAATCGCGTAAGCTAAAATTTAAAAAAAATGTACCCCTGCATCTGTGTTCTAGAAATTTGATGTGTTAAATATATTCATAGAAACACAGCTGACACTACAAATTTATTATTTTTGTGGACCTAATGAAAAATGTATGTTTTGAGTGCATTTATTTGCCATTTTGGATATTCAGTTTGATTTAGCTCAGGAGAGAGCAATATGGAATTCAAAAAATATAATACCATTTAGGGGTTTTGCTGTAAAGTCTGTTACACCGTAGGAGGGTTCGCATTCCTAAAACCAAGCGGTGAGTTCTGTGGGGTCAGGGACTAAGCAGTGAATGAAAGTCAGATCTCAGAATGAAGTGCCTTTTCTGCTTAGCACCGGGCATGATGGGAACTGATAGCGTTTGATTAATGAACAGCAGCTTGCGGCAGGTGAACACGTCTGCAGGAGTGATTTATTGTGTCTCAGGTCTTGGAAGCTCGCAGTATCTTGCGGATTTAAGTATGTGTGCCTGAATGAAATAAATGAGATCAACATGTGAGAAATGAAAACACATTACTGGTGAGGATGCGTCACCAGCGGGTATTTTTGTCCACGCACACTCTGTCATGGGGACTCAATGCTGCTCTGACTACAAATCATTTCACTGGTTCATAAAACCGCCTCGGTTGGGGCTCCGGCATCTATCATCCAAGACGTAAATGAGGGTGAAACCCAATGTGGTGTGACATCCCCTAAATGTTCGGGGTTTGCATCACATACAACTATTAAGATCGTGCATATGTTTTGCGTATAAAGATGAATAATTTGTAGGTACTTAAAACAACAGTCCCCGAATGGAAACAAGGTTTGAAGTCGTGAGGTCTTAATTGAACGCTCACGAACTACTCAGAGTCCAGGATTTTCACTGTCACTGTTATGGCTAGACATTTGAATAATCTGTCATTTTATGATTGAACAATTTTTAGTTGTATGATAAATAATAGAACGCAATGATGGATATGGTCCTACACTAAGTACCGTACCGAGCTCTAGTGTGTGTGCATGTGGGCGCGTGTACACACACTGAATCATTCACTCTTGCTTAGGTGAAAATCATACTTTTTCTTTAAATGTAGTTACTTCATATATACTCAGTGATTGTTTTCAGAAAATAAGACTTAAAATTCTTTCAAGTTACTAGGAAGGTGGTAAGTCATAATGGTTCACCCTGAGGAGAACCAGTGAGCAAATGCACTTGTCACGCAGGAGCGTATCCCACGGAACCCTCCTTTCGTGGTTTGTGGGTGTAACTGCATGTGGCACTCCTCCCCGAAAGGTCTCTTCGCAAAGCTGGGCGTTGCAGCTGTGAGAACCTACTCTTCAGATCAACAGGGTTAAAAAAAAAAAGATAATCACCATCATAAGCAAGCTAAATTCTATGAAAGAAACGTGTTTTTAAAAACTGTTGTGGAACTGTATAACTGCATGTGTAATTTTGATGAGAAACTGAATTGGGGCATCCCTTTGGCCTGTGGTAGCCCAGGACTGAGCATACACTGATCCTTGTGAAGTGTTTTGCTGAATGACTGAGTGACCGACAGGATTCGTGAAGGAAGCGTTCTCTGTGGCAGTTTTGCTCGTGTGCTTAGAGCTCTGGAGAACCTGCTTCACGCCAGGCAGTGGGCTGTCCTCTTCCGTTCTGTCCCCAGAACCAGCCCTGCCCTTGAGCTCCTGGGCTGGTGGGCGTCAGACATTGAACACGTCACAGATCACATAGTGACACACTTTGAAAAGTGATATAAGTAGTAAAGGGGCTATGAGGTCGAATCCAGGGATCTCTCCTGAGTCGGGGGACAGGGGAGGAGCCTGCTAGTGGAACTTGGAGAGGAGCTAGGTAGCTGGGTGGGGAGGACACCAGATTTGCATTTTGAAGGATGCACTTTGGCAACTGTGTTGGGGGGAGAGCAGAGGGGAAATCATGATGACATCGATTCTCGTCAGGGGGATACAATCTCTGACTGTGACGGTCCCTCAGCCTTTCCTCCGTCTCTCGTTTTCTCTTTCTCTGGAGTGGCAATGGCCTAAAAATAAGGAGTTTTTCATCATTACTTTGAATTATTTATTAAATTTTAACTACCATTTAAATTAAGCACAGTGGTGTTTATTTGGCAGTGAGACAGTTCCAATGTGATTTTCTTCTATTTTCAAAATTTTGACTCCCCTGAAATGTCAAAAAAAAAAGTAAGACCACCCTTTTATTACTGAATAGGAATACATGATTAATTGAATTGTGATTGGATTTAAACACATTGCTATTTGCAGTCAGACACATTCAAAGTAGGAAAAGAAACATATTTTAAGTTACTTATACTTGTGCTGGCAAAATCATAGCTAGAACAAGAAATACGAGGAAGATTTAATGAGACTTACAGAAAGAATTTCTATAATCCTTCTGTTTTCTAAAATTGGCTAACCTTCACAGTCAGGAATGTTCTCCTCTTCTCTTTTGCCATCTTATAAATCAGTGTTTAAGTGGAACTAGGCCTGAGCATCTTGAGCGCCCCTTATGTAACTGAAAATCTCCACCAAGTTGACTTCTCTGGGCTGAATAATTACAGTTCCAATTAATTAAAGACTGAAAATTGCTTCCTCAATTAAACTGAAATATGTAGGCAAACATGCAAAAATACAAACCTCCTAGATTTGGGCGTTTTCTTAGGACTCCTTGCTAAGATGTCAAATATTAATATAGCCTAACATCCTGAGCATCAAAGAACACAGAGATATGTTCTTTTCTTCCTCATTATGTAGATACAACATGTAAAACAAAATTAAGACCCAGGGCATACTTAGCAGGAATCTAATAAGAATTCAGAATAAATATAGGGTGCTGGCTTCTAGTTCTGTCTGTCTTTAAAGTGAGTCAGCCACCCTGGAAAAGGCACACCCTCCCCAGGTCCCAAATGCAGGGCCGTCGACATGAGGATGAAAAGCAATGGCACAGGTGGGAACATTGATAATTATGCATCAGTCTATAACCCTTATCAATATTAGTTGTTGGAGCTGAAGGTGATTCTGAGTCTTCACCTCCCATCAAATTGAGCACCGTCTCAGGCCCATGTAAACATCGGAAGCACACTCTATGTCCTCACTTGAGTCCTTCGTAAGAAAATTTGAACACCAACCAGGTGTACATACCTTAAGATTATTTTTCTCCAGGTTTTGCAACTCCAACTTAGCATCGTGGGAACATTATTTTAGGCTGGCTATGGGGACAGAAGGTAGTGCTTGGTGATTTATGCACCAGAAGCTAACTGTCAGTGTTCAGATATTCATAATGGATGAAAATTGGACAGTTTACACTTTTAGTCAAGTTTCTATCCTAGGAAAGAACCGGGGGGGGGGGGGAGCCATAATTAATGTTATAATGTTATTTTATAATAGAAATATGAAAGAAATGAATACATGCAAAATGATATCTATGTGTTTTTTGGAGAGACAGTTCAGAGAGCGATTTGGGGCAGTGGGTATTAAGTAACTGTTAAATAGCTACTCCGTTCTTCTCTGTTTCTCACCACGTATAACTGTCACTTCACAAGAATCTGAACTAAATTACATGAGGTTTAAAGAGAGAAGTCAAAGTATCTAGTACACCATATAATACAATATTATATATATATATATAACTAGGGTGATGGAGTTTCTAAGGGAGATTTGTGTTGGAAAGTCTGTTGATTTCCTGTTGCTACAGACACAGCTCCCCCACACGCAGGGGCTGGAAACAGTGCCTGCACGATCCTGGGGGTTGGTTTGTTCTGGGCTGAGCTGGGGGTGGGACCCAGGTGCTGCCCGCTGTCCTCTCGAGCCCGGAATCGGGGGAGGGACGGCTTGGGGCTGGTTGGTTCAGGGGAGCCTGCTTACGGGTCTCAGGCCTCAGCTGGGAAACGGGGGCTCTCCCTACCAGTGACGTCTCTGTTCCTGTGCATCTCATCCTCAAGGGCCCAGCCCAGGCTTGGTCACAGGGGCCTCGTTCTGAAAGAGGAGCTCACAAGCGCCAAGGCCTCTCGAAGCCGAGGGTCAGAAGCCACACAGCATCTCTCACCCATTCTGTTGGGCAAAGCGGTTCACTGGACACGCCGATTCCAGGGGAGACGGGCCCTGTGGACCCTTGGGGACAGGCAAGGCCGTCTGCCAAGGGCCGTGCTCACAGGAGGGGAGGGGTTTTTCTGGCCATCTACACCAACACTACTGTGCAAGGCAGTGTGTAGCAAGGGAAGGTAGATTTTTCCCAGGTGGTTTCCTTTTTAGAATGCGTTTCCTACATGAAGGTTCTTCTGTAACGGCTCTCACCTGACTGAAGTGAGAAGCAGGATCGTGGGCTTCGCCACGGCTCCACGCGATCTTGTGTTCCGAAGGTGGAAGGTTCTGGAGCCAGTGCCGGGTTTGCAGCGGTGTTGTCACCGAGCACGTTGCCCGACGACTCCGCTTCCGCCTTCTGAATTTTCATCGGAAAAGCAGACCCTGCCCCCGGGGTCATAGAGAGGGTCTCGTGCTTAGACTAGTTCCGGGCAGAGAAGAAATGCCTTGAGTGGTAGTGACCGTTCCATCTTACTCCCAGCTTTCCACAGTGAATGAAACTACTTGTTCTTACAATAAGTCAGGGAATGGAAAGCAAACTATTGATGATATGGTACTGATATAACTGGGGTATCTGTGCGATACATTTGGATCCCTGTTCTACATCCCACACTGAGATAGAATAGCATGTGTCCCAGAAAAGGACATAAAGATGGCCGTAAACAGTTGAAAAATGCTAAACTTCATTCATAATAGAATAAATGCAAATTGACCCCGCGCCAAGGTACCATTGTGTCTGTCGGACCAGCAGACCGTCGGCGGGGCTGTGCGGGAACAGTCACTCTGGTACAGGGCGTGTGTGAAGTGCCGAGCCGCTGGTGGAAGTTACTCTACACGTGTGCCGTGGAGTGTCTGCTGGCTTGTTAGCTGCAGGGCTATGTCCTGGCCAAGTAATGGGAACAACCTACATGTCCATCCAGAGAAACTAGCTAATCACTGAGAAATAAATTGTTCTCTGTGTGCTCCAGAATATGAGGCAGCTTTAAAAATATTGAAAAGAAAAAATAAAATAAAAATTAGAAACAGAAAGAAAGAGCATTTAAAAAATAAAATAAAAATAAAACTATTGAGGAAGATCGTCATACATTGATGGGGAAGTAGCTTGAGATGGATGGGAAAAGCAAAAGGAGTCGGTGCAAACAGTGTGTGTTGTCATTTGTGCACAAAGCAGGTGCAATGTGAATATTCACTTGTGCATGTATAAAAAATTCATAATGCAAAGCTCTCCAAGAGACAAAAAACCGAAAACAGGGGAGACAGCAGTAAGGGGAGACTTTTCACACTGTAGCTTTTTCTATCTTATCTTTCAGCCATGTGACTGCGTTGCATATTCCGAAATGTAATTTTACAATATTGCCTTAGAGACAGGTGGCAGACAGGTGGTATGTCTGCCTTTGTGGTGCCTTGCCATCTGATGTACACACAGGCGTCTGCGGCGCTCGGGCCTGAGCACCAAGGGGACGGGGGGCAGAAAGCAGCGGGGAGAACGTTGAACACGACCTTTCCGTAGTTCTGCAAAGCTGCACCTGTTTCATTACATCTTAGAGATGGAGGGGCTTGAGCTTTCCCGGTTCAGATCGCCCCATTTTACAGATGCTGAGGGCCCGTGGTCAGTGTCTGCTGCTGCTGTTCTGGGGTGGTCTTTGCAGAGCCTCTGTGTCCAGCTGGGGTGAACGGTGACTCATAGCAAACAGAGCAACGAGAGGTTTCAGGCTTCATGGGAGCCGGAAAGCACCGGGCAGAGAAGGGACCTTCTTCATTCTCTGATGGACAGAAATGCTGTGATATCTTGGTTTCATCTCCATCTCCTGCTCTTCTCCACACCGTCCTGTGCGCTGGTCGGACCAGTCATCAGGATCTGCAGCCCTCTGTGGCCGGATCTGCAGACCCCCTGCGGACTGCCTAGTGTCCGGGCGGACGGGTCAGAGGCCAGGACCTGCCTGCGGCACATCCCCTGCCAGAGTGTGTCCAATGACGGATCGTCTGGTTTGTCCCCAGGCACGGCGGGACCAACGAAGCTGTCCCAGGTCTTTTACATCCATCCCGTGTCGGCCCAGCAGTCGCCTTCACGATGGCGACATGGAAGCTGAGTCTCACTGTGCCCATGGAGGGAAAAGAAAGTGTGGGCTTGGTGCCGAGCGTCTCAGCCGAGGAACCCACTGCCGGCCTCGCGCTCCTCACGGGCTGACCTGTTGAGTCAGAGCAGGCGTGAACACTGAGATAGTTAAACTAACTTCAGACCTTCGAGCTGGAGCGAGAGTCCAGTATGAGTTCCACTTCCGCCACCACTGTATCGGCCTCAGTGGCTTTTCTGTGACAGTGACCGCTTGTGACCAGGGAACATTCCCCTGCTGCGTGGCTCACGCGAGGGGCCAGGAGCCAGTGGCGTGGCAGCTGCTGCAGACACGGGCACTGTCCTGCTTCTCCACGCTCACCAGGGACGCTCTCACAGGACCGTGCGACCACAGACTCCGACAGCCTTCTAACTGAAAACAAATATGCAAATGAAATCGCCTCTGCCAGCCGCTGAAAGCAGTGCTGAAATCCTTCCACACCAGAGGACCTGGGCACCGTCCTTGTCCTGCGTGGGGGTTCTTGCAAATAAATGGAAGGCTGTGTGGTCTGTAAATTCTGCAAGTCACGGCCTACCTGCCTGCATCCATTTATCAAACACTTTGAAGCCTGGCCAGGTGCTGCACCTGGATGGGGCATCTCTCCTCTGGTGGCGGGCGGGCCTCAGGTTGCTGTTGTTTTCATAGCCAGTGCCTTATTTGTGAGGTTGTAAAAATACTTGTTTCAATTAGGTGGAGAAGAGCAGGAACCAGCTTTCGCATGACTGTTGACCGTATCGGTGTCACTCAGAAATCACACTGGTTTGCACAGGGAAGTGACGCATGGTCTGGAGACACATCCATGTGTTTGAGGATCAAGTGTGGGCATGTTTTTCAAATGGATCTCAAGCCTCCCGTGGGCTTCTTAAATTAACAATGAGCTAATTGGAATCAATGTCATAGCTGAAAATCTTATTTCTCTGTTTACCCACCAATTATATGAAATTAAACACACACACACACACACACACACACACACACACACCCCACTGAGACTCGAGGACCCAGCTTCCCGGGCAGTCTGTGAGACTCCGTCGTGTTTTTAGTGAAACCTTTGGGTATCTGATGAGCATATCACTTCACTGATCACGAGAAAGGGAGATTTTTTTTTAAACCTTCAGAAAATTCAAATGTTTCTTACTTATACATTATAAAATGTGCAGTGCTTGCCATTTCTTTTTCCCAAAATTGATGTAATAGGTAAGAAAAAGGCAGCATGGGACGAAGCGGCCAGATACACAGCAGCAGTTGGTACTACGTGGGCGCAGGGACTGTGTTCGGCGTCTGACCGTGGCAGCAGGTACCAGAAGGGAATAGAATACTATTTTTAACTTAATGCACACGTTTATTTTACAATAATGGTATTACCAATAAAGGTAAGGAATGAGCATTTATTAATGTCTAATCATACATAATGTCTGTTTCAGTCATTATAGCAATTCTGAGAATAGGCAGATTTATTCTCATGTTATACAGGGGGAGATCAAAATTAAATTATGTAAACACTTTATTGATGTCCTACGATCAGTAAACAGGGAGAGCTGGTCCCTAGCATCCAGTGTCCGTATTCTTTCTGCCTCACCCACAGGCTGCAGACAGATTTTGCCTTAAGACACTGGGAATTAAATAACATAATCCAACGGCCGTTCTCTGGAGAAAAGTATGTGCTTACAGCTCCTGAGGTATCTACCGAATCATTACGATATCACCTCCCAGGAGGAAGGTTCTCCCTTACGCAGTATTAGAGCTTTATAGCTAATTCTTGAATTTTCTGAGCTGTTTGCCCATGGCATCAATAATGAAGATTTGATGAGGGCAGGGATGGCCTTCTTTAGAAAGCAGCTCCTCCCAGGTGATTCAGCAACCTGAGGTGAGTCCCCACGCCTGCAGAAGCACGCCCGTCTGGCTGTGTCGGGCACGGCTTCCGAGGGCACCGTTCTGTGCCAGGCTGGTGGGGCAGGGCTCAGGCAGAGGGCAGTGTCCACCTGTCGGTGCTGCGCCCTCCAGGCCTGATCCTGGCAGGGCTCAGGAGACACCTTCAGACCTGATGCGGGGCTCGGACAGTGTTCTGTGGACAGAGGGCATTCCCAGCCCCCGGCCTCCCACCCTCCCTTATCTACACCGCGTGCTCTCAGAATGTTCCTCGCCATAGACTTGCACAAACTCCGTCAGTGCGGTTGGTCTCTCTTTGACACATTTAAATAGATTATGGAAAAGAGGTGTGTACTGCAGCAGTGAGAAATTAATCATCGATAGATGTCATCTTCCTTGAAGTGCCCTGGCCAGCGCCTTCGTGAAACCAAGTCGCAGCTATTTTGGCTTCAGAAAGAAGACTTCTTCCCTCTTCTCTCTTTGACCTTTTTTCTTTTTTTTTTTTTTTTTTTGTCTTGAAGCAAAAAGCAACTTCTCGCCTGGTCTAAGCCCTTTCAGCCCTTGCTTGCTTCCTGTGAACTGGCCAACTTCAGGACTCTGTGGTGTCAGGAAAAACGTGTCCTCTGCCCTCCTGGGGGCGGCGGGCAGTGTGAATTCAACTGACAGAGCAGGAGTTCATGGGAGAGAAAGGTTTATCTGTAAACACAGGGGACCAACAAGAGAAGTGGTAGCTCAGCCCTGGCCACGTGGCTCAGTTGGTTGGAGCGTCATCCCATACACCAAAAAGGTTGAGGGTTCGATTCCCAGTCAGGGCACAGACCTAGGTTGTGGGTTTGGTTCCTGGTTGGGGCGCGCGAGAGGCAACCAGTCAATGTCTCTCTCTCCCCACCCCCCTCCCGTAGCCTTTCCCCTCCCTCGTCTCTCTCTCTCCCTCTCTCTTAAAAAAAAAAAAAAAATCAATAAAAACATATCCTCAGGTGAGGATTTAACAAAAAAGAAGTGGCTCAATAAAGTTAGATTTAGAAGCTTAAACCTAACTTAACGGGAAAGAGAGTGGTGGTAGAAAAAGCATCTGGGAGAGAAAAAAAGGTTTCTTTAGGAAAGAAATGGGTTTCTAGGAGAATAAACTAGAGACAGGAACATTTGTGATCATGTTTTTATGCAGGTGTGGGTGGTCTTTCCAACTTCAGGGCTGTGACCCTCCTCTGCGGCTTCTTCCTGGGTATAGACGTCACCCCAAAGAGGGAATTTATAGCAGACTTATTTCCCAGAAGTTCCTGCTTTTAGTCAGATAAGGAGAGCACTGAGGATACTTCTTGCTTTATTTGTTGAGTAGCACATTTCTTCAGCTTAAAATAATCTTTAGCCCTGGCCAGTTTGGCTCAGCGGTTAGAGCATCGGCCTGCGGTCCAGAGAGACCCGGGTTCGGTTCCCGCTAAGGGCATGTGCCTCGGTTGCAGTTTGTCCCCGGCCCTGGTTGGTCGTGTGGGTGGCAGCCACTCGATGTGTCCCTTTCACGTCAATGTTTCTCTCTCTCTCTCTTTCTCTCTCTCCCTCCCACTCTATCTGAACAAAAAATGAAAAAATGTCCTCGGGTGAGGATAAAAAAAAAAAAATCTTTATACCATCATTGGGGTTGCAAGAGGGTCCTCATAGTGTGGGTGGGGCTCCCTGGTCATTTTCAGTGTGGTGGACCACCTGTCCACACACGACTCCTCACGGGTGTACAGCAGGTGTGCCAAGGCATTGCCCAGGACAGACAGTGCCCTCACCAAGAGTTCTCAGGCCTGGTGTTCAGATAATGAGAACATGAACATTTCACTTGTCACAGAAATCAAAGAATTCAGACCTAACTGGAAAGTCATAGAAAACTTTTGAGTAGAAAAATAAGATTTGCAAAGTAATGTTTATTTATCTGAGGCCAGAGGAATGGTTGGATTAGAAGAAGCAGAACTTTGTTATTGATGATGACAATAATGGTAAAAATGATTTATAAGTTATGCATGTTCAGTTACTCGTTTTCCCTTCCATATAAAAATAATTAATGTAAATAATCCTAAAAATATTGTTGTCAGGCACCAAGAACTTTAAATAGATCTTTCCTAGATTGTCTCACAGTTTTATTTGTAGGGTTTTTAAATCCATTTTATTCATGGAGATCATGAAATCACAAAGGCCAGGGTCTGAGTGAGGGTCTCATAACTGTAAGGGTGGGGCCAGGATTCAGCTCGACCCTCACGACCCACCTGTGCCCGGAGTGAGGGGCAGAGCCAGGGAGACGAGAAGGACCAGTCGAAATGGAAAGGCAAATGGAAAGAAAGGCTGAAAGGGATCAATATTATGACTTGATTGATTAATAGTATTACTTTTACATTATTGATATTATATATGACATAGTGATATTATCACCTTGATGACTGACATAGTAACTACTTAATGCTTGGAACAAGGAGATGGGAATAAAGCCCGGAATGATGCCGAAGGAGCCCTTTTTCACTGCTTTTCTGACAGACACTGGGTCAGAGAAGTAGTTTGTGGGACAGGGGACAGTTTCAGCTTCAGGCATGTTGGCTGAGTCAATGCCTTTCCTTTTACATTGTTTGACATTCGCACGCCTTCTATCTGTATGCTGTTGACACTGAGCACGCTCGATGTTCAGCAGACACGTCCCCTGCCCTTGAAGAATTCCAGGCTAGCTGATTGAGAAACACACCCATGTACTTCGTAGCTGGAGGATAATGTCAAGGCAGTTCGTAGGCAAATCTGTTCCTTGGGTAGGAATCGTATTGGTAGTCTGAAACCGGGATTACGTTCTTCACGTGCAGTCCCGTGGACTGGGAGCTGAAGTCAGCGGTGTGTCCACCTCCTACCCGCAGGCTGCCCGTGGGTGCACTGCCACCCCAGAACGCCTCGCCCCAGAGGACGCAGGTGTCTGAGCAAGTCTGGCGCCTTCTGAGCGCGGCCCGGGCCGGGGAGCCTGCAGGCTGTGCCCGCCTGGCCTCCCTCTCCAGAGGCAAGGTCTCCGACAGTTTCGCTCCTGGTGCTCGGTGCCTCGTCACTGGTTTGGACCCGCCCTCCAAGGAGGCAGAGCATGGACTGGACGCCTTCTTTCTCTCGGCCATTTGCATGTTAAGCCCTTTATCTCTAGCTGTCCATTGAAAGACTTTGTCTCCGGTTAAAGGAATTTCAGGCAATTGCAACTAGATGGGGGAGGTTAGATGTGGTCTCGAGAGGGGCTCTCCCTTCCCTGAAAACCTTGCTGTTGTGAGTTGTACTGCAGCCAGACTCCAGTGGGCTGTGTTCTGCCACGTGCTCTAAGCGAGCCCACGTTGGCCTCCGTGGTAGATACTAAAATGCTCACCTACTATTGTTTTAAGTCATGCTTCTCTATCTTCCCATGTCATTGGTCATTTGAAGACATCTGTTGGTAACTTTCATGTCCTCTGCCGGCTTGCTCCTGGTTTTTCTCTGCCTGTGGATGAATTCTTCGTTAGCATCACAAATGATCTCTTCAACGGCTTCAGAGCAAGTTACCTTTGCACTTTTTTTTATTTTATTGGTTATACTCTGTTTCCATTACTGTACATCAGTTCTTTTTTCAAATCTGCATCAGATTTCCCTCTTTTTGTGTCATAAGTGAATGCTTTGTTTTAAGAAATACCAGTGTGTTTTTTCCACTTTGAGCATCCTAAACATACTTCATGTTTTTGTGAAAATTAAAAATTAAATTTTTTGTGACTTCGTGGTTCACATACTGACTTAATTGGTTTTCTTTCATAGCATTAGAATCTTTTGCAAGACTTCAGGTTGCTTTCTCGGCCTCCTTTTAAATGGGGTTTAACATCTGTGCTGGTTTTATTTCCCTCTGTCTCTTCACCTGTACTCCCCCCTGCCTGTCAGCTCACCTTTTCCTCTTAAATCAGGTCTTTAAGGGGCTCAGAATATGTCATCCCCAAATATGCCACTTTGGCATGAGGATTATTTCCAGCTGAAATCACTTGAGACTCACAGATTCCAGAAGAGTCCTCTGCCCTCCTTCACCTGCCTGACGGCAGGGCCTCGGGTTCCCTTTGTGACGTTGTCCGTCCCCCGACGGCAGGAACACAGGAACAACCAGCACCAAAGCCAGGAGTCAGCGTGGGGGAGGAGTTCGCATGAACAGACCTGACTAAATAACCCTTGTCTCCCTTTATTTCTCACCTGTCTTTCCTAGTCACTTCCCCACCGTGTATCCTCCCTTGAGTTGAAACCCCCTTTCCTGATTGAAACAGTATATGTGCCTGGCCGGCATTTGAGTGTCATCCCATGGACTGAGAGGTCCCGGTTCGATTCCCGGTCAGGGCACATGCCCGGGGTTGCAGGATCCCCAGTAGGGGGCGTGCAGGAGGCAGCCGATTGATGTTTCTCTCTCACATCGATGTTTCTATCTCTTTCTCTCTAAAAAATCTATAAAAACATATTTTAAAAAAACATATAAGCCCAAAGTCTAAGCACTTCTTGGAGTTTCACTTCTTTTTTGTGAATTTCTATGCATGTAAATATCAATAAAAAAAATGTATGCCTTTTCTCCTGTTAATCTGTCTTTTTATTTATATTTTTTAAGTTTAATTCACAGGCTCCCAGATACTGAACCTAAGGAATGGTTTTCCTTCTTGACATCTCAATGTGTTCGGGGCTTCTTCCCGTAGTAATCTAATGTGTGAGGCAGCCAGTGTCTTAGCTGGATTGACAGAGAAGAGACTATGCCCATGCCAACCTGTTCTCTTTGGGCCGCCTGTTAAAATGTCATAGTGCCATTCAGGGGGGTGGCAACAGTTTTGCCTACTCTGGGCTGGTACCGTCGTCCTACCTCAGACACGGGGCTTCGAGAGGGAACCGGGTTCCAGATCCTCATCTCACTTTAGTCCCTTTACTTCATAGGGGTTTCATAACTGCGTCTATCCTACCCTTCTGCTCCAAGATAACCTTCATCTTACCTTTCCCACTAAACCTCTCTTTGTTTGTTTGTTTTCAGATTCAACTTACGGTTCATATATCCATCCCTTCTTGACTCAAACTTCTTATAAATGTATTTGACTTCAGATTCTGGATTTGCCTCTTAGATCTCTCAAATAGTACTTTTGGAGGCTCTCAATCCAAAGCCTACAGTCAGGAGACCGAGGAAGGCTGTGTGGACTGAGCATCTCTGGAAGTGTTAGAAAGCACGCCTGCCATTTGTGTTAGTTACTTGTATTTTTTAAACCTGAAATGGAGCCGGGGACACTTTTCTTAGGAATGTGAGTGTTGCCTGTACCCTTGGGCTTTATACCCAAGTGAAGATAGCCCAGCAGCTGCGAACGTGTGCGCTGCTCTGAAACAGTTCGGTATATTTCACCGTAAAAAAGGGGGGTCCCTCTTCAAACCTAGCCATGTGGCTTATACATATAGAAGCAATGATACCTATACAGGTATTGAAAATTCTTGGATTATCGCTTTGACATTAAGCAACCATTTCACTGAACAGCATAGCACTCAGCATCTGTGCCCTTTGAACTTGTGAGAGTCGTAAAGAGCATGGGGCCGTTATTTGACTTAGAGGTTTTTCAGTGAGAGTCAGACATCAGTGATGAAGAGCAGTGGGCATGTATGACTAATACTCCAAGAGGGTTTTTGTAACATCGGTGTATTAAAATATTTTGTTAATCTCATTTATGTCCAGCTTTTGAGCAAGCTTGACAGCGTGCTTGTGTAGCTATAGCAGCGTGACTGTCCCCGCATGCATTTGTCATTAGTAACCCCACAGGAGACAGCGAGATTGTCTGTCTCAGCAGAATAACACTGGGATGGTAGGCAGCTCTAGAACGCAGGATTGCGTTGCCAGAATGGCACTATTTATTAAGCTATGATAACGCTAATGTTCCTCTTTGATGTATAGCGTGTGCGACTTCAGCTGAACTCGTAGAGAGCCGTGAGGGTGTTTCATTGAACAGTTAGTGTGGCAGCCAGCCAGAATACATTTAGCCTAAGCGCAGATGACGGGCTGGTAATGAGGGAGTGATTGATGACCACAGCTTCTTTATGAAAACCTGCTTGATATGCTGGGGGGGAAATGCATTCTAGCTCTTTTCATTTCATTCCCTGTTATATTACTTATTTTTCCCGTGGAGGAGCTTTCGGGGGCTCATGCTTACACACTCTTGGCGTCACTTTTAGGTTCCAATTGAGCGGTGGTAGGACTTTCAGAAGTCCAGCCCTGTGGCTATATTTATGTATAATTCAAATCTCAATTTCAAAGGGGTCTTTAAAAATCATTTTAAAAAACTGAAACTGTGTTATCCATAAAATGCTCCAATATTCTTACTGTGTATCTTTTTCATGTTATGCTTTCTCTGAATTTTTTATTCCTCTACTGTATTGTAAAGATTTGTCCACACATTCCTCTCCCCACCCTCATGACTTCAGAGGGCTGTTGACCTTAAATGAACAGTCAGATATTTCTGCAGCGCAATGGGTTTGTCTGGGAACAACGAAGATTACAGTTCGGGTGACGTGGTCTGAGGCGAACCACATGCAAGTCCCAAGAACAAAGGAGAAACACGGTGGTTACAGAGGAAAGTGAAGCACAGAGGGGCTGCTGTAAACAGTCTGTGGGAGGAAACTGGGTGCTTGAAGTGTAGTGACTTTTCATTGGCTGAGATGTAACAGCCTTTCATTGGCTAAGTGGTTGCCAAGCAAGAAGGAGATCCTCCTTTTTCCAGCTGGAGCAGTAGAGAAGAAAAAATCTTCCTGTTGGAGATGGAGAGTAGTCTCTTCCCCTTTGGGGTAACTGACAGTGAGTGGTAGGGCATGAGAGCTCCCCCTACAGGTCCTCCCAACTCCAAGGAGGTTTCTGTTGATTAATCTTCACGGAGCCGACATTCATCTAAAATTGCAAAATATGTTTCAAGAAAATTCTGTTTTCCCTTCTTCTTACATTTTAATGGTGTGTGTATGTGTGTCCTTTTTTCTGAATAAGATATGGAAAAGGTATTATTTCATATCTATTTTTATGCATGAAACTCCTTTGACTTAGTTTTGAATAGAACATTTCATAGACGCACCTTGTGCTTTGTTTTGTCCATCTCTTTATTGTTTTATGCATTTGCTCTCTTACTTGTTGTCGACATAAATCATGTCTCAGATTGGTTGCACATAAGCACTTATGATTGCAAAATGCCACTCTGGTTGCCTACTGACCTGGGACCCAGTGGAGCAAGACGCAGGATTGACATTTCACCCTTAATACATCTTGCTTGTTGAAATGCCAGCAACAAGTAGGGTTTGCTGGGATTGAAGGGGGAAATAAACTGTGCCTGAGCTGGCTTGATGGTGGCATGCTGGACCTCAGCTTTGCCCATCAGAAGACAGTTTGTGCCCTTTTGTGCCTTGCACCCGTTACTCTTCGGGGCTTGGAGTGACCACCATAATGCTCCAAACGCCTGATCCCACCCCTCACTGGGACAGCTCAGTGACAGTTTGAAGTGACTGGGAAATCCATCTGGGATCCCCACAGCCCACATTAGGGGTGGTTTCAGCCAAATGAGAATGAATAAGCTGCTCTCAGAGGCCTGGGACATACTTACGTTTTGTTGTTGTTTTTTTCAACTACCTCTAATCTTTCAACTATTTAAGTTATTAGAGAGCCTATCATGAACCACATGGAGACGGAGGAGTACTGGGGCCCCAGTGAGGTGGGCTGAGCTCTCGAAGCTTTTGACAATACTGCCTATCGACAGGCTTTGCAAAGGGCAGGAAGTTGTATCCCCACTGTAATTCTTTACTTCGCTCCCATCAGAACACAGCAGCAGAATCAGTGCGGTACACCCGTGCCTTCTCCTGGAGGACTTACCTTTTATTAACGAGTTGCTCACCACTATTGCCACCAAGCCACACTTTCTTACTGGAGGAAAAGAAACTTGTTATTTCCTGGGAAAAGTTTCTGGTGGCAGAAATTTGACCTAAAATGAATTGTTTACAAGTTTAGAAGAAAGCCTTTAGAAGTCAACGCTGCAGCTGAGAAAGCCCCAGCTCTTCCTCCAGGACAGCGCGAAGCCAGCAAAACACCGAGCTCTGGGTCCTGGGAGCGGAGGCTCGGTCTCGGAGCGTGGCGCTGCCGCAGAGACACCTGGCAGGTGCCCAGAGGAAGGCAGGGCCCAGAGGAGGATGCGGAGGGAGCCAGAAGCGGAATGACTGCGGAGTCACGGAGAACCAGACACGGCGAGGCATGCAAAGCACTTGAAGGAACTTTGGAAAAAAGCAACAAAACGAAACACAACAGTAAGGAGGGAGCGTGGGAGAAGAAATAAAACAAAGTGCACAGAAAATCTTAGCATAACATATTTTAAATGTTAAGTATAAAAAAATTACATTTGTATTACACAGTGCTTTATAGCATACTTCTATTAGTGTATTCAATTCTCACAGCCCGGGTATAGATTTTATGGTCCCCATTTTACAGGTGAATGAGAAAATGTAAAAGACCTGCATGAATGGTAGTGTGGTTTAGATCCTAATTTCTAAAATCCATCCTTAGACTTTGCTGAATATATCGACTGAGGACAAAGACTGCTACATTTTAAGCTTGTCTTCTAAGGAGTGTGGGACACTATTTTAAATGTGATTGTTAGGACGGTCTCTCTGCGGAGAGTCAGCCGAGTAACTGAATTATGTGAGGGGGTCAGTGGTGTGAGCTGCATGCAGTTGATAACATATGGCTGTACCCCCCCCCCCAGTAAGGGACCAACCGTCTCAGATGACAGTGGGGGGCAGGGTGTGAGCAGCCTTCCAGCAACGAAGGGGGCCCGCCAAGCGCCCCGGGTACCCACCACCGTGGCCCATGGCTCTGAGGTACCTGTCCACAGTGGCTCCCAGAATCCTTAGCAGGCCTGAGCTCACACCTCATGTTAACTTGCTTGAAATCACCCTTCACTTTCTTCCCTTCCTGTCTCCTGTCTTGATTCCCCAACAGGTTTTGTTTCTGAAATCATCTCCCAAGTAAACTACTTGCAATTAATTTCTTATCTCAGCTCTGTTTCCGGGAGAACCCAAACAAAGACAGCGACAGCAACGAAAGTGCTGAGAAGGTCTCAGGTCCTGCATGTAGTTCAGAGGTGGGGCTGGTAGCGTGTACTGTAGATCCTTTATGTGGTGCATGGGGGCAGGGGTGTCGAAAATCAAATAAACCAGCAATTTGCTCTTTGAAAAAATAACTGTCAACTTCAAAGGCACAGTAATCGTACATAGTGTGTGTGAGAAGTCACTAGGTGCCGGGCACACCCTCTGACCCATGTTGAGCCAGATGAGAGATGCCTGTGTCCCCTTCACTGGGACTCCTCCCAGGGCCTTTGCGGAGGCCAGCATTCCGAACCCAGCTGTCTAGGCTCCAAGTCTGCACAGACCCACCATGCTTTGTATGACAGTACCTGGGACTTACCTTAGTATTTACTAGTTCTATTGGCATATAATGAAAGATAGTCCCGAATTTTTTCTTCTAACTTTTTTTTTTTTGGCTTATCTAAAGCATTTTGTAATCTAAGTAGGATTCGGCTATCACCTCACAAATTATGGTTCTTCTCATCTCCTAAAAATTATGAAGAGGTATTATGATTATCATAATTGTTATTATTGGCAAGATTTCTGAGTGGTGCTGGGTATCCTATAATTAACTGTTATTTGATACAATTGTTTGAGAATATTGCTCTGTGCTTGATTGCAGGACCCAAAACAGCAGGCAGCACATATATAATGCCAGAGGCATTTCCTCTTATTACTGGCTGACTTTTCAGATGACAGTTTAACTATCAACGTCTGACAACATTTTCTCTCTGGCTTGCGTGAGAAAAGAGTCTCTGTGCAGACTGGCTGTTATCTCGGAGCAGAATATGCACGGCTCAGGGTTCCGGTTGCTTTAGAATCAAGCTGTGGGAGGAACGCTGAGGCCCAGGGAGCATGCTCTGAAGGCAGACAGCCCACCTGGACCCAGAGCTGGGGGTGTTCGAGAGCAGCACATGGGTGGGAAAGCCCGGGGAGCAGGGCGATGGAGATCTGGTCCATGAACAGGACCAGGGTTTCGAAGATCTTTCTCTTCCTTTCCTGTCACATGGGGCAGTTTTCATATCCGAGGAGTCTCCTTCTACATGGCTCTGAAACGGGTCCCTTATTTTCATTCCTTAGTTAAGGCGTCTGTCTTCCAGCTCAGCTTGGAAACCGCCCTTTCTCAGCACAGCATCTGACGTCATCACCTGGCTCAAAAACCCTTTATAATTTGTCTCCTTGAACCCAATAGTATTAAACTTATAATAATGTATTTTATTTGTACGTATCATATGCCCTGTGGATACATAAACCGTGTTATCATAGATGCTGTTAGCAGTGTAATGTTTGATGATAACCTGTTGATAATGTCCAGCTCCCCCAAGTCGCCAGGATGGAGAAGTGTCCCCAGGCACAGAACTTGGGGAGAGGGGAATGGGTGTTACTCAGAGCAGGATTTTCTGTCAAAGGCAAGGTGGCGATTGGGGGAATTCACAGCATGGCCCTGTGGCAGACGACAGAACAGCACAAGTGCGTAAGACACAGGCGTCCAAGCTCAGTGCGTGACTCAGAAGATAAAAGGGACATGATGGTACCTGCAAACCTGAGAACTGGCCGAGCGGGAGGTGAACCTGGGAGAAGCACCTGAGACGAGGCTGTCAGTTCACAGTAGAAAGGGGCGACCGAGCAGGTCAGGGCAGTCCACGTCCACGGAAGAGAGCGCTGAAAACTCCGTGTGTCTAGAAACGGTATGTTTCAAACCACAGGGATTAGCATGCAGGTAGGAAAATGTCATCCATCCTGAAAGGCAGTGGGTTGTAAGTTAGAGCAGGTGGGCTCCGAGTCCAAACCCTGGGTCTGCCGCTGAGGCTGACGTTTACCTCGGAAAGGTATGTCAACCTGTTTCAGCCCCACTGTCTCCTAACGACACTAAAAATAACACTCTAGTTCACCGAGATGCTGTGGGTATTGAGCGTTCAGTCACCTGGAAAATACCTGGCACAGAAGATGTATTTCAAAAATTATGTTACCCTCCGAGTTCTTCCCGTCCTGTGTCTTTCTGATGACCGTCAAGCTAATGTGGAAGACGTGCTGAGCCTTGGTCCTTGTCACCTGCACAGGTCAGGTAACTGCTGACAGCCGACAGCGGTCCGACCTGGTGTTAGAAGACTTGCTTCTGTGAGGAGATGGGCACATCCCTGAGGAACCACAGACCGAGGTGGAGTTGGGGAGAGAACCGAACCCACGCTCAGCAGGCAGAGCTCCGGGGTTGTGACAAGTCAGTGCTTGCTTCTCCCGCTATTGGGAGTAACCGGGAGAATTTACTTCCAAATGACACTGAGACGAAAGTCACCTTAAAGTGCTTGAGGTAGCCGGATTCGTGCATACATCTCCCCATCACTTCCATAATTGTTTTCTCATCTAAGTTATGTTGGTATCACTGACATTTTAAAATTATTACAACTTTGACTAGAGCTTCAAGTACTTTTTTCCTGTTGGTCTGTTTCAGCAGACACGAAGGAAGTGCTGAGAAGTGCGAGAGGCTTGGCACTGGGAGAAATAGGAAGTCATTCGCTCAAC
Source organism: Tadarida brasiliensis (assembly GCA_030848825.1). Taxonomy (NCBI): domain Eukaryota; kingdom Metazoa; phylum Chordata; class Mammalia; order Chiroptera; family Molossidae; genus Tadarida; species Tadarida brasiliensis. Next base: position 3,589,584 of record CM061275.1, on the reverse strand, counting down.
GCATATTGACGCACGTCCGGCTAGGTTTCAGGATTCTCCTGGGACATTCTGAGCAGCTGAGTACAAAATGGTCATGTCCCACTTCCCGGGCGGTGACTGACTTGCACCTTTATATCGGACCAGTGCTCACGGCCGCTGAGGCACAGCGACACTGCTTCTCCGGCCACCCCGCTCGCGCACGGTGATCGTACCCGGTCGTTGTCCGCTCCACACAGATAAGAATATAATTTGGTGCAAGTTGTCTGAAGTAGGAATCATTTTATTAGGCACCTCTAGCAATTCTGAAAGGAGCGATTACATGTTATAATTACCTAATTGATTTGTAGCCAAACAATTGATTACACCATATAGAACATTCAATTTGGTGAATTACCAATCTGTGTGAAATAAAATAGTAAAACTCTGTCCAAGTCTATAATCCTTATAGAAACTCAGCATTGTGATATGTTCTCCCCAGTTACAGTCTGGAGTATATCACACGCCAAATATAAACAAAGTGAAAATACTGAAGATAAAGCATCTTGAGCGAGATGACTGGCTGGTGCTGCAGAACTAAGACGCGGGACATCCTCGGGCGCTCCAGGTCCTTCCCGTGCGTCACACTGCCTTGTGACCCGGTCTGTTCACTGACAAGGCTAAGTGGTGGTCCGCGAAGCCGAGACCCCGCGCTCCGGGCTGGGCTCAGCCTCCCTGGCTCAGATCCTGTTGGTTTCTGAATTGCTTGGCTGCCTGGGTTCCAAGTCTGTCCGATCTAGGAACCGCCCTGTGAACCTGACTTCGTTAAGGTTGAGTCGTCGCTGTAAATGCGGACATACAGGTGCGACAGCCGGCTGGTCACACGGGCACTCGTCCCCACTGTCTGCAGCCCTGGTGCCCGCTGCCGGTGACTTCTGTTCCAGCGTGGGGGGTGCGGAGTTCCCGCAGAGTCCTCTTCTAAACCGACTTCCGTGGCGCTGTGGTCTTACGGTTCTGGCGAAGACAGTGTGGGGGTTATAGACGGGACACTGTGTCATTTTTCTTCATACTTAAGCCCCATGCTAATATGTAGGAATTGGGTCTTGGGATCACATGTGGAAGGAAGGAGGGAAAGAGAGACAGAAAGAAAGAATATTTTCATAGCCTTAATTTTAGTACAAATCTCTATTCGAATACACTAAGGGATTTTAGCACAGCAGTAGCATATCTTTCTGTGGGCTCCCTTTTTATCCACAGCATTAGACATTGAAATGAAAAATTAGGATTGTTTAGTGCTGTACACATCATTCACCTAGGAGATAGAGGTATATTTTCATCTTGTATGAACCGGTCCTCACTTAGTGACCTGACGGCTATTGAAGCACGGAGGTGACAGGGGCTGGTATGTGACCTTGGACTTGTCACCTGGCTGTGCTTGGGAATCGCAGTTTTAGTACATCCAGGTTGTTTGTGTGAATAATTAGGAGAATAATAGGTAAGCATCCAAGGTCCCTATATTGACCCCTGGTCTCTGAATGATAATCGTATCTTGTCTCAAAGAGATAATATTTTGAATAAGAATTTTCTTCTTAGAATAATTTTCAGTCTCATTATCCTAAAATTACATTTGGATCCTTGTATATTGAAAAAAAGGATGATTCGTTCACATATGTAGGGAACCTTGCTTTTATGATGTTGAGAAAAACTGAAAAACGAACAAGTAAAACTGCAGACCACGCCTTCACTGGACTGACATCAGCTGAGCACCTACTGTGCGCCAGGCAGCGGGAACACAGTGCAGACGGAGCAGGGCTTGTCCTGTGAGCACTCACAGACAAGATTAGGAAATTAATTCGAGTGACGTGAAATTGTTGAAGGAAGGGAGGGATGAGACCAGGGCTCAGAAACGAGGCTCCTGTTTTCCACGCGAAGGAGTTTCCCCGTGGGGAGGCCCTGGGCAGTGACAGGGTGAATTTTCCACTTCAGGGAAATTCCCCGCCAGTGACGTGGGGGATGCCTCCAGGAAGGTAGCCGAGAAACAGGAAGGTCGGGGTCATTTCGGACACGTCAAGCCCCTTCTCGGGGCTAATCATCCTTGAAGCACCTTTTATCTCAGTGTTCTCTGATTTTCTAAAAAGTTTCTGTTAATTTTAGTTCATCAAACGTACAGGGGGTGTCTGCCTAGCTTGTCTTCAACCTTTTTACTATAGCATTTCACATGTTAAGGTAGCAGTGAAACCCTGATTTGTAACATTCAGTAGACTGTTCAATACACTTCATTAATCAATAAGAAAATGTCAAAATTAGATACAAGACTCTTAATGGAAAAGCATTGTGCAGTTTTTGTTGCCGGTGATTGTCTCCGTTGTCAAAGTTCACGTTCATGGGAAGGAAGCTGGAGATGAATCGCAGCCTGCCTAGCACGGGGGTGGCTGGAGGGTGGGGGCAGAAACCAACCCTATTGCCATCGAATAATTTGTCCTGGGGTTGGAAGACATTTCTCCTGTAATAATTAAAGCTAAAATTAAAGATATATTATAGCTGAAATTAAAGATATAATTTGCTGCTTAGTAAATGATATATGTTTGATAACTTCAAAAGGATGCTACCTCCCTTAATTTTTGCAGACCACGGGGTTTTCAGCGAGGTGCGTATTAACTGCAGAGATAATGTTTCTATATGTTAATAACTTTAAATGAAAAACACTCAAGCTATTTTCCAGCCACATGGGAAAAATCATTTACATCCTTAAAGGCTTATTTTATCATTAACCCCTTCATTTGAGGAGAGTGGATAGCCATATGTAAAGTATTAATTCCTTTCACATTAGTGCTAATAGCAAGTATTTTAGACCCACTGGTGTGCGAGGATTAAAAGCCACAACATTAGGCAAGCTCCAGGACTGCTGAGATTCGTCCTTGTTGGAGCAACCTAGCAGGAGCCTGTGACGAGGCTCTGTTAGTGATCAGACGCTCCTGTTTCTTTTATCCTGGGAATGGGACTCCACAGAGACAGGGTCACATCGCGTCACTACGCTGGATCTGAACAGCGCAGGGTGCGGTGGGCCTCGGTTTACCTCTCACTAGAAATGCAGGTTGAAAGGGTGGATCTGTGGCCCTGGCCGGTTTGGGTCAGTGGTTAGGGTGTCGGGCTGCAGACCAAAGAGTCCCAGGTTCAATTCCACTCAAGGGCACGTACCTTGGTTGCGGTTCATCCCCGGCCCTGGCCGGGGTCCTGGGGGAGGCAGCCAGTGAATGTGTCTCTCTCACGTCGGTGTTTCTCTCTCTCGCTCTCTCCTCCTCCTCCCCCCTCCCACTCTATCTGAAAATAAATGGGAAAATATCCTCAGGTGAGGATTAAAAGAAAATGAAAATAAATAAAGGGTGGATCTGTGGAAAGAGCAAACTCCCTACGTATTTGCATTATGGCCTGAGTGACACACGAGACGTTCACGCTCTGTGGTCAGACGCGAAAGCCACGCAGCCAGCACAGCTCTGGGGACGTTACTTCTGCCGGGTACAAGCGGGCACTGAGAAGTCAGTAAGCACAGACGCGCTGAGCTTCGCTAAGCATTTTGAAAGAGGAGAGGGATAATATGTTCATGTATTTCCCTTCTCAGTTCTCCCACCTTGTTGCCATGTCAGCCTAGAAAGTATTTCCTGGCCTCCGGTCCTCACGTTCGCTTTCGTTTGGCTGGACCCCAGGAGTGACAGCCCCACACTGAGTGACCAGCAGAGCCCGGGCGCAGACCAGTCGCGAGGTGCATCAGCCGTGACGGCTTGGTGGTGAGCAAGCCTGTCGCCTGGCTGAGACTTCGCCTGGCACGCTGGCTGCCTCATCCCTAATTTGCCTGGGTGTCTTCAGCCATCCTGGATGAGGGCAGGCAACGGATTCTTACTTATTTCTGTCTTACAAGAAAGTTAGGAGAAGGTGGGAGATACGAGAGGTAGGAAAGGAGAGAGGCCAGCCTGCCTGGAGCGGCTGTCCCTGCTGTCCCTGCTGTCCCCGTGAGGGGTTTCACTGCTGGAGGAGCCCAGATACTTCAGTGTTGCGTCTTATTTTTTGATAAAGCTACACTATTTTTATCACTCACTCGTCCTTCTGAAATGCACACATATCATACAGACAGACAGACAGACAGACAGAGACCTTCCTTGTGGACCTGCAGTTGTGCACATAACACTGCCCTCCGTCAGCACGAGCTGGGCCTCCGGAAGTTCTGTACCTAAGTTGTATATACTGTATATAAATTTACAGTAGTATATTTGTAGCCAACTTTTTTTTTTTTTAAATCAGAGAGTCTAGTGTTTTTAAGATATCTAAAAGAAATGCTTTTAGTTCCCTGAAAGCTTCCCTGAAGGGTCAGTTCAAGAGCTGCCCCATTGGCCCCGGCTGCCGGCCTCTGCCCCTGTCCTGCCCGTGGGCCTGGGCAGGTGGGCTCTGCCTCACGCTGGTCCGAGCGTCTCTCGGCAGCCCCCGCTCGACCACACTGCCCTTGGGTTCGCCTCTCTGCTGACCACTTGGCCAGGCTGATGCCATTTCTTTTTACCATTTAAGATGCTGGCACACTCCTGGTTTCGTTTTCGTCAGACCTCTGCATTCAGCATGGCCTTGCCTGTGCAGAAATGAGTGAGTCGCTGCACTACCTTCCTGGCACAGCTCATGCACACTGACCAGCTGTGAGAGCCTGTGAAAGGCTGCTGCCCTCCAATCAGTACATGTTCTGACTGTCTGCTTGAAATCCATTCTGACAGACAGAACGACTGTGACTTTCCATTGTTAAAAGTTGCATGGAGAAACAGATTCCATTCCTCATTAACTTCTGTTGGCTGAGGCAGAGTCATTGTTGTTAAAATAAATATGCAAAATGCTTCCCACTTTCATGTTTTCTTCTCAGAGACTTTTCAAATCAATTAAATTGTCACGGGCCACAGTACATATTTTAAAATCAAATGACAACATCCATCCCCCCGCCTGGTAAACAGCACCATACCGCTTTGTTGGTGTTAGAATCTCAGGTAATCACCCCTGCCAAAGTGAGTTTTGAACTCAGAGTCTTTTACACAGTTACATTTCAATTTAAGTCTAGTAATATTTCAGTTTACTTATAAATGTGCTCTCTGAGCTGATGAATGATTGATTCACTCTTATTTCTTCTTTGACTTGAGCATAGCATATCTCTATCCATCCATCTGTCCATCCATCCCTCCATCTGTCCATCCATCCATCCATCCATCCATCCATCCATCTGTCCATCCATCCCTCCATCTGTCCATCCATCCATCCCTCCATCTGTCCATCCATCCATCCATCTGTCCATCCATCTCTCCATCTGTCCATCCCTCCATCCCTCCATCTGTCCATCCCTCCATCTGTCCATCCATCCCTCCATCTGTCCATCCATCCATCTGTCCATCCATCCATCTGTTCATCCATCCCTCCCTCTGTCTATCCATCCACCCCTCCATCTATCCATCCACCCACCCATCTATTCATCCAGTTATTTTATTTCTTCATTCAATACACACACATTGACCATCCCCTGTATATAGCTAGTGTTATGATTGGCACTTTGCATAATTAATTTTATTTGATCCTCACAGCAGTCTTCCAAGACAAATAACAGTATCTTAATTTTTCAAGTAAGAACATTTGATGCCCAAAAGTCAAACTTGCCAACATTAGATTCCCGAGGATGTTCTTGTCTTTGTTCCCTAGCTCAGCCCTGGAAACACAGGGATCCCTTAATGAACGTTTATGAGTGAATGAATGCATGAACCCAAAGATGTTTTACTACATCTAATACCTATATAGTGCCCACGAAGTACCACAGACACGTCTGTGTTTGCCCGTATCCTCTCTTACTCATTACAGAAGCTCCACTAAGGTTGGTGCTGTTGGTCTTGTACTTGCTTCACAGGTGAGGAGCCTGTGCCAAAGGTGGTAAACCCATGTGACAAAGCTATAGGAGAAAGTAGTCGAGTCGGGCATTGGACTCGGGCCCCGGCTTTGTGGGCCATGCCCTTGCCCATGCTCTGTTTTTTGTCTACTACAGCGCTGATGTATTGAGAATGCTCAGAAATGGTTTGCTACAGTGATGTTGGTGATGTAGAATAAGAAATTTTGTCTGATATGTTGAAAAAACTCTTTTATGGTAATATAAAATTAAAATTTTTTTTTCCTTTATTGAATTTAGAGAAAGAGAAAGGGAGAGGGAGAGAAAGATAGAAACATCAATGAGAGAGAACATCGTTTGGCTGTCTACTGCATTCCCCCACTGGGGATCGGGCCCACAACCTGGGCATGTGCCCTGACCAGGAATCAAACGGGCGACCTCTTGGTGTATGGGTCAATGCTCAACCACTGAGCCACACCGGCCGGGTTAATTATAAAATTTTCAAATGACAGTTGCACGGCTTATCTTCGTAAGCCCCTAGAACACCGTATAGTCCCTCTACTTTTTATGATGAAATACCCTATTTTTTATCTTTATAGAAAAATAAGAATGTCTGCATGTGTGTGTAAGTCATTACCAAATGCAAGTGTGTGTAAGTCATAGACGTGGGGACAGTTACAGAGACACAGCTGATACTTAAGCTGGTGATGTTTCCTCTTTGCCCGTCACAGTCCACCTGCATTTTCAAGCCTCTGCAATGTACCGGTGTCCCTGGATATGTGCTTTGGAAACAGCTAACCATGATTTTAATACATTATGTATTTTTTCTTTAATTGCTTAAAAATAAAGGTTTTCGCATGAAGAAGTTTGGCACAAAATTATCTTGATGAAGAAATTTGAAATAGAAAAGGTGACTCCACCTTAAATCCTGCAGCAATAAAGCCACTGGGGTCTGTTTCTGTAGTCAGGGATCCAGTGTCCACAGCGGTAGTGTAGTTTCTTACCCACCGTGGGCACCTTGTCCAGCCTTTCGTCTGTCAGCAGGGGACCCTGGAGGCGGGGGGCGGGGGGGTAATGAGGAGCAATGATAGCGGAGATGCATTCTTTCCTGGGATGCCAGTTAAATCAGAGCTCCATCCCCACTGCAGACACAGATCTATACTCTCTTTCGAGATGAATCCAGAATCAGGAGTCTGCATTCTTTGATTTGTGGTCAGGAGATTAAAATTGATCACTGGCCACACCAGGGAGTCGGCTGCAGTATCACAGCTCAATGTGGTCAACGAGGACAGCGCTTACCTTGTGTTCTCCTTAACTGTGCACTTACAGGTTACAAATATGATCGATGCCAGGTCATCGGAGGCTGAGGGCAGGGTGTGTGACTTGAGAATATTTTGCTGTGTTTGGAGGAGAATGCTATGAGCCCTGGTAGCAGCTGGGACAGGTGTAGTTTACATTTGACAAATGAAGATTTATACTTTTTTTGAGCTGGCAAAATCCTTCATGTAGAAATAATGAATGAAAATTTGATAGTTGATTTAACACAGGTCAAATGACTTGCAGTGAAAGAAGGAAAAATAATGCTTTAATTATTACCCTTTCATCAAAGTGAATTGATGATGGGTTTGTCATTGTAGATCTGGGCTTCAAACAAATGCATAGTGCTGGAAGAGCCTTCCCAAGGCATCAGGTGAATCTGAGTAGGCACGGTTTACTTCAAACCGTTTGAAAAGGGAGCGTAGGTGGGATGGTGTGTGAGTAATTACCTACTAATCTTTAAAGCATGTGTTTTTTTTTCTTTCTTTCTTGTGAATAAAAACTACTGTATTAACATTCAGAAAATGTAAGGCACCACAAATCATTTTATGCTCAATTTTCAAAGACTAGGTTAGGCTTCTTTCTATTCTCTAATAATAAAGATTTCATATGCACATATGCTTAACCAATGGACACAGACAATAGCTTGGGGAAAGCAGGAGGGGGGTGGGAGCAGGGAGGAGGGGTCAATTGGGAAAAAAGGGGGGACATCTATAATACTTTCAACAATAAATATTTTTAAAAGATTTATATGTTATCCTCAATATATATTTTAGGTAACAGAGGAAGAAACACTGTATGTAAGGGTTTTTACTGGATTAAATCTGGCCTTGGCACTAATTAGCTATGAGATTTTAGAAAGCTTATTTTACTGCTGTGAACCTCAGTTTGCTCATCTGTAAATAGTCACAAAGATATCTGGCCCAGCCTGGCTGGTGTGGCTCAGTGGTTGAGTGTTGACCCATGCACCAAGAGGTTGCGGGTTTGATTCCCAGTCAGGGCACATGCCCGGGTTGTGGGTCCAATCCCCAGTGGAGGGCATGTAGGAGGCGGCCAATCAATGTTCTCTCTCATCGATGTTTCTATCTCTCTCTCCCTCTCCCTTCCTCTCTCTCTAAAATCAATAAAGAAAAAAAATTAAAAAAAAAAGCCATCTGGCCTAGCCCAGCCGGAGCGGCTCAGTTGGTTGAGCGTCCTCCTGTGCACTGAAAGGTTGCTGGTTCAGTTCCTGGTCAGGGCACATGCCGGGCTGCAGGCTTGATCCCCAGTCCAGGAGCATAGGGAAGGTAACAGTGCTTCTCTCTCACATCGATGTTTCCCTCCGTCTCTCTCCCTGTCTCTTTCTCCCCCACCTCCCCCCTTCCTCTCTCTAAGCATGTCCCCAAGTAAGGATTAAAAAAAAAAAAAGATATCTGGCCCATAATATTGTTGTGGAGCTCAAATATACAAGTATTTTTAAGTACTAGCACACTCTACAAATGTAAACTCTTAAAATATGTATTATTCCCGAGGTTCTAGGGAGTTGAGGCTGTATGAAGAGAGTCAGCGGGGAACAGATCCGAGCTACACCCTTTCCCGTCTTCGTGATCCGTGGAGCACATTGGCAAAAGGGCACGCAAGGGCTGGGATCGGGCCACAGGGCGGTGACTCGGCTGGCCGGGTGGAGTGGGTGCTGGTGCTCGCTCTGCAAGCGTGCTCTCAGAAGCAGAGCTCAGGGGCTTAGCGTTAGAACAGGACTTTTAAAAACGATGACAGTATTTACAGTGCTACGAAATGGCCCTGAAACCATATATCAGGATGGAAATCACCTGTTCAGAAACTGGAAAAAAAATATCAAAGCATTGATGGCTCAGTTTATTAAACCAAAGACGTTTGGGATAGAATCCATGATTTTACATTGACTTTTAAAAGTGTGAGATTTTTATTGATCCTGGCAAGATACGTGCTCTAAATACTGTGGTTCGAGTGGTTCAGGTGCTTTTGAATATAATTTAAATTTCGCTCATGTGTATATTGTATAGCTCATAGGGAATTTAAATTATTCCCAAAAAGCAACCCAGAATTTCAATATGATCTCCCTGATTAATCCACCATCCACTGGAACTGTTCCTACGGTTCTTCACCTCGTAGTAGAGAAGGGAAGACGAGACTGCCTAGGTAATGAGCTCTACTTACAGTGAAATTATTTTCAGTTACTGTTAATTAAATCTCATGTCTGTATAATGCTTGATGATTTAAGAGTTCTTGAAATAGCTCAGGGGAGGGAGTGCTGGGGAGGAGACTGAGGCAAGGGGGGCAGAGCGACCCGAGGTGGGGACCACTCGTTTCTTCTGTTCGGGAGTCTCTGTTTGGTCTTGCAGGGTCACCCACACATGCACTTGCCCTTTTGTGGGACTTCCAAATCCGGTAGAGAGAACGGTACCTCTGCCGTTCAAGGCTGCAGTGTTGACACAAACCTTGGTGTGTGAGAGGAGCCGGGTTGTTTGAATCAAGCAGACATGATGCCAGCTAAGTTTCGTATTATCCACTCGGAATTTAATTAATGCAGAGTTGCCACTGTTACCTAAGTCTTCTTTACCACATGATCTCACTTGTTTATGGAACATAATGAACAAAATAAGCTGATGATCAAAATAGATCCAGAGACGTGGAAGTAGGGAACAGATTGACAAACCTCGGAGGGAAGGGGGTTGGCGCAGGGAAGAGATAAACCAAAGAGCTTGTATGCATATATGCATAACCAGAGGACACAGACTATAGTGTGGGGAAGGCAGGAGGGGGGTGGGAGTGGGGAGGAGGGGGTCGATGGGGCAAAAGAGGGGGACATCTGTAATACTTCCAACAATAAAGATTTTTTTAAAAAAGCACTCTAGTGTGAATGTATTCTCCACTAATACGGTTCCTGGGAAGGCACAGGTATAGTCCTCCTCTGACTGAACCTTTGTCTCCCGCTTTGACTGGTGTTGCCACTGGAAAACCTCTTCCGATTCCGCTCCTTTAAATCTGTTCTCGCCCTGGCCGGTTTGGCTCAGCGGTTAGAGCGTCGGCCTGCGGTCCAGAGAGACCCGGGTTCGGTTCCCGCTAAAGGCATGTACCTCGGTTGCGATTTGTCCCCAGCCCTGGTTGGGCGTGCGGGAGGTAGCCACTCGATGTGTCTCTTTCATGTCGATGTTTCTCTCTCTCTCTCTCTTCCTCTCTCTCCCTCCCATTCTATCTGAACAAAAAATGGAAAAATGTCCTCGGGTGAGGATAAAAAAAAAAAAATCTCTTCTCATAGTTACAATCCATGGATTTCTGTTTCCTTGTTTTTTAGTCTGTCTCAATAAATCTCCTTAATTATATTGTTTCTAAAATTAATTGTAGGTCTCTGGCCTTATACTATACTTAAAATTCAAGAAGGCTGAGTCTTAAATTCAAAAGTATCTTTAAACACTTGTTTCTTGGTGATTTATAATGTACGTTATTATATACTGGATATATATGTTTCAAATTTTACATCTATTTTCTTCCGCAGACAAGAACGTCTGAATTCAGACCTCCCTTCTCCTGGCTTTCTCCCACCACCTCGCCAACCTGACTACAGTAATCCCTCTTCAGTGCCCACTTCAGCTCCTCTTCCTCTTTCTTCCTTTAAACATTGGCATGTTATCCAGGGCTCCACCCTGGGCCTTCTCTTCTGTTTACTGTGTGCGCTCTCTCTGGGATTACTCCTTAGCATTCACAGCTATCTGTGCCATCTCTTTGGTGATAATTCCAACTCCATTTGTCCAGACCAGATTTCTCTCATGCTTCCAACTTGGGTGTGTGTTAACTAGAGGACAACTCTCTTGGACGTCCCACACCCCATTAAACATGTCCCAAATGGAACCACGCTGTCCCCATTCTGTGCTCTTCCTCTGCTGTCCTGGACCACAGTCAGGCACACCACTATGGAGGTGCCCACCGAAACCAAAGGGCCCTCAGCTTGACCATGCCTTTCCCTCTGCTCCTACAGCCACTGGGTACCAACTCCTATGAAATTAACTCCTAAATATCTGAAGGGTATGCTTTTCTCCTGTATCCCCACTGTCAGTATCTTAGTGAATTCCATGAACGTTACTGTAATACTGTAGTAGGTGAAGGAGATAAAAAGTATGCCTAGGAAATCTAGAGACACGGTTTCAGATGCTATGCCCAGAATTTCTTTGAAGCATTAACATTTTATTCAAAGTTGCATTTCATTCCTCAATATCTTCATATCTGTCTTCATGTAAACACCGTAATCTAAATGACTTCTCTTTGTGTGAAAGAGTTGCCCCAGGAGGGTAAACTGTGTTTATACAGTGTTAGTGGGGTTACTAGTACCCAGGTGGAGAAGCACAGGTCAGTGTCCTTCTTCTTGGAATTCATGGAGCACCCCGGCCGTGATCCCTTCCTTCCCTTTCACTGCCTGCTGACCATCGACACACACTTCCACCAACTTGTCCTTGCTCACACTCAGAGCTGATTGTATCCCCTCCCCGCAGTTCTCCTCAGTGTGCAATCCCCACTCCTGGGTGTGTCTTGTGTGGCCCATATGGCCTGGGACCTGCCTACCTGTCAAATTTCAGATGTCGCTACTTCCTATCCCCTCCTATCTGCTCCCCTGACCACACTCTAGTTCCAGTGGATTGAACTCTCACCCCATCCTGCCTTTGCTCACCTTTGCTCATTCTTCCTCTTTTTCTACTACTAGAAACATTCATCTTTCAAGACTCAGTGTGGGTGTGATTGTCTGCAGTCCAGGTGACAGGTACTTTGGAAGCATTCTGAGCACTGGCCTGTTTCCCTCGATCAGAGAACGTACCTTGCTTCTAGCTTTTGGATCACATGACCTTGAAGTTATGCATCTCTGTATTCCTAACACCTAATATGTTAGCTAGCACATAGTAGGCACTCAATAAATATTGATGAATAATTGGTAAAATAGACATCTACGATTTCTATTTCCAACTGATCTTAATCACAGCTGGGCCCTGGCCAGTATGGTTCAGTGGGTTGGAGTGTAGACTCATACACCAAAAGGTTGTGGGTTCCATTCCCAGTCATAACACATTACCTAGGTTGCTGGTTTGATTCCCGGTGGGGCACGTACTGGAGGCAACTGATTGATGTTTCTCATCAATGTTCTCTCCTCCCCTCCCCCGTCTCTCCTTTCCCCTTTCTCTAAAATCAATAAATATATCCTTGGATAGGGATTAAAAAAAAAAAATCACAGCTGGTATCCAAATCTAAAAGTGGAACATGATAGAATATGTTTACATTTGGCTTTTTTATGTAATGAAATTTCAGAACTAGATATGTAACGAGTATACATTGAACCTGCCAAGTTTTATGTGGTTAGTTGCTAACATTTAAGGAAATTTTAACTGACACTAAGTTTAAATAAATTGTAGTTTTGCTATTGGTATGGTGTTTTATACTAAAATTGTGTTAAATACCAATGAAGGTACAAGTGTAAAAATAATAGGATTTTTAAAAGTTTAAAAGACATAAAAGCAAATTCATTTATTAGCATTTGTCATATGCCAGTCACTGTGCTAAGCAATTATCATATATTGAGATATATTATCTCATTAATCTCCCTGCAAGGCAGGTTTTATAGATAAGAAAATTGAAACAACATTTAAATAACTGATTATGCAAGGTTGCACAGCTAACCTTTGGTGGACTAGTGACATGAATGCAGGTATGTCTGATGTCAAAACTACCACTTTCCCTTGCGCCAGGACGGATATACGTTCAAATTCTGATACGAGCTGGTATTCATTCTTGACATAGTGACTGACAGGCGTGGATAATCACATTGCATTCTGGCATTTATGACCACACCCTCCGAATCTGGGATGGCGTTTGGATAAACGGTGCAGTGTAATTGATTTAATCTTGGTGAATGTGGTCTTTGTCCATTGCGAGTCACAGGCTCCTCTGAGAATGGAATGAAAAGTGAAAACCCTCTGCACACGTACGAATGAAGTGCATACATATAAAATATACATTTTTGATAGTCTTGGGTTCCTTGAAAAACACAGGCAAGGTTCAGACTCTGCTTCTAGATAATCTACCTATTCTGTGGATGAACAAATAGGTTCAAGAAGGTCAACCACATGTTTCTGACATTGTTGACCATGTCTGTCCATCAAGAATGTCTTTTGAAAAGTGATTACTTTGTGGAATTTTCTGAATTGCTAGAAACGTATTCTAATTTCAAGACTCTTACTCAGCAACAAGTCAGTAATACTAAGTATATTCCAAGTATATTTAAGCACGGAAGTAATTTATTTTTCTTATATCATACATATTTTTTAAAAGAAATCTATTAAGATAAATGTTTTCTTGTAAAATTTATAAAATTATAGTTGTTGATTTAGAGTAAGTATAAGAGGAAATACATAATTAAGATGGAATGATACTGAGCTGGGAATATCATTGCCAGACAAAAGAATTAGCGGGTAGCATAACCAACATCTATGATTGTGAATTGCTCTTTCTTCCTGTAAAATGAAGTAGTTACAACAATATAGAGCTATACTATATCGTGTTATTATCCCAGTAACAGATCTATAAAGAAATGCATTTTTGTGACTCTTCTCTTTTTAGAGATGAGGAAACACAGGTTTAAAGTTTAGTAATTTGGGCATGAACTTGTAGTGAATCGCTAATAAGTGACGGATTCAGAATCCACTAGAGGCCTTCTGACTGTGAACCAAGCATCTCTGCATGGCTTCACAGACGCGCCTGGTGTGAAGTCCCAGGGATGAGAGAACAAACTCCAGCCCCTGGGGAGTCTCCAAGCACATTGGGTGCGTGGTCTTTGCTTGGCAGCTGCCACTTGCTTCCTGGGCTTGCATTGTCTCAGTCTGCAGAGCTCTGAGCACCTGAGATTCCATGGGTAATTCAAGTCCATGACCCTAACTCTTGCGTTGTCTCACCTCTTTGCATTCCAAGACTGGAGCTAAGATTAACTTGGCTTCCAAGGAAACCGTTTAAGTGCGTTATCTAAATGCATGTTATGTTAAAAATTATTGCATCCAGCTTTTGATGTACAGAAGACGCTAGTCTCACAATATAGTTGTAAACTTCACTGGAACAATTCCAAACGAGGGGTTATCTGTGCATGTAGTTAAGAATGTATTTGAATAAAAAATGTAGAAGTGCAATTTTTAAAAATACCTTTGAGAAAGTAACTAATGCAACACAATGAGTGTGTGATTAACACAGTAGTAATGCCTCTGAGATTATGTCCTCAGAGGAGTCTTCCCCCCTCCACAGAGTGTGTGTTTATGGTGGCACTTAATGCTGTCTCCTGCTGTGCAGTGCACTAGACCATGTTTTTAGGTGGCTGGTTGAGGGTTTTTTCTGTTATGTATGTCGATGGAGATAAGTGTTTTAATTACTTTTTTAATGTCTGTGCTTTTGTATTTTTCTCTTCTCTTGCCTTTTATTTCCTGCTGTCTAGATTCCTGCCTCATCTCCACAGCAGGTGGTTGTTGCAGATTTGTTTTCTTTGTAAGCCTGGTAGATTTATTTTGTAATATAACTGTTCCCTTTTAGAATTTTATTATTAATGATTTCTTTACTTTGGATATAGTACACTTGCATAGTCCTAAATAGTAATTTCCTAACACCATCTAAGAATTCCAATCATTAAGAAAAAACTTTTGCCTGAGGCATATTGTTTGATTTTTTTTTTTTTTTGGCTTCACAATGTGAGGATTAAAATGTAAGGAAATTGTTTTATAGCAAAAGCTGAATGAAAATGAGAAACAGAGAAAAGAGGAGGGAGGGGAATAAAGAAAAGTGAAAAGGCCCAGTAAATCATACTTTCATAAATAATACCAAACACCAAAGGGCTAGGTCGGTTTTTGTGACAATAATAGGAAATCACAGCAAACATATTTTTTCTAGAAGATGGATTTAACAAGATCTTATGTTCATTTTAACATCTTTAATTATTAAAGTAACTTCTGCTAATTATGGGAATATTGGAATATTACGAAAGCATAACGAAAACAACTTGATATTTTTTCTGCCCAAGATTCTGTCATCACAGTTGTTTTATGTGTCCCTTTATGGAGAAGGAACAGCTGCTGAGATAGTTCCTGAGCACAGAAATTATTTGTCAGGAAAGCAAAATACACTCAAGGATATTTTGCCCATCTTGGAATCCTTGGGCATCGTTTAATTAATTAAAATACAGTCTCTATATTTTTTCCAAATGTGTAACTGAAGTAAAAATTATGAGACCAAAAAGGGATAGTGAATCCCATCCTCACTTTGTTATATGAAATTGCTGCATATTTGATTACAGGTGAACAAGTCCCACAGAATTTCACCGCCTTAGATTACCTGTTACGGTGATTAACAGTTTTCTTAACGAGTTTACATTGTTTCTCACCTGTACGTGCTCTCCATTGGAGCCAATGTCAAGTTCTAGTCGGAAGTTCCGTGACCCAGTCTCGCCGTGTAATAGAGCGTGTGCATCTTTTCTGCACGAAGTTATGAAAGTGAACTGAAATCCATTTTTAACATAACTGTGGAGGAATTACCATCTTTGGTTATTTTATTCCCTTCTTCAGTGCTTTTTAAATTTTATCGTCTTGCAAATTAAATACGAAAAGACCATATTTCAGCATCCATCAGATGTTTGAAATTGCGTGGATGCTCAGCACTTCTCTTGGTTCTAGACTTCACGATTAGACGTTTCTGAGTGCAGAGAAAAGACCTTATGTAATGGGGAAAATGTGATTTGAGATGGTGACTCTATTGATCGCATTTCATCTTGTTACGCGCTGACCAAATGTGTAATGCACACCACGAATGTACGTGGTCACATTGAGAGAGAAAGTAGACAGTAGTGTACGAAACAGATGTTTAATGGGGATTTGAAAAATCAATGAAATGGGTACTGTTGTGATGCACGGTGATCTGATTTCATGTGTGCAATATCGAATCACTCCGTTCTTTCTGAATTCAGTCCGAACACTCAGCACTCGGCGTGCTTACTGTGGGGCGCTGGGGAAAAGGTGGGGAGTTTTACTGAGAAAAGGAGCACAATCGGGCATCATTGATCTGTCCTCTTTCTAATCAATACATAGATCTAGAATTATAACCGATATGGCACTGTTGTCCCTTGGAAATAAGATATAAATCCTTTGAATCATCTAAGTGATCTCTAAGTGACAGATGAAGGACTCTGTGGCATTTTGGAATGTTCAGGCCCTTGAAAGGAGTATTTTACTTCTGTATTGTAATCTCAAGTGTTTAGGCTCGATATAGGAAACGTTTACCTTTCCTATTAGGTATTAGTTACATACATATATTAATAGATACATATATTAATGATTTTATACCTACATTTACACAGCTTGTGTACACCCATTTTTTTGGTACTTATTTTTTTGTCTTTATTGTTGAGAATATTATAGATGTTACTCTCTTTTTTACCTCATTGTCCCCCATTTAAATTGCTTCTTGTGATTAATTGCAGTATCTTTTGTCTTTGAAAATGTTTACTGTGAATCTTTTTATCATGTGAGTCTTTATTTTCCATAGTTTTTATATTTTCCCCAAGACAGTAATCATGACTAACATTTGAATGTCGTTTAGTTCACCAGTGTTTTCGTGTGCCGTCTCTCCCTAGTTCTCAGAACAACCCCTTCATCTGGCAGGGCTATCTTCATCCCCAAGTCCAGGAGCGTGAGTGTCACGGTGGTGAGTGATTTTACCCAGGACAGCAGGACAGGGGAACGGTGAGACATGCCCCGGTCCTCCTCTCTCCCGGGTCAGTGCTCTCTGAAGCTCAATGTCACTCGACTCCAATTTGAACGACACGGTGAACATCAAAAGGTCTTCATCTTGCTATTTCCCGGTCCTGAGGTTTGGGGCCATTGTATTCTGTAGAACGAATGAGGTCAGAGTCCCTTGTCTGACCACAGCCTTGTAGTCAAGCCAAAGATGCTGAGTTCTCACGGACCCCACTCCCAACCTGTCCAGCACTGACCCCTTACATGTGAGATTATATCAACTGTATATCATGGATTAGATGAATGTTTAATTTATGTCCCTCCAAATGTGTCATTTCATTAAATCAAACCGAGGCTTTCAGGGAAAGGATGAAAATAAAAAGAAACATTTACTTCACATCTATGCAGAGAACTTCACATGCATCATTTTTGTTTTATTCTCCTAACAATACTCTGATGAGGCGGCTGCCGCTCAGAAAGAATAGTTGGCTTGCCCAAGGTCATGCTAGCTCATGAGTGCCAGAACTGGAATTTTAATGCAGAAAGTCTGACTTCAGAGATTCTACTTTTATTTAATATACTCTTACTTACAAATAGTTATAGAGGTAAGTCACTGGCATGAAGGTATTTTTTAAAGATTAAATAAATAAAAATAAAGAAAAAGGATGGCTGTACAGGGATATTTCTTTAACAGAGGACACAAGTGGATTGCTGTGGTCCAGAGCCCGGTGTCCCTCCATGAGTTTGTTTAATGAGTCTCTTTCACCTGCAATTTTAAATTCCTCTGCATGCACCACCGGTCCCCAAACCAGGCTTAGACCACGAGGACTGAGACTACATGACATGCTTTCTTCTTGGTGATCTAAGATACAAAAGTTCTTGGGAAAGTGAGAAATGCAGGACATTGCCACTGGCCACATGTGGCTGTGCTCAGCCAGTAAACTTGCGAGGAGCGTCCTGCTCATCGGGGTCTTGTCTCCTAACATCTTCTTACAGAAGAAGCACAGGTGTGGAAAACCAGGAATGGATGTACCTGCAGGGAGAGTTCCGTGTCCCAGAGCCCTGCCCCCTGCTGGGAGCCACAGGCCTGTGCCAGGAGCCCGAGGCGGCTCTCGGGCAGAGCCCTTCCCCAGGGTTTGTGAGGCCCTCCCCAGTGACAGGTCTGTGGGATCACTGTCTTTCCCAGGATGGCTCAGCTGTCACTCAAGTGACGTCTCCAAGAACGAGAGGCATCGCACCAATGCTTGCTCAATTCCATTAACACGGAGTAAGTGACCCGGGAAGGTAACACAGGCAGACATCATGAAACCTGAGAAATTCCTGACCGGGTCCTGCCACAGCTGTGAGGACTCGGCTTGGAAAGCATACTCCTCCTCTGGTACTTGCTAGACATAGCGTGAAGCAGAATATTTAATATCTCATTCGTGCTGATTGAAGTGTGCACAACTTCTTATGAGCCCACAGAATTGACTGCACACCGCCGTCCCGTGCCATGTAGCGGTTCCTGTGGGGGGAGGTGCTTTGCAAACAGAGCAGAGATACGTGTTTCAAAGAATATCAAATATGGGAGAGTAACCAGCACATCACCAAGGGATGCACGCAAGAAGGAAGACATTTCAGAGAGGAATTGTACTAGAGAGAAAAGTCACAAGACGGAGCTGCAGCCCAGGGCAGAGCCAGCCTCTCTGTGCCACCAGGTTGGCACGGGGCCACACGTGTTCTGGCTTGTCTGCAGGACGGTAGCCTTCTAGCAAAACCCAGCACTAGGTGTGGAATGATTCATTTAGATGCCACCTGTTATGGAGCATCGCATTGGAACAGGGCTTAATTCCAACCTCATGCATGAGAGGGGCATCGTTCTGAAGTCAGAGCGACCCTGCGGCAGGCTGGGGGCCCGCGCTGCGACCTACCTGTTCTGTGGTCGCAGAGCCCCTCCTCTGCCCGCGCCAGCTTCCTCCGCTCTGAAACGCAGATCATACCCTGAGTTGTCTCACAGAGTCGCCTTGAGAATTAAATGAATGTGGATATTAAAGTCACCTATAGGCCATGCATTTGGAACAGTGCCAATAATAACTAATCAGTAAATGTTCAGTTAGATTTTCTGTCATATAAGCAAAGTTTTGTTTATTTCTTTCTCTTGGGAGAACTTGAAAAGGATCATTTTTCAGTGGTTCTTAAGGTGATGTTCCTTTGTGTCAGTACATACTGAAACACCAGTCTCAGTGACTGTTTGAGGGGAACGGAGGAACTGCCTGGATTTCTCGAAATGAAATGCCGTGTCCACGCCAAGCTGCTGTGTTTGTCAAATCTTTGTCAATTCCTCTTCATTCCTAAACCTCCTCCTTCCTGCTGAAAGGTGAATTAAAAAAGTTATTTCGGTGTCATTTTGAAATCATCCTGGTGTGGACACGTACCTTATTTATTAATATGCCACCTCCTCTCAGGGAAATCTTCCTTTGATAGATGGGTATTTGCAAGTTCCATTATCTTTCATATTTCACTTACAGATGCTTCATTTTTCTTTCTTTGTAGCACTTTGCTTAAATTTGCCAAAGTTTAATACTTTTACTCTCATTTAAGCTTTATTCTTCCCTTGACATAGATGTGAAATTTGAAAAAAATTAATACACTACAGAATACATAAACTTATCTTGACCTTAATAGCTAATATTTATTGAGCATTCACTATGTGCTAGGCCCCAATGCTATGTAAATGTATGTAGCTGTATAGCTATAGATAGATACATGTGTAGACAGATATGGATAGTTATATAGATAGATACAGATATAGCTGTAGATATTATCAGAGATTAAGGAACTATTTCCATAGCATGGATGTGTGTATATGATTTATTTCAAGGAGTTATCTTAAGCAATTGTGGGAGCTGGCTTGATCTAAAATCTGTAGTTCAGGCCTGCAGACAGACAGAATTTCTTCTTCCTTGAGGAAACCTCAGTTTTGTTCTTGAGGCCTCCCCAGATGTGGAGGTAATCTCCTTTATGAAGTCAGCTGATTGTAGATATTAGCCACATCTGGGCATCTTCTTCACAGCATCCTCTAGGTTGGTGTTTGATCAGATAAGCTGATACTCCAGCCTAGCCAAGTACACCTAAAACTAACCATCCCGGGAGCTTCCACAGACCACAGAGCAGTAAATGGGAGAGGAACCACACCAACGTCTGCCTGATGGCAGAGACCCTGCTCTGTCACCCCAGCATCCTGGGCGGCAGAAAGTGGGCTCCTCAGCCAGTGAGACGATTCCACCAGAGAGCCGGCGCGGAGAGCTTTATGTCTGAGGGCACAGGGGTGACCTGTCACCAGGTGGGGGGGACCTAGGTGTGTGTGACCGGGGCTGTGGCTAAGTCGACAGCAAGGCCGCCACAGTCATAATGGTGCTTCCAGGCCCTGCTCATTCTCCCTCTCCGTAAGCCAGAGACCTTCACCCTTTCATCTCACGGCACACAAACTAGTTACTAAAATTCTGCGGCACACCAAGAATATATTTTTTGCCAATCTGACAAAAAAAACAAAAAACAAACACACCGAGTATAATTTTATACTCACCCTGGATGGTTATTGTTGTGTTGGCTGCTGTTATTTTTTTTGACAATCCAAGGGAAAAGAGGCCCAGTGCCCCTAACAGAGTCAGGAATTGCATATTTCAACAATTCTTGCTGCACACAGGTTGAAAATCACTGCCTGAGGGCAATACCCACAGGTCAGAACGTCTAATGCCCTTGGATGTTCGCGGGGGGTGGGGGGGGGTGTCTGACCTAGCAAATGTCAAGTTCGTAAGTTCATTACCGGGATGAATGCAGAATGGGGTGCCCACAGGAATCTGAGTTGTCCTCTCTGCATCTTGATCCAGGTGAAAAAATGACATTTACATTTACCCAAGCGTTTTTTCTTGTGCAATAATCCTTGCGGAAGAGGAGAAGTCACCTCTTTGGGTCTGCTCTGTGTTTGATGCGAATGCCTCGCCTTTCTTTAGACAAGTTATTTTAGCAGTGGGTCCACAGAAAGCCGTCACAGACGGCAGCTCCCTCCGCCTTCTGAGTGGTGAGCAGACAGCCAGCTCAGAGGCCCGGAGAGCAAAGGAGGGTCTCAGACTTCGCTGCCTGCAACCCTGAATCTTATTGCCACTTAATTCTCTGGGTCCTGTTTTTGATCTGTTTTAAAGGTTTAGGCTTATCATATCACCTTGAAGTTGCACAGCCCTTCAGGTTGTTTTTCTTGTTTGTTTATGGTTTTTTAACAGGAAAATGAAGAGCTACGAACCGTGTGCTATCTCATAGGATAGTAAGATGGGAGAGGAGACAGTTCCGTATTTAAATCTTAACTCTAAGCGTGTTGGTCTGACTAATCAAGTGTAGCTTAAACTACGGTCATGTTTTAAATAGCTTTTAAGAAACATTGCTTTGTCATTAGAGTTTTCAAGTACACATTCAACTGTTTTTATGTAACTCTAACACCCCCATCTCAGACTTTGTAAAGAGTTACATAAATAAGCACACATTTATGTAATAGTTTCCATGTTACAAATATACCTGAGGACTATCCCTGTATGTCAGCAAATGGAGACATAGGCTTAACCCTATTTCATTTACAGCGAAGCCAAGGCAAAGGCAAATCAAGTGACTTGCCTCACCTTCCTAGATAATTAAGATACTTTAAAAAACCAATGGTCTTAAAATTATAAGGAAAGGGCAAAGCTTCTTGGGGGAGAAAACCGAGGGGGTGCTGGACAGGGAAGAAAAATGTTTGCTTTAATGGGAAGGGACCGCAGAGGTTTATTGCTGCTTACATACGCAGTCCACGAGCATCAGGACTCAGATCGGACGTGGTGCCTACCTGATCCCATCTGACCACAGTCGTCCTTGGGCCATGCTTATTACTCTGTGTCTGTCGGCAACTACCCATCGCCCTTCATTTCAATACAAAATAAATTCTTATCTCTCTAGAATGACCCATTTGTGGAGTGGAATGAGTTTTGGATAGTAAATAAAATCAAACTATAAATGTCCCCCGTCCTTATGGAATTGAGATGAATTAATTCTCTACTTTCCTGTGGTGAGGTGGTTGCTATCATATTTGCTTTGTTTATACTTTGAAAAAAAATGTAGCCTGCTTTTCATTTTCTTTTCCAAATTCCCACAATTATTTCCTAATTATATAATTGTTACATGCATGTTGCAGAAAATTTGGAAAATAAGGAAATAATGGAAAAATAGAGTGTATATAATCCCACCACCAGAAGTGATCACTGTTTTTGTATTGTGTTTTCCCAAACTTGGCTCATACTAGACAGTGTTTTGTATCTGGCTAGTTCATTTAGCACTATATTTGGACTACAATCTGATATCACACTTTTCAAATATTCGTTTTTATGGCTGCATTTTGTTCTCTTGTCTTTGTTAAAGTAAGACTAATTTACTCATTCTGTTGGCATGCTGGTATTCCTCCGTCCTGTGTTTTTTTGTCTCTATTTTTTTAATGTTTGCATTAACCATTTTTGCACACTAAACCTTAATTTTCATGTCTTAGTGTTTCCTTAGGATAAATTAAAAACTGTTTTCTAGAAACTGAGCACTAACCGGTTTGTCTATCAAAGGAGCCTAAACAAACCCATTTCTGCCCTTGCCAAGTAACATAATTCTCTTAAACCCTTTTTGTATTAGAAAAGGGGAGATCATATCTCGCTGTCTGAATCTGTAGTTCTTAAATGACTAATGTAATTACTAATTTTTTGTGCTTGTAAGGTATTTATATTATGTCCTATCCTAATTTTTGTTCTTTGTTTATGCCTCTGTTGAAAAGCTAATATTCCCTCTTGAAACTGAGAAACTTCTTTATATAGTAAAGACATTTTATTTGTTACAATATTCTCCTGGTGAATCATTTGCCTTTTAATTTGTTTGTAATATTTTAAAATGTAAAAGCTGAATTTTTGTGCTAAAATATATTTTTTCCTTGACATTTTTGGTCCTTCTTTTTTTTTTTAAAACGATCTTCCATATTCAGGAACTAGTCAAATATGTGTTCATAACTTTTCTTAGCTTTTGTGATGAGATTTTTATATTTAACACTTTATTACACCAGCAATTTATTTTTAATTATGACATGAGGAAAGAATATAACCTGATTTTACCCCCTAACACTGTATGTATGTGTGTGTCCATGTTCCTGTATATGTCTGTGTCTGTGAAGGTGTGATGTGTGACGTGTGCTTAGTTATGTATTAAAGGTATACTCCGAGGTCTGTTACATTGTATTATGTACATTCTTTCATGTTGATTTTCTTATAGATTTTTTCCTCTAAGAACCACATTATTTTAATGATTGCAGCTTTCTACATTTTAAAGTATCTAATAGGAAAAGTTTCTCCTCCTGCTAACGATATTTTATAAATTTTTATTTCCTAGGTTTGCCAGAACCCAATAAAGACCCCATCTTCCAAGGCCTGACACGGGACCAGGGGTTTTATACATCCAAAGACTTCTTGCCGTTTGTAGCCAAAGGCAGTAAAGCAGGTATGACGTATCGCTCTGCTCCTGATGCTGCCGCATGGCTATCCATACTGTGAATTTATAGTAAATCCAGGCTCAGCGGGAGGTTGTTCAAACTGACCCCTTCATAGCACTAATACACAGAAGAAGAAGAGAGCCTAGTATACCCATTTGCCAGACAGTCTGCTTGTTCATCTT
Organism: Tadarida brasiliensis; assembly: GCA_030848825.1. Taxonomy (NCBI): domain Eukaryota; kingdom Metazoa; phylum Chordata; class Mammalia; order Chiroptera; family Molossidae; genus Tadarida; species Tadarida brasiliensis. The sequence goes on along the minus strand of CM061275.1, from coordinate 3,565,947 downwards.
TCCAGTCAGCATCATCCCAAAGATTCTTCACGGTCCTACATACAGGTCTGAGCTGCATCGTGAGAAATTGCTTCAGAGTAAGAGTCATAACCAGACATTGGAGGACATTCTTAGAAGAAATGGCAGGGACTTCAGTTTGGGAACTACTGTATTTAATTATTTTATTTTGATATTAGACAAATGATCATATAATTTGTGTCCAAGCAGGCAGAAAGAGTGTCTCTTCTAGAACAGGAAATTTATGAAGTTCAGGTTAAACACTTTGATAGACACCTAGTACGTAGTCTGCGCAATAACACTTCACAGACCCCGGGGACAGTCTGAAGCTGATGCTGTCCTTTACTTTGTCTAGACTGGAGTCATGTCTTAAAGACACAGAAGCTGTAATATATTCTCCAAAACCAGATCATCTAAATCCTTTAAACATATATATTCTTAAAAGTCTATTCTGGCATCTAATTACATGTAGAAAAGATAAGAACTTACATTTTTCTCCCAAATTTTAAAAAACACACCTTTCTCTCCTAGATCATTTTGTAGAAGTTTACAGTTAAAGGTGTGTACCACCCCCACGTTCCTCCTTCCAAGAGATCAGGACACAGGTGGCTTTCTAAGGAAGGTCACAGTGCAGGTGACACATCAAGGGGCCGACTGCACAGCCCCGAGTACAGGCTCTTCCAAGCAAAATGATTACACTCACTGAAATTATAGGCCTACGCTGTCCATGATGCCATTTCAAAAACCATAGTAATTTATCTCGTCAGCAGTTATATTTAATCCGATAATATACCACCACTTAAGACGTAGAGAACACCTGCATTTTACCTTTTTACATGAATTCTCGTGTGAACATCAAGTCTTCATATAGGTGCTCTTGAGAAATGTACACTTAGACAGTCATTTTTCCTTTAACGCTCAATTTTATTTTTAAAAAAATAGAAAAGTGGAGAAAGTTTTATTTTTAAATATTTTAAAAAATAGTTTCAGAAATTCTTCAGTTACCTGAAGAACACTTATTCAGCACTGTAATCTTTCATTTTCAAAGTTTCCTAAACGGTAATATATAGGAGGGTTGTATGTTAGAAGTCTTACAGCATAATGGCTAAATAACATATTTTCATATGAGTGATTAACCCAGATCATGAGGACCACTGGCTTTGCTTTTAACTAACAGATAATCAGGGAGGCCAAGTTGGAAGCACAGGTCACCACCTCGCCAGGAGAGCTTGAATCGATTCCGGTTTGTTATGACCTGTACTCTCCAAGATGTGTTATAGCTATCCTTCTAGAAGGAAAAAAGAAGTCAAAGGTACTGACTATGAAATTACATACATGAGCATATTTCTAAAATGAGAATAAAACTGTCTTCCAATGAAGCAGAATAATTTGATAGCGACACTCCATCCTTGCACGCGGCGAGATGCAATTTTACACTGCTTTGAGGACAAGTGTCTTTTGAGCTGTCATGCAGAAATGGTTTCTCTACTTGAAATGGGGTTTTCCTTTCATCATTCAGGGATGTGCGCCTGTCACTCTCCATTGCCATCGATCCAGGGAGCCGTGATCGTGCTGGGAGCGGGAGACACGGCTTTCGACTGCGCCACCTCGGCGCTGCGCTGCGGGGCCCGCCGCGTGTTCGTCGTCTTCAGGAAAGGCTTTGTGAACATCAGAGCTGTCCCCGAGGAGGTAAGAGAGAACCATCAGAGAGGGGGCCTGTCAGGCAGCAGATTTGGGGAGAGAAGATGGTTCACGTGCCGCCTCCAAGTCGAAATTCTTTGCATGTTCTTGAAATTATGAAATGCAAATTTGAACGTTTCTGGGCTAACCCTAGTTGTTTTTCTAATTCAGGTGGTGAAAGTGAAGGAAAACTATATTATAATACTGATTTGGATAAAATATGGGACTTTATCTTTGTCAGCACACAAGTGCCTCTTATTCTTGGTATTAATATCTTTGAAATGTATTTAACAGTAACAGTGGACTGTGCGAAGTCTTTCGTATCCTGAACAATAGGTACTCACAGTAAAGATAAATTAAAAAAAAAACACAAAAAACCAAGCAGTAGGTACTCCACGCAAAGTGTATGGGTGTTGGGAGAATGTTGCAGTGAGAGGCATCTGAATTTCTCATCAGCCAGGTGTGAAGCTGCCTTCAGAGGGAAAAAGCTTGGTCATACTGCCAACTCGTTCTGCTGTGCAGACCAAGGACAAAGGCATGGCCACCTATTTTTTGGAAAGAGCTCTAATGTAAGCATTATATAGAATTAGTAATGACTGAACTTACTGAAAAGGACAGATTTAAAAGCGCCCCATTCTTACAGGTGACTGACTGGTGGCTAATCTTGGGTGAGGCATCAGCTGGGTGCAGGTGCCCTGGGCTGCTCAGATTGTCATGCCATTAGAGAAAGACAATGGCTTCCAAAGGACATCAGTTCTGAGAACAAGGACCAAACATATTTATAGAAAGACGAATGACTCATTTTACCCAATCAGTATTACGAATTTGATTTGCTTTAGAATGCCTGGACATATTTGGAGTCTCCATACTGGGCAAGAACTGTAACTGTAGTCAGCAGGGAGTTTGTCACCTGCAGAATGACCACGGGAGAGACTACTCTTACTGAGACACGGGAGTCCTCACTGGTTCATGGCGCGCCTCAGACGTCAGCTCTGTCCTCGGGACTCAGCACACCCCGTCTACCCTCGGACTTCTGTCCCAGCCCGGGCGGCGGTCTCACGGACCTCTGAGCTTCTCCTGCAGTGCTAAGCGTCAGTCTGCGCTATCTCACCATGGCGCAGGTAACAGGAAATGGCCGTCTGGAGTGGCGTGATTTGCCTGGGAGGAAAGAATACATGAGCTGACTTTGCTCATCTTTGTATCCCCATGTATGACGCAGGACCTCCACCAGGCATAGGAGCTGAGAAGTATGTTTCGAACGGAACATTTTTAATCTTGTTCTGATTCCAATGCCAGAGAAGTTTCCATGGCACGAGCCTGCACCCTGAGGGTCGGGAGGGGAGATGGTCCGGACGCCACTGTCCCTGCAGCACACGGTATATCACAGGCCTCTCCACTGGCAGGGCACTCGATCACTGTTTATTAGCATCACTGAGCACCTGCTGTGTGCCAGGCGACTGGACACAGGAGCGAACAATCAGACAGCTGTTCTTGTCCACGTGGAGCCTGTACCCAGGGAGGGGAGACACTCCATCACCCAACACATAAGTGGCTGCATGCAGAGTATGACAAAGGTGCTGTGCAGACAAGTTAAGCACTGTGGAAGGAGGTGGGTGGGGGCAGGGAGGGGCAAGAGGGAGCACATTTGCCCTGTTCCACGGGGTGTCCGGGAAGGCTGTCGCTGAGGTGGCTTTGGGCACAGAGCTGAAGACACGGAGTGGAGACGTCTGGGAGAGGAGCGCTCGGACGACGCAGACGGACTTGCCATGACTGAGGAAGGCCCCGAGGCTCCTCGGGAGAGAGGCACCGCGTGTGGCGAGCAGAGTGGGGGGCAGTGGGCGCAGCTGGTCTGTGTCCCTGACGCGGCGTGCCGACTGGGGAACTGGAAAGGCAGGGGAGTCCGGTGGCCTGTGTCTACTCCGCAGCAGGGTTTGTGAGAGGACACGCGCCAGGACACACCGTCCCCGAGGTGAAGACTGAATGCCGTCCCTGATGCCTGCGCACTCCTCTCCCTCCGCCGCCTCTGCCCGGACACACGCTGCGCCCACACCTGGCCTCTTCAGCGTCCACGGGGACGGAGAACGGGGCGTGTAGGATTTTCTGATATGTATTGTCTGATGGGATCTTGGATGCAGCGTGGAAGTGACGGATTGTCCGTGGGCCGGGGCCTCGCTGTGAGGCATGGCAGCGTGGGTGTGTCTGAGACTGCAGGCTGGTTCCAGTTGGGAGGGAGGGAATGCAGAACCCTGGACAGCGCCCTCCCCCTTCGAGGGCAGCTGGGAGTCACCGCGAAGGCCAGCGCCCGGGAAGGTGGGCTTGCTGGAGGACAGTGTGGGAACACCCGAGTGCTCTGATGGACAAGGCTGGGAGGCACTACCGGGACGTGCTGCAGGGACGGCCACACCCCTGCTCCGCCGAGGGGGTCCTGGAGCTTCCCTCCGGGTCAGACTCTCCGGGAGGCTTTGACACATAGCTGGGGGGCCCTGGTTCTGACTCAGGAGGTCTGGGTAGGCCTGAGAATTGGCTTTTTTAACAAGTTTCCCAGTGACACGGAAGCTGCTGGTCCCCTGCTCTGAGGTGTCGTCACCGGGGCTGGGGGTCCCCCTCCATGCTCGTTAAGAACGCACCGCGCTGCAGGACGGAGGTTTCGTGGGATGGAGACACAGGCATCACGAGCACATTGATGTCACTCTGAGTCCAGGCGTCTCTCGGTCTCCCTTGTGGCCTCACACACATGCTGGGCAGGGTGCTGCCGAAAGACTCACCGCCTGGGCGAGGGTCCGTGGGGAAGGCAGCCAGCGGCTGAGCACTGCCGACGAGGGGAAATCCGTTAATAGTTCCCTCCAGTACTTCCTGCAAGCTTAAAGAGGTGAGATTAAATTTCACAGGAGAACAGAATCCCCCCAAATGCGGGTATTAAAAGCTGTTGACAGATCAGATAGAACCTGAAGAGCGCTCCAGGCAGTTGGGACCCCTGGAAGGAGGCGGAAGGTCAGGACTCCCCCTCTGCTTGGGTGGGGATTGTAAAGGTGGCCGGGAGGACTCCGTCCGTCTCATTGATTATTACCAAGAGGATATGGAACAGAATTGTTTTAATAGCCCAGCCCCACACACGGAGAGTGTAAGAATCTATTGTTCACATACTCAATTTCTCAGTAGCAGCAAACAAGATAGGGCTTTAATTCCGCTGTAACATGGATGAGCTTCTGGACTACTCCCGGATGCCCGTGGCTTCCCCCTCTTCGTTTGCAAAATGGCAACTGATTTACCTTGTCCGTGCCTGTTTCCACACATTTGAGCATTCGGAAGGTCAGCTGTTCTGATAGTTAACGCTACTTTATTAATTTTAGTAATGAAAACAACAGTACCAGATTGCCTGGTCTGTTACTCAAAAATATCTTCATCTGTTAAGGCAACTCTGAGATAATTAATACATCTTTACGCGAAAGCCTGTGCCTTTCCTGTGAACCCTCGGGGTCACGCCCATGGAGGACTCTGCAGTGTCCCTCAGACAGCCTGACATCAAGTGATCCTGCCGCAGCCACCCCCATATTCTCCTCTGCACCTTGCTGGCTAACATGCATTTCCTACCAGTACCTGGTGCTTTTCCGTTTTTACATAATTATAAGAACTATGAGCCTGGGATTATTTTTAGCCAATAACCTGTCTGAGCTGGTGAATTTAATTTCACTTAGTAAGGGTGATGCCAGTAGTAGCTCCTTCCACACTGGGCACCTGCATGCCCTCTGAGCTGGGTTCTGCACAGAGTGACAGGAGACCTGTCAGCATGGCCCGGATTCAAAGGCACCTGCACACAAACAAACACAAACATTGCCCCCAGGCACACACGTTAATTAATGGTCCCTGGGGACTCCCTGGCACGAAGCTAGGAAGTACACCTTCAGTGCTTGATGATGACATGGAAATGACTTCCAAGGACCTGTGCATGGTTACATGTTCCAAAGGAGGAAAATCAGTGTCGTAGGAGGAGGAGACCCGAACCATTGAGAGGAGTGAACTGGCCGTTGGAGAACCTGGTGCTGGGTTAGCTATGCGCTAGTCTGAGTCGGTCCATCTGCAAAATCAGTGTCATAGCCATGTGCTTCTTAGAGTTTCTTCTGTTCCCCAAGTTCTGTGGTGGGAACATTCGGAGAAGGGTGTGGGAATGAAGGAATCCGGACAGGAAGGCTCCGTCTCCTGGGCGTGGCAGCAGCTCTGCCCTGAGCATCTGTGCATACTCCGCTGAGGCAGGTGGAGATGGCGTGTCCCCAGCAGGGGCGAGCTGAAGGCTGCTGCGTCCAGGACACGGAGATCGAAGAGGCTGACCGTGATGTCAGTACACGGGATGGTTCAGGTGGTGGGTGGGGAAGAACGACTAAACGGCCAGGAGCCAACAAAAGCCATGTCCGTCCAAGACGGTATATTTTCAAAGCTTAACTATTTTCAAAAATTCCAAAGTGGTGGTACATTATGTTGGCTAGAAATATCTGGAGAGCTTAAAAGTGTATACTTTTTAAAGGTTTTTTTTTAATCAATCACTTACATATGATATATATTATATAATATATTTATAAATTATATAATATACTAATACAATCAAGTATATAATATATTTATATAAAATGATATAATATATTGATATAATAAATTTTATATAATATACAATATATTTGTATAATTAAATTATACTTAAAATATTTATATAAAATTATGATATACTTATATAATACTTATACACATATTTATATATGTATATTGACATGTACATATATATACATAGACAGATTTAGCAACAAGGAACATTTTAAACTGATATTGAGTCATTATCAAGCCTTATTAAATACTGATATGTTGTTATCGCTCTATTAACTTTAATATGAAAGTTAGAAGTCGTTTTCCCATGAATAATATCACCTCCGCTTCCCAGTGTTGCCTCCTTGTGCTGTAAATTGAAAATAGTAACTAATTTGTGTATTTTTAACTACAGACGTTGGTCACGCATACAGTTCAAAAGGTAAAAATAAGTGAAAACACACACGAATTAATGTAAACACAGGATTGTCATTCTTTGTAAAAGTGATTTTTTTCTCTTAAAAAGTTGAATTCATCCTTCAAGGTCTGCTCCAAATGTCATTTTCTCTCTGAAGGCTTCCTCGGTGCCCCAGTGAAGCACGTCCTCGGCAGCCCGGGAGCTCCGTGCTCACTGTGTTACAGCACTGATCCCACGCGCCAGGTCCCGCTGTACCCACATCCCCCCAATTAACACGCAAGCTCCTGAAGCTGCTGGCTCGTCCAACGGGGTGTTTGACTCAACTGCAGAACAGCGTTGCTCCAAGGCAGTGGATCAGTGAGGGGGTTACATAAATAATATTTTAGGGACATCTAGGAATAATTTAAATGCATACAAATATGCAAAATATATAATGTATGCATATATGCATAATACACCTCAAAATTATTTCCAATAGCTCTAAAATACATAATTATTTTTAATCTAAATGTTAAAGCATATCATTTTATCACATTACAGTATCAACCTGACATTAAAAGCAGATTGAATAAAGTTAATTATTCCTGGTCTTCAGTCTCTTACAAGAGAGCTGAGAATTTTTTTAGAGGTGGAGCAATCAAGCCTCCTCAAGTGGGCTTTAACCAGGTTCATGTGCAGTTTCTAAGTCACAGAGTAGCTCTGTCACTTCCACAAAAAGAAGCTATGTTAACGATGAAACATCTCCAGTTTACACTCAGACACTTACATGATTTATATGGCTCTTCGGAGGGCCATGCCCCATAAATCTAGCTTCCAGGTTTGTTTTCCATGGCAATCCTAGACCACGGTATGTCTTGCCCAAAGCATTCCACAGTTAAAGGCTGTCTCATTTACAAATGCGAATGTATTTGCTTCCCAGGGAAGGGTTACAGAGTATTTAACCAGGTCACTTTCTTTCTTGAGATGAACGCTTTTACCCACCCACACCTTCCGTCCCCAGAGAGAACTCATTCCACACCAGAACTTCCCGGAACGGAATTTCTTCTCAGTGACTAATTCCTGTGCATCCTTCAAGATTAGCTTATGCAGTACCTTTTCCAGGCTGCCCTTTCCTGACCTGTGCTCCTGCCGTGTAAATGCCCTTTGCTGTGTGCTTAAGGTACACTGTGTGTGCTTTCACACTGAATATAATTGCTGGTTTGTCTGTCTCTCTGAGATTCTTGACAGGGATGATTTTATTAACCATCGTGCCTAGCACCACTTTTTGTGCTTACAAAATGTTTGGTAGATTTATGAAGGGAAGGGACTTGTGTGGTTATGAATGTTTGCGGTACATCTGATAATTCAGCAGTATTGAAGTAAAAGGTGATTGTTCCGAGGATTGTGACTGGCCAAAGCAGACTACTGAGCAATTTCCATTTGAAGTACCATTTTGGGGGTCCTCCTGTTTATACAGAAGGGATAACTTAGGAGATGTCAGCCATTAGAGGACAATCTTTACAAAGAATATTGTCTCCTCAGTTTCACTGTTTCTCACACTTGGGATATTCTAATCCAGTGTGCTGGTTTGGGGTTCTGCTCGTTGCAGTTGAGAGCTATGCTCACTTTGCCCCTGTGAATCCAAAAGTGAGTTGGCATCGTGCTTTTAATTATGGTAAATTAGGTTGTTTCATAATTTCCACAGTATGATGCCAGCAATATTAATCAGACCAAATCATCACGTTACATAAAGTTAATCATTAGAATGATGATCGTTATTGCATGCTAGAGCACTCTGTTTTTATTTTATTCAGCATCGGCCACGTCGCTTCCAAGAACGTGGAAGTAGAAATAAAGCTAAGAAGAATTTTTTCTCCACTTCCTCTTACAATGTGAAAAGAAAGTAACAGGTTGATTTATTGAACCTCAAAAATGTAACCTTTTGGATGCTTTCTCCTTCATTCCCTTGAGCTGTTATTGGTGGAGCTGAGGACGAGAGATCGGTTTGATTGCTGAATGCCCAGTTGTCCGTCCCGAGAACAGGTGCCATCAAACGAATGAATAACCGTGTCTGCCGTGAGCACTTGTTCATATACCAAACTCACGGCGATGCAGGTCACTGATGATCACCAATGAGCACTGGGTGTTAAGACGCACTACCACTGACATCAGTGAATGACAGCACAGGAGGCTGACTCATTTGACAATAAGGTACTAAGACCCCCGTGTGAGGTCAGACCACTGGTCAGTCTGGTCCATCTTTTCTCAAGGCAGTGTAACCAACAGCTGAGCAGGAACACCATCACACAAGGGATGCTGTGGTCAGGGAGCCTGTCTTCTGCATCCCCAGTGTTCCCTGCTTTGGGATGGGTGTTTAGCAGACATTGATTCCCCGTGTGTCCTACTAGTTGGTTGTCCTTTTGTTAACTCGAGTCCTGATTTTCATCTGAGCCATCCCTCTTGGTAGACAAAATGTTATTTGAGGTCTGCTTACTGTGTGTCAGTCATTTTGATGGACACCAGGAGGGCTGAAATCCCCTTGTTGTCCTTCCATGAGGCATATGGGCCGGAGGATATTCTGATTCGGCAGGCATCTGTCTGAGCGTCCATTTGCCGGTACTCGTTATGTGTTAAGTACTTGAATATCACTTCCGGGCACGGGGTTGGAAAGTTTAACAACATACCCTTTCTGTGCTTAAACGGTTTTGGTAGGAGTTTACAGTCTGAGAAATACATTTTTTACATTCTATTTTAATTTTCCACCTTTCTGTCTTGAGATACTGTGCTCTCTGTCTCCACGATCCGCTTTGTGGAGTAGTGCTCCCTTGTTCTAAACTTACCCCTCCTCTGGATTCGGGGGTCTCCATTCACCCTTTCAATATCGGGCTCCCGAGTGAACCACCTGGTTCCTGGATTTTATGATTTTATAGTGACCTCTAAACTCACTTAGACCAAGAAGCTGGAGTCTGCCGTTCCCGCTGAGCACAGCCTTTATCCAGCAACCTTGGCCTCTGATGTGCCTGTGTCCAGATCTTTTCCTATTCCGTTAGCTTTATTTGGAGAGTCAGTGACTGGAACCAGACAAAGTCTCATTCTTTCAAATATTCCAGAATTGCTGTCAGTGGACAGAATGAAGGCTGCCTCGGACTCGTTCCAGCCACACCAGAGTGGTCACTGTGTCCTCCCTTCAGAGGTCTCCGGATTCTCTGAGCCTGGTTTCTCCTGCAGGAAGGAAGTAACGGTCCTTCCTACACAGGCTGCTGTGGGGCCAGCAAGCGTCCGTGTGCCTGAGTCTGGGCGCTAGCTCCCTAAGTCAGGATGAGGGCCAGTGTGCTACCAGCCCTTTGAGTCACAACAAGGAAAAAGTTGGTTTGAAGCTAAATACTTTAAAAAATAATAATAATACATAAGTGTCATAACACATCTTCTGAGTGAAGATTAAAATGAATTATAGAAAGCACTTAAAGAATACCTGCTATACAAGTATTATTATTATTACTGTGTTGCTGTTAGGCTTCTTAAATAGTGAAAGTAAATTATCCTGTTGTCCACAAATAACTGAGAAGGTATTTACTTGACATGTGACTCTAGTTGCCTTCTATTTTCACTTTCCCAATATTTCCCTATTTCCTAAGATAAATCTTATCTCCGTTCTCCTTTTCCCAGTATCAGTACTTTCCAAATAAGCAGATATGTTCAAATGAGATCTTATCTTTCCCTTAAAAGTTCTTCCCTCTTGTATGTAAAATGGAAAATCTAGCTATTTAATAGCAAAATAGCAAGAAATGGTGTGATTTGTGCCTGCTGCCCAGCAGTCTGCTCTCACAGGTTTAGAGAGTAAAGAACACGGCTAAAATTCCAAAAGCAGAAACGCGGAATAAACTCCAAGGGGGTGTGCGCTTTCCGCCCGAGCCCTGCCAGGGAGTGGGCACGGGCACTGTGTGAGTGCCAGTTCTCCGTCCTGGTGCGCGTGGAGACTGTGCTGTGCGCTGAGGACGGAGCAGAATAGTTTCTTCACGCTCTTAACTGTTTCTACATTTTTGGCCCTCAGGTGTCAAAATCATGGTGCGAATACTACAAATGCATTTTCACACATAAAGTCATTGGAAATCTTTATATTTTTAAAAGTTTGTATTTGTTTGCAGTGTCCACTTTTTGTTTCTACACTTAATGCTAAATTTTCAAAAAGGTGTAGGATTGCCTACCTATAGTAATGCACATTCTCTAAGAGTTCATTCAGTGAGAGACAGGGCAGAGCCCACGCTGAGTCTGAGGGTGGGCCCCACACCTGCAGCCTCCTTCAGGATTTCACTCCGCCCTCTGCATGGAGGAGCAGAATTATAAACACACACTGTGGGTTCACTTATTCAAACCATAAGCATTTGACATTGTTATTCAGTCAAGTTTGGCATTATCATTAAAATTTAGCATGACTTGACATTTTTGGAACACAATGACCTGGTTTGTATTGAGGAGTGGTGCGGTGCTCCGTTCCCAGATGTGACAGAGATGATCCAGGAAACGTCTTACATACTGGAGTTGTGTATTTTATCACTGGGATTATTGAAGGAATAGTTTGCCTTCTGGAAATCACCCATTTCTGTTCTGTGGGAAATCAGAGAGGTGTGCGGGACGCAGATTCAGCCTTCCCTTTCTCTCTCTCTCCTACCTTTGCTACAGCGCCACCTTTTCATGGGAACCATATCCCACTGCTGTGTGGTAGCGAATGGTTTGAAGAATGGGGAGGGGGCAGCGAGAGAAGAGCATTGAACTACGAGAAAATGACACCGATTTGCACCTTCTGGAAGTTAGGTTCTGCTCTCGGGGTCGACGTGCCTGAATTGCCTCAGTAACACCACACACCACTTACCTAGGAGCCCTTGTGCCGTTTTCCATGCAGGGAACCGGAAGGTCAGAGGGTGTAGTGACTGTCCCAGATGAGCAGTGGACACATTTCTCACCTGAGTCAACGTCACTTGCCTCCTGTGTCCCGATCTCAGGGCCACTGTTTATACACTCACACCCACAGTGTCCGACATACCTGTTCCTTTTGATGTTGCTGACCCCTTGATTTTATAATGAAAGGAGAAATACTGTTACTAATAGTTCATGCAGTCCAATTTTAAGCCTTTTAGACAAATATTTCAAAAACATCCTAAATAAAAGACTGAATAGCTTCATGCTAATATATAGTAATGACCAGTGTTACTCAATAGTTTTTTTTATTATCTTCTCCCTAGGGGGTCTTACTAGAATATTTTCCCTAATTACTACCCCCCCATCACTGTAATTTTGATGCCACAGCTATTCTCTGTCTGTGTCTGTGCTGTGGCTCTTTTGGTAGGGGCTGGCTGTGCCACACCATTGTATCTCTTCCTTCTCCAAGAATCAGTTTTCACTCCATTGCGGGTGACACAGCTCTTATGGAGAATGCCGGTGTAGACCGAGCGAGCTCGGGGCCCTGCGCGCCAGTCTAATTGAGACAGTGGTTCACAGAGTGTCACCTCTGGGCCCACAGCACAGCATCTCCTAAAACTATGTTACAGACCACGTGCTGGGGCCTCGCCCAGCCCTGCGACACAAGGACTCTGGGCGGCCCTGCGTCTGCCCAGCAAGCCCGCCAGGCCGTCTGGCACCCACGGCAAAGCTCGCAACCACTGGCTGGGGTGGCCTGCTAGGGGCGGGTCCACGGTGTCACGACAACATTGAACAAGTTACGTGAAAGCTGTTCCCCACCTGGATGTGGCCGGGATCATTTCTGGTTTGAAACCTCGCACACAGCCTTCGCCTCCCCTGTCGGGGTCCTCCTGAGAATCCGCCTGTCTGCCCCGGGGCAAGGAAGGAGGGGACCCAGCCCCTCGCCCTCTGCAGGACGGCGTTCTTCCACGTTTGAAGGAGAATTCTCAGCATACTAGTGACGATTACACGGACAAAGCCCGAGTTCCCCAGAACAGTAGGTAGGAAAATAAGCAGATATTTCCATGTGTACTGATAAACACCCCACTGCGGGCATGAGAACAAACGTCCTGGCAGACGGAGTTATGAGGACATGTGGAAGACGCACTCGTTCCAGAGGAGCAAGCCCTTCTCTTCCTTAAATTTTCCTTTGTGTTTTTACAACAGTAAGAGTGACTGTCACTTCTTACTCCCCCCGAGTTCCTGCCGTCTCCGTTCTCCTGCCTACCATTCTCATCATCTACTTGGCACCGACTGGCCCACCCACTCTGCCGACTTTTCCCAGCTTAGATATATGTGCCCTGGTAATATCAGGAGTGTTCATTCTCGTATGTGGCGTGATTAAAGGGAGAGCTTAACCTGCAGAATGAAAGCGGTGGGCTGCTATCGTGGGAACCCTCCCAGCGCACCAGCCACAGGGCACGGCGCCCCGAGCTCAGGCCTTGGCGTGCTGTGGTCGCTCAGCTGTAGCACGGTGCCCGGAGCTCAAGGCCGTGGCGTGCCGTGGCCGCTCGGCTGCATTACGGTGCCCTGAGCTCGAGGCCGTGGTGTGCCGTGGCTGCTCGGCTGCATTACGGTGCCCTGAGCTCGAGGCCATGGCGTGCCGTGGCCGCTCGGCTGCAGTATGGTGCCCCGAGCTCGAGGCCGTGGCGTGCCATGGCTGCTCGGTGGCAGCACGGTGCCTCGAGCTCAGGCCTTGGCGTGCCGTGGCCGCTCAGCTTCCACCACAGCTCCAACTCAGGCCCTCCCACGTCAGCACGTGACAAAATGTAAACAGCAGAAAACTGGATCTCAGCTGCGGTGATAGGAAGAATGTCATGTTGATTTAAATGTCATGTGCTTCAGCCCTGGCCGGTTTGGCTCAGCGGTTAGAGCGTCGGCCTGCGGTCCAGAGAGACCCGGGTTCAGTTCCCGCTAAGGGCATGTACCTCGGTTGCAGTGTGTCCCTGGTCGTGTGGGTGGCAGCCACTCGATGTGTCCCTTTCACGTTGATGTTTCTCTCTCTCTCTCTTCCTCTCTCCCCCTCCCACTCTATCTGAACAAAAAATGAAAAAATGTCCTCAGGTGAGGATTAAAAAATAAATAAATAAATAAATGTCATGTGCTTCAGGCCATACAATGTGAATGAAAAATCGAATGTGCAATGGAGAACAAACATTTTCAAGTTGTTTTTCTCTGTTCTGTTTTGTTTTAGATGGAGCTTGCTAAGGAAGAGAAGTGTGAATTTTTGCCCTTCCTGTCCCCACGGAAGGTTCTGGTGAAAGGGGGGAGAATTGTGGGTATGCAGTTTGTGCGGACCGAGCAGGACGAAGCTGGGAACTGGACTGAAGACGAAGAGCAGAGGGTGCAGCTGAAAGCCAGCGTGGTCATCAGTGCCTTTGGCTCGGTCCTGAGCGACCCTGACGGTACGCCCCCCGCGCCACAGTGGCTTCCAATTTCAGGAGGTTGTCTTTGCTTTGACGTTTACTTCCTTCTTCTCGCAGGGAATGCAAGCAGTCCTGACTTAAGAAGCTTAGGGATGGTATTTAATGCTTGTTATACAGGATTATTTTTAAAGTGAGGGATTTGAAAAGAACATTAATCTTCCTTTTAAGCCGATAATCAAAATACATATTCTACTTTGTTCAGATGTTGGCCGTGTTTCTTCCAGAAGAATGGCTTTTCCCTCCGTTAGACCTGGAGTAAGAGAGGGGCACAGAGACGTTGTTCCAGGCAGTTCTCCGTGATCAGACCCTGGAGGGTCTCGTGAATAGGCGGAAATAGGTGTATGGTTGGACTGTCCAGGTTGGACTGCCCAGCCAGCACCAGAAACACCAAATTAGGGAGCTTGAACTCAAGTGATTTCCTCCGGACGGGTAAATCACCATGCTCAGGAAGGGAAATAGGCCCTAAAAATGGTGATGAGAAAAGGAAATGTTTTACGTCACATCCAGCTGAAGGGCGAGTCAGCCAGTGCAGCCCGTTGTGTGATGTTTCCCACACAGGGTGCCGGTGGCCCCGGTGACAAAGGCTCTGGGTGCCTTCCTTTGCAAACCCTTTACCTTCTGGTACGCACTGTTGAAATGACGGGTAACCCTTTTATTTACTGAAAGGAAAAGAAAAAAGAAAAAAAAGACGTTTCTCAGTCAGAGGTTCATTAGGAGCAATGACCAGAACAAATCTAGCCCTGTCTCGGACCTGCAGTAGCCGTCACTTGTGTCCGAGCCAGGGGGAGACATGCAAATATGCGAACAGGTAAGTCAAAACTGGACAGGCCTCAGCGCAGCTTATCTGCAAGACATCCAACATCTCGGTATCTGGGAACTTCCAGATGTTTAGTGTCATCAAGGTAAATGTTTTCAAATAGCTGGATGATGGCCTGAATTTGTCACTTTTCATCTAGATGTCTCTGTGACCAGCAGACACAGTCAGTGTGGTCTGTTTATTCATTAACTGGGTTCAGTGAGAAAAAGAGAGCAATGTGTCATTTGCATTCTATTATCCAAAAATGCACCCGCTGCTTCCTTCTCTGCACGTCACCAAAGATGGAGCAAAAGTTGAATCGTGTTTAACCAGCAAACCTCTTGATGGTTCTCCTATCATACAATCATTCGCTACCCGTCTAAATTTATGCTCCACAACCGACAACTCGAATATTAAGAACAATGTATCTTTTCCTAAGCAAAGCAATATATCTGTATTATGCATTTCCTATCATAAAAATGTTAAATGCCTCAACACTTTATAGAAAAGATAGACATATGAAATATTTAAAACAAATTTGGATAATATCCTTGGATTAAAGTTGCTAATTATTTCATTGCTACTGAGTCTAATAGCAGTTATGAGTAACCATCATTATTTTATCCAATTCTCTTGCATCGCGATCTCTTTCCGTGGACTGCAGCAGTGAGTGGGAAATAGGAGCCAGGGACACGTTCCCTGGGCGCGGAGCAGACGTGTGCTTAGGGCGAGCACAGTGCAGCTGGGCCTTTCGCTGCTGCTGGCCCACACTCGGAGGACGCTGTGGTGTCCAGCTTCCGATTTGGCTGAGATAATAAAGCCTTAGCCTTATTCAGTATCTTTCCCATGAAAAACTCAAAGTGGTTCCTCCTTTTAAAAATTCTCATCCAGCCCGGCCAGTGCGGCTCAGTGGACTGAGCGTCCTCCCATGGACTGAGAGGTCCTGGTTCAATTCCTGGTCAGGGCACAAGCCCGGGTGGTGGGCTTGATCCCCAGTAGGGGGCGTGCAGGAGGCAGCCGATGGATGTTTCTCTCTCTCTCTCTCTCTCTCTCTCTCTCTCTCTCTTTCTCTCTAAAAATCAGTAAAGAAAAAAAATTTTAAAAATAAAAAAAAGTTAACACTTGAACAACATTATTTCAATGATATATTCTCAGATTAAAGACCAAAAGAACCATAAATAAATACTGAATTCTAGTTAGTAATTTTTTCCCCTAGTGGTATGCTTTAACAATTCTAAAATTATTTTCCATGTATTCTAGGATTCAGCAAAATAGATATATGAAATAAATAAATAAATAAATAATAAAAACATATTTAAAAAATAAATAAAAATAACAAAATTAAAATGCTCATCCATTCCCTCTAAATATGCAAGATTCCCGATCACATTAAACTGAGGTTTTATTGTTTGAGACTGATTTTCAAGGCTGTCGGTAAATCAAGCACAAGGAACCTCCAACCAGCATTTCCGCTCCACAAATTTCCTTCCCTGGAAATTTTAAATCGTGTATTTTTAAAATATGGATTTCGTAACATGGGAAGTCTCTTCTGCTGAACCAACATTTGAATTCTCTCTCGCTCTCTGTTTTGGACAGTAGTACGTTGAAGAGACTTCTAGTTTATTTTATTCCCCTTCTCTCGCAACTGTGATGCCAGTGGCAAAGGTGTGCATTTGTTAGTTTGGACTCGATGAAGGGAACATGTTACCATTTGACTGACCTCACAGCTTGCTTTTTGCAGTGGCAGTAGTAACAGCTGGCCTTGTCCCCACGTCCCTGGGAGATGAGGTGACAGAGTCTCATGTGTCTTTGAAAGTGCTTTCATACACCTGAAGAAAGGCACCCCAGACACCTGCTCACTCTTTGGAAATGTCCACTTTGAAAAGATATTTTCAAATTAGATTGTAAACCCACAAAAGGCAGAAACTGTACCATTGCAGTATGTTGTAGTTCCAATAGCAGCCAACATATTAATCTGCCCAAACAGATACACGGTGTGTATTTGTGCATTTGACTTGACTTCATTCATGTTAAGATACTCATCTGATTAGACCTAGTTGTTATTTTTTACTACCCTGGGGTAAGTTTGGTTTATTTTTCTTAGAAAATATTTTTTAAATAGTTCAATTTTTCTACGGCCATTGATTTCCCCCCTGTTTTATCATACATTGTTGCATTCTTTATAATCCAATAAATATCACACTCCCTGGCATCAGTCTGGTGTAGCAGCTCAGAGTGGAGCTTCGGAGCCGGTGGCCCCGCCGGAAACCTGGCCTCCTGAGTCCCTGGTATAATAATACTTCCTGGTCCTGACCTCTTCAGGGGGATGATTCCGGATCTGCTGTCTAGAGTGGTTTTAAGAGTGAATTAACTAGTAATGTATGTAAAGCACTTAGATGCATTCCTGGCACATAGTGTGCATCTCTGAAGTTTCAGATGTGATCCTTGTGCAACAAAACCATATTTTATTTTATTTTATCTTGATGGTTGCAAGTATTACATATGTCCCCCCATTTTCCCTCACTGACCCTCTCCACCCGCTCCCTCCCCCAGCAGGACTTCACTGGACTGTATGTGTCCACGGACAAAACCATGTTTTAATAGCATGGTGTGACTGCTGTCCAGGGGTAAGAGCGTCTGAAAATCAGGACCTTGGCGGAGGCTCACAGGCCCTGTCTTTCTTAATGAGTGAAATGATACTCTTCCATTTATGGAAGAGTTTTAAATAAGGCAAGGGTTCATAGATTTGCTTGTTGTTGTTTTTTGCAGATAAAAAATTTGCACAATTTGTAACTTTATCATATGTTTGAAAAGTGTTTTATTATCAACTCTAAGGTTTCCACACCATCAAAAGGGTTTTTCTTTCACTCATTTTTAGTAGTTAGAAATCTCCATTTTGAGTTTTCACAAGTCTGGTATTTAAAGAGCGAAGGATTTTTCAATAACTTGGTTATTTAAACAACTCTTAAAAATGGTGAGATTGGGCCACATTTATTATTTGTTTAAGATGATTGCTTGTTTTTATTTTGAGAAGGAAAGAGAGAAACACTTTTGAGGATACTTAGTTTGAGTTTTTAAGTGCTTGAAAGTTATGGGATGAAATAATTATGATTTAAAATCTGTGTTTTTTTAAATTTTTAAAATTGATTTGAGAGAGGGGGAGAGAGAGAGAGAGAGAGAGAGAGAGAGACATCTATTGGCTGCCTCCCGTAAACCCCTGGACCAGGGATTGAGCCTGCAAACTTTCAGTGTATGGAATGATGCTCCAACCAACTGAGCCACCTGGCCAGGGCAAAGTGTCACTGTTGTACGCATTTTTATAAACAGAAATATTAGCAATAAAATTCAAAGAACAGATGAACAAATAGTGCCCTTTATTGCCAGATAGGAGACCTTTTCGATCGGTGATAAAAGTGATAGGCTTCCTAGTGATCGATACAGCTGAGGATGGATGAGGTGGAATTGAACACCGAAGGTCAGGTCTGGCTGGCGTGACTGACTGGACGCCTCACAGCCACCTGCGGGGGCTCTGCATTCATATTTCCAGATGTGCGTGTTCTCGGCCCCTCGCGCACGGGGTGCTTGCTAACTTCCGACGGCCGGCTGTCCCAGGCACCACGCTGCTTGTGGGGTAAAGTGACGAAGAGGAAAATGCAGACCTTGCCCCCAGGAATGAAGCTGAGTGGGAAGACTCTCTGTTTCAGTCAACTGTGCTGGGAGGAGTGAGTCCCGGGGAGCACAGAGACAGTGTGGGGTTCTGAGAAGCCCCCTGGGGACACGGCTGTCTGCAAGCTGAGTCTGAGCCTGTGGAGGGGCTTCCTGGGGGAGGGGGCGCCACAGGGAAATTATGCAACTTGCTCAGCCCACCCTGTCAAGTCAGCCAGGCACGTCACAGTCACTTTAGAAGCTCTGTTTTAAAAAAAGCACGTCTTAGAAAGTTGTCATTACTCAATTCATGCATGTTCATCTTGATACATGAAGATCTGAGCTTTCCATTTTTATTTCTAAAATCGAACTTACTGTTTTGTGATTTCCACTATTCATTTTCTCATTAGGCATCATCCAGTGGACATTCCTGAGTGTCCAGCTAGGGGATAGGCACTGTCCAGGCTCGAGGAGACACAGTGAGCGGGTCTTTGCCATTCTGGGCCTCACGGGCCGACGGGAGAAACAGGCATGTGACTACACTCTGCAACGCGATGTGCTCATCAGAGATCCCGTCTGGGCTGGGTCAGAGCTTGAGTTTCTCTGTCTGAGGCAATTTCATGCCCCAAAGTGTGAGCTCACAAATGGCCTCGTGGGACCAGAGAGTGGTGGAAATTCTGGTTAGCTGGAAGAGATACTGTGTGGTAAGACAGGGTGGAAGGTGTTTAGGGATGAGATGGCAAGGAATTTGGCTACACACTCATGTGGACTCGAGACACATGTGCTAAGCTGGGGTTTGAATGTCACCGTCTAGCTCTCCGGGGACAGACGGGAGGTCTGAACCCGGGAGAGACCTTGGGGTGGGCGTCCTTCTCTCCGCGTGGGCATTGAACCTTTTGTAATATTTTCCAAACAGTTGGAAATTAGGAACCATGGAATCACCTTGGAGGGGGTTCCTCTCGGAGGCCAGTGTGTCCCAGGGAATGAGGTGAAGCACTCCCCCCGCACAGGTCTGGTCCAGCCTGTGCTCGGCTGGCAGCTCCCACACCGTAGGCATGAGAAGGCTGGGTGATGCCTGCCTCCTGTCTCCGGCCGGAGTCACCAGTTGTCATGACGACGCTCTGCTTTTCGAGGAAGGTAAGGTAACAGAGAGAAGCGTGAGTGTCACTCCGACGCGGTTGGCCCCATGGAAGGAGACCCCAGGCTGTGGAGTGGGCAGGTCGGTCTGTGTTCACAGGAGTGCTGGAGGAGACGGCCTGGGGTTGAGAGAGGATAGTGTCCGTGAAACCAGTTAAAACACTGTTTTGTTAGTGTGAAGTGGCTGCCGGTGAAGCTTCGGGCCAGGCAGAAGCAGCACAGCTGTGAAGGACCATTCAGAATTGGGACCGGTGTCTTCAGGAGGACACTCAGACTGGGTCGCTGGTTTGCTAGAGGTTGAAGGGGGTGTCGGGGCGGGGTCTGCCCCAGGCTCCTGTGCAGACGGACTACAAATGTGGCAGGCAGGCAGGTCTGAGGGACAGGGCGATGCGTGGCGTCTGGATCTGCTAGTCCATTCTACAGCGGAATTGGAATTGAATTAAGAAAACAGGCTCGCCCTGGCCGGTGTGGCTCAGCGGTTAAAGCATCGGCCCGTGGACCAGAGAGTCCTGGGTTTGGTTCCCACTAAGGGCACGTACCTGAGTTGCAGTTTGTCCCCGGCCCCGGTTGGGGTCGTGTGGGTGGCAACCAGTCCATGTGTCTCTCTCACATCGATGTTTCTCTCTCTCTCTTCCTCCCTCTCTCCCTCCTGCTCTATCTGAAGATAAATGCAAAAATGTCCTCGGGTGAGGATGAAAAAATAAAAAAATAAATAAAAAGAAAACTCAGGCTGACGAAGCAGACCTTGGGGAGCATGCCGTATCATTTTTCTCTCTACTGCCTAGAACAGTGGCTATTCGTTGATTAAGTTAATGTGTATGAGCCATTATCACCTGGAGTTTAAATAACTTCTTCAAAGTATGGGAAACGTGGCATTTTTTCTGGAAACCCAGAAGCCCCTCCCCACCATGTGATGAAGGGGAGAGTCGGCGTTGATTGCTGCTCCTGGGTGGGCAGTCTGGAGGGGACGGTGCATGGCATCGGGGACAGTGGGCCAGGGACAGTGGGCCAGGCTCTGGTTGCTCAGGCTCCCAGTTCGCCCTGCATCGCCCGGTAGTGGAGCATGGGTGTGCTGGATGCTTCCTGCGTGCCGGCTGGCCCACGCTGGGAATGAACCCTTCCTAGGCTTTTCTATACGTTGCTCTGCTTTTAACTAGATTTGGGGCAAGAACCATTCTCGGGAACTCAATAGCAAAAACACTGCATATGTGCTTAAAAATTGTCCTAATTATCAGATTCTTCTAGCTGCGAGATATATTGCCTTTCTATTGTAAAATATACCATGCAAGGTGAGGGTGAACTAGGGGAATCCAACGCCCTGCTGGCAGGTCTGCAGAGGAACCACCCCAAATAATGGAATCTTTGCAGGTTGTTCTTTGAAGTTGTTTTAAAGAGGTGGAGAGGATGGGAGGTGGGGTCACACTGATAACAGTGTTGAAAGTGATTTGGAATCAACATCACATCGCTTACAACTTCCTTAGACATCCGCTCGAAGCACAACACGATCTTTCTGTAATTATTTTACTTCCTCTAATAGCTGCACAGGAGTGGGTTTGTTTCCCCCGTGAATAGCTCTGCTCAGAGCCTTCCCTTATCTTTGTTTTTCAGGTTTCACTGGGGGTTGATATCATAGGCATTCTTACAGGGAGACAGCGGAGAAATCCGTAGTTTTCCATCAAATCAAAGATTACATACAAGCAGTAGAGCTGCGACATGTTTTACGTTTTGCTGGGGAAAGAAGGTAGAAAATGGAAAAATTGCACAATTGTTTCAGAGAACAGAAATCATAAAACATGGCCAGTGTTGTTCAACAGTCAGGGAGTGGCAGGGATGTCCTGAGCTTTGTTGACCATGGCCTATTGTATTTGTCTTTTAAACATCAGTTAGCTTATGGTCTACTCAAAGTATACTGAAACCTCATATTCTTGTGAAATATTAACTACACTAAGTTGCTATAAGATATAAAATCTAGGAAAATTATAAAGTAATAACGTAGATTCTGCCTAATGTTCTCAGTAGTAAGTATTTTGTGTTATACATTGTTTTTATGAATTACTTGCATTTGTGTTCTTGGCTCAAAGCACAAGATAAATTTAACAATATACCTACTGAAGGTAGTCTTTGGTTAAATCAGACATTGCCCTTCATAGATGTATGTTGTAATTGGATACGTTCGAAAATTACATTGAAACCAATCAGAATGAATGAAGAGAAGGACAAATGTTGGGATGATAATGTTGGGATGAATAGACTGAAATGATTGCCTTCTTGTAAGTGTCCCTACAGAAGATTCCCAGTAAAGACAAAAGCAGATGGAAGTGTTGTATCTAATTTCACAGAGGGGGTCCTCCCCTGAGGTCTAGGTGTGTATCTCCAAATGCCCCTGAAGACCTCCAGGCTTTTCGAGTTGGTACATCTGCTGTTGATTTGTAGTTGGATTTAAAATAAAATAAATAAATAAAAGAAGAAGAAGAAGAAAAAAAAACCCTAAGAGTGTTACCTCGGTCTCAGTTTCCTCAACTATAAGGTTGAAATAATACCTATTCCGTGAGGATCGAAAAAGACAATAGATTCACATTGCCGAGTCCAGAACTAACCACAGGTTTGGGGAGCTGTCAGTCAGTGTGAGTCATTAGTATCACGCCTTGTCTGCATGGCAGTGCACCTAATGCCCTGTGTCAGGAAACTATAGTTTTGAATTGTGCATTTACTGATGTACAAAAATTGTTAAAAAGAAATTCTGCTGTATGTCTTAAGTTAGCACTGAAGTATGCCTACAGCCGATCAACAAGGGAAGGAAAAAAGTCGTAAGATGGATATCAAAAAATAACATTAATGAGCTGCTAAAGCTAAAATTACAGGAACTTATGAAATTGGTTAAACATAAAAACCATTAAACTGTTTACTGAAGCTTCACAGATATTCCGCAGCTAATGAGCATCTCTGCTATTTAAATAAGCCCAAATCGAACACACATTACATGGTGCATAATTAGTCATAGCAGTCAAACACACACACACTTACTTTTAAAGCTCTATTTAGGGAATCTTTTCCATTTGATTTATTTTGTTAATTAAAATATTTTTCAGTATTCACTTATATTTTAATAATATTGTTTCTGCAAGTTGTATAATTTACTACTGTTTTTATGTAGGCTTTGAATGCAGCTAATGGGGAATCTTACATTAAACAGTTTTTTTAACCCCTTTCTGTAATTATTTATATCACTTCTTGATCTCATTCAGCATTCTGGAAAGTTCTTTCACTGAGAAGCATATATAAGATATTTTGGGAGCCTCTACTTTTTTTCATTGCCTCCTAATTATCAAGAAGTATTAAGCGCCCAAATGTGCATAGCATTATGATGATTATGGTCCAAATCAGATTAAAGGATGATCTATTCCTTCAAGGAGTTTGTGGTCTTAAGTAGATGGTATCACTGAATATAAATAAGCAAATGAAAGTGCAGCATTTGGGAATCCAACAGAGAATTCGAAAACAACCCCCGCGTATTTTCTTCAAGGACGCTGACCTCCATGAGGAGATCGCTTCCAGAGAAAATGAAATCAAATCTTCAAGGAGTTTAGAGTTTTAAGTTGATGGAATTATTGCAGAGAAATAAGCAAATCGAGGTGAAGTGCTTGGACAGTTTTAATTCTGAACTGATTAGTTGGTCAGTGTAGGAAATGAGAATGAGACTCCCTGAAGAACACCAGGAAAACAGAAGCAGTGGCCACAGGCGATGACTGATGTCCATCTTTTGTGTTGAACTCGGGGAGCCCCAGCTTGTCCTGAGCTTCCAGAGGAGGAAATGAAATCTGTACTTTCACGCTGCCTGGATTCTGCGAGCTTACCCAAACTGGACATTGTTTAACCATAGCAGTGGGGACATCAACTAGTCAAGCCAAGAGAAATTAACCAAGTGCCTCTGCTTCCCGAGGCAGTGGAGAAGTTTTATTATAGAAGCTTAAAAAAAAAAAAAAAAAAAAAAGGAAAATGGTTTTATTTATTCTCCACAATGAGCAGACTCTCTGATTGTGGAAATAAGACCTACAAGAAAAATAATACATGAAGACAGGATAATATGAGTGCTAAACAATGGAACAACAGCTGTTACATTTTTCATATTACTTTTTCCAACCAAAAAACAGGCATGGAGTTCCTCCTGTGTTCCAGTCGTTGTCTAGGTGCGGGGCAAGGTGCTGGCCCAGGGGTGGTCCCCAGACTCAAGGAACATTTACAGAGTTGCTTGTTTAACAGAGAACGGTTGGGGTCAATTTAACATAAAAGGAAAAGAAATGGTTCCCCTGGGAACATGACCGAAAGGCTGTGCTTGTGAAGCTGGCCAAGGCTGGAATTCTTTGCTTTCCTCTCACCTCCATCGGTCTCCCCGACGGTCCCCATAGTGAAGCTTCAGGAGACTGTTTCAGGCACATTGCTAGCTTTCCATCGCCCCCATACCAAGGGCCATTGGCAAGGAGGACCTTGGAGTCAGAAATAACTGGATTCAGATTCCAGTTCTGCTACCTATGGGCTATTTCAGGGTGATTACATCTCTATTAAAGAGTTGTTTTGTGGTCTGGATGAGATATGATGTGGAAATGCCTGGCGTCATGCCTGTCTCATAGGAGGGATCAGTTCTTTCTTAGGCGAGGATGATATAAACGAGATGGAAGAAGTGACCAGGAGGAAGTTTCCTTTGGATGAATTGGAGCCCAAGAAAGACAGTTTACAGATAAGGAGAGCTGATGGAGGGACATTCTACAATTCAGAAAAGGAGATCAAATGAATGGGAATTCACCACTGGAGGCCACAGGAAGGCAGAGGGAGGAAGACCGAGGTCACAGACTTTAGTGGCTATGGAGACTATAGACTGGAAGGAATACTTGGGTGGGGAAAATAGTAGACAGTCAGTATAAATCATTCTAGGAAATTAGGTGAAGAAATATGTTAGTATGGCAGTGGAAAACGGAACCATGTCAACACCAGTTTTTCGAAAGAAGAGACTAGGAGAAATGCAATATTCTAAGGAGAGTCAGAGATGATGTTTGAGGTTCTGGAGGAGCAGAAAGGTGTAGAATCCTTTCGAAGGGTTATGAAAGAAGGTGAAGAATGTTCGCTGTGGATGCCATTGGGTTGGGGAGTGCCTAGCATATTGCTTCCAATACTTAGATGCAGAGGATTGTGAAGACAGAACCCATGCTATCAGACTTGATTGTTCTTAGTTGAAGGCACTCTCTGGTTCTGTCCCTTCCTTACCCCAGCTTATTTTACTTAAACGGACCTCTGCTATCTTGGCCCTGTAACTAGAGATTATTTTCTCTTGCTGAGATTTTGCTTTCAGCTTTGATTTACCGGGACTGTTGCCTCATCTTGCTTTTTTGTTTCATTGTGCTTTGGTCCTAGTGGCTAATAGGTTATGCAAAATTAAACAACAAGCAGAGAGATGAATCCATCTATGTTTTCAAGATACCATTTTGTGATAAATGTTGAATTTTTTCTCCCCCATTGTTTTATAACATCTCAAACTCAACATAGAATACAAACAACCCTACCTCATTGTGATTTCTGTTGCATTGTTCATGGAGGATTAATTTATATTTATGCACTATAACACAACATTCTTGACATCCTTTTATAAATACTGAGAAATATACTTGTCATATGCTTGTGGGTTTCTCTTCTGCAGATATGACAGTGCGGTTCCATCAGTTTAATTGACCTTGGCAATCTGCGTCTCCTAGTGACGCGTCCCTGAGGGGCGGCTTCTGCAATTTTAAGCTGTGGCTTATTGAAGAACTTGTGTGTCACAATACAATTAAGTCTATATTTAAAAAAATAATTTCATGCATAACATTAAATTGACTAAAAGTTCCTATTTCAAAGCCACTTCTTGTTTTAAAGCGACCTCAGAGTGTCTTTTAAAAAATAAATAAATAAACATATTCAAACACAGTAGTAATTAAAGCAGAAAATTAGCATAAATCTTGAACGTGTGGTATACATTGAGGATGTTTTCGTTCTTTTTAAAGACTGCATTTAACACACTTCTCTCCCGTTTGCGGAATAATAGAGACTGTAAGTAAGCACTTTCCGGGGTTCTTTTTAAAGTTCTTTTTCTGTCCAGCTATGGAGCTACCCAGACATATGCTGTAGACCCCTTCATGATGCAATGTCATGGACATCTGTGGGAAACTGCCTGACCCTTACAGAAAATCCCTCCCCCACCCCGTTATGTTATAAACAAGAAAGAGAGAATATAACCCTTTTATTAATATTCATTACCACTGCATAGGAAACGGAAAGCAGTTATTTGGTTTGCAAATGTAAATATACATTTTCACCCTCCGAGGCTTTCACTCATTGCAAGCTAGAGAAAGGCAGCCAGAGCTGTGTGCTGAGGGTGGTTCTGCTGTGCTCCCTGGGAAGTGATGAGCAGAGATGGGAGGGCCCTGCGGAGCTCCTGGAGGGGCCGCCACCGTGGCCAAGGAGAGGAAGGAAGTCTTCCTCACGGAAAGTGCCTAAGTGACAGATGATGAATAAACATACATGCGTTTTGCTTTTCTTTTTACTGAATCCTTGATTTGATTTCTGTGTTAAATACTTTAGAGCTTAAAAATATGTTTAAATAATAGAAATAACTATTATATTTTCAAAAGAGTCATTGAAATCATGAAAGGTATTATTTGGATTCATCATATCAAATTCAACAAAGCTTCAGTAAGTTAATTCATGAATTCATGTTCTGTCTCTCTCTCTCTCTCTCTCTCTCTCTCTCTCTCTCTATATATATATATATATATATATATACACACACATATATGTGCTCACACACTCATACACACACACACACACACACACACACACACACACATATATTTACGTAGAGTCCACTGTGCCTACAGGGAATGGTGCCAACTGTTCTGAACCATTTGATGATCAAGGTGTAATGAATGGTCCTCTGACTGGCCGCCTAGCCCACTGAGAGAGAGCGTTCCCTCTGCGCTGTCGCATTGCTTACATTCCTAGAAGTTGTTCATGTTCTGCTTTTTCGAGGATCCTTTGTAGATATTGATAAGTCAAACGTATTAGCTATTAAATGCAAACAAATGATTTCTACTTTGATTGACATAAGCTTTACTATAATATGTTAAATACCCTCCTTAGCAGCTACTGAGCCTCTCATTATCTTTCCTATTTATTTGTTAAATGTGAAGCATTTAAATGTGAGCATGTTAAATGTGAAGGCCTCCGAAAAAATGTAGGGGGAAATCAGTACATACGTTTCAAAAGGGGGCTGAGATAATTTTCAATATGAAAGAAAAATCCTTTTCTGTTTCGGGACACACGTGTCAGACATTTGTTTGATTATTAGTGAGATTAGCTCGATATTACCAATGATACAATAACTAAAGCTATTGATATTCAGGTCCAAGACGTCAAGGTATATATGAATCAGACATTGAAGAAAAAGAGCGTATTGTTAAAAGTACACATGAGTACAAGTGAACTTTAGGGACATAAAATGACACGACGTGTATACAGGGAAACACCGTGAGTGGGATAGCACTGAATTCACAGCTAAGTGCCCGGTAGGTGGCTTACGGGGTCCACGCTGAAGGTTTTAAGAAATGCAATTTACTTATTAAACTTATGGTAACGTCTCCTGACTAATTGACTGAGTTAGCAATGGAGTCCTAATGCGACAGCGAATCAAACTATGTACATGTTAAAGCGTAGATTATCAAGCACGGCACTCAGGGACGTGGCTGAACGCAGCGCCCGCGGTGTGACCTGCCGCACTCCAGGGCTGGCCCTGGCTCTGGGCCTGGGGCCCCTGTGCCCCTGGCCAGGCAGGCTCAGGTCTGAGTGAGAGCATGGCCTGACTCTTTTATTACTAATCAGTCATTTGTTATTTTCCATAAGAACAGCTGTAAACCTACTTTTGCCCCACCCTGTAATTTGAGGACTCCTTTATAAAGAAGGAAATTTACATATGCAAATTTAGGCGCCTGAAGTTCAAGCTTCAGTAACTGGGATCTTTGACTGTAGTAGCCGCTGAGGGAGATCAGAGATGACGAGGGTGTAATTCCTACCTTGCTCAGGTGAAATCTGTGCTAAACTTCAGGGATGTTCTCATAAACGAGAGAGAAAATAATGTATGAAAGGGCTTTGATTTCCTGGTGAAATTGTTTTGAATGCTTTCTCATTTAAATGCCATCTTTATTTCGGGTCACTCTGTAGGACAAAGTTGTATCGAAGTCTTGGACAAATAAGGTCATTTCTTATACAGGAGAATTGTTTTTACTGTATAGATGCATCCTCTTACGTAAACCATCCAGTGATGATGGGTTACAGATACTGTTGCTATTTGAGTTGCATCAGGGAGCCACGCTCGCTGTTGACTTTCTTGCAACTCGGGGAACTGTCAACATATGGTAGTGATGATCTGTTATGCAATGGCAGCAGATGATAAAGGTCTCTTTTCATCTGACCTTTGAGACATTAGAAAAATCTTCTCAAAATGCCATTCTTCATTGGAAATAATTACATGAATATTTAATTTTACTCTGGATGAAAGGTGAAATCACATCAGAGATACAAACAGTAACAGATTTTTTAAATACAAACCTGAGCACAATAGCCTTGATCCATCTGCTCACTTACCCATTCAAGTACCCATTGAATTGAGAGTCTCCTGACCTCCAAGGCTGTCCTGGGCTCTGTGAGTCAGTGCTGAGTGACCCCGACACATTCCTGTTCTCATGGAACCCACAGCCTTAAGGGACAAACATAATTAACAGTGGTCCCATAATGATTGTCTAATATTCTTTAAATAGAAAGTTACAAATATGTACCAAGGTTTATTTCTGTTTCTGTTATTGCTTAGAAGAAACTGGTTGTCAGTGTCCGAATAACAGTTTTGACTCAGTCTATTGAACAACTAACTTCAGGATCTTTCTATCTTTTCTCCATTAGTGTATGTTGTCATATTCTTTTGTTGTTGTTGTTGTTTTGTTTGTTTCCATTGAATTTATTGAGGTGACATTGGTAATAAAATTATACAGGTTTCAGGTGTACAGTTCTATAATAATCATCTGCATACTGTATTGTGTGCTCCCCATCCCAAGTCATCGCCTTTCGTCACCATCTGTGCCTGCTTTACCCTCTTCCACCCCCTTTCTCTCTGGCCATCACCGTACTCACACACGGAGAACAGACTGGCAGCTGTCAGAGGGGAGGGTGTTGGCGGGCTGGGTGGGAAAGGTGAAGGGATGAAGTTATATTCTCTTTTGAACTGGAGTGAAGAGTATCTCCTTTAGTCTGTCCTGAGAGACTGCACTTCAGATTAATTTTATCCTAAACACTGGCTCAGTTTTCTCTTCGTGTTCTTGATCAACTTTGTCTCTTCCAAACGTCAGGACCATGCATCCGATCAAAGTGCCCTCTGGTATTCTTAAAGAAGCTCAGCCTCTTCCTTGCTCCGTCTCATGTTTGGGTTCTTCAGAACACAGAGTACTTAGGAATTATTTCAGCATATTTGAAACATTTTAAGGAGCTAATGGCAATGTTCAAATTTGTTGATGTTTACAAAATAAAACAGAAATTGATGACGAGAAGTGACTCTCCCCGGGTCAATTTAATTGCTCAACATTAGGTGCAAATGATTTAGTGTAAATGTAGAAGACTTTGTGTTGTTTGGTTAATAAAACTTCTTGTTGTGAAAGAAAGAGGTTGGCCTTTGACCCGAATTCACAGCATCACTTACTCCTGTGACTCACAGGAACAAGTTTGGGAGCCTATGAGCGATAACAAATCTGTAAAAATAATCATTATGGACAAATAAAGTCCAGAAAATGCATTTTAAATACACTTAAAGGGATTTAAATAAACTTCATATTCATTAAAATATTTACAGAGGTATACTCTCCTTCCTCCTGCATTCATACTCTGTTACACGTAAATACCAGACCTGAGACACTGCCCAGCTCTGTGGTTTCGCATTCCTACGAGTGAGGTCTATGAAGAGTTGGTTAAGTCAATACTTGAGTGTGTTCCTAACTCAGATATTTCATTAATTTTCCATTTTCATGCTTCATTAAAAACAGTTGCTTGAATCCCTAGAACAGTCATTAAGTCATATTTTTTCTTAATTTTTCAAATTATTGTTACATGATGCACAGATTTGTCATTATCTCTTGTCTTTCACCTTTTTTTCCAGTGAAAGAAGCCTTGAGCCCTGTCCGATTTAACAGATGGGGTCTGCCGGAAGTAGACCCGGAGACCATGCAGACCAGCGAGCCGGGGGTGTTTGCGGGCGGGGACGTCGTGGGAACGGCAAACACCACCGTGGAGTCGGTGAACGACGGGAAGCAGGCTTCCTGGTTCATTCACAGACACATACAGGTAGGCTGCGCGGCCGCTCGGGGTGACCGCCTCAAATGGGTGAGCTGTGCTTGTCTTCACTGCTTCTGCATATCAGCATTTCTGCAATATATGGAATGGCTGTGTGTGAAATCAGTCACATCCCTACTGGAGAACATTTTCTGATTTTTTTGTATGGAGTACAATTTTGGGTTGACCAGACATATCGATGACCAGTCTGTTATTTCTTGGAAGGAATGAAAGTAGAATCAGAAAAGGCTCTGGGGCGAGGCCACTGAAACCTCGTGAATGTGTGACTTCATTCTGTAGGATGAACACAGTGGGAAGGCAGACAGGCTGAGGAGGTTTGAAATGGTGAAATCGAACTGCGTCCATAGAGAGTAGAAGGTGTTCATTTTTCCCTAAATATTTAAATCTGTTTATAGCCTTTGAAATAAAAAGCAGAGAGAGTATTCACTATATTTCGTGATGATTGTGGTTTTGTAGCGCTTCCCAATGGTCACTTGAAAGGAATTTTAAGGGTATTTCTTTTTTTTACTTCACTGTTTTATTTTCCTGAATCTAATAAAAGTGTACTGAGAAAAATGAGCAATTATTTCACTTAGCTTCTACTTACTCATCAAAAGAAAGAAACAGACTTTTGGGGATGATGCGAAGAGAAAGTATGTGCTTTGAAAATGCATATTGCTAGGAAAAATAGTGTTTGGAATATACGATTAAAAATCTGTGACCAGTCCTAGTTTTGGGTTTGGCTGAAGGACTCAGACTTGTCAAACAAAGCGTTTAATGGCCTTTTAAAACTAGAGTAGAAGCAGAGGTAGGCGACAGCCTGTTTAATACAATCTGCCCTTCCCTCTGCCTGGCGGGTGTCGCTGCAAAGTGACAGGACGAAAAGGAACAAACAGGCAAAGTGGGATGTTCCCCTCTCCACACTGTCATTAACTTGGTGCTGGCCTCTATTCCTCTTAAAAATGACCCCCCCCCCATCCAGTGCCCTGCTCTGCAGCCAGGGTCATCCTCTCAGACACAAGTTGGTGCCTATGTCCATTGAAAACCCTTCAGAGACTCCTGTTTGCACTCAAGGTACAGTCCAAACGCCTCAGCCTGTGATGTGAACTTGAATTCTCCAACATACCAAGATTTCTTCGGAATCAGGCCTCTCCCCTGCTGCATCCATTCCATCCACCTGGACCCCGCTGGTCCTGCAGGCCTTGCTTCCTCGTCCTCGTCCTCGTCCTCGTCCTCTTCCTCTTCCTCTTCCTCTTCCTCTTCCTCTTCCTCGTCCTCGTCCTCTTCCTCGTCCTCCCTGTGGTCGGCAGGACCCTCAGGTTCCCCAGTGTAAACCTGCTTCCTGACCTGTCTCCACACAAGCCCGTGGCCATGCTTGTTTATTGTTATATCCTCCGAAGAAACAGTGTATGCATCTATTAAATAGGAAAAATAGGTACAATGAGATCATTTATTTTAAAGGAATTTAAAGAGGAGTTAAGAAAACTAATGGGTTTGTTACATAAGTTCATTGGCACTGGAAATGGATCATTTTCTTGCAAATGTAGCACTCATTGGGAAATATTTTATAATGTCTGAACTGCGTCCATGAGTGAAGGTCTGTGACCCCTTGCCTTGTGGGTTACTTTAGTTTATTTGGGGGGAAATGTAACACTAGATAGTGCACTTTGCGAGATGATTTAATGCACACGTTATAGTAAGGATTCATACGTATGCTCACTGCGATCGGCTGTGCAGGATTTCTTTGTAATACACTCTTTCAGATAAATGTGATTATTTAAGCCCTCCATGCTGGGATTGCAGCAGTTCCCAGAGTTGTCTGAGAGAGCGTCACTGGGATTTCATTAGTTAATGTAATCAGTCCCCCTTAGTGAGCGCCAGCTGGCAGGCCCACACTTGACTTTGGAGGGTGCCAGCGTGGATAAATGAGAGGAGTGTCAGAGAGAGGTTAGAAATGTGGGCTCTGAATGATGCAGACCCGGTTTCGAACCCAGGTCCAGCGCTTTGGAAAGGTGTGACCTTGGGCAGGTGGCTTATAGCTCCAGGACATGGTCTTCTTGGGGTCAGTAAGACTTTGAGTTCTGCCTGTGGGGTTGCAGAGGAGATTGTGTAAGAGAATTCATGGAGCGCTCTCCGTTGAGAGTCTGAGCTACAAGTATAGGTTGTCTCAGAAAAATGTGCACACAACTTTGAATAATTATAAGCCAGTGTTTATTAAAATACATTTCATTTTCAAAATGTCCTAGAATCTATAGACACCCTGTATACATTTTTTGGGGAAACCCATTTGTTCTTTGTGTTGTGGGCTATTGGAGATCATTTCCTCTGGATTGTTAAAACGGTGGAGAAACATTACAAAATAGGGGAAATGAATAGGAAGACAAAGTATAGCGTTTTAACAGACGAAGATGGGAAGAGGCTATTTCAAGTCATTATAAAAGCTTTTTATTTAGCTATTCATTTCTTCATCTATATACATCCATCTGTCCATCCATATCATCATTCATGCATGATTTCATTCATTCATTCAGTGAACAATACATTTAAAGGAACAGTGCCATCCTCTATAGATAGCACTAATCACTAGGTATATAAATGTGAATTAAACTATGAAACTTGCCATTGATAATCTCATAGCCTGGTAGGGAAGACAGTCATGTAAACACACATCTACTACAATAGAATAAATGCAATAATAAAAGCGTTAAGGCACAGGGTAGCACGGGAGGGGTAATGACAGGTTCTGTCTGGATGTGGGGTCAGAAAAGCATCACAGAAATGAAGGTACACCTGGGGGGGGGGGATAAGACAAACTGGAGGACTCCTCCGTGGTTTGAATCGCTGGGACTTCAAGAGGCTGCCAGATAGGATTCTGCAGCAGGCTGCCTGCACACGGGCTCCCGATGAGGGTCCCAGCTGGCTGAGCTCCCCACCTTGCTCCCCTCACCAGCAGTGAGGTCCTTTGTTGAGTGCATCTGTTCAGAGGCAGGAGTGCCTTCCTGGGATGCTCACAGAGCCACGTCTCGCTCGGAGGCCTCGCACCTGCGCACAGCAACTTTCCATTGACCAAAAGGCAGCCAGAATATACAGGGAAATGGGAGGGAGGGTCTGTAATCACGTGGGTTAGGACAGGCTGAGCATACCCTGTGTAGGACTTCAGTGTGGGTGTGTGATGAGGCAGGATGTGGTAGGAATTGTTTGTATAAGGAAGTGCTACAGTCAGATCTGGTGTTAATCTAGAGAGAAACGTTTTCTAATTTGTCAACATTTCCCTCCTTCGGAGACATTATTTTATGATATTAAACATATTCTTTTTTAGTTAGCAGTCCAAAGTGACCTTACTGTCATTTTTATATAATATTAGTGAAGTCCGGGCTATCTGAGTTTTCTCTTCCACTTGAATAAAAATGGCTGAATGTCGGAGATAATTTGAACAGTGTACCCACAGGAGGAGTACGTCGCTGAAAGAATGACTACAGCGAAATGAAAAAAATTTTATAAATTTTAAAATGTATTTGTACTTTTACTTGCAACTTTCTAATGGACTTATTTATTTAACCTGTGTGTGTGTGTGTGTGTGTGTGTGTGTGCCTGTGTGCGTGCGTGTGTGCATGCGTATATGTGCATGTGCGTGCACATGTGTGTGCCTGTGTGCATGTGTGTGTGCGTGTGTGTGTGTGCATGTGCGGGTGTGTGTGTACAGATGGATAGATAAAAGGTTCTGTATTAGAAAAAAAAATTTAACCATAGGTTATGATAGGTTGACTATCATAGTGATGTTCAAATTCAAGGATCACCCATTTGAAATCATTAGAGAAATATATATGATATGACATCATGGAAAGCTGAATTTACAGCTAGTAAATGCTAAAGTAGTCAAGAAACAGATCAATTTTGACTGAAATTATTGGAGAAGATTCATGAAAGAAGAGGTCCCTGACTTTTGTCCTTCTTGGAACATACCTTTTATATCCACTTGTCAGTCGTTGTGATAGTGCTGCTGTTTGTTTGGCATCTATTAGACCTTGCACATTTTTTTGGTCACAATGACCCTGTGAAATGAGTATCGTAGTTCCTGTCTCACAGCTTTAAAAAAGGCTGTGCAATGATGCCGAGACCCATTCAAGGTCCCCTCTGTCGTTAGGGGGCAGGGTGTGAGCACAGGCAGTCTCTTTCCTCTGTCCCCCGAGCTACTTCCCGGGTGCTTTTCAACTCTGGGTCCCTGTTCTTGCCGATCGGCATCCGTCCTTGACATCTTCCCCTACGGTGTGTGTAAAATTAAAAAATACAGCAGAGCACTAGGACTTCGCCTGAGGACTCCTCTGCAGTTTGAACCTGGGTTGGGAGGTTGTGAGCGGGGGCTGTCGCCTGTGTGTGACTTGGTTTGGTTAAAAATGCACCTGAACCAGAGTGAGTGAGTGGAGATATGGACTCCATGTCTCCGGACTTCCCAAGATCGGAACGAGAGGGGCAGGTAGCTCACTTAGTGTGAGGAAACCTGAATCTAATTGCTAAGGAGACATTTCAGTCACATGGATACGTCCACAACACTCGGTGAACACCAGACTGGTTACATCCAGAACATTCATTTAAAAACACAGGAGTACAAGGAAATGCTCTTAAACTGTGAAACAGACATCAGTAATTAGCTGTTTAATCAGAAAAAGTTAAAGTGGGGACCTGTGAGAAGGACATACATGCACATTAAACGTGTGATCTTCATTTAAAGCGTAAAGATGTTTCCACATTTTCATTTCTCTTTTAAAAAATGTGATGCCATGCCTTTTGAATCCAGTGACTGAAGTTCTATCATGTTTCTTATCTAAACCTATCTGTAACCTATTGTCTACAATTTCTAGTTTTGTTTTTAAAGTGGAGCAACATCTCCAAGAAAAAAAATATATACATATGCACTCCAGAAAATTGCTTTGTATGACCTATGGTAGCCCTGCTATCATTTCAGTTGTCTGACCCACGCCAAATTCAATAGCAGTTTTTTGTGACATGCTTTATTATACCTTTGGAAACCATGCAACTTAGTTTTTACAGAATCAACTGTTTTTTCATATTTATATAACTTGCCAATTTATGTATTTTTATTTACATTTATAACCAATACAAATGATTTAGAGAAAGAGAGAGAGAGAGAGAGAGAGAGAGAGAGAGAGAGAGAGA
This sequence comes from Tadarida brasiliensis, assembly GCA_030848825.1. NCBI lineage: Eukaryota > Metazoa > Chordata > Mammalia > Chiroptera > Molossidae > Tadarida > Tadarida brasiliensis. The sequence goes on along the minus strand of CM061275.1, from coordinate 3,530,771 downwards.
CATCAATCTGTTGCCTCCCACACACACCCTGACCGGGGACAGAACCTGCAACCTGGATGCGTGCCCTAGCGGGAATTGAACCCACCACCTTTTCGGTGTACAGGACAATGCTTCAACCAATGAGCCACACTGGCCAGGGTACAACTGACTTTTAAGCACAGAACTAACCAGTGGGATAGAAAGTTCACAGGCAAACAGGGGTGCCGTGCTCATTACAAAGATTCATTACTTCTTGGCCACCCTTTGTACGTCTCACGGGGAAATGGAGAGAAGGTGTTGATTAGCCCAGTGAGTCTGTTAGGTGCAACCAGCTTGATTCGGGGAGCCTTTGCTGTGCCTAGGGATGTGCCAAGGAGACAACTCCATGCCAGATGCCATGTGCTTACGAAAATACAATCAGAAAACTGAGCCCTTGCTTTGTTCTAATGTGAGCATATAAACAAGTTTAGTCACAAAAGTAGAAAGAGAAGGGCTGTATGATATGTCACTATGCTACCTTCTCCACCATAACCAACTCGGAGTTAGAACACAGACGAAATTCTTCCAAATTCTAATCCCAGATCAGAAGCTCATTTTCCCTAAAGTAGTCATGGTAGTCCTGGGAAGACAATCTTATCAACATGCGGCATTTTGTCAAATAAAGCTGGTCTAAATATATAAAAATTATCATTTCAAAACCTACTGGTTTGATTACCTCATTAGAGTGATCCTTTAGTCATGGCGTTATTATTCCGTAATCAGAATTCTGTTTTCAACTCACAGTCTCTTAGATGCAACGTTAAAAAACCACAGTTTTTATTACTACCGTGGTCAGCTCAATTTACATGCTGCAGCCGCAAAGCACTTGTCGTGGCAGAAAGATAAATATTGAGAGACAAAGATAAGAATTACTTTCGAAGGATAAATATAGAATGAACAGGTTAGGACAGAGATGCAAACAAAAAAGATAATTTATAGAGTGATTCTTCAAATACAGGCATCAAAGAAAAAGACCTGGTTTCTTCTAGGTAGAATTCCTCTCATGGAAACCAAGCAGTTCTGAGGAGACTGCAAAGGGCAGGAAAGGAGGCATTGGACATTAAACATCAAACCGTTTCTTTGGTTACTGTGTTTACAAGTGGCTTTCGGAGTCACTGGATACTTAGTATAGAATAGTGGAGGTTGAATAGCTATGGAATATTGTTTATTGGCAGCCGGCACTGGAGGTCAGTTTTCAACAGCAACGAAAAGTTAATTTTTTCATTATCAGTTTAGTTTCAGTGTTTCAACTATATACTTGAGTTTGTCTATGTGCATGTTCCCAAATGACATTCTGTTTTTCTTCTTTACGATTTATCCTTTGTTAAAATATGCTATATTCTTATAGTAAGTATCCATATCAAGGTGCCTAATACTATTTTGATTATTTAATTTATGAATGTATATTATTCTTTCCAACTTGTCAGTCACCCCTGATACCAATTTTTGTGTGTGGCAGAATTATCTTACAACAGATTCACAAGATACACACATGCATATTCTGGCATCTTACTAGAACAGAAATGTATTTCTTAACCCTCCTATAAGATCACAGGGCACAAGTGTCTATTAAGTTAAAGCTTTCTACAGTGTTTGTTTTCCAGCCCAACAGTAAAGTTTCTATATTTTAATGAAGGTTACAATAAAGTTTTCTCATGGTGAATGTGATTCTACTCAGTTGTGTAGATAATATGGCTATATATATATTTTTAATTCTTCACCTAAGGATATTTTTCCATTTATTGTCAGACAGAGTGGGAGGGAGGGAGAGAGAGAGAGAGAGAGACAGACAGACAGACAGACAGACAGAGAGAAATATTGATGTGATTAGAGCCACATCGACTGGTTGCCTCCCGCACAGCCCGACCAGGGCTGGAGATGAACCACAACTGAGGTACGTGCCCTTGACCAGAATTGAACTCATGACTCATTGGTCCAAGGGCCGACGCTCTAACCGCTGAGCCAAACCAGCCAGGGCAGAGAATATGGCTATATTTTTTAACAGGTGTTTGTAAAGTTCTTCAAAACTATTATAAATCCCTTGCATTGATGACCTACCTTTCCGCTGCGTGAGGTTTTGTGTATTCCCTTCCAGTCCCACGGAGGCACAGCAGAATCACTGGTCACTGAGGGAACTAGGTCTCCCAGACACCTGGTACTGAGCTGCAGAGACTTCAGCCTCCCGGTCGCGGGTTCAGATCTCCCCAGGTCAAGAGTGGCAGAAAGACAGCGCCATCTGATGGCAAGCTCTGGGAAAGGAATTTGTGATTTCCGTACCCAGTGGATTCTCATGCCATGGCCCCACCCCAGAGTGTCAGTACACGATGGTAGCTGTGATTTCAGTTTGAAGAGAATGGAGGAGTTCGACCACTGCTAAATACTTCAGTTGTTTCCTGCGAGCTGAGCGTCCTCCCTGCGATGGGTTGGTGGGATGGCACGGGAGAACGAGGCTTGTGCCTGTGGGTTTGAGCCTGGGGTCCGGTCCACATCCCAGGATTCTCTCTCTGTCATCGCTGTGAATGAGGAACAATTCAGCACCTGTAAACTGACTTCTCCAGAGCGATTCCAGTCCCATCGGGTGATTGATTCAAGATGGAGAGTTGTCATCCACGTCTCCTGTTTCCTCGGTGTCCTTCTGCATGTTTCTTAAATCTTTCATTTTCCTTTTTAATCCTGTTAGTAATTGTATGTACATTTGGACATATGACTGAACATTTAGAGAGGCCTATTTATGCCTGTCAATCTCTCACTTGAGAAATACCGAGTTAACAAACAAGAAGAGAAAACTAAGGACACTTCGAAGACAGGGAATTGAAATTGAGCACGGTGCGGAAGGATCACTGCTACACAGTTAATTAAATTGTGTGTGCTCGTTTCAATAAATGAAGTCTTTCACTTTCTGCCATTTTTAAAGTTTGAGATTATGTGAAGAATTTTGTCTGATATCTTTACTGTCCAGTCAGGTTATTAACTTTCCTTTTCATAATTTTTTTCCCTTTATTGATTTTAGAGAGAGGAAGGGAGAGGGGGAGAGAGAGAGGAACATTGATGAGAGAGAACATTGACTGCATGTCCCCCACTGGGGATCAGGCCCACAACCTGGTCATGTGCCCTGACCGGGAATTGAACCAGTGACCGCTTGGTGCATGGGTCAATGCTCAACCACTGAGCCACACCGGCCAGGCAGGTTATTAACACTTTCTGACTTGGAGTCTCTTTAAAAGGAATTCTCTTTCTAAAGAGGAAAAAGGCAAACGTTTGTACTGGAAAGATTTATAAGAGTATAGCATTTTCTTACTACTGGAATATTTACAGTTTTATTTTCTATTGGGCTCAATGATTTTCAAAATGAGCTTACATTGTTGTGTTGTAAGATTTTTAAAGCTACTCGAATCATTTTTGTGATGTGGAAATACCTAAAGAATGATCATAACCGTGCCTCCTGTTAACGATTTCCACCGTGGACACGGACGAACAGCTGCTAAAATAGGACCGGCTGGGATTCTAGAAAACAAACTGAGGACTTCTCTTCATCTAGGTCTCTGTTGCATCGAAGACCTTCAGTGCCAACTTTAAATAAAAGACACTTGTGATTATCACTTAAAATACCGCTTTAATTCCACATCTTCAAAGGCATTCTTTTGCCCAGAAATATACCCGTGGATTCCGCAATATGTGAAGAGTGATGATTTGGGAATTAGAAATTTAAATTACACGGGCTGCACGTTGGAGTGTCTCGTCACCCTTTGCAGATTTTGAGGCAGCTTATTCGACCTTACCGTCTCCCCGGGAAGCTAATGGGAAAGCCTTGCAGCAGTCGTCACAGGAAAGCTTCCAAATGTCAAGTGTCATCTTTCCAGCTGTTAGATGAATGGGTAGCCAAGAGGCATTTATTTGGGTGCGCAGCCCCTGTGAAGCTGGGAGAGGCGGGAGAACGGCTGTAATGTGGTGGTTCGTGTACCGGCCCTGTAGCTGCAAGGCTGCTGGAAGGCCAGGGTCTTCATTCTGTGGGTTCACAACTGACAGCGACTGCGGTGTTCGTGCACTTACAGAATCAAAGTGTTTAAGGGGGTGGGGGTGTCAGCGATGCGTCATTTCATGTGTGACTCCCCCTCCGCTTCAGCTAGAACAGTGTTATCTGCAGAGCTGGCTTCTACTCTCCAAGCCCCTCTCTTCGTCTGAAAGGAGGTAAGGCTCTGACCACACGCTGGAATCTGAGACCTATTGAAAAAGCATCCTCCAGTTTAAGACAGACTGCAAGCTCTAATCCCTGTGTTCAGGGAAGATTGATATAAGTCATTAGCCACTGTCAGGTTGAAAACAGTGACTCCCAGTAAAATCACAGTTATAAATCCTAATGGATTCAGGTTGAAATAGGATTGCCTCTGGAAAATCCTGCCGGAGTCTGCCATGGCCAAATGCAGTTACCACCGAGTGTTCCCCTTGGTCGGGGTCACAGAACTGAGACGGCTTCCGTCCCGTTTCTCACGGGGAAATGGGCCTTGGGCTGGGCGAGCGCTGGAAGTCCGTGTGATTCCCTGTTCTCCCTTTCAGCGGGAAGTCGGGAAGTTCGACTCACTCACAGTCCTTGGAAATGGAAGTCCGTTTCCAGAGCTTATAAATAAACATGCAATGAGCGCTACAGCCTTGGATGGTGCATTCAGGTTAACACTTGGTGTAGGATCCCTAGAAAATATTTTTAAATAATCGTTAAGTATCAGAGACATGTCACTGTTTCCCATTAGAAACTCTGTCTGTAACAACGTGTAGCTTCTTGGGTAAAAGCGTCTATTTTTTGTAACGGCTGTGTGTCGTAAAGGACACCAAGGAGAAAAGAATGAGTCTAAACCCAATGATGCCATCAACACAAAACAATCGAGTTGGTCAGAGAAGAAAACATCACCACTTACAAGTAACTTTAATGCCTTTGACTGACCTTGTGTAGGGTTTCAAACCTTTGAAACCTTCAAAAGTGGCAGCATTTGACCTGAAAAGTAATTTAAAATGAAGTTGTCTCCATAAAGGCAGAATATTTACTTATTAATATAGCAGTAGATTGCTATTTCAGGCAGATAACTCAAGATTAGAATGAGTAAAACAAATTGGCCCTGAAAACTCCAACCCATGCTGGACAGAACCGGACCTCCGTGTGAGCTGACGGAGAAGAGAGAGATTGGTGGCTCAGAGTCACCAAGTGGCCAAATGCTCTCGTGCTGAGAATCCCACGCTGAACTCCATCACCTTGGCGCCTGGGGTTGCAGGGCGCGCGTGACAGTGTCCCCGCAGACAAGGCGCCAGAAACCCTTACTGGGCTGGGGTAAATTTAAATGTAAAATGATTTAATTGGAAATTTTAACTAGAATTGTGTTCTTCTGCATTCACTGATTTGGTCAAGTTGAGTCGAATGCAGATTGTAAGGGATCAGATGTAAAATCCCGGACTCAGGAAGTGTATTGGAAGCCGAGGGGTAGCTGTTACTTGATTCCCCATTCATTCTGCTTTCGGACCTTTGGGAATGTCAGTGGCCCTCTGGTCACCTCCCCACGGCTCTGAGACAGCACAGAGGTGGAGTTCCCGGCTGAAGGACTAAAATCCTTCCAAATCCTAGGTACCTGATCTTGACCTCCACTGTTTGCATCTGTAAAAAGGATAAAATTATAATTTTTGATGGTTTGAAACCCAAATAATACATGTTAAAAATAATCTAATTTATTAAATACCCATTATATGCCGATTATCTTTTTAGGGTTTAACATTCTCATTATACTCAAAATCACCTGTGGAAAAAACATTTTTTTCCCCATCTTACAAATGAAATAACCTATGCTGACGTCGGATGAGATGGCTATGGCCCTGGAGATCATTTGAATCAACCACGTAAGGTATTGGTCAGGAAGCTGAGGAGCAGACTTCGAAAGAGTAAATTCGAGTAAGAGGAGAGTCCGTTCTGGAGTATAGAACTATCTTAAAGGACCTAAAAGTAAATCCATGAACAGTCCTCAAAGAGGTAAAGAGCAATAACATCCGTACAAAAGAACGGGAGAAACTGAGGCCTTTCCTAAGGTGTTCGAACGAGGTCACGGCCAAGCTGGGCTGCAGCCTGATCTGTCTTCCCTCCCACTCCTGCTCTTCCCCGCTCACCCTGCCTCTTCTCCTGGGCTCTCCCTGGCTGAGCATCCTCCGGGCATGTGGAAGGCAGACCGTGTAGGCGAGTCTCTGCCAGCACCAGGGGCTCTGCCCCAGAGAGCCGACGAGACCAGAGGCGCTGGACTTTGTAACCCAGCCACTGGTCCTCAAGGTTATCTCCTTTCGTGTTTGGACCAGGTTGCCTGTGCTGCACAGCCGGTGCATGCCGGACAGCGCCCCGGGGGATGTAGCCTCTACGTGGATCTTCGTGGCAGTTTTTCTCCTTGTGGTACCCTGGGTGCCTAGAGCAATGCCTTGCACAGAGCAGGTGGTTGGCCAATAAAATGCCGAGTCGATAAATAGGACTGAAAACTGGACTGCGGAGCACGTGAGGCGCAGGGCGAGGTTGTGTGGATGTGCTTGGCTCGCTGTGATGGGCACGGCCCCAGGCTGTGACACAGGTGTGGGAACGGGCCACGGAAACGCACGGGGAAGTGAGCACCCGGTGCGCTGTTACTTTCTGGTGCTGTCCCAGCCATCCTTCCCATGCGGTGTTTGTTTGTTTGTTATTGATTTTAGAGAGAGAGAGAGAGAGAGGAAGGGGGGGAGACATCAATGTGTTGTTCCACGCATTCATTGGTTGATTCTCCTATGTGCCCCGACCAGGGATAGACTCCACAACCTTGGCGTATGGGGACGATGCGCTCACCCACTGGGCTACCCGGCCAGGGCCACATGAGGTGTTTTAAAGATGAGACGAATGAGGTTGAAAGAGGCCTAACTGGCTAGTGTAGTGTCACAATGTGACCTCTGAGCCGCTACGCAGCTTTGTCCCGGCATCCTATCCCCACCTGTTCCAAGGACGTGTCCCGGAAATACAAGGGTTAATAGGTCAGCACAAACGCAGGTGCTGCCCGGTAGGTTGTTGACTTACAATTGTGAGCATTTCATTTCAAGTCTCAATACTTAGCGTCACCTTCACCTTTCTGAAATGTCAGCCTTTTTATTTCCCTCGCCACCCTCGCCTGCTCACACCGCCGCTCTGTGCGCCATGGGTTTGGGGTCGGCGCCACCCTGCGCCGGTCCCCAGGCTTCTCCAGCTGGTCATTGACAACTTGTCCCCAGGTGTCACCCTTTCGCCCCTGGGTCTGAGTACAGTCATTATCACCCTCTTGATTGACACTTTAGAAAATTTGTCAACATGTTATTTATTATTTTGGGGGATCTTTGGCCGACTTACCAGCCATTTCTTAAAGTCCATTCACTATTGTCTGCTGTTGTAACCCGCTTAGGGCTGTGTGATGTGGAAGCTCGGTGGGTCGGCCGTGGGCTGCTTTCTCCTGGGTGATGCTGCAGTTACAGGTGAAAGAGACCAGCATTACTGCTGAAGCTCGGTTGATGAGTGGGACCAGCCACTTCAAAGTCAGAAAGGGAGAATTCTCTGTTGCTGTGTCAGCAACTCAGCCACCTCCTTCTGGGTACCGAGAAGCCTCCGAGGGTACCGAGTACAGGCCTGCCCAGCCCCACGCCTCCCAAACCCACACTCCGCATTCTGTGTCTGAGCAGAACCCACTTAAAGACCCAACTGGGTTCCTGGACCCAAGTCTAACCTGTGTGTCGGGAGGCAGGTCCCCCACAGCACCAACAGTGCTCAGGACATTGTCCTCCAACTGAACTAAATTCGGAGATGAAGTACCTGGAGATGGTGTCAGATCCCACAGGTGAGGGGTCAGTCCTACAAGACACCCCCCCCCACACACACACACACTTCAGATGTCAGTCATAAGCCCAGGGGCTCACCTGTGCTTCTGACCGACCGACTATAGGTTGGAGGTTCCAAGACCCCCTGCAGCTCAGCCTGCCAATCCTAAGTCCAGGTTGTCACCCGCACTCCTGACTGCGGCTGCTGTGCATCAGGGGTTCCCACCACCCCTCCCTGGGTTCAATTAATTTGCTAGAGCAACTCACAGAACTCAGGATAAGGTAGTAAATTCTAAGCATTTTGGAAGCAGTGTTTTTGTTATAAATCACAATATCACACACACACACACACACACACACACTCACACACACACACACTCAGTGATGCTTTTGTCTGTTTCCTGTCTCCCCCACTATCACACTGTCATGTGAGGTCCATGCAACCAGAAAATGTCCTTGGCTCACTGCTGTGCTCCTAGCACCAGGTCACAATGTCTAGTATACAGTAGGCATTTCATAAACAGTGTTGAAAAATTGAATATGCTGAGGAAACCTTTTCGGCCATGAAACACGAGCTCTAGGAAGCACATTTTTCAGGTTCACTGGGCTCACTGGTGATTCTGCCTTAGGGTGTGGTCTTAGCTTGGTCTGTCACAGCAAAGTCCCATAGGCTGGGTGCTTGAGCCCCGAAATGCATGTCCTCCCGGTCCCGGAGGCTGCAAGTCTGAGGTCAGGGTGCCAGCAGGGCTGGGTCTGGGGAGGGCCCCTTCCTGGCTTGTGGATGGCACTTTGTTGCTGTGTCATCACATGGCAGAGGGAGAGGAAGGGCAGAGAGAGAGCTCTCTGGTGTTTTTTAAGGACACAATCCCATCAGGAGGGCCTCACCTCCAAGACTTCATCTAAACCTAAGTAACTCCCAAAAGCCCAGTCTCCAAATATCACCAGTTTGGAGTTAGAGCTTTAACATACGAATTTGGGAGGAGGTCAGTTCAGTCCACAGCAGGTCACGCCAGGTGAAGAGAGCAGCCAGCGCAAATACCCAGGACAGTCGCAGGTGATGGGTAGGTGTGTCCCCTGGGAGAGAGCCGTCGCCAGTTTGGAGAGGGAGGCAGGACTGGGCGGCGATGGACCTTGCAGGCTGCAGTGAAGAGTTTGCTTATTGACAAAGTGCAAAGAGAAACTAGTGAAAAGTTCTGAACAATCGTGTTTGTGTTTGAAAGGCTGCTTCTGTGGAAAGTGAGGGGTGGAGTCCAGCAGGTGGGAAGGAACACGGGAAACCAGTAGGAAACCGGTAGGAAGGAGTCCCGGGAAGAGTGAACGGTACCAGTGAGAATGGGTGGAACTGTGTGGATGCCTGGATTTGGGAGATGGAGTCCTTAGAAGGGAAATGGGTAGTGGGAGAGAAGAGATACAAAGAAGGATACACAGAGTTGTTTCATAAAGTAAATAAGTGGGGGAAAGTGAGGAGGGGTTTTTGCACGATGCTGCCTAAAGTTTCGTAAGGGCTTACACTTGGGGTGGAGATTGAGTTTATTATTATTATTATTATTTTTAATCCTCACCCGAGGACACTTTTCCATTTTTTGTTCAGACAGAGTGGGAGGGAGAGAGAGGAAGAGGGAGAAAGAGAGAGAGAGAAACATCAATGTGAAAGGGACACATCGAGTGGCTGCCTCCCGCACGACCCAACCAGGGGCCGGGGACAAACTGCAACCGAGGCACGTGCCCTTAGTGGGAACCGAACCCGGGTCTCTCTGGACCACAGGCTGACGCTCCAACTGCTGAGCCAAACCGGCCAGGGCTGGAGATTGAGTTTAGATGGAGGAAAGATGCCAACGATTTGAGTTAATATCATTTAACTTTGTATCCTTTTTCAATGCTCAGGTTACAAATATTAAGAGCAAAGTGACTATATCCTTTAAAAAGTGAATAAAATGGGATCTTTATAATTATGCTTTTTGTTAATCCTCACCCGAGGATTTTTTTTTTCATTGAATTTTAGAGAGAGTTGAAGGGAGGGAGGGGAGAGAGAGACATCGATGTGAGAGAGACACATTGATTGGTTGCCTCCCGCATGCACCCTGATTGGGAGCCAGGGATCGAACCTGCAAACCAGGTATGTGCCCTTGACCCGGAATCGAACCTGAGACCCTTCGGTGTGAGGGCTGATGCTCTAACTGCTGAGCCACACCAGCCATGATGGGATCATTATTTTTAAGAAACATTTCTATAGCCTCATGTCTTTTCTAAAGTTTTCATTACAAATTGCAGTATCTCAAAATGGGAAGATGGGATCTGATTTTGTTATAATTATAATCACTGTATGTAGGCCTTTCCTTGGAAGAAACTAATCCAAATTAATTTCTGCTTTGCAAGTTTTTCCCCACCTCAATAGATATTTCTTCAAAGGGCAAAGTAACTGAGCTGGAGTTAATTAATGCATTAATCCAGCTTACGAATTAATCTAGCCATAAGTAGCTACACAATGCTACTTATTCTTTGCCATAGAATAGTCTTAGAATGGATGCTTCTAGGGCAGCTGTACCCCAAGATAGGGGCCATTGTAGTTATATCACAATGAAATATAAATAAAATGAGTAAGTGAAAGCTGTTTGATGGGTTTAAATGGGATGGAACATGGTGGTAGTGATTCTCTCTTCTTCAATCAAAACAACCCTACCGATGGTCTTGCTTTTAAAGTGCTTTTTAAAAAAAATTATTCTAGTAAAGCAAATTAGGGGAAAATGCAACTGGAATACATAATTATGATATGATTTGCTTTTCCCCAACAATGTAACCATTATACATGCAAATTTCTCTGTCTATAATTCCATGACCCAGCCAGTATAGCAGAAGAGTTCCTGGGATAAGGAGTAACAATGTAATGATAAAATAATGGGCCAGTGTTCTTTAAGATTCTATTTGTTTTTATTTCCATTCTCAAATGAAAGGAAGTAGGATTTTCTTATTAATATCTGAATGGCATATATATTTTTTATTTTTGATAATAGATTTTCCAGCGTGTGTGTGTATATGTGTGTGTGTGTGTGTGTGTGTGTGTGTGTGTGTTTGATTGAACCATCATGAATAATTTTCTGGTCAGTTCCATTCTGAGGACATTAGCACTTTAGAGAAATGAGTTTCTGTGAAGAGGGGCATCGTGATATAATGCAGTAAGTATAAGCTCCGAAGTCGTGTTGTCCGTCACTCATCAGCTGCTCATCTTTGGACAAGTTGTTTACTCTCCTCACTTTCTTCATCTTCAATAGGAAATAACGCCTGATTCAAAGAGTTGTGATTAAAAGAGAGAATAAGTGCAAAACATTCATCCCTGGGTCTGGTATAAGGATTATTTGCAAATAGACAAGTGTGTTGTTGATTCTGAGAATAATACAAGTGTCCTGTTTTACAGCAGGCCCTGACATTTAGACAATGTGCTGATGGTCGTCAGACTTAATGCCTTACAAGCAGATCAGGGTCCCCTCATGAGCACTTTGAGAGTGCCCACTGGCTCACAATGCTACTTGGTTCTTCTGAAAGAACCCGTCGCCGTGTATTTGAAGGAGGCAGACCTCGGAGTCTCTCACCTGAGAACCAGGAGTGAGGAGGAGCTGCGAACCAGTGATTCTCAGCTGCAGGTGCCCATTGCGGTCCCCACTGGCGGGGCTTTAAAAAATGTCTAATGCTCAAGTCCTACTCTGAGCGATCTGATGGAATTCGTGTGGAGTCTGTCAGGCCAGGACATCAAAGTGTTTAAAATCTCAGAATGTTTTTATCTTTTTTATTATTATTATTATTATTATTATTTTTTTTTTTTTTTTTTAATCCTCAGCCGAGGACATTTTTGCATTTATCTTCAGATAGTGCGGGAGGGAGAGAGGGAGGAGGAGAGAGAGAGAAACATCGATGTGAGAGAGACACATTGAGTGGCTGCCACCCACACGACCCCAACCAGGGCCGGGGACAAACTGCAACCGAGGTACGTGCCCTTAGCGGGAACCGAACCCGGGACTCTCTGGTCTGCGGGCCGATGCTCTAACCGCTGAGCCAAACCAGCCAGGGCTCTCAGAATGTTTTTAATATGTAGAGTTAAAAATGACTGGTCAAGACCTATAAATTATCAACCCTTCTGGATAAAGGAGCAGAGGAGGCCCATCGGCAGACAGGAGAATAAACTAGAGGCGTGTAGGGGAGGAGAGAGGGAGGCACAGGTCACAGGGCTTTTCCTGAGGACCCTCATTCCTGGAGGCCCAGCTGCAGTCCTGCCTGACCGTCACGAGATACTCTGTGCCCTCATAGTAACCCTCTGAGGGTAGTTCCGTCACTTGCAACCATAGGAGTCCCTTCTAAGCTGGAAGTTAGAAAGCACAGAGGGCAGAAAAATGCTTGACTTTAAGCTGGATGTGGCACCATTGCGAGGTCATGAATTTTTACATCACTTTAGACGAGTGAATTGTAGCGTGCGCGTGTTTACATAGTGACTTCCTTGCCCAGAGCAGTTGTTTACCATTCCCACTAGGTGGCTCTTCTGAGAGCCTTTGCTAAATGCAAGTCTCAGAGGTAAGAGTTGAATGTTACTCCCCATTAGAATCATGAGATGTAATGGACTTTTATATCCCTGGAACACAGCTGATAATTATTGCATCTAAACTGATTATCATAGATCTGAAAGAGAGACTAAGTCCACGGACAGCGGTGTGGTGATCGCTGCACAGAGGGGTGTTGGGGAGGTGGAGGAGGGTGTAGGGGGGATAAATGGGGACGGACAGAGATTTGACTTGGGTGGTGCACACACATGCAGTGTGCAGATGGTGAGCTGTGGAACTGTGCACCTGAAACCTGTATAGTTTCGTTAACCAGCATCACCCCAATACATTCAATAAAAAGTAGGAAGCAGTATTTTGAGTGTCTTTCTGCCAAGGGCTATCCTAGGTGCCGAATTCCGTTAGGTACGAGGCACGTACAGGTGAGCAGACAAGGGCCGTGTGGGGACGGACGGCTGTGCTCGGAGAGCAGGGCTGCTTCCTCGTGGAGAGGACTCTGGAAGGCTTGGCTGGAATGTTCGAAGCAGAAAAGCCAGGCAGGAAAGAACATTGGGAAAAAAGTCAAAATGCACAGATCCATCAATGCCGTTGTTTTGTTTACGTTATACGAGGTTCACCAGTCTGACGGGACATGCTGTGAGTGGTAGGTGATGAGATAGAAAGGTGTGATGGGCAGGAGCCCAGTCACAGCTGGGACCTATAAACCAAGGAGTTCACGTGGGAGGGAGAGGAGAGACAGAGGGGACACACAGACACCTGACAAACAGAAGGCCTGACGAAATCTTCTGGAATCTCCCAGTAGGTAGAGATTCAAACAGCCACTGTGCCTCATGGTACAGCGCACTTTGCGTGAGTGTTGCTATGAAGTCTTTCCAATCATGCGAGGTGCGTTCGTATCGTGTTCCCTCCACAGTGGGAATTTCACAGTGTAAGCCCATGGAAGGTTTCGACAGTAACTGGCTGGTACCTGTTTGGTTTCTGAAAAGAGAACCAGTCATGCATGTGAGGACATTATCCACCTCCCAGATTAAATGTCCCCCTGAGCTCATGAGCTCCTGCGTTGGCCAGTGTCCCCGTGAGGTCGGAAGTCAGGCACCTGGCGTTCCTGCTACCGTGTTGGAGAAGAGACAGGGTCATGTCAGGCGGCTTTCCTACAGTCTCACAAGCAGTGGTGAGGTTTCTGGGCGTTGAATCTGGCCTCCCGACTTGCTGTTGCCCCGTCTCTAAGCAGTAATGACAGTTTCACAAATTAAGTTCAAAAAGGTTGGGTTAATGGGACCAGGGAGGTACATTCTGAAATGATTCCCTTTCGTGTTGGAATCTCAGTATGTTTTAAATAGAGTTTTTGTTTGTTTGTTTCATTGATTGTGTTTCTGCTGGGTTGCAGTGATTTTTGTAAAAGATGGTGGAAAATCAGCTATGACACAAGAACAATTCCCGGCTGCTGTTTTTTGCAGTCACAACACGGAGCTGCGGTTCCTGCCAAGCCCGAGCTGCCCCTCTTCTACACGCCCGTGGACCTGGTGGACATCGGTGTGGACATGGTGGGGCTGCACTTCCCCAACCCGTTCGGGCTCGCCAGCGCGACGCCCGCCACCAGCACCACGATGATCCGCAGAGCTTTCGAGGCCGGCTGGGGTTTCGCCCTGACCAAAACGTTCTCTCTGGACAAGGTAAGAAAATGTTCCCGAAGGCATGTTACCTGTTGTGTATTTCAGTTAGCTCATAAACATTGTCTGGAAAGAGTCTTCTGACCAACAGTAGTCGTTAGGAAACTACCAGACATTACTTTCCTTCTATTCCTCTGCCCCATGGAAGGGGGGGCATATATTTATCATATTGTTTTGTCTAGAAAGCATCAAAAATATAAATATTATAAAAGTGTCTGTTTCATTTAATAATTACCGTCACCAGAGTTCTTTGCAGTGTTCATTGTTCTGTGGTTTCTGGACGTGTGAATGAGGACAGACGCCTCCTCTCAGAGTGGGGGACCCAGTGGGCTGGCTTGGGCACCGTGCTAGATCTAATTCGTGCCAGAAGGAGGCTCAGTGGAACTCACTGGCGCTGGTCACAGACAAGATTTTTCTTGAATTTTTAAATACAGAAACTTTCCCCCAAATACATATACCTGAGTTTAATTTGACACGATGCTGACTTTGGGCTCACAGTACCAGTGGCCATACTTATCGGAAAATAAACTACATATTCCACTTGAGATCTAGTTGTTTTTAAGCACACAAAGACTGTGAGTGTGTCAGCGAAGTGGGATGATTGCACAGCAGAGGCTGAATTACCAAAGAGCAGCAGAATTGAACATTTCTTAAACCTTCATTGATGCAATTTTAAATGCGAAACCTATTGATGTGTTTAGGACTGACTGGTTGTTAGTCATAATTAATGTATAAGAATGTGTGGACCTAGTGACTAGGAAAAGATTATCATTATTTGAAACAGCCCTTTGCTTAGGCTGAGAAAATGATAGAGAACGAACCTGCCCCAGGAAGTGCCTCTCTGCTGCCTTTCCCTCGAAGGGTCGATGGCTGGTGCTGTTAGGGCCAGAGCATCGCTGCTCTTCCCAGACGCCTTCCACGGTGTGACGAGCCAGTGTCGCCAAGAAAATCTAGAAAACCCTCAAAAGTTAAGAAAACCAGTGCATGAAAAAAATGCTTTGTAAATGTATTTATGTTGAAATAGCTAAAGGGAGGTTCTTAAAAAAAAAAAAAAAAGGCTGAATAGTTAGAAATAGTCTGGTGAAGCAAAGTATAAAAATACACAGAACACTGAATTCAGCTGTAGAATATCATTAATCAAGTGTTTACAACCTTGTGAAATATCAATAATATATTTGTGTTTGTTTCAATGCGTCCTTTAAGAATACTCGGAAGCCATAATCAAATGTTTAATCCCTTGGGGAAGAACTGAGTCTCTGATAGCGTTTAATGACTACATTAGTTATAGTGTTTAATTTTTATATGTAAACAAAAATAGGTTGCTGATCAGGTACTCCTGAAGACTGGTAGCCAAAAAATAAAACAAAACAAAAACCCAACAGTGTTTGCTTCGAATTTGCTGTTTTCTTTGCTTGCAGAAATTGAATTCTGATTAATCAGAGACATCTGTCTTTACTCTGTCGGTGACCTGCATTGATTTGGGATGCTGTCTCTTTCCGTAACCCGGGACCAGTTCCCTTTATTAAGATCAGCAGCAGAAATAAATGTGGAGGCTAACTTCCTTCTGAGCCTCTAATTTGAATTTAATCTCTCGATTCAGGAGTCTGTGGTGCTGGCTCAGGGGGAGAGTTATGACAGATGCAAATTAAATTGGGCACATAAAGCATATGATGGGGGTAAGAAGCTCTCTGTCACTCACTTCAAGGGTGGAGCAAACAAAATACTTGTGCAAAGGCTATTTTAAATGGTTCTGTGGACACTGTAGTGACTAAAACAATGATGTCACCTTGGGGTTACATAATGCCAATTCCAAAAGCAATTATTTTCCATACATGATTTTGCAAAGTAGCCTGTTTGCGTCATAGCGATGTACTATATTGTGGTTTCTTATATGGCCCCTAATTAGTAATGATACCTGTTGTGAATATGTACTTGTCCCTCAGCGTCGGGGCTTCTCCATTGATGAAATGCCTCGGTGGGCGCACCCAGAGCAGGGCGAACACATGCCCCACGCCTCTTCCTACCGCTTCCCTTCCAATGGGATGGGCTGTGCCTCTGCGTGACATCACAGCACAGCCATGTAGATCAGCCTTACTACAGCTCATTGTGCCATTCAAGAATCTGCTTGAAGTGCATTCAAGTTCAGAATCTTGACATTTGAAATGTGGGTGCTCTTAACATGACAAAGGTTATTCTATGGCGTTTTGTTATCACATGAAATATTAATAGTTCACAATACAATGTTGATGAAGCACAATTTGCCGAGCCTGCATATGATAAAGAAATTAAATGCCTACCAGGGGAGTTCAGTAAACATTAGAGGCCCAGCTCAGCAGCTGCTGGAAATGGTGTTCTGTCCCACTGACGGGAGGGGGTGTCCCTTGTTTTGCCTAGATTGACAGCTGAATATTGCACTAATTTCTATAGCAAGTATTTTTAAGTGAACTTTGTTTCCCTTTTTTCTTATTTTTGGGGGAGTTCGGAGCATGCTTTTGATGTCCGTCCTCGACATGTTTTTACACTCTTGACGTTGTCGATGACAGATTGAGAACGAATACACTGCGGCCACGGCAGACCACTGCCTCCCACCGAAATGCCAGTGGGTATCTCAGCACACAGAAATGCTGCTCGTCACTGCGAGGTCTGCATGAAAGCTGCATGTGCTTTCTCTAGGGAGGCAAGTGATCCGGTTTTTAATGTCAGATATAAAAAGATCTGTGTTTGCTTTTGTGTTAAATAACATCAAAGATGGCTTTTATTAACTGCAGTCCTCTTTGCCAATTCACTCATTCCCAGAATGTCCCAAAATACCATCATTGCTTCTCCTCAGATTCTGTTGATGCTTTAGAATGATGGCATTGACAGGGCCATCATAAAAAACATTTAAATATAATTATAAATTATTTTTATATAAATATATATATATATATTGAGTTCAAGTTTAAGTTTTGAAAAGGTGGAAAAGAAACCAATCTCCAAGCTCAATTTACGTTAAGCTATCACGACAACCCAGAGACATGGCTCAGTTTCACTGGGAATATTAGAAACTGTTTAGCAGTCCCATAAAATAAACCTCTGACCTGTGTTCACATTATCCTGATAGGAAATAAAAACATTTTGTTTTTGTTAATTATATCACACTGTTTTTCTTTCATCCTAGGTAGCTACACATTACATACTGCAAATTAATAAATGACTGAATAGTTATCTAACTGTAAGTTGTCTATGCCTTAATGGCCACACAGATGAACTCAGAAGTGTTTATCACTATCCTAACCCAAAGTCAAGCCTCAGCAAAAGTTCTTCAATTTATAACATGTACCCGGATATGAGAATAATCTTAGGACTGACTTTTAGTAAGAAAACGTCTTGAATGCATCTGTGTCACTGTAACAATGTCAAGTGATTAGGTAAGTAGGTGTACATATGATGAGTCTCTCAACATAAAATACTGAAAATAAACACTGAGAGATACTGAAGGGTCTTCATTATTTCTTTGGACTCAAAGTATTGATTGTAGCTGTTTCCATCAAACACAACCTTAGACCACATCCATGCTTAGTGTATAGGAAGACTTTGATAAATGCTTCATAAATATTTGTTGTATAAACGAATTAATAAATGACTGAATAGATTTCTGGCAACAACATATTGAAAGCTTTTTTTTTTTTTTTTTAGCCATGTGAATAGATAGTTAACACATACAGCATTGATTGTTCTGAGTATTGATTTCAATCAGAGGAGAAAAGGCCAATTTAAAATTTTCATATCCTGTGTTACTCCCCAGAGTGTATGTATACATGTCTAAAAATGAAAATGTCAGTGGACTTTCTAAATGCGTGGGTTGTATGTTAAGACTTAGCATGTTGAGTAGGCCTTAAAAAGGCAGAGATTTTTTTGAGGAAACAGAACATGTATTGCAGTTTTCGGAAGGGACACGAACAGCATTTGGCCACACTCTCTACGGTCCTGTGGCGGCAGCTCCAGCAGGAGAAATGGAACCTTCGGGAAGCTCAGTCACCGGACCGGGCTCGGTCCTCAAGGCGGCACAGCCCGTCTCGCAGTGGGATGATCTTGTAGAAATATCTGCCTTTTATTGACTACAAATTGGCCTTCTGATCATTTTCATCTGTGTTTTATAGTTCTGCCCTTGGAGGCATCCTGGCATAAATTAGTCTAACTGATTAGCATAAATAAATTGTTGGTTTTAAAATACGGTGTGTAAATAAACATGATAGGGAAGGGCTGACAGTGTGGAGAGGTGTGGTCCGGGGAAAGGAAATTTGACCTGGGAGACGCCGGTATCTGTCCAAGGCTGTTCTAAATCACCATCTGGAACTCGTTTAAGACGCTAGGTTTCATTGTAATTATTATTATTATACACGTATCTGCCATTTATTGAGTACTTAGAATGTACAGGCATTGCCGAGAGCTTTTTATAAGTTATTCATTGAATCTTCCCAACATCCCTATAAAATTGGTAGTAATTTTTTTTTCGGATGACATAATAGGCTGAGGAAGTTAAATAAATTGCCCAGGACTGAGAGCAGCGATTATTTATTTGTTCGCAGTCGTGTAAGAGGGCAATCTGGCGGAGCCGTAGGACAGCTCTGCCTTCCACGGGAGTGCTGGGCGGTGCCTGCGGACCTGGAAGGACCTGCGAGGGCCCTGCTCACGTGTCTAGGCCCTCGTAGGAGTTGTTATCATTGCTGAGATGGCTGAGCCCCTCTCTCTAGCTCTTCACAATCACATCTTCAAGGGGAGTGGCGTGGGCTTGTCCCAAGAGGTCAAGAGAGGCCTGTTGAGACAGACCCAAAATCCACCATGCACGGTCCCTCCACCAGACCCCGTGGTCAGAGCAAGTTACAAGGTACACTGTGCATGCTCTGTGTAAGATCAATACCGTCTGCCTAGTGCTGGGAAGAGCAGCCGGATGGCAGTGCCGAGGGGCATGCGCGGAGCGTGGAGGAACTACTGCAACCGTCTCCGCAAACAATGTGAACTTGCACTCTTATGGCAGTAACCTACATCCCTTCCCCATGCGCAGTGCACGCTTTCTTTCTTATCCGCCCCTTTCCAAGCCACCCAGAACGCCATTCAGTCATGACATGAGGCTCGGCATCTATGATCTTGTGATAGCTACCAGCTCTCGGCGCCTATATGGCTGCTTGGGCTCAGCTGCTCCATCCAGGATTCTGTGAAACAGACAAGGTGTCTGTCCCCTGTGCACCCAACATAAAATGCCGTGGCCCACAGAAGCGCTGTGGGCACCCTCACTCAGAAGCAGCAGGAGTGGAAGGGACATCGCCATCGTGTCTGTAGCAATTCTGAAATTCAGTCGGGCACAGCTTTCCAGAGCCACTCACTCGAGGGACAGGGTGTGCTCCTCAGTTAGGACCCAGTTTCATTCCCTCACAGTGGTTCCCAGTCCACTGTTCCTGTCCACAGGGGCTCTGTCCTCTGTGTTCCTGACTCTGTCCTCTGAGTTTTGTTTTGTTTGTTTAGAAATGGCCCGTGATGGCCCGTGATGGGTGTCGAGGAGCTTTTTCAGCCTGTTTCTGTTCACAAAGTTCAGAGCCCTTATTCCTCTCTCTGTTTTGAATTGTCCCTTTAGTCCTAGCTCCCAGTGATGCCAGCATAAACATTTTTTTGAATCTATTGAGGGCTGACTCCATGCCCCAGAGTCACATCCACAATTATTTATTGCCGAGACAGACTTCTCTCCACGGTGAACATGTCTTACTGCCGTGGCCCCGTGTCCTCGGGATTCTTAGAATCAATATTGTCTTCTTAAGAGAACGTACTAGGACCTGCTTTAAACCTCTCCAAAGTCCTCGCAAAGGATCTTGTAGCAATGCTCTTTGATGTGATCTTTACCCTGAGCTCGTATCTTACTTTGAACATCATTTTCCTTCCAGAAGAGACAAAGTATTTAAAATTGGTTTATTTCCCAATCCAGCATGTCCTGGGCCTTTTGCTTGGCCCTACGTTGAATTCATTTAACAAACTGACTGTGTCTTTATTTAGCTCGTTTCCCTGTCACAGAACCTTATTGGACTTGGGCAGGAACACTCCGCTGAGCTCTCGGCGTTCTGTCCAGAGCGCCCTCAGCCCCACCGGCCCCTGCGCCACGCTGAGTCACCAGCAGCACAGGCCGCTCTCTCCCGTGTCCAGGAGCCACCTCCACGCGGTGTCACGCCGCCATCGACCGCGTGCTCCCTGTTCTTCCAGGCCTCGCCACCAGTGGCCTCGGGTTTTCAGTACAGGCTCTGCCGGCCTCAGTCTGAAAGCCAGCGCACGCGTTTTAGATTGCGTTCCTCTCGCCAGTGTTTCTATAGCATCGATCGATGGTGCGTATCCGACCACCCCCGATGCAGTGGCTGCAAAGGACCAGTCGCCTGCTGTTGGTTGTGTAGTTTGGCAGTGAGGCAGGCCTCAGCGGGGAGGCGCGCCCGGCCCCGAGGTACTGGCTGTTCTCAGCTTCGCGGTCAGCTCCCAGGCCGCGTGGGGCCTGGCGGTCAGCTCCCAGGCCGCGTGGGGCCTCGCGGTCAGCTCCCAGGCCGCGTGGGGCCTGGCGGCCAGCTCCCAGGCTGCGTGGGGCCAGGTGGGCCTGACTCCACGTGCTGTCGTCTTCAGGAGCCCACTGGGCTGGCTCAGGGGCGCAGTGGTTTCAAAAGGCAGGAGGGGCCATGGTGAGGCCTTGGCTCAGAAGTTGCGCCATGTATCGTCCGCTGTGTTCTGCTGCTTAGAACGAGGCACGAGGCCAGACCAGTGTCCCAGGGCAGCAAGTGGCCCTTCTTGTCCACAGGCTTAAGTTCGTCATGCCAGAATTTGAACCGAGGTCTGTTTGATCCAAAGCCAGGCTCTTTCCTCTGTCTCATGCTGCTTCCTAATGGACCCTCTCTGGACCTCGTTACCTTACGTCTAAAACGAAGGCGGTTGACTCGCCAGCATTGGCCGAGACCTGGAGCCAGAGCGCGGTGAGCGGTGTCCTTCCGCCCCCCTCCAAGCAGAGTGGCACCCCTGCTCTTATTTCTGTTCTGGTCCTACATCCAAGTTCATGGAGAGAGAGAGAATGAAGGAAGAATATTTACTTATAACAACCTTCTTGGACTCCATTGTCCTCAAAGGCGTATCTCCTCTTCGGCCTCTGGGTGCAGGCACAGTGGCCCTCTGGCCCCCAGCACGGCAGCGCCTCCCTCTCTCAGGGCCGCGGGGCTAGCTTTGCTCTGCCTGGAAAGCTCTGGCCTCGGCCTCAGTACTGGCTCCTGCTTCTCATTCGGTTCTCTCATCACAGATGCCCCCGCAGAGAAGTCTTTGCGGCCCACTCACAACTTGTTGTCTCTGGGTCACATCTCCTGGTGGGCTTTCCCCCGGGCAGCGACCACCGCATGAAATGTCATGCTCTTGGCCACTTGCTTACTTTCTGCCTTAGCCGTTAGAAACCAACTCCACAAGAAGGAGGCCGTTGTCGTTCTTGCTCACAATGGCGAGCCCAGGGCCAGGAGCCAGATCCGCAGGGTGCGAGGCACAATCTTTAGACGAATGAGTAATCATGGGCCTCTAATTGGAACCCCAGTTCCACAGGACAGCTCCTCATTTTGGGGAGACAGCCCTCATGTCCTAACAGCAAGCCTTTCCATTTTCCCCTAAACAGTTCTGTTTTCCCTCCCATAACGAGATCTGCTGCCTTCTTACCATGTAGGTGCCCATTCCCCCATGCAGATTTCAAGAAACGTGTTTCAATCCACACTGTCTTAGTTGAGAAGTTGCATATATTTGCCCAGATTGCGGGCACCTATCAACCAGACAAGAACTCAGAAATAACAGTGTCAGGACTGTAAACGCTGAAAATAACACTTAGACTTGTTAAGGAACATTTCACAAATATGTCACATGATCATATTGTAGAGCGGGGGTGGGGAACGTCTGGCCCACAGGCTGTGTAAGCCCACGAAGCCCTTTGGCCTGGCCCTGTTGAATCATAATTCAATAGATGTGGGAGATTTTCTCAATAGCAACATAAATTTATATTAAGTGAAGCATAATATAATGTAAATTTTGAGAGACAAGCAAGGAACATCTATTATGGGATCGACAGGACACATACAAGTACATGACGGGACAGACACGTATGCTTCTCGTCGGCTGCCCGCGGCCCGTCTGCCTGTATTGGTGACTCAGAGGACAGTCAGTGCCAGGCGGGCTGGGAGTGTACACGCTGCGAAAGTGTTAACACACTGTGGGAAACTACAGTGATCAGTGATGATGAGACGAGATGCGGTGAGGTGATTCCTCGAGACGTTGATGACCTTGTCTCCGATGACTGACGACGATGTTGTCGACTTCTTTCTTGACCCAGACGATAACTCCAATCCAACCTTTATCCACATGTCCACAATCAACAATCCTCGAATAAACAGACTCTCAGATGAAGATTAATGAAATTACAGTACACAGAAAAGACCTCAAGTCAATGATATGAACGTTGGATATGTTCCAATCCAAGATGCAGGATTAGAACAGCGATCAAAGCAGAATAATCGCATCACTGGCGACACACACACTGTGTAGTTATTAAAACTTAAGTGGTGTGACGTCCTACAAATGGTGACTACAAGGAAAAGAAAAGTTGATGCAGAGTTTGTCCAAGAGAATTGGACAAACGATTATTTTTTTTGTTGAAGTCAAAGGCAAACCTGTGTGCCTAGTTTGTGGAGATGCGTTAGCAGCAATGAAAACAGCCAATCTGAGCATCATTACAGCTCAAAACATGCTGAACTCATTGAATTGGGAGGCCATCTGTGTCTGGATAAACTCAATGCTCTTCAGCGGAGTTTGGAATCACAACAAGCCACTTTCACTAGGCCTCTGTGACAGAGACAACGTCACTCAGACGAGTTGTGTAGTGAGCCAGCTAATCACAAAGAAGCTGAGGCCTCGTGTAGAGGGAGAGTCTGAGAGAGTGCATGGTGGCTGCTGCGTTGTTAGCACCAGACAGAGTCAGATTGTTTCAGTGTCAGTTAGTCTCGGAGAACCGTCTCAGATCGGATTCCTGACTTAGCACAAGACATTGAAAACACACTGAAGGATTCTGCAGATTTCCAATTTGTCTCTCTGGCTCGTGACGAGACAACGGACATAGCAAATACTGCCCAAGTGGCCGTTTTCGTCCGTGGGATCACTGCAGAGTTCGACACGCGAGAGGAACTGCTGTCCCTGGAAGCCATGCATGGCACCACAAGAGGTGAGGACTTGTTTGAGAGACTTGTTTTATCAATGAAAACACTGGAGCTAACATTTGAAAAGTTAAGTGGCCTTCCTACAGATGGAGCTCCAGCCATGGTTGGCTTGAAAGAAGGGTTAATTGCATTTGTCAGAAAAAAACTGAGTCATGATCCAAATGATTTAATTCTATGCCACTGCATCACACACCAAGAAAGTCTCTGTGCACAGTTGTTGTGGCTCAACAATGTGATGTCAACAGTAGTGTCGTGCATACATTTTGTCAAAAGCAGAGGGTTTAACAGCCACCAGTTTGAGGAGTTACTAAATGATCGTGACTCTGAGCACGGTGATCTTGTTCATCACTGTGAAGTGTGGTGGCTGAGTCTCGGGAACATGCTCATGAGGTTTTATGAACTGTGGGATGAAGTCAAGCAGTTCATGGAGATGAAGGGAAAATCTATCAGGGAACCCAATGACAGCAAGTGGCTGTGTGACTTAACCTTAATGGTGGACATTACCGAGTACCTCTCGGCTGAATGTCAAGCTGCAGGGCCCCAACCAGCTTCTCAGCTCCCTGCTTTCAAATGTGAAATCATTTGAAGCTAAATTAAGGCTGTGGAAAGTGCAACTCGAACAGAATAACACGGTGCATTTCCACACTCTGGAAGGACACTGAATATGCTGGTGAGTGTGTGAAACTAATTGAGGCATTTATGGAATTGAACATTGTGGCTACACCATTCAATGTGGAACCAGCTGATGTGCCTGATAACCTAGAACATGAAATCATTCAGCTGCAAAGTGATGATGAGCTGAAAGCTAGGTACAACCACCTCCTACTGCTTGAGTTCTATAAACGTTACATAAGCAATGATGAATTTCCCACTTTGAGGAGACACACATTGAAATATGCACCTGTGTTCAGAACAACTTACTGCTGCAAGCAGTTCTTTTCAGAACTGACCATCGCAAAGAGTCGACTGCCCTCCAGACTGACCGACGCAAACCTGGAAAAGCAGTTGCGAGTAGCATCAGCAACACCAGCTGACATCACACGCCTCGCCACAGAGAAGCAGTTCCAGCCATCACCTTAGGGGTGAGTTCATTAAATGTTTGACCAAATAGAGCAGGCTAATTTTTAAGATGATAGTTTTGTATGGCCTGCGAATGATGTTATAAACATCCAAATGGCCCGTGGCAGAAGAAAGGTCCCCACCCCTGCTGTAGAGCCTGGGTAAGTCTGTTTGGATTACAATACAGAACAATCACAGTTACTTTGGCAATTTGTTTTAGAAATAAAGATCTGGATTTTTTTATGATTAAATGTAACATTTATTTTTATCATTGCGTTTCTTCATTACCTTATCATAAAAGTCCACGAAACAAGTGAACAGCCCAGTGCATTGTTTTCACTGCTATAGTTCTAGTTTCAAATTTGGTCCATAATTAATTTCTCTTGATTGAATGGTATTATTTCCTGGTGTATACTTATGCATACACTAAGGGTTATAATTATTGTAACCTATTCAATGTAAACAGCTCACCTTGGAGATTTTGAAATGCAAAATGACAGATCATTTCCATGTGGGAATAGCTTGATTCTTACCTGGTTAGGTGCTCTCTTTAGATTTTATTTTATTGGAATTTAAAAAATTGACTCATTGTCCAGTGATAAAGAATGGATGTGCTCGCAGGCTGCAGTTTAGATGGAGCGGTCCTTTGGGAGATTCCGTTCACAGGTGCACGCCAACGCGAGCCGTTTCTTCCGCAGAGTAATCCTGGTCGCGTCAACACAACGGTGTGTGTGCTCGCCGTCTGTGTGCACGCTTGCAGTATTGAAGCGAAATCTTGCAAACTAGAGTGTAATAAAAAACACACCCCCCCCTCCACAGAGTTCTAAACTAATTACCATTTGTAACCACGCCATGGAGACTAGACGTAGTTTGTTCAATAGAAAATGCAGATTACTTTTCCAAACACAGGTTAATGCACGAACTTCTAGCATTAAGTCTAAATCCTTCCATTGTAGCCAAATATATTTTTAACCAGGTACATTATTAAAGTTATATAAATTGCTCTCATTTTTTTTTAACCTTTTATTTCACATTTTGGACTAGACTATGAAGCAGACCAATCAATTTTCCAATATAATTATGTCTTCACTTCTTTTCTGTTTCTGGCTGTGATTTCACACTTGTTAATTAGTTAATCATTTTGGTAGAGTGGACAAGGGGAGACTCAAATAGACTTTTTAATAATATAAATTGACGTGTACAATTTGATCTGAGTTAGCTGGTGGAGAACTTAACTTGTAATGGAAAATACCTCTTATTCAATTCTTTTTTTGTTTGTTTTTTAAGCAATTGATGTCAAGGTTAATGGAAAATTCTCATACTTAGGGCTAAAGGAAATTTCCTTAAAGTATAGTCCTGCTGTTTAAAAAACTGATTCTACCCTTATTCTGTCTCACATAATTCTTTTGCAGATTTTAAATTTAACTAGTTAAAAATATCCATATTCTGGGGATGTTTGGATGGTACAGTCTTTGGTTGAAATTAACATGGCTTGAATTGCAATATATCCTCCTTGCCTTTGTAGTTTTCTTACTGATTCTTAACAAGGTTTATGGTCATTAGTGTATAAGGATACTCTTTACGCTTCCTTAAAACCTTTATAAACAAACCCATTGATTATCTCACGGTCAAATTTTTATTTAAGACATACTTACACTTTGTTGGGAGACATTCCATTTTAAAATTGTAATTCTCGCCCTGGCTGGTTTGGCTCAGCGGTTAGAGCGTCGGCCTGTGGTCCAGAGAGACCCGGGTTCGGTTCCTGCTAGGGGCATGTACCTCGGTTGCAGTTTGTCCCTGGCCCTGGTTGGGTCGTGCGAGAGGCAGCCATTCGATGTGTCCCTTTCACGTCGATGTTTCTCTCTCTCTCTCTTTCTCTCTTCCTCTCTCTCCCTCACACTCTATCTGAACCAAAAAAAAAAAAAAGGAAAAATGTCCTCAGGTGAGAATAAAAAAAAAAAATTAAAAAAATAAATAAATAAAATCGTAATTCTCCTTTGGCTCCTTCTCCTTCTCACTTGCAGTGGACTGCATACATGTTCAGTCACCAGTGTTTCTGAAGTCAGGTGTGACTGGATGCTCCAGGCAGTGACTGGTTTCGTAGAGAAACCTTCAGCCCAACTGCCTTTTCAAACACCAGTCACCTGTACTCACCGACCTCCCCACCTGCCTCTTCGCTTGAGCTGCGTCCACTGCCCTTCCCGTCCTGTTCGCTCTTCATCTGGAAGGGTTCCACAACGTCCCATCTGTTCGGAACAACGCACCATTACCCTTCTGCCAAATTCACCCTCAATTAAAGTAAAAATGTATCTAAAAATATCATCAAGTCATATCATTGACTAGGCTAGCTGTGTCCTGAGAGTTCTTACAAATACCCCAAATATATATCTGCAAAAAGTGATCTTTGCTGTGGGAAATTTAATCTCTAGTTCAAGTTCAGAACCTGCGCACCAAGAGACACAGGATGACGGAATGTTGACATAACACAGCAGCCTTCTTAGACTAAAAATGTTACCTAATAAGCAATGTTTTCCTCTATTTTTAAAGAAGAAGGATGACTTCATGTTGGAGCTGAGTGTTTCCTGGAGGCAGGAGGGAGAGCGTGTGGACGCCCTGGTCAGACGGGGCCCAGCACGCCACGGCCTCTGGGGTAGGGATTTCAGTGTGATTGCGTAGGCAACAGGGAGCTGGGGAGGTTTGCAGCCGAGGAATTGCGTCATTCAGTTTGGAAGTCACTGTGAATCACAATGTAACTCCCATTCATTATTTCAATAATGACTTCCACTTTCCCCTCATGCCACCTCTCTTCTGACTCAGCCAGTCCAGTCACCAGGCTAACTAACCAATTCCTCTATGGAGGAATGGTCAATATTCTTTCTTTCTTGTTCCTTTGCATTAACAGAAGATTTTATGATTTTTAAAAGTCATTCAATAAAATTCATCTTTTAAAATATTTCTGAATAGAAAAAAAGACAAAGAATTGTTTTTTCCTTATGGCTGTTGGGACCTCATTAGGTACCGATCACGACATCCTCAGAAAGGGGAGTGTTTTACGGAGGTCAGCAGTGGGTGTTACACAGTGGGCGCGTGAGCTTAGAGGGAAGTGTTTTAAAAATGCGTTTTTTATGTAAAATGAGTAAGTGTTGATGTGAATATGAAAACACCATGCTGTGAGCCCTGGTTTCTGAACCTCTCATGGTTCCCTGAGAACCAGAAAGTGCCCTGACCCTGCAGTGCCTTCCATTAGTGTGTGTGGGATTATTTGTGTCTACAGTGGCTCTACACGTGAGTGGGACTTGGTCTAGTAGGTTTGTTACCGTCATAACTAGCTGGTATTAACACTAATAATAGGAAAGGAGCAAAAGAAAGGCCAGACACTGTAGGCATGGTTGTCTGGGCATCTTCACCAGGAAGCTGCAACTTTGCACTCCCCAGGCAACCACCCACCATTCCCTGCAGATCACTGGGGGAAGGGGTCCAACAAAGGGGAGATGGATGCCTGTGCAGTGGAGTCAGGGTGACATAGGGAAGGTGCTGCCTGTCAGTCCAACCTGGGAACAAAGATAATTGGCTAGAGGGGCAGGGTCACCACAAGCATGCAACATTTGAGAATATGTAATCTGCAGACAGAAGATTGCTCTCTCGTTCCTCTTGCTTCGATCCTGCTTCCTTGTGCTGGCCTGTGCTCCCTCCATAGCCACGTGGCCCTGGGACCCCACACGTAATGGGCTGCAGCTGGGAACACAAGCTCAGCTAGCCAGATGCTGGACTGGACTGTGCTTCCGTGTGCAACAGAAGCTCTGGGCAGTGGCTCAAGTCCTAGCTCTCTCTCTGCTGAAGACAAAATGGTACTTGTTCCTCGGCAGGACAGAGGGAGATGGGACCTTAGAAACTCGGGTTTAATTCTACAGAAATAAAACTTTGCACCATAGCTCATCCTCCCACAGGGGGCCTCAGGACATTCTTATTCCAGCAGCACCTCAAGAAGCCCACCTCCACCAGCAAAAGGTGGGGACACAGAGGACTCCCCACTGATAACAGGTCTCCACACAAATAAAAAAATGTGCTTGAATGACTACAGGCATAGCCAGCCATGGAGCATAACTCATAGTATGTTCAATTTGAAGTGTTTTACTTTAAAACATGAAATAAAACATGGTAGGAAATTGGTTCCATAGCCATTTTTAGAGCAGGTACCTAAAGTGTCTTCAGTGTTGGACTACTGGTATTCATAAAGGACAAGTTTATACACAGCTCAATAATCGGACAGGCTCCGAATCGACGTTTTCCTTTGTTCCATGCTATTCCCACTGTTCGGTGCGGAGCCATGTCGCACCACAGGGGAGGAGCTGGGAGCACGGGCGCTCTGGTGTGCTGGAATGTGGAGAGACAGAAAGGCTGTCACAGCAGTCAATAAGATCTGAGAGGTGTTGACTAATTGCCTGCTAATTACACAGTAAATTGTCTAATTAAGCTGATGGTTAATTAGGGTAGCTTGCACAGCAGTCTTGTGGAATTTGTGTCTGATGTCTGGGAAGCAGCTTGCGTAATTGGCAAACTGGTAAGCATTGGCAGACAAGGCTGGAAAGCTCACCGCCGCGGATGACGGAATACCGCTTCCTTGGAAACAAAAGGGTTGTCATTTCTAGACTGAAGATCTTGTTTCAGTTTTGCAGCTGTTCTGAGGTGAGCAATTGAGAAATACATTTGAAGCCTAAGTTACGCGAGGAAAGGAGGCTTGAAAACGTACCCTCGCGTGTAAAGTGTGGCCCTCCTGCCATGTCTCAGCTCCGAGGCTCCGCATCACAGTCTATTAACAGACACATTGTGTTCTTCCAGTTCCTGCTCTTAGCAAGTTCACTGCTATTCATGTGCAAAAAAATAAAATAAAATAAAAAAATAATCCCATGATTCTAAGGCAAAGAAATGCCTCTTTTATAGAAGCCTAAGAAGATCAATATGACTGATTAGAACACGAAAACTTTGAGTTCATTGTTTAGTTTTAAATGTAGGCATCACCATTCCCTATACAGTATTAAACATAATACAGTGTATGTTTGGATAATACATCAAAGAAATTGAAAAATTTCTTTGTCACGAGAGAATTTTAGTTTTATTATATATACAATTTAACCGTGCAACTGGCTTTTACCTTTAATTTAGTAAAATGTAAAAACAGAATATTTCAATTCCTGATCCATCAAATTACAGGTCCTTTAGAGTGAAGTTGGGCACACACCCAGCACCCTTCATGAGACACGGGACACAAATGATCCCTTCTGGTACCATTGCACCACGTTCCGACACTTCCTGAGAATGCTGAAATAAGATTTTGAATAAAACATCAGGTTGCAGTACAATTTTTAATTTTTTGAGGAAACACCATAGTGTTTTCCACAGTGGCTGCACCAGTCTGCATTCCCACCAGCAGTGTGCTAGAGTCCCCTTTTCTCCACACCCTTGCCAGCACTTGTGTGATGATTTGTTGATGGCAGCCATTCTGGCAGGTGTGAGATGATACCTCATAGTCCTTTTAATTTGCATCTCTCTGATGGTTAGTGACACTGAGCATTTTTTCATATGTCTCTTGGCCATTTGTATGTCCTATTTGGAGAGGTGTCTATTTAGATCCTCTGCCCATCTTTTATTTGGATTCTTTGTCTCCCTTTTGTTGAGTTGTATGAGTGCTCTATATATTTTGGAAATTAACCCCTTATCTAATGTATGGTTGGCAATTATGCTCTCCCATATAGTGGGTTCCCTTTCCATTTTGATGCTTGTTTCTTTTGCTGTGCAGAAGCTTTTTAGTTTGATGTAGTCCCATGTGTTCATTTTTTCCTTTGCTTCTCTTGCCTTAGCTGATGTATCAGTGAAAATTCTGCTGCATGTGATGTCCAAGATTGTGCTGCTTACATTTTCTTCTAGGATTTTTATGGTTTCACAAGTGACATTTAAGTCTTTTATCCACTTTGAGTTTATTTTTGTGTAAGTTGGTGGTCTAGTTTCATTTTTTTGCATGTAGCTGTCCATTTTTTCCAATGCCATTTATTGAAGAGACTGTCTTTTCTCCATTGTGTGCGCTTGCCTCCTTTGTCAAATATTAATTGAGCATAATGTCTTGGGTCGATTTCTGGGTTCTCTGTTCTGTTCCATTGCTCTATATGCCTGTTCTTGTGCCAGTACCAGGCTGTTTTGATTACACTGATTTCGTAGTAAAACCTGATATCCGGTATTGTGATCCTCCTATTTTGTTCTTCTTTTACAAGATTGCTGTGACTATTCGCGGTCTTTTTTAGTTCCATGTAAACTTGAAGTATTTGTTCAAGTTCTGTCAAATATGTCATTGGTATTTTAATGGGGATTGCATTGAATCTATAGATTGTTTTGGGTAGTATGGACATTTTAATGATGTTAATTCTTCCAATCCATGAACAAGGTATATGCTTCCACTTTTTAATATCTTCCTCTATTTATTTTTGCAAAGTCTTGTTATTTTCTGCAAATATGTCCTTTACTTCTTTGGTTAAGTTTATTCCTAGGTATCTTAATATTTTGTTGTTGCAGTGGTAAATGGGATTGTTTTTTTAGTTTCTCTTTCTGTGTGTTCATTATTGGTATATAAAAATGCCAACGATTTCTGGATGTTTATTTTGTATTCTGCTACTTTGACAAATTCATTTATTAAATCTAGTAGCTTTTTGATGAAGTCTTTAGAGTTTTCTATGTACAATATCATCTTATCCACAGTAATGACTGTTTCACTTCCTCCTTTCCAATTTGGATGCCTTTTATTTTTTCTTCTTGTCTGATTGCTGTGGCTAACACTTCTAGTACTATGTTGAATAAGAATGGTGAAAACAGACATCCCTGTCATGTCCCTCTTATTAAGGGAAATGGTTTTGTTTTTGCCCATTGAGAATGATGTTGGCTGTAGGTTTGTCATATACGGTCTTTATTATGTTGAGTTATGATCCTTCTATTCCCACTTTACTGAGAGTTTTTATCAAAAATGGGTGCTGGATTTTGTCAAATGCTTTTTCAGCATCTATTGATATGATCATATGATTTTTATCTTTCATTTTGTTTATGTGGTATATAACATTTATTAATTTGTTAATATTGTATCAGCCTTGCACCCCTGGAATAAATACCACTTGATCATGGTGTATAATTTTCTAAATATGTTGCTGGATCCTATTTGCTAAAATTTTGTTGAGGATTTGACATCTATGTTCATCAGGGATATTGGCCTGTAATTTTCTTTTTTTGTAGTGTCGTTATCTGGTTTGGGATTAGGATTATACTGGCCATATAAAAAGAGCTCGGAAGACTTCCTTCCTCTTGAATATTTTGGAATAGATTGAGTAGAATAGGTGTTAGTCTTGTTTGAATGTTTGGTAAAATTCCCCTGTGAGTCTGTCCTGACCAGGGCTTTTGTTTGCTGGGGTTTTATTGATTGCCACTTCTATTTCCTTAGTTGTTAATGGTCTGTGTAGGTTTTCTGACTCTTCCCAGTTGAGTTTTGGAAGACGGCATGATTCTAAGACATTGTCCATTTCACCTAGGTTGTCGAATTTGGTGGCACATAGTTGTTCAAAGTATTTTATTACAATCCTTTGTATTTCTGTGGTGTCAGTTGTTACTTCACCTCTTTTGTTTCTGATTTTATTAAGTTGGGTCCTCTCTCTTTGTTTCTTGGTGAGTCTGGCTAAAGATTAGTCAATCTTGTTTATCTTTTCAAAGAAAAAGCTCTTGGTTTCATTGATCTTTTGTATTGTTTTTTTTTAGTATCTACGTCATTTATTTCTGCTCTGATCTTTATTATGTCTTTCCTTCTACTAACTCTAGGTTTTTCTTTTTCTTTTTTCTCTTTCTAAATCTTTAAGTTGTAGGGTTAGATAGTCAGTTAGACATTTTTCTTGTTGCTTGAGGTAGGCCTGTAGTGCTATGAACTTCCCTCTCAGGGCTGCTTTCGCTGCATCCCATAGATTTTGTGTTGTTGTGTGTTCATTTTTATTAGCTTCCAGGAAGTTTTTTATTTCTTTTTTGGTCTCATTGTTTAATAACATGCTATTTAGCCTCATGTATTTGAGTGTTTTTATTGTAATTATTTTCTAGTTTCATGCCATTGTGATCTGAGAAGATGATTGATATGATTTCAATCTTCTTGAACTTGTAGAGACTTAGTTTGTGTCCTAATATGTAGTCTATCTTTGGAAATGACCCATGTGCACTTGAGAAGAATGTATATTCTGCAGTTTTTGGTGAAATCCTCTGAAAATATTAATTAAACCCATCTGATCTAGTGTGTCATGTAGGGTCTCTGTTTCCTTATTATTTTTTGTCTAGAAGATCTATCCAGTGGTGTCAGTGGGGTGTTAAAGTCCCCCACTATGATTGTATTGCTGTCTGTCTCTCCCCTGAAGTCCTCCAGAAGTTTTTAAATATATTTTGGTGCTCCCATATTTGGTGCATATATGTTTACCAGGGTTATATCCTCTTGTTGGATCAATCCTTTTACTATTATGTAGTGATCTTCTTTCTCTCTTATTATGACCCTCATTTTGATGTCTATCTTATCAGATATTGCTATACCAGCTTTTTTTTTTTTTTTTTTTTTTCATTTCCATTTGCCTGGAAAAATTTTTTTCCATCCCTTCACTTTCATCCTGTGTGAGTCTTTTGTTCTGAGGTGGGTTTATGTAGACAGCATATATATGTGTGTCATGTTTTCTTATGCAATCAGATACCCTATGTCTTTTGATTGGAGCATTTAAGCCATTTACATTTAAAGTTGTTATTGATAGGTATTTATTTATTGCCATTTTTGTTCTTTGTGCCTGTGTTCCTCTCTCTCTCTCTCTTTATTTCTTCTTCTTCTTCTTACACCACTCCCTTTAGCATTTCTTACAGTGCTGGTTTGGTCGTAGTAAATTTCTTTAATTTTTTTTTTTTTCTATGAAGCTCTTTATTTCACCTTCAATTCTAAATGATAGCCTTGCTGGATAGAGTAGTCTTGGATTCAGACCCTTGCTTTTCATTACTTTGTATACTTCATTCCACTCCCTTCTGGCCTCCATTGTTTTATTGAGAAGTCAGCTAGTAGTCTAATGGGAGCTCCCTTGTTGTCTCTCTCTTGTTGCCTTTAAGATTCTTTCTTTGTCTTTAACAACTGCCATTTTAATTATGATGTGTCTAGGTGTAGGTCTTTTGGGATTCATCTTGATTGGGACTCTCTGTGTTTCCTGGGCTTGTGTGACTTTTTCCTTCTCCAGGTTAGGGAAGTTTTCTTTTATTATTTCTTGAAACAGGTTCTCTATTTCTTTCTCCAGTTCTTCTCCTTCTGGTACCTCTATGAGTCAAATGTTATTATGTTTTGTATTGTCCCAAAGCTCCTTTAAACTCTCCTCCTGTTTTTTAATTTTTATTTTCATTTGCTGCTCTATTTGGGAGTTTTTTTCTACCTTGTCTTCTAACTCGTTGATTCAGTCTTCAGCTTCTTCTAATTTACTAATGAATCTTTCCAAGATATTTTTTATATCAGCTCTGTCATTCTTCATTTCCACTTGATTTTTATTCATAGCTCCTACCTCTTTTTTTTAATGCTGGTGTAGTTCTCATTAAGTTTCTTGTAGTTCTCACAAAATTGTTTGAGCCCCCTTAAAACCATTGCTTTGAATTATTTATCTGACAAATTGCTTGCCTCCATTTCATGTAGTTCCTTTTTTGGTGATTCCTCCTTTTCTTTCATTTGGGGGGTTTTTTTTGTCTCACCATTTTATTAGTCTTGTAGTTCGGGGCCAGGTGAGATGTGATGGGCCATGTACGCAGGTTGGTGTTTATCAGATAAGACTGCTATGGCTTCCAGCGTTGGTGTGGTGGCCTTCTTGTGAGACCCAATGGAGTAGTCTCCTTTATTTTCTGAGCTGGGTGCTCTAGGATAGACCCTTCTGTGGGTTGTGTGATGTCTCCTGTTGAATTTGGATCTTGATTGCTGTTACCTGTTTGTGGGTGGGCTCAGTCCTTGGGGTTGTTAACTATGAGTCTCAACCCTGGCCCCACTCTTTATGGAGCTCATTGGATTTTTCTCCACTGTAGTTGGATTTGGCCCCTATTCTCTTAGGCAGTTCTCTGATATAGGCCAATGTGAATCACTGTCCCTTCCTGGTCCTTGGCCTACTGGCTGGAATCCTGCAGGGTGTGGTCCCAGGTAGTCCGATGAGTAGGGCTTCCCTAGCCCAGAGGCTGGGTCCCCTTCAGGGCTAGCCACTTGTATGTATTTGTTCTGGGCTGCTTTCCCTTCCCCCATGGCACTGGGCTCTATGGGGTATCAGGTCCAGTCAGGGTGGTTTCCTCAGATTTGTGTTGGGGGTGGTACCCGTAGCTTGCAGGAGGGACAGGCAGTCTCTTCCTCTCCTTCCAATGCCTCCGTTCTGCCTTGGTTGCTGACACCCCACGCAAGCAGGTGAGAACAGGAAAAAAAAATGGGGGGGGGGTAATGAAAAGAAAGAAAGAAAAAAGAAATGCCCCGCTTGGCTCTTTAATCTTTTAGCAAGGCAAGCTTGTGCTGGGCAGGGCTATTGCCCAGGTTCCCAGCTGGTCAGACGTTCGAATCCCCCACCCATTAGGCACTGCTGCTGGGGCGCTGATCTTCAGTTCTAAGCTGTTCCCCGGTGTGGGGGGAGGGATGCCTCCTCTTTGCTCAAGGTGGGGAGGAACAGGGCTCTTTCCCCAGACACTACGTGGGCGCCCCTCCCCTTCTCTATTGTTCTCCTTCGGGCATCTCTGTGTGGGGAGTTCACTCACCTACTTTGCTGTCTCCTCCTCTCGCCTCCCACGGCCTCCTTGCTCACAGTATTTCCAGAAATAATCTTTTTCCAGGAAATTCTAGCAAGAGCTTTAGGAAGGTTGTACCTGGCCCACTTAGATTATGTCCTCATCCTTGAATCAATCACTGTGGCCAGGTTGACAGAGGACTCTGCTCAGCCAAGCTCTATACTGTATGTTTTTAAATAACAAGAGAGAAATACACTTTACGCACTCGCTAAGATGTCTTTGAATTAGCATTAACCTTGGAGATATATATATGGTAAGTGAAAATATTTACAATTTTAGCACCAAGTGTTTTTCAGTGTGCTTTAAAGCAATGCTTTAAAATATAAGGTCACAGATATAGAAAAGATGTAAGATAAAAATAATCTTTATTTTGAGAATAAAGCAAAATCATATTCATTTTATTTGGAGACTTAGGTTATAAAGTCTTGGAAAATTTATAAAGAAATTATGCAAAATAGAAGAAAAGTGAATTTACCAAAGGAATACAAGGTTAAACATTGAAATTGCTTCTTTAAAGACCTATCTCTGGAGGGAGGAAAATCAGATAGAGGTCAGGGTTGCAACTCTAAATATTCTATATTTTGATTTGCTCAGTTTTTTTTTTTTTTTCTCATTTTATTCCTCAGAGAGAGAACATAAGAACTTTACTTACTGTGATAAAAAGTTTGCATAAAAAGAAATCAGGTAGATCTGGCTGTCATTGTAATTAAAGTTGTAAAGAAGAATTTTTTACAGAACACTACCTTTAAGAAAAATTCCTCTTTTAGGCTTACATATAAATTTCACATTTTTTCTATTAAGTCAAACTTCAGGTACTTCCCATTAATAGATAGCTAGCACAAGAATAAATTCTATATAGCATGAGATCATGCAATCTTCTGTTGAGAACTTCTTGTTATACTTTATACTTTGGCCTTTAAGTGTGTGTATTTGTATTTATATTTGTATATATATTACATGCATATATGTAATGAGTGTGATATGTAATCAGTTTTTTGTTTTTTAATAATTAAAAAATTTCACTGATTGATTTTTAAAGAGAGAGAGAGATTTGTTGTTCTACTTACTTGTGCATTCATTGGTTGTGTCTTGACCAGGGATCGATCCACAACCTTGGCACATTGGAACGATGTTCTAACCAACTGAGCTACCTGGTCAGGGATCCGTTTCTTCTTTAATTCATTGAAAAGTTGTATCCCTGCAATTTAAAAATTTAAGAGCAAAGAAATACAATATTTAGCAACCTTAGCCATCAAGCTCATTCTAGAATTATTTTGTTTTCCTTTATAATTTACATAATATAAAATTTACTCTTTTAAAATAAACATTTTTATGTTATTTTGTGTATTCACAGAGTTGTGTAGCTCTCATTATCTAATTAATTTCAGAACATTTTCATCATTTTAAAAAAACACCCATCCCCACTTCCCACATCCCACAGCCCCTGGAGACCACTAATATATATTCATCTCCACGGATTTGCCTGTTTTGGACATTTTGTATAAGTGGAATCATACAATATATGACCTTTCGTGTCTGCTTGCTTTTACTTGACATAGTATTTTCAGAGATCATCCATGTTGTATTATGTATCAAACCATCATTCCTTTTTGTGGATACATTATATTTGTTTATCCAGCCATTGGCTTGTGGGTATTTGTGTCTGTTTTTTCCCTACTGTTTGCTCATTATACATAGTATTTTGTTGAATTTTCAGATGTAAGTTTTTTAGTGGATGTATATACTCAATTCTCTTGTGAATATAATTAGGTGTGGAATTGCTGGGTGAGATGGTAACTCTATGTTTAACTTTTTGATGAACCATTGAAGTGTTCTCCAAAGTGGCTGTACCCAGTTTCCATTCCTGCCAGCAGTGTGTGAGGTCTGGGATTTCTTCACCTCCTCTCCGACATTGTGACCTTTTCCATTATAGCCGTCAAAACGAGTGTGAGGTGGCTTCTCATCATGATATTGACTCCTGGTATACCTGATAACTAGAATAGTAAAAGTACGAAGGCCCAATAATTGCCTGCATAGTCTCAATAACATCACTGTGGCAACTAGTGGATTTAACATGCGGTTCAAATAGCTGCCATTTGCTACCCTTCCAGAACGTGTGGTCATCAGGAGAGGCTGGCCAGGTCATTGGTACCTGACATGAGAAAGTCTGAAGATGGACATTGGGGTGGGTGATGGCCACCTCTGAAGAACAGCCCGTTTATAGGGGCTCCTGGCCTTTGGGAGAAACGGTTCCAGGGTGCTATAAATCCAGGGTAATCTCCTCCTGTTGGGTGATTTATATAGTTCAAGGAAATGAAGAAATGTCCCAAGCTAAATTGTGAGCACAACATACTGAACCAGAAGCCTAAGGAGAAATATTTCATGTACTCTGGATAACAAGATGAGGAATGTTACTCTAGGATCCGAGTCAGATGCGACTCCCTGCTTGGAAATGGTCTCATTCCAGATCCCACAGCACCTGCGAGTGTGCAAAGACTTAGCTGAGCTCTGGCTCTGGTCTAAACACTCCATTTACAGGGGAGGGGAATTTGTCTTAAGTTCATCAACACCTTTGTTCAAGTTCATGTGGACGGCGGTAGGGCACTGTCAACCCTGCACTTGGCACTTGAGGCGCTGTCCTTGTTATACAGTGTTATTGTCTCTGTCATTCTTTGTTCATTGCTATGATCTCAGCTGAAGAACGATGACCGTGTTCTTGCTGTCAGAGAACTGAACTCTGGGCGGAGATGCCCAGGACCCAGCTCACATGCTTGTGGAAAAGCAAGCAGCTGTGGAAATGCGAGGGAGCCCCAGACTCAGTGGGGCGCGAGGCTGTCACTGGGAGGAAGACGGTATCCGAGAGGATTCTGGAACCGTGCCTGTTGGAAGAACAGGCAGCATGTCGTGGCCAAGGAGCAAGGCAGTCAGGCCGACAGAAAGCCCAATGGGAGTGGAGTTTAGCTGCACTAGAAGGATGATGTAGTGAGAACGGGAGACTGGAACCAGATAACAAAGGGCCTCATTTGTCCATGGGGAAGAGCTTAGACTTTATCTTAGAGGCTGAGGAATGGACTCGACACAAAGGAGAACGAGATTGGACCAGATACAAATTTTAGGAAGGCTTCTCTGATTGTGTGGAAGGTGTTTAGGAAAGAGCCGTGGAAGACTGGGAGGAGATCAACAGGGGCATCCCGACTATACGAGGCACTGGGCTTGGCCTGAGGGTGGAATGACCAGGAGCACGCGAGGCGCTCACTTCCTGCAGTTACAGATGCAAACGGCTGGGGAAGAAATGGGATTGGCCGAGGTGGTAGCCAGAGCCAAGTGCACCCACTGAAAATGCAGAGAGGAGACTGAAGCAGGTGACTGCAGGGTGGGGGTGTTGCTATCATATTACATTGAGGGTACCCGACTGCGGCTGCTGCAGGAGGAGACAGTTCTGTGTGGGTCAGCAGGTGGCCGCCTCAGCATCTGAGCTCCCACTTGGGGGAAGTGAGACCTTAGGGTCGTTTTGATTGAAGGCACAGTTTTAATGCACACAGAGAAAGTGAAGTCACAGGATGTATTACTTACAGATCCCAGGAGTGGGTGGGGGCACAGTGAGCCTGGAGAAGGGCAGTCCGCCATGCCAGGCCCCAGGCAGCAGGAGATGCAAGCAGGGTAGAGGCGCTGGTTACTGCCAGGGAGGTCAGGGCAGGGGTCACCGACTTTTCACAGGCTCAGCCCTAAGTGGTTAGGAAACGCCAAGCGCCCAGTGGGAAACGGGGGCGGGAACCCTAAGCTCGGGTCCTGACCCAAGTGTCCAGACGGGGCGTGCGCAGGTGGTGATGCTGTGGGTCCCGGGCGGCAGCTCCCACAGCTGTTCTCGTCATGGTGACTGGCTGCTACAGGTGGGGGGAGGACGCGGGATGGCTGTCTCGGCCTCGGTGGCTCCTCGCAGCTGTTCACTGACAGGACCCCTGGAGGAGACATGGGTTTCTGAGTCCTGTGCCCGTCCCCAAACTGGACGTCTCAGTATGGAAGCTGGCGGTGGCTGCTTTTCCTCTGCTGCTGTAATTACTTCAAGTATCTGGAAGGAAAGGTCATCCCAGCAGAGGAGCTGCAGTTACTCAGCTTGAGTGGGAAATGTTAATATTTTTCCAGATGAGGTGCTGATGTAGAGTTCTGAAGCCTGAACTCTATTTAATTCTAAAATTAAATCTAAAACCACCATCTGAAGGGGGAAAGTTCAGTAACGGAGCAGGATGTTAAATCAATGTGATTAATTAACTTGATATAAGTAACTCGAGCACGCCGTGTTTATCTGTAAATCACGTCTCCTGGTCCCAGCTATGAAAGAAAATCTTAATGATGAGGACGCCGCGCCCCGCCGCTCGGGCGTCGGCCGGTTGCTAACGGACTCGCAGCTCGGCAGTCACATGCAGGACAGCGTGGTCAATAATAACAAAAGCGACAACAGAACACACGATGTCGCCGCTCGGGGAAGGAAACGGATTCGAACCGAACGAAGAGAGAGGCGGCGCTCCCTCCAGCGACGCTGTTCACCGCTGGACCCTCACCGTCCAGCGAGGGCCCGGGGACGGCAGGAGGCACGCTGTCACCGTTTAAGGTGGGACACTCGCCCTGGCCGGCTAGGCTCTGCGGGAGAGCGTCGGCCCGCGGACCAAGGAGTCGCGGGTTCGATTCCGGCCAAGGGCACGGACCTTGGTTGCGGTTCGTCCCCGGCCCTGGTCAGGTCATGCAGGAGGCGACCAGTCAATGTGTCCCTCTCACGTCGATGTTTCTCTCTCTCTCCCTTTCTCCCTCCCTCCCTCCCTCCTCTATCTAAAATAGGTGGAAGGATTAAAAAAGATGAGGAAACTCAGCTTTCTCCTCTGTCCCCCTGTCCTCCCTGCCCCCTCCTTCTTTCTCACGCGGAGCATTGGCTATTCCCATAGAGTCAGTTACAGAACCCAGAACAGCGCCCCCAGATCGGACACCCCACACTGACTCTGTCCAAGGCCTCATCCCACTCGGAACACCGCACGATCCCTTACAGGGGATCTGACAGACGTCAGCGTACTTCTTTTCTCTTCATCTTTTTTTTTATTAATATTTTTTTTATTACAGATGTCCCTCCTTTTTCCCCCTTTGACACCCTCCTCTCCCCTCCCCCTCCCACCTGCCTTCACCGTACTGTTGTCTGTTCTGTCAGTTATGCATGTAAGTTCTTTGGTTTATGTCTTCCTTGCCCACCACCCCTTCCCTCTGAGGTCTGGATATATTCCTAGAAGTGGGATCACTGGGTTAAATGGAAGTTCCATTTTTACTTTTTTGAGGAAACACCATAGTGTTTTCCATGGTGGCTGCACCAGTCTGCATTCCCACCAGCAGTGTGCTAGAGTCCCCTTTTCTCCACACCCTCGCCAGCACTTGTTGTTTGAGGATGTGTTGATGGCGG
Organism: Tadarida brasiliensis; assembly: GCA_030848825.1. NCBI lineage: Eukaryota > Metazoa > Chordata > Mammalia > Chiroptera > Molossidae > Tadarida > Tadarida brasiliensis. The sequence goes on along the minus strand of CM061275.1, from coordinate 3,490,135 downwards.
CCATTCTGGCAGGTGTGAGGTGATACCTCATAGTTGTTTTAATTTGCATCTCTCTGATGATTAGTGACATTGGGCATTTTTTTCATATGTCTCTAGCAAATTGGATCCAGTGTACTTATTTTCAACCAAATTTATCTCCCCAAAGTGTATTTGGACATATGTCTTCCCCCTCCCCACAGGTGCAAGCTAGCAGCCCTCACATGTCCTGCAGGCACTCTGTCATCTCAGCCCATCTCAACCCAAAGGCCCCAATTCTTCCCCGCCTTTTCACAGAAAGAAAGTTCAACAACAGGAGCCCTAAGATTGTTTAAATACAAGTGCTGCGTCGTAACCTTACACAGTTTCTCAGAACCCACATGTGCTTTTTATGATCCGGTCTTCAGCATGCTTGCACACGAGGGTTCTGGACAGCTCAGTCCTCCAGGCCCCGCACCTCCTGTGGACACTGGTGCGGCCCTTCCCCCAGCACTCGTTTCTGTGCTGTGCTCCCCTCTGACGAGCTCTCCCCCATAGCTTGCCCATCAGGAACTTAATTCGTCCTCAGTCCATTAAGATGTGACTCTCCCTTCAAATTGTGATCCCATAAACCTTTGGAGCTCTGGAACTGGCTGCTTTCTTAGGAAGAAGACAAGAATCGCAGTGGAATTACAACTAAGCCGCTAACACACTGGGTAGCCTTATAAAGCGAGGTAGGTGGAACTATTAGTCAGCTCCTTTCTGTTCCACCATGCTAAATGTTTAATTCGAACGGTTTCATTTTCCTTTGGAGTTAGCTATCTGAATACCAGATGCACTTCCCTCTGAGGCACTAGCCCTGGGTATTTACTGTGCATATATTATATGCCAGGCATTCTGAAAGCCACCTGATTTACATTTTATTCTTTTCGGCCTGGGGCACAGTATGGTAGATGTCATAGTGCCCACTGCATGGGTAAACCGAGGGTGACCAGTGCTGAGTCCCTGTCCTCCGTGTCCTCAGCAGTTGCAATCAGTGCCACAAACACAGCGACTCGGCGAAGGCCAAGCTCCTGTCTTCTGTTTCATAGGATATTTCTTCCATGTGGAAATGTATGATCCATCATGGGGCAGAAATTGATCCATAAAATATATATATATTGTTATCATTTGACTGCAGGTTGAATTTCGGTTGCTGTACATTTTTAGAAAAGAATGAAAACTTAAGAGATTTACTATGGGCCTTTGTAACTATCTTATTTTATGGGACAAGATTTCTCCCTCTACATCCCACAGCTCATGGGATCATGTTTGACTATTCATTGGCAACGATTATTTTGTTGGCTTTCTCTCCCTGGCCCTTGTTCCAATAAGATTTTTATATCTCATGAGTCACAATTCCCAACTCCCGGGCAAAAGTGACTCCCCCCCCAGTGTTGACTAGCCAGGTTCTACGTTGTGGATTCAAATCAAGGAGCCCTCCAGGAGAGGCTGTGACCCTACACTCACACCTTCATTTCTTAAAGTTTAAACATCTGAAATAATTTCACGAGCAATGAAAGAGTTTTTCTCTGAATTGACGTCCAGATTTCCATGGCTACCTTCACTGCTGGGGTTTTCATGCAGCAGGATCACTGCGACAGTGTCGGTACCAGGGGATTATCCTGTCCCCAGCGCCCTGCGCAGTATTTTACATGCATCCCGCATTACAGATTATGCTGAAATAATACAGCCTACTCGCTGTTACATTCTGTATTCATATTTACTACAAAATGTCTTGCTACAGCACATTCCTTAACTTCCCATAAAGAAGGATGTAATGTACAACAGAGAAGTGCATTTTTTAGAGACACTGAAATGAAAGTTGTTGATTTTAAAAGACATTCTGTCACAGATGAGTGAGGGAGAAAGAGATCAAACCAGCAAGTCTAGCCAATCCGAGGTTTCATTCAGGCATTTCTTCCTCTTCGTGCTTTCCCTTCGGGGTCATTAGCATTTTCATTTCGAAAAATGACAGTCTGCAGTGGAAACAGTAAAAATGTTCAACCTGTGGTTTAAATTATTGATTTTTTAGAATATTGAAGCAGTATTTCAAGTGGATTTTGTTACAGAGACTTCTGGGTGGGGGTTTCAAAGGTAATTTGGTATCCAAAAGCCTGTATATTTGAAAGACTTTCCATTCTTGGAATTTCTTCAGACTCTGGTTTATTGGATACAAATGTTTATTGTCTTCAGGACTGTAAGTAGCAGATCATTGCTGCTTGAACTTGAAACATATATTTGCAGATTGTGCCCTTCGTAATTTATGGTGTATGTTCAGACTATGATCTACTGGCAAAATAGATCTTCATTTGGAAACAAAAGCTGTTTTTAAAATAAAGGAAAGCTATGACTTGCATGCATGGAAGGTCAAAAGTCTAGCTGAGAGCTAACGCATTGTGATAAAGCAAGCAAGGTATGGTCCTGTAAGAATGGATTTTAATGACCCTCCTCCAATCGTGTTATGCAAATAGACAGTAGAATGTGGCTACAGAGATTTTCTTTAAAATCATTTTACGTCTCTCTCCACAGTCCACACTCACAGATGAATAGAAAATGTTTTGACAAGGCGTGGGGTTACTGACTGCTGTGTATATGTTGTGTATAGTTTGCTATTCACAGCATGTTTCTACTTATGGAAAAAAGCTACTTAAAAATTACATTATATCAGAACGGTTTGCTCTGAAATCGTTCTACAAGCCAAAGCCCTATTGAAGTCAATGAGGGCTGGAAGTGCAAATTTGTGACTGTATCAAGCTTAATATATGGAGAGTTGCATCATATATTGTGATGTCAAGTATCACACAGCAATGGATGATACTCATTTGAAATAAAACCTGCTATTCCCTCCTTGACAAGTGGAAATGAATTAAAAATACAGCATCAGAAGGGATCTTTCTGAGGCTTTAGGACACAGGAGATGTGTCCATGGTAAGTGCTGTTACTGTTTACACCAGTTTTAATACGCCTTCCCCATTCAGTGATACCATGAAAGTTGGTTGGAGAATCTGATGTTGCTCCTTTGGGGGCAAATCTATGTTTAATCTGAGGGTGTGAAACTCTAGGACCAAATTCTCCTGTAGAGTCTCCTCCGCCTTCCCTGAACACTTCACTCAGGGACAATATAGTTGAAACAACTTATGTATTATTATGATATAGATAATCTGATTTAATTGTTATAGCAGCTCTTAGAAATGAGAATTTTATCTTTTCATACTGTTTCATAATATCATGATTAAGGCAACAGTCCCAGAGAAGTGAGTAAACTCTTCAGGGTCACAGAGCCATGCGGTGGTGAGGCCAGAGTTCTTGTTCAGGTTTATCTAACCCCAAACCAGTGCATTTACTCTACACAACACTGTCTCCCTATTCTTTCAACATGGTGCTTTAACGTGGCATCGAAAGCAGCTTGAAAATCAAGACATAGAAGAGCAGTGAGTCCTCACAGTTACACAGTATATATGATATTAATTCTTTTTTTTTTCCCCAGGGGTTAAGCCACTCATATCTGCTTTCTTTCCCCATTCTTTAGGTGCTTCCCTGTTTGAAAACAATTTTTCAAAGTCTATAGAGAAGAAGGGTGTGACATATAATAATGGGGTCAACCCAACAAGAAGACATAACGTTTGTAAATGTTTCTGCACCAAACATGTGAGCACCTAAGTATATAAAGCAAATATTAACAGACCTAAATGAAGAAATAGACAATAATACAGTAATAGCAGGGCACCCGAATACCCACTTACCTCAATGAATAGATCTCCAGACATAAATTCAATAAGAAATGGCCTTAAATGACACGTTATATCAGATAGACAGGTGTTTACAGAATATCCCATCCAAGAAGAATACACATTCTTCTCAAGAGCACGTGGAACATGTTTCCAAGACAGATCACATGTAGGCCACAGACAATCTTAATACATTTAAAAGAACTGCAGTCAAGCATCTTTTCTGACCACAGTGGTATGAAACGAGAAATTAAGTACCCGAAGAAAACAGGAAAAGTCACAAATATGTAGAGATTTTTTTTTATTAATTTTTGTTACAGATGTTTCTCCTTTTTCCCCCATTGACACCCTCCTCCCAATCCCTACCCCCAGCATTGTTGTCTATGTCCATTGGTTACACATACGTACATATAAGTTCTTTGGTTTATCTCTTCCCTACCCTGCGTAACCCTCTTCTAACAGTCTGTACCCTACTTCTATGTCTCTGGGTCCATTTTGTTCATTATATTCCATAAATAAGTGAGATCGTGTGATATTTGTCTTTCTCTGGCTTATTTTGCTTAGCATGATGCTCTCCAGGTCCCTCCATGTCATCTCAAAGGATAAGAGATCTTTCTTTCTTACAGCTGCATAGTACTCCATTGTGTATATGTACCACAGCTTTTTTATCCACTCATCTATTGATGGGCACTTGGGCTGTTTCCAGATCTTAGCTATTGTAAATAGTGCTGCTATGAACATAGGGGTGTATATATTCTTTCTGATTGGTGTTTCAGGCTTTTTAGGGTATATTCCTAGAAGTGGGATCACTGGGTCAAATGGCAGATCAATTTTTCATTTTTTGAGGAAACACCATATTGTTTTCCATAGTGGTTGCACCAGTCTGCATTCCCACCAGCAGTGTACTAGAGTCCCCTTTTCTCCACACCCTCGCCAGCACTTGTGTGATGATTTGTTGATGGCAGCCATTCTGATATGTGTGAGGTGATACCTCATAGTCCTTTTAATTTGCATCTCTCTGATGATTAGTGACATTGAGCATTTTTTCATATGTCTCTTGGCCATTTGTATGTCCTGTTTGGACAGGTGTCTATTTCGGTCCTCTGCCCATTTTTAAATTGGGTTCTTTGTCTTCCTTTTGTTGAGTTGTATGAGTACTCTATATATTTTGGAGATGAACCCCTTATCTGATGTATAGCTGGCAATTATGCTCTCCCATATAGTGGGTTCCCTTTTCATTTTGATGCTTGTTTCTTTTGCTGTGCAGAAGCTTTTTAGTTTAATGTCATCCCATGTGTTCATTTTTTCCTTTGTTTCTCCTGCCTTAGGCATTGTATCAGTGAAAATTCCACTGTGTGTGATGCCTGAAATGTTGTTGCCTACATTTTCTTCTAGGATTTTTATGGATTCATGAGTCAAATTTAAGTCTTTATCCATTTTGAGTTTATTCTTGTGTATGGTGTAAGTTGGTGGTCTAGCTTCATTTTTTTGCATGTAGCTGTCCAATTTTCCCAGCCCCATTTTTTAAAGAGGCTGTCTTTACTCCATTGTATGCTCTTGCCACCGTTGTCAAATATTAATTGAGCATACTGTCTTGGGTCAATTTCTGGGTTCTCTGTTCTGTTCCATTGATCTATATGTCTGTTCTTGTGCCAGTACTAGGCTGTTTTGACTATAATGGCTTTGTAGTATAACTTGATATCTGGTATTGTGATCCCTCCTACTTTATTCTTCCTTTTCAAGATTGCTGTGGCTATTCGGGGTCTTTTTTGGTTCCATATAAACTTTTGGAGTACTTGTTCTAGTTCTGTGAAATATGTCGTTGGTATTTTAATGGAGAGTGCCTTGAATCTATAGATTGCTTTGGGTAGTATGGACATTTTAATGATGTTAATTCTTCCAATCCATGAACACGGTATATGCTTCCACTTTTTTGTATCTTCCTCTATTTCTTTTTTCAATGTCCTGTAGTAACAGGTCCTTTACTTCTTTGGTTAAGTTTATTCCTAGGTATCTTAGTGTTTTTGCTGCGATGATAAATGGGATTCTTTTTTTAGTTTCTATTTCTGTGAGTTCATTTTTGGTGTATAAGAATGCCGTCGATTTCTTGATCATGATTTTGTATTCTGCTACTTTCCCAAATTCATTTATTAAATCTAGTAGGTTTGTGATGGAGTCTTTAGGGTTTTTTATATATAATATCATGTCATCTGCAAATAATGACAGTTTCACTTCTTCCTTTCTAATTTGTATCCCTTTTATTTTTTTCTTCATGTCTAATTGCTGTGGGTAAGACTTCCAGAACTATGTTAAATAAGAATGGCAAAAGTGGGCATTCCTGTCTGTTCCTGTTCTTAAGGGAAATGCTTTTAGTTTTTGCCCATTGAGTATGATGTTGGCTGTAGGTTTTTCATGTATGGCCTTTATTATGTCGAGATACGATCCGTCTGTTCCCACATTGCTGAGCGTTTTTATCAGAAGTGGGTGCTGGATTTTTTCTAAGGCCTTTTCAGCATCTATTGATATGATCATATGGTTTTTATCTTTCATTTTGTTTATGTGGTGTATCACATTTATTGATTTGCAAATATTGTACCAACCTTGCATCCCTGGGATGAATCTCACTTGGTCATGGTGAATAATTTTTTTCATGTATTGCTGGATCCTATTTGCTAATATTTTCCTAAGGATTTTGGATATATGTTCATCAGGGATATTGGCCTGTAGTTTTCTTTCTTTGTAGTGTCTTTATCTGGTTTGGGAATTAGAATTATGCTGGCTTCATAAAAGGAGTTTGGAAGTCTTCCTTCTTCTTGGATTTTTTGGAATAGTTTGAGGAGAGTGGGTGTTAGATCTACTTTGAATGTTCGCTAAAACTCCTCTGTGAGTCCGTCCTGACCAGGGCTTTTGTTTGCTGGGTTTTATTGATTACTGCTTCTCTTTCCTTAGTTGTTAATGGTCTGTGTAAGTTTTCTGACTCTTCCCAGTTGAGATTTGGAAGACTGCATGATTCTAGGAAATTGTTCATTTCACCTAGGTTATTGAATTTGTTGGCACATAATTGTTCATAGTATTTTATTACAATCCTTTGTATTTCTGTGGTGTCAGTTGTTACTTCACCTCTTTTGTTTCTGATTTTATTAATTTAGGTCCTCTCTCTTTGTTTCTTGGTGAGTCTGGCTAAAGGTTATCTTTTCAAAGAACCAGCTCTTTGTTTCATTGATTTTTTAATATTTGGTTTTTTTGTTTAGTTTCTATGTCCTTTATTTCTGCTCTGACCTTTACTATTTCTTTCCTTCTACTTGCTCTGAGTTTTTCTTTTTGTTTATTTTCTAGTTCTTTAAGTTGTAGGGTTAGAAAGTCAGTTATAAATTTTTCTTGTTTCATGAGGTAGGTCTGTAGTGCTATGAACGTCCCTCCCAGGGCTGCTTTTGCTGTGTCCCATAGATTTTGTGTTGTTGTGTGTCCATTTTCACTGGTTTCCAGAAAGTTTTTAATTTCTTTTTTGAGCTCCTTGGTAACCCATTCATTGTTTAATAATATGCTATTTAGCCTCCATGTGTTTGAATGTTTTTGTGGTAATTGGTTTCTAGTTTAACTCCATTGTGATCTGAGAAGATGCTTGATATGATTTCAATCTTCTTGAACTTGTAGAGACTTAGTTTGTGTCCTAACATGTGGTCTGTCTTTGAGAATGATCCATGTGTACTTGAGAAGAATGTGAATTCTGCAGTGTTGGGGTATAATTCTTTGTAGATATTTATTAAATCCTTTTGATCTAGTGCATCATTTCAAGTCTCTGTTTCCTTTTTAATTTTTTATCTAGAGGATCTTTCCAGTAATGTCAGCAGCGTGTTGAAGTCCCCTGCTATGATTGCATTGTTGTTGATTTCTCCTTTGATGTCCTCCAGAAGTTTTTTAATGTGTTTTAGTGCTCCTATGTTGGGTGCTTATATGTTTACCAAGGTTATATACTCCTGTTGGATAGATCCTTTCAATATTATGTAGTGGCCTTCTTTGTCTCCAGTTATGGCCTTCATTTTGAAGTCTATTTTATCAGATATGATTATTGCTACCCCAGCTTATTTTTCCTTTCAGTTTGCTTGGAAAATTTTTTTCCATCCCTTCACTTTCAACCTATGTGAGTCTTGTTGTGAGATGGGTCTCTTGTAAACAACATATATATACACACACACATATACATATACATACATACATACATATATGTCATGCTTTTTTATCCATTCAGCTACTCTGTGTCTTTTGATTGGAACATTTAATCCATTTACATGTAAGATTATTATTGATATGTACTTATTCTTTATTATAATTATGTTTCTCTTCCTATTTCTTCTGCTTATTACAACAGTCCTTTTAACATTTCTTGGAGTGTGGTTTGGTGCTAATATATTCCTTTAGCCTTGTTTGGTCTGGGAAGCTCTTTATTTAACCTTGTATTTTGAATGACAGCCTTGCTGAATAGAGTAGTCTTGGATTCATATCCTTGTTTTTCATTACCTTGATTAATATGCGACATTCCCTTCTGGCCTGTTAGTGTTTCTGTTGAGAAACACTAACTGATAGCTTTATGGGGGTTCCTTTGTAGGTAACCTATCGCTTATCTCTTGCTGCCTTTAGGATTCTCTCTTTGTCTTTAATTTTTGGCACTTTAATTATTATGTGTCTTGGTGTGGGCCTCTTTGGGTTCTTCTTACTAGGGGCTCTCTGTGCTTCTTGAACTTGTATGCCTTTTTCCTTCACCAAGCTAGGGAAGTTTTCTGTCACTATTTCTTCAAATATATTCTCTAACCCTTGCTCATTTTCTTCTTCTTTTGGCACTCCTATGATGTGGATGTTGTTGTGTTTCATATTGTCCCAAAATTCTATTAGGCTGTCTTCCTGTTTTTTAATTGTTTATTCTTTTTGGTTCTCTGATTGGGTGATATTTTTCTACCCTGTCTTTTAATTCACTGATCCAGTCCTTGACTTCCTCTGATCTGCTGCCTATTCCTTTTAATATATTCTTTATTTCTGCTATGTCATTCTTCATTTCCAATTGGTTGGTTTTCAATGTTTCTATGTCTTTACTCATGCTGTTGAGTTTTTACTCATGCTGTTGAGTCTTTACTCATGCTGTTGAGCTTCCTCATGATTATACTCTGAACTCTACCTCTGATGTCTTGCTTAATTCCATTTCATTTATTTTTTCTCCTTGCTCTTTTATTTGGGATTTTTTTCTTTGTTTCACCACTTGGGCTGTCTCAGTGAGTTTGGAACCTGTCAAATTTTCCCTGTGGGTGTTGGTTTTCTGCTGGTTGTGGCTCCCTCTTCTGGGTTTGGATGAGTGTGGGAGGACCCACGTTAAACACCACTGTCAAGTCTTACTTTCCTGGGTAGATTTTGAAGCCAAGGAAAGGTTCAGTTATCCTCTAGCTTTTTGCCTGGAGGCTATTACTGTCAGTTACTTGATTAGCCTGGATTTGTAGCCCTCAGCTGAATGAAAAATCCCTCAGGTGTAAGAGGATTTCCAGTGGGTGGGGCACTTGCTTGCTATCAGACCCTACATGTTAATGAGCCCTCATTTGCATTTCTCTGGCCTGGCCTGGTGGTGTTGAATTCCCAAGGGAGGGGCCATTCCTTCTCTCCAGGTCTCTGGGAAGGGGCTCTTTGAGTAAGATGGCCACTGTCCTGTGAGGGAGTGATTCAGCACAAAACTCCCAGTGTCCTCCCCTCCAGCTCTCTCCTCTGCTAGGAGACCTGGACTCTCTCCACACAATTCCAGTTCAGTCCACCCTCCCTGCGCTGGAGCCCACGTTGAGTAGCTGTAGCTGATTTGGTGGTTTTTAAAACCCCCACTTTCTCAGTGGGAAATGCTCACAACTACTACAACACTCTGCTGCTGTCTGTGGGCTCCCAGCCTGGCCTCATACGCCTATGCAGATCCTACCAGGCTCGATTTGGCATCCTCGTTCTGTCCCTGGTTATACGGGTTCTCTCCAGCTGCTTTTCAGTTGTTTTTTTCCTGATCATTTGTCTTTATTTTAGTTGTAATTCCAGTTTGGTCCTGGGAGACAGTCTATTTAGCTTCCTATTCACTCCACCGCCATTTTTTCCACCAAAACAAATATTTATTAGATTAAACAACATGCTACTGAACAACCAATGGGTTAAAGAAAATCAGAAGAGAAATTAAAAAAAAAAATAACATGAGACAAATAAAATTTGAAATGTAACACTAAACTTTATGGGATGCAGCAAAAGCAGTTCTAAGAGGGAAGTTCATAGCAATAAATGCCTGCCTCAAGACACAAGAAAAGTCCCAAAATGTCAACATAATTTTATACCTGAAGGAACTAGAAAAATAAAGACAAATGAAGCTCAAGATTAGTATAAGGATTGAAATAACAAAAATTAAAGCAGAAAAAAATGAAATAGAGTCTAAAAAGACAGGAAAGATCAATAAAACTAAGAAGTGGTTCTTTGAAAAAATAAACAACATTGACATATCTTTAGTTATACTCACCAAGAAAAAAAAGAGAGAGGATTCAAATTTTAAAAAATTATAAATAAGAGAGGAGATATTACAACTGATACAAAAATGTACAAAAGATCATAAGAGACTACTATGAACAATTATTCAGCCACAAATTGAACAACTTAAAAGAATTGGATAAATTTATTGAAAAATACAACCTACCAAGATTGTATCATGATAGAATGAAACATCTGAACATACCAATTACTAGTAAGGAGATTGAGTCAGTAATCAAAAACCTCCCAACAAACAAAGTCCTGGTCCAGGCTGCTTCGCTGGTGAACTGCATACATTCAAAGAAGAATTATGACCAGTCCTTCTCATATTCTTCCAAAAAATAAGGAAGGACTTTTGAAACTCATTTACAACGCTACCGTTACTCTGATGCCAACACTAGACAAGGACACACCACACACATGCGTGTGCACGCGCGCGTGTGCGCACGCGCACGCGCACACACACACACACACACACAAGAAAATTCTAGGGCAATATTCCTGATGAAATGAACATTGATGCAAAAATCCTCAACAAAATATTAGCAAACCGCATTCAACAATACATTAAAAGAATCACACACCGTGTCAAGTGGGATTTAGTCCAGGAATGTAAGTATGGTTCAACATCCACAAATCAGTCAACATGATACCACATAAACAAAATAAAGGATAAAAATTATGCTGATCTCAATAGACACACACAAAAACAGCATTTGACAAAATTCAAAGTCCATTTATGATGAAAACTCTCAACCAAGCAGGTATAGAGGGAACATACACAAAAATATTAAAGGCCATATATGGCAAACCCACAACTAACATCCTGATTAGTGGTGAAACAGCTGAAAGCATTTTCCTCCAAGATAAGAGACAACACAAGGATGTCTCTTCTCACCACTGTTATTCAACACAGCACAGGAAGTCCTAGCAGAGCAAGGATATACCAGTTTAAGAAAATTAATTTAAGTTTCAGCTTTTCCTTTCTTAGAAAATATGTGAAATATGACCTTAAGGAACAGATAAAACTGCTCAGTTATCTGACAGGTTTGACCTTGCAGGCATTCAGATTATAAGCCATTCAATTGAGTGACCATGGCAGGTGGAGAGATGGGCCTGTGATTCAGGAAAAACCAGGTAAATGAAGAAAGAACGTTGAGCCTGGGTGGGAGGGGGAGGAGAGAGTAATACAAGAAAACCAAGGGGATTGTGGGCAACTATTTGGCTGTGGAAGGACCCATATTTACATAGCTTGCAAACATAAAAATATTGATTGCAGAGTCATATGTTGGGAGATTGGAGGAGAATGACTTTGCATGAAAGATTATATGAAATATCTAAAATCTCATGTAAATAATTAAAATAGGTGAAGGTAGAGGCAGAGAGGGGACTCTCTGCCAAAAGATCACCAGCCTATTGTCTGACTCAGTCAACACATAAATGCATACTTTTCCTTCAATTGCTGCTTATATTATGAGAACTGAATTTCCTATGTGATTCCCAGTATAAACACAGAACACTTCCGTGTTATGACTTATGAAACCACCTGCATGTACCCTTTCTTTATCCAAACCAAGTTTTTAGTCATGTGTGCCTGAATCTGGGTCGGCCCTTACTTGGAGGGAAAAACTGTGGACTTTAAGTATTATTTTCTTTTAGCTTACTCACATGGAAACAGTATCTTTGCCTCAGATTCTTCACCCTCAATAATCTCTTGTTGTGGGTCAATACTTACAGAATTGTAGCAATCTTAAACTTTAGAGGAGAAAGAGGAATACAGATGTCTGTGCTGTGTGCATTGATTTCAGAAGTTCGTCCTTAGTGGACAGTGTAACTGAAAGTGTGTTCAGGAGGATAACACCTTTTAAAGAAGGAAAAGACACTTTATGCAGTGGAAGAACTAGATACATCCACGTATTAAATAACTAGAGTTTGCTGATAGATAGCAGGTCTTTATACCCAGATTTTTAAGGTTCACTGAAACCTTAAGTTATATTAACACATGTGGTCTTATTTACCAGTTTATTGCCTGTCTCTCTTAGTAGAATATAATCTCCACGAAGGCGAGGGCCTCATTTGTATTATTCACTCATTTTTTAATAGCTGCTGATTCCCGCCCTGGCTGGTGTGGCTCAGCGGTTAGAGCATTGGCCCATGGACCAAATGGTTGCAGGCTCGGTTCCCGGTCAAGGGCATGTACCTGGGCTGCAGGTTTGATCTCTGGCCTCAGTTGGAGTCTTGAATGAAGCAACCACTAGATGTGTCTCTCTCACATCGATGTTTCTCTCTCCCTCCCTTCCACTCCATCTAAAAATTAATGGAAGAATATCCTCGGGTGAGGATTAATAACCACAACAAAAGCAGCTGCATGATTCTCGTCATACAGATTGGATAAAGCATAATTCGCCCAACCATTTATTTTTGGATGGACATTTGGTTTTTGCAAATTTTTGCCACTATCAAATGTTCATATTTGGTGTCCTGTGCTATTGTCTCTATCCGAGGTTCCTAAAAGGGGAATGCTGATTTAAAAGTATTCATGTTATTCAATTTCGAGAAGCACTGAACATTACTTTAAAAAGAAATGTCCCAGCAGTTCACACACCCGATCATGTAAGACCATCATCCCCTCCCCCACTTCCAGCTCTGGTAGTATCCATTTTTCAAATATTTTGCCACATAGCAACATCACATGGGGGGTGGCGTTTCCGGGTTTTCGTGTGCTCGGAAGGCTGAACAGCTTCCACGTCCTCAGGGATACTTACTTTTCCCTTCTAAGAAATGACTACGCACACCCTTTGACTACTTTTCTGTCCCCCCTCCAGATTTATCAAGGAATAATTAATAAATATTGACTGTTTTCTTTTGAATCATTTGCCTCTAACATTTTGAGCAATACCTTTGTACATAGTAATCTTTAACATATCTTTTTACATCATGTTTTCTTTTAGCCTAGTTTTTATAACTTTTTAAAAACTAAAGTTTGCCTCTAGCAAAGTAGTATGCTACACTAGGTTAAACATCAAATAATACAAAAAATATTTTGACAAAATTCAGCTGTTCTCTGCCTCACCATCTCTCACTGTCCTTTTGTAGCTCTAAGCAACTACTTTTAATTCTTACTGCTTTTTAGTTTTGTTTTTTTTTAAAGCCATGGTTCTGAATAATATTCTTACATTGACATTTTTAGACATTTTCTGTTAATTTCCTGAGGAATTAATTCTCATTATTGAGGTTTACCTTGCTACATCTATGTAAGTATTGCTTTTTGTTGACCCAAGTGGTATGCAATGATTATGTTTCCTTTGTCTCATATGGACTTCATAGCTGTGGTGAGAACCTAGGTTCTCCACCTCCTGCTTCCATCCCACCGTCGGCTGGATTTCTACGTGGGCTCTCGTGATGTCCACGTGTACCCTCGTCCGCTCGGTTGTTTGGGGCATGTGCTTGCCGTGGACAAGTCTTTGGCTTCACAGAATCCCACCAGCCATCTTCTGCTTCATTTCTGAGCCCAGTTTTCAAACACATTGGATTCTGCTTTATTCCCACTCTGGAGTTCCAGGCACCTGTAATTATCCTCACTGAGGATATCAGCGGTTCCTGAGTGATCAGTTTCTTCCTGGATACTGGCATAAAGGCTTTCAGTTTTCTCTTCTTCTGCCTCTGTAGCTGGAGCTTAGCCTTGCGTGGTGGCGATGTTAATCCACTTTCTGGAAGTCGGATTGGTGCCTCGGTTAGGCCTGGCACTGTGGCCCCAACTGCTGTGTGTCATTGTCTCAGTAGAAGCCACTCCGTTTCTTCCGAGTTTGTCGTTTCCAGAGTGGAACACTGCAGGGCCTGAGCGGAAATGTCCCACTCCAGACCGTTAGGTCTCTGACAATGTGGACACGTCCCATTTCTTGCCCCACACTTTCCAGGTGCCCTCAGCGCATGCTTCCTGCATTCCTGTTCCGCCCGGTCGTGCTGGCCGCGCACTTTCCTGTCGCCGTGTGCACGCGGGCCCTCGGCGTCCCTCCGGCGCTGCTCCTGGCGGTGTCCTCAGCACCAGCGCTGTCGGGCCAGTTCTCTGCCTGCCCAGGACCGAGCGCCTTCCGACCGGAGCCTCATCCTTCGTCACTATTTCACATCTCACTTTAGACTGTCTCATCATTCGGTTTTCAAGGTAAAATGAAAAGAAAACTAAAAAAGAATAGAGAAGGAGACGCAGCAGGGGTCCACCCTCGCCTCTGCTGCGCCCTGTGTGGCCCCCACCAGGCGCCAGGGCCGCCGTGGGACGACCACCAGACACCGAGGGGACGCAAGGCCCTGCAGCGAAGCTGCCACCCTCTGCCGATCGAGGGCAGCAGAGCGGGGTGCTGCGCGTGGCTCACGGCCACGGTCACTGAAACAACACGCCCGGTGGACTTCAGGGCCACAGAGCAGCAGAGGCGGCTGCACTTGGTTGCCTGAACGGAGCCGTGGACCAGCCCTAGTGAACGCTCCAGCGGGAGTACTGGGGGGAAGGATGCACACAGACGACACGGCTGTGAGGAGACCGCAGTGCAGGAGAGGACAGAAGGGCAGTGCGTGGTCCGAGGCCGCGGGGCCGCAGCGGAAGGAGCCCGAGCGGGAGCAGGTGCCGGCACGCGTGTCGGGGTCCGTGACGGCGCCAAGGAAACGGCCGCAGCAGCCGCAGAGAGATGAAGGAGAGCAACGGAAAGGGGCAATGGGGGCTGTAGAGAAGTTTCTAGAAATAAAGGGGGAATTCCAGCCTAGACTAGCAGTGCTGAACAACCCACAAGGAAGCCGACTCTGACCAGGAGAAAACCAAGAGGAGGAGGAGGCAGAATCCGTGCGGCAGGGCAGAAGGCCGCAGGTCCCTGGCCCTGAGACTGTCCTCTGAGGAAGGAGACCTGTAGTTGCAGAAAGCAGATGAAGCTGCCGGACACTGCTGGGAGGGGCGAGCCCCCGGGCAGATGGGATGCCCGCAGAAGCATTTCAGGGCACAGAGACTGCACCCGTCATAATCCTAACAAAAATATGTCCACAGTCAGGCTCCTGTGGCTCAGTGGTTGAGCATCGACCCATGCACCAAAAGGTCCCTGGTTCGATTCCCAGTCAGGGCAGATGCCCAGATTGTGGGCCTGATCCCCAGTGGGGGGCATGCAGGAGGCGGCCAGTCAGTGTTCTCTCTTATCAACGTTTCTGTCTCTCTCTCCCTCTTACTTCCTCTCTCTCTAAAATCAATAAAGGAAAAAAAATTTTTTTTAAGTATATGTCAACAAATATGGGAAAGAAAACAACGGCCTGCAGATTGGAAACACTCAGGTCCATCCGGCCTTCATCAGGGCGATGCTGTGAGCGCAGTAGCCTAGGCCCGGCCTGCGGCTCTGGTTCCTGCAGGGGGAGGGGTGTTTGAGAGGTTCCTGCAAGGGGAGGGGTGTTTGAGAGGTTCCTGCAAGGGGAGGGGTGTTTGAGAGGAGGCAGCACGGGCTTCCACCCCCTGGGGCGAGGCGCTGCGAGTTCCAGCGGCATCAGAAAGGAGGGGCGCCTGAGGCCCAGTTCCACAGCTCCTTGGACCCTGGAGCACTCCAAGGAACCTCAGGGGAAGGTTGGTCTGTGTTCTGTAGACTGCAGTAGAGCCCTGGGGACATCATCGCACTGGCAGAAAGTAGCCGTGATTTGAAAGGACTTCTGCTGACAGGGCAAGGAGAAAGTGCCAGAGTAGGACTGAGTCTGAACATCAAGCAGACGAAAACCATGACTACAGAAGAAGCAAGCAACTGCAGCACCGACGAGGAAGACGCTGAAGCTGGTACGGTGTGGCTCTCCTCGCTCAGTCCTCCGTCCCAGTGCAGGCTGCAGCCAGGAACTCAAGGGCAGGCCGAGGCTGGGGAGGACTGCTGTGGAGGAGGGAGGAGAGATCACCAAGGCTAAGGGGTGTCATTGGAGGCCAAGCCCAGGTCATGCACGCCTCCCCACCCCCAGTTACTGTGTGTGGAGGGGAAAGTTGGCTCATAGGAAAAAAGTTGATTCATTTGAATCAGTGTTGAAGGCGAGCTCTGCAGATGCCTGGGCCACCAGAAAGGCCACCACGCATGTCCCCGAGCAGATTGAGTCTGAGACGTCCCTGGAGGCCAAAGTGACGAATCTGAAGCTCTCTCAGTTGGGCTCTTCACGAGAAGGCAGGTTCTTTGGAAAAGACGATCACGCTGGGGAAATGGAAGGCAGCCGGAAAAGAGGGAGACCAAGCATGAGATGGCTTGACTCCATACGGGAAGCCACAGACATGAGGACACAGGAGCCACGCCGGGCCATGGGGGCCGGACACTGCGCACACCCCTCATTCACAGGGCCACCAGGAGTCGGAATGGATTCTATGGCCTGTAACACACAGTAATTACACCTCTCAAAAATAGTTTTGCTTTTTATGTAACTATCATTAAGTTTTTTCTCTATTTCACTTGATTTTTTTTACAGATGTTTAAGTACTTTTTCAGCACCATGTTCCAGAGTTTCAGTTAGTTTCTGTCGTTTTCTGGAGACCAAGCTCTCCTGTGCCAAGCTAGAATCCCACTTCTGAGTCTTCAGATTCCTTCATGCTCCTCTCCACGTTTCCTGAACCCCATCTCCTCCTTTCTTAGTTCCAGCTCCTTTCTCCTAAAACTAGTCCTTCGGAAAGCTTCCAGGAAGGGTGTGTAGTAGGTCTGTTGTTAGAGTTCCTGAAGATTTGAAATTTCTGCTTGAAAACATTTCTCTTCAACAATTTTTTTTTTTTTAATCCTCACCCAAGGACATTTTTTTTTTTTCATTTTTTGTTCAGATAGAGTGGGAGGGAGAGAGAGGACGAGAGAGAGAGAGAAACATCGACGTGAAAGGGACACATCGAGTGGCTGCCACTCGCACGACCAACCAGGGCCGGGGACAAACTGCAACCGAGGTACATGCCC
The DNA here is from genome assembly GCA_030848825.1 of Tadarida brasiliensis. NCBI lineage: Eukaryota > Metazoa > Chordata > Mammalia > Chiroptera > Molossidae > Tadarida > Tadarida brasiliensis. The sequence goes on along the minus strand of CM061275.1, from coordinate 3,472,950 downwards.
TTCGCGGGAACCGAACCCGGGTCTCTCTGGACCGCAGGCCGACGCTCTAACCGCTGAGCCAAACCGGCCAGGGCTCTCTTCAACAATTTGAAGGCACTGCTTCTTGCTTTACTATAGCATGTAATACTGCTATAGAGAAACATCTTTTTCAGGCAGAAGGAAATAGAGACAAGCAGGAAGGTGCAATAACTCTGTCAGGGAAACAAGGCTTTTTCAGAAATTCTCCGGTTGTCTCTCATGGACCAGATCCGTGACAGGTGACCTCCTCGAGGCTCAGGGCACCTGGAAAGGCAAGCCTGCCACTGGGCACATTGTCCCCTAGCTAATCTGAGGATTCAGGAGCAAAGACAGAAACGGCTGTTGGGCGAATGAGGAGCAATGTCTGCTGAGTTTGGTTTCACCATCATTGACGTGACTAATAATTTGACATTTAGGCTGTTTTTAATTTTGTGTTGTTACAGATAATGCTATAAATACTACTGTGTCTACATGTGTTTATATTTTCTATGACTCACATCTGAAATAAATTCCTAGAAGTGAGATTTTGGTTCAAAAAGTAAGTTTTATGGAACCCAGTTCTTTCACGTTTCTGATATAAACTCTACTGACAGTCCCTGAAGTTCTGTTTCCTCAAATTCCATAAAAACACAGTTTCACCATTAAAATAAGTTCGGATTTCATAGGTACACAGTGGGGTATCATTTCAACATTTACTTCTGTGGTTACTAATGAGGTAGAATGTTTCTTGTTTCATTTCTAATTTTTACATGAATCTCTGTTTTGTCGGCCACGTGTGTCTGTGACTGTTTTCCTACTGGAGGGCTCATCTTTTTCTCCCTGACTTTGAACCTGTACAGCCACACCTGCCTGTTGCTCCCCCAGCAGCGGCTGTCTTTGGGTCTGGACGGAGAGCCTCAGCACCCAGCTTACGTAGCTGGGAAGAGGGCCTGGTGGGGGTCTGTCCAGCATGCAGAGCAACGGAGTGGAGGTGACGTGGGCTCTGTCACGACTTCCAGCACCCGCTCTCACTGTGGACGCGCGTGGTCACCAGAGAGGAGGCTGACTGGGTGAGGACTCAGCTCAGAACCATCAGCTCTGGGATCCACTGAGTCTCTTACCTGCTGGCCCATGGCGCCCCCGGGTAGACACTTACCTCTGTCCTCTGGCGTCGCAGCTGTTCCAAGGAGGATTTGGCCAGAGGCCAGGTCTCTGGGTGTCTCAGGCTGGAGCAGAGGTCAGCACTGAGGCCCATATGCCAGCCTGGCCCTCTGCCTAGTTTTGTAAGTCAAGTCCTTTGGGACACAGCCTTGCCCCCTTTGTACACTAACGCCTAGAAAGTGGCCCTGATCAGGAAAATAGAGTCTCATCATGCATAACACCCTCTGAAGTCTAGAATTCTCTGTTCCTTTGTTTGCTTGGTGGTTTTTATTTTGTTTCGATTCTAATTTGTAAAACATATGAAGCCATTACTAATCACCTATTAAGTGAAACATTAGCCCTTATGAAAGTAAAAGAAAAAAATGTTGGAAAACTTTAGAGGACAGAGGCAGGAAGGTTTTCAGATGTCCTTCGTTTACTTGTTTGCCTTTCCAGGAGAGGCGCAGCCAAGGCGTGGCGTGTGGCAGCACTCGGAGCGCTGACCGCTTGCAGGCTGACTGAACTTGACCTGTGACGGCCGCTCTTGACCTGTGACGGCCGCTGTTTGTATCCAGTTGAATGGGATATCAAGTAATTGCTTGTCAAGGCTGGGACTGCAGTACATAATACACTTTTTAAATGAGGTTTTGTAATTATAATACAAGCATCTTTATGGCCTAATTCACGAAAAAAAATGCCATTGAGTTGGGATATTAGAATTATGAGAAAACAGACTTTAAACTTTATTATTTCAATTATTAAATCTCATGGCTACTTAACTTATATTTAGGAGAACTGGACTTTGTATATTTGCCCAAATGAATGACTTCTCGTTAGCTGAACGGCTTCACAGATTGCGACAGAAATAAGCGCTTCTGTTCCTCCTCCCACTGCGTCTTTCCATTTTAGTCTGCAGGAAACTGGTGGGGAGATTTCCCACGACAGCCAACGCATGTACGTGTGTTACAGGATGCGATTTTAAAATGAGTCTGAGATTGCAAAAAATAAATAAATAAATTGCTACTTTTCTAGGTTCTTCTGGCTGGTTTAAGAATTAAATTGGGCGGCATTGGGAGGAGGGTGTCAATGGGGGTAAAAGGAGAAACATCTGTAACAAAAATAAATTAATTAATAAAAAAAGAATTAAATTGGCATAAGACAAATTAACAGGAGAAAGCCAAATTTAATTGTGTGCATATGAGGACTCCATAAGAATGTGAGGGTAACCGGCTTACGTGCCTTTCTGGAGTAAGGAGGGGGTAGGAGTCTGGGACCTCGGAAGGGAGGCAGATCCCGGGAATGGGGAGGCAAATGTTTGCAGGTCCCTCTGTGAGTGAGATACAGAGAGGACTTTTCTCTAAGCCCTGCTGAACCCCCTCACACCCGGCCCATGCTCTTCATCGTCATCTCTGGCGATAACTCTCTTCCTGGACCAGGCCTCCCTCTAAACATTTTAGGCAGTTACAGGGGAGGTAAAAAGCTCTTCCAAGCCTTTTGCTTCTTGAAAACAATCACCCTAAAACAATCCTAATACCAAAGAGACATATTTTGGGGATGGTGAAATCTCGCTCCCCATACTCCCAAATCATCAATCTGTGGCATGGACCAAAAAGCAGCTCAGACAGCAGCCTTTCCAGTCTGAAATGTTTCGTGTTATATGGAGCAGGGCCGGGAGCCACTTATAAACCAAATTTCTGATGTGTGGTTTCGGGGCCCACACAAGGGTGAATTCTTAGGAGACACTTTTTTTTTTTAATCCACTATGAAGGCTGAAAAGGAACCCCCCCATTGCCCTGTAGTTGTTTTCTAGCTCACATCACTTTTTGTGGGTCCCACTTTCATGTGGAAGTTGCTCATCTACCTACCGCCATGCTGGGGTCCTGGCTTTCCTCTCTGATGTTTTGAAGCCGTTAGAACTCAGGCTCCCTGCCGCCGGGCACTGGAGAAACCTGGAGGGCACACCTCACCCTGGGGCGGGTGGGGGGACATCTGCTTCGTCGTCATTTCTGATCTCCGAGGAATTTCCCCTGACACCAGCATAGCTGCACCCTCTGCTCCTGTCCGCCACATCCTGCCCAGCATTCGTAGATGTGCTGTATTGTAAGGTGTTTTCTCGACATCTTCTTGATCACACTGCAGAAATGGAAGAGTCCTGGCTGATTCCTTTTTTAAAATTTTTATAAACTCATCTTTATTGTTGAATGTATTACGGATGTCCCCCCTTTTTTCCCCATTGCCCCCTCCTCCCCAATCCCGCTCCACTCCTGCCTTCCCCACACTATTGTCTGTGTCCATTGGTTATGCATATATGCATAGTTCTTTGGTTTATCTCGTCCTGCCCTCCCTCCCCTCTTCCTTTTGAGATTCATCAGTCTAAAACCAACTTGTACTTCTTAATTCTTTCATCTTTTTTCACCCATCCCCCCAGTCCCCGCCCATCTGGCAAGCAACAAAAAGTTCTCTGGCCCAGCCAGTGTGGCTCAGTGGTTGAGCGTCGACCCATGCAACAAGAGGTCACCAGTTCGATTCCCGGTCAGGGCACATGCCCAGGTTGTGGGCCAAATCCCCAGTGGGGGGCATGCAGGAGGCAGTCAATCAATGTTCTCTTTCATCGATGTTTCTCTCTCTCTCCCTCTACCATCCTCTCTCTCTAAAAAATCAATTAAAAAAATTTTTTTAATTTCTCTGTATCTAGGAGTCTGTTTCTGTTCTGCTTGATCATTTTGTTTGTAGATTCAATTGTTGATAGATATGTATTAATTGCCATTTTATTGTTCATATTTTTGTTCTTCTTCTCCTTCAAGAAGACTCTTCAACATTTCATATAATATTGGTTTGGTGGTGATGAACTCCTTTAGCTTTTCCTTGTCTGGGAAACTCTTGATATGTCCATCGATTCTAAATGATAGCTTTGCAGGATAGAGTAGTCTTGGTTGTACATCGTTGCTTTTCATCACTTTGAATATCTCTTGCCACTCCTTTCTGGCCTGCAAAATTTCTTTTGAGAAATCATCTGACAGTCTTATGGGAGCTCCTTTGTAGGTAACTAACTGCTTTTCTCTTGCTGCTTTTAAGATTCGCTCTTTGTCTTTAACCTTTTGCATTTTGATGATGATGTGTCTTGGTGTGGACCTCTTGGGATTCATCTTATTTGGGACTCTCTGTGCTTCCTGGACTTGCATGTCTGTTTCCGTCACCAAGTTAGGGAACTTTTCTTTCATTATTGTTTCAAATAGGTTTTCAATTTCTTGCTCTCTCTCTTCTCCTTCTGGTGCCACCATGATGCAAATGTTGGTATGCTTGGTTGTTCCAGAGGCTCCTTACACTAGCCTCATTTTTTTGGATTCTTTTTTCTTTTTGCTGTTCTGATTGGGTGTTTTTTGGTTCCTTATATTCCAAACCGATGGTTTGCTTCTTGGCTTTACCTACTCTACTATTGATTCCCTGTAAATTATTCTTTATTTCAGTTAGTGCATCCTTCATTTCTGACTGGTCCTTTTTTATGTTGTTGATGTTCTCACTAAGTTCCTTGGAGGTCTCCTTAAGTTCCTTGAATGTCTCACCAAGTTCCTTGAGTAACCTTAGAACCAGTGTTTTGAACTCTGCATCTGATTGATTGCTTATCTCCATTTTGTTTAATTCTTTTCCTGGAGTTTTATTCCTTTTCTTTCATTTGGGACATGTTTCTTTGTCTCCTCATTTTGGCTGCTTCCCTGTGATTGTTTCAACGTATTTGATAGAGTTGCTATGTCTCTTAGGTTTCCTAGGGTGGCCTATTGTTGTAGGTGTCCTGTAGGGTCCAGTGGCACAGCCTCCCTGATCACCCCAGCTGGGTCCTCGAGGTGCACCCCTGGTGTGGACTCTACATCCTTCTGTTGTAACTGAGTCTTGATTGCTGTTGGCATGTCAATGGGAGGGATTTACTCAGCTGATCAGCTGCAAGGACTGGTTGTACCCACTGACCACTGGCCTCTGACCACCTTGGAGGATCAGCTGTCAGGGGCCCCCCACACAGAGCAAGACTTACTTCAGCAGGGCTCTGGTACCCACTGAGTCCACTCCTTGAGTGTGTCACTTGTGGAGGTGGTTGGGTGGTGGTGTTTCAGCGTGGTCTGAAGCTGTCCACTGGGTGTGCTGGCTCTGGGACGATTCTTTTAGACGCTTTCCACCATTGCATTTACAGTGGTATCTAGAATAAAACCAGAGGATTTATACAAGTTTTATATAAAGTCTTAAAAAATATTTATTATTTTCAAGAAAAATTCTGCTCTAATACTTGAGGATGAGTAATAATTATTAGAACTGACTCATGCTTACAACTTCACAGCTGCTGATCTGGGCCTTGAAAGGTGTCTTCAAAGCATATCACATGAGCATCTCCCAAGCAGGCCAGCAGAAATTTCTGAGTTAATTACAGTTTGGCAGAGTGTATCTTCAACCTCTTATCTGAACAGTGAACCCAATAATTTAATCAGTCTGTTCGTTGATTAATCACATTCTAATCCATCTGATATCAGCCCTGAAAAAGCTCTTCATCTGTTTCCTTGTAAAACGTATCTCGGGAAAGCACAGCTGCTACCAGCTATGGTGTTGGGTGCCTTGAGCAGCAGGCGGACGCAGTGACTTCTCGGCGCTGCAGAGAACAGGTGGGAGCCTCAGAGCAGTGGTCGAGACTGTCCCCGGGCCTTCCGCAGCGCTCGCTCCCTGGTTCCCGCGCTCCCAGCCTGGGCCCTGCGGTTCCCAGCCTGGGCCCTGCGCGCTCCCAGCCTGGGCCCTGCGCCTCCCAACCTCGGCCCTGTGGCTCCCAGCCTCGGCCCTGCGCGCTCCCAGCCTCGGCCCTGCGCGCTCCCAGCCTCGGCCCTGCGCGCTCCCAGCCTGGGCCCTGCGCCTCCCAACCTCGGCCCTGTGGCTCCCAGCCTCGGCCCTGCGCGCTCCCAGCCTCGGCCCTGCGCGCTCCCAGCCTCGGCCCTGCGCGCTCCCAGCCTCGGCCCTGCGCGCTCCCAGCCTCGGCCCTGTGGCTCCCAGCCTGGGCCCTGTGGCTCCCAGCCTCGGCCCTGCACGCTCCCAGCCTCGGCCCTGTGGCTCCCAGCCTCGGCCCTGCGCGCTCCCAGCCTCGGCCCTGCGCGCTCCCAGCCTCGGCCCTGTGGCTCCCAGCCTGGGCCCTGTGGCTCCCAGCCTCGGCCCTGCGCGCTCCCAGCCTCGGCCCTGTGCTCCCAACGTTGTGACTGTGAAGTCTGTGAGTTGGCGAATGAATAAATGCTTATTTATCAAACACCACCGGTCAGGTGTGTGCCATATTGTTTTACTTAATATCCTCCCTCTTTTCTGTGACACAGTGAAGCCTGCGTGACCGATGGGACGTCAAAGAGCGAAGTGAACTAGGCGTCCACGGCCGGTTTGCAAAGTTATGAACTCTTTGAAAACGGGCACGAGCACAGATAAAGCCTGACTCCGGGACCCAGTATGTCACTAGCCAGACTGGAGTACAGTTTAAAAAAGTAATCTCCGTCCTTATGAGACTCCACACCCTTTGGGGCTTGACTCTCTCCAGGAGGCGGGGGCGTCTGGGCCAGTGTGAACACTGGGAGCACGAGTGGACTCCCTTCCCTGACACGCAGCAGGCATCCGGCGTCTGCAGTTCCCACTCCTCGTTTCCTCTTCAAAGCCTGAAGAGGCTGTACGTTGTTTTCCTGTTCATCCTAGAACACCTGTGCTGTTCTCATTTGTTTTCCCCTACCCCTTCTACTCTCTGATCCCCTGCCTGGGGTTTCCTTCAGTCGGTGGGGCCCCCCAGGACGGAGACAGGGAGAGCCGGGCGGTTCCCTGTCTCCAGGCCGAGCACACCAGCACGCGGCCTGCACAGAATTCCCTGTGTGGCTGAAACCTGGGGCCGTTTCAGAGCGTTTCTGGAACCACAATAGGAAATGGATTGTCATGGTTGATACAGGACTATGGAAAGTTTCATTTCACTAAATGGTCGTGATTTTGTCTGTTTCACAGCGTTTTGCTAGTCAGTTACTCTTCATCGGTGTCTATGTGATATTTTTTCTGGGCTTCCTAAGGGGGACCTGCTTAGATCAGTCCTGGGGCAGGAGGACCCTTTAAGAATGCATGCTCAGCTCGTCACTCCACTGTTTGCAGGAACACCTGTGTGAGCCCTAATTAACTTCACCCTGCGAGTGGCAGTTCATTAGACCAGGTGAACCTCCAGCCAAGTTCAGCCACCAGAGTCTCTGCACCAGGCTTAACATGGGGCCTGGGGATTACCTGTGACGAGTGTCTCAGGACCTGCCAGGTGTCTGTGTTCCGTTGTAGGAACTGAGACGGAAGAATCCCTCTGCAAAGACGGGAGAATGAAGGTAGGAGCACAAGAAGCAGGGAGAAGAGGCAGAGAGACACCCTCACGGTGTGTGCTCCCTTGCGTTCTGTGAAATACTCATTTTCCTTAAATATCCCACACCGTCTTTTCAAAATTTAACTTGTTTAAGTTGATTTTTCTTGCAACTAAAATGAGTCCTAATTATCATCACATACGTCAAACATTAAGTGATACCATTACTATTATTATTATGATCATCATCCGTAGCTAACAAATACCCCTGAAGTCTCACCTTGTCTCCAATGCTGACCGGACCTGGGCAGCAGGGGACAGCTCACCCTGGTTCCCCGAAGCCCTGGTTTTAGTGTGAGCAGCATGACACCAAGTTGCGAAGATCCAATCAGATGTGACTCTGGAAGCCTCATGCTGTAAAGACCTAAGTTATTACTGTTTCTGCCATTTCAAAGCCGCTGTTAAGCTGACGATTCATCTTGTCTTTCTAGGATAACATCATTGCTCTTATGTACGATGTTTTCCATGTAGATAGACAGGTTTAGAGTTCCTGATGACAAATGGGACCTGTTGTCACTACCCCGGGTTTTTGAGTGCTGTCCTTATATGAGACACGAGGATGGAAAAAATTGATGTATTAAGAAAAACTTCTCATCCTACCCTTGTCACCCTCCAAAACAACCAAGGAGAGATTACTCTGACCATTATAAAGTCTATTTTTTAGAGTAATCAAATAGTAATATACTTAGTTTATGAGGAAAATAAAATGTTGGAGGCGTTCTTATGGAGCAGTGGAATCTCACTAGGAGCTGGGCCACTGCTGGACTTCGCTCTCCTCTCCGCTGTTGCCTGGGCAGCGGCCAGGCTGGTGGGGATGGGCACAGGTCCCTAACGGGGTGTGCTGGGTCCATTTGCAGGGTGCTCCTCCTCTCTTAGGGAGGAACGGATGGTTAAAGCCCACTTCTGTCGAAAGTGATACATTTTAGAGGACAATTTATTCTGCACTACATTTCTTTTCTGAAACTCTAGCTTGTAAAACCAAATAATTAAAAGATCTGTTTGTCAAAACAACAACAACAACCAGTTCACAGAAGAACCAAATTAAAAAAGAAACAAATATCCCTAAGACTGACTTACAGGTTTGCAGGTAGACCCACTGACCTGTCTCGATAGCTTCTAACAGTGTTCCGTGTGCCACTGCACATCTCAGTGCCCGGATTTCCCATTCCAGCAGGTGTTTCTGCCTCTCAGGAATAGTTTCTCTACAATTGTATATCACTCATACTTTTAGAAAGCCCCCCCCCAGTTTCTCTCCCAGTACCTTCCTATTCCAATAGGTAACCCCTCTCCTAAATCATGTTTCATTATTCTCTTAGTTATACTTCTCACGTAAGCATGTTCCACTAGACCCTGTGTTGTAGGCTTTGCTGGTTCTAAGTGTCATAGTTTATGTATTTTCCACAGGTTGCTCTTTTCAGTCAATAACATATCTCAGAAATTCATCTCTTCTGGTCTAGTAACTGTGGTTCACTCTGCAAATTTTGGTTTATATTTGCATCCCACTTTTTTGGACCCCATTTATTTTCCTAGTCTCTTAGCAAGACAGCTCTACAAAGTGTCCTTTTTCTATTTATTGAGACCACTGTGACTATCTTAATCTGTAGTAACCATGGAAACACTATAGTTTTTTTGTTTTTTTTTAGGATAAGAGAGGTCAAGTAAATGAACTTAAACAAATATAATCAGTCTGTTTACCATTTAAGTCTCCTTGCTAATGCTGAAAAATCACTGCTGTTACTTAAAACCTTAAGAGGTCACTGGCAGTCGATTTTAAATGGTAATGACGATTGTCACACAATGCAGAGATAGCACCTCACGCTTCCTTACCTATAAACATCAGTTTTTAAAAATCTGAATATCGTTTATGCACTGAAGATTAGATGGTAATTCATCTTCTTTGTTGTAGAAAATGAACTCTTATGTGGTCTAACTATTCTTAAATATGTTTGTTTTTATATTAACTCCCTTAAGCAATGCTAATATGACCTAGCTATTAAATATTAAAGCAAATTATTATCTTATAAAATTATATCCAAATTCTAGTATTCCCAGGTCAAAAGCTTTAGTAAGTTATTGCCCAATTATGGGAGCTCAAACTCTAATCACATAACCAAGGATAATTGGTTGTATCCAAGTTTTCATTCATCTTTCGCTTAATTTAAAAATTCTAAGGAGCCTCCAGTCAATGGGGAAGGTCTTTGACTAAGTGGTAGCAAATGTAACTGAATTTGGGAAAGAAAACCTAGAATAAAATGCCTCTGACTGGTTTATCGCTGGCTGATCACGCATCCGGGCACTTCCGTTGAATTTGGAATATGCTGAGTTTTTAAACTGCTGTGATGGTAACAGTTGACTCACGAGTAGTTGGTAAGTTCTACACAGTAAGCATCTGTAATTTGGGCAGTTATTAAGGATCTTTCTTTCTTTGCTTGAGATTGAAAAAAGAGAAAACCGACCTGTTTAGGGAAGCACTACCTATGAGAAATCTGCGTGGAGGAGTAAACGCCCACTGTCAGAGTAGACAAACCTTCCCTTCGGTTCCCTTCCTGGTTAAGCATCTACAGCACAACACCAGATTACAGGAAAGTAAAACAGCCCCAACGTTAACCACGAACTTGACTCACAGTGCACAGAGGAAGAATCTCTACTGGTAGAATGTTAAGTTGTGAGGTATCACGACAGCGAGGGGGTGCGTTTTAAGAAAGAAGCATTTGCTTGACTGCCCTCCAGTGAAATCGTTAGCTTATTGACCCTCTGGCTACTGTGGCCTGACTGTTATTAGGGCGACGACAAGACAGCGCACGGCGTAGAGTTCGTGGCCCGTCCAGTTCTGCCTTAGCCTGGGTGCAGTTCCTCCATTCTGTGTCTTTTCTGTGTTATGATGACTAAAACTTTCCCGACACACTGTGAAGACGTGGGCTCAGCCTCGGGCACAGGCACAAGGGGCAGCTGGAGTTGCTTAATGTCCTCAGAGGCAAACTCTGAGAAGCCTCCTAGGTGGCCATGGGCCAGGTTAGGAGTTCACAGCCCCCTGAACTACAAAAGACTAAACGTTGGGTTGTATCTGAATGGGGGCATTCTGTTTGGATCCTCGAGATCAGATTAACCCAGGAGTTCAGGGCCAGCCACCAGGAAGGTCTCCTGTGCAGACACCATGATCTACCGAGGGGACAAGCCTTGGAGTAGGGGCCAGAGCAGAGCAAAGGAGGACCTTGTGGCTTGAAAGTGTGGCTTTTGAACCTTGACACGGAAGAAAACCAGCCTCGTTGAGATGTGACCATTTCTGGACAGGTCTCAGACTGTGGCAGCACAGCACAGGAGGACCTGCGCGGGCTGACAGCCTCCCAGCACAGGGTGCGGAGCTCCCGCTGAAGCCTTCGCCACGACAGTCTGCCGCCAGGCTTCAGCTTCCTGGAGTGACGCTTCTCGTCATTTTCCCCATTAAGACCCTGTAACAAGGTTTCATAATAGCAAATCAAAGTGAGGCTGGTGACGTTGCCCACATTACAATAGATGTGAAATGGCTTAATTAGTAAAACATTAACTGGCAGGATTCCTATAACTAAAACTGTACATATTTAAGGAGGCTTATTGTAACATTTATACCATTTATTTCATAATATACTAATTCTAATGTAAAAGTGAATGTAAATTACCAGAAATTAACATGCAACGTGAAGAAAAGTCCTTTTATCCTCGGCAACGGCAGCATTTGGCAGATTCGGGAATAAATAATCTTTTGTGGCAAGGGTATGCCTTATCAAACGTGTGCAGATCAGTACTAATTAATGCTAATTAAGGTTTCCTGTCTATCTAGTTGGAAAAACGTCCAAATGTTATGAAATCCAGTTAGTATGCCTATTACGCTAATTGTTTTATATGGGGTGGTTCTTAATTAAAATATGTAAATTGACCTTAATTGCTATATACTAATGGGGGTTCATGTTATCTCACTGAAAGTGACAAGATGGTGAGGAGGGGTACTTAAATGACTAATTCTGATAAATCCTTAACTAAGTGACCTTCACTCAAAACTAATTTTAATTGGAAGTTGGCTGAAGTAACAGTTTTCTTGTTTCTTTTTAATTTTTTTAGTAATGTAAGAATGTTACTCTTTTTTGTTAGTAGAAGCTAGGGAAGCAGTTGTGGGTTGTTAATTATACTTAACAAGCGTGTTGATTTGACAGTTTACTGTTTATAGTTACCAGGAAGGTATCGAGATCCTCATGTCATTCCTGGGAAAAGGGAATTCTCACTGAGTGAGTTCATAGCTAGAATCCTGTGGGTAGGGTGCCCCGGTTAGTTGGTTAAAACACTTGTTAAAGTTTGATGAGCTAGTAGTACTAATAGGTACTTGTTGGCTGATTTACCTTACAATTAACTTTTAGGAACAAAAAATTTTTGCTTTATAAACATTACACTTATTAATTGAAATTAAAATTTCATTGGAAATACTTGAATGAAATAGACTGAAATGATATTCTCACATTTTACTGAGCATGTTTTTATTTATTAGTTAATTGCAAACAAATTTAAATGTGTATGCCCAGAACCAGCATACATGGATTTACATACTTTTATTTTTTTCACTATGCTAACCTTATAATCACAGGATGCCATTTAAGTAAAGCTAACAAATACTTTACTCTTTCATTTGGAACTAGTTAACGCGCCACTGCAATTTAAAATGCATTTTAAAATTCTCCTGTAATAATGTGAAGAGGGACTTGGTAACATATTGTCATGTGGAAATGAGCATAAAGATCATAGGTTTTCTTTGTCAAATGGATTCTCAGTATCTTCACTCTTTCATCAGGACATCGTGACAAATGTCTCGCCCAGAATCATCCGGGGAACCACCTCTGGCCCCATGTACGGCCCTGGACAAAGCTCCTTCCTGAACATCGAGCTCATCAGCGAGAAAACAGCGGCATACTGGTGTCAAAGTATCACTGAGCTCAAGGCCGACTTCCCAAACAATGTGAGTGGGATCCAGCATCTAAAACAAAAGAATTGGCATAAGTTGGTGAATGTTTATTTAAACATCAATTCATAGGCTTATAAATATTAATGTGTATAATATATTTTATTAAAGAATCTGCCAGTGGCTTTGCTGATGCATAGAAAGATAAAAAAGAAAGAAAAGCCGAAGAACTCATAAAAATTCGCACGCGGGGAGGCTTTGTTATAAATGGGGGCATGTAGATGGAAGACACATCTACATAAACGGGAGAGGAATGAACTGCTCACTTTATTGAGTCACTTTTCACCATACGTGGCTAGTATTTATGAAGGTGATGACCTTACCAAGAAATTGCAGACTATCAATCATTTTAAATAGAAACCCGAGGCAGAAGCAAAGTAGCTTCTTATATAGTTTATTTCTATGTTTTCAGTGGGAAATAATTTGCCGAATAATTTTAACACCCTTCATACTAAATGAGCCAATGGTCTTTTATAAAACCTTTTTTTCTTTTAAAGTACCGTGACAAATATTACCGTAAAATCCAGCTTACGTATAATATTTCATGTCCTTGTGGGCTTTTCTATGTTGCCTGTAGACAGTATTTTCTTTTTTAACCTATAGACAGTATTTTCTCTTCAATAATTGGTTCGAACTGTCCTTAATGTCATTCATTCCTTCACCCTCTCTCTCCTTTCTCTCTTTCTCTCTCTCCCTCTCTCTCCCTCTTCCCCCTCCCACCTCCCCCACTACATGTACACAAATGCATACATACATCTCTCTATCTCCCTCTCCCCCTCCTTCAGACTCCCTCCCTCCCTCCCTTCCTTTCTTTCTGAATGAGCTGGTGGTGAATTGAAGTTTAGTTCAATGTGTGTGTGTAGGTTGTAGAAAATATTATTTTATATTGATTCATCAGAGACAAATAAGAACACTTCAAGTATTCTAATGATCTATATATTTAAAATCTAATGAAATTTGTGTATGTTTGCCCAAAAACGGATAAAAGAGAATCTTACACGGGACTTTAGATATCACTGTTGCCTAAGCCAGCAACTTTCATTTTCTTTTACAAAGCTCTGAATGTTTCGGAATTCTCTCTTACCTTGAAACAAAATATAATAATATAGAACAGAATTTATCTTCCTCAGTTCAGCCTTTCAGACGTGGAGGGAGCGAGAGCCATCTGAAATCTATAGAGTCTACTTAGTAGGTATGTTTCCTTCTGTGGGCTTGATCTCCGTTCTCTGTGCTGCTGTTTTTTCATCATACAATCAAGTCTAAGAACCACCACCTTGAGCCATTCCAGTTTTAAAAAACACACCTTTTGGGAAGCTGTACTCAGAATGACAAGGACAAAAAGCCATGAAAAGAATGTGTTTTTAAGCTCAGTCTACAGTGTTAAGTACAATGCTAGGTCCTGAACAGGCAATAAAACATTAATGATGATGATAATGTGAACATTTATATAGCATTCACTGTGTGCTAGGTATGGTCATAAAAGCTTTACACGTTTTAACACTCATTTACTCTTTCGACAACTTTATAAGATAGGCACTGTCATTTCCCCCATGGCACAGATGAGGAAACTGAGGCGCACAGAGGGTGAGTACCATGCCCAAGGTCACACAGCTGTCCCGTCTGAGAACTGTCCTCTCCAGCATCTGCCCGCACCACAGCCGCATTTCCGGCCCTTGCTAGTTCAGTGTCACTTTTAATGTCACGTCATGGTAGGAATATAATTTCACAAACATTGCTTCAGTAGTATATAGATGAACCAGTGTATCTGGGGAGGAAAATCTCTGCTCCTGAAACAGCTCTTAGGGAGCTTGTCGGGAGCGGCCCCCCTCCCGGCAGGAGTGCCAGGCTGGCTGGCAGGCCTGCGAAGTGCCCGGAGCAGACGGCAGGGCTGAGACAGGCCCTTGCGGGGGGGTCTGTGGTCAAGTAGGAAGGAGAGACATTTACATGTTCTTTCCCATCTCCCTGGAAACAGTCTTTTTCTCCTACAGTGCTTTTTCTTCAGAGAAAACAATGTTTTTCTTGTTTCCAATTCTTTCACCACTTAGATTACGCTCATTATTCTCTTCGTGCATTCTTAGAACTAATTTTTAATAGTGTTACTCTCTGTAAAAGGTAACATTTTAAGTACAGTTACAGCGGTGTTCCCATCTGAACCCGTGGAAGGAACAGGTGTCCACCTGGACACAGCCCTGCTGAGACTAGACTGTCCCCACCACTTTGCCATCACTGATGACAACCCCAGTGAGCGAATGAGAGATGGCAACCCTTCATTTTTCATGTTAATTATCACTCGCACTGGAGTTTTCCCACACTGTCCCCACTGCCTGCCACCTGTAACGACAGGGATCGCATCACGCGCCCTGTGGCAGCGGCCAAGCAAGGCTCCATCTTCAGAAGACACAGTGCTGGGGCGCAGAGCCTTGCTGATGTCGGTGGCCAGGACCTCTGTCTGCAGAGAGCAGGTACCAGGGGACAGCTGGAACGTCTCGGGTACAGAGGCATCGAGACCCCCTGAAATACACTGAAGGGCTTGTTCCTCAACTCCACAGGGTCATACCAAAGCCGACACTGATCCCAGACTTCCGCTCGGCTTTCAAGGTTGCTTTTTATTTATCTGTGAATTAAATTTGGCACGTTGATCACTGCAGTGACAATTTATTACTAACTAAGAGCGTTTTTTGTTCCCAGGCTGCAATTTTGCAATGCTTATCATGAAACGTACTGTATAATTAGGGCTTACAAGAATCAACTTTAAGTGAATCCTTTTATTCTCACTGCAAAAGCCTTAGAAATCATGCACTTTAGGCCTGGAAAGAAAATTTTAGCCCGAAGGACAATGCATGCTGCATGTCGCCCACATGCACGGACTTAGCCAGCGGGACCGACACGTCCCGGCCCGAGTGGCAGCCGGCCGGGCATCAGCTGTGAGGACAGAGCGCAGTGGCTTCGTTAGAGAACTTAATAAAGGAGGGACAATGGATATGTAAATGTACCTCTGTGACAGTGCTCCTCATGTCTGCTGATCCTCTTCCTCAGCTCATTACCGAGAGGTCAGCCCTGCTCACGTGAGGTTGTTTCTCATCAGGACCCCAGACAGCGCTGTCCTGACCGGTGGCCTCTGCACGCAGTTCCCTCCCCATGGGCCGTGGACACTCTGGGCTCCCTGGGGAAGCCTACGAGCCTTTGTCTGAAAAATGCTTTTGAATGCATAAAATCAAATTCATAAGTTTGCAAAGGATTCTGATTATATTAAACTAAAATTCTCAAACTATTTTAAAACTGGCACAGTAATGCACATTTACTCCTGCGTGAGGTGCTGAGGCTGGGCTGGGGCGGGTGGTGGCTCTGAGCGACACCTGGAGATGTCAGCAGCAGGTGCCCAGGCTTTTCTGAGTGCTGCTGTGGTTTGCTGCATTCGTGGCTGAGGAAATGCTAAGTTTCAGTGGGGGTTAGTGAAAATAAAGGTCTAAATGTTTTCCATTCATGTTTGTGAATATCCAGTACTCTTCCGAGGGTTCCATGGGCCTCAGGTGAGAACCTGTGTCCAGTTCTTCTCAGTTCTGGTTGCATATTAAAATCTTCCGGGGAGTTTCACAAGAAGCATTTACGGTTAGGCCTTACCCTGCTCAGTCATTCCGGAAATCCTGGCATCGATACAGTGAATCTGTAGATGTGTGTGTGTGTGTGTGTGTGTGTGTGTGTGTGCATTTTTATAAAGTTTATCCATTGATTGGACTGCATATACAGCCAGTATCAGTCATGACCGCTGACATAGCTTATTAAATATTTATAAATATCAGCACTGTTTACTGGGAGCTTCCTGGGTGTGCCAGGAGTTACAGGGTGTATGTGTCTGTGGAGCAGAGATTTTCCCCTCAATTCGGGGAGACCTCTGGCTTCTGCTCCCTGTGATGGGGCCTGAGACCTTCCTGGGGCAACAGCACAGACCTCTCCTTGGTCCCCCACCTGCCGGTACCACTGTCCTTCTCAGCTTCTGGTCTATATATAGTGTATTAGAGTATTGATGTTGATGGGAGGGTAACTCCAGGACACACCTGTGACCCAGTGTGTACAATTAATACAGAATGAAAGTCACGTTATCCGGGCGTGAACTGCTGGTGACAGGCTTTTTCCCAAACTGCCCTTCACTTTGGGATGTGTCCTGCTGCCTTTTGGGTAAGAACATCATCGCCTCGGTTTGGAGTGTGGCAATACCGTGCCCGTGGAGAGAGACCCTGGGAGGGCAAGGACGTGTGGAACTGAGACTGTTTTCATTGTACCAGCTCAGGAGAGGTGCTGTGGGAACTGGTCATGAATTGTATGTGTTTGCTACATAGCCTGACCACGTCATAAAGGAAAACGAAGTTTACACACCAGCACCAACGAGATTTGTTCAGTGAGATCATCTACTTAATATCAGCTCAGGGATCTCCTGTCAGCTGGTGTCCTGTTCTGGTGGAGAGCACAACGCATGCGTTCTTCTCTCAGAGTATTAGGGAGACCAGGAGCGAGAAGGGTTGGGGTAAAACCTCCTACTCCCCCCGCCCCCCAGTCCCTAAGATAAATCTTTGTTGTCTTGAAAGACCCCTTTAATTTGTTAATTTGAAAACAGTCTTAGAAATAAGTACGACTATTTTATGAGAGGCTTAAAAGTAGAAAGTAATATAAAGGTTGTTATTTAACATAATATACTACAATTACATGTATTGCGTTAACTTTGTTACAGACGGCCTGTCCTATCCTATTTTCCTTTTCTTTTTTGGCTTGCTGATAACGACAACCTTCCCCCCCTCGGCTTCCTTTTATTCTTTCACGTCTTACCGTACAGGTGGTATGCTAAAGGTCTATTTTTTGCAGCGAACTCATTTCACATTTTCCTGTTAGGTCTCCTAAGATATTTACTTGAAATTAGTCTATTTTTTGAGATAGTTTTTTTAAAAATAAATACTGAACAGTACTATTTTAAAGGTTTGTCTTTTTATAGTCTAATAACTGTTTTCCTTTTTCACCATTATTTATGGTTGGATAACTGATTCTGTTGAAGTAGAATTTAAGGCTATATTTGTGACTCACCATATGATCTAGTTACCTGTAGACCATCCAAAAGAATGGTCTTGGAGGGTGCCAGAAGACTAACTGAATCGCCAGGCAAACAGAGACTCTTAAAATATCATAAATGAGCCCTGGCCGGTTTGGCTCAGTGGTTAGAGCGTCAGTCTGTGGACCAAAGAGTCGTAGGTTCGATTCCTGGTCAAGGGCACGTACCTGGGTTGCAGGTTCTATCCCCAGCTCCAGTCGGGGTCGTGCGGGAGGCAACCAATCAATGTGTCTCTCTCACATCGATGTTTCTCTTTCTGTCTCTCTCCCCACCTCCCTCCCTTCCACTCTAAAAATTAATAGAAACGTAGCCTCAGATGAGGATTAACAACAACAAAACACCGTGAATGAGGCAATTTCGATACAACAAACATGCATACAGTGAACCTTCTAATTTACTCAGAATTGTACTCTGGGATTATGTCTTCATTTTAAGAACCAAAGTTACACTAGAATGAGAGCCATTTGGGTAAGAATATATGTTAATACAAGCAATTTATGATTATCCATTTCAATAGCAGACAGGGAAGAATTGATGAATGAAATTCATCAGTAAAGATGCAGCAATATTTTTATGAGTCTTTTCTACTTTTCTAGCAAGACTACATTTCACAATCACCTTAGAGAGAAAAGGGAAGACACAAATAAAGAAAGGAAGAAAAAGAGAAAACAGATGTCTCTTGGCAATGAGCCTTCTCCCAAGGCACACCCTGAGTCTATGGGAAGCAAAAGAAGCAAAAGTTAATAAAAAGGTTTTATGAATCCAAATAATACTAACTCATTAATTTTGTATGGCCATTTACAGGACGTAAACTTATATTTCTGTGAGTCGATCTTACAATAACCCTGCAAAGAAGGCATGACTGTCATTCCCATTTCCTGTTAGAATCTGACATCTAGATGAAGGGAAGTAATTTCCCAAAGAGATTTCTCAGACTGTAAGGGGTGGCATTTCTAATTAGCAGCAGAACGTACAGCATACACACATTCACAACCGGAAGAAAGGTCACGTCAGGCTTCCGAGGACTTAGAAACGCCCACATACGGTTCGCTGTTGATTGTCGCCCGGATTTCCCCTGAGCTGGAGGTGCTCATGAGCAGAGACATGGGAAAGTAGTCAGCCAGAGGGGAGAGAAGAATTCAAGACCTAGATAATTCACAAACTGGAAAATGAGCTCCCAGCTAATCAAGACGGGGTTGTAAATGGGACAGGGAGAATTTATGCTTCCCTGGGACTGGCCTCAGTAGCATCGGTGCCTAATCCGAGGGGAGTATTTGTGAGTTTCACAGTTGGCTATTTTTTTTCACCCTTTGAGATTTTTTCCCCTGAACTAATTATCCATTGTGTACATGAAGCAAAGAAATAACTTACCATTAAAGTCATTTTTCAGGTGACTATTTCACTTTTCATGTTGTTAAAATGCCTAGAGTATTAATAAAGAATGAGTTAATTTTGTTAATATGGAATTTGGGGGGAGTTTCTGATCTATATACTGATCACCCAAAAGGACATTTTTTGGTAATATTTTATTCATGCAAAATTTAGGAAAGTAACTTGATTGACTAACTTTTCCATAATAAATAATTTCATTTAACTTTGTGCTATTTGCATTTTTAATTTTTTTATCATGCATCCTCTAAACCCCCGATGTTAAAATGATCAGTGACTGTTTCATGCTTCATTGAGTTTAAACTGTAAATTTAGTTATGGCTCTAGGGTTATAAGGTTGGGGGAGATGTCTTAATATAGGAAATGAACACATTTGAAGACTCAAAAAGCTATGTGTGCAAATGTTTTTTAATGAAGTATTAGAAACAGTGTAGAGATCAACAGCAATAATGACGCGTAACACTGTAGCAATCATCGTCATTACCCAGACTGTAATTCCACCTGGATAATTCACACGTCAAGAACTCTCACACCTACTACTCAACTCCAGGCTTTGGGTCATGTCTTATGACTCAGAGTTTTGCCTCATCTCTGCTGAACACGTTCCAAGACCTTCCCGATTCAAACTCAGACAGCCAGGATAGGGGCCACGTGGTTAGACGGTGACCTTGGAATTCAGGCAGGACTTTAAGTGAGGATGTAGAGAGCCAGGAGAGATTGCCACTCCCACACGAACCACCAGAACGAGTCAGATAAACTGCAAAATCAGATTTCGAAAAGCCTATCAGGAATCTGGGAATGCAAATTAACCTAAATGAACTCAATTCCAGAAAGCCATTAGCTCTTTTTAGGAGAGAGACTCATGACTACTTTGTTCCCCGGGAGAAATGGTGACAGGGGAGGAAGTCACCATAGAGAAACCAGAACCATTTTCAAGAAAGTTTAATGGATGTGTTTGGAGTGGGAGATGTGTGAGAATCCCAGGCAGAGACCTGGTCAGCCTGTAGCAACCACCTCCTTCCAGCCTTACTCCACTGCGTTCCCACCGGGTGGGGCAGGACCGCAGAGCGGAGGCCTCCCCCGAGGGTGAGACCCGCTGAAGGCTGGGGCTGGGAGAGCTTGGCAAGAAACCCTCCAAGGCTCAATTAATGTTCCTTAGGTAAATAAAGAATGATTTGTTCTGGGGTCATTCTAAGGCCCCATGTTGTGTAGAACCTGGCAGACTCCTGGGCCCGCTCTGCTCTGTATCCTTTCCTTCTTCCCCTCTGACCCCGCGGCTTCACTTCTGTGTTCTCAGCAGGACTGGCTCGGACTAGGCAGTTTTCACAGACACAGAGAGGTGTGCAGGCGGAGGCGAGGATGCGATGAGAGGACGATGTTGGGGAGGGGTCGTCTGTCTGTCGCGCTTCCCCTGGCGTGGAACTGTCTGCACGGGGTCTCCACTCCTGCAGACGGTGGGCTCGGGGTGTCCTGAGGGCTGTGCCCGGGCCTGGCCACCCTGTGGCGTCTCTTTCACAGATAGCATGACATGATATTCAAGTTCCTGTGCAAGGGACATTTTTCAAAGTTTCCAATAATCTGTGACAATCAGCCATATAAATAAGGGACACATGCCAGTCAAGGTTTTCTTTAAAGAAAACTATCAAAATACTTTGTTTAAATTACTACTCTTTTTATTTTTTGATTGATTGATTGGTTTTAAAGAGAGAGGAAGGGAGAGGGAGAGAGAGATAGAAACATCGATGAGAGAGAACATCAACTGGCCGCCTCCTGCATGCCCCCCACTGGGGATTGGGCCCACAACCTGGGCATGTGCCCTGACCAGGAATTGAACCAGCGACCTCTAGGTGCATGGGTCGATGCCCAACCACTGAGCCACACCAGCCGGGCTAAATTATTATTCTTATTTACGAATCCATGTCCCTTAGGCCATGTTGGCTGAAACAGATGGCCAAGTGTGTCCAAAGTAAGTGAGGGACTGATTCCCTAGAATACCTCACTCTAGACTTCTCCAAGGCTGTTATCTTGTGTTCATAGTTCTAACAGAGGAGCTTCTAGCCACCTCTGTGATTTCCTGTCAGTCGTCCCTTAGAGAGAACTCTGTTGAGAGCAGGAAAAGCAGGGCCCGTCATTAGCATTCTCAGTAACCATAACTGAATTGTTCACAGCAGCGCTGTCGGATGCCAGAGTCGGAATTATCAGCTGTTGAGTATCCTCTGCCCCGTCTGCTTGTTTACTAAGGAGAGAAAGGAAGGTTAGAGACCTGGGTCCCAGCGCTGTGCAAACCGGTCATCAGTGTGTCCACATTTATTCAGCACACCCACGCCTTTCTGCCTGAACAGATGTTTCGGTTATTGCTAACCTTCCCACCCCCAAGGAGAACACTCCAGAGAGCACAGTGCTGAAAGCCCAGATGCACACCCTTTGGAGTCACGCGTTGCCAGTGTCTGTTAGTCAGAATGTCATAATTAGTGATGACTAAGTCTCTGCTGATAGCCACCTGGGATTGTTGCTATGCTGAGTGGTAGACACAGTTGATCTCAGGGATGCGTCCCAGTTTACACAGGAGGTACCACTGTCCTCACTAGGCGGACTGATTCTAAAAACAAAGGAGCCGACCAAGATCAAGGGCTAGAAATTACCAAAGCCAGAAGCTGAACTCCGAAGTCTCCGTCTGTCCCGCACACAGCATGTCACTGTGACAGCGTCTGCCTACTCATTCCTCCTTACTGAACACACAAACAATGAGGGAGAAAAGGGAGAAAGACAGACATCACACATCACTATGATAGATGTTGCTTTCTAGTTAGAATTAAGGTAGACAAATAGATGCTAAGTTTATTTCTTATATAACATCTCTGCCAAGATTGTTGATTTACTAAACCTAAGAAGTATACAAGTTTTTAGGTATGATATAAAATCAAGTTATGTGAAAAAAGCATTATAAAGCAAACAGATTTTCCCAATCTCACACATAATACAACTGTATTTTCCTCATTAACTTAGATTTATCAAAATGTATATCATGTTACACTGATTAATAGTTTGAGCTAAACAGTTAACATTTCTCTGCACAGTTATAAAGGCTGCATGACCATTTGTATTAATTTTACCAAAATTATTATCTCAAGTCAACATAAACCTACACAATTTCCAAAT
The DNA here is from genome assembly GCA_030848825.1 of Tadarida brasiliensis. NCBI lineage: Eukaryota > Metazoa > Chordata > Mammalia > Chiroptera > Molossidae > Tadarida > Tadarida brasiliensis. Next base: position 3,450,792 of record CM061275.1, on the reverse strand, counting down.
TGATATCTAATGTTTGCTTCTAAAAATGCTTGTTATTTTACTACTTAAGCTCCTAAAATTTTTCCTGAGCTGATATTTTGATATCATTTGCACTCTCAAAAATTTTTCTGAATACTTTAAAGCTTTTAATACCCCATTCACCCAATATCTGTTAATAAAACGAGCCTTTCCGATCCACGTTAATACAGTACGTTCACCGTAACCAAGGCGCGTCCAGGGAAGCAGCCGCCCTCACGGGGCTCACGGAGCACACAGCACCTACACGCACTCAGCACAATTTTAAGTATTGCTGAATTTGGAGCAACATGTTCATTTTCAAATTGTCTGAATCATGTATTTGTGTAAGATGTTATCAGGTTGCTTTTCCCAGGTTCTTGTTGTTGTCCTGCTTTTAGCTGCCCTTTCTTGGCTGGTCGAGGGGACGCGGTCCTGGCCGCCTGCCTGGACAGTGCTCCCTTGTCACGCGTCACTCACAGGCTCGGGGCCTGAGACGTCCCGCGTGAACGGAACCCAGCGCCTTCCACGCCGCTGCTTCCGGCGTCTTAGCTTGACGTGGCATATTTGTTGACCGTTCACTTTTCGAATTTATTGTTATTTTTGTGTGTGGCACCTGAAGAAGGCCTTTCTAAAGTCGTTTCCAGTAACTGATTGGGAGGCTGCAGGGGAGGTGAAAGGGGACCACATGAATAAATGCTGAGCCAGGGGCTGCAGGACTACGTCTTTCCAGCCTTGTCGTCAACGATGTGAACTTGGGCAAGTCACAGCTTGGTCTGTACAAAAGGAGGTTGGGCGATGTGGCCACTGACTGCCCTCCGGACACGACACCCTGGCAACGCCCGATGGGCGGGTTTCCCCCGAGGCCGTGAGGTCACTTCCGTGGCCTGTGCCCTGCACGGCAGCAGCACGTGTCGCTGTGCGCATTGAGTGGTGGCCGAGAGAGCGTCTGCGTTTTAACTGACCCGCACATGCTTTGTCATCGTCTTAGGCAGTTGTAAGTTGCACATAAGAGGATCCCGTGGGAGCTCGTGCTCAGGAAATGTATGAGGGCATCGCCGAGGTGAACGCCACCATTTCCCGTCCCCGGCGCCGTTTGCGTCGCCTGCGATGAGACGGTCTGATGGGCGCAACACAGAAATGACCGAGAATTTCTGTATCCTGAGCTTCTTCGACTATCGGCTGAGTGGGCAAAGGGGCAAGATTAATCTCCGTGTCTGAAAAAAAAATTTGAGACAGAGGTACATTTTCAGAGAGAGACTTTTTTCTCTCTGCTTCATTGGGCAAGAGAGCTTTCTGTTTTCTGTGAGGTTAACTGTGGGAAAGACCGCTGCGGGTGGCGGGGAGCCCTGGGCGGAGCCAGGAACAGAGCACACAGGCGGCTTTCCAGCTGGACGGGTCCCCCTGGACTCAGGCACCAAGGGCAGGGCAAGGGTCTTGATCAGCTGGGAAATGATTTTGGACTGGGGCGTGTTTTCTCAGTGACTTCCTAGAACAGGCAACAGGAGTGTCACAGTGTTGCTTGTGTGCACTGACAGTGCAGACCTCCGGGCACCCAAAGTGTCCGTCACCTGGCCGAGCAGAAAGGGGAGTAGGTTTGTAGTGACCCTTGAGATAATAATCAGGAGGGAAAAAAATCAAGAAGGACATTTCTGTCCAATTCTCAAGACTTCCCATACCAGAAAGCGTATCTCTTGCATGGACATACCAACTAATAGATACTCAACTTCAAAAACAAATGAAGGACACATCCTTGGCTATATGCCTTTCCTTTTGCGCCATAGTATCCCAAGTCTATGGTTGTGGATAGGAATTTTCCAAAAAAGAAAAGACAAAACTTCCTTGAGGGTTAGATAGGAAATAGTGCAGGATCAAAACAACTCTATTCGCGTATTATGTGCTGTAGAAAGGGTGGCACCCTTCCATCAGCTCTGAGTCTGAAATCTCTCAGCCGTGGAATTTACAGAGACAGTACACGTATAAAAATAACTCAGAATAGTCTAAGTGGCCGGAACCTTGGCACCTACTGGTAGCTCTTCTTCCTGTTTTCTCAGTCTTTCGTCGTTGCTGGACGTTAATTCCCTCTAATAAGTTATCACCAGTAGGACTTAACTTTGCTCTTTCCTGGAGTACCTTCCTTCTGTTTCCTCTGCCTTCTGAAACCCATAACCTCTTGACGCCTCCTGACAACCTTAGTGTTTTCCTAGATGCTCGCAGCTACCTCTTGGCCGTAACTAAAATATCCGTTAGGGCAGCATTCTTCAAAACACTCTCCAATGGAGGTCACTTTCTCCCATTGTCCTGTTTGCCCTCCAGCCCGCCCTGCTCATGTCCATATCTCTGTCCTCAGGCCAGTGGTTGTGTCCAGCACTTGTCCAGCTCCCCACGGCCACTGTCAGTGTTCAGTCAGCCATGCCTTGTCATGGAGCCACCCCTCCCTGTCCTGCAGCCCATGGGCCCTGGCTCTGCATTCTCCGCTCCTCCTCCCCTTAAGCCTTCTTGAGCTCTTGGGCCTATATATGACTCTTAATTTTTATCTGCCGTCATCTCTTAGACAACTTGACCATCAACAGTCACGGTCTTTGTTACCTCGTCTTAACATTTCACCCTCTGGCTACTTTGCCATCATGTGTCACTAGCTTTTTTCCATAGACAGCCCTGGTCGTGGTTTCCCAAAGAGCTACGATACCTCAGCCATCTTGAAAGCTGAGACCCTGTTACCTGAACGTAAGTCCACACCTTCTACATCTGACACATGTACTTTTTAACGTCTTACTTCCTCCTAATTCCTCTCTCTGCTCCCTCCAACTCATGGCCCACTCCTGCTTCGACAACTCTCCTTTTCCAGCTTATATTCAATAAATACTCATTTCAGCTCATGCTTTTATTTTAATTTTGAAAACTAATAAAAATTGTACAAAATAATGCAACAAACCTTTTTGTGTGCACCACCCATAAGTAACATGCCTAGGTGGTGTCTGTTTTGTAAAACGTCAAATCTGTTTTCTCTCCATTGATGTTTATCTGTAATATAAGCGCACAACCATATATTCAGCCTTACTGCTTGTAGACATTCATTTCTTCTATAAAATGTCTCTTCTAAATTTTCCTCAGGAGTCAAAGACCTGGATCTCTTCAGGAGATTAGAGTTTTCAGAAAGTTATAGTCACAAAAGGAGAGTAGAAATGTCTAATTTTCCCTTTTCTTTTGATATCTTTAGAGGTTTAGTAATAGAATAGTCCTGGCTAATATTTAATTAATAAGACAATGCAATAATTTTACCATCTACTTTGATAATTGTTGCTTTTATAGGATTCTCATGCTACAATGAAATAGCTTGATTTGCCCACTGTGTTCTAATAAAAGGTTCCAAATAGGCAAATCATCAATTTATTAGAGAGATCAGCTTAATAATCTATTGCCATGTATTACTGTAAGGAGAACACCGGATAATTTGCATTGGTTTTCTTGAGTTGAAATATTTTGGTAACATCCAGTTATCCTGCTGATTTTAATCTACACTTAATAAAAAATTAATTATGTATATCAAATGTACACATATTTATTGTCTGGGAAACTCAAACTAATGACTCCATTCCCCCCAAAGTTTAATAATTTGTATAGTGTGCTATGCTAGCATAGTCATCGTGAGCCCTCAAACGTCTAAGGCAGACTCGTTCTCTGCGTAATTTGTAGTTAATACGTGTGATTCTATTGTTATCACTTTATATGTTTTTAATACCAAGAAAGTTTAGAATCTGAGACACTGGCCTGGCTAGCCTCCTCATGCGGGACATGCTATGATGAGGACGAGGGAAGCGGGCGTGGCCCGTCTGGGGTCTCAGTGGCCCCGGTCTGTGTATGGTGGAAAGCGCTGAGAAAAACGTAACCTTCAGTAACACAGCATTTGGAAAAGGGTTTGTCCTCTGTGGGCACCAGGGTCTGGGACATAATGCTACAGGGCCACTAGATCACGCGCTAACAGTCGTGTCGGGAGAAGGGGAGGGTCTTTAGCACGGATCTCGGGAAGGTGACAGAGGATTCTTGTGAGAATCACTGAGCCAGCTCTGTGATGCGTGTTATAGAGAATTTCACTACAAATATTTGCATAGTAAACGATCAGTTTCCGTTCCCTCCTTGCTGTGGTTCTGACGACACAGTCTAACCAGTGGGGCCCGAGGGTCACTCCGTTTCTCTCTCCCATCCGAGTGGCGCATCCGTTTCCTTGGCTGGTGGAATTCCCTGGCTGCCACGCTCAGCGATCTGTTCCACTCCTGGGAGGAGGACACCTGTGCGTCCTCTCCCTGTGGGTTCCTGTGCACGTCACCCCACCGGAAGTCCTGGGGTGTCCCCTGGCCCCCGAGCACCCGTTCTCGTAGGGACTACTTTTCCACATCTTTTGATTGAAAGTGCATGTTTTCCAGACATCCTTTTTGTGAGTTTTATGAATAGCTCTGGAAGTGATTTTTTAAAATTGTCTTTGACGATATATGTTATTGGCATTGTCTTTTATTAGCATCAGTAAGAAAAAAATAAATGTCATTGTTAAATACCAAGGAAGTTCTACACAAACAGACAAGCAAACATGCCTAGCGCTGGTTGGAGGCACTAATCTGGGCATCCCGAGCACACTGTGTTGCTGGTGTGTATCTGGCTTTACTGTGGGCTTACACGCAAGGTTTTCCATTCATAGGCTAACTGAATGGTAAGCAGCAGTATTAATATTATTTTAAAATCAGTGCCAAGGGAGCCTTTTAGGGCCAAATGCCAGAAAAGAGATGAGAAGTGGGCAGCACAGGGCATGTTGAGCAGACCCTGGAGGGACAGTTCAGAGTTACACTGGGCGGACGCTGCAGCCCGGCACTGGTTGGTGACTTCATTCTCCGGAGGCACGACTTGGTGAGTCAGTTCAGACGAGAGCACACTGGACCTGTCACTGAAATCACAGTGGGTAAAAATGAGCCTATTCAATCAGCCTCTCAATGCCCCGATTCTTCCTGCTTGTCAGCGGGCCTGTCGGACAAAGCTCCAGCTCGCGCAGGTCACCGGGGCACTGTGTCAGCTCCGTGTTCGCGATTGCCCATGACCAATTCTGCAGGCTCCCCGGCAGGAGGGACGCAGTGTCATTTTGTACTCTCTTCTTTAGGATAATATCAGGTCTGAAAGGCAAGGAACAAAGGAGTCCATGCCTTCCCTGCACCCTTCTCGCTCAGCCTTCCTTTCCCCTCCTCCCACTGGGCAGAAGACGCACCAGACTGAAAACGAGCCGGCAGGAGGGCTGTGTGTTACCCACAGACCTGGATACAATCACGAATTCAGGGCTGTGCCACTCCATCCTCAAGTCAGAGAAAACGGGCACACGGGCATCCGGGCATCCGGCGTGGTTGGCAGATGTCTGGCTCATCCGTGGTAAAGCATCCCCGTGTGGTTTCTCCTTCCAGGACCCCACCTGCTGGGCTCATTGGTTCCCTCCCGGCCCCTGCCATCCAGCGACTCTTCTTCTCTGTATTTACACATGCCTGGTTCTCAGCACCCAGCAAATTCCAGCTCATCTGTCAGTCCCACTTGCAGCTCACTGAGTGGGGCGGCATCAGCTGGAGTGAGAGGTGTCTCCAGTCCCGTGATTGTTCTTGCCTCGTTGCTTACTTAGCAGCGTGTTTGCAGCCCTCAGCTCCGGTGCAGTCACTGCCGTTTCGTGTCCTGTGTTTCCGCTCCCCACTAGACCCTCAGCTCAAGGTGTGTGTGCTGGTCACACACCTGTTCTCCTGACTCCTGTCTACCTAGAACCGAGCACGTCCTGGCGCACAGTAGGTACTCAGTGAGGGAAGCACCAGCCCTCTGTCTGTTCTGACTGGCAGGATCCGAGGGAATCACTGACCCAGCAGCACTGCAGGATGGGAAATGAGCCTGCTCAGAGCAGATCACAAAAATACATCTAAATGGTTACTGTACGTGACCTCCCCTTGGGTCCGCTGCCTTCGCGGGCTCCTCCTCGGGTGAGCTGACCACTGTCCCCGGTCACAGTCAGCACATCATCAGGGGAAGCCCCTCATTCAGAGTGATCCACCCTTTGGGGCTCCGTCCAGTCCTTCCCACGGCCCCGTGGGAAGCAGTCCCTTCCACTGTGACTCTCTCCTGAATGTTGCGTTCGTTTGAAATGTGCATTTCCTAAACTGCAAACAATCCCATATCCAAATATTAGCACCTTTATTAATATTACAATATAAGAAAGATGTAAAATTCGGATTTTTTAGTTAATTCATAACATTACTTACAATGAATGCGAACCATTCTGTATCCCCTGGGTTATTTTTCCCCAGGGGAGAAACAAGGAGTGGGGTGAGTCTGTTTCAGGAGTGCTGACTGAGAAGCAGCACGGGTTCACACCCAGCTCGTCCCATCTCCCCATCCCGCCCTGGCTCCTGTGCTCAGAGCCGGCCTCCTGGGCCTGGCTGTGGCAGTGCGACCCTTCAGAACTCTCCCCTTACACAAACCCTCACTGCCTCTGCTCCCGGGGTCTTCGGGGTGAGGGAGGATTTCTCCCCAGGGACCCCAGTGTTCAGTCCACGCGCCCGGGTGCAGTCATTTCTCTGGGCCCTGGGACGGAGGGTATGCATGGCACTTCACGCCGCACGGTGGTCCCAGACCAAGGCGTATGCGCCCTTCCAACGAGCAGTTACCATCTGCCGTTACGTGCTAGGCGTGCGTGTGTGCTGGGGTCACGCAGTGAACGAGGACGCTGTGCTTCTCGGTCTCCGGGATCTGGGCAGCCACTTGTCTCTTCTCTGCTCAGAAATCTCCACCTGGATGTATGTCCTCGGGAGTTTCAGTGTGGGCCCCAAACCCTCTCCCGTTTCTCCAGGGCTGTCTGGCGGCTTTCGCGCGCACAGTCGCTCATGAGCCTCTCGGAAAGGGGCCCTCGGCGGCTCAGTGTGACCGTGAACATCTAGAGTGGACAGGGTCCATGACACATTCACCGAACGCTTCTGTGGTAGACCTAGTGCTAAGGGCGTGAGAAAGCGAAAACTCGTGACTCTCACCATAACCCTGGAGGAGGGAACCGTGGTGACAGTCGTACAGCTGAGGGACGGGGAACAAAGGGATGGACATGCCAAGTGCACACAGCCAATCTGCTCGGGCTCCAGGACTGGTGGGGCCACCGCCATCCGTCAGAGCTGGGTGCCCAGAGGGATGAGCAGAGTGAGAGCCACGACCCTGCCCTGTTATTCACGACCTGGAGCAGGGACCACAGACAGGGCCGCACCCGCGTCCCAGTGGGAGACAGACAGACAGGGCTGCACCCGCGCCCCAGTGGGAGACAGACAAACAGGGCCGCACCCGTGTCCCAGTGGGAGACAGACAGACAGGGCCGCACCCAAGTCCTGGTGGGAGACCACAGACAGGGCTGCACCCGCGTCCCAGTGGGAGACCACAGACAGGGCCGCACCCGTGTCCCAGTGGGAGACAGACAGACAGGGCCGAACCCGCATTCCGGTGGGAGACAGACAGGGCCGAACCCGCATTCTGGTGGGAGACACGCAATGTCCCATAGGTGCTGGGGGCCCAGTGCTTCTCTGGGCCACAGGAGACGTGGCTAGGGGCCTTCCGAGGAGGGCCGGCGCGGGGTCTCGCACAGGTGTGAGCAGCTGTCCACACTGCACCTGCCCGCGGTGCAGCACTGTTCAGTACTGGATACAGATTTGGGGTCGCAGGCATGACGGCCGGAGAGGTGCCCCAGACCACAGGGACTTGGTTGTGATGAGCCAGTGATTCTTGTCCAGGAGTGTCAGCTTTGTCCTGGAGAGATGGACAACCCCTGAGAGAGTTCATGCAGAAGACCCCACGTGCATTTCGGGGGGTCCCTGAGCGGCTCTGCAGGAACTGGCCAGGAAGGAGGCAGGAGGGCAACCCCAGAAGCCAAGGGTCTCCAGCCACCCAGAAGCCACAGCAGGACGGCGCCCACATGCCTTGGCACCACACACACTCGTCAGTGGCTGTATCTGGAAGGCTGGCCGGCATCACAAGGTCATCGTGTCCTCTTGCCTCCTACTGGGCTGTCTGGGGACCATGGAGAAGGAGGAGAGAGAGGGAGCTCCCTCCCCCCGGCTTTCAGTCCTCCCGGGTAGTAGCTCCCCGGGCATCCTCCGTGGTCCGCGTGGTTCTCCTGCACCAGCCCACGCCTTGGTGAAGAGCCCCTTTATTAATCTTCGCTCAAATCACGCATGCTGAGTGTGCCGCCTGTCTCCTGCCAGGACTCTGATTAATGTGCAGGAATGTGGGGAAATAGGCATTTCATACGCTGTTAGTGGCTTTATTAATTAGTACACCCTTTCTCCAGAACAGTTTGACCATAACAGGAACAATTTTGAATGCATGTTTTCTTTGACCCGGAAATCTCTTAATTAAGAATTTACTCAATGGTTGTAATCGCCAACATATGTGTAGGAGACCTTTATTGTGGTATTGCTTAATGGTTTAAAAAAATATGCACCCATGGAGGCTGATTTACTGGGATCCAAGGTAAATTTTGGAATGAGAGGTCAGGTCGTACGACGTGTGCCGAACACGGTCTCTTTGGGGTAAAAATGCAGACTTTCGCATAGATGGGCAACATCCCTAGCGCTCGAGTCTGTGGAAAGGGCCGCAGGCAGAGGGCGATGTGGGCGTGGTCACAGTGTTTCTGAACTGTTTCCTTTAGACAACCTGCAATAAAAGTTATTTCTAATTTTTAGAAACCTCTTTAAAATGGAGATATCGGTGCCTGTCTCCTGAAGTTGTTGTGAGAATTGAAGTCGTGACATACCTTACATTGCTGCTGGGCCCGAGGGCTGCAGGCGGAGACAGTCAGTGAGAGGGAGCGGGAAGGGTGGTGGCCCGGCAGAGGGGAGGAGCCCGCAGCGGGGGGAGGGGCCAGGGATGGGGACTGTGCAAAGCAAGGGCGGGGCTCATTGTGTGAGGGAAGTGGAGGGTTCCCACAGGCTGGTTTGAGAATGTTTGAGCAGCTGTGTGTGTGGCGTGTGGCGTGTGGCATGTGGCGTGTGGCGTCTGCATTTACAGAGGACAGAATACAGCAGGAGACATAGAGTGGGGAGGGAGATGGTGGGTCTGGTTTTGGATACAGAGCATTTCTGGTGCCGGGAGGCATTTGGACAGCAGCAGGTGGGATCTTCTTTGCTCTGAAACACCTTCGTCTGGGGTGGAGAGCGAGGTAGGGCTGCGAGGCCCGTGGGAAGTCTCAGTAGCCTTTTCCGCAGTCCCGACTTCCTTCTTGAATCTTTTCTTCTCATCAATATCTGTTCTTCCATTTTCAGTCCCTAAGAGTTAAGGATGTCACTGCTTCTTGGCTTCAACTGAAACTTGTGTCTGTTGGTGCAATTTAATTTTCATGGGTGACCTAAGCCACCGGAACAGCTCAACAATGTAACAGGACAACGGAGCTGACTCTGTGCTGTCTGCCTGTTCCTCCAGTGTACTTCTGCTCTGAGATTCTCACTCTGTTTGACTGACATGTGGGCTGATTTTACATTTCTTGTCATATTTTCCTGTGGGAAAATGTAAGACACTTTCGATATAAGGACCCACTTGATATCCATGTGAATTAGAACCAAAGGCGATTTCAATGCAAAACAACAAAGGTGAACGGTGATTTGCAGAAAACACGCCAGAGCAGCAAATGGCTAAGTCAATCCTGTATCCACTTCCTTAATACTGCGTTCACCTGAAGCCTCCGACACACAGTCACGTGCAGGCGATGCTACAGGAAAAACAGGAAGGAGGAAGAAGTTGTTAAATTATTTACTGACCCCTTCCATAAAACATTTTTTTTACATAAAGGGATTATAGATCAGTAATGTCAAGATATTCTGCATAGCTTGTCTTTATCAAATAAAGAATCTTTTTATTAAGAAATCCCAGGAAGAGTAGATATATGGATTGAAGGGAGTATGTTTAATATGTCCGTATCCATCTAGATTGACAGTTCTCGCGGACATGAATTTCCCCAGAGAGACAGTGTTACTGGTGTCAGTGGATGGCATCATTCACTTCAACGGTCCATTATTAAATTGATAACAAGATAATTCCTCTGCTTCTCGGAGACATGGCAGGGTTTACAATGGTTAAGGCTCTTATTGCGTGGGATTTGATGTTCTAGGTAGTTTTTAATAAGAAGCATATTTTACTTCAATATTGAAAAAGCTGAAGTGAGTACAACATAAAATAAAATCAAAATCAGATATCCCATGGAACGGAATGTGTACTGAGAGAATACCTTGCTTCCTATATTTAGCTCTGTTTGAGGAGGGTGCCTCTGGGCTTCGCGCCGCCAGCTGGCCCCGGTCTGCCGTGCAGAGGCCGGTGGCATGTGCTGTTGTTGACACTGGAACGTACATATCCAGCGTAGTATTTGCATAGAAGAAATACCTGCTTATTTTAGGTCATTGCAGAGGCAGAGGAACTAGCTAATACTTGGAGGGCTTTCCGTTTATCATGTAGAACATAGTTGGGAACTAGAGATGGAGGTAGGGTTGGAGACAGGTGTAGAAATAGACAAATGAGTAGAAATGCTTTACAAATAATAACAACAGTTCACTGCAGCAGCTGTTATTAACCCACATTCCAGACCAGGAGGCGAACTCACAGAGATTAGGAACTTCCCCAGGAGATGCCAAAGCTGCACTGAGTTCACAGCTGGCACACGTGGGCACCCAGCTCTTCCCAAGGCAGCCCCTGCCCCCTCAGAGAGTTTAGGGAAGCCTGTTTCTCGTCAGTGGTCAGCCAGGTGGCACGCAGGGGAGCTAGTAGTCAAACATCTTTCCATGCACTCTTTAGAAAGTTAAAAATTAATTAATTAGTATCTGTGTGGTTATATTTGAGGCTAAATGTTAAGAAACAATGGTAAGAAACTGTGAGTCCGCGAGAAATCTGTGAGGGTGGAGAGGAAGCCAGGGCGTACCTGAGGGGTTGGTGAGCACCTGCGGTTAGGGCTGATTACCCGGAGGGTGTGGGTCAGTCCTGTCATCCCAGTGACGACTGGGGCAACACTGTCACATTTGTTTAAAACTGCGTTGTTTGCAGATAGCTTTATGGGTCTTGGATCCCTAATGATTTCCAGATAGAATATGGTTCTGCTTCACCAACAGTAATGGGACATTTCGGCGACTGCTGACAACCACAGGAGGTACTTCAAGAGGGGTGCTATGCGTGTGGCTACAAAGTATCCTAGGGTCCATTTCTGATGGACAAATATTGCTGTATATATAGAAGTTAAGACAAAATAGTGTTTTCGGAGTTGAAGATGAGGGACGTCCGAATGACTGGTGTTCCTCAGTCACTGATTCTGGAAGACGTGCCCAGCACAGTTCCGGGGGCATTTCCTGCACTTGTTCCCAACTCGATCTGTGTGTGAACCCGACAAGACAACACGACAAGGCCTGTCTGCACCACCCCGTGAGTGAGAGGCTCATTCCTGTGAATTTAGTCCTCTAGGCAAATGAAATGACACAGTTTGAAATCTTTTCAGAGCTATAAAGAATTAAATTGCCCTCTTTGTAAAGCATCCTATATTGTGACCTGTTTTTCAGGTTCCCAGCAAAAAGTGATTTAATACCAAGTTCTGACAAAATGAGAACTGAAAAAGTCAGTGGTCCCCAGCACCCATGGTATTGGATTGCCCTGCTCTGCTAATCATTCTCTTCACCGTTCTTAGAGCAAGACGGGTACTGAGCGTGTACCAGCCAGAGCATGGCTGACGTGGGCAAGGCACCAGCCGTGGGAACTAAGTATGCAACAAGCCTCGCCTCAAAGGGGTGTAGCTTCTGGGCAGACAGGACAAACACAAAATAACAACTGCAAAGTCGCAATGAAGAAAACAGCATGGGCTAAATGAGGATGTCCTCGGAAACCTGTAGGTGGATAGTAGCTCCCCTTCAGGAAGTGTCTTCCTCGTCCCTAGGGCAAGCGCTTCATAGGAAGTAAGAACAGCCATGCTCCTGGCGCAGAAACTTCAAGTTGACAAAGGCAAATTTAGTGTAAAAGTAGGGAAGATTAATGAGTTCTTTATTTCTTTATTGATTTTAGAGAGAGAGGAAGGGAGAGGGAGAGAGAGTTGGAAACATCGATGAGAGAGAACATCGATTAGCCGCCTCCCTGGGGATCGGGCCCACAACCTGGGCATGTGCCCTGACCGGGAATCGAACCAGCGATCTCTTGGTTCATGGGTCGACGCTCAACCACTGAGCCACACCAGCCGGGCAATGAGTTTGTTTTTTTGTTTTTTTTTTAAAGAACTCGTTTAATCAATCTTTAGAGTGGCCTAAAATAGATTAATTGACAAAGTTGTGTAAGATGGATGGATGGCATGGAAAGCCGCCCTTTGACAGGCCAGAGGGAGGCAGGAATGCTGGTGTTGATAGCTTAGTACCGCGGAGGTCGTGAGCCCAGTACTTGGCACCTGGAAAGACTCGACTCAGAGATTCTGTAGCTCCGCATGTTCAGTGGAAAACGAAACCTCTTCCACACGCAGGAGAGTGGGCAGCGAGAAATGGAGTGGGCAAAGTGTTTTCGAGGGTGAGCGTCAGAGCTGCTGGCTGTGGAGGTTGAGTCCGCTTTCCACTGTGGGTCTTTTCGGATGCAGATCAGGAGAGTGGCCCTGAGTCAGCATCAGGCCCAGGCCTCACCTGTGCTCTCACACGTGGAAGGCAGTGCAGTCCGCTGGGCGGTTGTTCCTGGCATTGCTTAGACACCGTAGCCCAGGGAGGGCTAACACCCCACATAAGGACCTGCACAGCGCCCACAGCTTACTCACTGTGGGATCTGGATACAGAGAGACCTTCACCAGAAATTGCTATACGCTCAACCGATAACCAACGGATAGAAAGACTAATTGTAATAAATCACAATTTGAAAAGAAGGGCTTTGCCTGGATAGGACAAAAATTTAAGGCTAAATTTGCATACTAGGATTTTTTTCTTCCAGTTTATAGAATGTGTGTGTGTGTGTGTGTGTGTGTGTGTGTGTGTGTGTGTGTTTGGCTGAGTAATTTGGGTTCATAGGTGGCTGTTTCACTGTAGAGTTATTGGAATAGTTGACTGAAAGTGTATATGTATATATAGTATCTATATATGCTTTCTATATATATGTTTATATTATTTACATAAATAATTTTAGGGACAATATTGTACATTTAGCAAATACAGTAAATCTTTCAGGTTTGGCTGATCATACCTACTGAGATACGATACTGCCAGACATTAGAATATATTGAAAAAGGGAAAGGGGTTGCTTAGCCCGACTCAAGAGGCGTGCCTAAGGTGTCTCAAAGAGGAGAGAAAATAAAACACTCGACAGTAGCTGCCTGCCATACTGTGAATTCTTCTAAAGAAACAGCGGAAATCGCCGATGCTCTCACAGGCGGCTGCAGGGAACGCTGGATGCTACACTGTAGCTCTGTACGGGGAGGAGAGGGACCCGGTCGGGACATTGTTTCTCCTTTTCTCCCCATTGGTTGCTCCTGGGATACTTTGTCTCCAGAAAGAACAGCATGGTGCCCAAAGAAACTTCTACCCGCTCTTTGCCATCTGCATTCATTCTTTTATTTAGTAAAATTGTAAGAGGTTCTTGTTTTGCTTTTATACTTTTTGTTCCAAATACAAGGCCAGGGCCCATTCACCCTTTGTTCTTGGTAGCTGAAAAAATGTAGCATATGGTGAACCTTTTCACTGGATGGACATTCACCATCGTGCGCGTGAAAATGCATCAGGGGAATTCATGAGGCACGTGGGGGCCCGGGCTGCCTCCGAGACGGAAGCGCTCTGATGGTACAGGGCAGGATGCCTCTCTTTGTCTTTGTTAAGTGATAGAGCAATTGGAGGTGTTTGTAAATAAGTAGAAGGTCCTGAACTAGAATCTGTCTTTTAAATCAAATTATTCTAGAGGCTCTTCTTTTCCTGAAGTAATTAAAACAATCAGTGCTGTAGTTTTTATAATACTTTTTGAAAGTATATAGTGATTATGGAAACTGAAAGCATTTGATGACCCAAAATTGCAGTCTTACACCTTTTTCCCACCTCTTAATTGTGCATACCTTTATACAGTACTTCCTAAGACAAGTGTATGCTTATAAATTCATTTTTTAAACAAACTTTCAAATTGGAAAATGTTATACAGTAAGAAAAATGTATAATCTTCTCTTAATTTAAAGGACTGTAAACCCAGCCATACAGTTACTTCCTTTTGCTACTTTCTCCTGTTTGTTTTGAAAGTCTCAGGGCTTGTGTAATAGTATGTGGGAGATGGGGGAGAAAGATCACACAACGAACACCTCATCCTTGTTCCTTACAAACAGCCCTGATAGAGCATCTGTGCATCCAGGAGCAAGCCAGAGAGTATGGACAACGGGAAACAGGAACATTTAAGAGGAAAGATATACATTTTGATTTGCAAACTGTCACTATATCATTGTGGAAAAAAAACAAACACAACAACAACAAAACATCAAATTTTAAACTCTGAGAATGTCCTTCAGTGTTTGCTTTGGATTAGAACTGCTAGTGCATTGATTATAGACAAATGTGTCCTTACCCTAGCAGTTGAAATAGCTAATGTTGATATTAGAAAAATTTTATGAAATGACTAAGCCAAGAAATTTGTTTTTTTCTGTATGTTTAATGAGGTGTACACCCTCTGCATGCATTGTAAATATTAGTGCATTTGTATCATAGTGGAAGTGTGTGAGTCTGGCTTGAATACCATTTCTTGATTTTAATTAGGTTACATTGCCTTTTGAGTATCTTCATTGAACAGGTAATGTGAAATTCACAGGGACTTTGTTGTACACTGTTTTATTTTTATAGTATGCAAATAAGGACCAAATGCCAACGCATTCATTATGCTGCTGTGTAAAGTTTACACCAGAAAGGTTCCAATCACCGTGAGAAAGGTCCTGTCATTATTTCTATCGTAAATCACTCTGCTGAGCTTCCGAGAAGGAACATTTTGAACTGAAATTCGGAATATAGATGAAACCTTAAGATGTTTACCAAGTGCGGGGAACATCTTTGGTTGATTCCTAAGTATCAACAGCATATTAAGGGAAGGGAATCATTTATCAATATTCAGTGATGCAATGAATGTTTTATTAGCTGAGTTGCATTCATCATCGCCCGGAAAAGTGAAGCCGTTCGGTGTCTCTGTGCTGCGCACCGAGGTCGCCAGTTGGCGGACATGGCAGCTCAGAGTGGAGGAGGGGGCGCGGGAATCCCAACATAGGAGAGCGCCCCGCGCAGAAGGACTGGCTGTGGAGGGAAGTGGTGGTGGGGTGGGACCTGCTGAAGAAGAGGCAGGGAGCAGGGAGAAGGGAGGAGGGGGCATTCGTTTCTTCCTTCGTTCCCCACTTCTCAGCAGCACCTGCTCCCGCCTGTCTCAGGGGGTCTCAAGGAGGTGCGCCTGGGGAGGCGGCTGCATGGCTGCGGAGTGAGCAGGAGAGGCAGGTGCGGTGGCAGAGCTGCTGTCCCCTGCAGGGCGTGGGTGAGGAGGGCGCCCTGGCTTCCAGGCTCAGATGCACGCCTTGGCACCTCTGAGGTGTAGGGCCTGGTTCTCAACGGCCCACTCCCCGTTTCCTCCCTGACACTGCGCCCCGCCCAGCAACTGTGTCCTTAAGGCATCTGCTTGTCCCGACGGCCCCACTGGGCCCTCCCAACCAGGCACACACGAGTCTGGGGCTCAGTTTCTACAAGTGTTTCTAAGTAGGAAAAAAAATTAATCTCAGGTCTGCTAAAGCAGTGTCAGCCAAGAAACACAATTTAATAAAAAGGTGTCCTAGATAGAAGTGTTTCCTAGCATTTAATGAAATCTTAAAATACTGGTTAAATATCTATAAAACGTGACTCTCTGTATAAAATTGGCTTCTGTGGAGTCACCTCTTTTTAAAAATGACATGAATTTACAAATATAAGGTGCGCAGCATGACCCTGCAGAAAGGCCGAAGGGCGTGGAAGGGTGGGGTGTTGCTCCCTTTCCAGTGACACGTCTTTTCAAGTCTTATCTATGGGTGTTTGAAACCAGAGTATCCCTCTATTCCAAAATGTCATGGTTTGCATTCTAAGTAAATCGTAGAAAATGAGAAATCTGAACATGACATTATTTTCTTAGTTATAAAAATAATCATTGAATTTCATTGAAAAGTACTTAATGTCAAATATATAATACCAGGTAATTCTCAGAATAATCCCGATGAAATAAGTCTGGCGAACCACAGGATTCCATTTTCTAGATCAGGCAGCTCATGCAGAAAGACATCGAACGATGTGTCAGGATTTCATTCCACAGGTGCAGTGTCTTCGACCATCCACAGCAGGGTTCGTACTCGAGTGGAGTTTGCATTCCAGCTGAAGGGAGAAAGACATTAAACAGATTAACTAAGAAAATGATGTAACGGAGAGTGTCATGGAAAAGGAAATCGGGCTGGAGGGATGGTTTGTCATCTTAGATCGAGTGTCATGGGAGGATGGTGTGGCGTGGAGACTGGAAGGAGCGAGGAGAACACCTGTGGGTGTCTGGGGAAGGGGAGGCAAGGTGGAGGCAGCGGCCAGGCGGAGTCCCCCGCGGGTGCACAGCTCGTTCCACAGTGACCTGGATTTAAGCCTCCCTACAGAATCCCTGTGCTGTGATAATGCAGAGTTGGAGAAGACAAGCTGTGTGTTTCTAGACGTCCTTGACTTCTTAAAAGCATTGCCTTTAACAAACAGGTATTGCATTTTTAACTATTCTTTCATTTGTTTCTTCTCTCAACAAATATTTTGTGAGTTCCGCATATGTGCAGGGTACATTGTAGAGAGAACAGGCAACCCCAGTGCACAGGGGAGGGGAGCTGAGATGGAAGACAGCCATGGCCTCTGGAAGGTCACGGTCCACCTGAGACACGACCCCACGCACACAAAGCGTCATCGAGGTGAGGGTGCGGCAAGCAGCAGGCACTCCCAGCTGACGAGAGCAAAGGAGCCGCGTCTCAGAAAGTCATTACCTAACACTCAGAAAGTCATTACCTAACACTCCGTATTCACATGAACTTTTCTGTGGGGATTTAACGTCTTTAGGGAACACAGGTCACTCACGGTGGGGACACCCTGTGCCGTCGGTGTGCCCCACAGGCAGACGCACCCCCACGACTGCACAGTGCACACCACTCCGCCTGTCGTGAGGGTTCCACTACTTTCCTTTCATTCTCAGTTTTTTCCAAATTCCTGTCCCATTTTAACACTATTAATTATTAACCATATTAATTTATAAAGGCAGTCCATTAAATGCATATTTGTTATAGCCACCTAATAGGAAATGTTTAGCACTGGAATATAGATACTTCATAACGTTCCAAGTCAGCCCTTTGTGTACCCGTATCCCTGGAGGAACCAGGTCAACAGGGGCAGCATGCCACGACCTCTCAAACGAAAGCAAAATCAGATCCCACACGCGGGTTTCATGTGGGGACACACTTGCTTTGTGTGCGCTTACAGTCGGTTCAAATCTCGTGACTTCGGTTGACTGACTGCAACCTCAGTGAAGGGTCAGCGGGGATAGAACAGCCCACACGCCGTCAGACATGTCGACTGAAGTCGGCGCGACGTCATGTAGGGAAGACAGAAGTGGCTGGCAGGTCCGAGCATGGTGCTCACGGTGGTTCCACACGTGTACTCTTTCTCCGTGCCTGCAGCAAGGACTGCATCTTTATAGGGATGAACCAGAAAATTAAAAAAAAACAAGAGGCCCTCCCTCCTCGTACAGACATGTATTACATGCGCGCTAGGGGCTGTGCTGAAGCAGCTGACAGGAAACCAGGTGAGGAGAAGTTGGCTGTCCCCCGCGTGGGGCAGGAGGCCGCGGTGTGAACACAGACATCTGGAGATCAGCGCACGCATCGCACTCAGCAGCAACAGCACCCACAGGGACCCCGCCTCTGACATCGCTGAGACTGTGATGGGGGCGCAGCTCTGAGCTAGGCCGGGAGCGTGGCGAGGACAATGTCGTCAGAGGGCAGGAGGAGCTAGAGAAAGAAAGACCAGCTTGGGGAGAGAGTGGAGGCCCAGAGGGTGTCTCGACCCTACTTTCATTTCCTAACGTGATTAAGTCGTTAGGGAACAGCGACTCGTCCCATTGGGTTTTGCTCACTTGGCCTTCCCTCTGACTTGATGGTTTCCAGGACAGTTCGTCTGCTTGTCTAGCTTGGATGGTGTTTATGGAGCTGCAGTGAATTGACCCATCAGCCAAGGACAGGATCAGGGTTAGCCTCTGAGAATGAAAATAATAAAAACGGACACATGTTGAATTAAATCCACCAAATATAAAAATCCACAAGTTTTTCTATCAGTGTGTGATTCAGACTCATGAACAATGATCCAGAAGGAAAATATTATTGCCGGGCAGTTCAACATTTGCGTTGACTCTTATCGGCTGAACAACCAAGCGTAGTTGTTTTGAAAGAAGTTTCCTCTCCAGTCTGTAAAACGGGCTGATACGTTTCCACTTTGCCGTGTTGTTCTAAGGATTGCAGGTAACATGCGACACGTTTCACACACATACAGGTCCTACTTGTCATTGTTGTAGCCACTATGACGGTATCAGTTAGCTTTGGCTGTGTGTCAGAACACCCCAAACTCAGTGGATTGAAGCAGCTATGACTTTAGTTCGCAGTTGTATGGGCCGGCAGTCAGGGCTGAGCCAAGCTTCGGTGCCTCTGTTCTCAGCTGGTCTCACTCCGTCTGTCCTCAGCGTCTGGGGCCGGGGCTGGCTGGTCTCCGTGGCCTCAGCGGGATGGCTCGTTCCTCCTCCATGTGGTCTCGGATCCTTCCACAGGCTGTGCCAGCTTGATCGCAGGGCTGGGCAGAATTTCACGACTGCAGAAGAGGACAAGGCCCCATCAGGTCTAGTTTGGCACAGACACATCCCTTCTGCCATGGTCTGTCGACTGAAAAAGTCCCAGGCAGCCCAGATCCGAGGGGTGGGTGACTAACCCCTGACGGCAGGGTCACAGAGTGGAGGGCATGGATACGGGGAGGCACCACTTTTCCCCAAATCGTCCACCACGAGAGGGTTGAGGTTGCAAGATCAAGTAGAATCTGTTAGGTAAATTGAAAGGATAGGAAATCAATATGGGATGCTCACGATGCAGTAGAGGGACTTGGAGTCAGAAGACCGGGTCGTGATCCTTGCCTCTGCTGTGGGTGAGCTCGACCCTGCAAAATAATTCAAATCATCTGCACTCATTATCTCCGTGTAAGGTTTTCGAAATTCACAGTTATGGCGTGGAATAAATGAGACAGTGTGTATGAAAATGTGTATCAAGTGTAAGTACAGAAACAAATATAATGGATTACTATTCTTTGATGTGAACTATACTTCATAAATTCCGAGAGGTGTCTCACCTCTCACCTGGTCCACCTATCTGTCCTTCTCAGTCTCTCGAGAAGGTAGAAATTTGCTTACCTTTCGATATTGGGACTGGTAATAAAAATGTACGTGACTTGGAATTCCTTTGCTCGGCTGCCTATTTTAATATTCCTTTGAGGCAAATATTTATGGAATTCCAGTTACATTCAAGCTATAGTACTAGGTGCTAGAGATATAAAGATGAAAAGATGGGCTCTGCCCCCCAAACCCTGGGTCCTCTATTGAAAAACATACAAACAACACTTTAACACGATATAATACTACTGTGCGATCCGGGAGAGGGGGCCCTGACCAGCCGGGGAGGGAGGCTGGATGGGCGGCTTCCGAGGGAAGGTGATGTCCAAACGAGGAGCAGCAATTTATGACAGAATAATCCGAAATTCAAATTCAACGCTTGGCTGACGAGAAAGCCCCTAGCCCGAATAAGCCTGTTCCCGCCTGTGCGTCCAGCGCGCTGTCCAGGGAGAGCAGCCGTTCTTGTTCCTCAGAGCTCAACGGAACTACTGAGATGATCTTCAAACACTGCGCCCTGTGCTTCTGCTCCTGCCGCCCCTCACCCGGCTACGCTTGCCCCTTGGATGTCCAGTCAGTTCCCAACAACTGCCCCCGGTGACCGGAATCAGTGAAGAGTGGCTCTGTGATGATGCCTTCCGAGCCACGCAGATACGATAACCACCCCTCCTGTCTGCTCTCACCGTGTCCGGGTTCCCACACTTTAATTATTTCTGTATCCGTCTACATATGTCTCCTTTCTTGTGCCAGATGCTCCTGGGGCACAGGGATCATTCCTTAGTCATTCAGACCAAAGGCGCAGACATATGGTTGCGAGAACGCAGGACACACTGTGCACGCAGGACGGAGTGCCGGGGTCGGAGCAGATGCTTCACCCTGGGCTCGTGTCGCGGGATAAAGCGTTGGCTTTTGTCCTGAGGTTGGATTTGAGGCAGCAGTGTGATGGGATCGGGTCCTCTCTTTGGGAGGCTGTGGCAGATGGCAGGACTGCGGGCGTGGGGAGCGTCTCCACTGAGCCCCCGTGGGGAGCCGGAGCACTGCGGAGCGGGTCGGGAGGACCCAGAGCAGTGCTCTCCACCCTCCTCGCACACTGGAATCACCCAGAGACCCTCGCTGCCTGGGCCGGGCGCTGTGCAGGGTGTCTCAGAGTCCTTCGGGTTGTTGCTGTTCACCCTCCAGGTGACTCCGACCGTCAGCCCAGCTTGAGAATCCGTGGTGGGAGCACTTGGTGAATAACTGGGGGTAGGCATGAGAGCAAACAGAGGGATCCTCTCCTCCTGCTCAGGACCGGGGGCACCATGGAACATATCTGACGTGGGGATAGCATCGGGACGGAGAGCTCGAGTCTGGTTTTGCAGCGTTAGAAGGTGGGGGAGGGCGAGACAGGTGGGAGGCGGGCCCTCGATGAGTTTTCTGCACTGGGGAAGGGTCTGGGGTCCCTGGGACCGGGCACCGAGGACATGAGCGAAGTGACACCAGTGGAGGACCACGAGCACACCCCGAGGACACACGGGTGAGAGGCGGCCACAGGCAGACGGGCCTGAGGAGGAATAAGAAAATAGGGAATTTAAGGAAAAGGGCATCTCCAGAGCTCCAATGGCAGAGGTCTTTGGAAGCTGGAGGTGCTGAGCGGTCGAGGCACCAGATTCCAGGAAAGATTCGGGCTGAAAAGTTCCTGCCGTGTTTGCCAGGGTCCCGGGGGCCTGGGGGAGACCAGTCACTGGACACACTGGATACGAGTGCGTCAGGAAGTGATCACAGCAGAGGAAAAGCCACGGTTACTGTGGTGTATTCAACAGTGGTGTCTTTCCCTCGACCTAGTGGAAAACGTCTCTGGTTTTCTGTGGAAACTGTGCATATTGTTTCATTTGAATGTGATTTTCCTATGTCAGGAATAGTTGTGTAAGCAAGACATTCGTTGGTCCCAAAATAAACACAGTAGTATAGGAAGACAGCGTTAGGACCCGTCATCTGCAAGCGTGAGATCAGCAGCCACGTGCAATCTGAAGAGCACGTGGGCTTGACTTCCGTGTCTGTTCATGCCCACGTTTCGGGAAGGCTGTGCCAACCCTCGTTCCCTCGATTTGTATTCAGATACAACAACTGTTTAAAATGTGAATGTTGCAGTTAATTAATATTTAATAAACAGATTTTCTTAGTTTGAACGTCTTTGAAAATCGCTTGCCCCGTTCTATTGTTTTTCTTCTCGATACAATCCCAGTAGTGTTAGCAGCGACTTCATCAAGTTGTTTGACACAATCTCACCCGTCTACGTGTCATTTACACTTGTTCACCTTTGTCACTCGGCAGTTTTCCTACTTAAAATGCTGGGTTGTCCGGCGCTGAAGTGTGCTGTTTCCAGCGTGGCCCCCGGCGTGGCCGCAGTTTCCAGCGTGGCCCCCGGCGTGGCCGCAGGTTCCAGCGTGGCCCCCGGCGTGGCCGCAGGTTCCAGCGTGGCCCCCGGCGTGGCCACAGGTTCCAGAGCAGCGCCCAGCGTGCGCTCTCAGCACAGACTCGCCGTGAGTGGGAATTTGACCAGATGGCCTGTAACCCGTGGGAAGTTCTACGATGTTCTGCACCTTGCTTTCTGATCTGCAAGCTTTATCGTCGTTGAAATTCTTTTAAAAGGCTTAACAAAATCATCGTTTTATTCCATAAGGAAATGCAACCATAGAAGAATTTGACTGAACTGTAATTGTGTGTCAGTGAGAAAGAGTGGCCTCACTAGCCGTCGTCCCCAGCCTCCATTCTCATTTTCGTGCCCACTGCACCCCAGAGAGACCAGTGACCACTCCCCCGCTTCTTCCCGTCCTGTTCACGCGTCTGTTCCAGCCTGACTTCTTTTTTTTTTTTTTTTTTTTATCCTCACCTGAGGACACTTTTTTCATTTTTTGTTCAGATAGAGTGGGAGGGAGAGAGGAAGAGAGAGAGAGAGAAACATCGACGTGAAAGGGACACATCGAGTGGCTGCCACCCGCACAACCAACCAGGGCCGGGGACAAACTGCAACCGAGGTACATGCCCCTAGCGGGAACCGAACCCGGGTCTCTGTGTACCGCAGGCCGATGCTCTGACCGCTGAGCCAAACCGGCCAGGGCCCAGCCTGACTTCTGACCCTGCTCTGCAGACAGCCTTCTTGGACAGGAGTCCCGTATCGCCACCCATGACACCTCTCTTCTCCAAACTCTAGGGGCGTCGTTCTTAGTTGAGGGCACTTCCCTCCGGGCATGTCAGACGCCATGGCTGTCGGTGGTGTTTCTGGGTCAGGCCAGGCCCTTTCTGTTTCTCTGTTCCATCCTCTTTCCTGTGTGTCCTGCTGCTGACGTCTCTAGATGAC
Source organism: Tadarida brasiliensis (assembly GCA_030848825.1). Taxonomy (NCBI): domain Eukaryota; kingdom Metazoa; phylum Chordata; class Mammalia; order Chiroptera; family Molossidae; genus Tadarida; species Tadarida brasiliensis. Next base: position 3,428,009 of record CM061275.1, on the reverse strand, counting down.
GTCTTCATCTCTGACCCCTCGGTGAAGTTCAGACTCTGTCCAGTGGCGCATTCGATGTCCTCACGAAGGAGATGCTGACCAGATGCTTGTGTGTGCGACAGTGTCACTGACCCTGTTGGTGCTCCCCCAGGACTCATGCTTCACTCAGCTTTGACCCTTCCCAGCAAAGGGTCTGCGCTCCACTCAGCATCTCATGTCGGTCATTTAGGCACCGTCCTTAATTTATTTTTACTCATCTCCTGAATCTAACCATTGACCAGTCTTGTTGGTCTTAGCTTAGAACTGTTCACTCCTCTGCAGCCCCATGGGTATTATGCAAAACCCACATTCTCTCAACCTACTTGGATGCTCTCCTTTCACCCCCAAATCCCCTCATTCCATTCCCTGTAAAATAAGTAGCCAGAAGCACCATTGCCCCTGTAACAACCCCCACCGTCGCCCCGTGCAGCCCCCGGAGGCGTGGCCGCCACGGGCCTTCCTGGTCACGCACCTCTGTGCACGGCCTTCTTTCCCTCCCCCGCAGACCGAGCTCGGCCGAGCCTTGGCGGCAGACGGCCCGCTCCCCGACCCCACTGAGGTCTCGCTGGGCGCGGCCTCCACACCGTCCCACTCTCGACACCGTCACCGCCTGGCTACAACGATCTGGACTTGGAAATAGACTTGATCGTGTATTTTTTTTCTTGTTACGATGTCCCCCCACCCTTAAAATGTGAGCTGCAGGAAGGCAAGGACGTTTCTGTTCTGCTCATTACTTCTGAGTTAGAACAATCACCGGCGCGAAGTAGCTCAGGAACACTGATGGATGTTGGGTGGACAGACCCAAAGGCCGGGTCCCGGTCCCCTCCGCAGGTGCTCGGGGACGCCGGTCGGCTCCCGCCGGCTGTGCAGCGCACGATGTGGGATGCGGTTCTAACTCTCCGTCGCGTTTGGTTTTTACATAAAACTCACCCAATAATGTTTTAAAATACGAGCCATAAAAAAGGAGCAATAGAAACGGCATAAATTAAGTGAAGGGTGGGGAAACGTTGCTGTGGTTTGAAATTACGCTCCGTGGAGTGTTCAAGTCTAGCAGTATGGCGTGATGTTTCCCAATAAAAACAGCCATCAATTCTCTCCTTCCAGGAAAGAGAGCGCTCCTGTCCTCTGCCTGATTAAAGCCCAGCCCAGGAAAACACCCACAGGCTTCCGGATCGCCAAAGAAAAGTTAAATTAGGCCCAGTGTCCTTCTAGGGTTAATGTCTTTCCGCCTGACTGGGAAAAACCCTAACATCTTTTCATAAAGAATAAAATAATTTTGGGGTCACCTTTCTTCCTCTGAAATAGAATGTCACCATATATTTTTTACAAACTACTCCTTGGTTTTAGGTAAAGATATTTAGACTCCTCAATTTAGCATTTTTAAAATACTATATAGATGATTTTTTTTTTGCCTAAATCTACTTACTTGTTTAAAAAAGTTGCTCACGACATTATTTCAAAAATGACAACTGTGATTTTGCATGTCATCATTGTCAAGCCTCTAAGCGACAGAAAGCAGAACTGAACTTGAATTTTCCTAAGCCCAAAGTGGTACTTACTAGGTCACGTGTACAGGTGAGTGAATGGGACACCTGGCTCAGAGGTGGCTGCAACATGGGTTTCTCCCCACCTCCCATCTCTGCTTTCCTTCTTTCCCGTGGAAGTCGTTTGGGTGGGGTGGGGGTACGGGTGGGAGGGCTGGTGCTGGGAGGAGTCAGTCAGGGTCCCCACTGCTCTGAGCACACTTCTTGCCAGGCTAGGGGCCACTGAATAAAAAGCTTTTACCTGCACAGCTCCAGGGAAGGGCTCTGGGGGAGGCAGCCGGGAGCCTGGCACGGCTCTGAGCCCTGTGGGGCATCCTTCCCAGCCTTCTGGGCGGGAGAGGGGGAGAGGACAGGGTGGGGTTGGGCTGCTCCGAGCACATGAATAAAACCTGCCTCTGCCTAACATGACACCTCCCTCCCACCTGTGGTCGCCCTCCCTGGTGACAGCCGCCCGTCATGCCTGTCACTGCCTCCTGGGCGTGGGATGACACACTCCTGGTGTCCAGGACCATTCTCTGGGTGACATTTAGTCTCCCCATCAAGCCCAATTGCAGAGGTCCTCGCTGTCCTCAGACCCTAGAGGGAAAATGATGCTTTTAACCAACCTGGCATAGTCAGTGTCTGAACAAAAACAGCTTTGTCAGAATTACAGTTGTCATTCAGTAAAGAGGAACTGTGTTCCTCGTGAGCTGCAAGCTTGTATCTGGCTGTCCATGTGGGGAATCCCAGGGCCCTGGTCTGGATTCCTGCTCGCCTGTCTGCCCCTGGACCCGCCCCGGGAGGACCTGCCCTGGGGTCCCCCTGCACCACACGGGCATCTCTGAGGGTGTGTGCCGATTCATTTGTATGGGAAGCGACAAAGGACTACTTCGTCCTAGTTGGAGACCTGCTTGTTTCCGCTTCTGCTGCTTTTGTCTTCATGTGTTTTAAGTACTGAAACTTCCTAACAACCTAGACCCACTGGTCCTTTCTCACCACAGCAGCAGTAGCTGAGGCTAAAATCTGTTCTACTCGGTCTGGATCTTTGAAGTGTTGGCAGCAAGCCCGGGGGCTCTGCCCATTCCCCAAACCCTTGGAGCAACCACTTACAACACGTGGTTGCTGTTATTTTGAACTTGACCTTGAGGACTGGACGTGCAGAGCTGCGTGTGGTCTGAGTACCGTGGTCTGAGTGACTTCCCCTGGACTCGGCGACCTCGGGCTTCACACACACAGCTGACTCAGTCTCACAATCGTAAGGGTAATAGCAGCAAAGTAACGATGGACGGAAGTGGAATACCTGCTTGGGGCTGGAACCCTGGAGGGTCCGAGCACGACAGCCTGGGCCCGGGGCCCGCCTCTGCCCTCGCTGGCCGTGTGGACCTGACAGCTGAGCCCCTCAGCATCTCTGTCTGTGAAATGGGAGAATAATGTTGGGAATGACTAAGTCAATAAAGTGAAAGCCATTAATCAGCACCTAGCTCATCTTAAGAGCTCTATCGCTCTGAGCAACTTCTTTTATGGCTTTTCTAAATAGGCGGAGGAAATGGAACAACTCTCCCAGCGAGGGCCCTGCCGTCCGGGCTGGAGCCAGAGTTCTGATCTGGACGGCTGGCTTCAGAGCAGGTGGTGGTCGCCACGCCGCTGTACAGCCTCCGTTAGAGGGTTCCTCAGACCACTGAAGGCATCGTTTAACCCCACCTACAACTATAGCGTACTGTGACTATGGGAGGCACTACTATCCGCACTCTAAGAAGACACTAATTAATTTCTTGACCTTTTCACTATGTCTGTAATTATATGAATAAACACTGTATGTCATTGTTACTGCAGACAACCCTCTCACATACACAAAGCTGTGTACCCCACTGCGAACCGCCCTCTGAGGCTGGCCAAGTCCGTGTGACCTTTGCTTTAGAGATGAGAGTGCCGAGGGTCAGAAAAGTCAAGTAACATGTTCAGTTACCCAGAGATAAATGAGGGAGTCTCTAGGATAAGTCGGAAGCCCCAAATCTCATCCTTTGCTTTGCTTAGGGTCACCTGCTCCTGGTTAGTAATTTGCCTTTCAACAGGAACGCGGCTGCTGTGTACAGTGCGGTGTACCACCGTGAACACACGCAGGTGCATGTCGCAGGCCCCGCGCACCAAGTCGCACCTGCTCGAACCGCGTTCTCCTCTCTCCGCAGGTCCTGATCGCAAGCCTCATGTGCACCTACAACAGGGAGGACTGGGCGGAGCTCTCCAGGATGGCCGAGGTGAGCTTTCTGCGCCGCACCCGGATTTCACCTCTCTTTTGCTGTTATCCGTGGTAAATAAAAGCTGCCATGAAAATAACCCCGTGGCAGTAACATGGAATGGAAGATGGTAACTTAAAACGTTTCCATTATAATTTGTTTACCCGATGTTTTCATTAAAATGATGGAAATGTAAATTTAAAAGGAATCTATTCTGTAAATGTGGTCCCTTGGATTTTGCAGGCTACCTAAAAACCCTCTATTCTCTGAATCCGTTTACTCGTTATTTGCATATTAAGCAAGCTGTGTATTATGATGGATGTCATGATAAAATTTAATTCTACCTTTGAGAGTCTAACTTGATCTTACCTTGCCTTTAGGCGAGCTAGTTTGACAGCAAGAGGAGAAATTTTGAATATAAAACTCTTGAATATTTAAAATATCAAAGGTTCATTTAATACTATTCGAGTGTGAATACAGAGGTGCCAGAGAGGGTGGGGCAGACACTCCTGAAGGAGCACCAGCCAGCAGCTTCTCTGTGGCGGCTGAATCCTGCCCGAACGCACACAGGACCTCCGGCTCAGGTCTGTGTTTCAAACGCAAAACCACATCCTTAACATGACACACATATGTCCATCCTGCTGTCTGGAAAAATCCTCTGGACAGGTTTAGCTGGGATTTCTCAGAAGCCTCCCGGGGTACGGGGACTGAATCTAACCTCCTGAGGGTACAGGGACTGAATCTAACCTCCCGGGGTACGGGGACCAAATCTAACCTCCCGGGGTACGGGGACTGAATCTAACCTCCTGAGGGTACAGGGACTGAATCTAACCTCCCGGGGTACGGGGACTGAATCTAACCTCCTGAGGGTACAGGGACTGAATCTAACCTCCCGGGGTACGGGGACTGAATCTAACCTCCCGGGGTACGGGGACTGAATCTAACCTCCCGGGGTACGGGGACTGAATCTAACCTCCTGAGGGTACAGGGACTGAATCTAACCTCCCGGGGTACGGGGACTGAATCTAACCTCCTGAGGGTACAGGGACTGAATCTAACCTCCCGGGGTACGGGGACTGAATCTAACCTCCCGGGGTACAGGGACTGAATCTAACCGTGCTTATGAACTCATGACCCCACATTCTGTTAGAAAATGTTGAGTGTACAATCTGTTTGGATATCTCAGCACTGTGAGGGGAAATGACTGCTGGGACTTGGGGGTGAAATTAAACATGATCCGTAATTGGCTTCGTGATCTTCGGAGCTGGGTCCATTTTCTACGTGTATTTACCTAATTGACCGTGAAATCTTCCACGGAGGCCGTGCCTGGCACGAGCTCTGCCAATTTTAAGCTGGCTGTGATGAATCACTTCACCACGCCGCTTGCCTCTGCCCTTCTGGGGAACACGATACTGAAAAGTTAGTTTCTTCAGTGATGAACGTTCAAATAAGCGAACTTGACTTTGAAAACGTCAAAAGCCTTTGTATTAGTAGCATAATACAACTTAAAAATGTTTTTCACTTTCTCACATTCCTTATCTATTTTTCATTGCAGTTTAATTTAATAGCATTTGCTAAATTCCCATAGCAAAAAATAAAAGGGAGGAAAGAAGGAAAGGAAGGAAGGCATGAAAGAGGGAGGAAGGGAGGGAGGGAAGGAGGAGAGAAGGGGGAGGAGAGGAGGGGGGAGGGAAGGAAGAAAAACATGTTTTTAAAGAAAAAAAATATGGCTTTCATCCAGTCTAAAGTCTGAGTAACCTCCCCACAGGCAAACAATCTACTTAACAAGAAGGTCAATCTATAGATGGTGTCACTTAAAAAAAACATCTCTGTAACCCTACGTGCGGCAGGGCCGGTCACGGGGCTGTCCGAGGCCTCCACGCCGGCCGCAGTGGGGAGTCAGGACACGGTTTGGGTTTAGGAACACGAGCTTCCAGACGGATGAGAACAGACCCCTTCCCGTGAAGGCCCACGTCAGATCAGACCAACAGACGGCACAGTGTTCAAGCCGAAGGTGCCGTCCCTGCTTCCACTGCTCCTCGGGGTGCTGACCGCCGGATGTCACCCGCGGCTGGAGCTCGCCCCCCGCCTCGCGTTCACCTGACTGAGCAGGATGATGGGAGCCCCCTCCTCGGAGTGGAGGATGCGTGGACTACGCATTTGGGACCTGGGCGGCCTGTCCATTCTTACTGTTGTCTCTGAAGGCAGGAAAGACACGCGTGACAGCGCAGATCCAGGCGGACGAGCATGAGAACATGACTGAGCATGGAACGCCCGTTTGCACAGGGGTCACTGTTGCTTGCTTGTGCCACCGGAGGTCACCTTTTGATTTTACTGTTCTGAATAGAGACCGAAGGCCAGGTGGGTAGAGAAAAGACGCAGAGCCCCGGTCCTTTCTTACAACACGGTATACGTTCGACCGATGCTGCTTGTGAGAGTCCGTGTACGCCCGGTGCGTCTCTGTCGTACACGTTCCTGAGAAAGCTCTGTCTGCTCCTGGAGCCAGCCGTCCCTGTCTCCCCGACCCTGTCCATGTCTCGGCCTGGTGTGACGCGGCCATGTGTGTCGAGCAGCACAGAGGGAGGCCTCTGGGAGCGCTCTCACAGCACAGTGGTCAGCACTGTCGGCTCGGCTGCCCTGCTTCCCTGGGACCGTGACCCGACTGTAACTCCGTGCAGAGGAAGGTGTATGCAGCATCTACCCCGTGCCGAGTCCCTGGCCAGCCAGACCAGGGGGACGGTGCAGCCCGGCTGTGCGGACGTGAGCACGGTTTAGATGTATGATCAGAGACCCTGGAGGCTCCCAGTATTCGGTCCTACTGCCGTGGATCTTGAAGCTGTTTTAATAGATCGTGCACCCATTTCTTTCTTTTGGGGCATCACTGGAACGCAGAGGCTGTCGGAGTCCGTGTGAAGGCGCCTCGTTGAAGGGTGCACACGTGGCCTTGCAGACGGGCTCAGCCCTGGGGACAGGAGGGCTGTCTGGGCTCGTTGGCCCCCAGCAGTGTAGTGAAGGGCCAGGGGTGTGCCTGCTGGTCCCCTCTGTGTCCCCTCTCTCACTGGTCAGATTCCACACCCCAGGCCTGTAATTTCCTCTACACTATGGGGTAAGATGCTTCTTCTAAACTGAAAGCCGGAGGGAGAGGCCAGAGCCTGGGGTCAGGCAGGGCCCCGGCCTCTGCTCTGAGCCGTCCATGGAGGCTCTGATGAAACCCAGCTGTCACCCTGGGGCAGCTGTGAGTGGCACCGACAGGAGACGGGAAGACAGCAGCAGGCGCTGAGGTTTCTTTCTAAGCTGGTGGCAAAGTGCGGGTGGCAAGCGAGGCCCTGAGGCGGAGGAGCGGTGGTGAGCGGGCGTGGCTCAGCCTGCGTCCCTCCCCCGTAATCCAGTCCACCTAGGAGGGCGCCGCTGACCTTGCCTCACTCAGTCCAAACCTCCCACTCACTTCCTTTTTATTGTTTCTTCTTTATTGATTTTAGAGAGAGAGGAAGGGAGAGGGAGAGAGAGATAGAAACATCGATGAGAGAGAACATCAATTGGCCGCCTCCTGCACACCCCCCACTGGGGATCGGGCCTACAACCTGGGCATGTGCCCTGACCGAGAGTCGAACTGACGACCTCTTGGTGCATGGGTCGACGCTCAACCACTGAGCCACACCGGCCGGGCCCCACTATCTTTCTTAAGATGCAAAACCCTTAACTTGACCTTGGAAGTCCGACGTGGTCTGACCACTGCCTCCTTCCCCGCTGAGCCTCCAGCCTCCCAGCCCCTTCCCAGCCCCGTCCTTGTTCTGCATTTGTATTCTTAACTATCTTTTTCTTAAAGAAGTTTCTCCACATTGTTGAAGCTTCTGGCTCCCCAGAATCTGGGTCTGCCTCTGCCCGTGCTTCTCCTCCGCAGCTCTGCTAAGTGGCGGCTGATGGGCAATGCTGCTGTCAGCTTTTTAACCTCTGCCCTGCTGAGTACAAAGCAGGCTCAGTGCAGTGGACCCCTGTCAGGGTCCCTGGCTGGTCCCCAGTTCCAAGCACAGGCTTTGTCCTCAGTGGGCGATTAAGATCCCACACTGAAGGCTTTAAGCCAGGGACCTGATGAGGGATTGCCAAAGGTGCGGCCATAAGTGGAAGGAGGAGACAGGGAGGGTCCAGGGAGAGGCACAGGTGTCCAGGACAGGTGGCTACACGACTCCTAGCAGGGAGTCCAAATTAACCACTTAGAAGCCAGGCTCTCGTCCTTTCCCACCTGAATCTGGGCTAGCAGCATGTCATGAAACTAAGTAGATGTTAGAGTCAGGGAGTCTCAATGGCAGACAGAGTGGAAACCAGGGAGAGGCACATTACAGGAATACGAGGACGTGCTGGGCCTCTGGAACGGTGGACGTAAGCAGGACAGATGGACGCAGGAAAGAGGGACACCTCCTTGGAGACAGGAGAGAGTCGCTGACTCTGTGTCCTGTGGGGCCCAGGCTAGTTCAGAGTTTACCTGTCGCAGGTACATCTTAGGCAGGTGCAAGACCCTGGAGAACTGTCTCCAGTGTGGACAGTGACACAAGATGACACTGTAGCTACTTAGCATTGGACCTTGTGTATTCTTTCAAAAGAAGAAATTAAGAGAGAATCAAGAAGTGTACCTTTCCTGCCCCGCCAAGGGGCCCCCCTCACCCTGCTGGGGCTCTGATGCCCTCTGCCAGCCCCCACCATCCACGGAAGCCTTCTCTTCCCACTTGGGCTCTGACACACTACCTCATGCCACCCTCGTGTGGACGTCATTCCCACGGTGTTCGGACTGTGATACTCCACACTGCACCCTCGTGGCTCCTCCTCAAATCTTCCCGCTCACCTGCCTTGCGCTGCCCCACCCAGGACCGGAGCACCACGTGGACCAGAAGGAAGGGAGGGGGCAGAGAGGAGAAGGAAGAGCTTTCCGCCTGATTTCATTGTGTACACTATACAGGGGCTGTGGTTTTGCTGCCCTGGTCTCTGAGAGTTTTTATCAAGTGATTCCCAGAATGTGAATCTGCACAGCTACACTACTCTGAGAATTTCCCAGAATAGTCCCCCCGCCCCAAAGTATAGGTAGGTACTTGAAATCCTTTCTCAGTCTGGAGAAGAGCAAGTCAGAAAGTCTAATTGGATGGACAGATGGACGGATGGATGGATGGACAGATGGATGGATGGATGGACAGATGGATGGATGGACAGACGGATGGATGGTTGGGTGGATGGGAAGATGGGTGGATGGACAGATGGACGGATGGACAGACGGACGGATGGACAGATGGATGGATGGATGGATGGATGAACAGATGGACGGATGGATGAATAGATAGATAGAAACTGCTTACATTTACATAGTATTTTTACAGTCCAAGCACTGTTCTAAGCCCTTCACTTTTATTAAAGTTATTTATACTTTACAAAAGCAACCCTGTGAGTTGCTTCCATGGTTTTTCACTTTTTAGAGATGAAACTGAGGCAAAAGGCAGTTAAATGGTACGTCCAAGTTCACACAGCTAGTACGTGGCAAAGAGGATTCAACGCCATGAAACCTGGCTGCAGAGACCCTGCTGTGAACACACGCTGTCCTTCCCCGCGTACACGGGAGAGGCATAGAGGACGCACGCAGGTGCAAGGAGCACGCTTTCTGCTGCTGCCTCCGGGAAGTTACTGTCGCGTATAATCGTTCAGTGAGGTGGAATAAACTCGGCTAAGTGACGAACCCAAGGCTGGTGACCAACGGGAGTCAGCATGCCCAGTTCCAGCTAATTTACCATTGCCTGCTAATTCGGCAGTTAAGGCTCTGTGAATGCGTGTAGTGGCTCGGAGATGGAGTGAGGCGTCCGCCGCCCTGTCTGAGCAGGGCCCAGGAGCCTTGCCGTCCTGGTGTCGCCCGGGGCAGGAGCACCTGGTCTGAGACCCGGATGCTCATTTCAAAGGCCTTTCCAGGTGTGTTTGGTGGGTCGGTGTTCGTACATGTGCTTAAACTGGGGACATTTTTAATAATTAGTCACTGAGAAGAAACTTTAAATTGGGTAGGTGACTTTACGAGATTTAATTTTTAGTTAAAGTGTAGAAGTGTTAAGGATGCCAGGCTTTGTGAACATGCTGTCACAGCACCAGCCACAGAGTGAGTGACTTCTGTACGTCATGGTGGTGAGTAAAATGCAGGCTGTGGGTTCAGAGTGCGCTGCAATGTTTGGGTCCGAGGCCCTGCTCTCATGTCCAAGCTGTGGGACACTGAGTAGGTCATTCAAACTCCTTGAACCTCGGCTTTGTCATTTGTCAAATGGGATAGTGTTCTACTCCAAGAGCCCAGGCAGGTGTCTGGATGTTTTAAGTGCCCAATAAATGCTCATTGTTATTGTCGCTGTGCTAGCTAACTGTAAGCTCGCACTCAGATTTTAGGAAATATGTGTGAGGTAAACATGTATGCAAATGCCCCCTAAACCTTATGTGTTTCCCAAATGTTATTGAATTGACTTGCTATTAATTGCTGCATTTCAGATAAATAAAGAAGTCTAAAGGAAATATTTGAAATAACTAGGAAATAATAAGAAAAGTGCAGTCGTGTATGTAATTGTAATGTACAATCTTTTAATTAAGCTGGTAATTCCCCGGGGACGTGGTTTGAGATGGGTCATATTATCTACAGCTTACCCTGGAGCAGAGACCAGGGTTAATTGACTTGCCCAAAACATCCCGTTCCCTCGCCGACCTGGGGTTGAACTCGGCTTCGCCAGGTGTGCGTTGTCCATGATTGCTACCAAACCAGCAGGGGGGAAAATAGCATGATTTAAAGTAATTTTCAAATAACAGGAAGCATTTTAAGACTGAAGCAGGGAAGCAAAAACCATAATGAAATCATGTTATAAAACAGGCTGAATAAGCTAATGAACTTTCACAAACGTGCAGGAAAAAAGCCAGCTCACCGATGAATAAAGATGGGTGAGAAAATGCTAACTAGAATTCTTAAGTTTCTTGCGGTCCTACCTCAGACCCATAAAGCAGAGAAAAACAGGCTAAAATCTTGAACACCTGGGAAGCGAAGAGTGGCCCCGAAGAAGCAGCTGTTGGCCTGACGAAAGGGCTTATGCAGAAAGTAGCGAACTTTTTAAAAAATGTTTTTATTGATTTTAGAGAGAAAGGGATAGGGAGAGAGAGACAAACATTGACATGAGAGAGAAACATCAATTGGCTCCCTCCTTCAGGGCCACAACCCAGGCACGTGGCCAGACGGTAATCGAACCTGTGCCTTCCTGGTGTGTGGGACAACATTCAGCCAACTAAGCCACACTGCCAGGGCAATAGTGAGCTTTTTAAAGCCTTTGCATGGTTTCATAGACATGATGCAATATTATGGAAAAGGAGTCAAGTTTCTAGTCAACCTTATTTAAAAAGAAATTGTAGCATCAGGGAAATTCTGAAAGTTAGATGAAACCATGTAAAACTGTAGTCATGTAGTTTATGCCCCATTCCTCAAATTACTATATTAAAGTTTTTTTTTAAAGAATTTTGCTTGTTCTTAGAGTTTTTCACAGAAGTCTTTTCAGGTATCCCATGATTATCTACGTATTCTTGAATGACATACTTTGTTCTCACAGGAGCCCTTGGTATACTAATGAATTAATGAGTTAAACAAGAGGGTTCCTGTTGAATTATTCAACTAAGACAAAATGACCTGTGCTTCATATTTCTGAGCATAGAATTAAAAAAAAGAACAATAAAATCGATGTTCAGTTAAAAGCATTTTGAATTTTCCTTGTATCCATTCCCGCTGCCCTGCATTTTCCTTTGCACGGCTCCTTGCAGTACCCATCACCCAGAATTAGTAAGACTTGTTTCTGTGAAACGGAAGCCGTGTGGGGCAGAATGAGTGCTGTCAGACAGACCCGAGTTCCCGTCTCTGCCGCGTCTCTGAGTAACCAGGCCTGGGCTCCAGCTTTCTCGCGAGTGAAATGACCCTAATCATCCACGCAGCCCGAGAATCCGAGGCAGCAGAGGCGAGGTACACAGGGCGGTGGGTGTCCTCGCAGGACACTGGCGAGAGAGTGGAGATGGTTGTTATCCACACTCTAATTTGAGGGCCAGAATATACCTCACAAGATAGCTGTCATGAGAAAGCAGAAGAGTTACAATTTAGCAACGTGCCCTGTGTTATTTATCAATGGGAGAGCCTGTCGTTCACGCCTTTTCCTTCCCCTGCCCTGCGTGTCTTACAGGCTTCCGGAGCTGATGCCCTGGAGCTGAACCTGTCGTGCCCACACGGCATGGGCGAGAGGGGCATGGGCCTGGCCTGCGGGCAGGTAAGGACCCCAACAGCTGTCCCGTCTGTCCGTGTGTGCGGCAGGCCCCTGTGCAGACACTGGCTGTCCCCCAGGCAGATCAGACTGGCTGGAGATGGCAGGTCCGCACGGCTTAAATAGTTACTGCTTAAAGAGTGGGAAACGAAGGGAGCTGGAATTACAGCCCCGCTTAGTTTTATTGAGGAAAACACCGCATTATGTGCCCGACAGGAAGTAATGTCATACACGGTTTTTCAAAGCGCCGGAGCGGAGTCCGCTGATTCCACACGCAGTGCTGTGCGCCGTCCCAAGGCCACCCCGTCCCTGGAGCAACAGGCTGTGGCCTGTGCGCACGGGTGGGGCGGTCCTGTGGCCAGTGGGGCGCAGCACAGACTGCGTGCCACGTCCCTGAGTGTCTGACCGTGATTCCGTGACTGCATGTGGGGAGCTGCACGAGGACTTGGATGCTACTTTTATTTTTGGATACAATAAATGGAGACTTCATCAAATGCTTTCAAAATCCTAATAAAAAATACAGAAATATATGTTAATATGTAGAAAATGCAGCATCTTTATGTAACTAGAGATGGTGTTGCATGATGGGAACCATGTAAAAGCTCAGGGGCCACAAAAAAGGTCAGAAGCCACGAAAAAGCTCAGGGGCCACGAAAAAGGTCAGAAGCCACGAAAAAGCTCAGGGGCCACGAAAAAGGTCAGAAGCCACGAAAAAGCTCAGGAGCCACGAAAAGCTCAGGAGCCACGTAAAAGCTCAGGGACCACGAAAAGCTCAGGAGCCACGAAAAAGCTTAATGCCAAAATGGTGTTTGGCATCTAATTAACTTTTAAGCCCGGAGGGAAATGATGTGAATTAAGTAATATGAAATATTGTCACTTATGACAAATGCCTTAGTCCTGGAAGTTTACTTTTGTCTCCACATATGGCGCAGGGCCTTGTACATGGTAGGTACTCAATTCTTTTTTTCTTTTTGTTCAAGTTAACAAATTATTTGAATTACGCTCAGAGGCTAGAGGCTCTAACTGAGAAAGAGGAAAACTCCTGCTTATTCAAGTGAACGTTGGTTGCTACTTTCGCATTAGCATTCAGGGAGAATTTTGAAGTGTCTTGTAAATATTTAACTAACATTCCGAACAGATCTGTGACTTGGAAGAAGCCATCCGGGAGAAGAGCAGTGGCGAGGAAGGCCTGGCCAGGTGTCTTCAAGTGTGTTCTCTGCTCCGCACACAGCAGGTGGCCTGGAAGGCCAGTGACTGTAGTGACAGAGCCAAGCCCCAGAACTGCCAGCACAGGGACAGTGTCATTATGTGACGTCATGACTGTGTGAGCGGTGGTTACGCCACAGTCGGTGTATCACCATGTGTAACTTGATTACAATGTGGGAGGCCCCCAAAGGACACCTGGAACAGGGTCGTCTCCTGTCCCCTTTCACGGTCTCTGAAAGTTAGAACCGTACTAGGTTTCAGTTACATGGATAAAAGCAGCTGTGGAAAATTTAAATCTATTGACTATGTTTTTAAAAGAAGGACGCATTTTAATATATATTCTTTGGCCCCCAAAAGGCAGTTATTTTGCAAGGGTTGCCCAACCTCAACTTTCGTTGTTAGGGTGGAGACTTGCTCTGCGAACACCTCTGAACGTCCCTGTGCGGGCCTTAGGGGTGTCCTCCCCGGGGCCACCCACCGCGTCCGGGCGCACAGCCTTTGGCTGAATGAGAATGCCAAGTGCTGAAATTTTGCAGTCAAACTTCTCATTTTCTGGAACTCTTGGGAAGCACGCGCCCAGCACCGTGCTGTCTTAGGCTGAAGGAAGAGGAACGTTTCCATCTCCCTGTTAGTTCTGATCTCTAACTACAGCCAGTTCTTCTTGGCCAAGTTTAGAAATTTTCTTTTGAAATATATTCTCTTGTAGAGTATCTAATTGGAAAATAAAGCTCGTTTAAGCATTTTTGCTCCAACATAAATTGAAGTGTCACTCAGCCTTGGGACACACGAGCGTTCGGCATTTTCAGTGGAGGGAAGGGAGGGCATCAGTGCATTGGGGTAAATAGAAGCTTTGCTGTGTGGTGGCTCTGTGGAGGGGCACAGACACGGCTGGGGCTTACTCATCCTGACCTTCTTTCCCCTTCTCTACCTCCTGGTCCCGCTGCCTCTTCCTCCCTCCCTCGGGGTCATAGTCTGGAGCCCCTCACATTGGTGGGACGGGGACCTGTGCTTGGTGCTGGGGCTGAGGGGCCGTTCTGATTCCTCTTCCCGTCGCAGTGGGACGTGGTCCCCGGGAGAGGTCCCGTGTGCACGGCACCGAGCCCTGTGCGTCTCCGGAGCCTGACAGGTGCGTGCTTCGTGAATGACGTTAGTTCCCTGACCGGGGTTGTCATCTACTAGACATGCTGTCTGGTGCTTCCCACGTTTCTGGGGTTTCTGGAACACGTAATAATTTTAGCCCTGAGGAGGAGGCAGGGTATCATAACACACTCGGTAAATTTTCTCCTCTGAACATCTGTTGTTTCCCTCCTTTATCTCAAATATTTTCTTGCATATATTTCTTAGGTGAAAAATACTGCCTTTGTACCTGACTGCTTTTATTTTTTATTTTTTTATCCTCACCTGAGGACATTTTTCCATTTTTTGTTCAGATAGAGTGGGAAGGAGAGAGAGGAAGAGAGAGAGAAACATCGATATGCGAGAGACACATCGACTGGTTGCCACTGACACGACCCCAACCGGGGCCGGGGACAAACTGCAACCGAGGTACGTGCCCTTAGTGGGAACCGAACCCAGGTCTCTCTGGACCGCAGGCCGACACTCTAACTGCTGAGCCAAACTGGCCAGGGCTACCTGAGTGCTTTTAAATGAACTGTATTTGTATATATGCAAACATATACATATATATTTAAACTCTACAAACATTTCCATAAATGACTAAAATTTGTGAAATTTATGAACAGAGATAGCTATAACTTCTACTCCACAGTATATAGACATCATATTTATTTATGGAGTTTGCAGAAATAAAGACAATCTCACGCTGACCTTGGGAATTGGGTTTGTGCATCTTCTGCAAAGTGAAACTTGATATAAAATCTTCAACCCTTGCGAGGTACTGAAAGGTCGTCTCCATCCATCGGTCACCTCGATCGAGGCCCTCGCTTTTCTGAAGCTTCAGCTTCCATCTCTAAAATACGGGGTTTGAACCAGATGACCCCGAATCCCCGACCAGCTCTGAGGGATGCCACACCATAGGTCACAGGTGAATTATGTTGTTTTTGAACTATCCGTAAAAACATTGATAAAACAAAAACAACTAAAGAAATAAACAAATTCATATTATATTGTTCTTTTAAAACACATTGAACCTTTTTTGTGGCATAAAAGTCAGTGTTTTTCTTCTGTGGGTCCTGGTTAGTTTCACATCAAGCAATGCTGCTCACTTTTTGGTGCATTTTACTCTGTTTGTTTAAAGAAGCTTTGGTTTTATGGAATCTTGCACCTACCACGGCTAAAATAGAACCCGGGTCTGTCCTTCTATCAGATTCTAATGTTTTAGTTCATGGTAATACCCCTTCCCCAAAGCCCTGATGCTCAGTTTTTGAAATACACGCCATTTTCGGTGGTGTACACGCCAAAGCGTCAGAGTTATATTACAACAAGAAAAAAGTTGTTTTAGTCTTCTTCCTTGGGTGAAAGGATTCAGCAAAGGAAAAAAAGAAAGAAAGACTCATGGACACAGACAACAGTATGATGATCACCAGAGGGAAAGGGGGTGGGGGAGGTGGGAGAGGGAAAGGGGGATCCATGGTGTGGCAGGAGACTTGACTTGGGGTGGTGAGCTCACAGTACAATATACAGATGATGTGTTATAGAATTGTACATCTGAAACCTATATAATTTTATTAACTGATGTCACCCCAGTAATTTCAATTTAAAAAAAGAGCTTTTGTCTCGTATAAGAGAAGCACACTGAGGACTCCATGTCTTCCTGCTGACTGTCCTGGTCACGGTGTGAGGGCCTCGGCTTTATCAGCGATGGGCCCGTGTGTAGGGAGGGCGCCAGGACGGTGCCTCGCAGACCGGAATTCCAGGATCAGCGGTAAACGGCTCGGCACGCAGATCCCAAGCTGTCCACCCGCCGTCTGCGAACCACCCCCCGTGGAGGCGTGGGACTCCGCGAATGTGGCCGGAACTAGTGAGCACCGTAACATCCCCATACAATGGCACCTCTTAAGGTTTTCTCCTTTCCCAAAATGCTGTGTTCTTATCGTATTGCGTGAATAACCCTCTAGTGTGCTTTCAAAGCTGTCGAACCTTTTGCTTCTGTCCTGCGGACCCTCTTAATCCAGGTCCAGATAAGAACTGAATAGGCCTCGAGCAGCTTTCTGTTGTGCTGGTGGTGTTCTTGACGTCATCCCCGATACTTTAAGAACAGGTGGATTCGGCAGAAAGATCCTATTTCTACTTCTCTTGAGGTGATGGGGAGCTATGGCCACAGTCAGCCTGCGGTGCCACCCAGCAGTGGACCTCAGGCTCCGCGGGCCCTTTCCCCGTGGTCCGTGGAGGCGGCAGCAGGCGCTGGCCAAGGATCAGCTCATTCTCACACGTGGGTTTGAGTGTGTGTGCCTCTCTGACTCACCTTTAAATGTCAAAATCGATCCTTCCCCGGCTTTCTGCTCCCCTTCCACATTCTTGACCTTGGAGGGTCTCCAGGTGCTGTCTTCAGCCAGCAGGACCTTGAATTCTTTGCCGGTCCGTCAGCTCCCGGAGGAGGGACCGGGGCTGTGGGGAGGGTGTGGGATAGATGCCTCCCTCCCTCCTTCATCTTCCACGTGAGGAAAAGGAGGAAGAGGCAGCGGCCCCAGGACGTCTCGGTCCTGGTTAGACAGTAATCCTCTTGAAATGACTTGTTTGTTTGTTTTGCCATCAGAACACATACATTTTTAAACCTTTTTTCTTAAGTTACTTTCACACGGGCTATTTGCTTCTTCACCTTGAGTCAGTGGTGTCATAGTGAAACTCAGAGTTCTAGAACCGAGAGGAAGCTTCGGGTTGTCCAGTTCACCCCTTATTTCCGGGAAGGATCGGGCATAAGGAAGGTGCCTAATTTGCCTTTCCCCGAGGCAACCAACGAACAAGGCCCATAGCCTTTGGCACCCTGTCACTGACCCACATCTGAAGCTCTGTCCAGTACTCCCGGCGTGTCACTGGTGTATCTAAATGACTAGCCAAACTGACGTGTCCGGACAATGCCCTGGGAGCTCCGACCCTGTACCTTTCAGGTGCGCTCACTCCCTCCGCCTGGAGTTCATATCGTTTCAGCTGAAATTACCCAAATAGAGCTTGCCTGTCTGATTCCGTCTCCAATGACATTACTTCATCAGCTGGGATGTCTCGTCAATCACCCACACTTCCACGAGAAAGGCAATTGCAGGTGAGCGGTTTAAAGGTGGGAACTGGATGGCCTCTCGTTGAATCCCCGGCGACGAGGTGAATTGCTGCTGACGAATTTGAATGTCTCTGGGTCCTAAGAGTCCTAAGAGGCTACAGAGATGCTGTCTTCCCGGCGCTGGTGGGACTCCTGTTGTCAGTGGTTTGGACGCCTTCTTTGCAGGTGTGATTGCTAAATAGTGCACACACGTTTCAGTAATGACTCCGTTGGCTGGAGAACTCCAGAGTGACCGTCATCAGAGGACGGTGCAGCCCCCAGTCAGGCGATGCCATGAATGAGCAGAGCAGTGCCACTGTGCCCGCCTGTGGCGCCTGCCGCTCGGCCCCCGTGTACGGACGCACACCCTCCTGCTCGGGATTTCCAGACTCCGCAGCGCTCAACGCAGACAGGCTCGACGCTGACTTTGTCATCAGGAAATCAACAGTCCTGCTTTCGTGATGACTTAGCTCGGCAAGAACAAACGGGTTGAAAGTGCTAAATCTGAATGTGCTTAGTGATCCTGAACAATTATTGACGTAAATTAGGATCACCCAAAGCAACACGTGGGCATTTCCCTCACGATCGTGTCTATTGTCCAGACCCAGCTGACACAAGCTCTGTGTGCTCACTGAAGAGAGGAAAGGCTCCGTTTCTGTGACAGCGCCAACATTTTCATAAAACATCAAGCACAGATCATTACTCTCGCCCTTGCCAGGGAGCAGACGTCTGTCACCAGACGGAGTGCGAGGAGCACACTGCCCAGATGTGCCAGCGTTCCCCTGGGAAATGAGCCTCCCCGGCAGCTGGGGTAGCAGCCCTCTGTCGCGTACGCAGTGACCGCAGCCCCGCCTGGACCAGGTCCCTGGTGGGTGTCTGTGCAAGAGACAATCTTAAAATACTGTTTTTAAAGCCAACACTACTGATAAGTCACAGAACTTCCTATGTTTCCCAGAGGGTGAAACTCGGGGACTCGGGGAGGAGAAACCCCAAAGGTTAGAGAAGGGACAGGGAGCCCTGCCCATTGTAAACGCAGCAACCTGAGGCCACGCGGCCTGGCCGGCCCCCTGGGGACGCGGGGCGAGGACCGATGCCAGGTTAGACTTGCTTCCTGATGCTGGGCAGGCGTGTGCCCACGAGACCTCGCTGTCCCAGGTTCTTGATTCCACTCACTCCCGACTCCAGCCCCTGTCACATGGGTGGCAAGGCGTCACACCGTCCTGAACACAAGTTTAATCCCGCTCTGTTGGCACGGATGAATGTAAGTTTGGGCCAGGGAGTTGGAACTTGAGGTCTGTGAGTTGGTTGGCAAACTACGGAATAGGCCAGGTTGGTCTCAGTGGGTTGAGCCCCTGAGACATCATCACATTCCCAGGTTTGGAAATCTTTGCACTTAGAAATGACATCATTCCCTGAAGAGCCTTGAGAAATGGCTGCCTGGCATCAGCTTCTGCCAAAGTGACTGAAATCTGACATTACTTTTGACTTACCCTATTCTCTTTTATGGTCCTTGTGGCCTTATAATTTTAGAAGTGTTTTAAAACAAAGTGTCAACTTGTTTATGAGGAAAAGCACTGTGGTCAGAAGGAAATACTTGCTTCGTATTGTACTGCCCACGTTCTACTTGGTTTCACTGCTCAGCGCTCGGTGTGGACGCGGGCGCTGACGTGAGCCCGTCACCACGGTAGCTCTGTAAGAGGCGTTTCGACAACCGCCAATATTTTGCCTTCAGCTGGTTCTCTGTGAGTTTTCAATTTTAGTTATTAATGTCAGTTAATGCTATAAAATTATTGCATTCTTTTAAAAATTGTAAGTTTTTAGCAGAAAGCAACACCATTGGAATCTGACTGGAATCCCAGGGGTAGATCAGGGAGTATTACTGGTTTTTTCCTAGGACAATCATGTGGGAGTAAGAAATTATGCGTAGAACAAACAGATGGACCACCTGGCAAATGGTGGCAGGAAAAACACCTAAATGTGCATTTTTTATTGATTTTTTTTTCTTTTTAGAGAGAGGAAGGGAGAGAGAGAAACATCGATGTGAGAGAGAAATATTGATTGGCTGCCTCCTGCACACCCCCTACTGGGGATCGAGCCTGCAACCCGGGCATGTGCCCTGAATGAGAATCAAACTGGGACCTTTCAGTCCATGGGACGATGCTCAATCCACTGAGCCACACCGGCCGGGCTAAATGTACATTTTAAATTGAATGTGGTTTTATTGTACTCATCACTTGTTCTATTCCCAAATAAAGCAGCAGTAGAATTTAAAAAAAAAAAAAAAATTTTTTTTTAACTACCCTGAAATGATCACATACAGTAAACTTGGGAAGGACAGCAGAGTTTTCTATGTCTTTTGATTAAAGAATAATGATAAACTAAAATGTCTTTGACCTGAAGAGGCAGACATGGGAGTGAGGTGAGGCAGGGCCCGGACGCCCCTCGAGGCTGTCCGGGGAGGTCACACAGCATCAGGTCTCAGCAGAGGAACAGTGTCCCCAGTGCAGAGTGAGGCTGGGCTGGAAACTGAAGTCGCAGCCATGTAAACATGGGCGGCGAGGTAGAGGCTCGGTCACGGCTCTGCGGGGAGGCACCGCTGCCGTGGCTGAGGGCCTGAGGGTGACGGCATGGTGGCCTCTGTCTAGGGAAGCAGATACTGGACTCTGGATTCAAATCTCGGCTGTGTGGTTCAGTGGATGACTCATTCTTATCCACGACAGGTCATCGCTCTTTACCCATCTCCTGACCTGGCCTCAGACAAAGCCGTGGGTCCTGACCCCGGTTCCGAGGGCACCGTCACCTGTCCCCCTCAGGTGCCCACTGAAACCCGGGATCGATGTTTTCAGAGCTCTCTCTCCAATCCCCCCACTGAGTGCTTCTTGAAAACTCTTAAATGGAGCCATTCCTATCTTACACCACTACAGACTTGCACATAGAACATTTTGAACGTTAAACTTATTAGATATTCTCTCTCTGCAGGTAAATATAGAGTTAGGACAGGTAACACGCACAGTTTCCCCGGACAATGGTAAATACGGAACTCTGTTTCTGAGGTGCCTGCAAGGAAAGCACAGTTACCGCGCTACAGATTCGTCCCAGTATAGTGATCCCACGGGCCTGTGTGGAGAAGAGGGAGTGAGTGTCCCCAGCGTGTGTTCTGTTCCAGGCCTTGTGGCAGGTGCTCCCCTCCTGGGGTCACACCTGTTCCTCAATTCGTTCTGAGGGTGAAGATAGAAAATTCTCCATACTACAGACAAAGATTAATGTTATTCAGGCATATGGTAGGTTCAGTAAAAAATGTTAGAACAGCCCTGGCCGGTGTGGCTCAGCGGTTAGAGCGTCGGCCTGCGGACCAGACAGTCCCGGGTTCGGTTCCCACTAAGGGCACGTACCTCGGTTGCAGTTTGTCCCCGGCCCTGGTTGGGGTCGTGTGGGTGGCAACCACTCGATGTGTCTCTCTCACGTCGATGTTTCTCTCTCTCTCTCTCTTCTTCCCTCTCTCCTTCCCGCTCTATCTGAAGATAAAAAAAAAAAAATGTCCTCGAGTGAGGATAAAAAAAAAATGTTAGAACAGATTCGTGAAGGTGGGAAGGAAGGAAGGAAGGAAGGAAGGAAGGAAGGAAGGAAGGAAGGAGGGAGGGAGGGAGGGAGGGAGGGAGGGAAGGAAGGAAGGAAGGAAGGAAGGAAGGAAGGAAGGAAGGAAGGAAGGAAGGAAGGAAGGAAGGAAGGAAGGAAGGCTTCCCACAAATTGGTTTTCTGTGCCACTGGCCGTGGGAAGGCACTGAGCAGGGTGTTTTACAAACATGACTCAGTAAAGCAGTTCTTGATTTTTTTTGTAAGTTGACAACTTACATTTCAAATCATCTTACTCTCCTCTAAAACCAGTCTCAATACCTTATTCTGCTTTTTGTCTTTCCACCTCAACCAGGTCAGGTTTCACGTGTCAGACTTCTCCAATGTGTGTCTCGAGCCCCTCTGAAGGTGTCTGTCCAGAGCGTGCCCTGCTCACGCCCTCGCAGAGCCTGTCATTTCTTCACAGCCCCGCCCTGCACAGCTCTCTCCCCTTTTCAAATATCCCACCTGCTGGAGCTCAGCGATCAATTTCCTTAAGAATGAGAATTATTTTACATGTTACTGTAGGAGTTTGGGAATGAAAGACGTAAAAACCTGACTACAGATTCCTTTTGTAAACTTGACGTATAAACACGTCCGAACCCCAGGGTGAGGGAAGAGAAGGACACACACCGCCTGGCCGGAGCGGCTCGGCTGGTTGAGCGTCATCCTGTGTGCTGAATGATTTCAGGTTCGATTCCCGGGCAGGGGCGTGTGCAGAAGGCAACAGAGTGATGTTTCTCTCTCGCATCAGTGTTTCTCTCTCTCTCTCTTCCCCTCTCTAAAATCAATAAAAATCAATAAACATATCCTTGGGTAGGGTTAAAAGAAAAGAAAATATGGCATCCAGCAGGACAGAGGACGCACCTAATGAAGACGGTCGCAGATTACAAATGCCCCTGAATGTCCGTCACGTGGTATTTCAGAGCAGGTGCTGTGCTGTCGCCCAAGGTCTAGCTCCTGGAACCCTCCCTGCAACCACGAGGTATTTACAGATAGATTTCCCTTTTACAGATGAGAGAACCCGAAGGTGGGACGTTCTTCTTGTGGCAGGTCACAGGGCAAGGAGGTGGCAGGTCACAGGGCAAGGAGGTGGAGCATTGGCCCCTCGGTCCTGGCCACCTGCCTCACGGGCCCGTGCTCCTCACCTGGGCTGAGGGCCCCTCGGGAAGGAATGGTACAGGAGTGGCTCCCGGCTTTCCGCCGTGGACAGCACTGCGGCATCTCTCGACGAGGCATCTCTTTGAGGGTGGTGCCGTGATGGCAGGGATGGGAGCTACTCTCTATCAGTACCGCTGAAACAGCCGGTTTCCAAAAAACATTTGGAAAAGACAATTGGAAGGATCTTCATTTTAATGCCATCTTGATGTGTTTCTGTATCCAAATTTATTTGTAAAGAGAAACCCTAACAATTTTTTTTGTAAATGACATGATTAAGATATCATGTAGTTTTCCCATTATGGCTGCTAATTGCCAAGGTCTGTTTTTATTTGTGTAATCCATTTTGTAACAATTCAGTTGGATATCACCCTTTCCCTAAAGGAGGCAATACCTGGTATAGGGTATTAAGAAACTACTGGCAGTGGGTGGTTATTCTGGATTCGCTGAAGGGGGGTGAACCCCCTCCCCCCTGGCGGGGCCCTGAGAGTCAGTTCACTCTTCAGCAGGTGTGCAGGGGCCACCGGCCTGGCCCGGCCTGTCCCGGCCTGTCCCGGCTGCTGCTGCCAGCCCACCTCCCCACACAGGCCGATCATGAAGCCATCCCGCGGAGGGGAGGTTCTCACAGACCTGCCGCCCTGCGTGCAGCGGCAGCCAGCGGCCCTGATCAATATGCACCGCCTGTGACAGTGACACGGAGCTCTGCGGAGCAGCGAGGGAGGGAGCCGTTATTTGAAATTTTGTTTCTTTTTCTTACTGGTTCCATGCTGCTCCTGCCTCATCATCTTGTTCCATTTTTCCGGATCTATTGTTTTGCTGGTTGTGTGGCTGACAGTTCTTTTCTGCGCTGGCTTTGTGCTTTTTGTTACCTTGTTTCTGCCTTCGTGGGCTCCCCACCCCTCCTCTGTGAGCTGGAGCCTCCTTCTCTGTCACCACTCACGCTTTCCTCCCTCTCTCTGCCCCATTGTCTCATCGGACGCAGACAAACACCTTCTCTTTGTCGACGTTCTCTTGCGTGGTGTTTGGTGGTTGTCGTTTTTCTCTTCAGCACAGGGGACCGTCACTGTGTGTACTCCTCACTGTGTGTACTCCTCACTGTGTGTACCCCTCACTGTGTGTACCCCTCACTGTGTGTACCCCTCACTGTGTGTACTCCTCACTTTGCTTCCGAGAATCCCGAACATGCATCCAGAGGGGCGCCCGCAGCGGACCGTCCTCTGAGGACAGTGCAGACAGACCCCTGTCCTCCCTGCAGGTCATCAGTTCTTAGAATCTAGGGTTTTGTTTTCCTTTCAGATTATTTAGGATTGTCATCTTTCCTCCAACAGTGCGTCTGTTCCACATTGCAATTGTTCTGCCACTCATCCTTGCAAATCGACCTATCTGCTTTTTCCTTTATTGTTTTTTCATTGATAAAAAGGTAGTTCTGGTCATTGAAACATCCACTGATTCAGTGAATTCACCAGTTGTCAATTGAGCAACTGTTATGTGGCAGGAATTGTGCAGGTGCTGAGGACACTGGGCCCCATCAGTTTTGTCCTGCCCGTCTCATTCGTTAGTCAGTCAGTCGCTTGTTCCCAATGTCTTTCCTCTTTCTGTGGACATTGTCACCTGTCACCCCGCCTTGTCCATTTTCTCTTCCATGATCCCTTCAGTCCTAGAACTTCTATTGGTTATTTAGATTTGTTTGCAGACAACTTCTGATTTTCTGCCTAAATCCTCTGCCTTGGGTTAGAAAGCTCAAATCTGCTTGGCAGGGACACCCAAGAATACGCCAGATTCTTCAGTCCCATTTCTGTGTTGCTGTTACAAACAAACCTCACCTCTCACACCACTGTGGATTTTTGTAATTATTTAGAGTAGCTGAATTTAATTGTGTTACTGTGTATGCTTATTAAATATCGGTGACTTAGATCAAAGTCCTCAGCTAAATTCTTCCTTTCACAGTATTTAGTTCTCTTTTCCTTTTAAATGTTTTTCTCTGTTTGTTTTCATTGGCTTGGTTGTTTTTTCTGTTTATGAACGTACTCTGTTCTAAGCCTGTTTCTCCTGAGTTGCCTTGGATGTTCTGTTTTTATTCCTATTGTGTTTTTTATATTTTCTTTCTCTGTTTTTTACTTTATTCTATTTCAGGGTGATTGCTGCTTTTGCTTTTACTTTTGTTGTGGTTGCTATTTTAAATCAGAATTGCTATTTTGAGTGACAACTCAAAAAAGTTAGTTTATCGTTTTCTACGCCTGAAATGTTCTTCTGTCTCCACACTCTTTCCTTTACATGTTTTATCTCTCCACTCTTCGTGATGTCTCCAAATTCCCAGTTCAGTATTTTCCTTCATTATATGATTTTTTTTTCTTTTCTTACCACTTTGCATTCCGCCCCTGAACTTTATCCTATATCAATTTTCTTCCTTTTTAAAAAGAAACACTGGTCCCTTTATACCATTTTGCAAATGCCACGGAAACATCTTCTCATTTTATTTTTACTCGTTGGACTTTCAGAGTCGGCTCTCCACCTTGTAGTATGGTTCATTGTACGCACCCGTGGGAAGGAGAGCGTCGTCCTGGCAACGTCCAGATGCAGTGAGATGCCCACGACCTCAGACACAGCACACCTCCGATTTCACATGCTCTTCTTGGCTGGGGGCGAGCCGAGGGGGGCAGATATGCAGGGCTACGAAGAGGGTTGTGAAGTGAAGCAGATCTTAGACCAGAAGGAAATAAGTAGTGTGGGAATGAGGACACTTGAAGGACGTCACAGGGAGGGTGTGTGGTGACAGGATCGGAGGGGAGAGTTCAGCAACCCTGCCGCAGGCTCGGTCCTGGTCCTGAGGGCGGCTTTCAGAGCCACTTCCGCCAGAGAGAAGGACGTGGGTGCTAGGGCAGCGGCTGCCTGTGCAGTTTCACCATCTCCTTCCTCAGCGCCCTGCTCGCCTCTGTTTGCGTGCCTTTGACCTAGTGACCTGCTTTTTAAAAGTTAGCGGTATGGGTCTCTGTTGAATCTCCTATTGCATTTTTATCAACCATCTTCCACTTACGACGTGAACACTCGAGTAAGTGACATTTTAAAATCAGTGTATACAACAATCTGAAACAATGTGTCACATGGCTTTACTTTTCTCCTGATGTCACGACCTCCGGCCTCACTAATAACTGACGCTCAGCTCTTCCTGGGCCGGGGCGTGTGCCCCTTTTAATACAAAACCTGTCATCCTAAAAAGCAGCCTCTCCAAAAAAGCTATTAATTTATGAGTTCATTTATGTCACTGACCCCTGGACCCCAAACTTTGAGCTCCCCTTGGGAGTGCCAGATGGGATACTTGCCCACGAAGTTGCTCAGTCTTACCCATGGACGAGTGACTAGAACATCTCATGGGCAATCCCACTGCAGTCAACGTAAAAAGACAGAAAGCAGGTAAATAGCTGGGTTTAAAAAGAAAATGATTGTCCACAGTGCTGAACTTCGGAGGGGGAGGGTTTCACTGAGATATTTTGGACTGAATCTTATGACATAAGCATTTAAGGTCTTCGTCTCACCACCAGCACCTCAGCCAGCGTTACAGTAAAGTCCAATCTCACTTAGTTAAAAAGAGACTTTATATTTCTTTATGACTTTCTTTTTCTTTTGTCCCCCTTTCCTCTCTGCCAGCCCTCACGAAGAGCGGTCACAGGTCTGAGCTGTCCTTCATCTCACTGAACTAAAATGTTTTCATATATTTAACTTCATCTTTTTTATTTCTTTAATTATATCCCCCCCACCACCTCCCCGGCACCCCAGCTCTTTCTGCTTGCTCAGCATTTTCCTTGTCTGACTCTGCCTCCTGGTTCTGAGTCTCTTAGAATCACCACTACCACATTTGGGGTAAAACTGGCAGGATCAGCTTACACTGCTAACAGCAAACAGCTCTCACTTTTGGAGAGTTTATTGTATGCCAGGAAGCGTGTTATCATTTTAGGTAGAGTATATTATTTAATTCTCAAACAACCCTCTGGGCTAATACTACCATTATCTTTATTTTTTGAAATTAAAAAAACAGAAGCATAAAAAGGCTAAGCAATTTGTCCCAAATCCTGCAGCCAGGAAATGGCCCAGCCAGGTGTTGGAGACAGTGTCGGACTGGGGGTTGGCTCCCACCCCCACGGCCCCTCAGCTCCTCTTGTGAAACGACACCAGGTTTTCGCAGTTCGCTTCGGATCTTGATGTAAGAATAGGTGATTTCCTCACTGTATCATTCTTCACCAGTTCTGATGAGAGCAGAGTTGTATATGTATGGGGTTCGAATTTTATGGCATTAACGTCTTGATCTGTAGTCACCTCGCTGCATGTTCTTGTCTCCCTCTGCCCACCAGCCACGTGGGATTAGTTTTCGCATGAAAGTAACTCTTGTCCTGTCCCTGGTACTAGAGTAAACACTGTCTAAGACAAGGTCTTTGGCACTGTCTTTTCCATACCCTTCCCATTAGCACAGGCATAGTTTCCAGATAAAGGCCAAAATTATCGGCCGTGGGGGACGAGCCCTCCAGACCCTTCTGCTGTTCACTGCTCAGGTGATAACAGATGTTCTCCTCACAGCAAGGGAGAAGAAGGCGTCGCTGTCCTCCGTGTAGGCCAAACACAGGTGTCTCACAGTCCTTCCCAAGTGGTCTATTTTGCAAGAACTTCATTTAGTTTTACACATTTTTATTTTCCTCGTTCTCTGGAATTGGGCACAAAAGAGGAAGCAGGGTGACTTGGCTAAGCAGTTAACTGTTTATTTTGTAGATGCCAATAATCTCATATCCTTGAAAAGGTTTTGTAGGATATTTCATAAATACTCCCCAAGAGCTTATGTTTTTATTTCGAATTACAATTCGACAACATTTAATCCCTTGTTATTGCTTTGTCAGACTTTTAATTGAATTATTCAAAACATGAAACAAAAGGAAAGAATTGTCAACAGCACACTAACATTAGCAGAATTAGCAGAGTGCTGAGAATTATTAAAGGGGACATTATGTTTGTTAATCGGGCATTTAATTTTGCTTCTGTTTGTCGATGGAAAACATCCTCTTGGAAAGGATTTTTAAAAAAAACCTTAATTGTGACAATGCCTTCTTAACATCTATGAATATATTGTACAGGCAAAAGCTGTTTAAAACCTAATTAGTCGAAAAGATTCCTAATTTCCATTTTAACTATAGAATGGCTGACCCACATCCCAGTGTGGTTGGTCTTTCGTGCAAAGGAAAAAACAGACCTTCCAAACTGGCTTTACAAACTGTTAAGTGCTCATTTTATGGGACAGGCGTAACCTTGCTATTGAAAGGTCAGGATGAGAAAGGAAACTGTAGCTGGGTCTCACTCATGAACATTGATACAAAATACCAAACACAATATTAACATGTTGCTTCCAGCAGTGTATCAAAGTGAACATGGCGTGACCACATGGGATTTATCTCAATAGAGCAAGGTTGGTTTAATCCCTCTCCCCAAAATTCAGCTAATACAAATCATCACATAAACAGCTAAAAGGAAAAAAGTCATGATCACCTAGTAAGTATGGGGAAAAATGTTTGATGAAATTCAACATCTATTCATAATTATTTTTTAATCTTAGAAAACTATGAATAGGAAGGAATTTTCTTAAAGTGATTAAGCATGCTTGCAAAATAACTGGAGCAAATATCAGACTTAATGGTGAAATGTGGGGAGCATTTTTTTAAAGATCAGAAATGAAACAGGAGGGATGGCTGCTATTTGCATATCTGGTCTCCATGGTGCTGGGTATGTAATGGCAATTCAGCAAGACTACAAAAATAAATTTAAATAAAATGAAAATATAAAATATATGAAGATTGGGAAATTTAAATGATTCACATATTCTGGTTACCTACAATGACATATAAAATAATCTACTGATAAATGATTAGAAATAATAAGAGAGTTTAGAAAAATTGCTGAGAAAATTACCAATATGCAAACCTCAATTTCATTTCTATGAACAAGTGTCAAATGTAGTTTTATAAAACTGCTATTTGTATTAAAAATATAAATAAGATGCAATCTGACAAAAGATGTGTACAATTTTACGTAGAAAAGTAAGGAATTTTTATTAAAGGGCATTTAGACAAGGTAAAAAAAAAAAAAAAAAGGAAAATATCATGTTCAGGAGTTAGATATTGTGACATAAGATTTTCCATTTTTTTTCCAGATTAATCACTAGATTCATTGCAAACCTAATCAAAGTCCCAGCAGAATTGTATGGATAATAAAAGGGCCAAACATATACAAGGCATTCAGTAATAATAACAATAGGAAAGACTTATGTAGCATTTTTTTCTGTGCTAGCCATTGTTCTAAGCACTCAGCATATATGGAGTTGGCCTTAATCACTATAAGAATTTCTTACAAAGCTATAGCTCTAAGATCATTGTTTCGACACAGGTTTAGATACACTGTGCAAAGTTACAGAGTAGAGACCTCATAAAAAGACCCAGACACGTATGGAAACTTGGCTTACATGAGCTCTCCTTGCCAGTCAGTGCAAAAATGGTGAACTATTCACTAAATGGCAGTAGGACAATTGTTATCTATACCCGAAATCAACTACAAGTAATTAAAGACCTAAACGCCCTAGGCTTTGCAACAAACATTTAGGAAACAGTATTGGAGTACACGTAAGGGACCTCATGATCTGGGAGCATTCCTCAAGGCAGAAGAGGCACAAATCCTAAAAGAAAAGACAAGATACAAACTGGAAATAAACATTTTCCTCCAAACAACTGACAGAGCCACAGTATTTAGAATGTATACATTTGTTCAAATTAAGAAGAAAAAAGGCAAAAAAAAAAAAATTGAATAGAAAAAATGGTCAAAAGATAGTAAATAACATAAAAACTATAAACAACCAAATGCCCATCTATAATAGAAAATACAGAAAAACTTGTAATTAAACAATGGAATATTATATAACAATAAAAAATGAATGATATACAGCTCTATGCAAAAACATAAATGAATCTCAGAAATAGAATGTTGAGATAAAAGAGGACATTTCAGAGGAAAAAGTAAGACTATTATCCCCTGTATATATAATATAAAAGCATTTTATATTAAATCATATGTTTTTAAGGATTTAAATGTATATGTCAACTATTTTTGAAAAGAAAAGGAATGAGAAACAAACTTTTTATGTAAAAAATAGTTTATAAATATTATTTTTTGTTCACTTAAATAGGGAAAGAAACTTATTTTAAAATACTTGAAATGTGTTGGGGAAAACGTTTTAAAAACACACAACCCAGCCCTGGCCAGTGTGTCTCAGTGGGTTGGGCATCGTCCTGTGCACTGAAAGGTCGCCCGTTCGATTCCCAGTCAGGGCACATGCCTGAGTTGTGGGCTCGATCCCCAGTAGGGGGCGTGCAGAAGGCAGCGGATCAGTGTTTTGCTCTCACATGTATATTTCTTTCTCTCTCCTTCTCCCTTCCTCTCTCTCTAAAATTCAACAAAAATATTTTTAAGAAAACAACCACACACAACCCACATACAGGTGATCTCATCGCTGCTCGTGTACTCCATTAGGCAAGTTGCACAGGGACCAGAAACAGGGCTTCCAGAACTGGATTCCTGGATTTAGGGTCTCTGCACACTATATATTATCATATAAATGAAGGGCCTTGAGATCATTTCCTCGTCCATATTGCACTCATCCCGGAGGTATGCAGTGAAGATTAACATACGTGTGGCAT
Organism: Tadarida brasiliensis; assembly: GCA_030848825.1. Taxonomy (NCBI): domain Eukaryota; kingdom Metazoa; phylum Chordata; class Mammalia; order Chiroptera; family Molossidae; genus Tadarida; species Tadarida brasiliensis. The sequence continues at coordinate 3,398,027 of CM061275.1, read as the reverse complement.
TAGAAGAACAGAGCCCGTTGCACACAGTCGCAGTTGAGGTAGTCCTTGTCAGTTCACTGGCGTCGCCTCACAGCCCCCAGTCCTGTGACCCAGGAGGGGATGAGGGTGTAGAGCAAGCTGTCCACGCTGCTCTGCTCTCATGCCACTGTTGGCTGGAGTTTTTAAAATAAAATTTTGTTCGGTGAAAGGATTTTCAGCATATTCTTATTTTTGTTATGTGTTGATTCAAATTTGAACATCACAGTTGTGGAAGAAGATTTCAAGGTCTAGAAAAACGCCCAGGCTGTGCCATTCAGAGAAGAGGTGGCCAAACGGAACGAACGGAATGGTTTTATCTCGCCATTGAGGCTACTAACAAGACATATGGCCCAAACGTGCCTTTGTGTGGGCAGAGATACAGGCAGCCTTCATGTGTTTGTGCCTGTAAGTACTTTCTAAAATGAGCACGCGTTATCCCTGTAAGCAGGAAGAAAAGCACATTAGATAAAAAGTTTTCTAACCAATTAATAAGAAAAAGACAACCTAATTAAAAAAAAAATGGGTAGGCAATTCAAAGACGCAGAATTGCAAATGGCCAGTAAACCATGCCTGGTAACGCCGATTAAACCATCACAGGTTCTCAGCTTTTCACCAGTTGGACTGGCGAAGAGTGAGAGCCCTGTGTGCCGCTGCTCAGGGGGTGCGCGGGGACATGCACCCTCTTTGGGGAAGGGTTTGCTGAATTGCAGTAAATTCAGGACAAGAGCGTTTAGCTCAGTAATCCAACTCTAGGAGTCTGTCCTGTAAAGATTTCAGCAAATTGCACAAACACGTTTCATGGAATCCAGTGCAGGGCACTTCGTCAACACTGGAGACAGCTTCAGTGCTCATGTTAGGGGAAGTTTGGGTGGGTTATGGCCCATCCGTACGGCAGGCTGCTCTGGCAGGAAAGTCAGGGAGATCTGTATGTCTCGACTGTGGACAAGTGCAAACAAGCTTCACCTGTATCAGTGTGTGTGGTGTGTGTGTACATATATAAACATATATGAATATATACATAAACATATATATACATATGTAAATATAAATATATATGCACAGAGAGACAGAGTGAGCACAAAGCAAGCAATAGAACTTTTGTTAAATAATAATATTTGAGCCTATGTAGATACGCCTGTATAAACATGGGGGTTGGGGATGGACAGAATGCAACCATTGCTCCTAGCCGTTAGACACTCTGGGATTGGGAAGGGGGACATTTCATTTCTTGTTTTATATAGTTGTCTATGTGGGAACAATTGTTCATTCTTGTGTGTTTTAAAATGGAACTCTCTTGGTCAGTCGGGCTTTAAAGGCTATTTTTCTGATTAAGTGCAGAGGATGGGACTCCGTAGTTAAACTGATTTCACTGCCATCACGTTGTCAGGCTGTGGGAATCTACCCAGCAGCAGCGCCTCAGGCCCAGGCGTTGGTCTGTGTATCTGAAGAATAAACCAGGTTCATTTGAAAATGTTACGCCATTTCCAAAATTCCTTAGAATGTTACTAACATGTACAAGTTAGCTTTTGGGTAGAGTCTCATTATTTTATCTAGGAAATAATGATCAATAATAAATTATCCTAAACTCAGTTACTTGATCTAGGATTCCTTTCTATGAAGTAGTCCAAAAATGGCTGGTTTTTATCTAATCAGTATAATTTGATGGTGCTCTATACATATTTAACAATATAATATTAATCAATAATAATTAACATTATTTTGTTTTTTGTAAAATATTTTTTCTTTATTGATTTTAGAGAGAGAGGAAGGGAGAGGGAGAGAGAGAGAGAAACATCGATGAGAGAGAACATCGATTGGCTGCCTCCCGCATGCCCCCCACTGGGGATTGGGCCCACAACCTGGGCATGTGCCCTGACCGGGAATCAAACTGGCGACCTCCTGGTGCATGGGTCGACACTCAACCACTGAGCAACACCAGCTGGGCAATAATTAACATTATTAAAATAATTTAACAAATAAGATGCTTCTTAAAAAATTTACATTGGACACAGCCCATGAGACGTTTACCAGCAGGGTAAGTAGGTGGTAAATCATGCTATAAATATAAACAAGTTGGAATTGTAAAGACCTGTAGACTCCTACAATTTGCCATTGCTTTTGTGAAGCTGTGCAGTATCATGCCAGCTATTCTCTGCCGATTTATTCCCGAGAAGGCACTTTGTTCTTCCATCCTGCCCACGAGAGAAAGCCATTTGGGGCCCCTGCACTCATATGTCAAAGAAGCCCTGTGCTTTCCTTTAGAAGTTCTCGTGGAAGACACAAACCTCATCAAGCCTTCCCCCTGCGGCCGGTAACCTCTGCACGAACTGAAGGGCGACACACCGCTCGCTGCTGCCACGGGTCACTTACAGCGACGAGGGGCATTATTTTGCTGCTGTGGAGACAGAAAACAAAATGTTTGTGCTCTGTGCGCCGAGAACGAGATCTTTAAATTATTGGTTATAGTCAATGGCATGATTTCTTATGAAACGACATTTTCCTTTTCTGTATCTCAAATGTGACTTTGGGAGACAGGTGCACGTTGAAAATGATGACATGACCCTCCTTGTCTGGGGGTGCGGACCCCACACGGATGCATGACGCAGAGGAGAGCCTCGTGCTGATTTCGGTTGGCAATTTTTACTTGATTCCTTCAATCCAAACTCAACTATTATTAACCTTTGTTTGTGACAATTGAAGAGAGTAATGGTTGCATTTGAGGCCTTTAAAGGCACGTTGAAATCAATAGCTGTAAGTGGTAGTTGCCACTGTTCTAACTGAGCTGCCACATTCAGACAAACAAAGGCCCTTCTCGGTTCATGGAAGACAGGGGAGACCATTACACACACGCGCGCACACACGCACACACGCGCACACACACACATACACACGCACACACACGCACATGCACACACACACACATACACACGCACACACACGCACACACACATACACGCACATGCACACACACACATACACACGCACACACACACGCAAAGCTCAGACGACCTTGGTAATATTCAGGAAATGTGCCCATTCTCAGGCTTTTATAAGGTTTTGTTTCTTTTGTTTTGCTTGTTTTGATAATGTTTTTGAAAATATCTGGAACTGTAAGGCAAACACAGGACAGTTAGCAGAATCCATCCAGACCTCAAAAACTGCTCTCTGTCATAAAAATAAATTGAATTGTCCTTCTTAGAGTGGTGGTGATGGGGGCGGGGGGGGGGGGACTGATGATAAGCCCCTTCATGAGCTGCCAGGGCAGAATTGCAAAAAAACACTAAATAAAACAACTCCGAGCCCTCAGAGCCGGAGCCCTGGCCGCCCCAGAGCCCTCCGTTTAAGCCCGAAGTCCCCTCACAAACCTGTCCTCCAACTCCTGCACGTTCATCCGCATTCTGCTCTCGGGGTGCAGTCCGACCTTGTCTTTAACCCCTCATTGTTATGGCCATTCTGTGCATGCAAATGAAGGGACGCGGGTTCATGATGTCATGCGTGCCTTGGATAAACACATCTGCCAGCTCTGAGGCTGAAACCGGTTATAACCGTCTGGACATTGAGTAACCCCACTAAGGACCTAGGTGCACTCTGCCTAGCCTTGTGAAGTTGTGTGGAATAATACGGTTTCAGTGCTTCACCTGAAGGAGAAACTTCGGTAACTTTTTCCCCCCATAAAATAATAACAGGTCTCGAAGTTTTATGAAGGCATAACATGAAAAATTCATATTCACTGAAATGCCATTCCTACCATTGTTTGAAACATTAAATTAGTTGTTCTTGGAAGTAGAAACTAGAAAAATTCAGTACTACAAGAACGTAGGGGACTGGAAAGAGGAACGTAGACTGGGTCACCTTTTAAAGAGCCTTAAGCAAAGGGACTATCTTTTTCTCAGCTTACAATTTCATAAGACAATTTTTCAGATGTCACATTTCCAGAAAGTGTTAGTTTAAGGACTCCATGACTTTTTTAAAAATCTCTCTCAGAAAGAACCTCGCTGGAGAGGAACTCAGTCTGTGTCTAATGGGCCTTTTTTTCCCCCGATTGATTTCCTTCTGCAAGAACATGAACTTCTGAACTGGGCCCAATAAAAAGCAGTAGTGTGCTGGAAAGCTAGCTATGAAAACAAAACAAAAACAACCCCTGCTTTGCAGCATTTGCAGGTATCCCTGGTATAAATGCTCCCCGGCGACCCGTTTCAGGCTGCAGGCTGACGTCGCTGAATGCAGTCGCACTGGGAAATTAGGGTGCATCTAGGAAGACCTAGCCCCGCAGGCACCAGACACACCTTCTTGGAACGCTGTGACAGAGAGACAGAAAGGAGGGGACATCTTCCTCAAGGAGAGGAAGGAAATGAGAATCACTCACTGTGCAGATTAAACTAAAAAGTCTTCAGAGAAAACTTCACCTTTCTCCTGCTAAGCCAGAGAACTCAGCATGCCCGTCCCTCATTGTGTGGTCTGTGCCAGGGAAGGAACTGAGAAGTGTGAGAAGTCCGTGGGTTCCTAAGTTTACTCTCGGACAGTGGTTCTCAACCTTCCTGATGCCGCGACCCTTTAACACAGTTCCTCGTGGTGTATGTGGGCATATCTGCATGTGGGCGGACCGCCTGGAGACGGATAGAGGAGCGGTGTCTCGGTTCCTAAGACCATCGGAAATACGTGTTCTCCGATGGTCTTAGGCGACCCCTGTGAAAGGGTCATTCGACCCCCAAAGGGGTCATGACCCACAGGTTGAGAACCGCTGCTCTAGACTCTGATCTTCTTCTTAAATTACGCCGGCGTGGGGAAGAAAAGAAGGGTCCATGAGAAAAATCTAGCTTGTCACATCTTGTGCATGTGGGTACAGATCTGAGGGTGTTTGCATTGACTCGGGTCCTTGCAACTCAACATGACACAGCTGAAGGGAGGTGTTCGCATAAATTCAATGTCCATGTATGCATGTGTAGGTGGAGAAAGGGGGAGAGAAAGCCTTGGGTCCACTGGATTTTTTTTTTTTTTGGATAAAAACATAAAAGGAAGACAGGCTAGCTTAAGCCAAATGAAGCCAACCACAGGAATGGTGGCCCAGCTAATTCAGGGGGTGGGGGGACGAGGGCCTGAGGTCTTGGGCCCTCTCCATCTGTTGACCAGTTTTTCCCTTTGCTCAGCCTTACTGCCACTGTCCTACAAACACCAGCCGTGGATGAGGGCGTGGGGCGGGCCGTCTCCTGGTGGTTAAGGCATGGGCCACTGGAGTCTAGCCAAGAACCCGGTGAATAACAACACTATTTGTGGGGAACTGCTGAGATGTTCTTGTGGCCAATTGTATGTCCAGTGTGTTCATGTGGGTATATGAGAAAAAATGTGCTTATGTGGGTCTCAGAGTTTCACAGTTCTCTGTTTAATCAAGCTTGCGAATGAGATCATTCAAATGATCTCCATCCTTGCTTACTTTCCTGGCTGAATTGTCAACATCTAAAAGAGATGTGTTAAAATCTCCACTATCACTGTGTTTTCATATATTTTCCCATTTGTTCCATAGAGTTATAAGTGTTGTGCTAACCCTTAACCCTTGAAGTGATGTGTGTGCCTTGTGCTGTTTGCCGTGTAGTGAGTGCATGTTGCCTTGGGAGTCAAACATGTTACCATGATGTAATATCACTCCTTGACTTCATTCATGATTTTGGTCTAGATTTTCACTCTTGACATTATATTGCCATTCCTGCATTTATTTCTTTTTTATTTTATTTATTTTTAATTATTTTTATTAATTTATTTTTGTTACAGATGTTTCTCCTTTTCCCCCATTGACACTCTCCTCCCGATACACGCCCCCTCGCCCCGTCCCCAGCATTGTTGTCTATGTTCATTGGTTATGCATACATGCATATAAGTTCTGTGGTTTATCTCTTCCCCCACAACCCCCTCTTCTGAGGTTTGTCAGTCTGTACCCCACCTCTATGTCTCTGGGTCTATTTTGTTCATCAGTTTGGTTTGTTCATTATATTCCACAAATAAGTGAGATCATGTGATATTTATCTTTCTCTGATTGGCTTGTTTCACTTAGGGTAATACTCTCCAGGTCCCTCCATGTCATCTCAAAGGATAAGAGATCTTTCTTTCTTACAGCTGCATAGTACTCCATTGTGTATATGTACCACAGCTTTTTTATCCACTCATCCACTGATGGACACTTGGGCTGTTTCTAGATCTTAGCTATTGTAAATAGTGCTGCTATGAACATGGGGGTACATGTATTCTTTCTGATTGGTGTTCAGGCTTCTTAGGGTATATTCCTAAAAGTGGGATCACTGGGTCTAATGGCAGATCCATTTTTTACTTTTTGAGGTAACACCATACTGTTTTCCATAGTGGCTGCACCAGCCTGCATTCCCACCAGCAGTGTACTAGAGTTCCCTTTTCTCCACACCCTCGCCAGCACTTGTTGTTTGATGATTTGTTGATGGCAGCTATTCTGATAGGTGTGAGGTGATACCTCATTGTTGTTTTAATTTGCATCTCTCTGATGATTAGTGATGTTAAGCATTTTTTCATATGTCTCTTGGCCATTTGTATGTCCTGTTTGGAGAGGTGTCTATTTAGGTCCTCTGCCCACTTTTTAATTGGGTTATTTGTCTTCCTTTTGTTGAGTTGTATGAGTACTCTATATATTTTGGAGATTAACCCCTTATCTGATGTATCATTGGCAATTATGCTTTCCCATATAGTGGGTTCCCTTTCCATTTTGATGGTGGTTTCTTTTGCTGTGCAAAAGCTTTTTAGTTTTATATAGTCCCATGTGTTCATTTTTTTCCTTTGTTTCTCTTGCCTTAGGCATTGTATCAGTGAAAATTCTGCTGTGTGTGATCTCTGAAATGTTGTTGCCTACATTTTCTTCTAGGATTTTTATGGATTCACGAGTCACACTTAAGTCTTTTATCCACTTTGACTTTATTCTTGTGTGTAGTGTAAGTTGGTGGTCTAGCTTAATTGTTTTGCATGTAGTTGTCCAGTTTTCCCAACACCATTTATTGAAGGAGCTGTCTTGACTCCACTGTATGCTCTTACCACCTTTGTCAAATATTAATTGAGCATATTGTCTTGGGTCAATTTCTGGGTTCTCTGTTCTGTTCCATTGATCTATATGACTGTTCTTGTGCCAGTACCAAGCTGTTCTGATTACAGTGGCTTTGTAGTATAACCTGATATCCAGTATTGTGATCCCTCCTACTTTGTTTCTCTTATTCAAGATTGCCGTGGCTATTTGGAGTCTTTTTTGGTTCCATATAAACTTTTGGAGTATTTGTTCTAGTTCTGTGAAATAGAGGGATCATATCTCACCATAATAAAGGCCATATATGAAAAACCTACAGCCAACATCATACTCAATGAGCAAAAACTAAAAGCATTTGCCTTAAGAACAGGAACAAGACAGGGATGCCCACTTTCGCCACTCTTATTTAACATAGTACTGGAAGTCTTAGCCATAGCAATTAGACATGAAGAAAAAATAAAAGGGATTCAAATTGGAAAGGAGGAAGTGAAACTGTCATTATTTGCAGATGACATGATATTGTACATAGAAAACCCTAAAGACTCCATCAAAAATCTACTAGACTTAATAAATGTATTTGGCAAAGTAGCAGGATACAAAATTAATGTCAAGAAATTGACGGCATTATTTTACACCAATGATGAACTCACAGAAAGAGAAACTAAAAAACAATCCCATTTACCATTGTGGCAAAAAAAATTTAAGATACCTAGGAATAAACTTAACCAAAGAAGTAAAGGATATCTTCACAGAAAACTACAGATCATTGAAAAAAGAAATAGAGGAAGATATAAAAAAGTGGAAGCATATACCATGTTCATGGATTGGAAGAATTAACATCATTAAAATGCCCATACCACTACCCAAAGCAATCTATAGATTCAATGCAATCCCCATCAAAATGCCAACGACATATTTCACAGAATTATTTCTTTTTTAATCTTAGCTATTTCATTTGATTTTTAGCCAGATCTGGATATTTTTTTATTTTGATAAGAAATTCAGCCTATTCAACTTATAGTAGTAATTGATCCATTTGATTTATTATTTCATATTTTTGTATTTACTATTTGTTTACTTTGTGGGTTACTTTTTCTTGGTTTTTCTTTCTCACTCAATATGGAACCTTTATTCTGTTCACAGTGATATGTTAAACAGTATTTCTCAATTAGTACATCAAGTTCATTACTGATGATGGCTCTCCCAGGATAGCCTACGTTTTTCCCTGAACCCCTCCTCCCTCTACTTTTAGGGGTTTTTAGACTCCTTCCTTTCTTTTTCCCTCTCCTTTCTTCCCTCCACAGTTCCTGGGTTTTGCTGAGTAGCTAAAAAATTTTAGTTGAATGTTTTTATTAAATATATATTTATTCAAATATATAGTCATATATATGTTTAATTTTAAGAGCCATATTTTATAACTTCTATTCCAAGTCTTGGTTATAGAATTGTCATCATTTTGCTCAAAGCAAATCTCACTGACACTGTTTATTGTGCTATTATATTCTTCTTCCTCTTCTTGGAAAGAAGGGATTTGCTTCTGAATGAATTTTTATGAGGTTGGGTGTACTTCCTTGAGTATTTTCTTCAGATAAGGTATCAGGACATGGATGGCATAGTTTTGAGACCTTGGATGTTGAAAACCATTGTGCTTTTCCCTGAACATCTGAGTGTTATGTTAGCTGGTGTAAAGACTCCTGAATCATAGTCCTTTTCTTCTAATAGCATAGTCAGATAATCTTTCTTTTGTAAGGAAACTATTTTTGGTTCTTGGCAAAAGAAAGAATTGTTTCATTAGCATTGGAGGTCAGACACTTCCCCTGATTATGTCTAGGCATGTGGCTTTTTGTAAAATTGATCCTGTCTGAGCCTCAGCTGTGCTGTCAGAAGGCACAGGCCTTTCTCCAACTGGGAGTTTTTATTCTCTTGTTTCCTTGATTATGTCTTTAATTCCATGCTCATTTCCCCCCCAATCTGGGACTCCTCTTCTCTAAATCTCTCATTTTATTGCTAATTTTCTTTTTCCCCTCCCCTTTCATTATATTATCCGGACAACTAATTCAGTTCCCAGCAGTGGCAACTCTGTTTTTCAATTTCTCTATTTGATTTTAGAACTAGGAAAATCATTATTGTCCGTTCAATTAATTATTATTTTTATTTTCTAATTGCATCTCCTTGAGAATACTCATTACACTTAAATTAACATCCTCTTCTATCTCATTCATTAGTTCTTCCTTAATGGAAGCTACCTGTAGGGCTTGGCTCCCTTCCCCCGAGCTCTGAGTCGTGAAATAGGTAGTAATTGTTGTGGTTGTGGTTGTGGTTGTGGTTGTTTGGCTCTGTCCCTGTCGCATAGGTTTTGTCCCCCCGGCACAGGTCAGGATGTGAGGTTCTCCTGAGCTGTGGTAAACTGGAAGGTTGTGGATGATACGGTGGTTGTCCAGTGAGCTGGTGGCCTCCCTGAACCCCTCCTGGGAAGGGTGTGAGACCAGGGCCGCAGCTCCCCGGGTGCAAGTGGGGGAAAGCCAGTTCCTCCCAGACTGTGAGTCCGGGGAACAGTGTACGCTCCCAGGCTGTCTGCCCGGCAGAATTCGGTGGCCTTCCAGAGGACCTGTACAGTGTTAGCCGATGATCTCCTCTTCGCCTGATGGAGCCCCAACAACACATGTCGGCTGAGGCTCTGCAGTGGCCGGGAATCTGCTGTACGACCGCCACCCCGGCAGAGACCTCTGCTCTCCTCCCCTCCTCAAGGTCAGTGAGGCCTCAGACTTGGTGCCTTCCCTGTGGAACTCAAGGCTTCCCAGCACTGCTCGGTTCATTTAGAAGTTGACTTACTCTGGCAACTTCCTACCTTTCTAGAACCCACTTACACAGTTTTAAACATTGCCATCAGATGTCAGTGAAGGTTTGCTCTTCATACAGTTTTTCACTCTTGCCTTTATTTTGTTTGGGTTATTTCTATAGACGCACTTAATAGACAGCAATGAAAGAACCGCCCAGCTAGGCAAGGGGGCGGGATGGAGATCTGGTTGGCGATGGCGCCAAGCAGCGCCCAGGTTCTGCTGGCCGGCTCAGTGGTAACTCAGTCCCGTGAGGAACACTGAGCTCCTGAAGTCGCCAGCCTGGCCGCCGTGGTCAGGTCGTGCAGCGGGGCCAGCTCCGGCCGGCGCTGACACAGCCACGCCTGTGGACATGGTCGCGTGGTCGCCGAGCTCTGAAGCGATGCCGTGCTGTTCTGCCAGACGGCGCTGGCGACGCAGTCCTTCCGATCCTGCTCGGCCTCTCGTTCACTTTATTCTGGGCACTCTCTTCGCTGGAAACCAATTTCAGAAAATGTGTCGCGCTGTGATTCTTCAATTTAGACCTGCCTTCGTAGTTTCTTAGCAAAAGACCGAGGAGTTCAGCACATCAGCTGAGATGTCCTTTGAAAATCGTGCGCCTTAGAGCCGGGGGAGACAGGAGGGGTCTGCCCTGGAGGACCCCGCTGAATGGGCACATTATAGCACAGAGACGCCCGTGTGTGGTGGTCAGGCCGGGGCAATTAGTGCCTTTGTCTGGGCAGGGAGCACCCCAGGGGGTACTTGGGAGCTTCCTGAGGTGTCTGCGTCCTCGCTGATTGGCTCCCCTGGCAATATTTCTTTGTAGGCAGCAGGTGCCTCCTTCCCAGAGCAAGCCTCCTGCTCTGTGCTCACGCCCAGCCTGTCTGTCTCTGTGTTACTCGCTCCCCCTCTCTCAGATGTCTCATTTCTCCACCTTCCCGGCCCCTTCCTGCTTTTCCACGTGCGTGATAAAAACCCTGGGGTAACCTGGCTCCAAGCTTACCACCCTCTCAACACACCTGTCCGTTTCCTTTCGTTTCCACTCCTCCAGGAAGCTGTGTTCGCTTCTTCACTGTCCGTACCCTCTGTACCCCTTCTGTCTGCCTTTCCCCCACGCTTCTCAGGACGCTGTCAGAACGTCGTCGATACATTGCCACACGTCCACCTTCTCGTCGCTGCACGAATTCGGTCTCACTCACAGCCTCTCTCAGATGCTCCCCTCTCCTCAAAACTGCATTCGGGTTCATCGCCACCTCTCTGAGCACCTGTTCCTTCCCTTCTCTGGTCCATCGTCATGCTTCCCAAGTCAGGGCTGGAACTCGGTTCCCTGGCTCCCGGCTAAGTCTCTGTCCTCGCCGCTGCGTGGCGATGCTGGCTCCTTCGTTCTGCAGTGTCTGAGCTCCTGCTGCATGTACATGCCGTCGGGTTTCAGCACCGGTGGTTTGATTCGACTGGATTCTTTAAATCATTTTTGCAATTATTTTTTAAATGCTGTTACAAGATTTTCAAGGCTGATTTGGGCTCCTTGAGACTGCAGCCACTGTCCACGGCCCAGCCTCGAACAGCTGCAGGGTGGGCTTCGGGGTTCCCCCCAGCTCCGCGGCTCCAGGAGATCTGTTCCCCTGTGGGGCTGAGGTGACGGAATGACCCACCGCGACTGGGTTATTCTTGGAGGCGGAGAAATTGTTACAGGGTTGTTTTTTGGAGTCCTTTTCTTAAAACATGAATGTTTTTTACAAGGAAAGATCATTAGGCTGTTATTAACTTCATGACTTCAGTTTATGAAACGAGTTACTTTGAAGAGAGACATAGGACGAGGTGTAGGACAGGGCAGCGGGCACTGGGACAAGAAAACAGCCCATGGGCATCCAAGGGAGAAGGCACCTGTGTCCCCTGGGTCACTGGGTGAGGGTGGGGGACAGAGGAACAAAACTAGGGAGAGGAAGAGAGTTGAGTCTTGGTCTGGAGGAGGCGGGGGACTCCGAGGCCACGCAGCAGCAGGGCCCTGGGTGCCAGCGTTCTTTCCAGTGGGAGGGGCCCGAGTGACCCAGGTCCCGCCTGTTGAATCGGCTGAGTGGACATCTGGAGAGGTTGCAGTTCTCCAAGCACCTTAAGTCCTGTGTTTTAGGCTTTATGCTGCCAAATTAACAATATCGTGTAAGAAAACTCTGCATCTTCAAAATAAGTTCCATACTAAGCTGAACAAACCAAAGTTTAGCAATTACTGGATAATTAGCAAGAAATTGTAGGAGAAAGGAAATCTACAAGCACTGAGACTTAGATATTAATGAGGCATATGTCCCAAGACCTTCTCAAATCCCTAAGTATCACTATAATATATAATTTTCCTCATAAAAAGCAGTAAAGTATAACTGAAATATTTAAACGATCCCCGTGGACCCCTAATGATTCTATAGAAACAGAACCAGAGTCATTTATAATGCTATTAACATAAATTCTGCATCGAGGCCTGGCTGACACATTTCTAAGCATCACTGTGCTCGTTTCCCACGTAGAGCATACGGTGTGCTCAGTTTTTCAGAGTCACCACCAAATTTACCCAGAACGCGTATTTTCTAAGATCCATCAATTTTTAAAAATGGTTTCACTTTTTCTTAATGTCTGTCATGAGAATCAGCAACTGGCTGTCTTCAGGGGTCACTTTATACAGAAGTTTTTTTGATTCGTTTGAAAAATGATGTTGTGCTTCTCGGAGTAGGAACCAACCATCCAGACGGCCCTGCAGTGTGGCGTCGGCTGGGGGAGGCCTCGGCAGCCGGCCTCTGCGCCACGCACCCGCGCACCTCCCTCACCGTGGGATCCAAACACTGCACAGCTTCTAGGAACACTCTTTTCTTTCTTTCTTTCTTTCTTTTTTTTAGAGAGAGAGAGGAAGGGAGAGGGAGAGAGAGATAGAAACATTGATGAGAGAGAACATCGATTGGCCGCCTCCTGCATGCCCCCCATTGGGGATCGGGCCCACAACCTGGGCATGTGTCCTGACCGGGAATCGAACCGGCAACCTCTTGGTGCATGGGTCGATGCTCAACCACTGAGCACACCGGCCGGGCTCTAGGGACACTCTTAACGACCCTCCACAAACAGTGGAAAGTGCAGGTGTTCGGTCTGTGAATGGCAGAACTTACCTGGGATGGAGTGCTTTTCCCCGTCCTTACTTTCGTGTTTTTCGGCGTGTTTGTCCATGATGAGAAAGCATGTACTTACTTATTGACACATTTACAGTTTACCCTCCCAGAGCTTGTGACTTACATCACTGCTTACGCTGTGCCGACGACCCAGTCCATGGGCACTGTTCAGTCTGTGCCGTGACGTGACACCACCACCCGTGGCCCCGGCCACCCTGTGCTGTGTCCACGCGCTGAGGACAGAGAATTGGCCTGGAGCGGAGGAGGGTGATTTAAGACAGAACCAAACGAAATGGGCAGACCTAGAGGACAGAATTCCTAGCTCAAACTCTGCCCTAGCATTGCTGTTCCCAAGCCTCCCTGGATGTCACTCGCTGTTGATATACTGCTAGCTATCGGTGTGCACACACGTCTGTGCACACATGTTGTATGCACAAACACATATGTGTATGCGTGTGTGTCTTTAATAACAGCTGAATGCATGTATGAGAAATTTTGAATAATTTATTTCTTTTTTTTTTTTTATCCTCATCCGAGGACATTTTTGCATTTATCTTCAGATAGAGCAGGAGGGAGAGAGGGAAGAAAAGAGAGAGAAAAACATTGATGTGAGAGAGACACATCGAGTGGCTACCACCCACACGACCCCAACCAGAGCTGGGGACAAACTGCAACCGAGGTATGTGCCCTTAGCGGGAACCGAACCCAGGACTCTCTGGTCCAAGGGCCGACGCCCTAACTGCTCAGCCAAACCGGCCAGGGCTTGAATAATTTCATTTTATATTTTATTTAGCTGTTTTAAATCCTTTAGACGCAATCTGGCCCTTTGAAGTACATAACATAAGACAGAAACAGGAGAACGGGCTCAACGCCCTCCTTGGAAGGAGGCGCTCGGACCTCGGAGCCCCAGCGGGGCCGGGCTGTCCACCTCCGGACGCCGCATGTGGGCCCAGAGCCCCATGCGCCTTGGGCACAGTTAGAAGATAACAGTGACGATCTCAGTAGCATCTCAGATGGAGTAAAAGGGACCTAGAGATATAAAATTAGAAGATGAGAGAAAGCATTCTTTTTTTCGGATGTAAATGTTCCTAGATAATAGCTAGTCACAAGAATATTCCATTAGTGCTGTGGATACCTGACTTCTCTGAATACCTGCTCTCACATAAGCATTATATAGCTTTAAGAAGAAATGTAATCCAACCTGTTTTCTTAATAAAAGCGCAGACGTTCAATTCATCTTATATCATTCCATGTCTATGTCTGGAAATGAAATACTATCCATTATTAAGCCACTCTGAACAGATGGCACTATTGTTTAATTTGTAACAAAAAACAAATGCCATGCTTTGGAAGAATTATTTCAGTTTCTTAGGTCTAGTCTTCTTTAGCCAGCCTGCCTCCCCCTCCCCCCCTTCTACCTTCTTTTTCTTTTCCTTCCTTCCTCCCCTCCCTCCTTTGTGAAGAAAAGCTCACTACCTGGCAGTTGTAACGACCAGTGAATGATCTCCTGTAAAATATAGCAGTACATGGTTTTACGAGAAACTTGATGCATACAGTGAGGTTGGTTAAGTGAATTGCTTGGCCAAGAATTAGCCTAACTTTTCCAAGCTCTTTACCAGCTAACCCCTGCATCTCGGTTTCCTGTTATCATATTAAATGTAAAGCTAGGCAACAGAAGCAGGTAATGACCACATAAACATAGGAGCCTAGCACTTGCTTTGAAGCCACACCTCATTCTAATAAAGTTTTATCTACGGCGGTGACTAGTCAGTGATAAATATCTGTTCTGTGTGTTGTAAACTGTTAGGCTGCTAGAGAGGACCTCACATGACGAAAAAACATCTGGCCTGACTTCGAACCACTCAAAACCTAGGAACAGAGGAAAAAATTAACTACATGAAAGTAAAATAATTGAAGTCCCTAGAAAAGTAAAGTGATGATTTGCATTGAAAATACACAAAGTTCAATGTGGCTTCCTCGGGCCACCCAGGCACCCGTCTCCAGGGTGCACCTGCACCCCAGCCTCCCTCACCCCGCCCTCCTGCCCTGCTGCGTAGATTTTGTTATCCGGTTTAAATTGTATTACATGTTTATTCATTTTTTTCTTATTGTATTTTCCACCTGAATGAAAATTCCAGGAACAGTAGCTTAGTCTTCTTTACTGTTATAACCTCAGCAACTAAGGTGTAGCTGAATATACGTTTGTTGAGTGAATGAATGAATGAATGAATGCGTGAGTGTCACCGAATAAGGACATGCTCATTGCGGACTGGTTGGACAATGCACAGCCTTCCTCCAGGCTAAGGAGATAAACACGGCTGGTGATGCCTTACTATTCACCATGGCACGGATTTTAGCTATTTATACACGTGCCATATTCATACCAGGCTCAGCTCCTCATCCAGCAGTAACTAACAATGAACAGCAAGAAAATGGTATAGAAGAAAATAAACTGGTCTTCACCATTTCTAAAGGGCTGCTGCTAACGCATTGACAGGGGACTCGCTCTGATTTCTTTTACGGCCAGGCTGATCAGTATTTACGTTTATGGCTTCGTTTTATAAGATAGCGAGATGAATTGCCAGACACGTGAAGTTCAAACAGTTGTCCGTTCTCTAATTAAGAAGTGAGAGCTCTGGGTAAGATGTTCTTTATGTATTAGGACTTTACATAATAATAAAAATTGTACTAAGGTTTGATTTTGAAAATTTCGCAAAGTCTAAAGACATTGTCAGGTGTTCTTGAAACAAATTATATATTTTTGATATTGTTGAAGTTAGGGGAAATAGCATAGAAATATCAATGTACATTCTTTTTTATGTTAATACTGTATTGATCAAAACTCACAAATGTGGTATAATCGGATAGTTATTCTTGTGAGTGTGTGTGTTTAAATGTGGAGAAAGGTATTTACCAGGTGTGCCATTTGCACATGGTGACTCAGGTGTTTCTCCCCTCACCTGTCGGTCTCCGGCAGAGTGCTCACCAAGCCTCGCTTTCATCCAGGATGAAGTGCTGGGAATAAAGAATGTTCAGACTGTCCGTTCACAAATCTGACTGTGGCCCAAAGAGAGACATACTTGGTTTTGAATGTGCTTGTCATACAAGTAGCTCATACCCTCTAATGTGGATAATTCTAATAGCATGACCATAAAAATGACCTTATGCAGAATTCAAACTCCATATCCTGAAATGTATTTCTTGTTAATGCTCGTTCCTATTCATGCAATCTTAACAAAATTTAGATTTACAACGGTTCTCCTGTTCACTTTTCTTTAATAGCTGTTTTAGGTATTAAGTTTCTCTATCACACTGCCCCCAGTGATCACTCCCTCGCTTTGGACAACATTTTCTCCAGCTTATCACACTTTAAACAAATTGTTAGCTTTATTAAATGTTAAAGAAAACAAAGGAATAAACCAAAAGTCCCTTTGGTATGAAGAACTGATACAATAAGATTAACTTAATATTTTGCAAATGATAGCTCCTCTATAGTGATTGATTGCAACATAATCACAGTAAAATTTCAGCAAACTAAGTAAATGCAGTTGCATAAGATAAATATATAGTTCTTAGACAATTAGCAAGAGATTATGTAAGAATGTTTAACAAAAGTAAAGCTGTATTTTACGTGGTCTGACCATTTGTGTGTAGTTCTCATCTTTTCTAGCTAATGTGTCTTTGAAAGTGTATAACCCTAGTGATATTTTTCAAATATTTTTATCATATGGTCAATCCATTACATAATAAATAATACCCATTTACTAATCTATTTACTAAAGTTCAGTGGAGCCGTAAAGATAGAAATATGTATGAAATCCTAGGGAGGCTAAGTGAGGGGTTAATTCTCTCGGGGCGGGAGCGGGTGTGGCGTGAGGAGGGAGGCCCGTGGACAGAGGAAAGCGTTAGTACATTCTGCTCTGGTGGTTAATGAGGAGACCGTGTGACTGTCCTAACGTCACACACTGATTTTGACTCCGGTCATGGGTTCTGCGTATCGCACAGGGTATTGTCTATTTCTTAATTACTTAGAAACAACTGTGTGGCCTTCATGGGATCTCTGTGGTGTAGGAGGTTCGGGAAAACCCCACTGTGAACAGCAGTGGCTTGAATCAGACACTGAGCAGGAACCAGCTGGGACCTGAGCCGTCTGCAGGGAGCTGTGTGCTCTGGAGGGGAGGCGATGCCCACGGGCGGTCGGCAGAGGCCGGCGGTCGGTGAAGGGCTCGGGTCTCGTGGCCTCCGCCGAAGGCCCTTTCCGCCTGTCGGCAGCTGCCCCACCAACGCAAACAGTGATACCCTTCCCACTAGTGTGAGGCCCACGGCTCGGACTACCAGGTAGTTAGAGCTTCTACATGCTTATTTTTGCTTGTCTCCTTTTTTAAAAAAAGTTACATTTTACCCATAAACACAGGACCTAGCAACAAAAGCACAGGAATTATGAGCACCAATCACCCGGGTGGATTTAGTCCAGTTATCGAATCCTGGAAATAATTTCAAAGTGAAAAAACTGGGAAATAATTAAGTAAAACAGGGTGTATCTATAGGCTGCAATATTTTATGACTATTAATAGCATTTTCCATGAAGTTTAATGACATAGGGAATGCACGTGGAATAATGTAGAAACGAAGGATACGAACACGAGAAGGGGATGAAAATTGAACTTGGAGGAAAGCGGATTCTCACTCAAAGAGAATTGAAGGCAGTGCACCTTTTAATAGTTGTCTTGTTTAGTTGTTTCATTATGAATAATTTTTATTTTTATTTTTTATTGAATAATTTTTCAAAATTTATTCAAAAATTTTCATAAAGATGATGACATCACTTTTTATAGTTAGGAAACAATTCTCAAAAGTAACATTTGAAGAAAGATTGAATGCAAGGGTCTTATGTAAAATATATTAAACAGTTGTTCTTTGCCTCTTTCAAGGTAAGACAGAAAGATATGATTTTAACCTGTAACGGGATGTGAAAGAGATTCTCGTGGATTTGTTTTGAAATATTGTGGGGAGCGGGGTCTACTCTGTCTCTCACTAGGGATCATTTGGTATAAAACAAAAAGTTAGAATTTTTTGAGCACGAAATGTGTGGGAGCTCTTGGTGAATCCCTAAGGATATGTTTGTCTGTTAGTTTTAACACTGCCTGAGAGTGCCCTGCCTGGCCTCTTGGATCTGTCTTGGCCTCTGATTCTAATTACATACTTAATTAACCAAGTTCATTCTTTATGTCTCAGATCGTCATTGACTCCACATTGTAATAATTCAGGGATATCGTTTGAACTACCACCAATACCTTAACAGCGTCATACACTCTGCACCCTCACACACGCCCATTGCCTGATCACATAGCAGAGACCCTCCTCCACTGTGGAATTGGTTCTGACTGTGAAAATTATGAAATGATAATTCACTGACGTGGACTTGCTGCACACGCCTTCAGTGTCCCGCATAGTTCTGGGCTCTGATCCTACCGGTCACTTTTATTGTTGGCTTCCTTTGGCTCTCTGTGCCTGTAAATATTAACTTCTAATCCATTGTAACCTGCCTTCTGTCCCCCCATGTCTCGCCACATATGCTCACGAGTCACCAGTAACTCTAAGTGGTGTATCTATTGCCTACCTGTTGGTCCTCAGCCCACTCGATTTCTCTGTGGTATTCTATATCAAGAAGGACATCTGCATCTCCTTTATTGGAGTTTCTCTTCTCCCTCGTTATTTTTCCTGGTTGTTCACTTCTCTCTGCAGAGCTGGGATCTCTACCGCTTAGTATTAACGATCCCCAACCTAAGGCCTTCCCTTTCCATTTCATTCATTCACAAGCATCAACCACCACCTACATGCTAATAACTGCCAAACCTGTGGCTCTAACCCCTCCCGAGATCAGATCCTATCCATGCTCACCCGTTTCTGTCAGTGAAATTCCTGCAGGGACCCCAGCCTTAACGTGTCGAAAACTCACCACATGTTCTCCAGAACCTGCTTCTCACATGTTCTCACTTGCCCCTCCCCAACAATGACAAACAGCTGACTGGTTCTCCATTCGTGTTCCCCAGCTTCAGTTTGTCCTCATCTTGAACGTTTTTAATATTCTTCCTTAAACTGTTTTGTTCCACTTGCAGTTTTTTCCATTTCCACGGCATCCCTTCACTGTAGACCCTTCTGGCTCAGCCTGGCCTCCCTGCTACACCGCATCTGTCTCATCCCGTCTCCCTGGGCCTGCGGGGCGGGGCAGAGGGCGCTTTCCAGCGGTCTGTGTGGGAACGAATACAGTACTTAATACATGAGACACAAGGCTAAGCTGTGTTCTGTGTGCTCACACTGTCAGCCTCCATGAGCCCCACCCTGTGTATGGAATCACACTTCTAAAACATGGGCATACGTATGCGACCTTCCATGTTTTCTTAGTGCCTAAGGATGAGGCACAGCATCTGTACCAAGCTCACCCTGAACTGGAGCTGAGCACGCAGCAGTGTCCCCGCCCTGCTCTGCACAGCGGTGGTGTCCGTTCCCGTCGTGCCTGCACCCCCTCGCAGCGTGTCTCCCTGGGGTCCTCCGTCCCAGTTGTCCCCAGCTCCCTCCAGCCAGGGCCCTGTGCACCTTCAGGAGTGCAGACGACAGCCACTTTCACTGCCGCTGCCCCCAAATGCACACACACGTCATGAGTAAATAAAAGTAACCCCTCCGACCCTGAGCTCCCAGTCACTCAGCACACACTGCAAGCAGAGCGAATTGTTCAGGTGGTTTGTGCATCTGTCTCTTATACCGAAATGGAACTGTTCATGGAGCTTCATTATTATCTGCAGGCTGATTGCAAATTCCCAGTTAAGGACTTGGGTCCAGAGTCAGTAGCTGTTGGTATTCTCTCAAATCCCTTACTTGTCAGGGAAAAGGCAGCAATCAGGAAGGTGCGTCAGGTTGGTGATTACCGTTGCTATGGGTTAAACTCCAGGAACATTAGCACCAGTGAAGGGGCGAGTAAACCAGCTCCGGGATGCCGGCAGCTGCCTGGGCCTGGCTGTCTGAAGACCTCATTAGGTGCTGCAGGCACCTAGGCGTTATTTACACAACCCTGTGAAGTTCGCCGCAGTACGCTTGTTTTTAAGTGAAAAGAAAAAAATTGCAAAATTTTCAACTGTCTAAATTTAGCAGTCCTTCGGGTACATTACATTTGTTGAATATTGCAAGAGTCAATACCCATCTGTTCTTGGTGCTGGTGTGATTTTGTGTGTCGGCAGTTCGAAGCTGTCCCACGCAGCTGCATCAACCCTTTCATCCGCAGCGCAGGCTTCCGCTCTTCCGGAAGCGGACTTGGGCTAAATGAAAGCTAGATCCTTGTTGAACTGGTAACCGTGCAGGTATTCAGAGTAAGAGGGAGATCATATTTTAATTTCATTTCAGCGCCTCCAGATATTGTTCCTTATGGGCTCTATTACTATTCTGTGTTTACATATCCATGTTTTAAGAAATCAAAGCTACTCTTAATACATTTCAAATGAAGCTTTCCTGGTGGGGTGATACGTATCACTTCTTCCTGCTGGGCCTCGTGAATTATATGAGAGCTTGCTCCTTTTGGCGTATTGAACCGCTGAATGATCTATGGAGGAATAGACACATATTGTAATCCCAAAGTCATTATATATATTCTATTGACTCTAAGGAATTTAAGTGCCCTAACTGGTTGTAATGTGCTGTAAGTTATTTGAGGACAACGTTGATTCCTTAGTAAGTCTTATATTTCACAGAAGGTTTCAGGTTAATTATTAGGTGCTAAATAAAATCTGACATTGTCTTACTATACAGTCCGTGAAGATACACGGGCCCCCACAGAAGGACACATTAGTGCATTTAAAACGTCCCCACGCCCGTGCACAGCCATCGCCTTCACCAGCACCTCTCCCTGGAGGACTCTTACCACGTGGAGCAAACTCTTTCTGTCCTATTTCACTGACACAGAAGGATAAATACAGCACTTTTGCCTGTTACTCTGAAGCTACGTCGAGTCTTACAGGTAAAAATGAAGTAGACTGTATAGTTCTACTTTACAAGTGATGGCTGAATTTCACATTAGGGGGCAATTTTGCTAAAGAAGACGATGGTTTAGGACATGATAATGGGAAAGAAAATTAAGAAGTTGAAATAGGTACTCAAGTTGATCTCCCGGACCCCGGTTCTCGCTATCACAAAGGAGAACATAATAAAACGCTGGCTACTCCCTGCCATGTCATATGAATTAAGGCTTAGGAGTTCCTTAGTGCAAAACACTTTATAACTAGTAAAATTTTTCAGTGGATTTGTTGAAACGCCACCTTCTAAGAAAGCCATTTTGAAAAGAATTGTACAGAGTGAAAATTGCCAGGTAAATTGAAGAGAAATGTTTCTTAAAGTCAAAAATTTCACTTGTAATTTAGCTTATCAAGAAATTCTCAGTCTCATTCTCTGGTGCTTTTTTCTTTGTCTGGGCCATGAAACCAGTGAGATTTGATGCCTTCGGTAATTGGAGGGAATGCCTGTTAGAGAGGCCGTTGTAGGGGCCTCAAAAGCAGCAGAACCCCCATAATCTATAACCCTCATATACAATAACTAGTTACCAGAATGAAAAATTATTACCTTGCTCTGGCTGATTTGGCTCAGTTGGAGCATCAGCCCATGGACTGAAGGGTCACAGGTTCGATCCCCAGTGAAGGGCATGTACCTGGGTTGCGGGTTCGAGCCCCTGGTTGGAGTTCTGCAGGAAGCAATCAAAGTGTCTCTCTCACGTCGATGTTTCTCTCTCTCCCTTCCTCCCTTTCACTCTATCTAAAATCAGGTGAGGATTAACAACAATAACAAAATTATTATTTTATGGCCGAGATGGAAAATTAAGCTTTAAAAACAACAAGTTTTGGACAATGGAAAGCACCGAAGCAACAGTCTACTCAACACGCCATGTTCTGGTTTCTGCTGCTGTCACTTCGCTTGGTTTTCGTGGAATCCATTCCAGAGTGTGTCAACTGCAGACAGACCCAGGGCTGCTCCTCGCTGAATTGTCAGAGGAGCCAGATCGGTGTCTAGCTGCTCTCACCCTCGTTCAGCTCGCTGGTCTGCTGCCCTCGCCCCCCGTAGCTCCCTCACGACCACCAGCAGCTCCCAGGGCCATCACTCTTTTCTTTTGGGGCTTCATTGCCTTCCTGCTTGTCCTATGTCACACAGAAAAACCTGTTCTGCTGCCAAAGAGCTCTCTTTGTGATCACGTGAATAACGAAAGGTTAACAGGTGTTAGAGAAGACCACACACATGCACACGCACGCACACAGGCACACACGCACACGGGCACACACGCACATGCGCACACGCACGCACACACGCACACACACGCACACGCACGCACACGCAGTTGCTGTGGGGAAATTGCAAGGCATGGTCAGGATGGGCATTGCTAATGCCTGTGGGAAGAGACAATAAAAACTCGGTGATCCAGGTAGACCTTTGTGGGTTAGACACTTGAAAAGACTTGTTAAGCTGTTGTTTTTTGCATGATTATCCACCAGTTTTTCTTCAAAATTATCCCAGATTTGTAAACGAGTCTCCTTGGATTTCATGATTTTAGACATTATCCATCGTAAAATATATCCGGGTTTTCCTTAGCCTGTGTTCTGATGGCTCTGTAAAGAAGTCAAATGAAAATGTGCCAAGTTTGTGTTCGTTCTTCTCTCATTGCACGAGTATGTTTGAGTGCCCACAATGTTTCATGCCTAGAAGTAGGAACGCAGTCCAGCCTCGCTTTGTTTTATTTATTTTTGTTGGTGTGGATAATGCTAAAGTATTAATTTGTCTGAAAGCTAATAGTCCCCTTGTGTATTTCCTATCGTGAAGATTTGGGGGAGAAGTAGAAATTGTCTAAAATCTATTCATTTTAATAAGATTCTAAAAATGGGCTTGTTAGGAAGTGTAACACCATCTGATGTTACCACCAGAAAATGAGGTGAAGGTGCAGAAACACTTAATTTCTTTTAGATCTTGAATATTAATATCAGATGCGTGAGGGAACCAGGAGAGTGTTAATAGTTATAGGCTGCCCTTTAATTCCCCAAAGTATACAAATTCATTTTATCGTGTTATTAGCTCACCACACTTCTACTTGTATTAGAATAGTCCCTAGTATGCCTGTCAAACAAAGCTTCACAATTTACACAACAGTCATTAATGTGCATAATAATGTTGGTCCAAAGTTATTTTTTAAATTCCCAGGTAATCAAATTGTTTCAGCTGGGTATAAGGCTCGGTGAGCAGCTGCTTTGGCTGAGTATGAAGATGAGAAAGATAAATCTGACCATCACAAACAGTCATAGGAGTATAGGAGGGTCAAATTATGGAATCTCCAAAATAGAGACAGGTGATTCCTTAAACAACCTTAACAAGGGACCATGTTTTTTGTTTTGTTTAGTTTTGTTTTTTAAAAACTAATACATTTGGAACAAATTTCAAGTTGTTAAACAATGGATGAAAGGCATTCATTTAAAGTATTCTACAAGTGATAATCAACAGGAAAAAACAGTGTGACAAATGTTCACAGTAAATTCTAAAGACGTGGTGGTCAATAGTATTGAAAGCCACTTAGAAGCATGTATTCGATTATTAGTGTCTACTCAGTTGGAACCAAATACGATTTTAAATTTGTTTCAGTAATTCTAATCAGACTGCCTGCCATGTATTATGCAATGCAAGTGATCTTTAAATTATTGTCAAATTCTGCCTTAAAGAGAGCTTTCACAAAGGACATGCTATTCATATCATCTAGAGTTACTGTCATTTCTAGGCTGAGTCCCACGGAAATTCATCACTTAAAAATGAAAGTCACAAAGATGCAACTCCCTTCATAATGCCAATGTCGCGGTTATAAATATTTCATGAACACCGCCTGGGCAGGGCAGATCTCCATTTTCATGAGTTAGAATTGGTGCAGCTAAGTCTCCAGGTTTTCCTATTTCTGATGCACAGTAGAGCATTCCACACAGTGCTGCTTTTGTATTTTTGTTTAATGAATAAGTAAGTGACTGTTCTGAAAAGGAGAACAAGCAACGCCACTTTTTTTTTTTTTGGTTAAAATTATTAGTTTTTCTGAATGGAGACAATAACAATCAACAGAAACCACCTCATTGTGGTGTCTTAGCCCACAAACGCATAACTTTTAGAGGAATACAAGATGACAGATCAAGACACATTAAACCGAGTGAAAAGGTTCTTTCTAAAGGTTACAACATTAGAAATCTCATCTTAAAAGAATCTGAAAGGTTAAAATGCAAAGAGCAACTTTCTTACATATAAAAATATTAATTACAAATGATGTACTCGCCTGCTGCTTCGGAGTTTAAATATGACTGTACTTTTCTGGGTTTTTCTTTTATTCAAAAAAACATTTCCACTTGCTAAGATAATATTACCAACTTCAATAATGAATTGCTATTGCATATTTTAAAGTAATTTATCAAAGCGCATTATCAGTACCTGTCAGAATAAATTTCGCACTAAAAGTAATGAAGAAAAGGACTATTGTGTGTGTTGAAATCAAAGAACATTTCTGCAGCTATGTTATTTTCCATGGGTAGGATCGGTGATCACCCTCTAAATTATACTCGTCCCATGAGGACCCAGAAGTCTGCAAAATCACAGGAAACAGGCACATGAAAAAGTCTGTCTGTTCCTTGCTTTTAAAATGAGCATTTGATATTTTATTTCATTTTTGCCATTTTGATCAGTTCTTGCAAATAGATGAGTGTTGAAAGTGCTGCCAGACCTTGGTAACGTTTACAAAATCAAGCTAACGCTCTGATTGGCTTCCGCGTGTACTCGCGCCGCAGTGAGGGCGACTCGGAAGTCGCAGACGGTCTGCTGAATACACGCCAACACTAAGCTTCCTTGTCACGAAAGCAACAGGCTTCAGATTCGGTGTCATTCACCCGGGAGTCGCCAGTTTACATATTCTTTACTGGACTTAAAACAAGGTCGCTAGAAATTCTGTCACGTTTCCCAAACTTGCCACCAGGAGTTCATGTTTTATTCTGCTAAGTGGGCACCACGTTCTTCCACTTGGTTCTCTGTCATTTCATTTTCCAAAGGCTCCACTGCACGTGTGACCTTTGTGCTGTGGACTGAAGTTCACCAGTGTGCTCACCCGGCTCCCGAGCGAGGCCAGGTGTAGCCCTGAGAAATGCGTCGCGGGGTGCATTGCCCAGGGGGTCGGTCTGGCGCACCTCCAGCTTTTCTGTGGTGTGGGTACACGTTGTGATCACAATTCTGTAATGACGTTCTGTGTTTGGCCTATCTGAACAGGACCCGGAGCTGGTGCGGAACATCTGCCGCTGGGTTAGGCAAGCTGTTCAAATTCCTTTTTTTGCCAAATTGACCCCAAATGTCACTGATATCGTCAGCATCGCGAGAGCTGCAAAGGAAGGTAAGGATTCAACACCTGCACCGATTGCCCAGTTACGTACGTATGGGCCTTGATCGCGTAGCCATAGAAGTATATCTTTATCCACAAGCGTATGGAGTTTATATATATATATCTTTATGTTGAAAGTATTACAGATGCCCCACCTTCCCCCCCCATTGACACCCTCCTCCCCCACCCCCCCGCCTTCACCGCATTATTGTCTGTGTCCGTGGGTTATGCCTACATGCATTCAAGTTCTTTGGTTTATCTCTTCCCGCCCCCTCCCTTCCCTCTGAGGTTTGTCAGTCTGTTCCCTGCTTCCGTGTCTCTGGATCTGTTTTGTTCATACGTGTTTGTTTCTGTTTAGAGTTTAAGAGTATTCAGTTGAGCACTTGAGCTCTCGAATAGACTCCACACTTGGGCTTGAGGGACAGAAGAGCATCGATACTGTGTGTTTCTAATAAACACGTGTTTCACACACACAGGATTATAAAACAAAACCACAGTCACAGCAAATCACTCCACAACAAGTGATGCGATAATATAACAACCCAGCAACAGCCTTTGAACCTTTAATAAAGTAAAAAAATAAAATAAAAGAAGATACCAGCTTCCCCAATGCAATGTGCTGACGAGTCCCCATTATGTTTTATGGGCCTAGTACACTGCCTTAAACACATGTTCAGTAAGCGTCTACTGAATCCATAAACCATGCAGTCAACAGTGATTTTACAAAGCATGCACACTACATTCTAGCCAGTGGAAATTGCATCCTGATTTGCAAAAATATTGTAAATTATCTGGAAAATAACACTGAATGCAAAGTATTCGGCATCCATAAGTGAGTGCAATAATGGGATGGGTGAAGTGGTGGTAATTACAAATGTTTGTATCTAGCATTTGAAGCACAGCTGAAGGAGTGAGCTTCGTGAGACGTTTCACGGGAGGACATGGTCTGGGGAAGAGGTGCAGGGCGCATTTCCTGGGCTGTGCAGGTCAGAATGGGTTCTCCTCATGTCCCTTTAAAAACTGCAGGTCAACACTGTGTTTTTTGTAGGCGGCGCAGACGGTGTTACAGCCACCAACACGGTCTCGGGTCTGATGGGACTCAAAGCCGATGGCACCCCCTGGCCAGCAGTGGGCACTGCGAAGCGGACGACATATGGAGGAGTGTCTGGTAGGTGGTGCCCTCTCTTGGCATTTTGCTTTCTTGGAGGTTGCTGAAAAATCAGGAAGGCATGTAACAAGAAGAGTGTCGTGTCTTTTATGATCCCACATTGTTGCATTGCTGGTCATAACTCCTGGGAGTGGGGACAGGCGGTCCGTGCGCGAATGACGGGGTTTCACGGGATCCTGTTCCCCTGCGTCTGTGCTCCCCTCCGGGTTTCTCACGGGCACAGGTGTCCTGTCACTCCTCGGTAAAGGCCAACACCAGGGCCTGCGAAGAGGAGCACACAAGCACCCTGATGTTCCTGTCCTTTCCACAGTCCCGATTCGTTTCCACATTTCCTAGAATTCGGAAATCTACCTTCTTCAAAACATCATGCTCGTCCAGCTGTCCCCAGCACACATGGGAGCAGGGCGTTTGCAGCGCCGGCGGACGAGCAGCGGCGGCCCTCACACCTCCGCGCGCGCTCCTACGCGCGAACACGTGCGTTCGGAGCAGAGCGGGCACGCCCCTCCTCGGGCTCAGTCTCCCTGCGCGCCGCCGTTGCTGTGACAACAGGAGCCTGGTCTGCGGAGCCCAGGCTGTGAGGCTCCCGTGCTGGGATGAGGATTAGTCTCCTTGGCGACAGAGACAGCGGTGAATACGCAGATCAGAGCAGCCCCACTGCTGGCAGCATCGCGCCCCAGGCCCGCGTGCTTCGGGACAGGCTGCAGGACACGAACGGGCGCTCTCCGCCCGGGCCGCATGCTTTCGGAGCATGAAGGGTCTGTGAGCCATGCCTGAGATGGGGGAAACAGTGGTTATATTTGCTTCTAACGATGCCACTGCCTTCCCACAACGTCAGGAGGAGGAAGGTGGACGAGAAGCACGAGCAGCCAAACGGGCCTTAAAATGCCACCGCGATGCGGGACCCCATGGGCCGCACCACCACGTCCCCAGGTACCCCCGAGACCCCGGGGCGGCTGTCGCGTGCACTGTTCTCTGTCAGCCGTTCAGTTTCTCCACCTGCCAGGTTGCTGGCAGGGGAATAAAGGAGGTCACTGAGGGTGCTGAGCATTAAAAATTAATAGAAGAGCTATTGCAGTAGTATTTTATGTAAGTAACACCACTCACGTTTGCTCGTTGAGGCCGCAGTTCCTGAATATTCTCTCCCACTATAACTCAGTCTAATAGAACCGCAGAGTGGCGCGAGAAAGGCCTTTGTGTCGCCGGCTGCGAGCGCACACGCGCTGGAAATGATAGCGGCACCTGAACACGGGCTCAGCTGCACCTCGGGGCCTGCTAACATTTCCATAAAGCGCCATTTCTAAGATTTATAAATTCACAGATGAATATCCGCTTGGGCTGCAGCTCCGCGAAGCCCGGGTGGCACTTCCCCTGTGAACACACCGCCGACGGTGCCGAGAGCTGTACCTCATTTCCAGGAGGTTCTGCCGACGTCCCTCCACATCACACCATCTGTTTTGAAAATAGCCTTTCTCCATAACGAAAAAATTAATAGTTTTTCTCCTCTAAAGCCGTGTTTGCTTTAACTTAACGGTAATAGGACCTGAAGAGGCGGTTTAAGAAGGCAGTGAGAGTGTGTCCCAGGCCAGGCCAGAGGCCAGGTCCCTGGCGAGCGCCCCCCAGCGGCTGTGGAGCAGGCAGGCCCGGACCCGGAGCCGCGGAGGGTCCCGGAGGCCGAGCCACCCGCTCTTACCCCACAGGGTGCCCAGACCCCCAGTGGCGTCCACAGAGCATCACACGTTTGCCAGATACTTGTATGAGATCTAACGAACTAGCCCAGCTCAGCACGGAGACTTTCCGGAAGGTCTTCCTGAGCGCTGGACGTCGACTTTTCCAAGAGTGGCTGGAACCGCAGGTTTCCTTACGTGGAACTGCGTGAACTTCCGGACAAACCCCTGAAACACAGCACGTGCTCCCCCCGGGAAGGACGGCTTTGCCTCTCAGTGTTCTCTAGTCTTTATTATTTTTTTTCTCAGAGAAAGGTTTCTGCTATTTGAAGTTAAGGTCTGAGTTTGTTTAAATGGAGAAACAGTGAGGTCCTTGGGAGAGTTCACATGCTGTAGAAAACTGGTCACATTTCAGTAATGTTCTTTTATTTCTTTTAATTTACTTTTGTCATTGAAAGTAATATAGATGCCCCCCTTCTTCCACCATCGATACCCTCCACCCCACTCCTGCCCTCCCGTCCCACCTTCTCCGCACTGTCGTCTGTGTCCTTGCGTTGGGCATATACGCATACACGTTCTTTGGTTTATCTCTTCCCGCCCCCCCTTCCCTCTGAGATTCCTCAGTCTGTTCCCTGCTTCCATGTCTCTGGATCTATTTTACTCATCAGCTTATTTTGTTCATTAGATTGCACATCTAAGTGACATCATGTGATACTCGTCTTTCTCTGGCTGGCTGATTTCACTCAGCGTAATGCTCTCCAGGTCCCTCTGCCGTGGCTGACAAAGCAAGGTGACAGCGCTGCGAAGGGAGAGACTCGGGGAAGGAATGGCAGTGGGTTATTTCAAATAGGATGAGTTTGGAATCTAAGTAAAGCAATGTTTTCAAACGTTCGTTCCCAGCTCATGAGCTATGGGGTCAGTTTGATAAACTATAACTCAACATTTTTATGGAAAGAAAGAAAGAAAGAAAGAAAGAAAGAAAGAAAGAAAGGAAGGAAGGAAGGAAGGAAGGAAGGAAGGAAGGAAGGAAGGAAGGAAGGAAGGAAGGAAGGAAGGAAGAAAGAAAGAAAGAAAGAAAGAAAGAAAGAAAGAAAGAAAGAGAATAGCAAACATGTCAGAATGCTCTGCACACAGTTGAGTTAAACATTGTTTGGTCAAATATCTTTTTTAGTTATACATGTAATACATGCATGTATATAATATCTGGACCCGGTCATGATGTAAAATGCATTGTGTATTGTGCTTAACTTCAAAAACGTCTGAAAGATACTGTTTTAGAGAGAGGTCCCTTTGTTAAATAAAAGAAGTGGCTAAGCCTATAGGAGTCCTTAAACAAGACAATTTCTAAGTGTTGCACTTGAAAATGTGTATCAAGGCGGCAAGGTAGCGCCTCATTCCAAGGTCTCATCCTCAGCTTTGTCATTTTAGAAACTGTGTTTCTCCATGTCAGCTGTAGCTGATTAGAAGTGGGGAGGGTGCCAAACATAGGAACCAGATTCGTAATAGAAAGATATAGAAACCTGGATTTCAGCTGTGGGAGAAACACCTGGAAATCTCCAAGCTCACAGCGTGAGACCATCCAAGGTTGGTTTATAGAATTAAAGATGATGTCATCATGAGGATGGCATCAAAAGGAAGCCTGTGTGGTGTCCAGAGGGGTATTTTATGAAACCAGGAGGGCCCAGTAAGCTCTTCATCATGCGAGCACTTCATCCCACTCACCGACTCTAAAGAAGCATTCTCCACAGAACTCCTGGAAGAAAACAGGCAGTGAAATCTCAGACGGTTCTCAGAGCAGTATTTTATATGATATATCTCCTTGGGCAAGGGAGACAAAAGAAAGAAGTAAACAAATGGGACTACATCAGACTAAATGGTTTTTGCACGGCAGAGAAAACCATGAACAAAATGAAAAGACAGCCCGCTGACTGGGAGAACATATCTGCCAATGACACATCTGATAAGGGTTAATATCCAAAGTTTATGAAGAACCCATACAGCCCAACACCAAATAAACAATCCAGTTAAAATATGAGCAAAGGACCTGAATAGACACTTTTCCAAAAAGAACATACAGATGGCCAATAGACACATGAAAAAAATGCTCAATGTCACTAATCATCAGAGAGATGCAAATTAAAACCACAATGAGGTATCACCTCACACCTGTCAGAATGGCCGCCATCAACAGATCAACAAAGGACAAGTGTTGGCGAGGGTGTGGAGAAAAGGGGACTCTAGTACACTGCTGGTGGGAATGCAGACTGGTGCAGCCACTGTGGAAAACAATATAGAGTTACCTCAAAAACTTTAAAATAGAACTACCTTACGACCCAGCAATTACACTTCTGGGAATATATCTGAAGAAATCCGAAACATGAACTCGAAAGAATGTAGGCACCCGTATTTTTATTGTAGCCCTATTTACAAAAGCCTTCTGCTTTATCCTCACTCGTGTGTGTGTGTGTGTGTGTGTGTGTGTGTGTGCACCAAAGTAATGCAAAAAAATTCTAGCCTGTTCTTCACATATGTAAAAACACTCTCAGACTATCACAAGTTTAACTGATCAGATTATTGAAGACCCTGTTATGTACTGTATTTACAGAGCAGTCGGAAGTAGGCAGATCAAATAAAGATGCTGAAGTACAGTTTTCATTATAAAGGATCGGTGTGTTTGAGAGGCTGGCACTGGCACCATTCTCATTTAAATCACGCTCATTTGAATGTGCTCCAGTGCAGATTGACAGGAATCCCCGTGCATTGTGCTGCCTTTCCTGCAGCGAGCTTCTCGCTGTGTCGGCCTCGCTGGTCTGTGCAGGAGATCAGAGCCCTAATAATAGATTTTTGACAGTGAGCTCGCCTGCTACCTGCCCTACACAAGTCCTCACTGTTCGTGTTTGCTTCCTGGCAACAAAGCAGACAGAAGGAAAATGCCAAGCGCTGAGTTTGAGGTGCGGCCTCGCCTTGGCTTGACATTTCAGCAGAATAGCAGTTTATGAGATGCATCATTTTTCATCTGGGCCTCGGCTGCCACGTCCACAGACTCTTGCCGCTCATCAGAGGACTGGCGCAAGGGCAAAGGTTCCCAGCAGAGATCAAGTTCCACATCCTTTCCGTAGGCATTCAGAGAGCTGTGGTCCTGCAGATGAAGGATCGAAATCAAATAGGATTTAAGAGGCAGCAAATTCATGGGTGTGTGGATATTGGATCTGTTTTCTTTGTTCAAAATTAGGAAAATCAATGAATGTGTGTACCAGCCCCTAGGAAAATATTCACCAGCTTTGTAAACCAGAGGACCCTGACAAGCATATTAAGAAAACTTACCTTTGTGGCAGTGGTAATGAATTATTAAATTTCTTTCATCTGTGTGTGTGTGATTTTTTTTTTCATAAGGAATGATTTCAAGCTTGAAATTAATCAAAAAATGTTCTATTATGGAAGTAAAACTAGAGAGCATTGTGTCACTGTTTGAGCTTGAATTTAAATATTCACAGATTCATGCATATCTGCTGTACTAAAAAATCAGTGTAGGGACATGCCAGTGACTGTTTAATTTGGAACTACACATCTCTGTCAGCTTCGGAAACAGTTCACCGTGTCACAGTCTCCTACAGAACAATGGGACAGGACACTGGATTAATTAAAGAAGCCTCGCAGAGAGCTGAGTTCTCAGTGTGTCAAGATTTCAGTTTTATGTTAAATATTTTCTAAAGGCCAGACCCTTAAATCTCAGGGGCTGTACCAAGCAGCGAGCCGTGAATTTCACCATGGGCTAACTGCTAATGATAAGGAAGGGAGCCCTAGTCCAGGCGGCTGTAATACAGTCATTGCATTAGGCTATCAATCACTGGGCTCCCTCGGGAAAGGGAAAGAAGAGCAAACAGTGAAAAGGGAAATTAGGGAAGGAGGGCATGACTGGAATGAGATCCTCGCCATCTTTATCCATTCTCCGGCTCAAATCCCTGAGCATCAGACAGACTCTCCAGCATCGCTCTGTGAAGCCAACGGTTCTTTCCACCATCCAGAGAACTAGCAAGATGCCCTCGGCTCTCAGCGGTTGGAAAGCGTGAGGCCCACTAGGAGCAAATGCCTGACTCACAATGAAAATTAGAGCAACCCTTCACTTTCGGCCTTCAGATCTGTGTGTCTGATGCCATCATGTAAGCGGATCCGTGTGTGCTGGTCAGGGCAATGTCCTGAGCTTGTACACTGCAGCAGGTTTCGGGCACGCCGGTCCTGCCGTGCTGAGATTCTAGCAGCTCGCTTTGCTCGCACCAGAAGCTGCAGGGCTGTAGGAACACAGATCGCTGGACGCCTCCCCAGATGGTCCAACACGTGCGTCTGGACAGCCTGGGAATCTGCATTGGCTGGAGATGAAGAAGGAGAAGTTAGTGTCACTGAGCACTGTCTTTTGAGCATCTTATTTCCAAAAGAATGTCAAGGCTTTAATCAGATGTAAAATTGGGGTATCGTGGTTTTCCATATATAAATCTGAACCAAGCTGCAGTAAAGAAGGTCAGAATTCCTGCTTAGGAAAGATTGCAGAACACAGCACTTGAGGTCTCAGAAGAGAACAGATATGTCACTTCATTTAAGATTAATTGTTGAACGCAAACTATTGTTTATGCAGAGAATCCGTCCCGAGAGCCACTGAAGACAACTTGTGGGTATTCGTGATCCTTTGAAAAGGGAATAGGTGTCAGGGGCAGGCAAGGGTGATGTGAGTCTCACAGTTGTGAAACATCACGTGTTTCCCTTTGACTGTGTGCAGATACTAACACATTAAATAGTAACAATTCTCTTCCAGGACGAGTACTTGTACAGCAATGCACCTGGCTGTTTTCTCTGGCTCTTAGAAACGGAGGCGACGACAGTGCTGGTAGCCTCCTGCTCTCCTCTCTTCGTTCACTCTTCCCTGTCAGATCCATAGAGTGCTGTCCTTTCTGAGCAGAAAGGAGGAGATGGCCCGTGTTGTGAGCTGCCAGCGCACGGCATCCCGCCCTCCGTGGTTGCACAATGAGCCCAGTCTTCCAGTCACATTCACGGCCTGAGTGCTGCCCTGTCCACCATGGGGATGTCCGCGGCCGCCCTGAAACGCAGGGTCCTGGTAGGCAGTCCCGCCAGGTTGCAACCCTGTGAATCCCTGATAGCAAACTACAGCGAAAATCCCAAGAGGTCCTTATGTGCAGGCACAGTGAACCCTGAGAGACCCGAGAATGAGATGTCCAAGGTGCAGACAAGATGGTACGGAATTGGTCATGGGGGAAGAGTGAGGGTCGTAACACCCGAGGCCAAGCACTGGCCAGGCCAGTTGACCTTGACTTGCTCTGCTTCAGGACAGCCCACGGCTTTGATTCAATGTGTGCCAGGATTTTACAACATCATTTCAGTGTTCTTCCCATTTTTATGCTCACAAACACCCCGACATTAAAACATACATACACTATGTACCCCTCACCCATTTTAAGTCAACCTTACAAAGTCTAGACTTAAGTTTGAGAGCAAAAGACATAACCTCTCATGTTCTGAAAATAATTCTTAAATGATCACCATAGCACTCTTTTTAATGCACCTGAGTCTGAACAGCACAGTGATTTATACTCATCTCACTCGTTAAAAAAATATATAAACAAGTTTGAATAATAGTGGAAAGTTTTACATCATTTTCCCCCTTGTACCATTATTTCCAATCGACTTCACCAAGTTTTGTCTTGTTCTCATGTATTTTTAAGCTTGAACATCTTTTCTGTATCACCCTATGGAATTTGTCTTTAACAAAATATATGTCTATAGATGGACATTTTTATTCTTAAATTACTGGATTGAGGCTTTAAATGATAATTTTCTCTTCTGTATTATTAGAATTTAGAATTTGTACTTTATAATAATATAAATAGATTATAAATAGTAATACTCATTCCACATAAAAGCAAATTTTATTGGAAATGCATTTCTTAATGAGTAAAATATGGCTTTTTAAAGAACAATTTGGCGATTTATCTGTTGATGCATATTATTCCTAAAATGTCATCATTCCCCTTTTATTTTTAGATATGAGCACTGTTCCTCTAGATGATTAGAGGAGACTGGGGGAGTTTCCTTCTGGTCACCTCACCTGCCCCATTTATGAACTTCAAATCTATTAGTGATCTTCACCACAAACAATCAGGCAACTTGCTGAGTTCCTCTTTCAATCTGGTTGAAGCAGTAACTCGGAAGTCACGTGATTTGCAAAAATATTTGTCACCTAATCATGTCACTTCCTTATAACCAACACCAATATTCCTTTTTTTTATTATTAAATGTACTGGGATGACATTGGTTAATAACATTGTATAGATTTCAAGTGTATATTTCTATGATACATGATTAGTATATTGCATTGTGTGCCCACTACCCGAAGTCAAATCATCGTCTGTCCCCATGTATTTGGCCCCTTTTACACTGGGCTTCCCCCCAAATCCCCTTCCCTCTGGTGACCAGCATACTGTTGTCTGTGTCTATGAGTTTCAGTTTTATATCCCACTTATGAGTGAAATCATATGGTTCTGAGCTTTTTCTGACTGACTTATTTTGCTTAGCAGAATATTCTCAAGGTCCATCCGTGTTATCGCAAATGGCCGTATTGCATCTTTCCTTGTGGTTGAGTAGTGTCCCAGCGTATAAATGCACCACATCTTTCTGCAGCAATCTGTCGAAGGGCACTTTGCTTGTCTCCATGTCTTGGCTACGGTGAATACTGCTGCAATGAACATAGGGGTGCATATATCTCTGTGAATACATGTTTTTAAGTTTTTTGGGTAGATAGAACAGGGGTTGCTGGGTCCTATGGTGACTCTATTTTTGGTTTCTTGAGGAGCCTCCATACTGTTTTCCACAGTGGCTGTACCAGTTTACATCCCCACCAGCAGTGAATGAGGGTTTCTTTTTCTCCACAACCTCGCCAACACTTGTTAGAATTTGTCTTGTTGATAACAGCCGTTCTAACAGGTGTGAGGTGGCATCTCATTGTAGTTTTGAGTTGCATTTCCCCAATAGCTAGTGAAGTTGAGAATCTTTTCATATATCTGTTGGCCATTTGCCTGTCTTCTCGGGAGAAGTGTCTGTTCAGGATATCATCTGTGCCCAGTTTTTAATTGGATCATTTGGTGTTGAGCCGTGTAAGTTAGTTATATATTTTGGATATTAACCCCTTGTTGGAGCTGCTGTTTGCAGAGATCATGTCCCATTCGGTCGGTTGCCTTTTTGTTCTAGGGGTTTCTTTTGCTGCCAACACCACTATTCTGGATTATTCTGTTTGGTAACCAAGAATTTTTATACTGGAGGGCAATATGTCATTTTAACACTCGAGATCGGTGAGAAATATGCTGTTTTTCTGAGGTGGAAAGAACTGGAGACCCAGGAGCTGGGAGCAGAAGAACCAGCAGGATGCTTTGACCAGACTCCTTCTCGGGCATATAAAATTTAAGGAAAAATACATGTGGAAATTGAGGATCTAGAAAATTATTTCCTTCAAAGCAGTCTGCCTGTGGGGTACATCCTTCCATGTGAGGTGCCGCTGGGCATGAACACCTAGTGAGGAGACCACTGGCTTAATGCATCTGGCCTTCACACAACCTGGTGACAGCCAAGTGGCACCGTGGTTTCTCTGTTATAGAAACTCAGCTGTGTCTCCTAAAGCAGCACCAGCAACTTGAAGAAAATTTTCATGCATGGGTTAATCAATCTCAGTATATAAATTCATATGTGCTAGTGATAGTATCTGAAAAGTTATCTTGCCAGACTTTGGGGTTAGTGGCAAAATGAGTCAGCATTTCTGCAACCCCAGCCCTGACTGTCAAGAAATGGGTAGCAGCTACTCGGGAACACTGAAGCCTTTGGATACTGTATCCATGTGCCTCACGCTGTATTGCAGATTTTACATGTATTTTTATTTAAATAATTTTATGAGGTGGATATCATCAGGCCCATTTTACAGACTGAGAAACTCAAACTCCAGACGGTCAAGCGGCTTGCCAAAGTTTACGAAGTCAGAACGTCTCTTAGTCTGGAGTCAATCTCAGATCTGTCTCCAAAGTTGAACTGCTGGGCATTTTTTATAATGTCTTCATCCAATATCTGCCATGGTAACTCTCTAAGTATAATGTACTCATTAAATTCTAATAGGCTAAGAATGTCACTTACTAAAATGTGTTCTATCTGGATTTGAAAATCTACAAGTGTACTTGTCAAAACCATGCCTCTTATTATCTATATCACTCCGTCTCCGTATTGGAAAATTGAGCCCAATAGGTGACATAGGGGGAAATTATTGAATTCATTCCAGAGAACAATAACGGAACCAGATACCAGGGAGCACGCAGGCGTGTTCTCAAAGCGCCAGCCTGCCGCGTGCACACGCCTGGAGCTGCCGTCAACACAGCAGTCACCTGCCTGACCTCTGAGAGGACCTGTCTGTGAGCTCAGGCCAGCTGTGGCACTTAGGACAAGCGTCGGGTGTCCTTCTTAAGTTCTTCTTTGTAATCTGCATTGGCAGAGAGTGACCCTGTGTTCCTGCAATGTCACCTTCCAGGCGGACATTTCCAGGGCCAGTCGCCTCCTTTACCCTTTGCACAGAGCTGGCAGGGAGCTCGGCTCAGTAGTTCCGAGTGCCCTTTCCTAGCTGGGAGGGACAGACGGGCACTTCGAGGGTGGTGAGGTGGGGAAGAACGTGGACCCGAAACCTATGCTAAGCCCTTTCCAAAAGGGAAAAGGGAACCGACGCCATTTTTCAGTTTCCCTGGTTTAAAACAAAAAGATCAAACACTGATAAAATAAGAAAGGGACTCTTAGCACTCATCTGCAGGATATGATATGAGAAATGTTCATCAGTGTGAATCCATTTGAAAAGAAGTGTGCCGATCAGAAGTCAGTAGCCCAAGGACTGTCCCTGAGTTGCCCGGGGCGTCTAGCACATCCGGTTAAGGGCAGGCTCGTCTGGGCTGTAAGCTGCTCAAGGCAGGAGCCTTCGCTGGTTCAGCTCCTCCAAAGCCGGGAAGTCACACGCACATCGCGGACATGCAGGAAACGCCATGCGATTCTTACATTCGGCTGTGCACGGTTACTACAGTCTTAACGATCAGGCTGCCTCTTCGTCTCTTTCAACTATCTTGATTTGTTGGTGAGCTTTTGGGAGCTAAGTAAGAAAGAGCTTCCACATATTATATCATTTAATCATTACAACAACCTGATCAGTTGGTCACAATCAGTGACCCTTTCTTCCGAAAAAGAAACAGGCACAGAGAGGTCAGTTAACTTCTGTAATGTCACACAGCTAGTATGCAGGTGTGTTGGGACTCATGCTGTCTCAGTCTCGATAGTGTGCATTTAACCATTGTGATGCGGTGGCATCCCCACTCCTGCTCATTCTGTGTTCATTTAGTATGCTTTTGTGATGTCCTTAACATATTGTAGGATGAAAATAGACACTCACTATTATTCACTGCTTAAAAGAAATCACAGAATGACAGGTCACCGCTATGCTGTGAGTGGTCCAGTAACCCTCTCAGTACCCGACAGCCCCAGGGCTCATGCTCCCCTCATAGCCATATGCTAAGACACCACCAAACGCATGTACTTTCAAGGCAGATGCCAAAGGTTCACGGATCAAATCATTTCTGTGCTGGATTTTTATTCGCTAGTTCCAAACGTTCGGTCTCTTACTTTTGCTTAGTTCAATATTAAAATGGATTTCACATTTCTCTATTAAATAGTATAAAGTAAAAATGTAATAGAAATTAGTTGGGCTAACAAGAATACTTTGAGTAGTTGAAATATCTTTTTGCATTAGTCTTCCTAGTTCCCCAAATCTTTGTATTAATAGCAAGTTTATACTAGATGAGGGTATGGTAACTTTTTGTAGGAATACTATGTGTGTGTGTGTGTGTGTGTGTGTGTGTGTGTGTGTGTGTGTGTAATTGCATGTTTATTCCTTGTACATTATTCTAGATCATTCCCAAAGGACGTTTCTCTAGTTTCACCATTTTTATATAGAGTTACAATGTAGCACCTAAGGAGCTCGTTAACTATGCCTGTTTCAGGGCCCAGAAAAAGATCTAATTCAGTAGATTTGAGGTAAGGCCAAGAATGTATTTTTTTTCCCCGACAAGAATGTCAGAAAATTCTGACACCCTGATCTTCAGACCCCATTGGGCGGGGCGGGGGGGTGCCAATATGGGGAATGCCACCATTACAAAATGTAATACTTCCGTATAATTTTAAAAAATTGAAATTTTGGGGGGAGAGTGAGATGAATCATTATCTCTGATAGGTTAAATTTCATCAGTGTCACCCCGATGATAACGTCGATTTTGAATGCATAGACCCTCCGATGAACTCTAAGGCCCTCACTAAAATATATGAAGACGTAGGAGTAACAAAGATTCAAAGGGAAAACAAAGACTTGACTGGGCATCTCGCCACTTGTCATCACTGTCAAGCAGTTTCCACTGACTGTATGTGGTGAGCCTTGCTTCCAGACAGCAAACTTCGCGGTGGGATGTATCATTAGAAGCCCTTCTTTGCCGCAACTCATACCTGACCAGGTGTTTATGATTGGATGGTTCCAAAGAGGTATTATAAGAAAATCCTCAAAAAGTCATTCAGATTTTTTCTCCTAAACCAGGAGTAGGTAAAAACCGAGGCAAGAAGCATGTAGCACTTTTTTATTTTTTTTAATTTTAAAGCACTCACAGTTTATTAACTGACCAGATTACAGAAATCACCGTGGTAGAAACCTTAGCTCATTCTCCTAACAAGCCTGTTGGTCTGGTCTTCCCTGTTACCAGCATCTCCGAACCTTCTACAACATGGTGGTCTTTCTCTGCATCCCACAGGAAGCTGTTTGCTTGATACCTCCTGTAAGGGCAGCAGGGCTGCTGTTCCCCAGCCTGAGCAGAGTGGGGAGTGAATGAAGTTTCCATAGGTCTCTCCCCGCACCCCAAGGTGGCCAGGAGCAGCTGGAGGCAGTGTTCATGTGTGGGAGCTCTCATCCTCTGCAGCTCAGCTCTTCAAGGGGAGTGAGAGGCACCGAGATTCCTAGCGCCGTGCCCTGGGAGTCGTGGAGGCGTATACATACTCCATTTGTACAAAGTGTCAGCAGTGAAGGCAAGAAGGAAGGTTCACGGGGTCCCAAGATCTGCTGGGTTCTGGCATTTTTGGCTTTGAACTGTGGACATCGTGCTGTGTCTACCTTTGTGGGGTCCCGAACCGGGGACTCACCAGGCCAGCAGAGAGAAGAGGCAGGGCCAGTCCGCACTGCAGTGGGATGAGAGGGGGCAGAATGGTAGGAAGACAGCTGAGAACGGGGAAGCCAGGGAGGAGCGACCCGACAGCCACGTGAATGAAATCCACATGGGTGTGGTGACAGCTGTGAGGCCATCCTCAGGAACCTCTCCAGACATGCGGAGAAACAGAACGGAAAATCAGAATCGTGACAGAGAGAGTGATGGACACACAGACAACCCAAAAGGCCTCCAGGATGAAGATAGCAGGATGGGCAAGTCGCAACCCCGCCGTCACTGAGCACGTGTAGTAGTCGCTGCTCTAAGCTCACCTTCTATACATTTAGCTTCTTTAATAGGCACTTTGCATATATGTTAATTTATAGTAAAAAGCATGCATTTACAATTTTAAATGTTTTAACTTTCCCAAATTTAGAAAAGGTAGAAAGAATTTGCTGATTATCATAAAAAAAATTAGTAAAGAGACCTTTAGCTAGAACATTCTACGAAATATTTTGAATTACAGGAATAAATGGATAAAATTAGGCAAGTCACAGAAATGGTGTCAGTGGCACTAGCTGCCAGAAGAAAACGGAGCATTACTCACGTTTCGGAGACAGAATCACACCTCCACCTTGATATTCGTGTGTCAATTCAGGAGGAAAATTCACAGATCTACAAAGGCTCAGAAAATATAGCACCTTGTTCTTTACAGATATTGCCGAAGAGGTATGTACTCAATAACCGAGTGATGAATCGCAACAGTGGTTTTCAAATTAGGGTTTCTGGACCAGCAGCGAGCATCACCTGGGAACTTATTAGAAGCACAGATTTTTCAGGGCCAACCCCAGACTTACTAAATCAGAAACTCAGGGTGTGGGGTCCAGCCGTCTGTTTTAACAAGCCCTCCAGGTGATTCCGGTGTACACCGAAGTCTGAGAACCACTCAGTTACATTAGTGCATCCAGGAATTAGAAGGCATTGCATAAATGCTGAGCGTTTAAAAGCTTAAACACATACTGAGGCCGAAATAAATAATTATTGGAAATTGAGTTTTAAAACAGAATGCCTGTGTCAAAAATTAATCCTGAAAGAGAAGCTACAAATATTAACAAAATTTTTAAAGAAAATCACAGATCTAAATCCCGGATTATTTTAACAAAGAACAATTTATGAGAAGTAACAGAAGTAGGTGGGTGGGGATTCAGATGTGCAAAATTTCTTATCTAAATAGGAGATTTTTTCAAAGTTTCATTCTTGACTTAGATAATTAAAATATATAGGTTTAACCAGTCTTGATAAGCTTAAGGATAACTATTATTTAAAGTAGTGAAATTTTTTAAAGGACATATACTATATATTTTATTTGTTTATAATTTTCTATCTTTTCAATGTCTGAGGACCTGTGGTTATTGCCATCTCTCATTCCTGCTGTTGGTAATTTGTGTATTCTCTTTTTTTCTTGATCAGTCTAGCTAGAAGTTATTAATTTTATTGATCTTTTCAAAGAACCAGCTTTCAGCTTTCTTGATTTTCTCTAGCTATTTTTCATTTTCTCTTTTTCTTTTCTTTTTTTTAACCTCTATAGTTTTCTTCCTTTTACTTGTTTTGGATTTAATTTGCTCCTGTTTATCTAGATTCTTTGGGTAGAAAGTAGACGTATAATTGACTTTAGACCTTTTTAAAATATAAACATATAAAGCTATAAATTTCCCTCCATGCATTGCTTTAGCCACACCCCACAAACCATTTTCTTACCTATTCTGTTTACGGTCTGCAACCACTCACTAAAATGTAAGCTTCCCAAGAGCAAATATGTTCTGCTCTTTCTCTCACAGATACATCGCTGGTTGCTGAACAGTGGCTGGCACCTGCTAGGTGCTCAAGCAACATTGTTGAATGAATGAATCTTCAAAATTGGACTTGATATAAGGAATGGTGGTATTGTAATATAATTAGAAAATAACATTTTTGAAAATCATGGTAAGCAGTATAGCAGTCAAAAGCATAGACTTTTAATTTAATACATTTTGAGACCTTGGGAAACTTAATGTTTGTCTGTCTGAATTTTCTCATCTGTATAATTGGAACAAGAATAATACTACAGAGAGTTTTTGCCATGGTTAATCTAAATGATACATGTATAATGTGAATAACATTTCTAAAGTGCTTTCTCTTTGCCAATACTACAAAAATAGTCCCAGAATATTCCTGTACTGGAAAAGTCATTATGAAGCTAGCATACTAAAAACTGAATTTTTAAGATGCACCAAAAATTTTGGATCAATTTCACTTATGAATCTAGATGGATATTAATTGCTAGGAAATTCAATTCAATAATATATTAAAATAATTATAAATATTGACCAGAGGCTGCGCTCCTTACACTCCCCAGACCACGTCAGGAATGCAAGGATGGCTAAATATTATGACTGTTGTTTACCTAATATACTATATAAATATATTCAACTTAACAAAATATTAGTTATCCCAAAGGGGTCTGAAAAGGCAATCTAAAATTTCAATATCAATTTTTGTCTAAAAATCTTAGAAAACTAAAAGTAGTTTATCATAAATATTAATTAATATTATCAAGAATATCAAGCTTGCCCGGCCGGTGTGGCTCAGTGGTGGAGCATCGACCCATGCACCAAGAGATCACCAGTTCGATTCCCGGTCAGGGCACGTGCCCAGGTTGTGGGCCTGATCCTCAGTGGGGGGCGTGCAGGAGGCGGCCAATCAATGTTCTCTCTTGTTGAAGTTTCTCTCCCTCCCTCTCCTTTCCTCTCTAAAAAAAATCAATAAAGAAAAAACAATTTTTTTTAAAAGAATATCAAGTTTAAATAAAATGTCCAAGTCATACTTAATTGTTGACCTTGCTATTCTCAATTGCCCGGGAATGTAAGACTGAACAAGGTAGATAAACTCTCTGCCATCATGGAGGGTTACA
Organism: Tadarida brasiliensis; assembly: GCA_030848825.1. Classification (NCBI taxonomy): domain Eukaryota; kingdom Metazoa; phylum Chordata; class Mammalia; order Chiroptera; family Molossidae; genus Tadarida; species Tadarida brasiliensis. Next base: position 3,355,553 of record CM061275.1, on the reverse strand, counting down.
TTCTAACAGAGGAGCTGGGAGTTCAATAAAGCGATATCTAATGCAACGTAGTGATGCATTCTACAAAGAAGAGATGGGATGAGGGACAAGCGAGGCATCTGATCACTGTTTTGGAAAGTGTGGTCAGGAAAGATCTGAATGACGTGTGAGCACAGTCATGTCGACAGAAGGAAGCAGGGTCCGCAGGCCCCGAGATGGCGCAGTACTGGGCACTGGCTGTGAGGAAGTGTGACGTCCCGTCGGGTGAACAGAGAGCAGAGGGGTTGATGATGAGCTTAGGGGAGCAGCCAGAGACGGTGGAGGCCCTGCCTGGATTTTGGATTTTATTCTAATTTTTAGGATAGTTATATTATCTGACTTCTACTTTTAAATAGAAGTCACAATGGCTGTTGTGTGGCATGAGATGGAGGCAGGGGTCAGTGAGAAGATTACTGTGGAAATCTCGGCGGGAGTGTGGTGGCCTGGGGACAATGGAGGGCGGGTGTGTTGCCCTCGGGGCCTGTTTTATAGGTAAATCAATGAGACCGACTGATAGAATGTGGAAACAAGAGGAAAGGGTAAATCTAGGTGACTCCAAGTAGTTTGGGCCGTTTGTAAGGTGCTGGGAGCCCTGGCGAAGGGTAGCTCGATGGCTGGGAGTAGAAGACCGGGAGTCCGTTCTTGGGTGTGTCAGGTGTGAGAGGCCCATTAGATGGCCAAGTGACAGTGCACAGTTGCTGGTTGCCCGTGGGGTTCCGAAGCTCCGGAAAGAAGAACCTAACACATAAATCCATCATCCGTACCGTCAGCAGTGCCTGGGACTTAAAACCGTGGGATCTGATGAGATAAACTACAAACTGCAGACAGATAAAGCAAAGAGGAGATCCAAGGACTATGTCAACATTCTGTGACCAGGAGGGACGCTGAGAGAAGGAATGTACGGCACGCACCATGCCACAGGAACACGCGTGGCCGTGAACTCTCCCGGGAGCGGGACTCGCGCAGGGTTCCTGGGAGAAGGAGTGACTGAGCTCAATCTGCAAGGTTCCGTGCGTATAAATAATGAGCAGGTATACTGTCCACCCCTCGTAGAGTCTGAATCTTGCCCCCTTACGAGGGATGTACATTCTTACATGACATGATATATACTCAGATAACTCAAGTGACACTTCCAAAGTCCCAAGCACTTTCCCGTACTCACAATAACTCTGTATGGAAAATATTTGTCAGAGTTATCACACACAATTTGTGGAAAAGGAAAATTAGGTTAACAGGTCTGCTATATGACAAAACCACGCATCCAGAAAAGCAGCACACGGAAGGGGTAGGATTCCGGATAAAAGCGGCCTTCCCGTGGTAGGCAGGGCCCTGGATGATCTCGCCCCAGCCAGCCTCCTGCTGGCACCGCTCACAGCTCCCCTGGGCCACAGCGGACCGGACCGGGCTGAGCTGCTCACACTTCGGCACCACGTCAAACCCTCTCTTGCTGCTGCACCTACAGACGGACCTCCCCTTAGCCTGAGGCACTCCCGCTGCACAGTCTCCTGAACTCACGGCCCTGCGCTCCTTACACTCCCCAGACCATGTCAGAAGTCCCCCCGAGTCCATGCAGCCGGTGGGCGCCTCTCTCGGGGTGCTCTGCTTCTGACCTGCCTTGCTTAGACTGTGAACTTCTCAAGAGAAGGGACTTGCCAGGTGTATAAGGGGCATTAGTCCCACATACTAGGGCACAGTGGTCGCCAGCACTGATCACGCTTTGCCCCACGGAGCTTCCAGTGTAGCAACACTTAGTACGTGCCCAGGAGCTCTTTCCTGCTGCCGTCGTTGTGATTGCTAGTGAGGGCACATGCTGGCTTTGCGTTGCTCCGAATCCCTTGTACCCAGATGTGTGCATCTGAGCTAATGTTCATTTTACTTATTTTAAAGTAAAGTATATTTTGCTTTATTTTTGTTTAAAGTATAAGCTTCTAAAGTAAACGTTGCCTTAACTTTATGGCGTGGAAAATCTCCTGCGAGAAAGGTGAGCATCAAAGCCTAATTCACAGGCTATGATGATAACAATTTAGAGCCTTGTAGCTCCTTCAAAATAGGTATTTTCTCTAACTTTGCCCCTAAATTTCAACAGGAAAATTGAAAAGATGGCTTGTGGACTTGTTGTTGTATGTGTGTTTCATTAGGCATTGTATCACCCCTGGAATATCATTACTAAATAATTTTGTTCCTGAATTGTGCAGATACCGAGAAATTTGTGGGGCTGCAGGGTTTCAGATAATGCATATGACACAGATCAGACAAGCGGGACACCGGCGTTCTACGTGTGAATTCATGCAAGGGAGGGAAGGGATTGCGAGAGCTGGGTACATGTCTTACAGAAAAGCAATAAGCAGAAGTCCTCCGGGAGACTGGCGCTGTAATGTAATCACACCTTGACAGTATCTATATTGCTGAATAAATGCAAAAGACCTTCCGATTTATAAATAGCTACCACCTTCCTAAGCCTCCCCAAGGCTTTTGAAAGCCACGGCTGGTAAACAGAGCAGAGATGTACATTTTCAGTGTTAACTGCCATTTACGGGCGCTGTGGCGGGGACTGTGCTGTATTGAAAGCGGGGTCTCGGGTTAGAGCACAGATGGAGACCGGTGTGTCTCATTAGCAGGAGTTCATGGGGTTCCGTGTGAGTCTCTGCATTCCTTTGTTGCAGAGATTTCAGGGGTCAGAGATACTGAGTTTCACCCTTCGCCTTGCTGGGCCCGTGGCAAGCCGTACCCTGAAAGACCTGAACAGGTTCCAAAATCGCATTTCTCAACTACATCTCTGGGCTGGAGACTCTTAGCTAATTTGCCTTAAAAATGAATCTAATTCTGAAAAATGTATCATGAATTTAAAATACAGTCTTCTACAAGATTCCTTTTGAAATCACTATTTCATATTTAACAGGAGGGAAGATTCCACCTTTCCATCTCTTTGATTTGGTGGTAGCACGTGGAAAATGACCCCATTTCCTATTCTAAGGAACTTTGGGTTGACTATTTCAGCTCAAACTTAATTTCACAGTTAGTTACCACTCTTCTCTAAACTTCATGGGAAAAGGGAACTTTATTTATTTATTTATTTATTTATTTATTTATTTATTTATTTATCTATTTATTTTTGTTGTTAATCCTCACCCGAGGATATTTTCCCATTGATTTTTAGAGAAAGTGGAAGGGTCGGAGGGAGGGGGAGAGAGAGAGAGAAACATGGCTGTGAGAGAGACACATCGATTGGGTGTCTGTCTCCCTCACGACCCCAACTGGGACTGCGGATCAAACCCGCAACCCAGTACGTGCCCTTGGCCAGGTATCAAACCCGTGACCCTTCGGTCCAAGGGCTGACATTCTAACTGCTGAGCCAAACTGGCCAGGGCTTATTTATTTTTAAATTCTCACCTGAACACATGTTTTTATTGATTTTAGAGAGAAGGGATGGAAGAGAGAGAGAGAGAAACATTGGTTGGTCGCCTCCTGTGTGCCCAGACTGGGTTTCGAACCCAAAAGCCAGGCCTGTGCCCTCACCGGGAATGGAGCCCACAGCATTTTTTGGTGCACGGATGACACTCAAAGCAACTGAGCCACCTGGCTGGGCATCACTTTGCCTATTTTAACACCACTGAAATTAAAGACCAGATGACACACTACTTACACAATCTCAGAGACACCTTATAATCAGAAAGTTTAAGGTGCTAGTTGTTAAATATTCCAGAGAAAGTATTCTCATAAGTCTGGTCCGAAGTATCTTTTCCTCAGTCAAAAAAAGTCTTGAAATGGGTAAAGATCACTATGTCATTAATCTACTTAAAGATTAACCTTTTAAACAGCCAAGATTTGTAACATACTTGTTCTTATTCAAAGTTCAATTGTGTTCACAGCTATGGAACATTTTATGATTGAATATATGTAATTATAGTATATGAAGATTTAAAAATAACTCAAGGGATTGAACAAAGTTTTCCAGTAGTTAATCATTAATGAAGATCTTAAATCTGGGCTTTAAATACAGACAAAACTAGTTCTAATGATCTCATTAGTGCTTTATTAAGGTTATCTATTTTAGTATTTGTCAGGAGAATTCAGATGGAAATGAACTCCTTAACATACTGAGAAAGGGTTGTTGATCATTTACTCAGATAAAAGATGTACCATAGCTGATTAATTGTTGTGTAAACAAAGATTCCAGCTAGAAGCAACAGAACATGCTTCTACCTAAATGCAGCCCTCTCAAAAATAAGCTCCTCTGTCTGCCTGTGCTCTCTGCCACATTTTTGTTTGTTTTTACTAATTTAGCCAGGAAATTCTTTTAAAATGTAGTCGAAGATGGAGAAAAAGTAGAGAAAAAAAAATGACTGTGAGTTGGGTTTTCCTGGGGCTTAGTGGAGTATCACATCGAATGGAGACCTTTTATTGGCATTCAAAACTTGGGTTTTTTAAAGAGAAAAATGTGCCTCTTGCCTTTGCTAAAATCTGTTGCCCTAAGTTCAAATTGCAGAAAAAAATAATTTTTCAAAAAGAGGCTCACAGTTATTTCAGGGCACTGGTTTGCTCTTTAAAAGGGATACTGTGATCAAAGGGCAAATGAAACTAAGTTACTGATATAAGTAAACTTCAGAGAGAAGATAGCGGAGTGACATCATAAGGGTGCGTGGGAGCTCCATTGGACAAAGTGTGCAAGCCTTTTCCTTGGAGCACTGTGACTCAAGTCCAGCGGGGGGCGGGTCAGCAGCCAACCTTTGGGGATGTGGTGAAGCAGTGGTAATAAATTGAAAACGGTCTCTATGTTGTCAACAAAATAATGTGAAAACTTACAGAAAAGTTTTACAAGTTTATTGAGCCAAATTTTTTGAGAACTTGCCTAGAAGCAAGATCTCAAGGGACTGAGAAAATGTACTGGAGAATAACAGGTTTGCAGTTTCTTTTATGCATTTGGAATCAGAGGAGATGCAAGGAAGGTACATGTAACCCACAGGTGACGGATTAAGGGGGCAGGAGAAAGCAAAGCAGGGATTTCTCTGGGACTGGATACAAAGCAAAGTGGAGGGACACATACTTCTTTTCCACTGGTGGGTACGAGATAGATAATAGTGAACGTTTACCGCGCATGGAGATGGCATGTGGGCATCAAGATCACAGTGAGGGCTTCTGTGGTCTCTGCTCTGGTGCCTGAGGTTGTGCCCTGAGAGGGTCTGGAAAAGAAAATGACTCGGACATTTCAAAGCTGTGTTACCCCAGATGCATAAGAACAGTGGACAGGGCTCACTCAAAGTAAAGACTGACCTTTGCAAAGGAAGCTGTAGGCCTGGGCATGACTACCTGCCACGGCCTACCCAACTGGGACTTTCTACGTTCAGAGCATTTTGTGTGCTTACCTTTGGTCACTGAGTTTGTACATCCCTCTGTGCAGGCCTCATGAGCTTGTCCAGTTTAGTAAATGGCCCATTTCTCATTCACAATATTTAAGCCCTACAAATTTGTTCTGTGCATTAGTTTAACCTGCATTAATAAAATTGAGGCTTTTGCAGGGCTTTCAAAATACAGTCTCAGCAGAGTGTGAAGAATGTGCAGATTTCTTGAAAAATATCACATTTAAAATGACAACTCCATACTCTTTGAACTAGCTTTTGGGCTAAACTGCCAAGTTCCCCAGGAGCTTGCTGTGGGTCAGATAACTTACTCTGACTTAGGTAAGACTCTTGTTTCTCGCTAGTCCACTGAAGGGAGACGCAGAACTGGATGGTGTAGCATTCATTGGACGTAGTCACATGAAATATGAAGAACCTTGCAGTCCTCTGGAGGTTCCTTCGCAGGGATGATGGAGCATTGAGCTGAATTACATGTGAGGGCCGAAGACCCAGGACCCTGAGCTGGGGACCGCAGCGATGTGGTCTAAGGGGGGTTGGGCAGCACATCTAAGTTGTACTTTGTGGCTCTGTGCCCTTTGTCCCTGGTGCTGACCATTCTTCTCTTAAAGGTGGAGTATTCTGACCACAACTGTGCTATTTTTCATTCCCTGGTCAGTGTTGTCGCTTGACATGCTAAGCCAAGGGGGTGTGGCCGATGAAGAACATTCATTAATACCCTTCTGAACTCAGAGGGATGAGTCATACAGATTTTATAGTGCAGCATTTCTCTGAAATTTATATTCTATTAAAGTTTTTAGAGCCAATTCATGGAAAACTTAGATGAAGTTCTTTATTCCCAGATATCTCCATCTTTTACCCCAAAAAAATCTTGTAATTGGTAATAACTTTATTCAATAGTACAATTTATCTAAATTCATATGACTTAAAAGTAATTTTTACTTTTACTCAAAGCACACTATATTACTTTTCTCAATAAAAATGTAGAGTACATCTGATATGGAATGTTTAATTTATAAAATGTTGAGTGGAGGAATCAAACTTATACTACAATGAGGGAATGAGGTTTTCTTGGGAAATTGCTCTTCTAAGTGGAGAAAACCAAAATGTTCCGACCTATGAGTAGATAGATTACATGTTTGAAATTGAGCAAGTCAGCAGGAGACCAGGAGTGAATAAAGAAAAGTTGTGCTAAAAAGTTTTAAGAAAAGTTGAAAAGATGAGGTTTATCTCATAATCAGTATCAGCATAAAAAAATATATACAACATAAAAGAAAATAGAAATATACATCACACTAACACAAGTTCTACCGCATTCAGTCCCCAGAGATGGGCTGATAAAGGCACCTGTTATTCTTAAAACATTTTTTCAGGATATATCAGGATGGTAAAGAGACTCTGATTCAATAAAGTGCCCATTAAACATGTATTTATCAGAGAGCTTTCCATATGTGAGGCACTGTTCTAGACTCTGAACTTAGAGCTCAGAGCAGGCGGTGAGGGTGGGGGAGGACAGGTAAACAGTAAGGATCATCTCAGATACTCCCAACTGCTGAGAAAATAGTGAAGCGAGGTGATGATTGTAACAGAGAGATAAAGACGTGGAACTTGAGACCGGGCTCCGGGTAGGTATCTCTGCGGAGTGACATTTAAGCTGAGACTTGTATGATAGAAGGTGCCAGTCCTGCAATGATACAGATCTTAGAGCGCCAGGGAGGGAAAGGGTGTGCAGAGAACACCTACCCCCACGAGTTTAGCAAACATCAAATACTAGTGAGGCAGGACTGTGATGAACTAAAACAGGGTTGGACGATATAATTTATAATCAGGGTTCCTAGCGTCCAGTAAGCCAGTGTCCAGGCATAAGAGGGATATGAATAAAAACAGAATGTGTCATTATTATCTACTTGGGAGAAATTAAAGGTTTTTGTTTTGTTTTGTTTTTTTAAGAAAAGACAAGGCAAAAATATAACTAAAAACTGGGAAGTTTTACCTTTCCCATAACTAGATTGTTGTTAATCCTCACCCGAGAATATTTTTTCCATTGATTTTTAGAGAGAGTAGAAGGGAGGGAGGGTGAGAGAGAGAGAAACATCGATGTGAGAGGAACACATAGATCAGTTGCCTCCCGCATGCACCCCAATTAGGGCCGGGGATTGAACCTACAACCCAGATACATGCTCAGACTGGGAATCGAACCCATGACCCTTCGGTGCTCAGGCTGACATTCTAACCATGGAGCGGCACCAGCCAAGGCAATGACTGAATTTTGACACACGCTAGAGAGTAACGTTTCTCTACAAATATAAACAGTCTGAGGTCCGCAGGTCTCAGCAGCTTTTTATTCAAACTTTGCCCTGATCAGGAGATGTCTGACGCGCTGACACAGGCAGACCCAGGTCAGGTCCTCCCTTAAATACTTATTAGCCTTGTGGTGCCGGGTTCTGTTCACTTGATCCGTCTGAGCCCAGTGTCTTATCTATGAAGTATGACAATCGTTGTGAGGGTCAACTGACATCTGAAAAAGTTGTCACTGCATAAAAGTTCAAGGAGGATGCCCAAGGAGGATGCCCAAGGAGGATGCTCAAGGAGGATGCCCAAGGAGGATGCTCAAGGAGGATGCTCAAGGAGGATGCTCAAGGAGGATGCTCAAGGAGGATGCCCAAGGAGGATGCTCAAGGAGGATGCTCAAGGAGGATGTATGCGCAGAATACACACATTATTCTGTGCCTGTTTCAGACGTGCAGCCCAGCAGTTAGGTGGCGACCGTGCACTTTAAACAAATGTGCCAAAACTGGTATTGTTTCAGTGACTCACTGGAGTTTTCATTCGGAAATTGATAGGCTGAGAAGAGGAATTTGCCATTAATGGTTCTAAAATCAGAATTGCCCATCCCAGCTCTCTGGGTCCTGGTCTCGCTCTTCCGACAGTCTGTGCCTGGCTCTCATTGCGCCAGCGTCGATCTGATTTCATCTTTGGCCGTTAAACAACCACAGTAGGTGCTCTCAAGGCCATTTCTAGTCATTTATAAGGACTTGACATATGTGAAAATTTTGATCACCAAATGAAGGTGGTTATTCTTCAGTTACTTGAAATATGTGTGTTTAAATTTTTATTTTATTTTCGTCGTAATCTTTATCACACTCCATCTCATGGAATGCTTTGTCAGACCCAATAAAAAGGAAAAATGTAGATTTCTAATCCATATCTATTAAGCCAAAAAGACAGATGGCAAAGAGAAATGTATAGATTTAGAAAAACATGCTATTTTTTTAATGTTTTGTTCTCAATCACAGTAGAGCGTGGAGGTTTTCTTCACTCTAAGATGGCCCGCCACCACAGTATAGAGAATACGGCTGCAGAAACTTGTGAACCTCACAGCATTCTTGTGGCTGAAGATTCTAAGTGTCGAGTTATTAACCTTGCCATCCACTTCTTTCAGGTTTGGGAGAATCATTACCCATCGTCTCATCTGTATTACATTTGTTTCCACATACAGATGAACACTTTTTCAAGCTTTGTTCTATATCGTAACCATGGTGGGTAAATGTATTTCAGCCCCAGATAAAAGCCTCGTACTGATTCCACGGGACAGGATTTTATCTGGGTTTCAAGGACCCCTGATAGCAGCATTTCCAGTTTTTCTATGCACTGTCTCTTCTTGTTACCGGAGGAGTATGGAAAACTTGTTCCTGGTTTAAAAAGCTGAGAGGGAAAAAACCAGCAGTTTAATCTGAGTGTTAGGAAAAGGATCACAAATCCTGCTACAGTATTTTGTGTTTAAGCTGGTTTCTATAAGGGCCCGACATGCCCCCTGGGAGCTAAATATTGACAAGCATGCTTCAGCAATCGAGATCAAGCTTGTTGAATTAACACAGCTCGAGTCTGGCGTTGACACTGTAACCCACGACTGAGAACTCTTATCTCGCCCCATTTAGCTGGCTCTATGGATGATACTGTACACTTGAATTAGGGATTTTCACTGTATCTTAAATGCTACAACTGTGGATTAATTTGATTTGAGAATATACGAGTCCTTATCATGTTCACAGTGGAAATTATAAATGAAGTGTAACATTCATTGTTTTCTCTCCCAGCATGGACCCAGAATAAAACTAACTATATACCTACGTCTGATATTATCTTTTCTACCAGAAAATGTCTTACAATTCCCACCTCCTAAAGGGAAAGAGATAGAAGAAGAATGCTATTATCCTTTATTCTCCTTCCAGTAAAAGTAAATGCATTCCAAATTGCTAATTCTTTAGAAGCTTTCATCCAAATTTAAGACAAAATATCAGTCATAAAAAATATTCATTTTTCATTGTGACTCTAAAAACTCAAATGGCAATATTCCAACAACAGTATTTAGAGAACTTAAAATTAATTATCTTTAAGTTTTGGAGGAAAGTGTAACCCTTTCCACTCTTTCAGGAAGTTGAGGTATGAATATTATTCATTGCTAAGAATAATGGGCCCTGGCCAGTGGGCTCAGTGGTTAGAGCATTGGCCCGTGCACTGGAGGGTCATGGGTTTGATTCCCCGTCAAGGGCATGTACCTGGGTTGCAGGTTCGATTCCCACTCCGCTCAGGGTCATTCCGGAGACAACCAATTGATATCTCTCTCACATCAGTGTTCTCTCCCCCCCACCCCCTTTCCTTCAACTCTCTGAAAAAAATCAATAGAAAAAATATACTCAGGTGAGGATTAACAAAAAAGAGGAAGCTGAATGGTGGTGGTGGTAGGAATGAGTATGCATTACAGGCTCCGACTGGGTCAGTCTGCATGGAGCGTGTCACCTGCACTTGCTGATTTAACTCGGTGCGGTAGGTTCTGCCATTGACCCCTGTAACAAATGAGGAAGCAGGCTAGAAAGAGCTTCGGGAACTTGTCTGGCCCTGCCCACTGTGTCCTAAAGCTTCCCTTGTTTTCCTTCTCATGGACAGACTCACAGTCGAGGTAGCCACTAGGTGTTTCTCCTGTCCTCGCAGAGCCCACGCATGACAGACCAGGCACACAGGTACTGCTGCCGTCCCAGGTGGTGTTTGCACTGCTGCTGGGAGGGCTGTGCTGAAGAGGCTGGTCCAAGGAGGTCCCCCAAAGGTGTGATATGTGGTGTGTGCCTTACAGGATGCATAAGAGAAGAAGGTGGAGAACATTTCAGGCGGTGGGACTGCCAA